>OY979678.1:17527476-19927476 GCA_963855955.1 Luperina nickerlii
ACGCAATATGATACGCGATCATGTTACATGCCGTACCTTGGTACACCCCGATCCGTATGTAATCGCATATCTGATACATATTTGTCGTATCGGATAAGTGTCTCATGATTGACAGAATGATCGTAGTACCTATGAACGCATTTTGATACTGTGTCACGATAGTGTCCTCCATAGTCTCAGCCAGGACTTCGATATCATCGGCAAACCGAAGGTGAGTTATGTACTCGCCATTGATGTTAATACCAGCCCCTTTCCAGACGTCCTTCAGTGCAACGGTGAACAGTTTTGGAGAGATAACGTCTCCCTGTCTCATACCTCGCTGCAGAAGGATAGGTTTGGAGGTCTGATCTTGTAATCGGACTGACATAGTGGCGTTTTCGTACAGACACTTCAGCACCTCGATGTACCGATACTCGATCTGGCACGGTTGAAGAGACTGCAGTACACAGTCCATGTCTCGATCGAATCAAAGGCTTTCTCGTAGTGAGGCTGGAAGTCGTCAAACCTACACGCGAGACGGTTCGTGATGACTCTCGAAAACAGCTTGTAGACATGGCTCAGAACACCTCTGTTCCATGCCTGTGGTGTTTTACCCTCGATTATGACGGAACCAAACAGCTTCTGAAGGGCTTTAAGAACGGGTTTTCCGCCGGCCTTCAGGAGCTCGGCCGTAATTCCGTCATCACCCGCCATGTTGTTTTTGAGCTGCTTCAGAGTCATCCTAATCTCGTACAGGCTGACGTGTGGGATGTCTTCGGTATAGTATCGGGTCAATCTAGCTCTTGGGTCGTTTGCCAGATTCGTAACGGGGTTACTTGTTGACGTGTATAACTGTCCATAGAACCTCTTGATCTCTCTCAGCAGCTCAGGTTTGGCAGATACGATCCTGCCATCATCGGTCTTCAGTTTCGAACTAGAACATAGGCAATACAAATTCAGCATTTTTCCTGAAATTGGGAACCTTCAAACAATTTTCATATTTTCGTCAGCCCCAACAAACGCTGCATCCCTCCAAAAGCATTCTTTGAACCGGATTTAACAAGAACTGCTTACATCATATCCTTTTTGATATTTTAATGCAACATCAACATTGTTTTACGAGGAGCGCTGTATTTTCAGTGTTTCTCTTGAAAATGTTAGTACAACGCCATTTGTTCGCTAAAATAGGAAGTAAAGTTGTTTTCTTCCTTCTTTTGAGTTCGTCCGTAGAACTTTTCTTTTACTTTTAAGGCGATGCATCAAGAACTTGTGCTGTTTGCGGCGAAACTGCCTAATCGTGTCGTGAATCTTTTAGTTTATTCCCTGGACTTTATGACCCGGAAAGGTTGTTGCTAATTACGGTTTAAAGCATAATGTAGTGGCTACTGATTCATTTATTCGAATTCATTTGTTTTGGGCTTTATTTTTAAAAGTTGCTTACAGTTATGATTATATGCTTTACAGCAGGGATGGGCAACCTTTGAGAAGTTGCGGACCAAACCATAGTACACGAATGGAGTCACGGGTCATAGGTACAGTCAACAAAAGAGATAAGTATGCAGGATCGTCGGATATAGTTGAAGTTTAGTAAGAAACCGATAGATGTTCTCGGATAAAATTTAATTTTATTAATAGAAAACAGACAGCTCATTTATCAAATTAAATTTCCGTCGACAACATCCATCGGTTTCTTACTAAACATCAACTATATCCGACGATCCTGCATACTTATCTCTTTTGTTGACTATACATAAGAGGTAGATAATAGACGAGAAAGTTGCGATAAAATTGTGACTTTCAACATTTTGTTATACATTGCTTGTAGACACCGTAATCTTATATGAAAAAGGTGCTGTCAACCTTAAAATAAAAAATTAAAATATTATTGGTGCTGTCATCGTGTTGGATAATAACGTTTCTATTATTTTTAACCGAGTGCGCGACGAAAAGGAGGGCAATTTGTTTATCACCCATACCTATATGTAGGTATGTTTGTTCCTTTGTGGCGCCCTAGAGACCAAACACCGAAACGAAGTGATTTTTCCGTCAATTGATTCGTCTTAATCTTGTGAGTGTCACTAAAGATATGACAGTAATTAAAATTCCATATGGCGGAAAACAGACGCCATATTGTGAAAAAGAAAAAAATATAGTCGATGAATTATGTCAAGTGGGTATCATTGAATAGATCTTTGAAAATCATCTTTAGGTTTCTCTAATAATTTTGCATGGTATATAGGCAAGTTTTTCTATGTGAACAGACGGCTGTGTGCTAGGGACTTTCTTGTGCCACTTCTTCTTCCCAGCGAAAGCACATGGAAGTGATGAAGGGCGCCCGGGCGTTTTGGGGGACTGACTTATGAAATTCTGACGTTCTAAAAGTGCTGATTCTCAGTTCCAAATTTTCAATTACAATTCCTAATTTGAAAAAAAAACTTTTGATTTGATTCATTTCATTTTGAATGACGATTTTTGATTTACTAGGTACCACTACGATTATATGAATACCTATATTAAGTTTATATGTCAATGTAGCAAACACCCTCTTTAAACCCGCTTTCACCTATATTTACAAAATAAATAAATAAATATTGGTTGTTCATTAAGATCTATACCTACATCTGCTCCTTCTGTTACAGTACGAACAATATCTCCGTGACAGCTGTGCTATCAAATAAGTCGTGTTGTTCAACTAAATGTAGGCCAGATCATCTGCTGCGAAAACAGTTTTGTAGGTCAGATTTTAGGCGCATTGCGTTGAACTAGAGACTGGAAATACTCCTGTAAGAAGCTGTTACTAACTAGAAATGTTTATGTTATAATCACCATCTTCTTCTTCTTAGCTTGTAAATGGCAAAATAACACGAAAAAATATTGATGCAATTTTTTAAATTAGTTTATCTTAAAATTCAGCGACGCGAATACTGTTCGCTGACGCAGCCATTATGTCATCGCGAGTGCAGGTGACGGGTATGCGGTGCAAGATGGGAAGTGAGCCATTGTCTGTGGAGAGACGCCGCATACACACCGGAGTGAGCCGTCCGCGAACCCCCATTTGTGAAGGTTATCCTTACTGTGGCCTACTTGGGTAGGCAGACCTGTTTATGGTTTTCCATCAATATAAAGGAGTCATCAATATCAGAGAGTATCCAGTGAAGAAGATAGCCACCATAATAAACAAAAAAAAATACTTCAGCAATATTATTTCCAGCTAGAAGAATTTCAGCAGTCGCAGCTTTTTCTGTTATGGATGCAACTGTTCTTTCTTTTGTAATCCATTAGTATTCTAATACTATATGTATAGCGTAAAGTAACTTCACAACGCGTTCACATAATCTCACACACAAATTATGTAGAAAAATTATAAAGGGTGTTTTTTGTTATCAATATGCATAGGATGAGAGTTGAATGGAGACGAATGGCATGAAATTGGACAGGCCTATGTTCAGCAGAGGAATTCTGAAGGCTGATGATGATGATATGGCATGCGTAGTGTTTTAATAAAATTGTTTTCCTCTGTACCTACCCGCGTGTTATCTGACCATGATAAAAATCACCGCCAGACTTGAAAAACTAGTACGAAAATAGAACGAACGGCAATGATTATGCTACATCCATAGACTAATTACAAACACAACTTCACAAACGAAACACGCTTAATAGCACAAAGTTAATAGAAAACGTCTCAATCTCCTAAGTCCCCCGTCAGGAACTTAACATGTCTGCGGTCACTCTGAGGCGTTGGGGCTCATGTAGGACTAACGTATTCAAAACGGACCGGTTCCTGTAAACATAAGGGCTGTTGTTATGTCTTACTGAACTTGTTGGGTTAGTGACATCTTGTTATTGTTGAGAATTTGATAGGATATGGGTGACTATGGTAATTTCTGAACTGAGAGACATTACATAAGCAGCCTATAAATTTCCTATTGATGGGACACACTCAGGTCTCCTCTCAACGAGAGGGAGTAGGCTGTAAACCACCACGCGGGCCCAGTGCGGTTTGGTAGATGTCACATGTCTTCGAATTTTTTGGTTCTAGGACATGCTGGTTTCCTCACGATGTTTTCCTTCACCGTTTTGAGAGGAATGGTGATGAAATAATTTACACAAAGTAAAGCGCCTGTTTGGGTTCGATCCTACGACCTACAACTGGTAAGTCGCGGCCCTTACTAATGGACCACCACTGTTGGGCATTACGACACAGCTAAATTACCTAGAAATGGTGGGCCTTCTTGGGCAGCCAAGGCCAAGAAGGGGGTTGGATAAAGACCCAACCATGGGATAATGGCAAGCTTACAGTAACTAGCACCTTTGTATATCAACCAGGACTCGAGTAGGTACTTACAGTACCCGGCGATAAATATTGCACATCGACCTTTACCTTTTTTTGTATTTTATACAAAGAATAAAAATAATTATCAAAAGAAGCAAATCATAATTGTTTTAACAGCTCCTAATAGATACCGGACTATTTGTATTTCGTGCGACAGAGATAACGCTCTACGAAGCCGAAATTAGCCGATTGTCTCTTTCCAAAGGTCGATGGGCAATATCTATCGCCGGGTACTGTATCTGGGAAGCCATCGATTTTGCAAGATACTTACACTTTCTAACTTTAGTTTTCTGATTTTTTAATGTTCCGTACCTCAAAAGGAAAAAAAATGGAACCCTTATAGGATCACTTTGTTGTCCGTCTGTCTGTCAAGACCCTTTATCTCGGGAACGCGTAAAGATATCAAGTTGAAATTAAAACCATATACTCAGCTCTATAGTCCCTTGAAGCTGTGAACAAATCAAGCACCTAAGTTAACGTAAAAAAAAGATACGGCCGTTTATGCCGCAAAAAACCTATATTTTGACACTCAACGGAATCAAAATTTATAGGGTACTTCCCGTTGACCTAGAATCATGAAATTTGCCATAAAGCAAGATCATGTAGCACAAGTAAAGAGATAAGTCTGAAAACCGTAAATTTGTAGGTATATTAAAAGAAATCCCGTGATAAACTATTTATATACCTACAAAGTACGGAACACTCGGGGCGCGAGGCCGACTCGCACTTGACCAGTAATTTTAATTGTTGAGCTATAGGTATTAATTTTCCCAGTTATGAATAACCAGCCCGTTTGTCGGTAATTTTATTATATTTCTTAAATAGTGTTAGCAAATGACATAAGATTCTTAACAAATACAAATCTGATACTAAACAAAATTCTAGCCTGTAACATTCTGTTTCTAGAACAAACATCAAACAGTCATGTGGTCGCCTATTTCATTTTATTATTTATTCAGTTCGCCGAACCCAACCTACCTATATCCCAACCCACATTCAAACACTAACTCCCAGCGGATTAAGGAAATATACCTTCCATTTGTCACTCAAGAAAGGGCTTCGAAAGGGCCCCATTGTTTTGTAGACACTTACAAACAAATCAGTGGATAATAACTCCTGCCACATCCTTCCTGTTGCCTCAATTAAACTATTCAAGTATTGTGATACGTTGGTCGGAAGGATTTCTTAACTGTTTGGGTTACTTTGTTGTTTGGCCGGGTTATAATAAAGGTCGGTAATAAAGACTTGATTTATAAACATAGCCGCCGGGGTTAGTCGTCTCTATTATGTGGTTGAAGTGTAAGTTTGGGATGGAACAGTATAATAATTGTTAGGAAGATGACTGACAATGTGATTTTGATTATACAATCTCTGAATGTGTCTTTAATGGTGGCGTTTATGTGGATTGTTGTGCGTAGTAAGAAATTAAATCTGGGCTGATAAAGTGAGATCTTCTTCTATTCGATTCAATGTGTTAAAATATTATTATGTTGTTGAAAGGGTTTTGCGGCTAAGTATTAACAGCCGCACAGGTCGATAGAATCTGGTTAAGCTACGCTTGCAGCGGTTGGTCCATGGATGGGTGACCATCTTTACATGCCAAACAAAAAAATCTTTAGGTATATGCTTTTCCGTGCCTGGGAAAGTACGCTAAACCGTTGGTCCCGGCTGTCATTCGTGGATCTTTGATAGTCGTTTCGGGTCGTTAGAAGCCCGAAAGTCTAACAACCAGTCTTACCAAGGGGTTTTGTATTACCCAGTAACTAGGCTAAGCTAGTCAAAATGAAAATCCAAGATGAAGGCTGGCTTGTGTGCTGAAGCCTGTAGTGGGTTCAGCACACTGGAAAACTATGAAAACGACACCCATGATGAGACGAATTGCAAAAATTTTGGGGGTTATCTTGGATTTTCATTTTGACCTCACTATCGGCTTCAGCACCCGCAAAAACCATGAAAAAGTCAAAAAAGATGTAAATTTTAAAAAATTGCAGCTGCCAGCTTAGATTTTTTGTTTGA
Organism: Luperina nickerlii; assembly: GCA_963855955.1. NCBI lineage: Eukaryota > Metazoa > Arthropoda > Insecta > Lepidoptera > Noctuidae > Luperina > Luperina nickerlii. Next base: position 17,533,808 of record OY979678.1, read on the forward strand.
CATCAATGTTGGCTTTTGCACCCTCGAAAACCATGACAACAGTCTCTCTCTCTTTCTCTTTCTCTTTCTATTATATGTAATCCCTGCTTAATATATCTCTTTCTTAAACGTCATTTATTATGTTCTTTGCACTTGTTTTATGATGATTATTGTATATATTTATTTATATACATAAATATTTGTTTTGTGTATGTATGTATTTATTATATATGTAAATAGTACATTATAGATTACCTGCAGTATTGTCTCTCTTTTCTCTCTAAATATGGATTTAGACAACATGCAAATGTTGTCTTTAAAATAGTCCTTAAAACTTGACTAACAAAACATCATAACACTACAAATTCAACTACAAAAATAGTAGTTAATGTTAAAGCTAAAACAATGAATAGGCATAAACTTATTACATCAGCTAAGTTTCGCTAGCAAACTTCTTATGCATTAACTATCTGACAGGGCTGGCGCAGAAATTGTTTTAAGTTATGTTAATATTTTTACATTTTTAACATTTTTTCATTTATTATTCAATTATTAACATTTTTTCAGGGGCCCGTGGCTTAATAATAACAGCCGTGAAGGTCGATCGATGAGGTTAAGCTAATATATATGCATACATACATACTATCATTCTGATTTTTTGTTAGATTTTTCTGGAACTGGTGGACGCTGGCGATGGCGCCAAACAAGTAGCCGAATTCTAGGCCGAGTCCATTTAGATTGCTATCGACACGCTAAGAAGATTATTCTACAAGCAACATATTAAAGCACTAGTGATTTAATTTTTTAGTCCAACCAATAGATGTTTTATAAATAGATAGTTGTTTCATATTTTGCAATAAATTACCAGCGTTGTGTCATCGCGCTTCTCTTTCTTTTTTATGCAGTGACCGCGCTTAAGGTCATGTAGTCCCCTTGGATTAATTTTATTTCAATTAACTCATTCACTCATTTCACTGTTAACCCTAAATGCCCGATGAAATTATTTTCTAATGAACCAGAGACTACCCGCAATTAAACAGTTAACCTCCTTTTAGTTTTCAATAAAACTCAAACTCGCCCACGAAATATTAATCCAAGCATTGTTTTTAATTAAAATATATTGGTACCGCATCCTAGAGATGACCCTAATCTCCAAACAATAGTTGGCAACTACTGATCAAACATAAAACTTTGCTAGCTTGTATGAGTTTCAAACCACATTTTAACTATGATATCGTAAACTAGAGTAATCAAAGTAACTATGTACTTATACGTTTATGTGGTGTCCGGACTACAGCTAAAATTGGAACTGGGTTTTGGGAATAATGTAAGATAATTATTTGATTATGGAATTACAAAATGATGGGCCCGCAGCTAAATAATAACAGCCGCACAGATCGATCGATCAGGTTAAGCTACGCTTGCCGCGGTTGGTCTGTGGATGGGTGACCATCTTTACATACCGTGACCCCTTCGTGCCTCGAAAAGCACGTTAAGCCGTTGGTCCCGGCTGTCATTTGTGGATCTTTGACAGTCGTTACGGGTAGTCAGAAGCCCGAAAGTCTGACAACCAGTCTTACCAAGGGGTATCGTATTACCCAGTAACTGGGTTATGGAGGTCAGATAGGCAGTCGCTTCATGTAAAATACTGGTATTGAGCTACATCCGGTTAGACTGGAAGCTGACCCCAACATAGTTGGGAAAAGGCTAGGCAGATGATGGTATTTTTTTTTGAGGGTGGGAAATCATCCAGTGACCCCTCCTGGAGCGGAAGGGAGTGTCAGACTCTTACTGACTAAAACCCACCCGTGTTCCTTCCTTAGCCTTTTATGTTCCGGGCCAGCGGTAACCCTTTCGGACAATCCCGCTGACCCGGCACAGATGATGGTATTACAAAATGAAAGGAGATTGGCACAAAATAGAACAGGATAACAAAAGGGAAGATAGTGACTTTCAGTGGGTTGAGGTAAGCTGTGTCTCATGATTATTGTGAAAGTAATTCGTCATTCTCTTTGTCCTTATCCTAATTTATTTGGGGTCACCGCAACATGTCTTTTACTTCCATACTGCTCTATTAAGGCTCCTTCAAACAGGCGCGACACGACACGCGACACAAAGGCACCGCAAGTCGCGCAACGAGCGGTGCCTTTGTGTCGCGCGCGATTAAATCGCGTGTCGCGCCTGTTTGTAGGAGCCTTTAGTCGTCATCTCGGCAGTGTCACCCCCTTAATAACCATATCATCATTCACACAGTCCATCCTTCTTTTCTTCAGGTCTTATAACCATCGACATTCGTACTCATTTTGTAAAAGTAATTATCGCATAATAATATTAATGCCAAGTTCAGTTGTAAAAACCCATGGCTTAGATATTTTTTTTATCGAATAAATGCAGAATTAGGATTAATCACAATAAGCAAGTGAAAATAAAGCATTCTACTGAAAGTAGAAACGGAGCCTTAGTTCGTAGTAGAATCTGTAGCTGAACGTATAGTATTTTTATCTAACGAAGCGACACGCACTTTACTTGTATTTACTTAAAGTACAAACACGCTGTATAGACGCCAGCACATCAAGCTACTACAATCTGTCAAATTTCTTTAATAGCTTTTCAACTTTATTGCTGAAGTATAAGGTTCAAAGTTGATTGGGAAAATTTGACAGTTTCGGGTAGCTTGATGTGCTGGCGTCTATACATTGTCTGTGTAAGCGCAGAAGCTCTTGGTACCGTCCGAGACAATGGCGAAGTCGGAAGTATATGCTTACGTGCGTGTGTGTGCTACTCGTTTTCACGCACATTATCACAGCGTGTTTGTAATCTTTGTTACCACAAGTAAAGTGCGTGTCGCTTCGTGAGATAAAAATGCTGTACCTACAATAATAATTGAAGACGACTTTATTCTTTACAATCCTAAAGTAAATCCCAACACCCATGTCTACAACAAAAATAAGCCTGTTATCAACGCGCTCACCACTAAAATTTCCTACCAATTTCCACCACTAAAAACCCACAACCACGAAACCACTTTAAACATTTAAAATCATACCATAATTACATACTGATTAATTCTCCACTCTATCAACGCTTTGACACCTAATAATCGACAGTAGAATTTAAATTTTGATTAAATTATACAGAAAATTTGCATCAACATGTGTGATGTTATTACCTTAATGGCGATAGAGTTTTTCAGCCGCGTCATGTTGGTATTAATTATATTGATTCCAGTTCGTTGGCATTTTAATTTGGCAGTACATGGTAGCTTTAACGAATATAATCATTGGACGCTGAGGTTGTACATTTTGTTAAGCTTACTGATGCTGTGTTTGAAATGTCGAATTAATTTAAATGTGTTGACTTGGTCATGTAACTTTATTAATTATTTTACTTCAAATTTAACTGAATGCGCGTTTTGATTTGGTCTTACGTAGTATTATAAAACAGTTAAGTGCTAGATGGACTCGCACACGAAAGCTTCCGTACAACAAGGCAAGAAACGTCTAAAATAACACGTCCCCTGCAAAATAAAATAAAATTTAATTTAATTTTTGAAATGTCCAACCTCCTTTTTAGGAATTTTCGAGAAATTTATAATTATAAAGATTAAAAAATAAGATAATTTATAAATAAGTTTTATGTAGGTTTAACACAAAATAAAGCAAAGATTTTGGTTTTCACTATTCGAAAATAAATTCACTCGTTAATTATTTTACACAATTTTGTGGGAAAACTTTCACATCACCATGTTACTTGCAGACCTTCCTATCGATGTTCTAAGCTAGCTCGAGTCGTTCTAATTTGGAGAGCCCGTAACTAGTTAGGTTCATCCGATTTTCTTTTATTTTTATTCAACATTTTCCATGTTTTCGCTTCGTTTGTGGAAAGTCGAAATCACACATTTCCTCATTTGTTTTCTTTTTTATTTTGTAACTGTCATGAGTATTGCTTTCATCATCGTTACATTTTTGTTATAAGTCAAAGTCAAATCATTTACTTCAAATAGGCACATTAAAGGCACTTTTGAACGTCAAAACTTACAGTAAAATTGAATTGATTCTTGTCGCCCGTTCCAAAAGGTAGTGTTCGTATGGAGAAGAATGGGCAAGAAACTCTACCGTTACTCTTTCAAAATGTTTTACAAGGTTTTGTATAACTACATAATTATAATAATATAGTTATATGTGAAGATGATGCACCTAGAATAAAATTAGTCTACCAGAAAAGGTAAAAAGAATTAAAAATGAAGCAATGACAGGTAAATCAATTAGGTATGTGATAGATACATGGTGCTTACATATTTACAAATTATTTACAAATATTGTAAAAGTAGACGATTTTCCTAGAATTTTAACCAGTGTGTGAGTTACTGTAGTCACAGATTGTAAAAATCAACGTCATAAAATTTTAAAGCATATTTATATTAAATTAGGAACCAGTTCGATTTTGTCTAGACTCCAGATTGTCCTATGGAGCAGGACCAGCATGCTTAAGTTTATAAGCTTGTAACGTTTTGTTTCTTACTGTATTTTTTAACATAATTATATTAATTTAGGTGATTTATTGTTCTAGTTTGGACTAGTTTTATGTTCGACTAGAGAAGTTAGTTTTTAGAAAAATATTAGTTGTTATTTTGCAGTAAAAAGTAGCAGTAAATAATGGTAATAAAAAATTTTGACTCACACGGATGTCTAAAAAATAAGGGGTTTATTTAGAAACGATGATTAATGTTAAGTGACGCTTGTACGTCAAAAATGTATGGTTAAACAGTCGCTAATCACTTTTTAACTTTAAGCAACGTTTATAAATAAAGGGGTTAGTGTTTTAGTAAAATTTTAATTTCTCAAATTTTTTTTTTTTTTGAATTATTTATTATTTATTTATTTTATTTGAAATGGGCTTGCTCTTGACTCTAGTCTAGGTTAGAGATGACAGAGACAAAGTCTACGATGGAGTGAGCTCACCCAGAAGAAGCCTGTTCACTCTTACTTTGAAGAGATTCGGGTTGTATGCACTCGGAAACACAAACGCAGGTAGAGAGTTCCACTCTTTTTTCTCTCTTTTAGAATAGTCTTAGTCAAAGACAATGGAAACTTAAATTTATCGCAACTCGAATGTACAATATAAAACACGTATTCATCCTCAAAACTTAAATCGTAAAACTTCAAATTGGTCCGTACAGTTATGAACCACGTCCGAATCGCTGTTCGTCAAAATTTGAAACGACAAACACCGCGGGACATCCATTCGCTCGGAAAATCCATTGTTGTAAAATTCATTAAAGAACAAGCACTAGGTTACCGCTTACTTTATACAGTACATTATTCTGTGTACGTACATAAAGTATCCAAAGATTCAAAGTACTTGCACAACGAAAATTTCACCAGAATTTTCACGAGATCACCCATGCAAAAATAAACTTTATTGTTCAAATACAAGGTTGATATTCGTGTGTGGGTCCACCGTTTAGGTACCCCTGATCGATGAAACGTTGCATTCGCTTGAAGCAGACCAATTTACTTGATTTTGTTCAAGGGAAGTTTGGTCGGTTGTTAGCTGGGACTCAATTTCTCGAAGCTATTTATAATTGCCTGTCTCCCGCTTGTAGATTTAATCATTCGTGTCCTGATGAGTTTTTGACGAGGTAAATAACTTTTTCGTGTGTAAGCAACTTAATGCATGACGCTGCATATGGTCTCCTACCGTAACAGCAATCTTTAAATGTCCAGCTGAACATAAGCCTAATTATGGTTTATGCGTATCTTCACTACATACTTACATAGTATAAAACAAAGTCGCTTTCTCTGTCCCTATGTCCCTTTGTATGCTTAAATCTTTGAAACTACGCAACGGATTTTGATGCGGTCGAAACGATTTTTTTTTAATAGATAGAGTGATTCAAGAGGAAGGTTTATATGTATAATAACATCCATTAAATAGTGGAGAAGTACTGTTATTTTTGAGGTTTCTAATGTGATGTAGTAAATAATTACATTTTTTCCGCTTACATTGCAAACGCAGGCTGAACCCTACGAGTTTTATCAAAATAATGTACTAAGTATTGTACACATTGAAAAGGTCTACAGAAAAGTCCGTGATGGTATATGTCTATCTCTTATGGATAACCCACAATAACTTTTTTTTGTCATTTACTTTTTACGAGAAATAATGGCTAATTTTCGAAGCGATTTTAACCAATACAGCATTAATCCTTAACCAATTAAATACCTTGAATACATTGTTCATTTAATATAGATCTATATGGCCCTTTACACCGTATGATTTAAGTGAAAATTTTCGAAGATATTACAGATTTAAAAATTGCGGGACGTAGCGTTTGCGGCGGTACCGGCCGGCAGCCCGGTGCGGCAAGAGCGTGCCTATAAAAAAGCCGGAGCGGGCCGCTATGTTTTTATATACAACGTTCACAGTTTTTCTGTAGTGTATTTAGTATCAGCATTGCACCCGTGCGAAGCCGGGGCGGGTCGCTAGTTATATTTAAAATATTTATTCCTCAATGTTCATGATTGCACCTACCACTGTTTGTCTCTGCATCACCTAAAGGTTGACTGGTAGAAAATGCCTATGGCATTAAGTCCGCCTCTGTACATTTATATGCTTGAAGTATTAAATAAATAAATAATTACCTCTTGGAATTAACGACCTTATGACGTCCGCATACAATCGACTCAACAATTTTAGTAGACTGTGTTCATTGGTGATTAAAAATTTAATTTGAGTCGTATGAACACTCGTTTAAAATCTTTGTTTTCTGTGGACACAAACTGAACAGAGCTGAATAAGTTTGAGCAGTCCCTTAATTGCGAATTGGTCAATTTACTTGACGTCGACTGAAATTAAGACATTTCTAATTCATTAGAATAAGAAATATCTTAATCTTAACGCTAAGATGATTGATAATAGTATTATCAGCCAATTCAAGATAATAAAATTACCTAATTGCAGATAACAGGCGCTCTGATAATATTAAACAAAGTGGTCGTCAAAGCGACCACAAAGCTAATTATAATGATTATCTTCATGATTGGGATATGATTAGCGATACTAATAATTATTTTGCGGTCTAGCAAAATCATGATTAAAATAATATTAAAACGTTTTTATTGTTTCTCATACAAATTGTTCTACAGCACAAAATTGAGGCAGCCTCGGTAACTTATAAAGATACTTGTGATGGGGTTACCTCGCAACTTCCCATGGGTCTACAATGTTGAGACATAAATTAAAAGGAAAGAAAAAGTTTAGATACTAAGGTGTTACAATTTTGTTGTAGCATGGTCAGGTATGTGTAGTGTGTGTATGTTTGTGAGGAAATTAACACACACACACACACACACACACACATTTTTTTTATTTATTTAAAAACAACCAACAAATCGTACACCAAAATGTTTGATTAACTAATGTATGTTATGATCTGGTTATTCATTAGCATAATTATTCTGGCTAATATAAGTTCAATATCGTCGAAAGTTTGTAAATTTAACCATTACGTTAGAGTATTTTTACATTCGTAACGCAATATGGGGTAAATCATTCAATGTCAGGTTCAATTTATTATAATATGATTAATATAATCTATACTAATATTATAAAGCTGAAGAGTTTGTTTGTTTGGTTGAACGCGCTAATCTCTGGAACTACCAGTCGGATTTGAAAAATTCTTTTTGAATTTGATAGCCCAATTCTTGAGGAAGGCTATAGGCTATTTAACATCACGCTATGACATTTAGGAGCCGAGCAAAAAGAAAAAAAATTAAGAAAGAACGCTAAGCAAAAACGAAGTAATAGCGCGGGCAGGCGATGCGATGCGACGGAGTGGGTCGGAGTAACAAGAAATTTCACGCGGACGAAGTCGTAAATAATAAATTGTCCGACGTGTTTTTGAGTGTTTTCGAATCACACATACCTACATAACATGAGGGGCCCGTCGCTAAATAATAACAGCCGCACAGGTCGATCGATCAGGTTAAGCTACGCTTGCCGCGGTTGGTCTGTGGGTGGGTGGCCATCTTTACATACCGAGACCCCTCCGTGCCCCGAAAAGCGCGTTAAGCTGTTGGTCCCGGCTGTCATTCGTGGATCTTTAACAGTCGTTACGGGTAGTCAGAAGCCCGAAAGTCTGACAACCAGTCTTACTAAGGGGTATCGTATTACTCAGTGACTGGGCTGTGGAGATTAGATAGGCAGTAGCTCCATGCAAAATACTGGTATTCAGCTGCATCCGGTTAGACTGGAAGCCGACCCCAACATAGTTGGGAAAAGGTTAGGCAGATGATGATGAAAGGAGATTGCTGCTCGCAACCGGCGTGCGTGTATGACCAGGGGGTCTAAAAAGGCCACTTTAGCAAAATCATTAAAGGATAACATTAAGAATCATAATGGACAGTTAACTGTTTAGTTAATCGTATATTCGTATCACATCGCATTGGTGAAGGATTTTTCACTTATTTTTTTTTTGTCTATGCTAAAATATCAATCAATCCAATAATCCAATCCCAATCTCTTTGATTATACCAACGTAGTGCAGCGAAAAAAAGAAAAACACGGACTGTCTTCGCCATAATATGATTCATAATGTTATCCTTTTATGATTCTGTCAAAATTGCCTTTTTAGGCCTCCTGGTCATACACGCACGCCGGTTGCGAGCACTTAGCACCTGACCGTTCTGAAGGACATCAACAATAGAGACACTATACATAATTATATCCTTTTAGGACATCACCTCCCAGCGTGTCCACTCACATCTTCATTGTAAATACCTTTTATTAGTCGCGAATCAGTGAACGTGAAAACGTAAGGCCCTCAGGCTGGCTAGATGGAGTGACGACCTTCGCAGGGTGGGTGGTAATAGCTGGATGAGAGTAATTGAGGATCCGGTTAAATAACCTGTGCGATTGGAGATAGTTTGTTTACAGTGGACTGCCTATGGGCGAATGATGAAATCTTGACCTGTTAAATAGTAATAGTCAAATTTTATCGTTAGTAGCTAAGATTTCCCACGTTGTATCTTAATAATATTCTCGTTTGTGTATAAGCCGCTTACACCAATGTTCTTCTTCTTAAAAATTGGCATTAAATTAAAAAATACCTACACTTTTTTAAGCATTGACTGCCATCGCGATCACACGGTGTTCGCGAACAATAGATTTTCTATTGTGTCTGTTGTCTGGCAGTCAACGTGGAAATTTTCGACATTGATTGTAGCTGAAATGAGATTGCTACTTGAATCTGATCGTTTTATTTCACGTCTGTAAAAATAAAGTCTACCGTCATTCACAGCTTGCTGAACAACCCTTACAAATAAAACCATAACCACAATGTATTAGTTGTCAATAAACTACTGTCTAATGCGGTATCTGTCGCGAACAGATAAAACCACAATCCTACGTTATCTATCCTGAACGTATAGCTTTTACCATGCGGTATTACTTCCTCTATGTATGTACGTAATTATATTAGTTTAACTCAAACATCACGCATTTGCCGAAGGGTTAGGGAAGAGGTGTTTCGAACATATTTAATACTTACCTACGTATATGTAGGTAAGTCAGCCAGTTATGTGTAAGTCTGGAGTAATAGGGCTGCAAGCGTATTGTCATCAACCGGGCAAAATTCCAGCCTGTGTTACTTCGAAATTCCTGGTGGACAAAACCCATAAATACTTTTCACACCACCTGCTCGAAAATGTCAAATTATATGTCAAGCAACCTTAACCTAAAGTGAGTCATTAGTGGCCGGGGGCACAGCCGGTCAATAATGTTGTACTGGATTTCATTATGACCCGCTGGTCAATAATGTGATTTGAATTTGGAGTCTCACATGCTCAGCTAAATTGGCAGTATAGTACTAACAAACACCCTTTGGTGCCAGAAAGAGGAAAGCTATTCTCGATACCCTTACTACGCGTGGATGATCTTCTCGATTTCCTACAAAATCATAACGACTGCTTCTTCATATCGTTGCCATGTTTTCGAAGACATAATATTGTAAGAATAATTAGATAACTACGAACCATTTTTTAAAAGGAATGGAAGTGCATATAATTAACTAGTTCTAAATATGTTATTCTTACTGTTTGTTTATTTAATAAATACTTTGTTTTTCGTACTATGGCTATTATTTTCTCACAGTAGGTGTAAAAAGTAGAGTATCCTCCTCTGGGCTAAAGGTGTCTTTGCCTTGGGCTAGCTTGAATCCCTTGCTGCATTCAGGATTCTTGTATTAACTCCCTCGCTTCGCTCGTGAGTTAAACACTTAATTCCCTCGCTGCGCTCGGGAGTTAAATCCCGAATCCTTCATTGCGCTCGAGATTCAATATGACGCCCGTGACATAAGACACAACTTTAGCCCCTCGGTGCATAATCTACTTTTGTGGACCTGCACTGAGTTACACACTTTCAATCTCAATCAGAATAATTTTAAAGGATATTGTTTATCCATTGCTTCATATGTTGGAAAAATTTGTCAGCTTAACAACGTAAAAAACGCAACGAATGTTATTGAACTGTCAAAGTGTAAGTCATTGCTACTGTTAGTGTGTTTTGCAATTGCCCCGCGGGTAATCAGGATGTTCATAAGTTTCGTATGCGACCACTAAACAAACAATGCCGGATTTCCTTTACTACTACTAGCTTCTGCTCGCGACTTCGTTCGCGTGAAATTTCTTGTTACTCCGACCCACCCCGTCACATCGCATCGCCTGCCTTCGTTTTTGCTTAACGTTCTTTCCGACTTTTTTCTTTTTGCTCGGCTCCTAAAGGTCATGACGTGATGTTAAATAGCCTATAGCCTTCCTCAAGAATTGGGCGATCAAATGCAAAAAGAATTTTTCAAATCCGACTGGTAGTTCCAGAGATTAGCGCGTTCAACCAAACAAACTCTTCCGCTTTATAATATTATAGTATAGATATAGATATAATAAATCATAGGTTTTGGGCAACATTCCTAGAAAATGACAACCATCTTCGTATGTGGATACAGGCACATCAAACCAACTTAAATAAATACGTAACAGAAATGGAAAATTAATGTCTATCCTAAACATTTTTATAACAGATTAGCAACGCCCCGCGGTTTCACCCGCATAAGTATGGATCCCGTGGGAATATCGGGATAAATACTATCTTATGTTCTTTCCCAGGTCTCAAACTATCTTAATACCAAATTTCATTTAAATCGGTTCAGTGGTTTAAGCGTGAAGAGGTAACAGGCAGACCCGCTTTCGCATCTACAGGGTGAAATTAAATTCATGGGCATCCTTTTAAGGGGTCATTGTACTCATCATTATGAACAACTTTTACTATGGGACCAAACCTGAAAACGCGAAAAAAAAATCAGCTGTTCCCTACATTTTGACGACTCGTACGAACATAAATGTAGGGAACAGCTGATTTTTTTTTCGCGTTTTCAGGTTTGGTCCCATAGTAAAAGTTGTTCATAATGATGAGTACAATGACCCCTTAAAAGGATGCCCATGAATTTAATTTCACCCTGTATAATACTACTAGTATGGATTCATAACATTAAACAAACAGAATACCTCAATGAAACTTATTTCTGAAACTCGGCCGGGAACTGAAAGTCGGATTATCTTAGACTTAATCTTACAAGAGCTCCGAGGAAGCGGATCATATTTTTTTAAAGTCAACAATTTTGATAAAGTCACTTCCTTTATTTGCAACTGTTCGTTTCTTGTAAACTAGCTGGGGACCGCGAGTTCACTTGTTTTAAAGATGATTGTGTTTTGTTTTTCCTCAGTTTTCTGTATTGTTAAGGAATTTGTAGCATTGTTTCTTCTCCTGGGATGCTGTGAGGTGTAGCTGTCTTTTGTATTATTTACTATTTTCGGCTTTTTTGTTTTTTTTGGTATAACGTAGAAACCGGCGTTTTGGAATAAAATACCTAATATGATGCCAAAACTGATTCATACCCACTCACATATAGGTACATAGATCGCCAGTTAAAGAATAAAAAAATGTATTTATTTAATAGGTATTTTATCTTTGATAAATACATAACAGTGAACCTAAACTGAATGTACACTGGTGAGTAATATTTTACTTAAAACCAAGAAAGGCTACAATTTTCACAGTTGACCAACACCAAAGTTATGAGAAACGGAACACTTAAATGAGCTCGTTAACAATGAGCTGTGTTAAATTGCTCTTTTTAATTTACCACTAAACCCTTAAGCAACTGGTCGTTCTTTTACATGTGACGTTATTGTGGGTTCTTCACTTAAACAGAGTACAAAACTTATAAAAACCCATTATGAACGTTCTGCTCGGGTTAAAATACAATGAAGTAATTTTACTTCTGTCAAGACTTTATAGGTAATACTCGTTCACAAAGTGTTATCAATGTCTCTGTAATACGTTACTTACCTCTTTCATACTTATTTACTGTGAAGAAAAAATAAAGACAAACAAACATTCCAAGCATAAATAAATCAATCACAAAAAACCACCTGACCACAAAATTTGAATAAGGAAGAAGCCCAACGATGAAAAAATAAAATTTTCACTTATTTTTATTAAAGCCTCCTTATCCGCTTACTTTTATGGCAGCATAAAAAATTCTATAAATTATACTTTGAAGAAAATTGCTAATTCTATCTTTTTCTATCGGTTTGTATTCTGAGATGTGCTCTTGTTACTAAAGCTGATATCAGACGCACCATATAATGGTTCACTCAAGTGATTTTTGTTCTATCCCACGATCTTACGACACCGACAAAATTACATAGAAACAAACGTTCATCTGTTCCTTTAATTTAATTTTCCGATCATCCGGTACGCGAGTGAAAGATGCCCCGTGTCGAAATACAACATCGTTTGATCGGTTCACTAATAAATTAATTTTTCACTTTTGATTCATTTAGTGTACAGATGCTTCTGTTTGAGTGACAGGCTCAGAATGCAAGACATAGATGAACGAAAGTGGAGCGTCTGATATCTGCTTAAGAGGCACTGTTAATGAGTACTTAGGATGTGGTCTGGCATGGACAGTGTTCCCCGAGACGATGGGTCCCTAGGGGCACATTGTCCTATATAGAGCCTGCGCTCACGACCGACAAGATGCATATTCATAAGGAAGTAAAACAACTAAGTTGTGAGTTCACTGGACTACGGTCTGGCCCGAAAATGTGAGAAATAGTCAGCCAATTGGTTTATGAGTTCATGGAAAGGCCTATGTCTAATGCAAATCGATAGAATGACCTCAGTGCATGAAAGTCTTTTCAGTATGATTTGTTGTCAAAATTATCACTTCAAGTAGGTACAATTTGTTGTTATATTTGTAAAAAAATACAATAGCTAACTTAAAAATTACAGTCTTAATAAGGCTTAGGATTAATCATAAAATACATAGGGCTTATAATTATGACCTATTCAACCAGGTTGTATACAAAACTATTCAAATATTATTTGATCAACTTACATCAATTTATTAATGAACCAATCTTCTCGAGCATCACTTACATGAAGCACACATAGAAATATAAAATATATATATGAAATAGTATACATAAAATATCACAAGCAATATGTAGAAATAATATCATACCGAAATATACTACAATAATGATAACAATTCCATCGTTTTTGATTGTCTTACTTGAATGATCCTCGTCTTAGAATAGACACTGGCGGATTAACAGGAGGGCGGCAGGTGCGGTCCTGGGGGCCCCCCCAAAACTCGAGAAATACTAATTAATCAAATCCCAAACAAGCCCAAAATATGTTCAGTAAGTAAAAGGCATTTTGTAGTTGGGGGGCTCCCTATGCATGCTAAATATAAACGTAGGGTGCTAAAAGTTTCGTGCTCGCTTCTCTAAACTCTATTCGTTTGAAACTCTAGTTCTGTTATCGGCAAAGTATGTATCTCCTATTTCTGTATCCTACATTTTTAAAATTTTCTGTTTAAGTTGACAACGTAATTCCTATTTCTGTATAAATGTTCAAGAGAAAATTGAAACTATGAAAGGTGCAAAACTATTTGAGCTCCCTTCTATCGGTCTACCATCCTCTATTTTTCTGATGCTCTAGCTTTTCTGCTGTCGACAAAGTATCTCCTACTTCGGTATAATTAATAAAAAAAAACCTAACATTTTTGAGGCAGCATGCTAAATACTTCGACATTCATTCCTGGGCGGAGGGGCCCCAGGCGGGGAGGCAGTATTGCCGCCCCGGGCCTCCGACAGGCTTATTCTGCCACTGAGAATAGGACTTTGCTATTTTCTCATTCGTGTGGGAAGACTTATTGAGAAGCTTAGAATTTGTATCCCGTTGTATACTGAACTTTCAAACTTGATTATCAAGACTAGGTATTCTAGTTGACAGTTTTGCCAAAATGTCACACAAAAATAAATGTATTAAACTATTTTAAGACACTAGTAGGAGTTCTTATTCTGAAAATATTTTTGTTTGACAAACAGTTATAAACCCATCAACCGAAAAATATAGGAGAACCAACAGTGGTGATAATATAATTGTTATCCTATAGTTTACTGCCAAGTAGGCATTTATTATTTATATATTTATTTATCAAGGTACATCAACAGCTTCTGCGTATAATATAACGGTAGATAAATTATAGGTATCATTGCTACGGTTTGAGGAGTGCCGGTCGGTGACATTTAACGTTTCATTGTTTTTTTATTAACTTTTTTATGATGTTTTTATGAATCATGTGGTCTGCAATAAAGATTTTTATTTATTATTATTAAGATGTTAATGAGTCTTCAACTTTGATTGCATTTGTGGGTGCAAACGCAACAATAGGTAGATATCTTTTTTTGTTCCAATTGTTTACCAACATTTTTTAGTATACGCTAAAGTCCTACATTTAAAAACGATAATACATAGCTAAATTGGCTCATATGAACCAAAACGGCTTAATTAGAACTAATTATAATAACAATAACAGGAAAATTACATGCAAGTCGGTCGTATTAATATGACCTAGAATAGTAAGGAGCCGTAGTCGCGCCTGTAAGCCGCACCGCACAATACGATCAAGTTATATAATTTACTAGTTGGCACATACCTACATAAAATATTGTGTTAATACTGTACCAAATAATATACTGTAGAGGTTATATTTGATGTTTACTTGCAACCTCCACGAATCCGTTAAAAAATAATGGCAAAAATATAAGACATCAAATGCAAAAAAAAAGAAAACAAATATGTCCAGTAGTTCCAGAGATGAGCGCGTTCAAACAAACAAATAAACTCTTCAGCTTTATTATTATTAACTAGCTTCTGCCTGCGACTTCGTCCGCGTGAAATTTCTTGTTACTCCGACCCACCCCGTCGCATCGCATCGCCTGCCCGCGCTATTACTTCGTTTTTGCTAAGCGTTCTTTCTGACTTTTTTGTTTTTGTTCGGCTCCTAAAGGTCATACCGTGATGTTAAATAGCCTATGGCCTTCCTCAAGAATTGGGCTATCAGGAGTCAGCTTCCAGTCTAACCGGATGCAGCTGAATACCAGTATTTTACATGGAGCGACTGCCTATCTGACCTCCACAACCCAGTTACTGGGTAATACGATACCCCTTGGTAAGACTGGTTGTCAAACTTTCGGGTTTCTGACTACTCGTAACGACTGTTAAAGATCCACGAATGACAACCAGGACCAACGGCTTAACATGCTTTCCGAGCCACGGAGGGGTCTCAGTATGTAAAGATGGTCACCCATCCACAGACCAACCGCGGCAAGTGCAGCTTAACCTCGATCGACCTGTGCGGCTGTTATTAATTTGCCATGGGCCCCAAGGAACTGACGCTCAAATAAATATCCGAAATCTCAGAAGATAACATTTACCCACTAACCAAGAGACTGTTGCAAACATACAATGTTGTGTTGTTGTGTTATGGCAGACTGTTCGTATCGCTCTGTTTGATTTAAGAAAACAATGTAAGTATTGGTATTGTGTTGTATTTTAATTTTGTAACGCTTCAAGTGTTTGCGGCACTGCGGTAGTGCGGTAGCAAACAATAGTGATGCGGCTTTTATTGTTTCTATAGGTGGCCTAAATTACTCAATATTGGTTGTAAGCTTATAGCAACAATGATTCCTAGGGAAAGAGTCCCTAGGAATCATTGTTGCTATAATTTTCAATACAAAAAAAATAAAAGATAAGAAAATAAAACCTGTAATCAGTACCCCGACTTTTGATCGATTTTGTATGGCAAATCTGTCAAAAACCCGCAATGGAGGTGTCTCTATTAAGACTGTAAAATCACCAGAATATTTGCCATACTCCTACCAAACAGGTAAACGTAGAAGAATGTTGCAACTAAAATGCGTTCCTTCTTTTTAAAGTCATTTCTTTTAACCAAAAAAAAAAAACATTTACAACCCTTATCAAACACACACAAAACATCACGCCTGTAATCCCCGAAGGGTCAGGGCAGAGGCAAGAGGTGTACCTGTAGTAAGTACCCCCAGATTTCGCCAGTTAGGTTTATGTCCCATCAAATATTGGGCAAATATGGCCTTTAACCGGGAACGAATCCATACTCCGGACTGCTACTGTGAAATTGATGGAAAGACCCAATAACACTTTAAATCGAACCCAGAACCTCATGCTCAGCTGTAGCGCTCGCGACCACTAAACCAACTAGGCAGTAGCAGAATGTTGAATTGATTTACACACGCCGCACATCAAGCTACCCGAAAATGTCAAATTTTCCCAATCAACCTTGAACCTTATGCTTTAGCGATAAAGTTAAAAATCTATTAAAGAAAATGACATATTGTAGTGGCTTGATGTACTTGGCATCTGTACCTATATATGATGTATACATAAAAAAGAGTTATCTATACTAATATTATAAAGCTGAAGAGTTTATTTGTTTGTTTGGTTGAACGCGCTAATCTCTGGAACTACCAGTCGGATTTGAAAAATTCTTTTTGCATTTGATAGCCCAATTCTTGAGGAAGGCTATAGGTTATTTAACATCACGCTATGACCTATAGGAGCCGAGAAAAATGAAAAAAAGTCAGAAAGAACGCTACGCAAAAACGAAGTAATAGCGCGGGCAGGCGATGCGATGCGACGGGGTGGGTCGGAGTAACAAGAAATTTCACGCGGACGAAGTCGCGGACAGAAGATAATTCTATTCTATGTTATAAATCACCTTTTTTTTTCTTAAAAAAAAAACATATCTTTTTCACACAATAAACTTTCTACGTCTCAGTACAAGGTGAGCCTAACACACAAGCGACATATTTTGATTTAATGAATTGTTTCCGGCGCTGAAACGTGCCACGAAAAACGTGTTTACTGTCCGCAAGCAACTACTAGTAACTGTGACATGGCTATTATTAGCTTAAAATATTATTTTATACCGGCGCGGCGTTGCTTTTGACCAAGGCTTCGCCCGCGTGGTGGTCGAAAATCGTCACTCAGAAACGTACTACCGGTACAAAAGTATGTTCTAATCCAGGTCATGGTGTAACCATGTGGCAAATTAGATCTAGATCCGTTCAGAATGAAAAGGTAACAGACAGGGGTTCCCTATACGAGTACGAAATACTATTCTGCGAAAATTGTTACATCGATGTCTATATGTCGTAGGTTTGTGACAAAATCATGTTTTTTATCAAAAACCTAGACTGGATTAGTTTTATGATAAAAACAATGTTGGTTGCTATTTCTTTAAATAAATAAAACAATTAAGAGACAAATAAACAATGATTTATTTATTTTAAAATTACATACATTTCAAAAAAATATGTGTGATTTGTGTGTGAAAATATGTGTGTGTGTGTGTGTGATAAATAAAAAAAATGGTTAAAATGATTTTCCAATTTAATAATTTTGTGATACTTATTGTTATTCAGCATGGTATTTTGATTTATGTGTAAATTTTGCATGCCCAAGTGACCGCAGAGCATGGAAGACATTGTAGCGGTATTTCTTGAGGCAACCTCAATTAGTGGAGAACCAATATGGATTATGTGCTACATGTCAAATCAAATCATTTATTTTTTGCCAACATGGGTAGGGGTATAGATGTTATACATGTTTTGATAATGTCTTCCATGCTCTGCTATCTAAAACTGTTATCTAATAATTTTGCATACATTTCAACCGAAATCTTCCATTCGATCGCGTTAAGAGCTTATATTTTACACAAACCTAAACAAGTTCATGTTTTTGATCAAAAAACTGGATTTTCTCAGGTTTATGAAAACATAAAGAAATCATTTTGTCTTCTTCCGGTACTTGATCAAAAGCCTAGGTTTTTAATGAAAAACCCGATTTTGTCATAAACCTGCGATATATACATCGATGCTTTGATAATGCAAAGTTATGTTTTTACTACATCTTTTTTGTTCGCTGTTTCTTAATATTGATAACCTTACATTCAACCCTTGTTTCTGCGACGTACAGAGTTACTTTTGCATTTACAATATTAGTATTGATTTTCTTATAGTTTCATCAAAAACATACTCGTAGGTATTAAGAGCTATTAAGAACAGAACAGAAAGCGATACTGATAGATAATAACAGTTCCAAAATTCTTGATGAAAATGTAAACTACACTACACACACACTACACTACACACTATGCTACACTACATACTACACTACACACTACGCTACACACTACACTACACACTACATTACACTCTAAACTACACTAAACACTACACGATACACTAGTTCTTTTTTGTGTTGGTGTTCTTTCTTTGCGTCATGTTAACCGAAACTTATTTTCTTTCTTCTATTTTTCGTTAAAGAAATTGATCAGAAAACGTGCCTGTAGATGCCAATTTGTATTGCCACTTAGCCACTTAGAAATTTAGTGCATTGATTTGATTATTTCAATACTTAAATCACAAATTATGATGTCTTTGTTTACAATTTTATCAGATACTTTTCGAACAGAACATGGGCGTGAAATGTAGTAGGTTCCTCTCTTTGGAGCCCTGGCCACTGGATAATCTCACTGACCGGTTTCATTTAAACAAAATATTAAAACTTAGCGCATCAACTTGACTAAACTGGTTGCTACGGTACACGTTGGCTTAAAAAAAAAACTGAAGTCTGTATAAAAATACTTTCTACATCAAAGAACTCAAAGGTTTCGTCTCAGATTATTACTTATTCTAACTTCCTTACCTTGTTTTCACTGAATAAAATTCCAAGGAAACGTATCATAATGTTTCATCAAAAGACTTAGGTTAATTAATTTAATTTTACTAAGAAACACAGCTAAGGAGAGGAGGTGTGGGGTAAACCGGTGAGCTTGGGACTTGCTGGAAAACTTATAATTATTACCTTTGAAACTACCGTCAGTCTGTAATTATATTCAAAACTAGCGGCCCGCCCCAGCTTCGCAAGGGTGCAATTTTTTTTTCGAACGTTCGAATTTTTTGTCATAAAAACCTTGTGGTGGCAATACTGAACACAACAAAAAAAGAATTTTCCAATTTAGTAAAGTCGTTCGGAAGTTATGCGCGTATATACATTTCAGCGATTCATTTTTATTTTTATAGATAATTGTTGGGCTTTACCTTTTTAGTAGTGCGTCCCCTTTTACTTCAAAAGTCACCATCTTGCTGCCTTTGTCCCTATTACTTGAGGTAGGCGCAACACGATTTCTTCTTCCATTCTTCCCTTTCAACCGTCACGCTATCATTAATTGATTTATTCTGGTCTGATTCCCTGAACCGAACCTGCCCTGAACCCCTGAGACGAACTAGTAGGGGATCGAAGGGGGAGGAGGGGCCTCCCCCTTCGATCCCCTATTAGTTCGTCTTCTGTTTTAATCCCTGTCTTATCCACTCCGTATCACATGCCCATACCATGACCACCGATTTCCATACCACTTTTTAGATACCGGTGCCACTTTCACACTTACTCTTATTTATTATATCCATTCGTGTACCACCACACATGCCTCTTGGCATGTTCATCTCAGCTGCATGCAATAGCCTTTCCATTCATCCCTTTTGTGGCCTAACATTCTGATTCCTCCCTCTCCATTCATCAATATTTATAATCATCACTCTTTTAGTCACATGCGTTTGCTCCCTTATCACAAGTACAGAAAAGTTGAAAGGAAATCGTTTGGCTCGATATGGACCAAGCTAATCGATTTGCTTTCAACTTTTCTGTCACTGGCGCCACTTTCAAACGTCCCCTTATATACTCATTTCTTACTTTATTCATTTTCGTCACTCCACACATCTATCTTAGCAGTCTCATCTCCGCTGCGTGCAATCTTTTTTCATCCGTCTTCTCCACAGCCTAGCATTCCGATCCATACAGTACGATAAGCCTTATCACGAACGGACGGGACAGGGCGGGTCTTTACTTGAAAGTAAACAAAAGAAAATTACATGTATAAAACGCATTTTCCATTATTTTTGATAAACATGCCTAAAATTCCGTAACGAAAACTACAGTGAACTAATTAATCAAAGCAATTATAAAATGTTAGAAAAATGTAAAAACGCGTCCGCGATAACGTCCTTTTAAAAAAAAATACGGTGTGACAGTATGCAAATAAGGCTGAAAAATTGAGGAAAGCTTTGTGTTTTTAGGGATCCGCGTATGGTAAACCAATGTAAATATTGGTATAAGGAAGTTTCAAAGTTTTTTTTGTCAAACCCGAATACGTCATATTCCGTATGCAAAAGTTTTTTGGGACTGTTTAAAGTTATGTTTTTGTTAGTCAAAGACTTTTTGCTTAGTTCTGTTTCTCGTTTGATCGTAAAAATTGTTTTTGAGTGATTCCATTTACTATAACTTTGGTTACTTGTCACAATTATTTCTATGATATCATTTAAATTAAACATTTACCAAACACCTAGTAGAAAATCGCAATTCCTACAATAATCGACTAAATAGAAAGTTTTAGGAATTCATGTTTTGAGTAAATACCACGCCGTAAATTGAACTGAAACGCTTATCTAATTGCACTACTCACGAAAATTAATTTGTAATCAATTACACCAAAAAAAAAAACAATGGCACTCCGGGAGTGCCGACAGAAGTAAAAATTTGAACAATTACGTGTGTATTTTTTAAATCGTCTTATAAATAAAACACAAACAGAATACTTTGCCATCACTCACTGACATCCGTACTATTATTATAAATTCGAAAGTAACTCTGTCTGTCTGTGTGTATCCTTTTCACGCCTAAACCACTGAACGGATTTCAATATTTGGCAGAGATAGATTGCATTCCGGGGAAGGACATAGGACAGTTTTTATCGACGTAACTCGCGGGTGAAGTCGCGGGTGGAAGCTAGCATCGGATATACACCGAGTACATCCCGAGGACAGCTGAACACATCCGAATGTAGCGCGGTGTCGGTTACGGTAACAGTGTCACAAGTTCAATGGTTTTTTCCCATCTCAAAAAATGCCCAACGCGCCTAAAGAAGTTCTTAATTCAAAAATAAAAAATACATTCTTTAATCAAACCCTAACCCAACATTTCCCACCCCACAAACGAACGAGACAAACCACAATTCGAAACAAAACAATTTAATCTCTATACAGAACCCTACTACATAATTCAGCGTAAGTCAACCTAATTAGCGTGTTGGAAACAATTTAGACGCGCGTGTACGCAAATGTACTTTAATCATGTGATTATGATATATCACGGGACGCTTTAATTGGGTACAGGCGCGCACTGCATGTGCAATACGGACTAATTATTAGGAGTCATGGACGGGACTGGTGTATTGCTGCCTTAAATTGTTGAGTTAGCGGTATGAGGCCTGGTTTTATGCTGAATACGGGAGCAGCTTACCTTAGTTGGAATTCATGGGACAGTTAACTTACTGACAAGCTTACATTGCCGACTGAGACTGTTGATGGAAAATTGTATCAGTAAATGTGCATCAGCCATGATAAAAAAAGAGAGCTAAAGAATTTGTGTGATGTCGTAGTTTAGTCGTAAGGCTCCTTGTACACGACACGATTTTATACGGTGAAAAAACGTGTCTGTCAACAAGCTTCTTTAAGGCTCCTTCAAACAGGCGCGACACGCGATAAAATCGCGCGCCACACAAAGGCACCGCAAGTCGCGCAACGAGTGGTGCCTTTGTGTCGCCCGTGATTCGTGTCGCGCGTCGGGCCTGTTTGCAGGAGCCTTTAGTGATACATACAATACTGACGACCATGCCTGCACACGGCGTGTAAACCGTCGTTTTTCACGGCAAGGAAAACTTGCGTATAAAAAAAAGGGCTGGTTTTCTAAGAAAGCTGTGAACGGTCAAACAATAACTGATGTTTTTTGACACCTTAATATCAAATACTGGTGAAGATGACAGATGGAAAAAGAAAAAAAAATATTCTGCACAAAAAAACGCAACATTACAAAAAAATTACATGAAATATACACACACAACGTATAGTCAAAAGCCTCGTACGTGACCTCTCAAGCTCCGCTAATGAGACACAATTGATTGTCTATTGTACCGTATTACATAGGATACGAGCAATGCTTGACGGGTTGAGCATATAAAAAGTAGACAATTTTGTAAATAAAGGGCAACATCACGTATTAAGTAGATGCACTTCTTCACTTATAGGATACCACAGCATGCACAATAAAATTACCAACTGAGCTAACAAAATTAAAATATTAATAATAGATAGGCATTTGGAAAAGTTAATAAATTATGAAAGAAGATATAAAAGAGAAAATATAACATTTAGAAATACTTAAATTAAATTAAATCTATTAAAAAATTCTTATATTTAGGCAGAGATTCGCAGAGGTCTAAATTAGTAGTTTTAGCTATCATCATTCATTGATCAATCAATCAACTGAGTCTATAAAAATAGGCCTCTCTCAAGCTGCGCCACAACACCCTGTCCTCCGTCTTCTGTATCTGGATACAGAGAAGACTCTAAAAAGCTGGCTGGGATAGACTGGTCTATCCCAGCCAGCTTTTTAAACTCTTCCCTCCACACTCATCATTATTTCAGCACGGAATCACTTACTGCTGGGTATAGTCCGCCCTTTTCTTCTGCTATACTTCCCGGTTCGGTGCGTCACTCATCCAGGTGTTTCCCGCAACTTTGACGATATCGTCAACCCAACGCGCTTCTAGACGGCCCTGGTTTGTTTGGCATAACCTTGGCCACCATTTGGACAGCTTTACTCCATCAGCCATCTCCTAGTCTAACCAGATGTCTTGCCCAACTCCACTTGAGGCGCATCGTCCCTAACTATGCCTAGGTATTCATACGATGGTGATGGTGAATGTGAGGATTCACCAATGTGTGAATTCCGTAGGCCTTGTCTGAATGTGAGAACATTGTAGGCCCTGAAGACTTATAGGTGCTTCGATTTGTTGACCATTTTCTATTTGTTAAGTACCTATGAAGTACTTGTTGACAGGCCCACACTGACCTTCCAGTTGGCAGTGTGGTTCGAAAATATTGTAAAAGCAAATTATAAAAAAAATAAGCTCGTAATTTATTGCCTGCTTGTCCATGGGAATCGACTAATTGGAATAGTATACAGACGCCAGCACATCAAGCTACCCGAAACTGTCAAATTTTCCCAATCAACTTTGAACCTTATGCTCTTGCGATAAAGTTGAAAATCTATTAAGGAAATTTGACAGATTGTAGTAACTTGATGGGCTGGCGTCTGTACCTAACTTCTGAGGTTTCATAAGTGCCTATGAAGGTTTATGTGAACTAAATTATTTTGAATTTGATGGTATAGTTTCTGCCGAAACCCGCCTCTACCCACACTTACAAGAAAAAGAGTATCCTATCCCAGTCGGGAGCCGCGATGCGTGAGTTAGTTGTTCTATTTCGGTTATATTTCATGCAATAGTGCGGTGAAAGATTGGAATAGTTTCAGCTCAATGCCAACATGTGGTTCCATGAGCTACTTATGTATGTAATTAGGTCAACTATGTTTGTTTTCTTAAGAAAAATACGTTTTTCTTGCAAATGGGCTATAAGAAAACATGCTATCACAACTTGAGGTTAGTTTCTTAGTTTTTTTAAGTAAATCATCGTAATGTAGTTTTGCTGACCTTATGTTTAAGGTGGGTTCTGCGTACCTATTACGTCTATGGTATCTTCAGAGTTGCATGTTATTGTATTGTGAAAATAATAATGAACAAATTTATGTACCAAATGATTTCAGGTAGATACTTGTGACTGCCGGGGCTAGTGGCTAAGTTATAACAGCCGCACGGGTCGATCGATCAGATTAAGCAACGCTTGCCGCGGTTGGTCTGTGGATGGGTGACCATCTTTATATACCAAGTCCTCCTACTCCTCAGAAAGCACGTTAAGCCGTTGGTTCCCGCTGTCATTCTTGCATCTTTGGCAGTCGTTACGGGTCGTTATTTCCCAGTAACTGGGTGTGGACGTAAGATAGGCTTGGCAGATGAGGACTTGTGACTACCTGGGAACAGATCACCCTATTAAATACGGTCACGGGACGACAAAGTGTATGACTGATCACAATTACTTCGAAACTGACGCTATCACAGCATCTAATCATCCAACCCGGTACCCACTTAACAAAAACCCATAAAACGAACAAAAAACAACCCATTACCATTACTGAAAACAACAAAACATTTTTTTTAATTTTTACCCCTCCGTATCAAGAAAAACTTGGTAAACTAAAATAAAACCTCGTAGTACGAATGTTTTAAATTTCGCGATAACGTCCGAGAGGTATAAAGTTGAGCATATAAATTGTGTACAACATCTAACTTTGACTTTTTTATTGCTGGCATCCCGTATGAGATTGTAGCCCCACATCAGTTGAGAGTACTTGAGGATTTTATTTATTACATTCCACGATTGACTCCTGATTTTTTGTGTTAACAAGTTTCGGGTGCGTATGAGAAATCGGTTCGAGGTTAAAGGACTCTGTAAGTGATGCCTTTTGGAGTTACGTGGGTTATGAATTTGAAAAGAGATTTGGGTTTTCTTTGCTTGATAGTATTGAGTAGTGACTCTGTAACTTTTGAGCAATGGAAAGGAAAACGTGTTTTTTTTTACAAGTTAGGTATATAATGATGAGCCAATGTCAACACAGCCAGTCTATCTTTTAAGCATCTCACCGTGAAAACTTGGGTCTTCATCTTCGTGTCGCTGGCACGACTGTATTTTTTTAAATCTGTTTTCCCTAAACTTTGCCATTTTGACGGCGTTGTCGGTGGCAGCGCAGAGGTCACTTCGACTGCATGTTTTGTGACACAGAGGACAGGATATGAGATGGAGCATGGTTTGTGACAGCTCCACAATCACACCCTACTGCCGTTCCGTTAAGGTAGCCCCACTTTACTAGGTTGGACTTACATCTTTCCACTAGTGTCTAGAGACGGTTCAGAGACTACCAAGTGGACCTCGAAAGGTTACCCTGCAGTGAGATGCTCCATTCGTGTCAGGTAGTAAGTAGGAGGGAAAAGGCCACAGTTTGACAGCACTTAATTAAATATTCATGAAAAATACATCATTAGATTGGCGGTGACGTCACTGCTTCCGCTGATGCATAGTCTCCTGGTAGGCTTCCTGCGTTTGTAACATTTGCAACATCAGTGCCATTGTAGTTGCCATTTTAAAGGCGAGGGAGAACTGTGGGGTAATTGCGTGACATGCTACCAGTAGGAATGGCTTTCATTTTGACACACATTGCTGATAAAAATGCCTGGCTCAATGCTGGTCCTGCTCCACAACCACAACTAATTGATTAACACATGAAAATACTGTTGGAGCTGCTGAAGATTGTAAGACTATCTTTGCATTGTATAAAATCAATTTCCTTTGTTTTGTATAATTGCATAGCACAGATGTGAGTTCTATGTACCCTATAGCTATCATTTACCGGGTAATAATATGTCTTTCATTGACTCGAATGTGCCCTGGCAGCTGATAGTATGTCATGCTCACTCAAATGTCTCGCTGACGGTGGCGTGTGTGTTGGATCATTTAGCTCCCTTCAAAATGGTTGAGCTGAATGGTGCTGATTTATGTGTCATGTTCGTGAACGGGCGCCTTCAGTTGGGGCTGGTCATCACTTAGCTGCCTCGGCTTATTTTTAATAATTTTAATTTTGGATTGTTGTTTGTTAAGTACTATTTGTTGTATTCTGGACGATTTTAACGCGTACGTCTTTTTTAATTTTTTACATCGTTCTCACATTATATAATTTTAATATCAAAAGTAATGATGTAACTAATATTTTTGTAAAATATGATTTAAAAAGAGTGTCCATGGAGTTTCTTGCCCGTTCTTCTCCATAGGTACCTACGCTTTGGAATGGGCAACTAGCTTCATATTTTCTGACTGACCGACTTCTTGACAATTCAAAAGTGCCTGCAAATGGTTTAATTGAAATAAATGCTTTGAGTTTGAGTTTAACAGTTATCATTGCGTTTCAAAAATGTGTCAGTTCAGAAACGTAAAGAACGTTTCTGAACTGACACATTTTTGAAACATAATGACGCAATTCGAAATTCAAAATTATTCAAATTGAGATTGATAGTGTGTGGGGTGGACGCAATTAGGGCGATGAAATATCTCATGATTTGATTTTCACATTATATTGTGAGAAGAAAATGTATTTAACTATAAATTAAACTACCTACTATAGAAGCAGTATTCTGATGCTAAGTTATTAAACACAGAAAGTATTTATAATAGTAGCAATAAAGAAATTAGCGATAGTTTATATTTTTTATATCTATAGACGTTTTATTTTGACCCAGACTTCTTTATTTAGTAAAAACACAAGGCTAATTATTCAATCTAGATAACAAAATATATTCAATGAAGAAATTATACAAAGCCCTGAAAAAAAATACAAGGTTTTATTCATGAAATGAAAGCGTATAACGACAGCACAGGCCTTCAAATGAAATGAGACGTAATCAAATTCGCAATCATGAAATAAATATATTTTTTCCTATGATACTATTTTTAAAGGTTGATCTCAGATAAGAATTTGTGTTTTTCAAATAAGAATTTTTCAGTGTAGCAACCTGTAACCTAATTGCGAACACATTTTCAATTATAATTCAATGGTGTTGGATGTCACTATTGTATGTATGTTTTATTTATGAGATGTTCGCAAAAGCCCGAGTCGACAGCTTCTCAGCTATCGTACGGAAGAAAAGTGCGTCTCTGCTCGCCAGATTACGTGGCAGTGGCAACAGCCTCCTGAATATGATAGCTGACAGTCTTTATGAGAGCCCCATAATGGGACATCTCATCAAAACAACACTATCTGTCGTAGTATATAAGTATTAACATAGATCATAAGCTACATTGTTACTAACATACTAGGATATAAGTACTAACAGGATATATTGTTACTAACATGTTTTATGTATTTTTTTGTCATCTTTTATGTACCTTTTGTTGTCTATCAAATAAATAAATTATTATTCCTTTATTTATTTATTACATTTTTAAATATGTTTTTACAAAAAACAATAAAAAAACATTTAAAAATATAAAAAATTGTAGCCCACCGGTATCGGGAACAGGGTCCAAGCTACCGGCGGTCAGGGCACCAGAGAAAGGAATCTCCTAACAATACGAGCCGTGTCCAGGAATACCGCTCTCTGTATCAAGCCCGTGATCCAGCTGCCTAACGAGAGATTAACCTAAATTATTATTATTATTATGGCAAGTAAAGCCGATGTCGACTATTCTGCAAATGTCAAAAGTGAATTGGAAAAGCAAGTGTGTATTATTATTATTTTTTGTTAGCCTGTTTTGGGTTCCACTGCTGGTCAAAAGCCGGGGAGGCTTTTTCTCTTCGAAACCTCCCTGTCTTGTGTCTCTATGGCCATGTTGGCTCTGCAAATGATATTAGATCGTCACATTACCTTCGCCTTAGTCTTCCTCGACGGCGATGTCTATTTTAAATTAAAAGATAAAAATATTCGATGATACAGTTGAGCTTAATGTAGATCTTGTGGGGTTAGTAGAAGGATATTCCGATTCGTCTCAACAATGTTAGTAATAGCAGCGGAACTGTCAAACTGTAAGGTAATGCGCAAATTGTCATTTAATGTGTGTTACGCAGTTACCCCGCTGAAGTCTTGATTTGTGCTCAGTTTATGGTAATTAACTCGGTCCGTATTTCAATGGGACTTAAAAAATTAATGGCGTAATGTAGGTGTACCGTACAATTCACCTCTCTCAAACTTTTTGTAATAAACAGGTGTGATGTTATGTCTGATTGTGGCACCGTGTGTTAGGCACCGCTCTTTGCGCGACTTGCGGTGCCTTTGTGTCGCGTGTCGTGTCGCGCCTGTTTGTAGGAGCCTTTAACGTACTTTCCAAGGCACGGAGGGGTCTTGGTATAATATAAATCCATCCACGGACCAACCGCTGCAAGCGTAGCTTAACCTTTGCGGCTGTTATATTTAACCACAAATTTCTCTAAATGTTTTATAAGGTACCTACATAATATAAATTCCTTGTTTTACTTTGGAGGATAATTATTCACCTTTACTCACGAACGCATGTTATTCGTGATAGTATTTGCTTCCCCTCGAGACAGTTAATTAATAGAGTGTCCGTAATGTGAAGAGACTAGTCATAATTCTAGCTTGACAGGTAACCCTCCCCAGTGTATGGTACATTCATTAAATATAGTATAATTTTGGTTCTATGAACTTGCATTTTGTTACGAGAATATTTTAAAAAGAGTAATTTATGTTGAACGTTAACTAGAGTGCGTGCAAGATAAGTCTGCGCGCGACGTTTGACTTCAAGATTATATCCCTGCTAGCACTTTTAATCACTTTGGGCGTAATGATGTCAATTATTTACTTTGGAAAACTCGGAACACAGCACACTCTCTTGACACCTGAAATAAACGTCCAGATAGCGGTAAACAATTATTTCCGATTTTAGCCGCGCGCAGACTTATTTTGCGCATGTTAGATAATTAATTTGCGCAGACTTATTTTGCGCCTCTTAGATAATTTATTTTGATATAATTATACTATTAAAATATCGTTTGTTGGCTAATATCATCTATCACATTTACGAAGCTGGACACCAACGTAGAAGTACCTAATTTGAGTAGATATTGTGTTTACAAAAAAACAACAGTCTAACTTGTCAAAATCACTCAGATGTTATTACTGTAGATGATTAAGTAATATTTGATTACACTTGTAGTATATCTTAGATTTTATATTGCTAATTTAATATACTAGGCTGTTTCAAACGATTGGCACAATACTGTCAGTTGATGTTGATATTCTTTTTAATGATGTCTAAGAAATACGAATCAACTCTTATTTTATTGCTTAATTACCTTATAATGTTTTAAAACGGTTTCACTACATATGATTTATTTATTAATACCTGTGTCAGAAGATATTAAGCCAAAATATGTGATGATCTGTGATTGGTTCAAAATGGCGATAGATGTTTGACCTAAAAGACGTTGGTAGGATATAAAAAGGATTATTGTTATTATGTTGCTATTATTCTGAGTTCCTTGGACCATTGTCCAAGAGATAGAATTAATTGTTTTTAAAATAACAATAATTTATGGCAATGTAAGAAATTTGTTGATAGAAAACTTTGATACTGTTTCCAAGGAGTTTCTTGTCCTTCTTCTCCTTGATGACGTAGATTTGGAACGGATGACTAGCTTTCTGATTAATTACTGATAAGACTAAATTGAAATAAATGTCTAGCCTTGTCTTTCTGTGCTTTTTTTCATAAAATCCTTTCCCTACATACATACCATATTCATGGGTACTTTTACACACAATAAATAACTAGTAACCTTTCTGATATTCAAAGCTTTACTTTTGTGTTATATATATTAATTAAACTTATAGATAGTTTATATGGTTATTTCCTAACACGCACACTCTATTCTGAAATTAATGCAGTTGTTTTGACAGTCTGTTGGTAAGCTCAATGTTTGCTGTTTTTATTATCTTAAATGCATCATCTTTCTATTAAAAATTATAGTTAATGTACGTGATTATTGCGTGCTTCGGAGTTAATACGCCGTCGGATCGTCGAGTGCCGTGATTTCTTTGTTTTAGTTTAATTTTCTTTTAAAGTATTAGGTATTTTAATACCGATTATAATATCCACTTTGGCAATACTGTCAAAGTACAAATTATTAATATTGTAACTAACTCATAAATGTATTTTCACTAAGGTAACTATATGGGATTATTTTCGCAACGCTTAGAAATAACGGTTATGATATTATCATTATTTCTGGATGGCGCTAGTCATGGTAAAATGTAGTGCAAAATCCAGTCGTTTATGAATTGTGAAAGAGTACAGTTGTGCAATATAAAAAGTATTAAGTAGCAAGAAAAATGGGGTTTTCTTAATAATAATATCCATCTAATATCACGAAAATTGAATCGTGTAATAAATCACACACTGCTAAACTAATGTCAGACTGTGCAACTCATAGAACATGGAATCGCCGAGCCACATGATCTAGATACTTGTAATTAATTATCTCTTTCTTTCTTACTTGGATCGCCAACAGAGGCTACACACACATACACGTTAAAATAAACAGGGACAAATACAAGTGTGCGCCTCCAATTGTAGGAGACCACATCATTCATTTATTCTCTAGGAAGGTACAGACGCCAGCACATCAAGTTACTACAATCTGTCAAATTTCTTTTGAAGGTTTCAAGTTTATCGCATAAGGTCCAAGTTGATTGGCAACTTTGACAGTTTCGGGTAGCTTGATGTGCTGGCATCTGTACAACAAATTTGACAAGGATGAAAACATTACGACAGTACAAAAACTTTCGCAGTCGCTATATTGTAGTTTCATTTTGACCTTACTATCTGCTTTATCATCCTCGAAAACCATGGAAACTATCTCTCTTCTCATGAAAGAGAGAAAGTCGCATGGAGGGGCATAACTCGTTTTCGTTACGTGAGGATTGCTATATCCAGCCGGTCAATTCTGTAAAAATCTCACCGTGAAAACTTAGGTGAAGTGAGTTTGTTTTTACTAGGAATTGACAGTATTGACAGCTCATTCCACGCTCACTTCACCTAAGTTTTCACGGTGAGATTCTTACAGAATAGCACCGCAGTTCACTCCTACTGCAGAATTTCGTTTTAAAAATATCTACAGATCAAATAATGACTGCGCTACTACAGGTTGAAAGTAAAAACATGCGACAAACCGAAATGGGAGATTGTACTCATCATTATGAACAACTTTTACTAAGGGACCAAAGCAGGAATCGCGAGAAAAAAATCAGCTGTTCTCTACATTTTGACGAGTTATGCGAACATAAATGTAGGGAACAGCTGATATTGTTTTCGCGATTTCAGGTTTGGTCCCATAGTAAAAGTTGTTCATAATGATGAGTACAATCTCTCATTTCGATTTGTCGCATGTTTTCAATTTCACCCTGTATGTAGTATTCCTACATTAAAATAGATAACTAACTACGCATCAATAAACTATCACGCTGGTAAACACACAAAATATGGTTGACACGTTAAGCAGATTCAATTACTACTGAAATTACATTTGGTGGTAATGTGGCTGGCAGGTCAATAGTTGATAACATTATTGGAATATATTTTGCCACAACATAACACCGGGAACGTGGATCTATGCGAGACACAAAGGCAAAGACACCTACGTTGGTCCCGGCATTCATTCGTGGATCTTTGACAGTCGTTACGGGTCGTCAGAAGCCCGAAAGTCTGACATCCAGTCTTACCAAGGGGTATCGTATTACCCAGTAACTGGACTGTGGAGGTCAGATAGGTAGTGGCTCCATGTAAAATATTAATATTCAGCTGAATCCGGTTAGACTGGAAGCCGATCCCAACATAGTTGGGAAAACGCTAGGCAGATGATGATCCAGCCGCAAAAATAATTATCTAACCCAATTACAATTTCAACATCACTAAATAACTAGGAACCAACAGAATTCTAACCATAATCCCACCAGTTCTGTGAAACAGGACACAATATCATAAGGCTTGGCACTGGATAATTCGGTGCACATTAAATGGACTTGTCCTATTGTAATCATCAGAGAATAGACATTAATACTGTAGCCTTTGAATGATTACCTTAGTATCAATCGATCTCTTTGAGGAAGACAACGTGTCGGTGGGACAGGAACATTAATCAGTATTCTGGAAAGATTACATACCAGCATACCTAATGAGGCCATATTGTTCCAACATCTGGGTCTTTGGTCTTAATACCTCATCATCGAGATGCAGACCTAATTCCTAATACATGATTATCGTCTTTGGCATTCGCAGATAAAGTAATAGAATAGAACACCTGCACTTAATCCAAACTGAATCCTGACCGTTATCATTCTCGCCTTTACAGTGCGTGCCACGTAAGAAGAGACTTGACACACCACGTGGTTTGACATGCGCAGTACACGATTTTAGGTATCTTTAGCGGTATGAGGTCTGAGTGCGGGACGGGACCGGACGTCATAGGGGCGGCGGAAAGAGCGGGGGAGGCGGGGTCAAGTCTCTTCTTACGTGGCACGCACTGTACTGCCATTTATTTTAAGCACAGATTAAAATACACAATCCTCCTGTTCACCACGAGGGCCCAGAGCGTGTTTGTGGATGATACGATGGGTCTTTATTTTTGAAGTGAAAACTTCTTTAGCGGCGCTGTGTACTTTTTTTGGAATGGGTAAAAACTTCTAAACTCGCGTCAGGTCACGTGACCCTGATCGAAAATTCATAAGACGTAAAACGTAAGACGCGCGTTGTTGAGGACAGCGCCATCTATGCACATCGGGAAGAACTACGAGGGCCTCGCGTACTAACTACGTAGTTCATCCAACAACGACGAGATGGCGCTGAACCACGGATATATAACTGACGACGAGCTCCATGCGAGCGGCTTGCTTCTCTTACCACTGCCGCGACCAACACCACGAACTGAAGTCTATCCTGTGTGCTTATTTGTAAATCTGAATAAATTCCTTTCACGAGAAGAATAAACCAGTCACTTTGGTCATCATACCTGATTTGCAAAAAACCCTATAAAATAAGGAACACACCTTAACACGCGTGTTTTGTTTATAAGACGATTCACAAAATACACTCGTAATTGTTCAAGTTTTCACTTCTGTCGGCACTACCGGAGTGCCAGTTTTAAATAAGACAAGCTGGTATCCTCGCAATGTTTTCCTCGTTTTTAGAGAAGAGTTTATGAAACAAATTGCACAATTTGAGACGAACCTTTGACCTTGCTCAACTTGGTCACCTCGTTCTATTGATTATTACAAAAAGCAATATATTTTTCCGCATTTTTGTCTTGCAGGAAAGTAAATGCAAATATTTCAATTCTGGATGGAGTCTTTCTGAAACCATTAAGGCTCCTTCAAACAGGCGCGACACGCGATAAAATCGCGCGTGACACAAAAGCACCGCAAGTCGCGCAACGAGCGGTGCCTTTGAGTCGCGCGCGATTATATCGCATGACGCGCCTGTTTGTAGAAGGCTTTATTGCAGCTAGTGCCATTATTGCACGTGATAATAGGGCAATTAGAAGCACTTCAATAAACTAACAATGTTCTTAGTAAGCTCTTTGTACTCCTTTCAACGACACTGACATTCTCGTAATAAGGTTTTCTCATTTTACTTTCATTTATAAATAAAAATTAATCAAAATGCCAAAATGTATGTACGCGCATAACTTGCGAACGACTGCATTAAATTGAATAATTCGTTTTTTGATGTGTTCGGTATTGTCAGGACAAGGTTTGTATGAAAAAAATTTCGGTAATTCGAAAAAATAAATTGCACCCGTGCGAAACTGGGGCGGGCCGCTAGTTTAAAAATTAAATATGTACTTAATTAAGAAATATATCAGTACTTTTACAACCGATCTTACCTACATATTTTATGACTAGCTTCTGCCCGCGACTTCGTCCGCGTGAAATTTCTTGTTACTCCGACCCACCCCGTCGCATTGCATCGCCTGCCCGCGCTATTACTTCTTTTTTGCTTATTGTTCTTTCTGACTTTTTTCTATTTGCTCGGCTCCTAAAGGTCATAGCGTGTTAAATAGCTATCAAATGCAAAAATAATTTCAAATCCGACTGGTAGTTCCAGAGATTAGATAGATACAACATGTATTTTGATATCTTGACGGACAATATGAACGAATATTATATTAATCGATAAAAAAAGAAACGAAAAAATAAAATAAAGCACAGAAACCTACAAAATGTATGACAATTTCGAAAACGTCACGGTATTTAGCTTAACAATATCCATATTTGCATATTACAGCGACACGTGAAATCCGAGCCGACCGACATTTACACCGTTACCGCGTCGCCGCACTTTTGTTTGTCTGATTTGTAACATCATTCGTCCATGGTTTTATGTTTCGTACTGGAAGTACTAAAGTACAGTATTGCTGTCGTTTTAGGATTTTTCAATTTTTAAATATTTTTTATCTCAGGAATACAAATTGCAGTTTTAAAATAATTACGTCAAGCCACCGTATTTTTTTTTTTTTAAAGCCACCGTATTTTTTATCATCAGATAAAAGTTATTCCGACGATTGAAAACTTGAGCTTAATAAAACCAGCAGGTTTTAATGATTAACCTCATTGTGGGGTGAAATTGGCACAGTAAATTATATTTTTTAATTGTAAGCAAAATGAAACACGCTTACAAGATTTAAAGTGATGGGGACAATTTAAACCTTGATAGCGTATTTTGTTTTGAGTACGGTCAGCAACAAAAATGGATTAACACTTCAGTTTTTTTTTTTAAAATCTATTGTTTGGACTAAAAAAATAAAATACTAGTATTTTAGTATGTTGCTTGTAGCATAAATCTGCCAAAAAACAGAGATTGTATGTACATTAGTATGGTTTTTATTGTAAAAAAAAGTTCTTAGAGATATCTTCGTGATTTTTTTCAATCGTATCAAATTAGTTGTACTATGTTTTCACACACTATCTACCTAGCATATATCCTGAAGAATATAATATATTTTTCTGATTATGTTTACTGTAGTCGATCATATACTATTATTGTTTCTAAAACTTGCGTTTTTTTTTGTGTTTAGGTCCTATAAGCTCCTTAATTTATCGATTTCAATATTTACTTGCATGCTAAAATCGGTGACGCCGCTCTTTTATTCAGTCGCATTAAAGTAAAAGAACAGAAGGCCAATTCTCGTAATTTAAAACGTTCAAAATCTAGTCGCAGTCTCATCTCGGCGACAAGCAAATGTCAAAAACTTGTCAAAATGTAGGGAAACTAGAAGTATTTTTTGACAGATTGAGACTGAGATCAGACTGTGAACGTTGTTAAAATTAGTAGAATTGCCACTCAGGTCTACTCACGTTTATAAGCTACGTTTGACTGGACGTGATTATTAAACCACGCGCTATATTCAGTGACGGTGAAGGTGTCGGTGTAAGTATACCTACCGACACCGTCATTTACACCGACACCGCACTTTTATTTAGTCGCATTGAAGCGAGAGAACAAGTTTACTCGCGTTAACAAGCTGCGTTAGATCGGACGTGATTTCGCGCACGCCAAGTGATTTATTTGTGTTCCACTTGGGCTTCATTTCGTTGGCGCCCAACCCCCTTTTTTCAGGTTATGTTTATTGCTGACGTTTTGTTTTTAGTGTATGTTCGTTTTAATTTTTGTGTGATTGAGTAGGGAAGTTATTTCGATGTTTATTTTTTAAAATTGCCGATAGTAGCTTAATTATATTAATTCCTATTTCCTACATAATTTCAACTGTTATTAATTATTTCGTAAAGTTTGGATCATTTTATGGGACCATTATAATATAATTACTCAGCCACAGGCTTTTGCAACTGTGATAATTATTTAAGGCCAGGATCTTCGAGCGTAGTAGGCATTTAGCGTTACCTCCGTCCTCGCGTGGCAAATGCCGCGAAAGCGCAGATCGAATGAACTCGCTGACCCCTGTCACGGTTATTTTTATAAGTAATAGTATTGTGAATCGGCCCTATTCTTGAAATATAGGGCTGCTCGTCTACAGTATTTTAATTTCATCATCCTACTTTAGTTTCTTTCTAGTTTTGTGATTGTAAATATTATATTTTTAACCGACTTCAAAAAAGGCGGAGGTTCTCAATTCGGATATTTCTATTTTTTTATGTATGTTAGGGCATAACTCCATCGTAAATAGACAGATTTACAATTTTTTTTTGAAGTGAAAACTTCTTTAGCATCGTTGTGATTTGAAAATTTTATGAAACGAAAAAGCAACAGTAAAAAGAGACATGAGATTTAACGTGGGAGAAAATGAGATAGGAAGCATTATTCAGCGTTTTTGTTTTTATTATTACAAATGAAATCACATTTAATCCTATGCTACTAATTTGTGGTGATGATGAAGATGAGGATGATGGTGATGGCGATGGCGATGATGATGATGGCGATGGTGATGGCGATGGTGATGGCGATGGCGATGGTGATGGTGATGGCGATGGTGATGGCGATGATGATGATGGCGATGGTGATGGCGATGGTGATGGCGATGGTGATGGCGATGGCGATGGCAATGGTGATGGTGGTGGCGATGGTGATGGTAATAGCGATGGTGATGGCGATGGCGATAATGATAATGGTGATGGCGATGGCGATGGAGATGGTGATGGCGATGGCGATATCGATGGTGATGGCGATGGCGATGGCGATGGCGATGATGATGGTGATGGTGATGGTGATGGCGATGGTGATGGCGATGGTGATGGCGATGATGATGATGGCGATGGTGATGGCGATGGTGATGGCGATGGTGATGGCGATGGTGATGGCGATGGCGAATCGATGGTGATGGCGATGGCGATGGCGATGATGATGATGATGGTGATGGTTATGGCGATGGTGATGGCGATGATGATGATGATGATGGTGATGGCGATGGAGATGGTGATGGCCATGGTGATGGCGATGGTGATGGTGATGGTGATGGCGATGGTGATGGCGATGGTGATGGCGATGGCGATGATGATGATGATGGTGATGGTGATGGCGATGGTGATGGCGATGGTGATGGCGATGGCGATGGCGATGGTGATAGCGATGGCGATTGCGATGGTGATGGATGGATGGATGGATGGATGGATGGATGGATGGATGGATGGATGGATGGATGGATGGATGGATGGATGGATGGATGGATGGATCGATGGATGTTCTTTAGCATCGTTGTGATTTGAAAGTTTATGGAACGAAAAAGCGACAGTAAAAAGAGACATGTAAATTCATAAGATTTAACGTGGGAGAAAATGAGATAGGAAGCATTATACAGTGTTTTTGAAGGTTTCACTTCTACCACGTGTGAATTGCACACATGCTGTTTTTTTATTTTTGTAAAGATCTGATGATGACTTTCGGAGACAAACAACGGAACTCTTCAATTAATGCCAGCAAATCAACCGCGATTGCTGCTATAGCATATGTAATCGCAATCACAAAACATAATTTTTCGGTGCAAGTTGGGTGCGCGTACGTCAATTATGACGTTTCTGAATGTTGCCACTAAAAAGCGAAAAACGTTTATAGAGGATGATATTCTCTTAGCATGTATATTTCCTTTTGTTTGTATGTTTTTTTTTTCTTTTTTATATTCCTATTTGTATTCAATCACGTTTTAAATTAAAATGTATTATTTTGCTTTTTGTACGCTATACCAGTAAAGCGTTTTAATAACTGGTTGCTTTAAAAATATAAATAATTTGTCATAAATACTTTTTGATGAATTACTGTTTGCTGCACCGTGCGACGTCATCACGTCGGCGCCGGCTGTCGCTGAAAACCAGCGCTGGGGCTCTGTCTTGCATAGGGTCGCAGCATAATGCTGAGCGATAGCCGTTTTGCGTGGATGTGACGCTTGTCAACCTTTTTTTTATTGTTTTTATTTGTTTTGTTCTTTTTTGCGTCATGTTTACCGCAAATAAACGTATTTTCTTTCTTTCTTTTTCTTTCTATAACATCACGCCTGTACCCTTCAAAGGGTAAGGCAGATGTGCTCAATAGCTTTGTTACTGATATTCACATAGCAAGTAGTGATATATGAATTTGTTTGGGGTAGGTAAGTACAACTAAAAAGTGAAAAATAAAAACTTTTTTACAAAAAAAATCGACTTCCTAAAAAAAAACACTACAAAGTGAAAAATAACTTTAGTTTCGAAAGTCGGTGTCAAAAAATTAAAATATATTCTTCACGTTGTAGTGTATTTTTTTTGAGTCGGTTGTTTTTTTTGTAAAATAGTTTTTGGTTGCTTGAATTCGTCAATAAGTTTTTTTAAATTAAATCTACTAATCAAAAACACAACAATACGTATTTTTATTGAACTTTTCCTATTTCATTCACAACGAATTTCATATTTTTAAATAAAAAAAACAGCATGCGTGCAATTCACACGTGGTAGAAGTGAAACCTTCAAAAACACTGTATAATGCTTCCTATCTCATTTTCTCCCACGTTAAATCTTATGAATTTACATGTCTATTTTTACTGTCGCTTTTTCGTTTCATAAACTTTCAAATCACAACGATGCTAAAGAACATCCATCCATCCATCCATCCATTCATCCATCACCATCACCATCGCCATCGCCATCGCCATCGCCATCACCATCGCCATCACCATGGCCATCACCATCTCCATCGCCATCACCATCATCATCATCATCATCGCCATCGCCATCGCCATAACCATCGCCATCGCCATCGCCATCACCATCACCATCATCATCATCATCACCATCGCCATCGCCATCACCATCGATATCGCCATCGCCATCACCATCACCATCGCCATCACCATCTCCATCGCCATTACCATCACCATCATCATCATCATCATCGCCATCGCCATCACGATCGCCATAACCATCGCCATCGTCATCGCCATCACATCGCCATCGCCATCACCATCGCCATCACCATCACCATCGCCATCACCAGCGCCATCATCATCATCGCCATCGCCATCACCATCGCCATCACCATCACCATCGCCATCACCATCGCCATCGCCAACACCATCATCATCATCATCACAAATTTTAGCATAGGATTAAAATAAATGTGATGTCATTTGTAATAATAAAAAACAAAAACACTGTATAATGCTTCCTATCTCATTTTCTCCCACGTTAAATCTTATGTCTCTTTTTACTGTAGCTTTTTCTACTGTAGCTTTTTCGTTTCATACAATTTTCAAATCACAATGATGCTAAAGAAGTTTTCACTTCAAAAAAATATAATATTTTACATATACAATCACAAAACTAGAAACTCAAACTCATAAAACTCAAATTTTGCAATTGAATATAAACCTTATTCCGTTGTAGTAAAGTTGAAAATCTATTACAGATATTACGATAATTGTAAATTTATGGTACCGACCTGCTACTGCTAGTACTGTGACGAAAGCAAGAGAACCTATACAACTACAATATTATTCTGTCGCGTCGTCTTATAAGTGGGTATAAATACGTAGAAAAATAATAATCAAACTTACCTTATTTTTTTTTAAGCCTTGCAGTTTAATACATTTTTTTTTCTTTCTTCTGTTTTTATTCCCCATAATTTAATCTTAATTATCACTATATATTACAACTATATTAAAAACTAATACTTACTTTAATTATTAATACTAGAACCTAAACAATATTTACAGACTGATTTTTGAAACTAATACACAAACACGGAAATTAACAATAATATAACGTATATTTCGATCGATTAGCGGGAACGCGGCGAGCCAGCAAAAACGACACAGGTCCTACCTCGGTAACGCCCGGCGGGCTACTGAAGTGAAGCGCGCTGGCCGCCTTTTTAGATTATATCTTGTTAAGACAATAAAAATCAGTTTTGAGAAAAATTAACCGTTGAATGTTCTACTATACATCATTGCCTATTTTTTGATATATTTTTTGCGAGTAAAAGTTAAGTCTATTTCAAATGCGACTTGAAAAACGATTAAAAACTTCGCTGTTTTCGATTTGTTTGCGATTTTTTATGATCGAGTGAAGTTGTAAATATCGTGTTTTGAACCGTTGAATAATCAAGAATGTTAGTTAAACTATGCCATATATTTTTTTCAGATTAAAACAAAGAATATTTGATTGTTTAATGTTGAATCAAAAATAGGTCGATTCCGAGATTTCCGAGAGTCCTGGCCTTAAACGTGCATGCTGATTTCGTCATTGTGATCAGAGCGGTTAACGAATTAATGTGTCAGGTCATACTGCTGATTTAATTATTGTCCGAAAGTGTTACCGCTGGCCCGGCACATAAAGGCTAAGGAAGGAATACGGGTGGGTTTTAGTCAGTAAGAGTCTGACACTCCCTTCCGCTCCACCCAGAGCGGGAGAGGTCATCTGATGATCCTCTTAGACTCTTTCCTTTTTTCAAAAGGTCATTCTACAGCGTGTATCAGAAACGTATGGTTATATTTAAGGGTGTGGTTCAGACTAACATCGTAAGCGAGAAAAAATAACCAGCTGTCCCATACAAATCTTCAACACCTACTCGAACCAACGAAATTGTCCACATTTTCTAAGCTTGAATACGAGGCTTTTGACTGCGTTGTGTGTGTGTATTTTATGTCTTTTTTTTAATAATTTTTAATTATTATTTGCATTGTGCGTTTTTGTTTGTGCAGAATAAACAAATTTTCTTTCTTTCTTTCTTTTTTCTTTCTGTAGGTATGGTAATGTATAAATATAACCAGATATTTTTGATACACGCTGTATACGTTGCAGTACAACAAAATAGATTCTTCTTTGGTGTAAGAATAAGGGTCAATAATGACATATTATTATATATTTATTTATTTACTTGTGCACAATTTATTAGGTATACCTACTGTTGGCATTACAATACAATACCGCCCATGGGCATGTGACCGCCCGTATTTTTCTGAATATTCATGAAAAAATAATTTTAAAAGATCTATCTATCTTTAATGTTTTTTATTTTATTCCAATACTGATTTTTATTTTGAAAAAAATTTCTAGGCGGCATTGCATATGTCTAAGGCGGCCATTAAATCACAATACAATTATTATGTTATGACTACAAAATTTGCGTTTAGGTGCCCTTCAAAAAGAAGATGCTAACAGAAACAAGAATTCAGGTACCTAAATCACAAGATACGACAATTTTTTAAAGACGTAATGGTAAATCTACACTTCTATTTATCAACGTAATTATAAATACATTTAAGCCTAATACCATCGTCCCAATTTATCCCTCTCATTTTATTGTTCGGTTTATCGTTTTCGATCGACTGTAATATTCCACCCTGAACATTGTAACAGGTCACTGACCTTACTTCTTAAGGTGGAAACGTAGAACATTGTTTATTCCCAGTACTCTAGAAAATTTCATTTCTTCTAGTCCGATGTACACAATGTGTGTATTCTTGCTATATTTACGTGATATTTAGTAGGTACTATAAGAAAATAAAAATATTCCATTATGTAGTAATTTACTTTTGTCTATTATGTAGTATCTATTTTAAATAACTGCTAGTAGACCGGGAGATGATGACACATTTTGGTAAGTCATTTCTTACAGGATGGCGCTTTCAGGGGGGTTCATATACGTAATAAGTGAGAGGAAAATGATGTTCTTACCGGTGGTGCGCGGGACGCAATTGCAGAATAATTAATTGAAATTGCTCGAAAATCCGGAGGTGTCAAACAATTTCTTTCACAAAATTTCTTCAATTTATCGGTATTTCAACAAAAAAAACCCGGCGGTCGCTATGTGCCATACTTCTCCGGTGGGTGTT
The DNA here is from genome assembly GCA_963855955.1 of Luperina nickerlii. Lineage (NCBI taxonomy): Eukaryota > Metazoa > Arthropoda > Insecta > Lepidoptera > Noctuidae > Luperina > Luperina nickerlii. The sequence goes on from OY979678.1 coordinate 17,575,616, forward strand.
TAGACCCGCCATACTTTTTTGAAAATGTTTTTTTTTTAATTTTTTTTTATTTATTTCTTACAGGCTGATTTTTTTTTTAACAAATGTTTTTTATTAATCTTGTACGAAAATCACCATGCCATACCATTCCGACGGTCCAAAATACCCGCCATACCCCCTCAAACATGTCATTTTTTTAAATTCGAGAAACCATTTCTTTCACCTTAAAATTTGGTCTAGTAGTTGTTTTTATGATTAGAAACGTAATTGTTATAATGCCATACCTGTAGAGTGGGTGATATACGTATAATGTTATTAAATAATTGTAAAATTTTATGCAACATTTGAACAATTTCTTACCGTATGGCACCATTTTTTTTTTTGAAAGTTGGTTATGTGAGGAACGTAAATACGAAATTTGAAAGTTGTATGTAGGGACAATCTTGTTTAATTAAATAATGTGTTATGTCGTATAATATTCTACGCTCGAACGTCTTCGAACTATCTTCCTCAATACAAATTCTAATGCTGGTATACAGCAGCTGTGCTGGTCAGGCGTCACTAATCATTAAAGTCATGAACACAACTCTCTAAGACCACGTAACCCCAAAGAATGACGATTTCATGAAACAGTTATTCTTTGGGGTTACGTGGTCTTAGAGAGTCGTGTTGATGAATTTAATTATTATAATTCTGTAAATACATATTTGTTACGGCCGCGAATCATATATTAGTTTCTTGGATCTGTCTAAGGCGTTTGATCTAGTATCCTATGACAGGCTCTGGAATAAGTTAGGTGAAGTAGGTATCTCTCCAGAAATAATAGGCATTTTCTCATATTGGTACAGTAATCAGAAAAATGTAATAAGATGGGCAAATGTCTATTCGGACGAATACAGACTTGACTCGGGTGTAAGGCAAGGGGGTTTAACATCCCCAAGGTTGTTCAACTTGTATGTAAATCAGCTGATTGAAGGGCTGAGCAGCATGCATGTCGGTTGCCGCATAGATGATGTAAGTGTTAATAACATAAGTTATGCAGATGATATGGTGCTGTTGAGCCCTTCAATCGGCGGACTAAGGAAACTCTTGAAATGCTGTGAGACTTATGCTGAACAACATGGCTTAAAGTACAATGAACTCAAGAGCGAGTTTATGGTTTTTGTTGGTAAAAACAAAAAACCCAATAGTGTTCCTACGCTGTGCCTTAACGGAGTTCATTTGAGACAGGTGGCTCAGTTTAAGTACCTTGGTCATATAGTGACAGAAACATTAACGGATGACCAGGACATTGAAAGAGAGCGGAGGGCATTATCAGTCCGTGGAAATATGCTGGCTCATAGATTCGCTCGTTGTAGAGTTGACGTTAAATTAACGTTATTTAAAGCGTACTGTCAAAATTTCTACACGGGTGGTCTATGGACCAGTTTCAAACAGCGGACCTATAATGCACTCAGAGTGCAATATAATAACATTTTCAGGACTCTGGTGCGGCTTCCGCGATACTGTAGTGCTTCAGGCATGTTTGCAGATGCGCACATAGATGATTTCTATGCAATTATGCGTAGGAAATCCATGTCTGTGGTGCACAGTATGAGGGGGAGCCGTAACGGTATCCTGAGAATGATAGCTGACAGATTGGACTCGGCGGTCATGCGTCGCTTCACTAACCTGCATGTGACAGGTGCAGGTTAAGTGAAATATTATATTTTTATTGTACTTACTAACATAGTGTGTAAGATATCTGTTATACTAACCATTCACATTTGTTATATATATATTTTTTGGTACCTACTAACATAGTTTATAAGATTTTCAATATTAACCTCTCTATGGACTTATTTGTCTGAGAATAAACAATTTTTATTTTTTTATTTTTATTTATTATTATTAATCAATGTACAACTTAATATCGACCAGCAAATTGTAAAATAGCTGAAATACGTCGCTGAAAATCGGTTTTCCGGGTATGGCATCACTTTTGGACTTCATGATGAGTATGGGATAATTTTCCTGAATCATACTTTTTATAAACTTTCCAAAAATTAAAATGCCATACTGTAAGAAATCCTTTCATTTATTTAATTTTTTTTTACACCGCAGCGTGCGTATGACGGTCTTTCGTACCATGGTCACAGTATGGCATATTTTTTTCAACTCATAATAGTATGGGAACAACCTGATTTCATTTATGCCATACTGTAAAAAATAATTTCACGGCTTCTATAGGCGTGTTTTAAAAATGGTTAAAAAATACAATTTTTCAAGTATGGCACCACTTTTATACTGCACTAGAAGTATGGCGAATATAATTTTGTCTCACTGTACCATAAACTGACCACGACTTAAGTGCCATACTGAAAGAAATGGTTTCTCGAATTAAAAAAAATGACATGTTTGAGGCGGTATGGCGGGTATTTTGGACCGTCGGAATGGTATGGTATGGTGATTTTCGTACAAGATTAATAAAAAACAATTGTTAAAAAAAAAATCAGCCTGTAAGAAATAAATAAAAAAAAAATAAAAATAAAACATTTTCAAAAAAGTATGGCGGGTCTAAACACCCACCGGAGAAGTATGTCACATAGCGACCGCCGGGTTTTTTTTTGTTGAAATACCGACAAATTGAAGAAATTTTGTGAAAGAAATTGTTTGACACCTCCGGATTTTCGAGCAATTTCAATTAATTATTCTGCAATTGCGTCCCGCGCACCACCGGTAAGAACATCATTTTCCTCTCACTTATTACGTATATGAACCCCCCTGAAAGCGCCATACTGTAAGAAATGACTTACCAAAATGTGTCATCATCTCCCGGTCTATAGGCAAAGACGGCACTTCCATAGAAGTGACGTCACGACTATGTAACTTCATACTAGGGCCATACATTGTCAGTACCTACCGCCACAGAATAACTAATAGTAATTAGGTACCGCGCGAAAAGAACGGAAATAATCCTCACCAAAAACTTCTAAAGCGTGTATATTCTCAAAATTAAATTATTTTGAATAATAATTAAATAATATTTTTTAATAATTTAATAAATTTCCATCGATTTTACAATTTTTTTCGATTATCTCGTTTTATTTTACTTACTGACGAAAATTTTCTACGCTAGGGGGTCTAGGATCGTGTGCTGAATTCATGGTAGTTGTCCCTGCCAACCTGTATAAGAGGTAGGTTCTATTTCAACATTTGTTTCTTCACTAATGCAAAATGGCAGATGGATTCTATGGAATCTTTTCTCATTTTAAGGGAACAGATTTTTAAATTCCGGAATTTTAATTAATTCAAATACCACCCTCGTTACGCAAAAAAGTATACCAAAATACCCGGAAAACCTTCATAATGCTCTTTCAAACCAATTATGCCCGAACGGCTATCATAAAAACCATATGAAGGATATGTGAGATTTCATAAATCGTTACTACCATTGTCGTCTGTTTCAACTGAATCGCTTATGATAAATGTATTGCCATCCTCTAGGACAATAGATGCTTTGTGGTTATGATTAATGACAGTTTTAAAAAGCCCGATTTGGGTCCACCCCTAAATGGCAATAAAAAAATATGTCCCCGCCAGATTTCTTTCTACCGGACTGATAACAGATTGCGCTTGTGAACTGATTAATTGATATACATCGCGTGGTTTTAAAATATGTGGGGAATGGTCGGTGTTTCGAAAGACTGGTTCGCACCGTACTTATTTGTTTTTACGTGGTGATACTGTGTTATGTACATAGGTACTCGTGTAATTGATGTGTCGTTGGTATTCAGTGTCGCTTTATTGCTACTGTGGCTTCTCAATTAATGGTTTTTTGAGGATATTGTCAGAATAGTTTTACCTGATTGATTGATATTAAGTAAGTTATTTTAACTCTCAAAAAAATCTGAAGCTTATCATCTTGTATTTAATTACGAAACGGCCTTACACTCCAGTGGTGGTGGTAACGGCCCCGACTTACTAGTTGTAGATCGTGGGTCCGTACCCAGGCAGGCGCTTTACAGTACCCCGCGATCCGGCGATAAATATTGCACATCGACCTTTGGAAAGAGACAATCGGCTAATTTGGGCTTCGCAGAGCGTTATATCTGTCGCACGAAATACAAACAGTCCGGTATCTATTAGGAGCTGTTAAAACAATTATGATTTGCTTCTTTTGATAATTATTTTTATTCTTTGTATAAAATACAAAAAGGTAAATGTCGATGTGCAATATTTATCGCCGGGTACTGTACAGTGAAGGTAATATTATAGGGCGCTACAAAACAACCCCGTTTAAATTCTCTGACAGAAGTAGTTAATGTCTGACACGGTGCAATTAAGTCATTGTAAGTCGTTCTACTTTAGCTGCACACGGCAAACGGCCTTGAACTCATAACTGTGACCTTCGATGATGCAAAGCTAAATTCAACCCTATGAATAAATAAATAAGGTAAAAGTTAGATTGTGAGGAAATGTTTCTTTTTGTATACCTACTAAGACTTTTTGTCCATGTTTGCATGTTAATGTTCTAAGAAAACTTATGATAACAACTAAAAACCAACACTAGATCTCATTTTGATATCTAGTTGTTTAAGTTTGTCTTGTTAGTTACACCATGTTTTTTTATTCTTTTCTAGCTTGTAGCACCGTATTTAGTGGCATCTTCACACGCTAGTTTGAAAAATATTAGTGCAATGTGGTTTAATAATGTGTTTTAAAACGGGCTTGAATATTCAAGCGATGATAGTGACGGAATAAATTATTTATGTACTTGATTACGTATTTTCAGAGTCGAATACTATTGCAAAACAGTGCCAACAACTCTACTGGTATCCTTTAAATAACAATAGGTATTTATTTGGTAACAGTTAGAAGTTTGAACTGATAGAATTGAGGACAGATACAAGATTGAACTGAGACAAGATAGACTGTGAAATGGAGTTATAAGGCAACATTGCGGTTTAAAAGAAGGTGTAGTGACAAAAATTGAAAAGTTATCCCTAGAGATATTGTCAGTTTCGGTATTATTACGTATTATTTATTTAATAATTGATCTCACGCTGATGGTAATGTATATTCTAAGTTTACCTTTTTTATTTTTATATTATATTATTTTAATTTAATTGATTTTAGTTCAGTTAAATTTTAGTTTTGGTTTTCCTGTCTTGCAATAATCGCTATTTAATTGATCTCACACTGTTGATTTTATTTTGCTCAGTTTGATCTCACGCTGATGGCAATGTATATTCTTAGTTTATTGATTATTTTAAATGATTTTAGATTAATTAAATTTAGTTTTTTGTTTCCTGTCTTGTAATAATCACTATGCACCATGTACTGTGGAGGTCCAGATGGGAGCTTCACAATATAATTAAAAAGCTTTGACTTGGATAAGATATATTTACGACTTTACATTATCATGTTACTCGTATTTCTAGCACTCTGACTCTACTCAACAAAAATACCTTATTAAAATACCTTTTTCCAATATTTGACACTTGCTTGAACGTTCGAATGGAACACACCGGCAATTATAACCAGCCTGTACTGCTCACCGTAGGGCTACACAGATAGCCTCTACAGTACCACTTTGAAAATTTCGCAACCCTGGCTCCCAAGATACAGGCAAATGTCTAGTTTGGGTGTCACCGACTAATTTATTCTTTTACAAATTGTGATCAATAAATAATTTGAATTTGATTGTTTGGTCACGCTGAGAGGATGAATGAAAGATGACTAAGGAAAGGTATTTACAAGGCAGATGTGTGTGGAAATGCGGAAAAGAAAATATAGTGACCTTATTGGTGATGTTCATCAGAATGGTTAGGCCCGGAATACTCAACTGGCGTACGTGTATGAATGTAAACGAAGCAAAAGGAGTAAAGTCCTCCAGACCGTATTTCGGCCAAACTCAACGGTCAAGGTCAAAGAATTTATTTCAAATAGGCACACAAAAGGCACTTTTGAACGTCAGAAATTACAACAAATAGAATTGATTTTAGTCGCCCATTCCAAAAGGTAGTTTTCGTATGGAGAAGAACGGGCAAGAAACTCCACCGTTACTCTTTTAAAATGTTTTACAATATTTTGCATACATTAATTATATAATATGTGAAGACGATGCACATAAAATAAAATTACTAACGGAGACTACTCTTCGGCGTTGGAGATATTATAGTGCACAAATGTGCGCGCAGACACAGGTGCACTCTTCCTTCACTCTCATAGTCTGATGGGACGGCAATCTGATACAACCGGCGCAAAAGGAGTGTGTAAGGGTCGTAGCAGGCGTTCTGTGGTTTCGGCCTACCCCTGGGAAAAAAGCGTAAGTTTATGTATAAATATGATGAAGTTCCATTCGTAGCCCAGTCAAAGCATAATTTATTTATTTATATATAGGTACTTTATTGAACACCACAAAAATACATAACAAAAAAAAATTGGTCGCACATTAAAAATAAATCGTCCTTCTATTAAAACTAAAAGAACTCCCACTAAAACACCAGTCAGTCCATCGATTGAACGGCCCATAGCAGAAGTTTCTGAAGATCAACAGGACAAAGTTTTTAGATGGCCCAACATGGCCCAAAGACGCGGCGACGAGACAGAAAATTAACGGTAGGAAATTTTATTATTTACTTACTAACTTTGAAAGTAAGCTCAAATGCTTTTAGCTATAGAGAGGATTTCGGGAAGGATTTTATTCTGTTTATTGTTTCTGGACTTTGTTTTGCGAGGCTGTTCTATTTTTGGAGATTCCAGGCATGTTTTGTTATGGTATGGCGGAAAATGTTTATTTCATACGTCATAAGTCATTTATTCCTTTGTTTCATTTGTTTCAAACATTTCATTGTGCACAGTTACTAAAAAAAAAACATGGAGCAGTGAAATTCACCATGTCGTGTCAAATTGTACGAATTCTCATTGTATCTTTTACGAGGAATTTAGAATCTAAAAGGTCATATACGAAAACGTTTTACCTTCATAAAGAGCCAAACGTCGTTTAAACAAAGAATGACTTACATTTATTTCCTTATTTTAGAGTACGTCTTCTTACCCTTTTATTCTTTACAACAGTATTACAATCGTTCCCAGAATAATAGGAACACGTTGCATTAAATATTCAAATAAATCTCTCACAAAGTTAAATGTATGCCATTGTGCCGGAGTACCAAAGTCACTTCCCGAAGGAGAAAGTTCCAAAGTTGGATTCGCACTTCCTATAATCCGTTGGTAGTTCGTTTAATAGCCGCTGTGAAATCGACTTGGTTCAAATAGAAAAGTAAATCTAGAAGTCAGTGAACATAATTATTCCTGTCTTGAAACAATATGCGCTAGTCTAGACCTTTCTGAAAGAATATTTTCTTTTCATAATTCGCAAGCAAGAATTTCTCCCACTACTCATGAAGTTTTTCTGTCGTATCTATTTAAAATCTTACCCTCTCTGTTTATCTACGTCCATTCCATCCAACAAAATACAACATTTCCTGCAAAAAGATTTTTCTGACATATTAAGGATAGAAAGTTAAAAGCAGACAGCAAATAATTTTTGCTAAAATAATTACAGAGAAACGCTTACCTTGATTTATGAAAATGAGCTCAGAGTTTTAAGATCCACGATACACATAACTACTGAGATTTTCTTGTTCATTTACATAAGCTTGCGTGATAATCGTATCGCAATGTAAACGATAAAATATCTAAATCCACTCTCAGCAATCCAGCTTCACGTTAATCCGACTGACGGAATCCATAAAAAGTGGGTTCTGAACAATTATTTTTACATCAGCACCGGAACCATTCCGGACACGATAAAGAATCTCCCGGAAAAAGATATTTATTCGACCAAGCTAACGTGTTCCTCAACACATTTTTGGGGATATATTTTGGACTTTATCTGTCCAGAAATAAGGTTTTGTATCTTTGTATCGGTTAAGGCCCACATTAAATGTAACATTGTTTTGGAATGCCAGGAACTTTCGGGTGTGAGCGCAATAGAACACCTTAAATCGAAGCGCGAAATCACTGACTAATTGTTAGTCTTGTTCCGATAAAATTAACTACTTTCGTGAGAAAGGTTAGTGAAGTTTCGAACTAGGTATCGAGTTTTAGTGGTGTTTGCGTCAGCTAACGTTTAGCGGTCAGCCGGAAGGTTCTGGAAGTTTTTTGAAGCCATCTCTTGTTTCTGGGTCCCTCCGTCGTTAAACAAGTTAGATGGAATTATTGGACACCAGACCTGTCTAATATTAAGTTTTGTCCTTATCCATTTTACTAAAGGACTTATCTAAAATTAGATTCTATTCAGTAAACGGATTTAGATAAAGCTTTATTATAGTGCTGGGTATCATTGGTATTGATAATAAAGTAAAAGGTTCTAATAAAAGGATTGAACGTTCAGTCTGAATATCTATTATCATCTTGATCATTAATAACCATTTTGTCTCCAAAGACAGACGAATATCATACAAACCGAACATACAACATACAGCAAAGCACACAAAAGACATGAAACGCCTACATACATATTCAAACCCAGTACTATCGCACAAACAGCTTTCAACGAAGACATGGCTGCCATACTTGCCATTGATTTATGAAATTGTGTGGCACTAGCCGTCAGTCACTCCAATTATGTGAGAGCATACCGTGGGCAATACATCAATCTTATAGACAAGGGAACAAACACTGCTCACGGTGATATTGCATGCATTAATGCGCTCGGAGATAGTGGTGTTATGCGAAAAGTTAAATGAGTATAGTTTATTGGTTGTGGAACTCTTCGGTGCATCGATAACATAATGCTTGTTTATGTTGTCGATCGTGCAGTTATGTTTAGTGTTAGTCTTTTGTTGTTGTGTATGGATTTTTAAGAGCTGTTGTAATTTGTGGGAGTTTTGTATAAAACATTTCTCAGTCATGTTTTTGCTTTTTAGGTTTAGTGGTTTTTAATTCTCGATAAATTGGTTTTGTTTCGAGAATGTGATGTGATCGTAGATCATTTGCTTGTATTTTGTCGATACTCAAGGGTCGTCTTGTTATTATTTTCTGTTATAGATTCAACGTTAAAATATTCATGCATAAAAGTGTTCTGATTTTTAATACATACATAAACTCGTGGCTATATTAACCCATGATTCCACACAGAAACAGCAGAATGCTACGTACTGCGACTCCGATATACCTACTCTTTTTTCTTCTTCCATGTTTTCCGACTTTAAATGAATCACAAAAACAACCTAAACCATTTCTAAATCTGGTTCACCTGCAGTGACTTCTGCAGTGAAAATCGAACAAAATAATGAGAACAATATTTTCCAGGGCGTTCGCTGCAAAATTATCGGGCTCAGTTCGCGGGCGAAGTGTGATATTACCAGTTAGGGGCGGTTCAAACCGATTACAGCGACAAGTGCACGCGCACCAACCGTATCACGCTATTATGAAATATTGTGATTAGTATGTACCAGTGACTTGAGTTAAATTTTTTAGGAGCTTCTAATTGTTGAGTCGTAATTTTGAATTATGGTTTCGCGTTTGTGGAAAAATTGCAAGGTTCTTTTTCGTACAAACGGCATTTTGAGGTGTCATAGGAGTACCTACGACACCTTAAAATGCCGTTTGTACGAAAAAGAACCTTGCCATTTTACACACAAGCAAATAGTAATTTGCTTGTGTGTTGGCTGACCTGTTCAATCGATATCTATTTGTCCCTTCCTGATTATTATCTAAACATAATAATTAATATACTTTTTTCTGATTTTATTCATAAACAATTCAATATTAATTCAACTTACTTCTCTGAGCTTTTTAAATTTTTAATAACCTCCCTTTTCCTCAAACCCGCACTTCAATTTCTCTTAACTTGTGCATTTTGTACGCTATTGAATTTCGTACCGTTGATTCCCAATCGTTTAATATTTAACTGGATAAAGTATTATACTGACGAAAATCAACGAAATAATAAATGTAATCCCCATTACAATATTTTAATACAAAGCATCCAATCTCCCCAGGTACATTTAATAAAATTTATATCATTACGTGTAAAACTTCATTTACATAATGAAAATACAGTTTCGCAGAATTGTTAATATTTTTATTTTAATCAAGGAATTATGGTCTTAATGAAGTATGGACGTGGGAAAAGGCGTGATTATTCTTTTGTTCAAAATTTAAATTTATTGATTGTAGGTAATAAAAATAATACAAGAAATGAAAAGCTAGGCATCTGTATTCTATTTTTATAACCCGTCGTCTAGGCTGTTAGGCAAGCATAATAAGTTCGGTAACAATACAAAGAGTAATTGTGTCTCTTTAGTGACAGATGAGCTCATAGGGATGAACATAGAATATCAGGCCGCAACTATACGAGTATATTGACAGACTGCCCATTTGGGTAGTCTGCCAGTTCGATGCACTGAGAAATTTTTTTAATTGAGGTATTCCACTGAATTTATTCCATTGAATTTATTTCAACAGCACTTGACTGAACCGCACCTCAGCACTTCCACTAACTGCACTGGATGCCTTGAAAAAAAATACATCCCATCACGAAAAAAAAAAGTACGTAGTGCTTTTCGGAGACTGAAAATAATATTAATATAATGTTTTTTTTTTATAGCTAAATGGGTCCGTTCTTGACCCCGATCACGCCTGATGGGAAGCGACTATCACGGAACGAGCGTGGCCAGAAGATGCCTGTTCACTCTTGATTTGAAGGCAGATGAACTTTTCCACCGAACCGGACATGCGGACCTACAAAAATTATGTTTTAGTGCGGTTAGTGGAAGTGCTCAGGTGCGCTTCGGCCAAGTGCCGTTGAAATCAGTGCTCTGAGTACCTCCTCTAATTTATACCTTGTAGTAAAATTCATGATAACGCAATAACTGTGCATTGATTTATAAGCAGGCTAGTAAAGGATATTATTTTAATCATCTTTGTTTAAATGATGCGTATCTACCCACATGCTCTAAATATGAATATTGTCAGTTGACTCCTTATGTACTACCAGTATTAAACTAGCCTTTGTACCATACACCCGTTCGTTTCCTTCGTACCTCCCTAGTTATATACACATCATTGGCGACGAGATCGGTCTTACCCTCGCGTGTTTTTAAAAAAAGAAAATGGCGAAGAATTATTTGGGGAATTTAACCACGTTTGATTATAAATCATGCGAGTGGTTAATTTATAAAGGACGATTGACGCAATTTTTGAAGATCAACGATGTTAAAGAAGACAATAAAAGTGCCATTTTAATCACGCATTTGTCAGATGACTCGTACCGGTTGGTGCGTAATCTGGCATACCCGCAAAGTTTGGAGGAGCAGGACTACAAAAAGCTGGCGGAGTTGCTCGATACTCATTTTAAACGAAAGCAATGTTCCTTTGCGGACAAAGCGAAGTTTTACGGGGCGAAAAGGAACACAGGCGAATCGATTGGCGATTGGGCGGCGCGACTGCGAGGTTTGGCGAGCTACTGCGAGTTCGGAGCTGCCTTAGACACGAACCTTACTGATCGCTTCGTTCTTGGCCTGGGATCTGGGCCCGAGCGCGACAAATTGTTTGAGCAGGATGCCTCAGCGTTGAGTTTGTCGAGAGCAGTGGAGATAGCAGAACGAGCTGAATGCTCTAGGGAAGCGAGGAAGGAGATATCTGACACAGCCTTCATAAAAGAGGAGGCAGTGAACAAGATATCGTACAAAGGTTACAAGCGGCAGAACGATGGGAGCGGTAAGCGAGCCGGGAGCGATGGCGGTGCTCGGGCGAGCGCGCGAGAGGCGCGAGCGTCCACGTCGAGTCGCGATCGTGAGCCATCTTACGAAGATTTCCGTTGTTCAGTGTGTGGATTAAAAAACCATAATAAGGACAAGTGCCGTTACAAAAATTATAAATGTCAAAAATGTGGGGTACAGGGTCATTTAAAGAAAGTGTGTGACAAAAAGCAAAAATCCCGTGTGCGAGTGAATAAAATGGACAACAACAGTGACACAGACACGGAAGCGAGCTGTGAGGAGTGTCACAATTTTAATATCAGGTATGTGACGGATAAACCGTTATGTTTACAAATTACCGTCGGGAATAAAATTGTGACTATGGAGTTAGATTCCGGTTCTGGCGCTTCTGTAATGTCTAAAAGAATGTATTCGGAGATGTTTTCACATTGTAAATTAAATAACTGTAAGATCAAAATGTGTCTATATAATGGGCATAAAATTTCACCATTGGGGTATTTTGAAGAAACAGTAAAATATAATAATCTTAAGAAAGAGGTCACATTTTATGTAGTAGACTCAAATGGCCCGCCCCTACTCGGTCGTGATTTTATGTCCGCTTTTGGATTAGTTTTAACAAACATTTATAAAATAAGCCAAGACGATGAAGTTAATGCATTATTGGAACAGTATTCTAATTTATGGCGTGACGAACTAGGTTATTTTAATAAGTTTAAAGTTCATTTGCAACTGAAGGATAATTCTGTGCCTAAATTTTTTAAGGCTCGTCCCATACCTTTTGCGTTGAAAGAGAAGGTGGAATCTGAACTGAGTAGGTTAGTCGATCTGGGTATATTAGTGCCAGTAAGCAATTCACAATACGCAACTCCTATAGTTCCAGTATTGAAAGATAACGGCACAGTTAAGATCGCAGGAGATTTTTCAGTCACACTTAACAAGGATCTCATAATCGATAAGTACCCGCTACCTAGAATTGAGGAAGTGTTCGCGAAGCTTGGTGGGGGCGAACATTATTCAAAAATAGACCTAAAGAATGCATATAACCAATTTTCTCTCTCGGAAGACTCCCAAGAGCTTACCACAATAAATACATCCAAGGGTTTATTTAAGTATACACGCTTAGTTTATGGTCTTCCCAATGCTCCTGCAGTATTCCAAAAAGCAATGGAGGTATTGTTGTCAGGTATCGAAGGAGTAAGCATATGGTTAGACGATATTTGTTTAACTGCGCCAACGAAAAGGCTTCATTTAGCGAGACTAGCTCAGGTTTTGAGTAGGTTAGACGAAGCCGGGTTGCGCCTTCAAAAAGATAAATGCGAGTTCTTTAAGGAAAACGTAACTTATTTAGGTTACGTTATCGATAGAAATGGTTTACGTACTAGCCGCGACAAAGTTAAAGCCATTTTGAACGCTCCGGAACCGACCAATATAACAGAAGTCAAAAGGTTTCTCGGAGTAGTTAATTACTACAGGAATTTCATCCCAAACGCGTCGAGTATTATGAGCCCGCTCCACGAGCTACTGCGCGCCAGCGCTAGGTGGGAGTGGGGACCGCGCCAGCGCCGCGCTGTGCGCCGCGTCAGAGCCGAGCTTGCCTCAGAGCGCGTGTTAGCGCATTTCGAGCCGAACGCGCAGCTGGTGCTGGCAGTTGACGCGGGGCCGCACGGACTTGGTGCAGTTTTATCCCAGCGGGATAGCGATGGCCATGAACGACCATTGGCATTCGCCTCACGGTCGCTCTCGACAAGTGAACGTAATTACAGCCAAATACAGAAGGAGGCGACGGCTATCATTTTTGGGGTAAAACACTTCCATCAGTACCTGTACGGTAGGAACGAGCCATTTATTCTTAAAACCGATCACCGGCCGTTAGTATCAATATTTAATAATAAAACAGGCATTTCGATAACTACAGCATTACGATTACAAAGGTATGCAATAATATTATCCGCTTATAACTATACAGTTCAGTACATATCGAGTGAGAATAACTTAGTCGCCGATTATTTCTCCCGTGCGCCTATACCTGATGTTGTGTGCGAAACAGATAAGGGCTATGACGCATACTGCTCATTAAATTTCCTAGACTCGATCGCGCCGGCCGTTTTGTTTACGGATATAAAGAATGCCACTGAGAATGATAAAACCATACACACTGTCGTTAAATATACCAATGTCGGTTGGCCCCGAAAGATTGTTTGTGCATCAATTCGACCATATTTTTTGTGTAGAACAGACTTACAATATGAAAAGGGTATTTTAATGCGTGGACATAAGGTGGTAATTCCTATGGCATTACGCGAAAGAATGCTGCGTGAACTTCATAGCACTCATTTAGGCATTGTAAAAATGAAATGTAATGCGCGCAGTAGGATGTGGTGGCCCGGTATTGACGAAGATATCGAGCGATGGATCGGCGCATGCGATAAATGCACAAGCGTGCGGCACGCGCCACCACGAGCTACGCCGGCACCGTGGCCGAGTCCAGCGGCACCATGGGAACGGATCCACATCGATTACTTGTCGATAGGACAACAAACATACCTGGTCGTGATTGATGCATACTCAAAGTGGTTAGAGTGTATCTGGATGCATAATGATGTTACTACCCAATCATTACCTAATTAGGCAATTAAAGCATATTTTTTCCGTGTTTGGTATACCTAGTACGCTAGTATCAGATAATGACGTTAAAATAAATTCTAAGGATTTTAACAACTTCTGTTCCAATAATGGCATTAATTATATGACGTCTCCAATTTATCATCCATGTAGCAACGGGCAAGCTGAAAATTCAGTACGTACTTGTAAAAAAATGTTAAAAATAATTTTAAGTGAAAGCTTGTCTCTCAGTGTTTTGCAAGAAAAATTATTAGGATACCTTTTTGAGTACAGGAACACGACACACTGTACTACCGGATATTCGCCTGCTAAATTAATGTTTGGGAGGGATTTGAGATCACGTCTAGATTTAATACTTCCTATAGAATCGAAACCGCGTGAAACGTCAACACTAAGGACAACTGAATGTAAGATCAGAGATTTTAAAGTTGGTGACAAGGTATGGGTCCGGTGGTATAGTGGTAGGAAAGAGTCTTGGAAACTAGGAGTAGTAAATAAGGTCATAGGAAATAGAATGTATAAAATATTTATTGAAGAACAAAATGGATTTTCCATAAGACACGTCGACCAATTGCTACATTGTAAGAAGGGAAAATGTTCTAATATTTCCAGATCAGTCGATTCTAATGAACCTGAACCGGCACCCTCACTTTCTGTGTACAGTCCAATGTCTTCACGAGTTCCTATTAGACTAACAGTATTGCCAATGCCAGACAATGTCAGCGAGTCCAATACAGTTAGCACAGTAGTCGGTGCAGCTACGGAGGAACCGGTGAAGGACGATGGTGCAGCACCGACTGATACTGCGACAGAAACTAGTGTTGAAGCTGACAGGAATCAATGTGCTGTCACTGAAACTGAGAGCAGAGAACATGCACGACCGACATGTAGTGAGGTATCCGAAGGTCAGGCTCCTCAAGCTTCGGTCGTCATACAGGAACCAGTTACCTCACCTGTGTCACGAGCACGTTCTCAGCGTACCAGAAAGAAAGTAGACTATTCTAAATATTATAAGTAAATTAGTATAAGATTGTTATGTTATGTTAAGTTATTTTATGTTATGTTATTTTGTCAACAGGTTTCAAAAATAAGTGTGGAGGAATGATGCGTATCTACCCACATGCTCTAAATATGAATATTGTCAGTTGACTCCTTATGTACTACCAGTATTAAACTAGCCTTTGTACCATACACCCGTTCGTTTCCTTCGTACCTCCCTAGTTATATACACATCATTAAACCAAAATGACATTTCAATATTATTCTACGTTTCCCTAGATTATCCATGTTGAATCTTTATTTTTCTGTCTAAAAGCCGTTTTTTAAACCGGCTGTGCAATCATATACAAAGGTGATTGGATCAGATGTATGACGGTAATGTATGAAAATATTCAATCCAACGTTCCACAGTTTGTTTGTTTAGGACCTTATAGCGCTGTAGTAGAGTATAATTGCTTATGTACGCCTAATTCAATTTGTTATAAAAACATCGTGTTTTTATTCCGTGATAAATTTTTGTTCAAGTCGTTTTTTTTTTTGTAGATTTTTGACTAAGTATATTTTTAAAACGAAATTCCTCTAGCTAAGGACATTTTTTTTAACGAGGTTTTTGTACAATCGTTAATTGAATTTAAATCTCGATTTGGAATAACAGCGAACCGAAATCCCTTCACTCAAACTCATATTTTATTTCAAGGAAATGTCAAAAACAAAATCAACAAAAATAATTGGCGACCTGATACTGTTTGTAGTCGACAGGCTTGCGAAATGGTCTCTAATTGTGCATTATTGCGAAACCCGATACATTATCGATACACGTGCTATCTGTGGCAACACAACTTCGCTACATGTGCCTCGCCGTAGTATCACTTAGTGTGCGTCCACAAGAGCGACACGCATGGACGACAGAGGCAATTGCCGTCGACAACATGCCACTAGTGTATTTGATCACCGTACTCAAATACACGAGCGACATTTTGTCGATGCATGCAGTTACCTCGGACGTCGATGTGTGTCGCTCGTGTGTATGCATACTTCGAGATCGCGCAACCTGTGCGTCTAGGCGATGCTACCGATTAGAGATTCGCAATAAAAACATGTCCACCTTCCTCAGCGCTCACAGCAAGACTGACGCTGAGCTGTCGCATATGACTGTCGTTGGGTGTATGTGTGCACCGGGCGTTTAGTCGCTGCGAATCTGCGATATGCAGCGAGAGTTTGCGACTTTCCTAACCTGACGTTGCGACTCTGCAGCTCGACCCAAAGTGTGCGGAGCTTTGAAAAAAATATAGAAAAACTAGCTGCGCCCCGCGATTTCACCCGCATAAGTATCGATCCTGTGGGAATATCGGGATAAAAACTATCTCTCTGCCAAATTTTATTGAAATCCGTTCAGTGGTTTAGGTGTGAAAAGGTAACAGACAGACAGAGAGACATAATTACTTTCGAATTTATAATATTAGTATGGACTAGTATGGATTCGACGACCACTGCTCTCAAAACGGTAAAGGAAATCATCGTGACGAAACTGTCATGTCCTAGAACCAAAAATTCGATGATATCGACGGGTGCAAAGTAAAAAAAATCAACTGCAATTTTGAGATTTTTGGTTTTTTGTAAAATCTAACTTAAAATATCATGTTCTACAACATAGCAAAAACAAAAATACAAATATCACCTTATTTTTGGTACTTTTGTCACGTAAAAGAAGACAACTACGCCTGTTTTGTGAAATTGCACGATGTAGATGCGGATAACTACCGCCTGGCCGTTTATACGCGGGATGCGCGGGGGACCAGCGGTCAGTCATAATTCGTCATCAGTCAGATGACATGTTCTTCGCCGGCCGGCACGAATATTTGTTTGTTTTGGTTTGTTAAGTGATAAGTGTGTGTAAAAGTGTTATCATATTAGTAAACAGTTTGGGTTCAACACAATAGACATGGAAAGACGTAAATTATTGGTGAATTTGGGCAAAACGAGACGACAATGCGATATTATGAACCGAGAAGATTTCTCTCTTGAAGATCTATTTGAATTCCCACGTAGAAACGACCAAGTGGTAGTTAACACAGTTGTCATATTTTTAAGCGCAATGTAGATGCAGACAACTACAATATCTCGTAAATTAAACATAAATGAATAAGAAGAAATGAAATATACATGTGGATATATTATTAAATAATGAAGCAATGATGAAAATTTCAATAAATTTGGTTTAAAGTTAACAAAATGGGAGCATTTTTTCCTATTATGCGCTCTCCTGAAAAGTAGCTGTTTTGTAGATGACTCTTTTTACTTTGCACCCGTCGATATGTGACATCTACAAACCCGCACTAGGTTCGCGTGGTAGATTACAGTTCAAACCCTCTCACAGAGAAGAAGTCTGTGTCCCAGCAGTGGGAACATTATTTATGTTGATTATGCTGTACGAAAATTGTCGACCGTAGTCTCTCGTTGTCTAGTCTTCGAGCGAAAATTGTCGACCGTAGTCTCTCGTTGTCTAGTCTTCGAGCGAAAATTGTCGACCATAGTCTCTCGTTGTCTAGCCTTCGAGCAAAAATTGTCGACCGTAGTCTCTCGTTACCTTGTATTCGAGCGAAAATTGTCGACCGTAGTCTCTCGTTGTCTAGTCTTTGAGCGAAAATTGTCAACCGTAGTCTCTCGTTGTCTAGTCTTCGAGCTGTCGCAGTCACATGTCGCATAGTGTGCGAGGCAAGTTAGATAATGGTGTCATATCTTAGTTGGTATTAATGTCTTCATCCTTCATCGCTTCTGTGGCATGGACATTTTGTCTGAGTGTTACTTCTGACTGTTACAGATAGCTGTTCCAATCTCGTACGTATTGTAAGAATTATTTTTTGTTAGAATCGTAGCGCTTCTATAAAGTCAAATTATTAGTTAGCTTTAATTACTCTTCGTAACTAATTAAGAGTAATTTTTAGAAATCAAAATAATCGGTCAATTTCGAGTCGGACTTGCACACGAAGGGTTCCGTACAACGCAAAAAAACGCCGAAAAAACACATTTCTTGTACGAAGATCCCTTTTAATATATTTTTATGATTTGTTGTTGTAGCGGCAACCGAAATAAACACTCTTTGAAAATTTCAACTGTCTACGGTTCATGAGATATATACCAGCTGACAGACAGACGGACGAGTGGACAGCGAAGGCTTAGTAATAGGGTTCAGTTGGCACCATTTGGGTGCGGATCCCTAAAAAGTAAATCGGACGTGTATAATTTTATTGTGAAATAAAAAGAACCTAATTTCATGTAATAAGATTCAATCAACCCACCGACAGAGTTCGATTGAGTTTTAGATGGAATTAAGTTGTTTTTAAGTTCAAGTCAACTTTCATTGCCACACTTCGTTCAGAATTCACGCCAAATTTCACTTACGAAAACTGTTCGATACAGTAAACATTGAACATTGAACATTGAACACGGACAAAATTTTTGTTTTAAAAGTTCTAAACAAACCCTCTAGCCCCTCAGAAATTGGATACTTGTAAGTTAGGGCCCCAATTCACCCGCAGGGCACCTCAAACTAATAAAGGAAACATTTAATTAATGTAATTCAAAGTTTGGTCAGTCGTAAAGTTATTAAATGAAAAGGTCAGGACTTGAAGAACACGAGATTAGCCTTCTGCACATGTTAACTAGTTACATACATATTGGGTAGGGTAACCATGTACTGTTCAAGGAATACATTTCAGTTTCATTTTGTACGCTATGTGACAATGAAGATACAACAGAGCAAAAAGATAAGTTAACTGGAACTATAAAGGAAAAAAAACAGATCTGAGGGGAAAAACACACAACTGAGGGGCAATTTCCGTAATTTTAAGAACGTTCAAAGACTAGAATCAATTCAATTTTACTATACGTTTTGACGTTCAAAAGTGCCTTTAATGTGACTATTTGAAATAAATGATTTGACTTTGACTTTGACTCAGATCTCAGTACCTATCAATCTGTCAGAATACCTCTAGTTTACCAACATTTTTGACAAGTTTTTGACATAGATTATGGCTGAAATGAGATTGCGACTAGATTTTTAACGTTTTTAATTATGGGAATTGGAAATAGTCGGCAGCTGCACGTTGTGGTTATGACAAAAAGCATAACGATGTGCTATAAGGGACCCACAGCATAGCGCTATGGTGTTGGAAGTAATTGTTGTTAGATAATATATATTTATAGCATTACTTATTTAAGTAAGTGCTCAATATCGACACGGTTGGCGCAGTGGCTGAGCGATCGACTGCTGCGCTGCGTGTCGCGGGTTCGATTCCCGCACGGAACAAATATTTGTATTACCTACAGGTAGTTATTCCGGGTCTGGCTGTTTGTGTATGTGAATTTATATGTTTGTAAACACACCCACGATACAGGAGTAATTCCGAGTGTGGGGTATGTTTAAAAAAAAATATCAATCGAAAAATATGTAATGCATGATGTAAGAAATTGGTACACTAGTCAAGTCTATTGGATGTGTTGCGTCATGTTCGTGAACGGGCGCCGTCGGTTGACACTGGTCATCTCTTAACTGTCAAGGCTTATTTCCAATCTTATATTTTGAATTGTTTCTTCATTTGTGTCTTTTTTTACATATAGAAGCAACAAGAATAATGTACCCAGGATTTTGTAATATCTTGATTTAAAAGAGTGTCCATAGAGTTTCTTGCCCGTTCTTCTTCATAGAGATCTACGTTTTGGAATGGGCAACTAGCTTCAACTTTCTGACTAACCGACAGACTATTTAATTTTGACAATTCAAAAGTGTCTGTACAAGGTTTAAGTGAAATAAATGCTTTGAATTTGAGTTTGTATCTCATATCTTTGTATTAGTGTATTCAATTGTTGGTGAGCCAAATAAATAAAAAATAACTAAATACGTGCTTTCGGTTTCTCTTTTCCATTCTATCAAACAAGGTGATAATAAATCATTTTCTGCCAGCCAGTTTCATGGACATAGCAACAAAATAGCAAGTCACACGTAGGGTCTACATGAAGGAGTATTAAATTCGGTTAATGCCCGGACAAATCGCACAAGTTTACAAGTGGGGTCCAAGAGACCCTGGCAATAGCACAAATTGTTATCAACTCACGACACTAGAGGGTTAAATGGACTCGGTGTTTTGATTCAGTCGATTTATGCTGTTGTAGGTTATTAAATATTGATTTTAAGGATAGATTTTGCGTGACATATTTAATATTTTTTTGCAGAATCTAGCTACTATAGTCCGCGCGGAACTAGTTGGCCGCGCCTTGGGTGGGGACGGAGGTGAGGGCGGCGGGGTTGCCTATTGTTTGCAACGCACGTACTGCGTAATGACAAAGCGCCCCCGCCCCTCCGTCCCACCGCTCACATACCTAAGGCGCGGCCAACTAATTCCGCGCGGACTACAATTGTTAAATTTAAACTTAGTGTTGACAAATTATTGTGGTAAAAAATGGTGATACGTATTATTATGCAACGGTAACGGCCCCAACTCAGGCAGCCAGGTACGCTACCTTGTGTGATTTATTTCATCACCACTGTTCTCAAAACGACGAAGAAAAATATAAGAAAACTAGTAAGTCCTAGAGAATCAAAAGTTAGAAGATATTAATTGTGACATCTACCAACACGCATTGGGCCCGCGTGATGGACTACGGCCCACTCCCTCTCAAAATGAGAGGAGGCTTGTGTCCCAGCAGTGGGAACATTATAGACTGATTATGTACAGACGCCAGCACATCAAGCTACCCGAAACTATCAAATTCTCCCAATCAACTTTGAACCTTGTGCTTCAGCAATAAAGTTGAAAATCTATTAAAGAAATTTGACAGATTGTAGTAACTTGATGTGCTGGCGTCTGTACTATGTTATGTTATGTATTATTATTAATTGCGGCAAGAGACATGTGCTGCCTTCTTACTGAAAATAATTGCTTGAGACACATTTTACGTCACTACAAGAAACTTATTTCTTAAATGACTAGCCTGTATAGTACTGTAGGCCCCCGCACGTCAGTGTTCCGTTATGTAACCCGTCTCTCTCTTACACTGGAACAATAATGGTTTTATCGTCATAGAACGACCATAGATACTACACCGTACCAGCGCATACATATACTTCTTTGAAGTCGAAACGATACTTTGATTGAATTTCGTCTCGACATAATATGAACAAAAATTATTTCATAATATTTCCCATTTCCTCACTTTGTGCAAATTGCCGTCTATTCTCGGAGAGTAACGTGAATATTTAATCAAATGTTTTATGTTGAATATAGCTTCTGAAGAGACAATAAAAAATATCTAAAATTAAAAATGAGAAAGACATGAGTGTCTGAATTTTTTATTATTATAAAACATTGAAATCCAATTTTTACGAAAATAAGCTAAGAATTTTTACAATAATTAGAGTTAATACAATCTAACTATTTAGCTACTCATCCACTTAAACAGTAAACTGTGACAGCCTAGCTGAAAACCTTAAGAATACTTAGGTGCGATTGCATCTTTAAGAATTAAGACACAATTGTACCTAACTATTCCTTAGTTTACAACTATCGTAAAACTCTGTCTAATTCTAGTAAATGTTATACTAGAGTGCTTCGGTATGCCTACATAATCAGCATATAATGTTCCCACTTCTAGGATCCAAGCCTCCTCTCCGAGAGAGAGAGAGAACTGTAATCTTACCACGCGGGCCCAGTGCGGGTTGGTAGATGTCACATGTCTTCGAATTTTTCGTTCAAGTACATGACAGTTTCCTCAAGATGTTTTCCTTCACCGGTTTAAGAGCAGTGGTGATGAAATTGTTTACACAAAGAACCTAAAGACCTCACCTGGGTTCGATTCTACGACCTACAACTCGTGAGAGGTAACCATTGCCACTGAGCTATCACTGCTCACTGCATCCTTCATCATTGTTCAACTGAAATCAATAAAATTTTACTTATAGAAAAATAAATCTAATTAATTACGACGAGAGTATTTTAAAATAAATCTTAGATGGATATATTCCACTGTTGCTGCTGCAAAGTGAATTCATGAACACAGCAAATTTCACACATCACAGTTTCATTAAAAAAGAAACTGTTGAAAATCCTCCTTTTTTCGAGCAAAAAATCGTTCCATAGGATTTAATTTCAAAGCTTCTCCATAATACAGTGGACTCGAAAAACTATTTTCTGGGCCGTCAGTCAGCCCACATCAATGCAGCGGGCGTCCAATTATTCAACTGGAACTACATCGATATTATTGTATACGTATAGAACTGACACGAATCTAAATATTTTGATGGATGAATAGAAATATTTTAATGAATGGAATAAACTGGAATATTTTTGTCAGAAAGCTCTTTTCCAATATTATTAAATCTAAAAATGAAACTTGTATAATATCTTAAGTAATTCTACTTTCAAATACTTTGAAAGAGTTAATTCTTAAGAAAGTCTATCAAATAATCAAAGACTTTGAAAGTGGATTTATAGAATTTAAATCTTTTGACGTTGTGTTTTCTAGATATTTTCTGTGCCTATCCACAAAACTGGCGTGCACATTGCACAAACATTCCAGCTCGGAACAAATAACTGTAGGCCAAAATATAAATATTTGTTTCATGCTGGGGATCAAATCTGGGCCAACACAAAGTCAAGCACTTAGCCACTACGCCAATAGGTTCGACAAACATTGCCTCCACATAGCTTTTGAGGGACCTTTGCGAATCTGTACGATGTTATGTGGTGAGGTGGTGTCTGTCGTGTAGGTACAGACGCCAGCACATCAAACTACCCGAAACTGTCAAATTTTCCCAATCAACTTTGATCCTTATGTTTTAGCGATAAAGTTGAAAATCTATTAAAGAAATTTGACAGATTGTAGTAGCTTGATGTGCTGGCGTCTGTACTTCTAATACGAAATCAACGGAGATATAGTGGTCACTACAATTAAGCTGCCTTAGGCGACATGACATCATAGGGCAGTTGTGTACCTACTTAAATTTATATCAGACATTATAATATGTAAGTGCTGCAAAAACCTGTTGGCCGGACACAAACCTAGGGAGTCCGGGCTACTAACGCTTGGCTGACCTGGGGAAAAAAAAACAAAACACTACGTTTAATAGTCACGCTTTCAACTACCAGACCAGCGAAGCATCATGTAATTTGGAAAAAAATACAACGTTCTAAATTACCTAATTTAAAAATCAATCTAAAATAAAACACAACCGCGTAACATGCAATAACACTGCATTTTCATTTTTCTTTTCTGCCAGTATTACTAAAAATTACTTCGAGCAAGGGTTCATTACGATAAGCATATCGCATGGCGTCATTACCCCACAACACCCATCGATTACACCGCAGAAAACTATTAAGGACCGTGCAAATTACACAGGCAACGGTTTGACGTGTACTGGCTAAATTGCGTTCGAGTGCGGATAGATGGCGCTGTACTAAATTATGAAGAATCGAGCTGAATCGCGCTAACGATATTTGCAATTTTAATTTTCTGCGTGTCACTTTTTTTATTTATTGGTTGAGGATGGGGTGACAGTTTTTAGATTGCAGATGTTTAGGTGCTCATACAGTCTCTTATAAGTTTAGATTCACAGTTTTGGGAGCAAATAGTTATTTATGGGATAGTTGAGTAGCATATTGGCCTTTACATGTATCAAACAAGCATTCAGTAGGAACAGAGCCCCCTCAGAAATGTTCTCAGTCTACTCTCAGTATGTATTAGTAGGTATCAATTGGATAGAGAAAATGATCATAATTATGATGATGATACACTTCATCCTCTCTTTGTATATTTTTACACGTTAATCGAATCAAAACGTAACATCTATTTCTAGACATATCACCACTGATCTAGTCCTGTCTAGCTCACTAACAAACGTGACTTTAAATCCACTTCCAGAATTACATCCCGCTTTACCAGAGAAAAAATATTGCAACGATAACGCTAACTTTGCATTGCAAGAAGTGCAAGCGTTGCCAATTACGAGCCGTCGTCTACAAGCCTTGAAACCATTCGGAGTTGGACCACAGAATATTACAGAAGGTCGTCTCCGTACATCGAACGAAAACGCACTCAGGCCCCGATGACGATCTTAAGTGATGCGACTTGCGTCAAACAGCACGAGTCCGCGTCACCTGCAGGATTTTCTTTCTTTCTTTCAGGGTACCTAATTGCGTAACATACTAATAGTAGGAAACAGTTGCCATAAACAAAAAAAAAATAATAATAGTAGGAATGGTTGTCATTTGATAGTTCAACAACATTCATTACGTTATTTACGTTGTTGAGCAGACACATTTTTCGAACATATGAAGCAATGGTTTAGCAATATCCTTCAAAATGATTCAGAGTGAAAGTATTGTTGGTATTTACCGTCACAACGTTCCGTAAGTCGCAACGCGGTGGTCAACGCACGCTCTAAACAACTTATTTATTTATTACTTCAAGCACTTATATGTACACAGGCGGACTTCATGCCGTAGGCATTTTCTTCCAGTCAGTCCTTTTTTTTTTCTCCGCAGTCGCTATGGCAAAACGCATGTCGCTTGAGCGTGTAGCTCATGGCCACGGGGCACACATACATACAGCGAATGCTAATTAAAAACAGCCGCATGGGCCGCATTGGTGACCATCTTTACACACCGATACCCTTCTGTGCCTCGGAAAGCAAGTGAAGCTGTTGGTCCTGGCTGTCATTCATGGATATGTTTTTTCATTGTATTTGTTTAACTGACAGTCGTTACGGGTAGTCAGAAGCTTGAAAGTTTGACAACTAATCTTACCAAGGGGTATTGTGTTACCCAGCAACTGGGTTGTGGAGTTCAGATTTTTGGGATGCGTGAAGAAGCCTCCTCGTGTAGCGCAGCTTGTTCCATCAATTACTCAACTGAACCAAGCTTTCGGCGCATCCTGGACAGTCACACCCAACACCTTATTTGACTGGGCAATTCTTCCCTTGCGGGTGGTAGGGCTAACGCTCGCCTGGTTTGCGACCACCCTCCCACCGAAGCCAAGCAGCCGGCTGTATTTCGTTGATGTGTGGGAGTTCCAGTGCCTTAGGTATCTTCTGGGCACGCTCGTTCCATCATAGACCTCATATATCGCTTTCCACCAGGCGTGATCGAGGTCAAGAGCGGGCATAATATTCAAATAAAAAAAATTAAAAAGCCATAGGCAGTTGTTCCACGTAAAATACTATTATTCAGCTGCATTCAGTTAGACTGGAAGCCGTCCCCAAAAATTGTTGGGAAAACGCAGATGACAGATGATGACAGACAGATGATGGCAGCGAGTGCGAGCGCTCTTGCATTAATTTGAAATCGCTGTACGTACGCATCTATGTGTGCGTGTGCTTATTTTCGCACGTTGTGTAGAGTTGTCCCTCTGTACCTATCTATTTTGTGTCAACGTCCTCCCGACCAGAAGCCAGTTAATGGCCATAGTGATTTATCGATTAAACGCCACACAAGTTTACTGTTAGCCAAACAAATAGATCTTCGTTGATCCTGAATGTATATTATTATAGTTTGGATACAGGAGTTATGTTGGCGTCGATTTTGAAATAAAAAATATATTGCCTTATCCAATAAATGTTCCCCAATTAATTAAACTTCTAGGATTAATGGTATTCAACCATCGTTAATGTTGACGACCACAGCGCCATCTATTAGCGAAGAGTGACACTAACTGATGACGAAACAAGTGCGCAAGGACATCAGCGCGATACTAGCAACGCGCTACGGATCTTCACACACTTCACTGTCTTCGTGACCGTTAACCGTTTAAATTGTGAAGAAATACATCAAAATATTGTAGAGAACCGATATTACACGTTATCACAAGGAGCCTTGTGTCTAATTCCAATCCACGACGCTGACACGACGACGATCTGACACAGAAACCCCAACAGGTAACTTTATTTTTTTTACTGAAAATCCTTGTGTTTGTCCTGCAACAACACTTTGTGATTATATAGAACCTACAAAACTGCTACGCAAGAACCATAGTAATATTTTTACTATAATTAAAAAAATGTCATTTGTGACTTACAACATCGCCTAGGATGATCCTGTAAAGGTGTTATAATTGTGGTTTAAATAAATAAATAAATAACTTCATAACTATACATTAACAATTCTTAAAATGTATATCCCAACATCGGCGGATCTACACCAAGTCCATTAGATATTCGCGACGACTTAGAAATATGTAAACATAAGACTGGCTTTTTTAGAACATGTCAGATTATAGATTACCATACCGGCCTAAAAATATAAGAGGTGAGGCAAAGACGTTTTCTATTCTAAGTTGGGTCTAAAGTAAAAAGGTTCCAGAATTATAAATTGAGAGGCCCACCCTTACCACTTCTTAGTCGTCACACCCCACGCCATACCATCCGGTGTGGCGTGGGGTGTGAAGACTAAGGGTATATTAGTGAATATATTATTGACCTGTTTTCGATTTAAAGGGACAACAACGGCTTTATAGGCCTTGTTTTGTAAAGTTTATCTTTAGAATGAAACAGGTGACTTAAAAAACTCGATCGATATCTGTGGCGGGCTGTATGTCATGAACCGTAATAGGTAGACAGTTGAAATTTTTACAGAGTGTGTATTTCTCTGGCAGCTTTGACAACAAATAATAGAAAAAAAATAAAGTTAGTAAAAATTACAGGGGTCTCCATACAAGAAACGTGGTTTGTCGGCATTTTTGACCTGTGGTACGAAACCCTTTGTATGCGAGTCCAACTCGCACTTGGCCAACTCGCACTTAGCCGGTTTTTTTAATTTTGTACTTTATTCTAAGTGTATTTTATTTCTTATTTTAAAATGATTCTAGATTAGTTAAATTTTAGTTTCTCTTTTCCTGTCTTGCAATAATTACTATGCACTATGTACCACTTAAATTTGAAAATATCGCAACACTGACTCCCAAGATACAGGAAAATGCCTAGTTTGGGGGTCACAGTCTACTCTATTTCTGTACAAATTATGACTAATAAAATAATTTGAATTTTAAAACCGAGTGTAAGTTCAAAATACAATACTGACTCAATGGTTTAAGTTTTAAAAACACTACCCTGTCTTTGCTGTCGTGCAGTCGGCTAACAAGACCTCGAGTGTTTTGTGTTTTAGTTTGAATTTAGATATAGTAGTTTTCTTTTGTTTTCAATTTAATCTGCTGTTGAATTTCTTGATTTAGGCCTCCCTCATGCTGTTTGTCAATATCCAATCATTCTTTTTTCGAATCCATTCTTGTTTTGATAAGTATGATCGATTGTTAGTTATTTTGATTTTTTAATCTGAAAACATTTATATAGCGCTATAAAGTTAAGGTAAGGCAGATGGCCGATGGGGCCGAAAGGTTCTGGAGTGGCGACCGCGTACCGCGTTGGAAGGCTTCCCACAAGGTGGTCCGACGACCTTGTGAAGGCCGCAGGAACCCATTGGATGCGAAGCACAGAACCGGTCGAAGTGGAGGTGCTTGTATTACCTTTATGTATTTTCAGGGTTCCCGTTGTAAATTAGACTCACGAAGACCAGTAGATACAAAGTTTATTCATAGACACGTTACATTAAAAATTATTAAAAATACAAACTGCCTCACATCCATCTAACAGCTAGTCGACCACAGACGCACCAGGCCCGCGCTTTTATGACAGACACCCATAGACATTATACATTTTTTTTTTCTTATTTGATGAAAATGGAACCAAAATTACAGAATTTATTAAATAACTAACAGACGGCCATTCTGCCGTGGGGATGACCCCATCCCCAACTGAGCTCGGCCATTCACTGTTAGGTATGACCTCATACCTTGACATACCTTGATTTGTTATAAACAATAAATTGAAATATGTTGAAAATAATTAGTTATCATGTTTTTTTTATTTTTTTATTAAATGGATCGGACAACAAATAAATCTGATATTTAAATACCTATATAAATAATTTCTACTTATTTTAAATTCCATTTTTAACTTTACTTATTTATCTTATTCTATTATAACACAAATCTAAGAACAAATAATGATTTATATTTTTACGACTTCAAGAGAACTGCTAGTAATAACTCCAATAACTTATTCATAAACTTAATAAAACTTATAATTATTATCATTCATAGCTTATAATTATGAAATGCAAATAAATTAGTTCAAACACTAGAGCCACACTAGGGGCACACAAATTATAACCAAAGTACCACACTGGGGGTAGATTTGATTAACTGCAACCACACTTGGGGATTCTCGTTCACTTCAGTGGACAATCATCATTAGTGTTCACACTTGGGAACTTCATTAGGTACCACACTTGGGGTCCATTGTTATCTATTTGTATTGGCCACACTAGGGGCTATCAACCACACTTGGGGATTTAATTGATCTTGGGTAATCATCATAGTGTTCACACTTGGGAACTTTAGTACCACACTTGGGGTCCTTTGTTAGCTATTCTGTAAGGGAAAATAGTGGTAAGTGTATAAGATGTAAGTCGGTTAATTAATAAAGATATTTACTCAGATAATAGATGCTTTAAATTACTCTGAAATAGAATCGTCAGTTGTGGAGCTTATTTCATCAGTAACAGAAGGTGCCCCCATCGTTATCCACGGTTTTAAATGGTCTGCGGGGAAAATATTGCGGTATGCACGACCAGCGTGTCCGCGAATGCTAGGTACTTCGTACCTGTCAATATCTAGGATGCGTGTTATCTTAAAGGGTCCCTGAAACTTTGGGACTAACTTCTTACTTTTGCCTTTTTCTGTTTTATGATTGGGAATCATAATAAGATCACCTTGCTGAAATACTTTAGTGGGTGCTTTGTTTTTGTCATAATTATTTTTCATTTTTAGTTGATTTTCTTCTATATTCTCTTGAACAGTCTGTCTTAGTTCTTCTCTTTCTGTACTTGTCATTTGCTCTGTATCTTGCAAAGCGCCTTTAATAATTCCTTCTGAACGGCCTATCGTTCTTTGTCCGAAAACTATCTCAGCAGGACACTTTCCTGTGCCTTTATTAACAATGTTATTTAAGCTCCATTGTAGCCAAAAGTACACTATGTAAACAGGGATATTACAAATTAGAGGATTATATCGAAGATAAGAATGCTTGGAAACATGCTGGTCCTGCTCCATAGGACAACCTAGTGTCTAGACAAAATCAAACTGGTTCCTAATTTAATTTATATATTTTTTTAAATTTTATGACATTGATTTTTACAATCTGTGACTACAGTAACTCACACACTTGTTAGAGTTCTAGAAAGGTCATCTACTTTTCCAATATTTGTAAATTGTAAATATGTGAGCACCATGTATCTATCACATAATTGATTTACCTGTAATTGCTTAATTTTTAACTCTTTTTATTACTTTTTTGGGGTAGACTTTTATTCTAGGTGCATCGTCTTCACATATAATTATATTATGTATACAAAACCTTGTAAAACATTTTAAAAGAGTAATGGTGGAGTTTCTTGCCCATTCTTCTCCATACGAAAACTACCTTTTGGAAGGGGCGACTAGAATCAATTCAATTTTACTGTAAGTTTTGACGTTCAAAAGTGCCTATTTGAAATAAATGATTTGACTTTGACTTTTTGACTTTGAAGCCTTCCTAAATTAAGGTCCCAATCTTTTTCATCAAGGCCATGATTCATTGCTGCCAGTGAATTCAAGATGGTCCTATTATACCGCTCGATCTGCCCATTAGCGCGCGGTGTCGCCACTGCGTTATACACATGTTTGGTACCAATTGAGCCAGTAAAAGCCTTGAATTCACTGGAAGTGAAGGAGGAACCCTGATCAGATATAATCACTTTAGGGTGACCAAATACCGAGAAGATTTCTTCTAAAACCTTAATAGTTGTTTTAGTTTTAGTATTTCGTACGCCTTTAACAAAGATAAACTTGCTGAAGGCATCTATAATTCCAAGAATGTAACAGTTCCCTCTTTTGCTTTTGACAAATGGGCCAAGATGGTCCATATGGATGGTGTGGAAAATAGCGTTAATCTTTGGAATGGGATGTAATTCACCACTTTTCTTGCCCGAAATTTCCTTATTATAGGCGCAATTAATGCATGCTTTCACGTATTTCTTGACGAAGCGGTTCATTTTTGGGAACCAGTAATCAGATGCGATTTTCTCAAGTGTTTTCTCAACAGAAAAGTGACCCGCTTCATCATAATTCATTCCCAAACAACATTTTGACGCTAATTTCCACCTCTGTTATCGTTTGTATTGGTTTAACGGGTGTATAAAAGCGCCCAGTAAAACTTTTGTTTATTCAATGGTCATGACTATAACTAAATAACTCATCAAGATGAGTAACAGTAACAAGAAGACATAATATGACTAAGGTAGGTATAAAAGATAAAAGCTGAACCACAGTAACACTAGGTATAGTAACTTCAAGTAACAATAAGTACCTAAGGTAATAGTTGGATTTCTAATAAGTCTCACTATTTTCAAGTGTTCTTAAAGAGTGCTAAGTAAATGTTTTATACCACCTATCTTGCCTAGGAAACGTATTATTACTTAAGGAGGTATAAACGGTACAATCGCAACCATCATAGCACCTGCTTTTATAAATTCAAGTAACAGAAATGACTAAAAGTAATATTATAGTTTGTTATAACTCTTTCTACCAACAAGAGCTCTTGAAAATAGTTAGCAAAATATTTTTATCACCTACGTTGCTATAAGAGTATTAATTGCAACTTATTTACAGCTACTTAATTCAGTAATCAGAAACCCCTATTTATGATAGCAATTGGTATTATGGAGTTATTTTTAGAGCCCTAATCGTTACAGTGGGGTTCAAATTTACTTTTATGTTATTCTAAGCCATAATAACACGGAATTTAAACATTGTAACTCTTTATTTTCACTCGAAATCTTAAAAAAATAATTTTCTTTCATAGTTGAATTTGGACAATTTATCTTTTCATTATAATTCTCTTCTTGAAATCTATAACAGTTAAAAACACTCATATTGTACCATGTTATTTTAAAGCTGAATAATTTTATTTCAGCAATTTGATTTGCAATGTATCACAATATTAATAATTATGAAAATACATCAATTAATCAAAAAAAAGCATTTAAATTATTAAAACAGAAAATGACATAAATATTGATTATTGGATTTTTTTTTTTTAAATTAAAATCTATCTAGCATTTAATCTCAATTTTACATCATTATTCCCTTTTTTGATGGAAGGGTTTTATCGATTGAAAAACGTAACCCTAAAATACCACTACTTTTGCATCTAAGTCGAACCATTATAGAATCAAACCTCTTAAACTTGTACTCTTATTACCTTTAAAACCCTATTCTGGTATAACAAGTGCTACAATAGTTCTAACTACAGCCCATCCAGTACTTCTTGTTCATTAATAATAATAATCGGAACCTAGGATAATAAGAAGTAGACACCATTTTAAATCAAACATAACCTAAAAATAAATCAGAAAAGAAACTAGTTTAAAACTCATATTTTGTTTAATTTTCTCATTTTAACACGCAAAATATTTACTACAATACACAATGAATGTAAAAGACAGAGCCAATATCCTGTTTTTATCTAAGTTTAGATTGAGTGTATGCCCCGCATGATAAAACGCAATTAATTTTTATTTTAAATATCACTTATTTTTAAAGCCCTGCAAAATTGACACGCAAAACATATATTATTTTCTCAATAAAGTAACCCTCGCAATAAATTTTAGCCATGTGATAAAGAAATCAAACTTGACTCATCGAGTTATTACAATCCGTAACTTGAAATTCACTTAATTTCAACTCCTTAGTTTGCCATCATTTTTGAGAAATAAAGTAACACTTTTGGAACTAATGTATATGCAAAACAATAGAAAAAGAAAACACGCTACAGCCCTGAGTTGCTAATCAACACTGATCAAGATACATAAAGCAAATCCAAGAAAAAAAATGGACCTATGGAGTATTCTATTCTATTCTAAAAAAAAACTAATATGTTACTATAAAATTTATACCAGTAGACTTCAGAACTTGTGTACCACCTATAGTTTTTATTATAACCATAATACAGACTTTAAAGTGCTTGAGGTAGCTAGATTGCCTAGATTTATATTATACCACCATTATAGATACAAGAAATTGTTTGCAACTAACGCCACCCTATAACCATTATGTAACTCTCAGTGTTAAAAGAGTGAGCATTAAAATTATTATATTACTTATAGCGCTATAAGACGTGGGCCCAATCGAGAGTTTGTAAGGGGTTAGAGCGTGCTCTAACACCAATTGCTAAAACCATTGTATAACTCTTGCTTGCCAAATTCACTTTTAAATAACTCTTTTATCACCAATTCTTATTACCAAAATGCTAGTTGGGTTTGGCATATTTTCCAACGTGCTATATTAGGCACTACCCATCTCATTTTGTTGCCCACCTTTCTATAAATCTTGTCATCTCGGATTGCATAATTTTGAAATATGTCCTTTAGTTTATGTCATTTTCGTTTTTCTGTAGGATCTGCTTAATCGTTGTTTTGGGCGCGATGATCTTTCGGATGTAGTCGATGAAAGCGAATTATCAGATGATGATGTGTTAGATTGGGGACGACGCCATCGTTTCCTACTCTTTGCGTGTCGATTTTTAATATAGTATAAATCATCAGAGCTTTCAGACGTACTGGTAGCAGAGCGGCGAGGGCGTTGGTAAGAGGAACGTGGTCTACGTGCATGTCTGCCACTATTCGTGCTACTGGACGAGCATCGCCTTCGAGATCTGCTACGGTCAGTTTGTCGTTTATGACGGCGTTTATCACGCGAGCTTGTCACGGACCGACGTCTCCGAATGGGCTGGTCGTCCCGAGTTTTGCTACGACACTCTAGTTCGCTCATGATTGAGTGAGAGACGCCGGGGTGGTGGCGTATAGCCTGACGTTTCCGTGGAAGACATGTTCAAGATATACCTCGGAAATCTAGTATGGGTGGAGACTATGTATACGTCCACAAAGTAGCAAAACAAGATAACAGGTGTATATAAATAAAATAAATGAGTGAGTGAATGTGTGTGTGTGTGAAGGAAAAGGAAGAAAGTAAAGGGGTAAGTGAAGGAGAGAGGAAGAGAAGAAAACAATAAAATTTATTATTATGCAATGAATAGGTAGGTACGTGTAACTGAACGTTAACACCCTATTATTCTTAAATTATTAATTTTAAATTAGTCTATTAAGTTGTATCTGTACTGTACAATTTTTTTTTTTTTTTAAGATGCGTAGAACATGATTATTGTAAGTAATGGAATTTAAGCAACGTCAACTGCGGTCATAGACATGTGCAATAATGTATACAAATAAAGCCCAGAACTCAGTCATGTATTCAATAGTTAATAATTCTTCTAGTGCTCTCGGCCAGGGGTCAAACCCAGGCTCTCTTACACACGCACGCCACCAGACGTGCTATCATGTGTGTAGTCTTTGTTATCATAACCATAGGAAGCAAAAGAAACCGATACGAGACCGGTACCCTACTTCCAACGGCTGTGGGTGTGGGTAGGTGGTTTGCTCTGCGACGACCATAATTTACCTACTTACAACTTTTATTCGAAGATAGATAACCTACCCAATATAGTTTGCATGTGTAGTACACCCTCAGATGCACTATAAAACTACTTAATTACCACATCCACTGTAAATATGTTTGTAAAATAATAAGTGGGCTTATTATTCCAGTGAGATGAAACGGCCTGACACCAACTAAATCAGACACCAATTATGTTTATTTCTAGAGGTGATTACGTTTGTTTATAGCAAGGCAGATACCTACTTGCTGTAATGTGAGTATCACCATTGCTCGTCGCCCTTTAAGGCAAGTGACGGGAATTACCCGAAAAACTAAGATTGTAAAAATAATGTAAATAACATCTTTGTAGGTAAGTATACGAACCGATTATGTAGTGATTTACATTACGAGTATAATGATAGGATTAAACGAACTTACCTGAAGTGAAGTTCAATCCTGATTATATGAAGTACTTAGTCCGAGATAACTGATGTAGTACTTGCTTTCCACACTCTTGATACGCGAATTTAAAAGCAAAAGTAGAAAACAAAAATCTCCACCTGGTAACACTAAACGTATTTGTCAATATTTCAGAGCCCCCAAAGAGGGAAAATTAATTTAATTATGGAAAATTAAATTAATTAAGGGAGGGCGGGATGTTCTATCTCGGACTAAGTACTTCATATAATCAGGATTGAACTTCACTTCAGGTAAGTTCGTTTAATCCTATCATTATATTCGTACTTAGTCCGAGATAACTGATGTAGATGTTCAGAGAAGAACATAACACTTGCAATTACAAAACATTTATTTTTCTCAACATAAAATACACAAAAAGGGCAACTTCTGCCTTAAAATTACACACTTTAACTTATAACTAAAATCAGTTTGAATTATTGAGTACCGCTCTAGCAAACAACACTTGGTTAGGCTCATTATACAGTGGTCTGTTATAATGTGTAGCAAAGGACAATGACCTTGGAGACCAACCTACTGCGTTAATGATACTATCTACCGAGAGACCTTCCCTATAGGCACATGAAGTAGCAGCATGGCGCGTTGAGTGCGCGGAAAAACGAGTGATATCTATACCACTGTCCGACATAACTTGCTTCAGCCATCTGCTGATTGACTGACAAGAAGCACGATGGTGCGGTCTTTTAAAAGTAATAAACAAATAATCACATGAATTGTCATTAATTCTTAATCCTCTAGTTACTTCTATATACTGTGTAAGTGTTTTAACGGGACATATTTCGGGTTGAGCAGTGAAATAGGGTAAAATTATTTTAGGTTGATTCCTATTAGGAGCTGATGTTTTTAGAATATCTGTAAAAATTATTTCGACACCAGTAGATGTCAAGTTGATATTGTTTAATCTAATGGAATTTATAGTCTGAACCCTCTGGCCAGTAGCCAGCACTAACAGCATTACAGTCTTTTTGGTGATCTTTTCTAAGCTTAAGTCATTCAATGGGTACCAGTGACAAACATATGATAAAACTCTCGAAGGGTCCCACACACTGCTATATTTGGGTGTCAAGGGTCGTAATTTATAAACTCCCTTAAACCATCGCTTTATTCTATCATCTGTACCTACGTGATTTCCGATAATAAGAGAGAGCGATGACCGATGACAATTTAAGGTTTGGTAAGAACCACCTCTTTGGAAAACCATTGTTAGAAAAGAAATTATGATAGGTATGGATGCACTAAAAATATTTATATCAGCATCTTTGGTATAACTCCACCACTGCTTTAAGCAGCTATTATATTGCTTTATAGTATTCGGGGATAGGGATGCCATCATTATATCTATTGCATCCTCTGAGATACTTCTTCGTTTAAGTGCTTCCCTGATAAGACGCACGCCCCCAGGAAAAGCTGCTTGTATAGTGGGTGGGGTTTCCTGAAAGCAGTTAAAAGATTTTTTGAAGGGTTCATGGAAACTATTTCTGACACTACCATAGACATTAACAACGGGTACCAAGGCTGAGATGGCCACATCGGAAAAACTACAATACCAGTTGCTCTATCTGTCCTAATTTTCTGGACCACTCTTAAAAGTAAACAAAAAGGTGGGAATGCGTAAAAGAAAAACTTTGACCAATTAACAGTGAATGCATCAACATTCCAAGCAGATGGATCCCTATGCCAAGATATATATTTATCACATTTAGCGTTGACACGCGATGCAAAAATATCTATTTCAGGTAACCCTAGTTTCGTTATTATAACATTGAAGGCGTTAGTTGATAATTGCCACTCTGTATCTATATTCACTACTCGTGACTCAAAATCAGCATTTATATTTTCCTTTGATTTTATATATGAAGCGAATATCCATAACTTCCTAGCTTCACACCACTGCCAAATCTGTCTTGCCAAACCATTTAATAAGGGATACTGAACACCACCCAGTCTGTTAACATAAGAAATCGCAGTGGTGTTATCAATTCGAAGCAAGATTTCACAGTTTGTTAAGTTTTGGGCAAAACATTTTAGTGCAAAAAATGCAGCTAATAATTCACGATAATTGATATGAAAACCTAGTTCTTCATCAGACCATTGACCTCTAGCACTCTGACCATTGCAAAATGCACCCCACCCAGTGCCTGACGCATCCGAAAATATTTCCAATTTAAAATTATATTGTTTTATCCTACTATAACCAGTGACTATATTACTTTTCCACCATAGTAAATCCTGTTTAACTTCTTTATTGATTATTATATTATTATCATAGTTGCCTCCACAAGCTTCAAGGGATAAAAATTTTTGTCTTTCTAAGGTTTTTGTGTACACAAAACCATATGTAACTGCCATACAAACAGAAACTAAATTTCCTAACAATTTTGCAAAATCTCTAATTGTACAGCTGTCTTTTTCCAAAAACTGCTGAATTAAAACAGTTAATCTTTCTTTTTTCTTATCAGTGGGACTAATTGTCAAATCTTGGGAATTAAGTTTAAATCCTAAATAGTCCCTCACTCTGGAAGGTTTCAGGCAACTCTTTGTGCTATTAATAACAAAACCTAATTTCTCAAGTAAACTTGTGACACAATTAGTGTTTTTGAGACATTCCTCATATGAAGATCCAAGACAGATTGCATCATCTAAGTATAGTACAATACGTATACCCTTGTTTCTAAGATGTTCTACAACGGGCTTCAGTAATTTCGTAAAAACAAGTGGCGCTGATGCGAGACCAAAAGGTAGACAATTAAACTGGTATAATTTACCAAAAAACATGAATCTTAAAAAATGTCTGTGATTTACTTGGACCGGCACTAGGAAATAGGCATTTTTCATATCTATTGTAGTCATATAGTCCCCCTTTGATAGTAGTTTACACACAGTCCGGACATCTTCTAATTTAAAATGAGAAGTCTCTACGAACTTGTTAAACGTTTTTAAGTTGAGTATGAACCGGTGAGTACCATCATTTTTAGGCACAGTAAAAATACTTGAGAGAAATTGACCACAAACTGGGGAGCAAGATGATATTGCTCCTAGCTCAAGAAGCTTATTAATTTCTTTAGTTAGAATCAGTTTCTCGGTTGAATTAAAATTATTATTGCATGGTGAATAGTCTTGTCTAGGTGTATGTGTAAGAGGGATATGGTACCCTCTTATCCACTGCAATATTACAGGATCCTGAGTTACTGATTTCCAATTTAAATAAAAATACTGCAGTCTGCCTGCAAATTTTACCTCTACGGGTAGCGGGATCGGCCTCTGGTCATTCCCCGCGAACTCGATGGAGCAGGGGCTGGACGACGGCCCTGCTGTTGGCTTTGTCGTGGAAGGGGTCGTGGCTGGTACCGAAGTTGATGTTGGTATCCTCCTCGAGCTACTCCTTTCCCTCGATGAAAGTGACTTAGCTGGCGAGGAGGTGGTTGCCAGTTTTTTGTCTTCTTAGGAGGTCCTAAAACTGAGCTTGCTTTCTTCATGGCTGACACTGATTTCACAGCATCATCTAGTTTACTGTAAAGCCACTCGGATCTTTTGTTATCTTTGAGGTTAAAGTCAAGATTCTTGTCCAATAAAGGACTGATCAGCTTTCTTCTAATATCGGTATATTTATAATGTAAATTGCAGAGCAGTCTAGTGGCATCGCTTAAATTTTTGACAATTGTCAAATTATCAAAGTTTGGTTTTGTCATCATGTCTATTGTGTGACAAATAGTGGCAATAACATAGCCTGTATCCTCTTGTCTCTCTTCAAGCATCTTGTCCCTCAGTTTCATTGCAGATGTCAGTAAACCTGTAAGCTCTATGTTAAGCATTGGTGCTTGCATTAATTTTCCATTTTCAGGAAAACAAAGGTCTTTCAAAATCTTTTCTTTTTCTTCTGTTTTCATTCCTTCTATCAATATGTTTTCAAATCGCTGTAGAATGTTGATATTGATGGGATTGCCAAATCTTTTTTCAGTCTCTTTAGGCTCCCCGAGTGCCTCTAAAAATTCTTGTGACAATTCAGGCTCTTCAAGGGATTCTTGGCCAATGCTGTCTATGATCTCCACATTCTCTATGCTCTCTATGTTGTTCTCGATGTTCTCAATATTCTCATTCGAGTCTTGAACTAAAAATAAGTTCATACATGATAAAATAAAGAAAAAACATTTGGTTAACAACCTTTATGTTTGGTGGTAGGTATGTATGCCAATGCATCAACACCTCCCCTGACTTTTAGAGCTATATGAACAGTGGATTAACTATTGAGATTTTGAACCAAAATCCCAACTTAATTTGTGGACTTTG
This sequence comes from Luperina nickerlii, assembly GCA_963855955.1. Lineage (NCBI taxonomy): Eukaryota > Metazoa > Arthropoda > Insecta > Lepidoptera > Noctuidae > Luperina > Luperina nickerlii. The sequence goes on from OY979678.1 coordinate 17,614,276, forward strand.
AACAACATAGCTCCCTCAACTTATCCCAACGGGATTATGCAAAGGAGTAGAGCATATTAGATACCAAGTCGGTAAATACACCTTCCCAACGGAAAGAAGCTCCTTCGTAACACGAGGATGCTTGTTCATGTAGGTATCGCTCACCCAACGGGGAGTCCGCATAGTCGCACCGCGATTATGCCTACAATATTGAAACGGTTACTTTGCCAAATGCAACGCAATAACTATATATTAATGTTTAAAAACCGAAATTGGTGTATCAACTAAGTTTCGATGGTGAAATTCACAGAAAATAACGATTTAACTTACAATCCTCCGGCTGACGCAACTTGTCTTTATACTTTTTGAGTCTCTTTTCCAATCTTCTAATTCTCTTAATCGCCCTGTCTTCCGATTCTTCAGCTTTTCTTTTAGGCATAATCACAATATTATACTGTTAATTTATAATTTCAAGTTAATTTTTTCTCAAAAACACACAATCGCGTGCGAGCGCGAAAAAACAATTGACAAATACGTTTAGTGTTACCAGGTGGAGATTTTTGTTTTCTACTTTTGCTTTTAAATTCGCGTATCAAGAGTGTGGAAAGCAAGTACTACATCAGTTATCTCGGACTAAGTACGAATATAATAAAAAGGTTACATACCAGCAGATTTTCTCCAACGGTTTTACCACTTCTGAAGTATTACCTTTATGTATTTTCAGGGTTCCCGTTGTAAATTAGACTCACGAAGACCAGTAGATACAAAGTTTATTCATAGACACGTTACATTAAAAATTATTAAAAATACAAACTGCCTCACATCCATCTAACAGCTAGTCGACCACAGACGCACCAGGCCCGCGCTTTTATGACAGACACCCATAGACATTATACATTTTTTTTTTTCTTATTTGATGAAAATGGAACCAAAATTACAGAATTTATTAAATAACTAACACTTGGGGGAGGCCTATGTCCAGCAGTGGACGTATTTCGGCTGAAATGATAATGATAAGGTTATTTTGGCGGTTGTCCATAGTCGAAACTTAGCTGAAATTGTTTTTTGAAAACATTTCACAAAACAATGTTTACCCCTGTCCACGTTTTCACCAAAATATCCTTGTAGGAGTGTATTTCTGAGAAATGCTGTAATTTGTCATATTTATTACTTATTTAAATAATTTATATATTATGAACATTCATACCTTATCGTCTCTTAGGCAAGCTTATTAAGAGAAAATGCGGGTAGTCTTTTCTCCATAGAAACGGTCTCTTCTGTTTTCTTTCTGGTTAATGACCATAAAGCAAGGATTTTTTACAGAATAATAAATGTTAAATACTTGTATGTCCTTATGTTTTCTTTTTTGATGATATATTATTTTTATAAGCACTAGAACCCGCAAAAACCACTTGCACATGCCGATTTAAACCACTGTTAACAGAGGCATATTGTGCAAATTTTACAACTATTAATGAAAAAAGAAAAACATAGGGACAAACATATATCCTTCTTATTAAGTTTGTGAAATATCTTTTAAAATTGGTCCAATATTGGAGGAGAAAATAGGCGAGAACCAAACCTCGAATTATGACTTTTTACTTAAGCTTTTTCAAAAGTCTTTCCGACCGCATTTCCTCTTAAGTTCGGTAACAATAGAAGAAGTAACTGTGTCTCATTCATTAGTGACAGTTAAGCTCTTAAAAGCCCCTGGATATATATGTAATTAAATTGATTGATACTGTAACATCTTCAGATACACCTCGTTATAAAAACGGTCATAAATAATACTATGAATTCCACGCAGAGCAATGAATTACTCAGTAATTATGAAACAAATTAGATTACCTATAACATTCACGTACTTCGAGAGGTTTGTTGTTCTTATTCCGTGGAAGTGTCTCGATGTTGGTACGAGAACGTAATGTTACGATAAAAAATATCCTTAAAACCCTCTTTTGTAACACGGTATTACGGTTTGATACAGGAAGGTTTTTAACAGTGCTTTAAGTACAGACGCCAGCACATCAAGCTACCCGAAACTATAAAATTTTCCCAATCAACTTTGAACCTTATGCTTTAGTGATAAAGTTCAAAATCTATTAAAGAAATTTGACAGATAAAGAAATTTGACAGTAGCTTGATGTGCTAGCGTCTGTACATACTAGCAGCGCCCCGCGGTTTCACCCGCATGTATTGATCCCGTGAGAATATCGGGATAAAAACTATCCTATGTCCTTCCCCGGGATGCAATCTATCTCTCTGCCAAATTTTATCGAAATCCGTTAAGTGGCTTAGGCATGTAAAGGGAACATACAGACAGACAGACAGAGTTACTTTCGAATTTATAATTTTAATAAAATAATAATAAAAAAATTAATAAAAATAACATATAATAAAAATAATAATATTAAAATAAAAAATAAATAATAATAATATATATATATATATATTATTATAATATAATAATTATAATATAATAATTATAATATATATAATATTATATATAGTAATATAGAATAGTATACATAGTATGGATAGAGAAAACTAAATCCTATATCGAGACCTCAAGAAAAACTGAAAGAAAAGTTTTACCTTGTGTCGACATGGATTTTTCGGTAGAAACGTATAGATTTTGACAATTTTGACTATGCTTGATTGATTGTCTGTTTACCTGTTTTGTTGTGCAGACATTGTTTTCATAGAATGAATTTATAACTGATAGACAAACTTGGCGAAGTCTCTACACAGCCTAAAGAGTATATAAAAGTCATGAATGAGGCCTTTATAATAGTGTCGAAAATACGACAGGTTTTTAATGGTAATCATGTGCGCCTTTTCCCAACTATATTGGGGTCGGCTTCCAGTTAAACCGGATGCAGCTGAATACAAGTATTTTACATGGAGCGACTGCCTATCTGACCGCCATAACCCAGTTACTGGGTAATACGATACCCCTTCTGGGCTTCTGACGACCCGTAACGACTGTCAAAGATTCACGAATGACAGACGGGACCAACGGTTTAACGTGCTTTCCGAGGCTGAGGGATTTTGGTATGTAAAGATGGTCACCCATCTACGGACCAACCGCAGCAAGCGTAGCTTAACATGATTGATCGGTGCGGCCGTTATTACTAGGCCACAAGCCCCTTGGTAATACAATATATTATATGTATATAATGGTAGGACCTAGGAACCGAACATAAGAACAAAATTACAGTTCCTTTTGCTACAATTTTACTAAAGTTCAAAAGGTTTCGATAAAAAATGAATAAAATCAGCCAATCTGTTGTATCATCCCATCGATCGCTCACAGAATATTCCTTCCAGTAATAGCTTCAGCTTCTCGTTCTGAATAATTTATCATGAGGCAATTAATTATGAAAGTGGAGAACATAAGTAGCTCATTACGTGAACTCAAGTGCCTCGGAATTTATCACACGTATACCTTAAAATTCCAAATACGACTTCTATTTGGAAGATATGTAGGATACTAATGGAATTGGCTATATTGGAATGTTTAATTTATGGTTTCAATATAGTATGGTGGTTAAAATTTGCACTTTTTTTTTCATAACTCAAATGTATTTGGGTTAAGAAAAAAAAGTGCTATATTAGGTACTACTTATCTATCACTTATCTGTCAAATTTTATAGCGGTCAAGTATGATAAGTGGTCTGATACCTGGAGAAGGACATAGACTACATTCCATCCCCGATCGCAGACCAAGGCGTGGGCAACCGCTATTACTAAAATAAAATCATTTTAAAACCTTAAATCACACTATCTTCAAGCATGATGACAACACGAATTCATTTCAGTCCATCTATTTTTCCTTGGCCTAGAATTCCCACCTGGGACTCAGTCGATCTAGTTAATGAGTACAAAATACGCGAGTACAGAAGGTCGGCTAGATAAAACGAGCCAAAACACTAGCATAAGATATATTTCTGAATAGCTGCGTCCACACCAGACGATCCAAATTTGGATCGGCGCTTCACGATCCACGATCAGGAAGCGCCGATCGTGGACCGGAGATTCTTTCGCACGATCTGTTTTAGGAATCCCGCGATCTTGCCGCGCGCTCTAGTGCCGATCCCCGTTTTAGCTAGATTATTTAGTATTAAGTACAGTTGAACACACGCTCAATATTAAATATTTACGGAAAAAATCACAAAAACAAAGACTGAAAAGACGGTTCTGAAATATGGGGCTCAGCTTTACAAGGAAACACCCGATCCACAAAAAAATGTCCAGGAAAATCACTGTCCATCCCAAGGTTGCCTGGAAGAGATCGCATAAATCGATAAGGCCACCAATTGTATATTTTGTAGTGTTTGATGTATTGTTTTGCTATGTATTTTTATGGTGTACAATAAAATATATAAACCAAATGACTGAGGCGCCTTTCAGCCTTGTCAAAAACCTACAGCGCTTCGGATCGGCTACTCCACGGAGCGCGCAATTCATCGCGTGTGCTTGAATTGCGCGCGACACGTCCATACTGACCGCGCATTTGGATCGCGCTCATGCCGCGCCCGATCGAAGCGCACTGGATCGTTCGGTGTGGACCGAGTTAATGCCCTTGCTGTACGTGAAGCGTGTCTAAAGCGCCTCAAGGATCTTTAGACGCTCGAATGTCGTTGACACGTTGGCTCTGTTGGGAAAGATTTTTGCGATTGTTTTGTGAAATGTATTAAAAAAACGAGAGCGGCGCGGCGTACCCATTTCAAACACGCCTCAATAGATCCTTGTACAGCTACAAAATGTGTTCGTGCATTCTCGCTCGTTGTATGGAGCTGACCTTCTACATCTGTCCTGTTTTGTATAATGAGTTCTATGGATTTGTGTTCCGTTGGCGTACGGACGATGGGGTTATTACGTTTATAAAAATAGATGCTAGTTATTGGCCGTGGTTGACACTTTGTTCGTACGATTCATTTTATATTTTATTATCAACAACATCGATTCGACGACAGTTGAAACTACAAAGGTTTCGATTGCATTCTCAAATACGAGAAAAAGTGTGATTTATAAACAGTATATTTCACTACGTTCGCAAGGACGTAAAAATATCGCAGCGTTATTTTATCGCACACTGGCTTTTCAAGTTCGGCGTTAAGAAGAGCGTTGCAAATTAAGTGCGCGAAAAATAAATCGCCGCGGGAAAAACGCCCGTGCGTACCTGGGCTTAAAAAAATATTATACTATTTTTGTACATTTCTTGTAGGTTCCTTCAATAGGTAGGTAAGATAAATACAATCAGATAATAATGATCATCATAATCTAAATTACATTTAGGCTTACATTATTTCTTGAAATGACGAAAAACTAAAAGAAAACTGGTAAAATGTGGGTGTACCTACTATAGGGACAACTCTGTCTTACCCTTTGGGGATACAGGCTTGATGTTATGTCAAGTGATTAAAAAAAAAAACTTTCTCCTTGTGTGCTGCTGACTTTTTTATATTTTTGATTCTGTTTTCCTCGCGATGTTTTCCTTTACAGTAAGTTAGAAAAAGGCATATTTTTATTTGTCGGATTTTACCCTCGTCATCAGTATGGTAGGTCCTTAGTTCATAAATCATAATAATCATAATTAGCCCATAATGTTTCCACCCAGGGAACCTTGTCACCTCTCTATGTGAGGGAGTGGGCCATAATCCACCACGCGTGCCTAGTGCGGGTTGGTAGATGTCACCATGTCTTTGAATTTTTTGGTTTTAGGACACGCCGGTTACCTCACAATTTTTTTTTTATTTGAAATGGGTTTGCTCTTGACTCTAGTCTAGGTCAGAGGTGACAGAGACAAAGTCTACGATGGAGTAATCTTACCCAGATGAAGCCTGTTCACTCTTACTTTGAAGAGATTCGGGTTGTATGCACTCGGAAACACAAACGCAGGTAGAGAGTTCCACTCTTTTGCTGTGCGCATTATAAAGGACATTTGAAAACGCTTAGTGCGAATTGGTGGAATAGCACACAATGTTTTCCTTCACCGTTTTGAGAGTAGTGGTGATATCTTAACGTTAAGATGATCGATTGTATAACACAATGTATAGTAAACGGAGAAGGTGTGAACCGTTTTGAGAGCAGCGGTGATGAAATTAAATACACAAAGTTAAGTGCCTGTCTGGGTTCGAACTCACGGCCTAAGACTTGTAAGGCTCAGCGGGATTGTCCGAAAGGGTTACCGCTGGCACGGAACATAAAGGGCTAAGGAAGGAACACGGGTGGGTTTTAGTCAGTAAGAGTCTGACACACCCTTCCGCTCAACCCAGAGCGGGAGGGGTCATTTATGATTTCCCACAAAAAAAAATCTCATAAGGCGGGGCCGATACCCACGTGGCGCGTGGCCACCACTGCTCTCCTTAGTTAATTAAGCACAATAAAATTATTTAGGTTCTATCTTTAAGCAAAGCTAGCAGATTTGTGCTTGTTAGTGCCTTTATTAATATGGTTAGCCTTCACTTCGTCATTTGCGATTATTTTGTCCTCAGGGAAGCATAGCGTTGGTCTATTGTTTGCCGAACAATAGACTTTTATGTCATAAAAGTTTTTAATAAAATCTAGGAAACTGTTTTTTTTGTCATTGGAATTGTTTTATTTTTTATGAGACGGTAATCTGGATGTTTTAGTAGAAAATCCAATAACGCACTACCTAATTCGGGCTTTGTTGCGCTATTTTTAGATTCAATTAATTGAAATTGGAATTGTAGTGTAATATTTCGAAATATTGAAGTAAATAATACAATCAACGTTATTTTATTATTTAGTTCAATATTGGATATTAGCACAGTAACCTGGGTGGAATTATTACGAATCCAGCCATCTGAATATTCAGCACAATTTGTATATTTCATTGTTCAAAAATGTAGCAGGGAAATATAAAATTTAACTACAGTAAAATATAGAATGATACTTAAAAATATACAAAAAGGTTTTATATGTATGTATTTTACAATTTAAATTCCAATTACGAGAAATTGTATTATATATTATGATGATACTTATCTCGTAGATATATAAAACAAAGTCGGGTTAGTTACACCACTTTATAACTCAAAAATGGATAAACCAATTTTTAGGATCTTTGATTTGTTGGATTTGTCTCCGCCCCGAATAGCAGAATAACTATTATAACATGGAAAAAATTCAAGAAAATAATAATAATGATGATAATAAATTTTCTCATATAGTCATTCTTACTGATTTTGAGGCGGTGTGAAATTCGCCGGGTCAGCTAGTGTTAATTAAATAAAGGTAAAAATAGAATGAAACTTTAAGCTGAATATTATGCTTATTATATCGAACAATATTCGCACTCTTCATTATTTCTATTAACATATGTAACATACATCACGCTTGTATTCCCCAGAGGGTCAAGCAGAGCTGACCTATTGAACACGCACATTCGATGAAAGTTATGTTTATGTTCCAAGTGATAGGGTGACTCTATTGCTATCAACCGCGCACAAATTCAGACTCCTAGCAGTAGCTGTAAAAATCCTGATGGATAAACCTAACAAGACTTTGTTAGACCCGGGAATGGAACCCAGGATGTCAAGCTCATCAGAATTTGGGATGCATGAAGAAGCCTTCCCGTGTAGCGCAGTCTGTACCGCCAGTTACTCAACTGAACCGAGCGCGAGCGCATCCTGGACAGTCACACCCAACACTTTATTTGACTGGCCAACTTTATTTGACTTTATTTGACTCGCCACTTTTCCTTGCGGTGGTAGGGCTAACGCCCGCCTGTTTTGCGACCACCCTTCCACCGGAGTCCGACGTCAAGCAGCCTGCTGTGTTTCGTCGATGCTTCATATTTTGCAATAAATTACCGCCGTTTCGTCATCGCGCTTCTCTTTCTTTTCTATGCAGTCCGATAGTGACCATGCTTTAAGTTATGTATGCTCCTTAGGTTATTTCAAAGAAATGAAATGTTTCAGGAGTGTTCAACTTTTGATTGTTAAAGCATCGATTCTCACTTATCTAAGCAAATGGGTATATTTTGGTCCCAATTTATGCTTTATATTTGTTCGAAAACGTTACTTCTGTATCGTAAACAACGGCGCTTCGATTACATGTAGGTAACTATTTTTTGTACAGACGCCAGCTGCACATCAGGCTACCCGAAACTGTCAAATTTTCCCAATCAACCTTGAACCTTATGCTTTAGCGATGTAGTTGAAAATATATTTACGAAATTTGACAGATTGTAGTATAATACCTTGATGTGCTGGCGTCTGTACTTGTAAGGACTCAAGTTTTGATAGAAATATTATATAGTCGTTTTGATTCGATTTATTTCATTTTATAAACATCCTTTTTTATTGTCCGCAATCGGGATGACTTTTTGCTTGCTTGTTGTTCCAGGCAATCAATCTTCTTAGTCTCTTCTCTAGCTTCCAGTCTAACCAGATGCAGCTGAATATCAGTATTTTTCATGGAGCGACTGCCTATTTGACCTTCACCGCTGGTTGTCAGACTCTTTAAACATTAGGATTCCTCTTCGGATCAGTCAGCACATCGAACGCAGTATACAGATCATTCAGCATCCTGACGATCTTCATTGCACCCTTATGGTCAGTATGCCTGGCGCAGTAGTTGGCGAACCCAACGATGCCGCTGAAGAGTAACGTGACGGTGTGCTTCTGACTAACCGTGACGACTGATAAAGATCTACGAATGACAGCCGGGACCAATGGCTTAACGTGCTTTCTGGATGTCTCGATATGAATTGGTCACCCATCCAAAAACTGACCACGGCAAGCATAAGGATAAGCTTAACCTTCAGTGGACCCGTGTGGCTGTTATTATTTAGCCACGAGACCAAATTCAATACTGTTTTATTGTATACTAGCTGCGTCCCGCGGTTTCACCCGCATAAGTTTAGATCCCGAGGGAATATCGCAATAAAATATTATATCCTATATCCTTTCCCGGGACTCAAACTATCTCTACACCCAATTTTATTTTAATCGATCCAGCGGTTTACGCGTGAAGAGATAACAGACGGACAGACACACTTTCGCATTTATAATATTAGTATAGTATGGATGGTAGACAGATCCAATTCGCCGACTATGAAACAGGTGTATCATCTTAGACTAATAACTTGATACTTGTAAAATATTGTACGTGCTTACTTAGACTTCGAGAGTGTTTCCGAAAACAAACTTTTAGGTCTTCAAGTTTATCAGTGGAGTTTGACTAAGTGAGGTAAGTAAACTTACAATGTAACTTAATGTTAATTAGAATTGCTATGAGTACTGACTATGTAAATCAGTCGGGAACTGTTTGGAATGAGACAGGTGTATAGCTGAAATACATGGTGGCAGAGACTGTATGGAACACAGGGGTTCGCGTTCCCTATCACTTTGACCACTTTTTCACTTTTTTAATTTTGAATTGTTGTCTTCTTACTATTTGCTGTACTCTGGACGCTTTCGCGTACGTTTTTTTTACATCGTTCTCACACATAAGTATAAATTCACAATAATGATGTAACTAATATTTTCGTAAACATATAATTTAAAAGAGTGTCCATGGAGTTTCTTGCCCGTTCTTCTCCATAGGTACCTACGCTTTGGAATGGGCAACTAGCTTCATATTTTCTGACTGACCGACTTTTTGACAATTCAAAAGTGTGTTAATGGTTTAATTGAAATAAATGAGTTTGAGTTTTAGTTTGACCACTTAGGTATTGGAGTTTTCTATGAAACTGCTGATTTTTGATAGCATTATCAGCCTATAATGTTCCCACTGCTGGAACACAGGCCTCCTCTCTTTTAGAGAGGGGGTGGGCTATAATCTACCACTCAGGCAAAGTAAAAGTCAAATCATTTATTTCAAATAGGCACATTAAAGGCATTTTTGAACGTCAACACTTACAGTAAAATTGAATTAATTCTAGTCGCCCCTTCCAAAAAGTAGTATTCGTATGGAGAAGAATGGGCAAGAAACTCCACCGTTACTCTTTTAAAATGTTTTGCAAGATTTTGTATACATAATATAATTATATGTAAAGACGATGCACCTAGAATAAAATTAGTCTATCACAAAAAAAATAAAAAGAATTAAAAATGAAGCAATTACAGGTAAATCAATCATGTGATAGATACATGGTGCTCACATGTTTACAAATTATTTACAAATATTGGTAAAGTAGATGATTTTTCTAGAACTTTAACAAGTGTGTGAGTTACTGTAGTCACAGATTGTAAAAATCAATGTCATAAAAATTTAAAAAATATTAATTAAATTAGGAACCAGTTTGTTTTTTCTGGACTCTAGATTGTCCTATGGAGCAGGACCAGCATGCCCACCTCTGACTACCTACCTAAGCCAAAATTATGGATTCCGTGCTTAGAAAGCAGAACCTTCTTTAAGCACGGCATCCATAATTTCGTTTCTTACTTCGTCTCACCTTCGGACAAAAGATTAGTTCCAGGACCGAACGTACTAAGAATTAATGACAATACCTTTGACTGCTGCCCTTACTCCCGATGTGTTTTTCCCGTCTGAAAAAGTTAATTAATCGGGAGTACAGTTCATACCGAAGTATTAGACTACTTTCGGACGGAACCGTATCTTCGTTGACGCACTAAGCCAAGTGTTCACCAACATTTAAATCAACTGGTTGAATATTTAATCAGTTCTATATTTAAAATTTCTGTAGGAAATTTGGCATAAACCAACTGTTTAAATACCTAACCGCTGGTTTGAATGTTGGTGAACTCAGGCCTTAGAATGTAGGCAGGGTTTCAGTAAGGGAAAATATCGCGCGTTAATAAGTCTAAAGTCCGCCACGTAGCATGGTGATCATTAAAATTGTATCAATGCTTTTTCCTTATTTGCATTGGGAGAGGTCCTTACCAATCAGTTGGACAATTACGAGCTGATAATGAATTCAAATTCAAAGACAGGATATAATGGATCGTCACGTTTTGTAGGTATGTGAATACGATTGAATTGAATGATTCAAATCTTCCTTGCATATTGGTACCGACAAGCTTTTGAATGGAGGATTTTTTCACGACAATTATTTTTAAGAATCATGTGACAAAATATATTAAAAAATATGTTTTATTAACTTCTTTGTCCGTATACTGGCGAAATGTGTTCTATAGATAGGTGTCGTAGCATCATGCTGAGATAGGAGCCTTTTGGCCTCGTATAGGACTTTCTGTTTCATTTTCCTTTTGTTATTTTTTTTTTATATAACTTGGTTTTTTATATTGCTGTATTTAGTTTAGTTTGTGATCTTCCTGTACGAGTCGCAGTAAATACTTTTTCTTTCTTTCTTTCTTTAGATACACCTCTGCCTTACCTTTCCAGAAATACATGTGTGTAACTTTTATGTAAAAGAAAAACAAGTTCTTAAAAGTTAAGCACGAATATAAGACCTTTTTTCTCCGTCATAAACGCAAAAAACGCAAGTTTTTTAACACCTAAAAGTATATATGATCGACTACAGTAAACAAAATCAGAAAAAATATATGATATTCTTCAGGACATATGCTAGGTAGATAGTGTGTTGAAAACATAATACAACTAATTTGATACGATAAAAAGCCACATCTTTACTCCATCGGCCGTCTCCTTGTCTAACTACATATGACAATTTATTATGTGCAGACGCCAGCACATCAAGCTACTACAATCTGTCAAATTTCTACAATAAAGGACAATGCCCATTTGAGGCCCTCAGTGGACATTAGACTAGAGAAAAAATACTTTATGCATTAATTTTTCCATAAAAAAATATGTATTTACTTTCTTCCAAATGACCGCCACTACAATCTACAATAATTCGTTAAAAAAAGTAACTCCATTGAAAAAACAAGAAGTTTTTCAATGGAGAATGATTTTGACGCCGGCAAATGCCAGCATCAAAATCATATTTTCAGATTGTCATTAATCAATCGATTCGAATCGATATATAATTAAATACAATAACCTCAACGGCATACCCACGGGACTTTACTGGTATTTTAATCAAAAACCAACTACAAGAAAACATATTAAAATAAAAACTAATGTGTAGGTACTCGTATAAAAACAGAATAAGAAAAATAAATCCAATTATCGGTTACTTAAAAAAGTAATCGATATATAATGTTATTTTTTCGCGATGGTGACAACACTGAATTGAATCTGACAGTTCTGTCTGACACTTCGCTTGTTGCTTGCGCTCGATGTGGATTTGTTTTGATTTTTCTTCGATTTCTTTTACTGCGACCTGGCTTTGTTATATGAACTTGATTCGGATTTTTACCAACGACTTCGGCTTTGTTTTATGGATTTTGTTCTCACCTTCAACGACAACTTTGGCTCTCGAATCAAGGATTACGGCTGCATTCGATTTTGGATACCGATCAATAACGTTTTACACAATGACTGAAGTACATTGTGTGAATTGTGGTCTTAACCTGACCGATATTCAAAATCATACCTTGGAACCCGAAGAAATAAGCGTGATATAGCAGTGGGTTCCGCCACAGCAGGTAAATATACAAACCATAAGATATTTAAAATAGCAAATGTGTTTTTTTATACCCTAATAACTACAATTGGATAAAAATATATTAGGAACACCCCTCCTATCATAATCAAGCATTGAAAAAAGAAAAGTTCTTGAAGTATCTCACAGTCCCACACTTTTTCATATAGAAAATAACCTCAAAACTTTTTTTTTCTGAAATAGTGGCGTCAATTTGAATATATTTTTTAGATATCTAATACTATTATGATTTTAAAACACTCCATTTTTATAATAATATCTGATGTCCATCTTGGGCCTAGGACACTATGGAGAGTAGGCATTCCCCTTTCAACTTTATTACTAAAGCATATGGTTCAAAGTTGATTGGGAAAATTTGACAGTTTCGGGTAGCTTGGTGTGCTGTCGTCTGTGCATTTTTTTAATCGTCATACTATGAAAACTTTCAATACAAACCATTACCAGTCTGAAAAAACTATCACTAGACATTTGCTTAGATATTCAGCATGTGAACAACTGAAAAATCCAACACATTTTTCTTTTAACACCAAGGAACTCCCAATTCACACAGTTTTCCACCCAATCACCGAACCAACATTAAACTATACAGAAAAAAAAAACCTTTAACCCCGACAGGTAACAAATTGGTATGAACGATACTGCTTTGTTGTGGCAGGTCGACGTGTTAACAATAAAGACTTTAATTAATCACTGTATAGCAGTTTACCGGTTTATTGTCAATTTACATACTGTAAATTTTCCGGAATTAATTTTCTGTTAAGTATGTATAGGTGAAAAGATCGTACGTACAAAAGTATTTTTTGCCAATTGATTTTGCTGATAAATGTATCCGGTGTGTAACGCTAAGATAGAAACACGCTTGTACGATACGACTATATACAGAAAGCAAAGCTAATAAAATACTCCATACCTATACAGCACGTTTCGCCGAAAACTTTGTTGATAGAAAACATTGTTTGTAGAATATCCATCCATAGCACTTCTTGCCGTAAACTTTGTTCATAGAAACTACTGTTTCCAGATACCTTGGTTCACAGAAAGCGCAACGTAGGACGCAAGAGCAAGCGAAGGGCATCGTGAGGTTAGGTTTGGTCAGGTTACTTTTAACAGGTTATGTTATATTACCACGGGATCGGCATTTATGCGGGTAAAACCGCGGGGCACAGCTAGTAATATAATAAAAACTTTATTGCTCAAAAGGTTACAGCGATTTTACATTGGTCCCAAACTAGGCAAGCCTTGTATCTTGGGAGTATTTAAAGAAAAGTTATAACATTTAAAACTTGTTCTCGTAAAAAACGTATAAAAAGTTAGAACTTTGACTTTCAATATATCCGTAACTAAAAGGTTCCCAGGTATGGGGTACAAAAAAAAACCGATATTTATAAAGAGAATAACAAGTAACTCTTGGATTCGTTAAGGGTATTTTGAAACCTGTTATCGATAGCGAAAAAGAATGACTCAATCGAAAATGTGTGACAATAGTCGCATGGAATCCATCGAAATAAAAAAAGCGACCTCATTGCGTAACAAAACACTATCAATCACAATCTGGATCGTTTTGATGAATCTATTGCATCATAATGTTCGAAATTTTTTTCTGCTCAACAACGTATTTGTTGAGTATGACTGTAGAAGGCTGGTAAGAAATTGTATTTTTTGAAGGACCAATAATTAAATATAAATAGCTGTATCAAAATGTAGGTAAAATTTGGAAAGTGGATCCTTGCTCGTAAATAGGTAGATAATTCAGTATGCCACCTACCTCAAACTTCCACACGTACGTTTCTTCACGACAGCCTTGCACGGCAAGGGGTCCTGGTATCGAAGGCGGAGGCGAGCGAGGGCACTAAACGTTCCAAAAACACCATCTAAATTGGCACAGCAACAGCACTGCGAGAACGTCTCACACAATGGATACTGCACGGCAGTGTAGAAAATGAGTTAAACTTGTCTTATTCACGGAATAGTTTCTCAATTAAAACAAAGAGACGTGACCGATAATGTCTGATCACGCAAGCCAACTGACCAATCCCCTCGCGCAGAGGTTGCACGAGCGTCGGCCACGATTCAAAACGACGGTAGTCGTAAGAAAGCGGATGACAAAACATAAATCATCCACCCTCATATAAGCAAAGATCCAACAGTATTTAACAAAATGAATGTTGTTAAACTGTGAAAATTAAAGCCATTTATATCGTTACTGTACTGTTACGCAATTACCCCCCTCGCTGAATGAGTAAATAAATAATGTTTGAAACCAGCTAATCAATTACTTGCCAAGCCTTAACAAAATCATTTCGTCGCCACTCCTAGTTTCGCGGGATTACAAACAGCTGACGCTCAAAAACTTCAACTCCACCTTTATTCCAAAATCAGGACAAAGTCCTTATTAAAAATTAATAAAGCGTTTTAATCACGCGTCCTAATTAAAAACTCTCAACTCAAAACTTGAGGGAAGAAAATTGAAAACCGGTTTGAAAACCGGTTTTAAAAGTCCTCACCGATTTGAGTAGTGATAGTTAGTTGGTGAAACTTGGCAACTTTCTACTAAATCACCTCGTTAATCAACCGTTTAAGCTCGGCTTCAACTATAGTTTCAAATTACACAAAGTTTGATCCACTCTACTATGGAGAAGGATTTTAGTTCCAATGACGTTTTTTATGACGTTAAAAGTATTAAAATTATAGACTTCCCTCTTGCAATTTTATTCTTTTCTCGTTGGCTCCGGCTTTGAATATGAAACTCTGGTTTATAGCCACTCGGGGATGTATCAAGTTTTAGTGTAAAATTTTAAATGTTTGCAGCGTGTGTGTCGTAATAAAAATGAGAATACTGAATGTAGTACTCATTTTGAAAATGAGAAGCCAAAAAAGTAAAATGTACTCGGAATTAAATTGTTCTGTATAGATTTTTTTCCTATTAGTACTTTCTTTTTACTGTAATGTACTATTACTCACGTCGTCATAAAATTCCAACTTCATTTTATGTTAAAAGCCCTTATTATTTATCTTTAGCGACGATGGTTATATTTTTTAAGTCTTGAAAGTGTCAATTAAAAATAATTCAGTTATATCGTTTGAGCCATTTGGGGTTGAAACACTAGGGTCGTCGGGTTTGAGTGCTCATCGAGTATTTCGGGACATCGACAAGCGGTTGGTCCACTCATAACTTGACCAGAGGGTTGCCCTATTTTTAGATCAAAGAATCAGCATTGCCATCCAACGTGGCAATGCTGCTGCACACCTTTTGGGCCCTTTTCCCATTGACAGCGAGTCGGACGGTTTTTTTTATGCCCAATGTATTTGTCCCTGTTTTTTTCTTTATAACATACTGGTACTTACTCGTAAAATATTTTTTTTTATTTATTTAGTATACTGGTGCGTATTAAATATATTTTAGTGTTACATTCTATACTGTATTTAAGATTGTGGGGCTTGTGGCTAAGAAAAAACAGCCGCACGGTTCGATCGATCAGGTTAAGCTACGCTTGCCGCGGTTGTTCAGTGGATGGGTGTCTATCTTTACATATCAAAACCCCTCCGTGTCTCGGAAAACACGTTAAGCAGTTGGTTCCGGCTGTCATTCGTGGATCTGTGACAGTCGTTACGGGTCGTCAGAAGCGCGAAAGTCTGACCACCAGTCTTACCGAGGCGTATCGTATTACCGAATAACTGGGTTGTGGAGGTCAGATAGGCAGTCGCTCCATGTAAAATACTGGTATTCAGCTGCATCCCGTTAGACTAGAAGCTGATCCCTTACATAGTTGGGAAAAGGCTAGGCAGATGATGATGATTGTATTTAAGATTGTAAGCTTAATAAACAGAGTTATAACATAATTTTTTTGAAGTAAGCAACCAGCTCTAATTTAGTACTTTTAAACCGAAATATTCGAAAAATAGAACTCACTAAGCACCATCACCAAAAATTTAAAAACCGTTATATGTGGGTACAAACTCCGCCAAAAAGGCTTTAAGTCTTTTCATAATTTTATTTCCTTCCAGTAGAATAATAATGCTTGTAAAATTATGAGCACAAACGTGCGGAACCGTGGAAGTGAAGTGAAGTTTTCAGAAATAAAAAAAGTTGACACCAATACAAAAGTTAGTCCCAAAACTTCATAATATGGATTGTTGGCTCCGGACTACCTGTAGGCACCACTATTCTGAATAATAGCGATGATCAACTTAATGAAAATAAGAAGCTAGATGTTTTGGTAAAAATGGTGGAGCCAGATTTTCTAGAGGTGACTTGTGTGTTTCATGGCAATGCATGGATGCATTTCATTCTCAAATAAATAAAAACTAGACTATTTTCACATATAAAACCAAAATAATCCGACGGAGGCTATAAAAGGTGTAAAGTATTATCCTGCTTAATATTATAAATGTGAAAGTTTGTGAAGATGTTTGGATGTTTGTTACTCAATCACGCGTAAACCGTTGAACAGATTTGGATGAAAATTGGCACATAGATAGACCGTTTCCTGGATTAATACATAGGATACATTTTATCCCAATATTTTTACTGTATCGAAACCTACGCGGGTGAATCCGCGGGGCACTGCTAGTACTAAATAAATACAGTCCTGCGGACCGAATTTCGGCCATGGTGACCAATCTCAGCGGAGACCAACCTTCGGCGCGGGAGATATAATAGTGCACAAGCACTCTCTCTTATCTCACTTTCATTTTCTGATGAGACGGCAATCTGACACGTCCGGAGAGAGATCAGGCGCAGGGCCAAGGTATAACGTACTTTCCGAGGCACGGGGATATCACACCGCCAATTTCCAAATTCCAGTTTAGACTGGAATTTGGAAATTGGAAATTCTTTTCTTAGGAAAAGAAATTAACTAATAAATTCTCAATGGAAAACCTCCGACCTGGGAATCGAACTCAGGTCCCCATGCTCAGCAGTTGCGCTTGCTACTACGAGAACAACGGGGCAGTATATTATAATAGAAATGATACAAAACAATTGAATACCTTTTTTATTTAAATAAATCCATTAACACTCAAATTTTTCCATCCACTAGAATACTAGATAAAACAACAAATACAAATTCAGCACACAACAAGCAATCATTCATAAAGATTAACTGTTGTTCGCATCGTGTCGACATTCAGATCCATACATTTTTACCACATCAGCGGCTTTGACGGGCGCTCGCTCAACAGAATAGGGACACTAGTTCGGCCAGGAATAAATTGCAAGTTATTTTCCACTCCGTCGCCGGCCATATTGACGTTGACACTTAACGGCACATAAATCTCCCGGTAGAAATAATTAAACAAAATCGTTGGATAGACAGTTTTGAAACATCGAGGCGTTGTTCGAGTTTTTTTAATGTCATGCTTACGCAATTTGGGTGTATGTCAGTCAGATTGACATGAGTATCCTCTGATGTCGTATTATTATAGTACATACCAATTCCATGCCACTAATATATATGCATGAAGAGTCATTCTACTATGACATCGTAACTTGGTTGCTTGCGAGTCTTTTCACATTTACGTTACCTCTCAACGTTATTCCAACAACAATAAAAGATCACTGTGATTTTGACAGACTTGACCGTTCAAATTCAAATAATTAATTTTCTCTTCACAAACAATGGCATCATATAAATTTAGACAAGCTTAAAAATTAGTTTGTGAGAGACTTGTGTTTGCACTAGGAATGCATGTATAACAGATCGCCAGGGACCCATCGCAAGGTATGTAAATATAATTTAACTGAATATGAGGTCTCGCATTGATGAAACTATGTTGCATAGGTTTTCATTAAGAAAAACTTTTCCTTGTTCCTGCGGTAACACACCGTTACCAATCTCAAGTAGCAAATCTGAAAATTCTTGAGCATTTTCGTTGCCTCTAATTTGCGCACGCATATTTAAGGTCAAATGCAAAGGTATAATGTAATGCCACAGTCGAGAACTCTTTAGGCAGGCTCTAACTTCAACAGCCCTTGTTCCACGTGGTATTACAGGGAGAGTCTGACGAAAATCGCCACAAAAAAGCATAGTAATGCCATCCATGGGTTGATCACTTTGCTTGACATCACGCAACGTTCTGTCTACTGCTTCTACTGCTTTTCGATTGGCCATTGTGGACTCATCCCATATAATAAGGCTACAATCACGAAGAACCTTAGCTTTATCGCTGTTTCTTGAAATATTGTAATATTACAAGGCTTTCTGTGCGGTCTAAATCGATCGGAATTTTGAACATTGTATGAGCAGTTTTCCCACTTTGGCAACAATGTGGCTGCTATGACTGATGAAGCGACAGCAAGCGCGATTTTACCTTGGCTTCGAACCTTCGCCAAAATAACTTTCGTAAGAAATGTTTTAACCGTTCCACCGGGTGCATCTACAAATAGCATTTCTTCCAAAGTACTATCAACGCTCACCAGATCAAATATCAAACGCTGTTCATCAGTTAGCCTCGAGAGTGCGCGTCCATTTACGTACTCTGATAGTATACCTTAAAAATGTCCGCCGTAATTCTTTAAATCGATATAACTTTTTTATTTATGAACCGATTGACATGAAATAAACACTAAATGTTAAGTGAAGCTTACTACAATATATTAGTGAAAACCGCATCTAAATCGAATAAGCCGTTTCTATTATATTGTAAACAAAAATAATACACAAATATAATTGTTTTATACTTTACGTGGAAAAAGGCATGCATTTCTTACGCGAATATAATGGTAATCGTCGCTTACCTAAAAAGTTAACGATTGCATGATCTGTAATAACATGTTATGGTATTATTCGTGCAAAAAGTGTGTTTAGATTTTAAGGGAATAATGTTGTTATGTTCATTACGGTACCATTGAAATTATTGTACTTTTATAAATATACATAGAAAAAATACAAAAAAAATTACAAGATGATAATTAATGCTTTAGACACCGAATATGCAATAAAACGAAAACTGTCGTAGTACCACATTACCATGTTATTCGGTGGGGGGAGCGAATTGAATACACCGACAAGAAGAATTATCAAAATTCATAGAAATGCCGGAGATGCAGTACATTTATGCATATAACTTCGTACATAAGAATAATTACCTAATGTATTATATACTAAAACCTTCCTGAAAGTATGTAGATCACATTGATGAATTATCAAAATTGCTTCATTAGTTATTGAGAAAATCGCGGACATATAAACATACATACATACAAACAAACATACGGGTCGCATACAGAACCTCATTTTTTGAAGTCGGTTAAAAAGAGAAAACAGTTACAGCCACCCAACACCAACCTTATTATCACGAGATTAAAGATCACCGTGATAATGAGTGATGCAAAATAAGAGGTAAAATAACTGTGAACTGGACTGTATCTTACTAACAGTCCTACCAAGCTTTGTTGGTAGACTCCAAGACCATATTGTGTGACCCAGTAAAGAGAAACCTTATCAATTTAGATGTTAGCGTTAAAACCGGTCTGCAAAATGTTCGTTCGGCTTCATCGTGTCGGAGATTTAGCTTGCCAGAACGGGATAGTTGTAGGTATTACCACAGATATAGATAGACCTAGATAACGCAAGTATCACGATCTCTATGAACACCAAGAGTGCCATTTTTTTGACTACCTACTATGACGTCACAAGCACTATTTAATTTAGTGATGGGACAATTAAATCAATTCTCGCCCCACCCCCGGGGTCTAGCACCAGTGCTCACGCTCACCCAGCCAGCAGTACTACAGGACTGAGCGCGAAAGTGGCGGCTTACGATTTTTGTACGTAAGCTGGGTACGCGAAGTAATTGCTCTTGCGTTATCTACATAGATGTATCTATATCCGATTATAAATGATTTTATTTTTGTAATCAGGTTTTCACAGACACTTTTACATGTCAATCATATTTTTAAAAACAAGATGAGGTCGGCGTTTCCTATCTGACTTTCCTGAGAAGAAAGGCCAAACAAACTCAGAGGTCACAGTCTCTTTTAAAGTCCAGACATACTCTTAGTCAAATCTTGTGAGGACCATGTAGATTGGTATCTGAAATGATCTTTTGAGGAAAGAACCACACAGATTGAGTCAGTATTCATTAATCATGCCGCTCAATTCAAAAACTAAGACGTAAAAACTTGGAAGCTAGTTAAACTGCAAAAGTTTCATATCAATATCAAACCAAGAGCGTTACCTTGCATAAATATTGATCCAGCGGACGTTAAGAGCAATACACACGTTCATAATTAATTATTTATACAGCAAAGTGGCACGGGAATGACGGGAGCCGGTCAAAAGGGTTCAGTCGCCCCAAAATTTTCGGTATGACAAATATGTCCAGTGCGTGACGAATTCAATATGAAGGGTTCGTTTGGGGTTCCGTATCTAAATTGATATGAAATATTTATGGAATCGCCCCGGCTGTCTGTTTTGCCTGTAGGTATTTTCTAGCTCAAAAATTTTGATAGAAGCAGATAAGCAAATAAGATTAAATAGCGAAACTCTGCAGACGTGATGGTCATCGATATTTAAACACCATAAAATAAAAACAAAAAAGTTTTGATGGTTTTTACTGGGGTTCAACGACCCGAGTTTTGTCACTTGAAGTATGAGTTGAGAAAATCAATTTTCTTTAGTTTTATAGTGTTGAGATATCGGTCCTATCACGCCTGTGAAGTTTACACAATAAAAACCTGATTTTTGAGCTGATATTTTAAGTGAATACACTAACTGTGGAGTTGACGCTGTGAGAGTGTGTGTGTTCCATCGCCGCGCGTTCAATGTCCACCGCGCACAGTTTGAATGAAAGCAGCACATGAAGTAATTTTGATCCGTTTGTGTAATTGCTGTTTATCGTTCTGGTAGGTGGATAAATAAATAAATAATAATTCCATAACTGCCGTCGTAGACCCCACAAAAAAAAATAATCAAATTTATTTATTTTTTGTTTTATCGTGTTACATGTCAATACGCATCACGTCCGCATAGCTTGTTTAATTTGACCCTGTATATGAAAATGATACTCAGTAGTGTTATTAGGTGCGTAATTCATGCATTTCTACTTAAAAACACAAAAATCAAGGTCAAAAAAAATTAAGCACGTACTTAACCTTCTGAAACTTAAAAAGAATGATAAATTTTATTAGTTCTGTTTTCATTTCGCAGATTATTAATAAATATAAAAAAAAATTCTTTCGATGACATCAAAATGATATATCAGTACTTAAAAGAAAAAACTAAAACTTTATTCTTATTATCATTACTTCGAAGTAAAATTGACTTCTTTTTAAAAACAAATTGAAAGATACTTCTTTCCAAAATCACTTGACGAAGTCAATGAAGTGCCGTAACAATAACATCTCCAGAAATGGAAACAAAAATTTATAAAAAGGAATCTTTCGATTATCGAAAGAAAACATAGACGAGCAAACAATAACCAAATAACTGAAGAAGAAAGAAGTCACGTCCTATAACAGGGGTGGTGAAACCTATGGCATGCGACAGAATTTTTTTTTTATTTGAAATGGGTTTGCTCTTGACTTTAGTCTAGGTCAGATGTGACAGAGACAAAGTCTACGATGGAGTGATTTTACCCAAATTAGGCTAGGAGGTACGATTTATTTTATTTTACCATTTATGTACGTACAAAAGACAAGAAAAATAAAACTGGCGTTCCGGGAGTGCCGACAGAAGTAAAAACAAAACACAAACAGAATACTTTGCCATCACTCACTGACGTATCGGATATACATTAAAACCGAGTACATCCCGAGTACATCCCGAGCCGAACACATTCGAAGCGGGTATTTTTTTAATCGTCAAATAAACAAAACACGCGCGGTGTTGCTTATGGTAACAGTGGCGCGAATTCAATTGTTTTATCCCATCTCAAAAAATGCCCAACGCGCCTAAAGAAGTTTTCACTTCAAAAACAGAACAGAAAAATAGGTACAGAGGTGATGCTTATTTCATAAGAAATCTCTTCCATTATATATTGCCAATAGAATAGGGAGATGTAGACAGCCGCATATGAAAGAGTAAAGGAGACTAAAAAATACATAAAATCATAAACAATTCACTTAATAAAACTAAACAAATATTATGACAATATCATCGCTTTTAAAATTAATTTGATCTCAATTCATCTTATTGTTTATTATGTGTGTAAAAGTGAAAAAAAAAACATGATTTTCTAAACTCATTCTTCAGTTACTTGCAATAAATGCATTTTATTTTTTCGTTTGATTTATCGTGTTTACATTAAGGGTATTATATGTCACTACTGGAGTTTCGCTAGCTAATGTGATTTGACCTAGTATATGTAATTTTGGTTTTCAGTTCGCTTTTCCTGTTCTCAGGCACGTTGGCAATACGACACGTGCATCACTGGCATGTCTAGGCAAAATGGAAATGTTGTAGTGTATGTGAAAAGGTTTGCCAACCCTGTATAGTATGTCTATTTTAGGTTCGGAGCTGCGTGCGTTACAATGCGTGTCAAGTGTCCTGCTCCTTAAATATCATCCTTTACACCGTGCCGTAATGTGCCGTGTTTATTTCAGTTAGACATGCGAGGTTTAGTTCGGATTTGGCTTTAGATTATGTGAAAAAGCGTATTTGGTTCAAGTTTGAAAGCACTGACAAACATACATTTATGTGTATAAGTTGAGATATCAAATAACGAATATTATTTTTGTTCCTGAGTATAGATTGAATAACAAAATATCAATGATCGTTCACAAACACAATATGAATCGTTAATTTGACATGAGGCTTTGTCAAGTTAGACATGTTAAAATGCGAGATGTCAACATAATACCAAAGCCGATTGCTCCAAAAATTATGTCTATTTAGAACTTTAAATTTTTTTTCACATAAATACCTAATGTGAAGGAAGCATTAAGCAAATAAAAAAAAACATAGAATTCGACATGTCAATGTATTCACGTCAGCCACGGAATTGATAAAACTAAAAGCAGAGGCGACGAAACCCAAACAATACTATTTTAAAACTGTTTGTTGTTAATCAAAAACTACACAATATTCCACTTCGAAGTTTGAGTGAGACGCAGTCGATAAAACCGATTTTAGTATTTATAAGAACCTAATTTAGAGTCTGTACCTAATATATCAATCATACCTATGTATAGTCTGGAAAATTAAAAAACTATATCAATTTGCCGTGTTATAGCCATTTCATACAACTGTCATAGGATGACAGCTGTTGAGATTTGAAAAAATATGTCGCAGCAAGGTGGTTGATGCCGTGATATAGTTATATCCCTAGGGACTACTTCTGGTATCTCAATTAGAACTTATTATCCAACGACAATGTCGCGAAATTTGTTTGAGGACTCCTTTTTAATTACTTCAGTAAGTCTTTTTTAAAGTTATTTATTGAGACTGTTTTTTTTTTTTAAATAGTAACCACTTGTGCAAATCAAAGAAAATTATATGCTTATAATTATTATTTCACTAGGTTAGTCTAGTAAGATAGTTATATTACTAGATCGTGCTCGGATCTTAGTTCCCTAGGTATATAACTATATCGCGGCTTCAACCATCTTAGTGCGACAAATATACGGAAAGTTTAAGTCGTTACTCAAACGCTACCTAAGCTACTCTTTCCCATCATAAAATAAAAAATCCGCCATCTTCTGTAAACCCATCGAAAACTAGTTGAAGTCTTGTGTAAGTATCGTTTACCTGCACCAATTCAAAAGTTATCTCTATTTCTCAACGCGGCGGAATTTATAGCACTAGCATAGATTACTTGCTTATTTTCTCAGCCGTTGCCCGCATTTCTTAGCAGAATTACTTATAAAGTTCATATAAAATCTTTCAAGTTATACTGTGCAGTAGCCGTGTTTTAGACGCTCTGTTTTTATTATTATATACTTGAGTTTAATATGCTCAAAGTTATGTCGAGTACGCTTGTTAAGAAGCAAGATGTTGGAAAATGTGTGTGAGGTTGTTTTGGTAGGCAGTTTCGGTGTTCAGTTTTTTTATTTAAATTAGTAGAAGACTTATAACTTAACGTAATAATAAATTAATGATAATAGAAAGACGGTGTTAAGACAGATATGTAACTGGTTAATACCAGTTTGGACCGTTTTTGAAGAAAATAATGCTGATAAAACATAAAAGTACAGTCGTACCAAATGTACAATGCGCTTCTGTACAATTCGTTATTTTCCACGAACACAAAAGAGTTACTTAATTCGCAACACATATATATTTTGTTCAGCAGTTTTTATTACTCCGAAAACATAATCAGCCTATATTGTTCCCACTGCTGGGACACAGGCTTCCTCTCTTCGAGAGAGAGTGGGCTATAATCTACCACGCGGGCCCAGTGCGGGTTGGTAGATGTCACATGTCTTCGAATTTTTGGTTCTAGGACATACCGGTTTCCTCACGATGTTTTCCTTCACCGTTTTGAGAGCAGTGGTGATGAAATAGTTTTACACAAAGTAATGCTGCGCCTGTCTGGGTTAGAACCTACGACCTACAAATCGTAAGTCGAGGCAAAACTGAACAATAAATTCCTTTCGATACACCCCTAAAGCGATTCGATCAAAATTCCGGTGTAAATTCAGAACAAAACCAGAGACGCTACGTTGTCGGGACCATCCTTACGCACGTACGGGGTCAAAAATCCTCCCTCAGAGGTTCGGTAGACCGGACGCAAGGAAACGCACAACACATATTGATAGTGATTCGTTCTTGGAGGTAAATATATAATGTTCTTTGTTTTGGTCTCGGTTCGGAAAGTAGGTGTTAAAGCAACTACTCACTGATAAATTGTATGTTTGAACCAGTCTTACCATGGAGTATCCATAGTAGGTATATTTAGTTACTGGGTGTTACCCAGTAACTGAGTTATGGAGGTCCGATAGGCAGTCGTTTCATGTAAAATACTGGTACTTAGCTGCATCAGGTAACACTGGAAACCGATCCCAACATAGCTGGGAAAAGAATGAAAGTTTCAATATAAAAAGTAAACACTTAATGTAGTACCTACAATTATATTTTATAGTTTTCTGGGCAAAATCCTCTTCCATTGATTGTATACGTGCGCTATAGAATGCGTTTATTATAAATGCTATCCTTATTATTTGAAACGTTGCAGGATTGATACATACTGGATCATGGCCATGCGATCATTTTAAATAAAAATAAAATACGGTTAAATTACTTACAAAAAAAGTACAAAACAAATAATTAGGATATTAAGTAAAACTAAAAAAATTAGGCAAATAAAATTACAAAACGCATATTGAGAATGTTAAGCAGGTAAGTCATCATCTGCCTAGCCTATTTGTTTTTTTTTTGTTTTCCTTTTTTTTGGGATCGGCTTCCAATCTAACCGGATGCAGCTGAATACCAGTATTTTACATGGAGCGACTGCCTATCTGACCGCCACAACCCAATTACTAGATAGAATTACTAGTCGAAGCTGAACCCCTACTCTAGAGATTTCCATTGATGATCATTGTAATACTGAATGAATGTCCTTGTTAACCATTTTGTTACACTTCATAAAACTGAATATTGTTGTTGTTGTGAATTTTCCCCCGTAATTCTGACCAAAGATCTGCCCATTAATTGGTTCGGTGAACGACAGCAAAATACTGATCAGGACGATTCAAAATTCATTTATTCAAAGTGGACTTAAGTGGGTGTCACGGTATCAAGGGACTGTCACCAAAATTGACTTCACCGCTTCTTATTGTAAACATAGAGAGAGAAAAAGCAACGCAGTGAAATAGCAATTTACCTCCATTAAGAATATATTGCCGCTAAATCTAAACGCTCATTAAGTTTTTGTTTTTAAAGTTATGTTTTTATTTTATATTTTTTATTTATTAGGGACAAAAAACAGTTACATACTACAAAATACATAAAAATTCTTAAACTAAGATTTAACAAAGACATTGAACCCACACCATTGTCCACGTTTTAACTTAAGGTTAGAAGTGCTAAAGACATAACAAAGAAAAAGAAAAACAAAACAATAGTCGCTGCCACAATAATATTGCTGTGTTACTTAGCTTAGCTTAATTTAACTTAAAATACTCGCTAAACAAAAAATCCAGAGCCATTTTCGTAAATAATTGCTTAGATAGACAAAATATATCCAGTTCAATAAAATGTGTGTCGTAAGAATCAACAAGGCGACGAAGAGGTGCACGATTCCCAGCGTTAGTCCTGCATATATCTGTATGGAATAGTTAAGGGACGCGCACCCCCCTTCGAATAACATTTCTGGGTACCTTTTAACACAATTTGTTCGTTAGGTCAATACAATCAAATTTGTTACTGCATATGCCGTGCAGAGTCATGACATCAAGTAACAGGCGCCTAGATCCCAAATCCAGTACGCCATACAGTTTCAATAGCTGCAAGTAAGGAACCTTTAATTGGAAGCACTTATACACACACAATACCGTAAGAACTTCTTCTGTACCCTTTCAATTCTAGTGCCGTATTTGTCGTAGAAAGGGTTCCAGATCAGGATGGCATATTCTAACTGGGACCGTACCAAAGTCTTATAAAGCACTAAGAACGTAGGCCGCACACGTGACGATCTCATGACGAAACCATAAGTAGACTGGTATAAATTATAATGCCTTATGATAAATGAATTCGAAAAAAAATTATATCATAAATACTCGTTTCGCAGATGTATTCCCGTTGTCCCCGTAATCCGTGTCCACATCTTAATTAATTGCTTACCTAGTTTTAAACTTCATTAGTATCTATGGGTGATACTTCAAATAAATCAAATCAAAATATTTTATTTCACTTATACCTATATGGGCACTAATGAAACGTCAGAAGCTAGGTGCACGGTTCCAATTGGTCGTTTCTTATGGAGAAGAGCTGGCAAGAAACTCTACGGTGACTCTTTTATATAATTTTTTTTAAAGAGTTTTTACAGGCCTTTGCCCTGAAATGGGACATCACAGGCTAATAATAAAAATGTTTTCAAATTACAATGTTATCAGATATAAGAGTACAGTGTAGGCCTGTCAACAAGTACCAGGTACTGAATTAAACTTAAATTATTATGCTTGTCGCCAACATTATAACAAAATGCTATAGGATAATAGTATTTTCGATTAAAACCTATTGTTCTAATTGACGTCCCGTTTACATGACGCGTTCCTGCTAGGCTCTCTGCTGTAAATAAACATACGCACACTTGTAAACGTTAAGGAACCTTTCAGCATGAATACAATATTTATTTATGCTCAAGGTTGGCCGAGGAATCCGTAGGTAAACAAAGCCCAATTAAGTCAATATACCACGAAAGAATTAATGGAACAAAACTTTTTTATTTACGCACTTAGATACGGCCACAAACGCACGCTATTGATTCTGTTAAACCAATCCGGAAGGTAAGCGCTGCACGCAATGTCGGATGTCACTCTCTGACACAGAAATTGCATGTTTATTGATATCATGTGAGTTTAAGTAGGTGAATGTTTTTTCTTTATTTCCTGTAAGAACGTTTTAGAAGGATAAGTATGAATTTCCGTTATTTTTATGAAGCATGAGCTGTTTATCGTCACCGATGTGTCTTTAAAAAATATGTATTTGTAAGTATTTAAATGCGTAGCCGGATAGATGGACTTACAATCTTGAACAGACTAATCTTGAACTTGGGGTAAGGTAACGGATTTGTAACGCAACTTAAAAAGCCGATATCCAGCAGCATAATACAAAAAAAACACAGATTACACGGATTGAACAACAAAACACTATAACATAGATAGTTCTACCACTATTTACTACAGATGAAACAGAATTTAAGTATTACAACACTCAATGAACCTACCTGGGATAGGCTGCAGTACCTACATAAAATATGATGAATCCAAAAAGGTGTCTATCCATTGAGCAAATAAAGAGCACGTATTTGCACTAAAAGTCAACACGACGTTCAAACACGGCTCAAAACGAACACTAAAGCCAAAGTGTTGCACATATTTGCATTGCACGTATCGCGAAAAAAGGAACTTAACAAAGGGAAATATTTAACTAATCGTTTAAAAACTTATTGACATTCTAAAGGTGTACACTTTTTTTAAATTAATGAACCTCTAATTTTTCCCCTTCTAATATTGCACACTTATTTTAAATGATTAGACATCTTTTTAGCTTTCTGGCGTTTTCTCACAGTTGGTTGTAGAAACTCAGCTAGAATATCTGCCCCAACAGCTCAGGTTAGGTTGGAACTGTGACAAAACGCGACCAACATCCCAATCGGTCCCAGTTACTTGGCTATTTAGCATTTTTAGGACCCCAAAATAGGAATAATTTGAGGTTCAACAAAAGCAGCACAATCATTATATTAGAGTGTTCAATAATATTTTTAGGAGCGCATAATGGGAATTATTAGAGGTTCAATTAAATACATGTCCTTAATAAACAATGTGCACTTTCAACTTTAAAAAGTTGAAAGTGCACATTGCACTTGCATGCTTGCTTGCTTTGCATTTTTTTTTGCACTCTAAAGAGTGCAAAAGAATCGCGCAATGAAAAAATAATCATCAATACTTTGAGTAGTGAATTCGGAGATTACAATATTATATTTTTGACGTACATTTTTTCTCTGCACAATGTATTTTAACATCGATTTCGGAACATTCATATTCGCACAATAATTATTTATGAAAGAATTATGAGCAAAAACTGAATTTAAAAAATCCGAATAACAAGCAGGTATCCGAATTCATGAAAATATTTATTTTTGTTGTTTCATCATCATAATTCTAGCCTCTTCCTAACAAGGCCGAGAGTAACTTCCAATCTATCCACGGTTAAATATTAGTTAGGTACTAACCCTAGGTTTTCAAGGCTAGAAATCGACACATTATTGACCGCCTCGTTACACGTATTCGTACCCGTTTCTTCCCTTTCGTGGTAAGCTTCCCTGACCTATGCTAATGCCATTCAGTCCTTATCCGTAATAATTTGGCAGGTCAGCTGTTCGTCTGTCTATCTAACATAACATCTTCCGTCAGCCTTTCGGTCAAAACTTGACTTCACTCTTGCCGTCATAATACTATAATGACGGCTACGTAGGTGTGACCGTAGTTGGCATCACAGCGGGCCCTACAAGTAAAATTGAAAAAGATTTTTTCACTTCTCATGCTCTAAAAGTCCATTTTTAACTTGTGCGTAGATGACATAAAGTCGCTTTTTATGCTCTAGAGTCTAGTCCATAAAGTATTTTTTTTCTAAGACGTAGATAATCAGGCCCAACAGCCACACGCACAATAAAACGTCGCAGATTAAAGTCTTTATTTTATTTGCTTTAATTTATATCACTTCCGTGTTTTCTATCGCTAATTTAAAAAACCAGATGAAATATTATTTGTCATTTATTATTTAAAAACGCAAAGAAGCGTTTTTATGTCTTGGCAGTATGAAGTACCCTAGTCGAACGACACATTATTAAAAATTAAAAAAAAAAACTCTTAAAAAGTTACGAGGCGAGAATCAGCTATTCTCTTCTTCAATTTTATAACATTTTTTTTTGAACTGTGAAAATACTGTTATATACTTTATGCCTGTTTCATTTTCTCGCAATCGAAATGAAAAGCAGAGTATATAACTCGGGCATAAACTAGCCAAATCACATTTTTTTAAATGGCTTTTTTATGCACTAGTAGTACATTGTACTATTTATTACCTTCAGTTGTACAAAAAAACTTATCTAAACTAAACACTATGCAGCGTTGAAACTACTTTTTGGTCTCGCGCAGTTTTTTTTTTAACCGACTTCAAAAATTGAGGAGCCCAGGGTCTCAATTTCGATAAACAACGAAAAAAAAATATAAATATAATTTTTTTTCACTAATAAATGTTAGTTTTAGTCTTAGATATAGTTAAAAGTTTTAAAGTTATTTTTTATTTTTGCACTTCCTGAGCGTATCCCAAATAAAATATTTTTCTTTCTTTCTAAATAATAAAATAAAGTAAACTGTCATAATAACCGCACTTGCCAAAAGGATTTATGATCGCAGCATATAACACAATATAATAGATTTTATAAAAAGCACTCAATAACATCAAGAACTTGTTGAATTACCGGTAAACAGCTAACAATAAAAAAATATCGAGCACGTCAAATTAAGAAACTCTCGTTAACTGTGAGCAGTCGAGCAGAAAATTGTATTAGTATCGAAGGAGACGTTATTTTTAGGGTACCGTTGCGAAACACAAGGGAAACTCTTCGAAGTACTTAAGAAAGTATGAAACAGGAAGACATTCAAATTAAGAGTTTCTTAAGTAGACCGAGACGACGAATGATATTTTTACTTCGCACCCTATTTTTTGCGAAATCTTGGGATAACGCGTTTCCTGTAATTTAATACGTAATTGCGTGGAGCAATGCCGAAAAAATCTTGTAACATATTTCCCCCCGATTTGTTTTTTTTACTGCCACATTGGTTCAGTGGTTGCAAGCGCTACTGGTGAGAATGGTCTTGGGTCGATTCCCGGGTCGAGTAAGGTGTTAATGGGTTTTTCCGTCAGGAATTTCTCAGCAGCATCCCGGAGTCTGGATTTGTGGTCGGTTGATGGCAATACTTTAGACCCTATTACATGAGACTTAAAAACTTTAGGTACACTTATGGCTAACCCTTCTGGGATTAAAGGCGAAATTTGATATGTATGTGTGTTTTTTTTTGCGTTTGTATTTTTATTTTATGCGTCATGTTAAGTGCAAACAAATGCATTTTAATCATTTGTTTCTTTAACTATTTTATTTAAATATTCTACAATATGCGTTATGTAGTGTGAGTCTCGAATAGTTTTTTTTACAGTGACATAGCTGCAGATGGCGGGATAGTTCTGGAACGATGGCCGCGCGATTTTGCAGACTTTTGCATTACGAAGTAAAACTACTGTAATTTTCGAGCAATCATAAATGCAACACAAGTAAGTCCTGTCTCTGTGAGACTTCCTCTACGCTTGAGGCATTGCTTGGAAGAGAGTACATAAAAGTTGATTGAACTTTCAATGTCTTCATAATTATTTATATGCTTAATTCATTAAATATCGACGGCGAAGTGCCAATACCTCCTGTTTTTTTTTTTGAAAAATCTCTTTTTTTCGTTTTGAATTTAAATGTGTTATTCGCATGTTTTAGTGAAATCGCCTAAATGTATTTTTAGTTGCAACAGCATTAAATTAAAATGTGGAAATATGTACCTCCCAACTAAAACAACGTGTCTATTTTTGAACGTTTTTTTCCAGTGTGTTTAAATTTTTGACTTTGTCAGTTAGGAGTTATGGCACTTCGCCGTCGATATATGTAGTGTGTGGGGGATCTCCTGGAAAACTTCAGGGTAGCACAAAACAACGGTTTATAACAAAAATGCGCTTTTTACACCTCAACACGTCTTTCTTATTTCTCCCGAATCGCCATCTACCCTTTTTTACTTTTTTTTCACTCGATCATTCAATCACTCGTTCAAAAACTTGCTTTTATAATAGTTTAGAAACGCTTAGGTATACAGCCTTTTAAGTAGAAATTTTAAATTAATCATCCATACCTATATACATGTAAAATGCATATTAAAAAAAAATTGTAGCCCACCAGTATTGGGAATGGGGTCCAAACTTCTGGAGGTCAGGGCTCCAAAGAGAGGAACCTCCTTACAAAGTTTATTTTAAATCACACTAACATTAAAAAGGCGAAAATTTGTGAGTGTCTGTGTGTGTGTGTTTTTATGTTTGTTACTTCTTCACGCTCAAACGGCTGGTCCAATTTTGATAAAATGTTGTATGGAGGCAGCTGACACCCTGGATTAACATATAGGCTAATTTTTATCCCGATATTCCTACGTGATCAAAACTTATGTGGGTGAAACCGCGGGGCGCAACTAGTAGTCTCATAAAAGACACTTTTGACGTTAAAATACTAGTGGCGTCCAGAATTATTCGTAGTGTTCATATTATTATTATTATGAGCCTTGATAATAATACGATGTAATATTAAAAGCCGCACAGGTCGATCAATCAAGTTAAGCTACGCTTGCCGCGGTTGAATATGGATGGGTGACCACCTTTACATAACAAGACCCCTCCGTGCCTCCGAAAGCACGTTAAGCGGTTGGTTCCAGTTGTCATTCGTGGATCTTTAACAGTCGTTACGGGTAGTCAGAAGCCCGAAAGTCTGACAACCAGTCTTACCAAGGGGTGTCGTATTACCTAGTAACTGAATTGTGGAGGTCATGTAGGCAGTCGCTCCATGTAAAATACTGCTATTCTGCTGCAACCGGTTAGACTGGAAGCCAACCCCAACTTAGTTGGGACAA
Source organism: Luperina nickerlii (assembly GCA_963855955.1). Taxonomy (NCBI): domain Eukaryota; kingdom Metazoa; phylum Arthropoda; class Insecta; order Lepidoptera; family Noctuidae; genus Luperina; species Luperina nickerlii. The sequence continues at coordinate 17,647,098 of OY979678.1, forward strand.
GACTAGGCTGATGATGACGTTTAATACGTTATACGATACAGTATTATAACTTAATCCAATTCACTACCAAAACTAGAAGCTACGTGTGCTGTTAGCCGCAAACATGACAAGACAACCAATAATAAATCAAGACCCGATACAATATAATCAAATATTTAGAAGCTTTCCCCAAATAGTGCCTTCATAGAGTAAATAGCACTGTAACAGGCCGAACAATCTCCCTGAATATTACACACGCACCTTAATTAACATTTGACGAACTCATTCGGAACGTGAGAAGGGTAACATTAATGAATATCATACAAAATATTCAAACAGACACTTCTAAAGATGGCTGATTAATGAATTTCCGTTGAAAGTCGGAGTAAGGAGAAAGGTAACGATACAATTGCAGGGAGCGATCCCGCGGAAGTGCTAGGTTTTATTGAATTTTGCTGAAATGTTAGTTCACTGGATTTTTGATATAACTAATGTGTACATACTTTGTACTTATTTTGTGGCAGATAGATCTCAATTTATGTATATAGGTATAGGTATAAAGGATTATTCACAGACCTGAATTCAGCACATTTCAACGCAACGGGATTAGTAACATTGCGCGCCGATGTACGCATTTTCATTACTGTAGATTATTTTTTGGAGAACACCAGAGCCCGCCAAGCGGTACATATTGTATGGCTCTTTACTAATTACTGTACTCGCGGCTCCTGCGTAAAAATTATTAATTTTACTTTGTAGGCAGAGTATTGTTCATTACTGATGCATTGACCACCAACCATTTTAACGTAGCTAATATGTAATTGCATTAGGCAAAGAATTATTTTAATTTTAGTTGTGGATCTTTACCTTAAGAGGAACTAGTTGACTCTTAACCTTTTGACAGCCACAGTCATGTATATATGACAAACCAAAATGTGCCCAGCACGCCACGGTTCGACTTCAAGACAGACTTTGACGTTTTTGATTTTTTGACGTGTGGCGGTCAAAAGGTTAATTAACTTAAGGGGCTTACAGGACCTAAACACAAAAAACGCAAGTTTTACAAACAATAAAAGTATATGATCGACTACAGTAAACAAAATCAGAAAAATATATGATATTCTTCAGGATGAATGCTTGGTAGATAATGTGTTGAAAACATAATACAACTAATTTGATACGATAGAAAAAAATCATGAAGATACCTTTAAAAACTTTCTTTTCACAATAAAAACCATACTAATTTACATACAATCATTCTGTTCTTTTGTCAGATCATTACTACAAACAACATACTCAAATACTAGTGTGTTATTTTTTTAGTCCAAACTATAGATTTTTATGATTACCAGCGTTGTGTCATCGCGCTTCTCTTTCTTTTGTATACAGTCCGACAGTGACCGCGCTTTAGGTCATGTAAGCCCCTTAATAACAAAAAACAAAACTATTTCATTTGGGACACACACAGGAAATATAAACAATAGAAGAAGGAACATTTAAAACGAACAAAATAATGAAAAAAGAGACCTGCACGAGGCCATAAGGGTTCCTACTCAGCATAATGCTGCGATATTTAAAAATAAATACCGCAGAGCTAATATCAAGGTTGCTATTGCAAAAAGAGTAACGCTCACGAAAAAAGATACGAAACGTCAACGTAAACAGAACCCTTCTCAGATTTGTATAGTTCGTGCCATCCCACTTTCCGTATCATTGGCGACGCGAAAGCCTTTACAAGCGAAGCGATATGCGGGGAGCATATCGCTTGTTACAAATACTTGCTACTTAACGTTAGCAATAAATTGTTTAGAGTTAAATAGGTATATTTATTAAATATACCTATTTATAGATAGCTCGGGTTTGATCACTGTCTCACTAAAAAAACGTTTTAAATGCGTTTAAATGTGTGTGTGTAAATGTGTTTTAGTGACGATCAATGTCAAACACTTCTCAATAATGATGGTTTTCTTAGGGCCTGTACACACCACGTTTTTTAAACGCGCCGTTGACGCGCGTTTTAGAAACGTGCGTCGACGGCGTGCTTTTATCCTACAGAAGGTCTACAGGCTGCGTCTGACGCGCGTGCATATCGCGTCTGTATTGCTACAAACGCGCGTCAACGGCGCGTTTAAAAAAACGTGGTGTGCACAGGCCCTTAGAGGATTTTTTGACAGATTACGCATTATGCAAATGTTGAAATTACCTTTGATGCTTAGCGATGTTGAACGAAGTAACCTATCCACTCGAAACTTGAATGTTCCCGGGTAACAGCTATACACAGAATTTGACAGTGAGTTTCACTCCTTGTCTTTCGCCTTCTCTTTGATGTTTCGAAATAGTCTCCACAAATATTTTAATTTACAGTCAAGATAGATTTATTTATTACTAGCTGCGCCCCGCGGTTTTGTTCGCGTAAATGTCGATCCCGTGGGAATATCGGGGTAAAAATTAGCCTATACGTTAATCCAGGGTGTCAGCTGCTTCCATACAACATTTTATCAAAATTGGTCCATCCGTTTGAGCGTGAAGAAGTAACAAATATATAAATAGACACACTCACAAACTTTTGCCTTTATAATATTAGTGTGATGGTATCCAATGACTGATGATTCACATAAAGCTTAGTCTTATTTTATAAAGTACTACAGTGAGCTTATCACTTAATGGTGTGCACAGCACTTATATAGTTTGCTTAATTGATTTACAAGGTAATTAAAGTGGTAAAAATGACAATATTATCAAATAAGTTAATAATAATAAAATCAAATAAATTAGCAATTATAAAATCAAATAAATTAGCAATTATAAAATCAAATAAATTAATCTATAATAATCCAATCAAATGAATCAAATTAACTAAAATATTTACATTAGTTAAAATGTTACGATTTTAACAAAGAAATACCAAACAAAACATGAGTGACGGAATTCAAATGAGAAACAATTGTCAGCTGTCGTAGATAGATAGACACAGATACTTAGATAAAATACTCTTTATTATGCACACCTTAGAAATTGTAGATATAAATTTAGAAACGTTACATAGGGTGACACGACAAACTTTCTTATCGTCAAGGAAATTCATTGTTAAATAAATTGCCGGTATAACGTCTATTTGCCGTGTTTTAGCTATTATGTACAACTGTCAAAGAATGACAGTTTGAGTTGGTAGTCATGACGCTTAATTTTTTTTCCCTGACTTCTCTTTCAACGTTCTCTGGGCCCGACCCAACCACCCGACACACAATCCCGACCACCGTGCTTTGACCATATTTTTACCAAGCCTATTCTCACGTTATTCGTATCGAAATAAAAACAAATAATAGAAATTCTAATATTTGAGCAAGATCCTTTTGACGTGAGTCCCGCAAAAGAAGGAGCCCACTTCTAACCTGTTTCAAAATGGAACATAAACAGTATTTCTGTCTCAGAAGCATTTTTAGCAACGATTTCCTGTTTATAGTCTCCGTTAAATAACTCGTCATGAAGCAAGATGGCTAAGTTACAAACTAAGTTTGCGTAGATCGGTTCAAACTGGATCGACTACAGTGAATCTTAGGAATCAAGTTATTTGAAGTCAGTTCAGTAACAATGGGTGGCTATTCAACTGTCATAATAAATTATCAATTTGTTAATGATACATGATAAATATAATGTATCATTAACAAATTAATAATTAATGGTGTTCAAATTAAAAAACACACAAGAAAAACACTTTTACACGTCAAAAATAAATTATAATTTTATTTATTTGTTATCTCCAACAAAGGATACACCTTAATATAATATAAATCACAATAATAAAAAAGGTTCTTTTACGTGTGCTCCTTCATTTTTTTTTAAACTAGATGAATTCGGAGTTTCTTTTTGAACTACTTTGAGAAGAAAGATCCAAACAAACTTAGACATCACAGCCTCTTTTTAGGGTTACGTACCCAAAGGGTAAAAACAGGACCCTATTACTAAGACTCCACTGTCCGTCTGTCTGTCTATCACCAGGCTGTAGCTCATGAACCATGATAGCTAGACAGTTGAAATTTTCACAAATAAAAATAAAATAAAGAAGGGGTATAAAATAAACGTTTTTTTCGGCGTTTTATGCCTTGTGGTACGGAACCCTTCGTGTGCGAGTTCAACTCGCACTTGGCCGGTTTTTTTAAAGTAAAATATGTCATTACGTGTGTAACAAGTAGACCATTATACAGGGTGGTAGGGACATCGTCATGCAACCTGTAACATGAATTTAGCACATAATTAGTAAAAAGAGCTGGCGTAGAAATTTTTCGTCACAATTTATGGAACAGCAATTTTTTTTTAATAATCGTCCCTCACCATTAAAAAATAATTTTCGCAATCTTAAAAACTTGACGAAACAAAACCAGAACGAATTGTTTGCGATTGAATTTTAATCAGAATTAATATACACCTATACGAATATAAGTCAGATAGAAAAATTGAGTCGAATTGTTGCAAATAAAACTTCCTATCTAAAAAATCTGTAAAAATGTTTTGAAAGACCGAGTCACTTATATGCGTAGGCCTATTAAGGATTCAGGTGATGATTCATTCAGCATCAAACAAGCACAAATTCTTATTAATCCCATACTTTCCAAACACAACAGCTTCTACCATGTGTCCAAATCTTGATATCGTTGAAGTGTTCAGCCCGTAAGCTGCTATAGCTGGAAGACAAGGCTTAAGGCCTGTCACTGTCACAAGATTTAACACATTGTAGCCTGCCCACAGTGGCATGTTTCTCCGTATCAGTGTTGAGAAATTGTGTGCAGTTTTGGAAAATATCTTTAACTTGACTTTGACGTATTTAGTTCAAAGAAAGCACCACCGAAATCGTATCGTGTTCCTAAGTAACTGGGTTGTGGAGGTCAGATAGGCAGTCGCTTCATGTAAAATACTGGTATTCAGATGCATTCAGTTAGACTGAAAGCTGAACCCAATATAGCTGGGAAAAGCCTAGTGTTCATGAAGAACTCATAGTGATTATTGGAAAAGTTCAAATGTTTGAGGTCAAGCTCGATAGATGGCGTTGACGTCGAAATAGATCGCGCTATGGTTTCGTTACCACGATTTGGTTAGGGTCTCGAAATTTTAATTAAATATACCAGCTGAGATCAGGACACAATTGGGGTTTTATTTTCAACCCTATTAGTATTCTCACAAGTGCGTTAGTCCAACGTATTACCAGCTCGGTAATAAACACCTAGGCAGATTATTAGCAGCACCTAGATATTTCAATAAAGTGATATCTTATCAAGCAAATCATATGCATTATAAACGTTTATTGCTTTACATTGAGGTTCTAACCGTAAAAAAACTTCAATTCCGGAATCACTACATTTGGCAAACTTGGCAACACAACATGAGCTGAAGTAGCTGTCACGATGTGGACGGTTGTAATGTTTAGGCCGTACTTGAAAAAAAAAACGGGACATTTACCCTGTAAAATCCATGGATGTAATACAAAAAGTATTAATTCCATGAAAACAAATAAAACGAAAGAAAATTTAATTGTTTATTGTACAAGTAAGACAAAAATCGCTTATACACGTCATATTCTTTTTTATAATCTAGCAGGCTGCTGTCGGTATTTTAAACATCTTGAAAATAAAATGTATGTACAAAATCCAGCACATCAAGCTACTACAATCTGTCAAATTTCTTTAATTGATTTTCAACTTTATCGCTAAAGCATAAGGTTCAAAGTTGATTGGGAAAATTTGACAGTTTCGGATAGCTTGATGTGCTGGCGTCTGTACTTACCCCTGTATTGCAAGTTAAAATCCGTACTTTAGTCACACCATTCAGAAAGACAAAAGCCGGTCTTTGAAACCGGTCTTCAGAACTTTACAAACTTCATAATACATTACATTTACATAACACAAGCTAGCGATATCAACTATCCATGTCTAGTTATAAGTATAACCCCTGCGGTTACACGAAGTTATAAAACATTTATTCTACAAGTAGTGTTAATTGTAAACTTACCTTTGTCGAAAATGTCAACAAGGTGAACCAAACTAATCCAAAACAACGTCAATAAATCTGTGATACATAATATTTTACCTTGTAACCCAGTAACTGGGTTATGGAGGTCAGATAGACAGTCGCTCCATGTAGAATACTGGTACCCAGCTGCATCAGGTTTGAGTGGAAGGCGACTGCAACATAGTTAGGAAAAGGCTAGGTTGGACATGGACAGTTAACTGTTAAGTTAATCGTATCAAATCCCAGTGGTGAAGATTTTTCAGCAATTTTTTTTTTTATCTGTGGTAAAATACCGATCAATCCAATTCAAATGCAATCCCAATCTCTTTGATTATACCTACGTAGTGCAGCAAAATAAGAAAAACATGGACTGTCTTCACCATATTCTGATTCATAATGTTATCCTTTTATGATTCTGCGAAAGTGGTCTTTTTAGGCACCCTGTTGAAAACAACTTGAATACGGGTGTATAACCGAGGTGTTATATCTATATTATCTTCTAGAAAAGTTATGGAGCCATCTAATTCCCGGCTTACTAAGTTAACATAGTAAAGTTCTCGGCTAAACATACCACTCACGGATTTTCTTACATAATCTCAACTCGTGCATGTTTTAGCCGACTACGGTGAAGCTGAAAGGAGGTTGTGTTTTAACGTCGTGTATACAGAATGACATACATACATCAGCGCGCAATCAGTTACCGTGGATTCAGAACATGATTCTAACCCTTCTACGTTGAATTTTTTTATAGGTCGTCCGCGTGAAATTTGACCCTGTCCCATTCACCCTCTTAGGGGTGGAATTTCGAAAATCCCTTTCTTAGTGGATCGAAAACTCTTCAGCAACACACCCTCCAAATTTTATGTCACTAGAGCCAGCGGTTAAGCCTGTGCGTTGATATATCAGTCAGTCAGTACTTTGAATTATCTATACTTATAATAAATCTGTAGAAGTGAAAATTCTGTACATTGAAAATATTAAAAAAATTAATGGCAGGGGGTGTTACTATACCGACATCGAACCCAAAAATATGATTAAAAAAAAAACACTGGCACTCCGGTAGTGCCGACAGAAGTGAAAACTTGAACAATTACGAGTGTATTTTGTGAATCGTCTTATAAACAAAACACGCGTGTTAAGGTGTGTTCCTTATTTTATAGGGTTTTTTGCAAATCAGGTATGATGACCAAAGTGACTGGTTTATTCTTCTCGTGAAAGGAATTTATTCAGATTTACAACGCCATCTCGTCGTTGTTGGATGAACTACGTAGTTAGTACGCGAGGCCCTCGTAGTTCTTCCCGATGTGCATAGATGGCGCTGTCCTCAACAACGCGCGTCTTAAGTTTTACGTCTGACGTTAGTACGCGAGGCCCTCGTAGTTCTTCCCGATGTGCATAGATGGCGCTGTCCTCAACAACGCGCGTCTTACGTTTTACGTCTGACGTTTTACGTCTTACGAATTTTCGATCAGGGTCACGTGACCTGACGCAAATTTAGAAGTTTTTACTCATTCCAAAAAAGTACACAGCGCCGCGAAAGAAGTTTTCACTTCAAAAATTTTTGTCTGTCTGTCTGTCTGTCTGTTTGTTCAGGCATCACGCAAAAACTACCGGTTAGATTACGATGAAACTTGGTATAATTATTCTTTAATATCCTGGGCACCACACTGGGTACTTTTTATCCCGGAAAAGTATATTATACAACAAAAAAACAAACTTAATTTTGCGGTTCGATCCCTAGACCCGATTACTGTACCAACCGCAAATAATAAGTTTGTCGTAGGTTACGTCACCCGCAGTGGAGTTCACTAAGGGGCGCTGCACACGGCTAAGATACTACAATATTTTATCTTAAGATACAATATCGCTCGCCATACAATTCAATGGACTATCACACACGACGAAGATAATAAATAATATTTCATATTTTCGTATCTTAAAATGTATTTGTAAATACTAATAATAAAGCAGAAGAGTTTGTTTTTCTGAACGCGCTAATCGGTCGGATTTTTCTCGGAGTCGATTTAAAAAAATATTTTTACATTTGCTAGCCTAATTCTTGAGGAAGGCTATGTAACATCACGCTATAACCCTTAGGAGCCGAGCAAAAAGAATAAAAGTCAGAAAGATCGCTAAGCGAAAACGAAGTGACAGCGCGGGCAGGCGATGCGATGCGATGCGACGGCGTGGGTCGGAAACAAGAAATTTCACGCGGACGAAGTCGCGGGCAGAAGCTAGTATATATATATAAATAAAAAAAAACTTTCTATATATTTTAGGTATTGCAGTTTTCTATATAAGAGCAGATTTTTTTTTTGATAACCGGCGAGCATTTTCTACGCATCCGTCCACTGCCTAAAACCCTACGACAGATTTTTAAAAAGTTGGGGTGTCGGGGGACACTCGGTTGGATCGACGTTCCTTTCACTGTGTATTATGTAATTATGTAACTAGCTTCTGCCCGCGACTTCGTCCGCGTGAAATTTCTTGTTACTCCGACCTACCCCGTCGCATCGCATCGCCTGCCCGCGCTATTACTTCGTTTTTGCTAAGCGTTCTTTCTGACTTTTTTTCTTTTTGCTCGGCTCCTAAAGGTCATAGCGTGATAGCCTATTATAGCCTTCCTCAAGAATTGGGCAATAAAATTCAAAAGGAATTTTTCAAATCCGACTGGTAGTTCCAGAGATTAGCGCGTTCAACCAAACAAACAAACAAACTCTTGAGCATTATAATATTAGTATAGATAATTAACAGGCACAATTATAAAAATTAACGTTTGAGAGTAACTAAAAGAAAAAAAAAACGGTCAAGTGCGAGTCGATCTCGCGCACCGAGGCGAGGGTCCTGTACAAATTTATAGGTAGCTACAAATTTACGGTTTTCGGATTTCTTCCTGTACTTGCGCTACATGACATTGCTTCTTGCCAAATTTCATGATTCTAGGTCAACGAGAAGTACCCTATAGGTTTTGATTTCCTTGCGCGTGTCAAAGTATGCGGCATAAACGGAACATAAACGCCCGTATCTTTTGATTGCGTTGCCTTAGAAGTTGTATTTTGTTACTGCTTCAAGGGTTTGCAGCCTTTAGTATTTGATATTAATTTCAGCTTGATAACTTCACGCGTTCCTGAGAAAAAGGGTCTTGACAGACCGACAACGAAGTGATCTTATCAATCTTGAGTTACGGAACCCTAACAAAAGGTCTCATTCACCAAGTGTCAGGATAACAAAAGATAAGGAGCTTCGTTCCAAACAATTTTTGAAGGCTGCCTATTTGTACGTTGGAAGTTATGTAGTGGTAGTACCTATATAAAAAAAATAACGGCCAAGACTTCAACCGAAAGTCTTGTACAGACGCCAGCACATCAAGCTACTACAATCTGTCAAATTTCTTTAATAGATTTTCAACTTTATCGCTAAAGCATAAGGTAGAAAGTTGATTGGGAAAATTTGTCAGTTTCGGGTAGCTTGATGTGCTGGCGTCTGTACATATTCCTTCACAGAAAACATTACATTCAGTAATGTAATGTTTGTTTGATTGTAATAATAGTTTATTAAGGATGTTTCCAAAACAAAGTTTTGAGAACACAGATTCTTTTGTTATTTGTGTTTGTAGGAACACCGTGAATTTCAGTTCCTAGAAAAACTTTTAGAGTGACTATTATACTTATTTAACAAAAAAACTTTAGCACTACGACATTAAAAAAAAATTTGAAAAAATGTGAGTCTAAGTAGGGTTGCGAACCATACTCTAAAGTAGAGTATTGTTCTCTTTTCCTTGCAGATGTACTTTATAATCTATAACAATTAACACTAATACAGTACGTTAAAATACTCTTTTTTTGGCATAATGTTCACTCAATTTTTTTTTTTTTTTTTTGAATTGGGTTTGCTCTTGACTCTAGTCTAGGTCAGAGGTGACAGAGACAAAGTCTACGATGGAGTGAGCTTACCCAGAAGAAGCCTGTTCACTCTTACTTTGAAGAGATTCGGGTTGTATGCACTCGGAAACACATACGCAGGTAGAGAGTTCCACTCTTGCTGTGCGCATTATAAAGAACATTTGAAAACGCTTAGTGCGAATTGGTGGAATAGCAACTAGGTAGGGATGGTAACTTGCGTCTGGATGTCCGAAGGTAGAAGGGGGCCGGTGGAATGAGGTCGTGGAGTTCTTGGGCACACTCACCGAAGTACATATATACATCTAATTCTTCCAGAAAAAGTTGGCAACCCTAGTCTAACGTGTTCTATAGGAAACTACCAGAACACGAGTTTGTTACATCATCATCTGCATCATCTGCCTAGCCTTTTCCCAACTATGTTGGGGTCGGCTTCCAGTCTAACCGGATGCATTTAACATGGAGCGACTGCCTATCTTACCTCCACAACCCAGTTACTGGATAATACAATACCCCTTGATAAGTCTGGTTGTCAGCCTTTCGGGCTTCCGACTACCCGTAACGACTGTCAAAGATCCACGAATGACAGGCGGGATCAACGGCTTAACGTGCCTTCCGAGGCACGGAGGGGTCACGGTATGTAAAGATGATCACCCATCCACAGACCAACCGCGGCAAGCGTAGCTTAACCTGATCTATGGACCTGTGCGGCTGTTAATATTTAGCCATGGGCCCCTCTACGAGTTTGTTACGTCAGCATGTTTTTATTATTCATTTTTTTTCTAAAAGTAGAAACTAGTACAAAAATTTCATAGTTTAATGCGCAGAAGTCATTGTTTTACATACCGAACATTGCATTCAGGACCTTTGTGAAACTTTTGAACATATTTAATTTAGCAGGAACTAGTAGTAAGCTATGAAATGCTACGCTTTTATATTTGCGAAAAATCCAAAGTTCTCGTAAAAAATCGAGAAATTAAATTACGTAAATTCCATTCGAAACAGTCACTAATAACTGCCGAAATTATCTATTTGTTTGCGTTTTCTCTACAATGAACTTAAAATATTGGCAAAGGTAAAATGCATAGGTTGATACTTAATCGTAACTAATAAAAGTCATTTTAATTATTTTATAATTTTTTAAACGTGATAAAAGCGTGGAAATCAACTTTTTCAACTAAATATTTTAATTGTTTACTTTTTAGAATTCCGTACCCAAAGGGTAAAAATGGGATCCTATTACAAAGACTCCACTGTTCGCCTGTCTGTCTATCTGTCACCAGGCTGTATCTCATGAACCGTGATAGCTAGACAGTTGACATTTTTACAGATAATGTATTTTTGTTGCCGCTATAACAACAAATACTAAAAACAGAATAAAGTCAATATTTAAGGGGCCCTCCCATACAACAAACGTGTTTTTTTTCTGCGTTTTTGCCTTGTGGTACGGAACCCTTCTTTAGTCTTATAATCATTATTTCAGACGAAAGACGTCCATTGCTTGACATAGGCCTCTCCCAAGCACCTCCACTTCGACCGGTTTTGTGCTTCTCGCATCCAACGGGTTCCAGCGGCCTTCACAAGGTCGTCGGACCACCTTGTGCCGGCCTTCTAACGCTATGTCTTCCGGTACGCGGTCGCCACTCCAGAACCTTTCGGCCCCATCGGCCATGTGTTCTACTAGCAATGTACCCTGCCCACTGCCACTTAAGTTTGACAATTCTTCGGTCTATGTCGGTTACCTTGGTTCTCCTGCGGATCTCCTCATAATAACTTAGCTTAAGTCAGTCTTATAATAACTACATATTTATTACTGGTTCCTACAGAATAATAAAACATTGTTGCATAAAGTTGGTCATCATCATCAACGTCAGTCTACAGCAGTCTACTGCTGGATATAAACCTCTCCCCATTTTCGACAACTCTTATCCAGCTGCTAACCACCACCCACCCTTCGAAGGTCATCTTTCCACCTAGCCTGAGGGCGTTCTACCTTTCAAAGTTGATATTATTTATCATTTTTCGCTAAATGAGGGTACTCAAAAGAAAACAAAACTCCAATCACCATCTTAAAACATTCTTCAAAACATCTTGACCCCACTATATTGTTTCATTGATCACATTGTAACAGGCTAAAACGTTTGAACCTAAAATCTAATTATCTCCAATGAGATATTACAAAGTCATTCAATTTCGTAAATCGTTTAAACTTTCCACTAGAGATCTAACACCATTGAAAATTAAATGTTTTATTCATAAGTGTTTAAAAATTTTAGCTCCACGATAAAAATGGTATCATGATTTATTGCCCGTGTTTCGCCATGGGGTATTTTATGTCGCAGTGATGCAGGGCTTATGGTAATGAGTGTGTCATTAATTCAGTCTATGGGGGTGGTAAAACCTTTTAAATTTTAGTGTGAAAGGTGTTTTGTACTTACCATAAAAGTGACTGTATTTTTAAATACTCGATCAAAACGAATTGAACTGTAAATAATTTATAGTTTATTTCTGAAAAAATATATTTACGCTTCACTAAAACAGTTTTCCAAGTAAAAATAGAATATTCCAGAAATAAGTGTATCGTTTGTGTCTGTACTAATGGAGAATCATTGTATCACAAACAACAGCGTCAAAAGTTCCAAATGGGAAGAAATTGTAAACAAACCCCATTTATTTATTATTTTTAACCGTCTTCCAAAAAGGAGGAGGTTGTATGTTCGACTTTATATTTTTAGCCTATGTTGCCATCAACGCGTCAATACCGCGCGCTTGTGTCATCCGAGTGACATTTCAAGTTAACTCTTGCGGGTTGTAGGAACAGAATCCAGACTCCAGGCTGGTTCCCACTGCTGGGACACAGGCCTCCAGTCTTCGAGAGGGAGTGGGCTGTAATCTACCACGCGAGCCCAGTGCGGGTTAGTAGATGTCACATGTCTTCGAATGTTTGGTTCTAGGATATGCTGGTTTCCTCACGAAGGGAAACCCTTCACAGTTTTCAGAGCAGTGGCGATGAAATTATTTACACATAATAAAGCACCTGTCTGGGTTGGAACCCACGACCTACAACTCGTAAGTCGGGGCCACCACTCCTCTCCAGGACTCCAGGCGGCTACTGAGAAATTCCAGATGTAAAAACCCATTAATACTTTGAATGACTCGGGGTTCAAACCCAGGACCTCATGCTCAGCAGTTAAGGAGATAAGACCGGAATTAATCAAACCAACTCGAGGCAGTCGAGTTTTAATATCATATTCCTAAATTAAAGTCTGTCTACACATACCATAAATTGTTTGAATACCTACCCCATTGAGCTCAAGCCTTTGCGAAATTCATATATATGGACACACCCTCACACACAAACACAACAACAAAGAGATCCCCAAACCGACTGTTTTCATATTTCAATCCAGCCATATAAATAGATATAAGTGCCTATAAAATAGTGTGCCGATAAAATGCATGCCCAAATCCCGAGCAGAATCGCAACAGTTTAATATCGGAGTCATTGTGCACATTTGGCTCGACCGACATTACGCGATGCCATTCCCTGTGGTACTGTAATAGTGGCATACTTAAAATCATTGGCATCTAATCGCGTTTGATGTATGGTTGTTTAAATCGTTTGATCAATTATTATTATTATTTATGTCGAACACACGTGATTCATATTGTTGTTAGTAATACTTACAAACTATGTTAGCAACATTCTCATTATATAATATTAATCAATTCAAAAACCTACAGCTATAACTAAGTCCGCCTCCCGGTGCACCAGACCTGCAGCTGTGTATACGGGTCTAGTACCCCAGGAACGGACATTCAGGTTTATCCACTATTACTTTTAAGATGCTGTTGGTGCTCCCCCGAAGCCGCCGCATCAGGGATGCTGTTCTTTTTCGCATAATTGTTTGAAAGCTATCTATCTTTAAATTTTTATTATTTATAGTCGGAGAGAGGTCTTTGAAAAAAAAATCCGATCCAACGTGTCCTTTGTCCGTCCCCCAACTGCGCCCTAAGCCGAGGTCCCAAGGTCGAGGCCCAAAGGGGTGCCCTTAGAGTGTAGTCATTTAGCTTTTAAGTTTGTAAGCCCTGGCTGGAGGCCTTAATTTATTGTGTTTGTGGAAAACTTTTTGTGTGATTGAGGTACCTACATAATTATCAATACTTTTTAAATTAAATTAATAGGTGCAAAAGTATTATTATTTTTTAGTATGCTTGGCTAGCTAAGCTTAGAAAAGAATAGAAGCAGCACTATAACCACAGTCATAACACTAGCAGAAAATACCAAAAACTTCGTAATTAAATTTTAAAGCAGCAGCCCTTCAATCTAACAGAAAATAATTAACAAAACTTTCAAAACACTATTTAATAAAAGTTAATTCCATTAGAAATCCAATTAGTGAAGTTAGTACTAACATTCCAACTTTGAATTTAGACAAGTTTTTGTTTGTAATTGCAATTGGTAATGTTGTGCCATTTATGATTCAGAAGCCAAAGGCACAGAATAAATAGGTATAGAAGGGTCTATCCATACTAATATTATAAATTCGAAAGTAACTCTGTCTGTCTGTCTGTATGTTACCTTTTCACGCCTAAACCACTAAACGGATTTCGATACAATTTGGCAGAGAGATAGATTGCATCCCGGGGAAGGACATAAGATAATTTTCATCCCGATATTCCCACGGGTTCGACACTTATGCGGGTGAAACCACGGGGCGCTGCTAGTATACATATACAATATATTAAAAACGCACGCATACATAGACACGCTTCACGTACAGCGAATACAAGCGCAATCGCGAGTAGCATTTGTTTGAGTTCGTCAATCGTCACGTTCATTTATTCGACAAACCCGAACACGTCGTTTCGTCGGTTTCCCCGTACAAATATCTGTCACGTGTTCACGCGACGTCGTCCATCGCTTTCTATCCGACAGGCCCTAAGTGCTCATATAGACGAGCAGTACGTTGCTAACGGCAGAGACAAGGCGTCAGCCGTATATGCATTGACGGCTGCCGGCGACAGATGCAACTGCAGCCATCGACAACGTGTTTGAGCACCGTACTCATATACGAGACGCACGTTGTCCATGGCTGCAATTACAATGCGTGCCACGAAAGATGAGACTTGACACACCACGTGGTTTGACATGCGCAGTACACGATTTTAGGTATCTTTAGCGGTATGAGGTCTGAGTGCGGGACGGGACCGGACGTCATAGGGGCGGCGGAAAGAGCGGGGGAGGCGGGGTCAAGTCTCATCTTTCGTGGCACGCATTGTACCTCTGCCTTTGACGCGTGCTGCTCGTGTTTATGAACACTAAGCGATCAATTATATTGCACAATGTTTTTGACCGTTTAGGCGTAAGTATTGAAGATTGCGCAATGATTGAACAAAAGTTTGAGCGAGTTTATTTTTTGTTGCACCATATTTAATTTTTAATTGCATTCTTTAGGATAAGTATTACGGAGGTCTAGCCCACGCAAAAACATTGAATCTTACGTGCCGTCAATTTTATTGCGTGAATTAATAAGGGTTCGCTTGAGTGTAAAGACTGATTCACTCATATTGCGCAAACTTACTCTAAGTATACGGGTCGTCTTAGGACAAGGCCTATGAATGCGTGTAGGTATCTGTATTCATTCGTTGTATCGAATTGGCCTTTTGTACTATTATCTATCTTGTGCCAACAGGATAGTGTTTAAATGAATTATAATCCAATTGGTTTAGAATCCGCGACGTATTGTGTTGGGCTTAGCTCGAGTGTGGTCTAGGCTAAAAGATCGGTCTTTGCTATTGCAAATCTATTGGTATTTGTGATTTGATGCATTTCATTTGTTTTGGAAATATGGCATCTCTTGGATTTACCACCTTTATGACACTATTACAAACTATTCAATTTTATTGTAAAGTGCAGAAACGTAAGGTATTGCTGACAAAGTGAGCCGTATTAGCCATTAATTAAGTGGTTACTTTTACAATCATTTTACTTTTTTGGGTATTCAATGTCTTTGCTTTGATAGAAATTAAGCTGAATTTACTCAGATAGCTTTAAATAGTCGGAAATAATAATATGTCAATCAATCGTTTGACTATTCAGGACGCCAGCGCCAACAGGTGGCGCTCGACAGAGTCTAGCGTGAAGTTTGTACGAGTCGAGGAGAGCGAGCAGCGGTGTGGAACCTCTCTTGATCATTGGACATCGTACGGACAACATGTGCTCAGAAACTGTCTCGCGTTCCGTATCGTTGTGTCGTGTACCTACGGTGTGTGATTCGCTAGTGTGATTGACTTCTTTGTAAATTATAATCTGATTTGAACTAAAAACGGTTTTTCTATTGCGCAATAACCAACACTACCCACAGTACGCCCACAGCAGTTAAAATATGGCTGAAGATAACGACGTACCTCATACCATATAATTATATATAATCAGCCTATATAATAGTGTTCCCATTGCTGGGACAGAAGCCTCCTCTGTGAGAGGTAGTAGACATGGTAATCCACCACGCAAACTCACACATTAATAAATATGAGAAGTAATTTGTGAAGCTTTTGATGCCCAAAACCTAGCCAACAACAAAATAACAATAAAGAGTAATAGACCGGGAGATGATGACACATTTTGGTAAGTCATTTCTTACAGTATGGCGCTTTCAGGGGGGTTCATATACGTAATAAGTGAGAGGAAAATGATGTTCTTACAGGTGGTGCGCGGGACGCAATTGCAGAATAATTAATTGAAATTGCTCGAAAATCCGGAGGTGTCAAACAATTTCTTTCACAAAATTTCTTCAATTTATCGGTATTTCAACAAAAAAAACCCGGCGGTCGCTATGTGCCATAGTTCTCCGGTGGCTGTTTAGACCCGCCATACTTTTTTGAAAATGTTTTTATTTTATTTTTTTTTATTTATTTCTTTCAGGCTGATTTTTTTTTAACAATTGATTTTTATTAATCTTGTACGAAAATCACCATGCCATACCATTCCGACGGTCCAAAATACCCGCCATACCCCCTCAAACATGTCATTTTTTTAAATTCGAGAAACCATTTCTTTCAGTATGGCACTTAAGTCGTGGTCAGTTTATGGTACAGTGAGACAAAATTATATTCGCCATACTTCTAGTGCAGTATGAAAGTGGTGCCATACTTGAAAAATTGTATTTTTTAACCATTTTTAAAAGACGCCTATAGAA
Organism: Luperina nickerlii; assembly: GCA_963855955.1. Lineage (NCBI taxonomy): Eukaryota > Metazoa > Arthropoda > Insecta > Lepidoptera > Noctuidae > Luperina > Luperina nickerlii. Next base: position 17,664,181 of record OY979678.1, read on the forward strand.
GCCGTGAAATTATTTTTTACAGTATGGCATAAATGAAATCAGATTGTTCCCATACTATTATGAGTTGAAAAAAATATGCCATACTGTGACCATGGTACGAAAGACCGTCATACGCACGCTGCGGTGTAAAAAAAATTAAAAAAATGAAAGGATTTCTTACAGTATAGCATTTTAATTTTTGGAAAGTTTATAAAAAGTATGATTCAGGAAAATTATCCCATACTCATCATGAAGTCCAAAAGTGATGCCATACCCGGAAAACCGATTTTCAGCGACGTATTTCAGCTACAGTACGTCCAAGTTATATATATATTTTGAAAGCCATGCTTTTTTAGTAAATCGCTCATACTGTGGCATCTTGAATTGATTTGTTTAAAAAAATCGTTTTTAATATCGCTAAGGGGGAACGCCACTGTGACGGGCAAAGAAATCGATTTTTTTTTCAATTTCCGTAAAGTATATATTTTCAAAAATATATTTAAAAATTTTCACGCAAAATATCAAAAATTTTACTGAGATACACGTAAATGAAGAGCAGGTTGTCACAGTAAGCGAATATGGAATGAAAACTTTAAAAGCTTATTTTGTACAATTCTCAAATAATTATCCCTACTTGAAAAAAATCCCAGAAATCTGTTAATTTTAGCATCGTCACAATGGCATTCTCACTTAAGAGTATGTGTAAAAGAAATTGTATACAAAATCCATAGTATTTCTTTTTATTTCGATACTTTTTTTTTAAGTACTTTCAGCTTCCGAATCAGTGTCGATATCTTCGGTACTGTCATCGGCATCATTAATATATGATTCGCGGCCGTAACAAATATGTATTTACAGAATTATAATAATTAAATTCATCAACACGACCCTCTAAGACCACGTAACCCCAAAGAATAACTGTTTCATGAAATCGTCATTCTTTGGGGTTACGTGGTCTTAGAGAGTTGTGTTCATGACTTTAATGATTAGTGACGCCTGACCAGCACAGCTGCTGTATACCAGCATTAGAATTTGTATTGAGGAAGATAGTTCGAAGACGTTCGAGCGTAGAATATTATACGACATAACACATTATTTAATTAAACAAGATTGTCTCTACATACAACTTTCAAATTTCGTATTTACGTTCCTCACATAACCAACTTTAAAAAAAAAATGGTGCCATACTGTAAGAAATTGTTCAAATGTTGCATAAAATTTTACAATTATTTAATAACATTATACGTATATCACCCACTCTACAGGTATGGCATTATAACAATTACGTTTCTAATCATAAAAACAACTACTAGACCAAATTTTAAGGTGAAAGAAATGGTTTCTCGAATTTAAAAAAATGACATGTTTGAGGGGGTATGGCGGGTATTTTGGACCGTCGGAATGGTATGGCATGGTGATTTTCGTACAAGATTAATAAAAAGCAATTGTTAAAAAAAAAATCAGCCTGTAAGAAATAAATAAAAAAAAATAAAAAAAAAACATTTTCAAAAAAGTATGGCGGGTCTAAACACCCACCGGAGAAGTATGGCACATAGCGACCGCCGGGTTTTTTTTGTTGAAATACAGATAAATTGAAGAAATTTTGTGAAAGAAATTGTTTGACACCTCCGGATTTTCGAGCAATTTCAATTAATTATTCTGCAATTGCGTCCCGCGCACCACCGGTAAGAACATCATTTTCCTCTCACTTATTACGTATATGAACCCCCCTGAAAGCGCCATACTGTAAGAAATGACTTACCAAAATGTGTCATCATCTCCCGGTCTATAACTACACAAACAGTAGGTACCAATTTATCCACATCTAATATTAACGAAAATTGTAAGCATTAATTATTCAGAAGTCAGTAGGGTAGAGTTTAAATGAATTAACCAATTAGTTTAGGATCCGCGCGGCATTATGTAGGCTTTAAATACAGTACGTAGTGTCTTTTACCGGTAGAAAATGCCCATACCATTAAGTCCGCCTCTGCACATTTATGTGCTTGAAGTATTAAATAAATGAATATGTGAGTGTATTCATTAAAATCGTTGCTAATCCATTGTTTGCTAGGCGTTTCTGACCTATTTTTGGGTCCACTCGTTAGTAAATTCATGAATAGTTTCGATTCTTCTATTAACCTACATTGTATCTCACTGCTGGGCAAAGTTCTTATCTTTTTTTTGCCAAACCTCTCTATTGTGCGTGTTCTCTGACCATGTTGGCCCCGTAAACATGATCTGAGGGGCAATTCTTGTAATTTTAAGAGCGTTCAAAGTCTGATTTCAGTCTCAATCTGTCAAAAACACCTCTAAAATCATTAATATACATATTTTTTAATTTTGACATTGATTGTTGCCGAGATGAGATTGATTCCGAATAGATTTTGAAAGTTTTTAATTACGGGAATTAGCCTTCTTATAGCCACCGCGGGCTACCGCCACAATGTCCTCAGGCTTCAGCCTTTCGGTTTTTTCTCCAACATCCGCTGCTGGGGGACGGGGGGAGGGGGCGCAGGGTAGTTTTTCGCTACGCCTAGATGCAGAGCTGTCATTTGCGACTGCGGCTAGTCGTTGCGACACACGTCCTGCAGAAAGCGATCCTTCTTTTTGAGTATTCGCGGGAGACTGTCGTGTTGTTCATCTTGTCACCAGATGCATGCGACTGCCATATGGTGTGCGTATGCCCTTAGAGATGCACACACTGTGCGACATGCGACGACGACAGCGGCCAACAAATTTCATATATTTTGTTCGAAGCTCCACACACTCCGCACACTCTCGCTACTTGTTGCATGCGATAGATAAACACGACCGTCTCTCTCAAATACTCAAAGAAAATGATCGCTTTCTGCACGGCGTCTGTCGTAACGACTAGTGACAGATGGAATCGACAGCACTGCGTCTATAGTCGCAGCGACAAGACGCACAGTTTGTCTTAGAACTTAGACGATGACGCTCATCGGGTCCCAGACAAAAGGCTCCACTGTAATTGAACTTGCAATGAACGCAATCACCATGTTATAGTCATATAGTAATCATCAAAGTCCATCTGTAAAGTGTAAATAATTGTGGCAATTTCACATTCAACCTGCTATCCATAAAGGCATGTTCTATATCAAAATTCTTCCATTGAAAATGATGATGCTATACAAAACATTTCCACAATAAATAAGCATTTCAATTTTGCCTTTGAAATGAAGCTATATACATAGGTAATGTAGTTCAACAAGGCCAACAAAGCATAACGTAAAACAATAATTAAGGTTTCGTAGAAAACTGACATGACGCCAGGATATAAATCGAAAGCCGCCAATCTAACGACTCTGTTAATATTCTAGTGGACACTTATGTTCGGTTACTAAAAAGGGTTAAATGTTTTAGGTTTTCAATGTGATAATTATATAGGAAGAGGTTTACCTGTTCCTGTGCATTCTGCATTCGTTGTCGAAAGTTAATTCAGAACAAGAGACAAGCGTTTATGTGCTCACGGGTATAAGAACTACTATAAAAACAATGACGACAGCAATTAGCTCAGTAGATCACAATAAATATTGTGAATAAAGAAAGAAAATACGTTTATTTGCGGTAAACATGACGCAATAAAGAACATAAACACAAAAAAAAAAAATAAGAAAGGGTAAGGGGAAACATGCGTCACATCCACACAAAACGGCTATCGCTCAGCATTATGCTGCGACCCTATGCAAGCCAGAACCCCAGTGCTTGTTTTCAGCGACAGCCGGCGCTGACGTAATGACGTCGTCCGGTGCAGCAAACAATTATTATTATTTGGACTCTGTACTGGTACAGCGTATTTAAAGAAAAATAATAATATAATTGAACCTAAATGTGACAAGTTAGAGCAAGTTTTAAAAAAATTGGCTTGGCTTACGGTTAATCATAAAGTCAGATAAAGAAAGAAAGAAAACGTATTTATTGCGACTAGTAGATAGGTAGATGAGTTGAAGGCTTCTTCTACCAGGTAAATATTATTGGAAAATCCTGTCACAAGACCGCAGATTAGTGCGCTCTCCAAGCGTAGTAGCTCCATATAATACTCAGTACACCTCACCACCTCCTCGTCCTCTCCTCTTCTCCTCAGTTCTTTTACCTCATAGTGGTAACCATTTTCCATAGCTTAGCCCGACTTCTGGGGTAAGTAATAGATGATATAACAACAAAATCTCTAGTATTAACAACATATAACAACGGAACCTATAATTTTATTTAATATAGCGATTAGTTAATATAATGAACGATTGATATAATTTTAAAATAACTAATTTCCTCTCCTCTTCTCCTCAGTTCTTTTACCTCATAGTGGTAACTATTTTTCATAGCTTAGCCCAACTTCTGGGGTAAGTAATAGATGATATAACAACAAAATCTCTAGTATTAACATCATATAACAACGGAACCTATAATTTTATTTAATATAGCGATTAGTTAATATAATGAACGATTGATATAATTTTAAAATAACTAATTTTTATAAGCATAACATACATTAAATATAACATCTTTTGACATAACATATATTAAATATAAAATCGTTTGACATACCACTCAAAAGATATAAAACTTATTTGGTGTAATTGATGAAAACGCCTACTTTAAAACTTAAAAATACTTTGTTTTATTCTTTGTAAGTTCTATCGTAGTTATAGGTAATAGCGGAGCCCCGCGTCGCAGGGCTCCTATTTCTGGGTGGTTTAAAAAAAAATAACCACGAAGGCTAAGGCGGGAGCGAAGCGGAGCGGAGCTCCCGCCTTAGCCTTCTAACCTCATCTATCCGAGTCGGGGTACTCTGAGTCGGGGTGTTAACCATAATGACGTTTTTTATATATTAAACGTTAGACCTAATGATTTTCGATTAAATAAACAATATACATATTAAACGTTAGACCAAATGATTTTCGATTACATAAACGTTATATCAAACAACGTTATTCTAATTAAGTTTTAGAATAAATAAATGTTATATGTAAAGAAATTATATCAACAGTTGGTATATCTCACGTTGATTATATCTTGTGAACGATAATAAAATGAAATTAGACCAAACGAGTTTATACGTTATGAGACGCACCCCAAATTCTGTAATAGACTTTTATGAATCGGAAAATGTGTAAGAGAATAATTAGTGTTTTTGCATGGTTAATATGGTTATGGGGTCATAACCATGCAAAAACACTAATTTTTCTTCAAATTGTAGCAGTTAAGTCTAACTACGGCACCTCTTAAAATTTTAATAAACTTCATACGGACAGTGTTTCGGAATGGACCCCACTCCACATAGTTCCAAGCGAATAAACAATGATGCTATAACTGTATATATAACATGTTTACTTCGCATAGGTAAAGTAAATACGTTGGGGTTTCAATATTAATTATTCAGTTGTGTGTTTATTGATTAGAATCTTGATTTGATGCATATCTTGTGTGGGTCCTACATGGTACGGTCTTAACCTGTATAAATAGACTAGCTTCTGCCCGCGACTTCGTCTGCGTGAAATTTCGGTCCACGACCCACCGCGTCGCATTACATCGTCTTACCGCGCTTATACATGCCAAAGCGTATAGCATAATCAAACCTACACTGTTCCCACCGCTGGAGCACAGGTCACCTGTCAGTGGGCTGTAATCCACCCTGCAGGGCCAGTGCGGGTTGGTAGATGTCACATGTCTTCGAATTTTTGGTTCTAGAGCTTGACGGTTTCCTCACGGTGTTTTCCTTCACCGTTTTGACAGCAGTGGTCATGAATAATTTACACAAAGTAAAGCGTTTGTATCGGTTCGAACCTATTACCACGACTCACAAGTCGCAGCCGTTACCACTGGGCCACCACTGCACCTCGCAGTCATATGCTGTGGATATTTTTGTTTACCTTTTCTATCCTACTGGGAGTGAGCGAAAAGGTTTATTTTCCATTTTCGCAAAGTTTGAATGTTTTTCTCATTAAAAAAAATATAAACTTTGATAGATGTAATTTATTCCCCTTCCAGAAAGAGGTAGCGTGGGAAAAGAGATGGAAGGAGTCGGGGAGGACTTTTCCCAGCAGTGGATCAGTTTACAGGCTAAGTTTAGTGAAAAAAGAAATCGTTTCGTAACTTAAAAAAACCACATGACGTAATAATGATTGTATTTTATAATACACAATCGGCCATACATTTCACCGATATTGTATATTATTATTAGAGGATAAAATGTCCATAGTATAAGTGTTTTGAATTGTTTATTAGAGTTTAAGTAGTATACAAGTTAGGTTTTATACCTACCCACGTGTACGTTAGGTTCACATTGTAAATATTCGTATGCCTAGCGACATTAGCGGCGGATGTGTTGACTTATCCATTTATACCAATCAACTTTGTACCTTCCATATCCGACGAATGTCTTTGTCTTTGATAACAGCTCAGATCATAAAACCAAGACTTCATGTAACCCACGACAATTCGACCATGCAATAAATTAACTCAAGAAGTCGACTAAAGCGCATAAATTCTAATTCTAATTACATAATTATAGCAACCGCGATAAAACCATAAACTTCACGTGTTCCCATTCACAATATAATTGCTGACATTAGCGATACACATATATTTAAAAATTTATGTGTATCGCTAATATAAGCAATTATATAATTTCTAGTTATTGTTGTAATTGATGGAAAGCATTCGCTTGCATGTGCACGAAGTGCCTTGCATTTGTTACTAGTTTTACAGTTGTGAATTTCAATATCTGCCTTCTCTCTCTCTGTGATTAAAATACTAGCCAGTCATCAAGGTAGTGAGGATAAATTCCCAATATACGTCAGACGTATATATGTATGTAGGTACATAATATATGCGTACGTTGGGCCATAGGACATTTAACGGGTTTGCTGTCGCTTAACTTGTGAATACCTATATATATAACAGTACTTTGACATTCATCGGATATTGAAGTTTCGCTTGACAATACAAATACATAAACTCACACTTTCCTCCCATGAGGGTTGGCAGACAGAACACACCTACAGAACGCCATCTGCTACGATCCTTTTTAGGGTTCCGTACCAAATTGGTAAAACGGAACCCTTATGGTGAGACTCAGTCTATCTGTCTGTCTGTCACAACTAGATATCTCAAGAACTACTAATGCTATTAACTTGAAGTTTGGAATAGTTTTAGATGACGTTTACCCAACTATTTTGCAAATAAGAAAGAAATAAAAATATATGTATATTTTTTGCAGCACGGACTGAAAGGGGGTCTGAAAAATTCGAAGTGGGGCTACTAGGGCAGGTGGGGTATCATATGAAAGAGCGCAATTTGCACATTTTCAAACATTCTTTTCTTTTTTTAGGCCGCATCGTTTTCGACTTTTGATGAAAAATATAAAAACAAATACCGTTCCCCCCTTATATGCCAAGTTTGCAAAGAGAAAAACCTGAAATTATTCTATGTGATAGAAGTTTATACAAAGATTACAGGAAAAATAAAACAAAGTCTCTAAATAGCACACTTTTTCAGAAATCACCAACAAAAGTTACATTAGTTCCACTATCGATCAAGAGATGGCGCTGACATAAAACTGCAATATTCTACACCGCAGTGCATAGTGTTAAAATTCTCTGATGAATATAGGCCTCGCCGATGAAAATTTAAAAACATATGATGGTACGGAACCCTCGGTGCGCGAGTCCTACTCTTGCCAGGTTTTTTTACATACTCCTTTTGTTTCATTTATGTTCATACATCTGGTCATACACGCACGCCAATAGCTCGGTACTACGCACCTGACTTTTCTGAGCAACACCACCAATAAAGTCACTAGGTATATGTCCTTCTAGAGCGTACCCTTCCGGCAACCCGGCGTGTAGAGATAGTTTGACAAAGTGCAGAGGATTTTTTATTAAACACCTACACTATATATAATCTTATATGATACCTACTAATCTATATTTTCCTTTTAATACAAACATGTATTTTTAATAGCTGTTGATTTAAGAATTTTATAATAGTTGTAGCGGTATCTACAACGCCACATACAAACAATGCGTCATACAGACGTCACGCAAATCCTGCATCGCGCAAGCAGAGTTTACCGCGCAACTAGCATAGATACAACGGCCCGACATGAATCAACGGGCAGTTGCCCGCCAGACACAACACCCGTCTGGTCGGAGGATCCTCCCTTTTCTATGGAGGTTGAGTGAACTTTAAACTCTGTTCCTCATACCTCTATATAGTAATTTGTAAATTGATCTAAATAAGTGTAATAAATAATAATAGTAATATAAATAATTTTAAATGTTTGCATGCCGATTGGTAAAATGTGGCTGGGCTAAATGTAATCTTAAGAACTATTATGTATTACCCATATTTGCTAAATAAAATTCTATTCTATTCTATACTAATTAACTGACCGGTGTAGTTGTTTTTTTTTTTAATTTGGTCTTAGTAATACCCGTATAAACACGTCATAAAAGTATTGTTAACACTTTAGGAACCTTGGTGTTTTATGTACAAAGGTATCTTAATCTATAATCTGACCTACAGGTTAATATAATTTCACGAATTTAATTTAACAATATTATGGCATTTACCCATTTCATAACGAAGCGGTCGGTCAATGTAACACAAAACATCAATGCGGAGTAGTTAATACCACAGAAGGTCATCTCTGTAAAACGGGCGAAAACAGGCGTATCCACACTAGACAGGACATAACAATCAATGCACAACTATTAATTTGTAAGTCATTGTAATGTAACTCTTATCTCAGTAAGGTAAGGTATAAATTAGGATGATTGCCAAAAGTTTTATCATACTCACGACAATCATTCTAATTAATACTTTATTAAAATAAAATAAGAATTACTTTGCAAAGACTTGCTAATAGTTTTACCTCATTCAAATTTGTGCAGCGATCTCAGCCGAATACCAGTAGCGCGTGCGTTTGCACTCGCTGTAGGTACATGAACCGCGTCTAGGTGCGCGAGCGTTTTCGCTTGTTGTACAGACGGTCGGCTCTGTTCGACCGTCGGTATTATTCTGTGATACTTACTTTAGAAATTAAAGGACATTTCTTATTGATGCATTTCTTATTTTAGTAGACTGGACTGAGAGTGACGACAATGATGTTACATCGTGAGCTTATAAAAAATGTATACTAGCCATACCATAGAGTAACCGGCTTAGGACTGAAAACCAGCGTATTAATTAACTGTTTGAGTCTTTAAACGAATGTCCAAAATATTGTTAGCTATAATATGATTTTTGGTACTTTCAACTCAAATAGCAGCCAGGGGGTTAATTCTAGATCTATGTTGTAATAGGTAAAACATGTTCGTGATGTTATATTAAATTAGAAGTTGGTCTTTTTTAAATCATCATCTGCCTAGCCTTTTCCTTACTATGTTGGGGTCGCCGAATGGTTACGCTCACAACACTTGTAAAAATATGATTTTTAGCATTTTCAGTCTCAAATAGCAGCTGGGGGTTAATTGTAGACTTTCGTTGTAATGGTAAAAAAATGCTCAGGATTTTATTTCCCATAACAGTATGTTTTGGGTCTATTTAAATCATTGGAACGCACGTTTAAAAGTAAAAGTATAAATAATATTTTTTTGTAAATACACAGTAAAAGGGGCTCAAACAGGTAAATATAAAACAATCAAAACTATTAAGGCCGGGTCACGAGCATGGCGTACGGACTTGCGATACTTCGTCCACTGTCGGGTTAGCGCGGGAGCGCGGGTGGGCGTTATTATGTTCCTCGTTGCCGCGCATAATGGCACGTTCGCACAGTCTTTTTAAGGCAATTACAGTACTTTTTTTTTCTAGTACGATCATTTTTGGGTACGAAATGGATGATGTCCTTTAATAGAGTGCTCTGTAAACAACATTTTAATCCGTCTGAGTTAAAAAATAGGCCAGTATTTTTATTTTCGAAATATAACTTTTTTGTAGCGTTGTAATTGTAGATATTTTACTTCGGACTGGCTTCTGCCCGCGACTTCGTTCGCGAGAAATTTCATACTCCCCATTCCCCCTCTTAGGGGTGGAATCTTGAAAAACCCTTTTCTAGTGGATACCTACTCTTCACAAAGAACAAACCCTCCGAATTTCACGTCTCTAGGGCCAGCGGTTTAGGCTGTGCGTTAATATATCAGTCAGTCAGGACTTTGAATTTTATATATATAGATGAAAATCTGGAACACTGGGGGTCTACTCCAAAGTGGTAAATTTATCGTATCGGCCGAATGTTCGGTCATTTCCTACTACGAACTTCATTCTATTTGGTTCGGTCGGTTCCGATCCGACTGAACTTTATTCTGAAACTTGTTGTATCGTAAATCCAGACTCGTTCTCACGATTTTATATAGGTTATCGTGACATTTTGAATCAGTGGTAATTAAACTTTTAAGTACCTACTAATAATACAAAATGTATCTACATATCTACGTAAAATACATACATAAACTCATGCCTTATTCCCGTGGCGATAGGTAGAAACTTTAAAACGTCACGTGCTACGACTATCCTTACACACTCCTTTTGTCTCGTTCACGTTCATACATCTGATCATACACGCACGCCGGTTACAAGTTCTGCGCACCTGACCTATCTGAAGAACATCACCAATAAGAGGTCACTATAAATTATGTCCTCCTAGAGTTTCCACTCACATCTGCCTTGTCAATACCTTTTGTAAGTTACTTTTCATTCATCCTCTCAACATGACCGAACCATCTACAGTACCCGGCGATAAATATTGCACATCGACCTTTGGAAAAAGACAATCGGCTAATTTCGGCTTCGTAGAGCGTTATCTCTGTCGCACGAAATACAAACAGTCCGGTATCTATTAGGAGCTGTTAAAACAATTATGATTTGCTTCTTTTGATAATTATTTTTATTCTTTGTATAAAATACAAAAAAATGTAAAGGTCGATGAGCAATATTTAACGCCGGGTACTGTAAGCATACTCTTTTCAAATTTTGTCACTACATCTTCTTTTAAACTGCACCGTGCCTTATCACATCATCACTCAGCCTCTCATCAGTCACACAACACATGCTTTGCAAGAAACGCGTTTCCACTGCATTTCTTCCACTTTCATGCTTCTTTTGCCACACCCGACATTCACTTCCATACATAAACGTAGGCACCAGCACACCATTGTGATCAGTTTTGGTTTCAATCAACTCAGCTTATCGCAGTCCACTGCTGGACATAGGCCTCTCGCAGACTGCACCACAGCACCCTGTCCTCCGCCTTCCGCATCCAGTCTACCCCAGCCACCTTCTTTAGGTCGTCCGTCCATCTAGCTGGGGGACGTCTCACACTACGCTTACCGAGACGCGGTCTCCACTCCAGGACTCTTCTGCTCCACCGGCCATCGGTCCTTCGACAGACATGGCCAGCCCACTGCCACTTCAGTTTGCTTACTCTGCAAGCTATGTCGGTAACTCCTGTTCTTTTCCGGGTAATTAGCTTTGGTTTAATATTTACAAATATCTGCTTAATTAGGTATGATGTCCGTCACATTGACTTGAGCTTTAATACTCACTCGTAATACCCCATAATCTATATACATAAAACAAAGTTGTATACACAAAACAAAGTCGTATACATAAAACAAAGTCGTATGCATAAAACAAAGTCGTATACAGAAAACAAAGTCGGGTTAGTTACACCATTTATATCTAATGAACAGCTGGACCAATGTATAGGATCTTTGATTTGTTGGATTTGTCTCCGCCCTGAATAGCAGAATAACTATTAAAACAAATCCACAAATTAATTTATAATGAAGATAATTCGTTTTCTCATACATTTATTCTTATTGATTCTGAGTCGGTACAAAGTTTGCTGGGTCTTCTAGTAGGTTATATAAGAAACATTTAGAATATTTAACACGTATAACTTTCACCGCACGACTTGCGACTTACGGTCGTAGGTACACACTCAGACGAGTGCCTTACTTTGTGTAAATTATTTTATCACCTCAAAACAGTGAAGGAAAACACCGTGAGAGAACCGGCATGCCCTAGAACCATAAATTAGCAGACATGTGACATCTACCAACCCGCAGTGGCGTTGCGTGGTTGATTATAATAAATAAAATAAATTTATTTCTTGAAAGGTAAATAACACCCATTATTATTAACACACGTATAAAATCAGATGAAATTCAAATTAAATAAAATCAATACAAATCAAATTAAATGGAAACAGAATAAAACAAATTAAATTAAATCAAATTAAAATAAATAATCAAAACAATTAAATTAATATGGAAATAAAAATTAATAAATAATCACAAGAATCAATACCTTCCTTTTTACAAATTTCATTCAAAGCAATAAAAAAAATGAAAATTAAAATACATACACACGTCATCCAAAACAAACAACTAATAAAATAAAAACACATAATATTACATAATGCGAGGGCATGTGCAGTAGCATATGCCCTCGTATGCATGCGTGGATGCAGCTTCATAGTAATGAAGCTGCATCCACCTCTGCAATAGGGCAGATCCCACCGCTCGGACAATACCTTCAGGCCCCTGTTCGAGCTGTTTTGTAGGCGAATTAATAGTGAAGCGCTCTCTTTCCTTATAATCGCCAAAAAGTCATCAGTCCGCGCCTCAGCAAACATAGTCGAAGCACTACAACACCCCATTATAGCCCACTCCCCTTCGAAGAGAGTTGGCCTGTGTTCCAGTAGTGTGAACATTACTAGCTGATTATGCATAACTATCAACAAAGAATTTTTCACAGACTTCCAAACAACTTTGCTGAAAGAAATGTTTCAGTATAAATTTTCACTTTATCATTATAATAAATAACAGTGTTTTCATGACATTCTGTCGTGTTATCGAAACCGAAAAATTGTATTTCATTTATGTGTTCATTTGTGTTTTGTGTTTTTAGGGTTTCGTATCCGAAGGATCAAACGGGGTTCTATTACTAAGGCTCCGCCATCCGTTCGTCCGTCTGTCTTTCACAGGGCTGTATCTTTTGTACCGTAACACACACACTTACAGACATTACAAATTTTCACAGAGTGTGTATCATCACCTGCCTAACCTTTTCCCAACTATGTTGGGGTCGGCTTCCAGTTTAACCGAATGCAGTTAGATACCAGTATTTTACATGGAGCGACTGCCTATCTGACCTCCACAACTGATTTACTGGGTAATACGATACCCCTTGGTAAGCCTGGTTGTCAGACTTTCGGGCTTCTGACGACCCGTAACGACTGTCAAAGATCCACGAATGACAGCCCAACCACGACCAACGGCTTAACGTACTTTACTAGGCACAGAGGGGTTAGGTATGTAAAGATGGTCACCCATCCACGGACCAACCGCGGTAAGCGTAGCTTAACCTCATCGATCGACCCGTGCGACTGTTATAACTTTACCACAAGCCCCTCCCCACGGTACTACTATTGCCGCTATAATATCAAATAAATTAAAGGGGTGCATCCACAAGAGACGTGTTTTTATTACTCAATTGTTTTAAAAAAATGTAGTGTTAAATATTGAACGGTGGTGGGAACTCTTCGTGGCGAGTCCGACTTACACTGGGCTGCTTTTTCAACCTTATGTGCGTTTGTATTTTTAAATGACTCATAAATCCAGTGCGTTAAGTTTACATACATTGTTCTTTCTGTCTGTACGGAGCGGAATTACTGGTGATAATTCAATTAAATCTTCAGGAAAAACATTAAATCTGTCTTATCAAATTATAGTGACTCAAATAAATTGGATTTTAGTAAGTACGAGAATCGTTTGAAATAAAACAAGTTCTGGCAAAATTATAGAACGTTTAGAAAATAAAAATAATACAGACGTTCATAAAAATGAGAGAGTAGGTAAGTTTTCTTTAGTAGCATAAAAATGAGGAAAAGGAATTGTGTAATTAAAGTCCTCAGTTCCTCACGACCGTGTGTTGGCGTATTTTACGGCCAAAGAATCAGCATTGCCATCCAACGTGGCAATGCTGCCAGAATTTTGGGGACATGTCCCATTGACAGCGATACGGACGTATTTTTAAATGTTCAATGAGTTCTACCCCTTTTTTTGTACTTGTACATAATATTATATATAATTGTGTTGACTTGTATAAGTTCTCAATTATCCACTTGAATAAGTACAAGAGTAATAAAAAAAACAGGTTAATAAGAAGAAGACTCGCGCTCCGAGGGCTCCGTACAAATTTGTAGGTATGTAAAATGTTTTATAATTATTATTTTTTGTAATGTAACTACAAATTTACGATTTTCGGATGTCTTCCTTTACTTATGCTACATGACCTTGCATCTTGCCAAATATCATGATTCTAGATCAATGGGAAGTACCCTGTAGGTATTGATATCGGAACATAAATGCCCGTATCTTTTGGTTGCGTTAACTTATAAGTTTGATTTGGTCACTGTTTCAAGGGAATGCAGTCTTGAGTATTTGATATTAATTTCAACTTGAAACTCCACGCGTTCTTGAGAAAAAGGGTCTTGACTGACAGACAGACAAACAACGAATGATTTTATAAAGGTTCCGTTTTTCCTTATGAGGTGCGGAACCCTAAAAACAACTTCTACTAACATTATTCACAAAAAAGATATCCGATTTCCAAAAATAAAACCTAGCCATTTCTCGTCTGACAATCAGCCAAGATAAACATATGGAAAATGGAAAAATATTTTATCAGAAATATCTCAAAGATGTTGACTTGAATTTCATATTTCGATTCTTTGAGATCCACTGCTGCGCTATCCTATGGGATGACAGAATATCTTTATTCTATCATTCATAAGAACAAAACTGTGGGCCAAGGATAAAATTTATGCTCTTAAAGTGTTTTTACTTATACGTTCTCTTGTGGTTTTAAAATAATGTCCGTGAAATAATTACGTCTTTCGTTTTCGTCGTCGGTGTAGTAAGATCTAGATAAACAATAAGTTATTATAGGTGGGTGGTTGTGTTAAGAATAATTAAAGTTGATAACATCATTATAGCCAAGTTGTTAAAAATAAATAAGATACTTTAGTTCACTTGCTACGCTTTTCGTAGCACCGTGCTACGAGTGCTACGACGAAACCGTAGCAACGTAGAACTTTTTCGAATTCTGTATTCGGAGACAGACATAGATGAATGCTTTTCATAATATAAAAAGCATGATCTTTTAAATGTATTAAACTTTCCTTATCTTTCGCATCAACCCACAAACATGCCGAACATAAGGATTAAGGATTATAATGTTATTACAATGTTTTTCCCTTCCGGTCTCGGCTAAAAATATCTTCCATCGACTTTTAAATATTTTTCATTCTCAACCAATTTTATAGGTTGAAAATAACTAGATAATGAATTTATGTATAACAGGGTTAAAGTGTTAGATTTTTAGTTTGATGGAGGTAAATTCTTCGCGATAAATGTCGTGGCTTTTTGTTTTTAGGAGAAGATTTAAGGCGCTACCTCGAAAATAAATCGTAGCGACTGATCTACTAAGCGAGCGAAAGTGATGCAATTACTTTTGAAACGCAAAAGAAGAGAGATGCCTATAATGTGCGTGCGCTCGGAATTAAAAGACGTATGTGCCAAAACGAATTGACTCCTTTTTAAAAAAATAAATTAATTAAATTTAAAACTACTTTGAGTAAACTTTATGATAATTCTCTATGTTTTAAAGTAAATTCCATTGAATAACCCTTAAACGTTACGCCGCCGTGATGTCGAGAGAAGTAAAAAAATAGATATAACTTTGCAATTTTTTTGTATAAAGAAAAATTCATTAAGTCGTGTATTCCTTTTACATGATACTAGACCAAAAAGTAAAAAAACATACACCAAATTGTTAAATCCCTATTCCACATATGTACTTTACAAGTTACACGAAATAGAAAAACCACATTCTTTTCAATATATTATCACCTTAATATTATTTTATGTTATGTTATTTTTGACAAAATATTTAAATATGGCGTCTGTTGATGTTACTTTTTTACTTTTTGTCTTTTAATCATAGTAGCTTTAGCTAAGTAATGAATGCTAACAAAAATACAAAACCATTTCAACCATTAAAATTCTCCCTCGAACATCAAAAAGTCGTGCAGATAAATGCAGGCAACACCAAAGGATGAGACAAGTTAAACAATAAGTTTGCAGCTAATACTAGTAACAAGTTAGACTAATTGTCGGTTGGCGTGCGAACTCCTTAGTTAAGTGTACCTTGGTACAAGTTACTTTGCTTTTTTGCTTTTGTCACTGGTAACGTATCGCTCCGGTTTCGTTTTAAATATGGTACACGACATCGAGTAATGAATTTTTGTTTTTTTTCCAGCGCTAAGTTTTTTTTTGCTGTCGGTATTTCCACTTGGGGTATAATGGTCTTCTTTTTCTACTCGTTTCGTTAACTAAGATTTTCTCAGACCAGTACGTAACGACTTTTATAGCTCAGTCTTTTGCTTCATATAAGTTCTAGTGGGCGACGGATAGGACAGAAGATAGTAAAGTATATGCTTTAAGAAGGCTCCACACTCACACTGTCGCTATAATGGTGAAGAGATTAGTCAATCAGCAAGAGCGGGATACAAGGAGGTGAAGAGCCAATCCGTTATTAATTCCTTTTACCACTAATGGGTTATACCGTATCGTACAAGTTCCTTTGCTTTTTTGCTCTTGTCACTGATGACGTATAGCTCGGGTTTCATTTTAAATATGGTACATTATATGGGTAATGAATGTTTTTGCACTTTTTGCGCTAAATTGTTTTATGTTATCAATATTTCCACTTCCACACTCTCTGACTGTTATGGTCTTCTTCTTTTCGTTTCCATGACTAATATTTTGTCTGACCAAGTACAAACGCTAGCACATCAAGCTACTACAATCTGTCAAATTTCTTTAATAGATTTTCATCTTTATTGCTAAAGCATTAGGTTCAAAGTTGATCGAGAAAATTTGACAGTTTTGGGTAGCTTCATGCGTTGGCGTCTGTACGTAATGACTTTTGTACTATACCTTCAGTTCGGTCGTTTGTCTCATTTAAGTCCTGAAGGGTGCAGGATGTTGTTCGTGACTGATATTTACCTTCCAATTCGTTGTTCATCGAGGTTCTTTAAATAAATCGTAGGTTAGCAAAACCATTTAAAGGTATATTCCTTTTAAAAAAGCACAGTCATTACATCATCACATACATTACACATCTACTTATTAATTGGAAGTTGATTAGAGTTTTATCCTGAAATTAGAAATTACCAGTTTGTTTTCAGCAATTTTGAACGAAAATAAGCTCAATCAACAAGTAATATTAGATACTCTATATACACTTCTGACATGGCTTTTACTTCGAAGAAAAGGTACAGGCTCCCGCGGACACGCGCGAAGCAACGCTGCGACGCGATTCTAATAGAAAAATTTCCATGAAATTTCTATAGAATTTTGCTACTGGAGTCGTGTCGCACCTGTCTGCGGAGGCTTGACGAAACTTTCAATACACGTGTTCTTACTTACCTATGTATAGTCAGACTTATCTGTCTTATTTATTAATTAGCTCCTTTCGCAAACTTCTACAGGAACAAAATTGTAAGTAATAATATATCTATAATTAAAAGCAGATACAGTGAATTTTTGAACACGCTTGTTTCGACTTTCGATTGCTGTACTTGTTAAATGCTATGTCGAAGCACGAGTTTCAGTTATACGAACTTTCGAGCAGGAAAAGTCACTTTTGAATTGCGAAAGAGTTGCTGGTTTACTTTAAAAACGATTGTTTTGTATTTCGAATTGCTAAAGAATTGCTGGCTTACTTACAAAACTTTTTTTTGTCATTAGTTGCTACTAATAATATCGTAATTTTTACAGGAAGGATTTCTTTAAGTTACTTGGAGAAAAGTTTTTTTTTTTTAATGCGTGTCGTATTACCCATTAACTGGCCTAATAACTACGATTGGTATATACTTGTATAAGTTAAACTAATTCTAGTATAGAATGTACATACATTAACGGTTGCTAGCAATTTGGGGCACTTAAAATGGCGCTGTATGAGAATTAAACTTTAATTTAAAAGAAGACGTAGGGTCACAAATTGAAAAGAAAACTTAAGTAGATGGTTGGACCATAATGAGAGGATTAAAGAAACGCGAGTAACAAATGATACCTTTATTGTTGATAACAATTTTACAATATTACGCTAATTTAATTTAAAAGAAGATGTAGGGTCATAAATTGAAAAGAAAATTTTATTAGATGGTTGGGCCATAATGAGAGGATTAAAGAAATGCGAGTAACAATAGATATTTACACGGCAAGTGGAAAGGCTGGTGCCGTAGGGGACGCTCTAGAAGGACACATAACCATATGGGTGATGTTCTTTAGAAAGGATAGTAGGTCAGATAGGTGTATACTAGCAACC
This sequence comes from Luperina nickerlii, assembly GCA_963855955.1. Lineage (NCBI taxonomy): Eukaryota > Metazoa > Arthropoda > Insecta > Lepidoptera > Noctuidae > Luperina > Luperina nickerlii. Next base: position 17,682,580 of record OY979678.1, read on the forward strand.
GGCGTGCGCGCATGACCGTAAACGAAGCAAAAGGAGTATGATGATGATGATGATGATGGGACTCCCTTTTCCGCACTTAGACTCCCATTCGGTCCGTTGTGCGTGGGGATTCTGGCTAACAGAGCCAGCCTAGCTCCGCCCAGCAAAAGGAGTATGTAAAGGCTCCTTCAAACAGGCGCGACACTACACGCGACACAAAGGCACCACAAGTCGCTCAAAGAGCGGTGCCTTTGTGTAGCGCGCGATTCGCGTCGCGCGTCGCGCCTGTTTGCAGGAGCCTTAAAACATAAAGTCCTCCAGATCGTATTTTGGCCTCGGCGGCCAATCTCAACGGAGACTAGCCTTCGGCGCGGGCATTATAGTGCACAAGTGTGCGCACAGACACAGGTGCACTCCCTTTTACTCTTCATAGTCCGATGGGACGGCAATCCGACACGACCGGGGAGGACCAACGGCTTAAAGTGCTTTCCGAGGCACGGGGGTATCACACAGCCGACTCGGGCTGTTACTAAGAAATTCCTAATGGAAAAACTCAATAACACTTAAAAGGAGTATGTAAGGACCGTAGCAAGTGGCGGTCGGTAGTATCTGCCTACTCTCATGGGAAAAAGGCGTGAGTTTATTTACCTAACCTGCATTCACGATTCATTTGCCAAAAATGTAAACAAGAGTTTATGGAAAAATAACTTTAATTTCTACACAATAAAGTTCAGTTCATGCAAGTAATAAAAATGTTTGAAGTTGTACTTCAAACATTTTTATTACATTTTTAATAGTACTAGTCACTTTGAAATCAATTTAATTACAATTAAAATAAAGTTGATATTTGAATAACTTGAAATAACGTCAATTTGATACATTTTGAATAGACTTTATGTATGTGTTTGTTTTAATTTGAGGATGTCTTGAATGTGTATTGTCAATGGTAAAAAGATGATCGCTGTTCTGTGTTTCTTATTACTAGCTGTTCGTAAGCTTATATCAATCAACCTCTAACAATTTCAAAAATAAATCAATGTATAGTGTATTATGTTAGTTCATTATATGTTTTCCAAAGTTTTTCAAATTAAAGGACGTTTCTTACCTTATTCTACATACAAAACGTAACAATTTCCGTCCAAATAGCATGGTAAGCACTCACTTAACTGCGCGTCTGACGAATTCAGTTCCGAAAGTGCATTGCCAAACAAAATGCATGTAACTACCAGTAAGGCGACACGGAGAAATATGGTCCCCACTTTGGCAGTTAGCGTGGAAATGCTGCTCTTGAATTTATGTCTATCTGCCCAGATATTGTAGATCAAGGAATTATTACTGGCTGAATAGATTGTGGGATCTAGGAAGTTGGTTTACCTCCTGAAAATGTTATGTGAAATATATCAGAAAGAGGTGTATTGCAATTCAAGGTAAAGGTTTTGGTTTTTAACCGGTTGAATACCGTATGACAGAAATAATTTAAAAGCCATTGTGTGTTGTGTGGATCCACGTCGAAGATAGTTCGAGACGCTAAGAAGGGTTAATTTAAAATCATAATTATGCTTTATCACCATTACCCGATTGCAAAGAAGGGTTATCTATACATTGTTTGTTCTCACAATTTCTCGCTATTTCAGCTTAGGTACAGACGCAACTGTCAAATTTTCCCAATCAACCTTGAACCTTATGCTTTAGTAATAAAGTTGAATATCTATTAAAGAAATTTTACAGTTGTAGTAGCTTGATGTGCTGGCATCTATACGTCAATTATGACCAGCATCCTAATTGCTTAACACACTTTTAATCAGAATCCAAACGATTTTAAATGAATTTGCTAGTCCATTGCGTTATATGTTTGGAAAATTTGTGTGCTCAACAACGTTAATAACGCAATGAATGTTGTGAAACTGTCAAAATGAAAGGTTACCATGGCAAATATGTTACAAAATTACTCCGCAGATTGGCGACTACTGGTTTCTCTTAAGGCCACCGACCCCTGGTTGAACCGCTTTATTATTATTTTTTTATTTGAAATGGATTTGCTCTTGACTCTAGTCTAGGTCAGAAGTGACAGAGACAAAGTCGACGAACGAGTGAGCTTACCCAGAAGAAGCCTGTAAAGTCTTTATTTAAAAGTTTTTTAAATATAATTGTATGATGAATATCAGCAATTTTAATTTAAAAGTATATTTATAGGACAAAACTACTTAATAACTAATACTTAATTACTAATACTAAATATAAATAACAAAATTAAATCCTAAATTAACTAAAACTATACAGAAACTAATAATTGCGAAGAAAAATTCATCCGCATTACTGTCGACTTGTAATGTACCCAAGAGACTGGCGGCATTACCACGTTGTATGGCAATGCTTAGCCTCTCGCCAAGTTAAAAGCCAGCCCTTGGGTCACGGGAAGTGTCAACCAGCCGTTTTGAAATTTCTTTAAAAAGAAAGTAAAAGTAAGTTTCTTTAAAGTTTCTTAGATTTTCTAAGTTCCCGGAGTAAGTACAGTCAGCAACAAAGGTCGATTAACACATCAGTTTTTCTAATCTCATTTATTGAGCAAAATATTGACACTTTTGTTTTTTTTTTAATCTTAGTTATTGAGAAAAATATTTGGTCAAAATTGCATTGTACTTCTGCTGCAATTTTGAACAAATATTTTGCTCAATAACTGAGATTAAAAAAACTGAAGTGTTAATCGACTTTTGTTGCTGACCGTACAAGGCTTTCAATTGAACTCAGACTTTCATAGAAACTCTACAAACAACAATCGCCGACTCACTTTTATAACAAGCATTAACTTTGCTTAGATGGAGAAGGTATGTACCAGGAATTCTTACTAATAGTTCTCAGTCGGTCACCTTTACAATAACTTTTAACTGAGAACCTACTTATTATTACTGATGTTTGCCGAAGCGCGTACAGACGACTTTTACGCAATAAGACGCAAGCGGGTGTCGTCGCTGCTGGGTAGATTACGCGGCAGCAGCAACAATATTCTGAGGATAATTTCTGATAAATTTCAGTGTCCAATGCACTCGCTTTGGGTACGCATCGCAGTTGGGGTGGAAAAGTGACATTTTAATTGTGAATGAATCAAATGTAATTTTTATTTATATTATAATTTTAATTTTGATTTTTTTTTTGTAATTGATTCAAAATCTATAATTTAATTGTTATTTATATTTAATTTGTGTACCTACTAACATAAATCTTAAGCTCCAGTTGTACTAACCATTATGGATCATTTGTAATCGGACATATAAATAAAATATAATTACATATTTTTTCCTTGTTTTCATATTGATGTAAGTAATAATAAGGGGCTTGTGGCTAAACAATAACAGCCACATGGGCTAATCGAAAGATAAGCTACGCTTGCCGAGGCCGGTCCATGGATGGGTAACCATCCAATACTAATCGAGACCCCTCCTTGCTTCGGAAAGTACAGACGCCAGCACATCAAGCTACTACAATCTGTCAAATTTCTTTAATAGATTTTCAACTTTATCGCTAAACCATAAGGTTCAAAGTTGATTGGGAAAATTAGACAGTTTCGGGTAGCTTGATGTACTGGCGTCTGTACATTAAGTTGATGGTTCCGGCTGTCATTCGTAGGTCTGTGACAGTTGTTACGGATAGTCAGGTACCCAAAAAGTCTGACAAGCAGTCTTAACAATGGGTATCGTATTACCCAGTAACTGGGTTGTGGAGGTCCGATAGGAAGTTGCTCCATGTAAAATACTGGTATTAAGCTGCATCTGTTTAGACTGGAAGCCTGGAAATGGCTAACCAGATCGAAGATAATAATAACAATACCTGCCTATTATAGTTCTACAAAGTAGTGGCAAAGGCCTCTCTTCTCATACAGATAAGGGCGAGTATTGATCACCACGCTTGCTTAAGAGCGTTTACGCCGTACGGCATTTCATACAAAGTTTCCAGTCCTTGTTTTTCGAATTGAATGAACCGATTTTAATGAAATTTCATACGCATAAGCAGGATACAAGGGTCTAAAACCGTGCAGCAGTGATGTCACAATCTGTTTTCTTTTTGGTTTTGTTTTGTAAGTGTATTACTAACATAGTTTGTAAGTATATTGTTACTAAGTCTTGTTGCTTGAAATAAAATTATTATTATTAAAAATTTATTTAAGAACATTTTCGAAAAATTGTGATACAGCCAAATTAGACCGATTTTAAATTTTCCATAGAAACAGATTTCCAGTTATCTTTTTTTAAATAAGACATTTCTAAAAATAATGTTCCTGCAACCGATCATCCAGTAATTTTGCATATACGTTGTCAGGTGTACAGAAACGGACATAAGGTACCTTTCATCCCGAAAAAAAGTGCTGTTCCCGAGGAAAACAACAATAACGTTATTATGATAATAGATGGCGCCACGTGTCTTTCGAATCAAAAACAGGACGTCTGTCGGGTCAGCTAGTGAACTATAAGGCCAAGTTTCCTCACGATGTTTTCCTACAGCGATGTCAGTAATCTCCAAGACAAACTCAGAAAGTAGATATGAATTGAAAAATTCATATTGGTACTGGCCCGGATTTGACACCACAACCTCATGCATGAGAAGCGGGGTGTGCTTTTAAGCACTGCATCGTATGCTGCACTGTCTGACGTCATCACGTCAACGCCAGCTGTCGCTGAAAACCAGCGCTGGGGCTCTGTCTCGTATAGGGTCTTAGCATTATGCTGAGCGATTGCCGTTTTGCGTAGATGTGACGCTTGTTTTCTCCCAAAGTGTTATTCTGTTTTTTTGTTTGTGTTTATTTTATGCGTCATGTTTGCCGCAAATAAACGTATTTTCTTTCTTTTCTTTTTCATTCACTGGGTCACACGGGTCTCTATTACTTAAATCCTAACAAAATTTCTTTATTTACACACCACAGTGTGTCAACACTCAATAAACATGATATTTTCTATATAAACAAGTACTGACCCACTTGGTCGGCCATGTTAGGTAGTTTCACAAGATTTACGAACTGAATTTGAGCTTAACATGGATTAATAGCTGCTAACACATTGTTTGAGTCGATTAGAAGTCGTATAGTTGGCAACGGTAAATAAAACAATATATCCGTCAGCCCCGAACATAGTAAATGTAGATTTACAATGTTCGGGGCTGACGGATATATTGTTTCATTTACAGGTTATATACACAGTAATAAATGACCTCTGGTTGTTGAATGACAAGAGAGAGGCCCTGCCATGAACACATGACATAAGCGTAATGTAAATTCGAACGATTTTTTAATTGAAAATAGAACGTCCAAAGGTGTGTCCAGACCTGGCGAAAGCGCCACGAATGTTCGGTTACAGCCTACGTCTGGTGCGCTACTCTAGTGCAACTCCGGCAAGGCTCGAGTGGGGTGCGCATGCAGCGCGCGCGCAGCTCGTGCGCACATAGCTTCTTTCACGTTTGAACTATGAGCCTCAGTTGTGAATTTGAGGTGAGCCTCAGAGGTGCACCGCGGGCGGCATGTGCGCACCTACTGCGCCGCTCGAGTACGGCGAATATCTTGCGCGCGAGCGGCGCGCGGACGGCGCCGGATCTGCGTACGAACATGAAATCGCGAGCGGCGCATTCGTCAGGTCTGAACACATCTAAAGCTACATCTATACTAATACTATATTTATACTATTAATAATAAAACTGAAGAGTTTGTTTGTTAGAACGCGCTAATCTGTTCCTCGAAGCCTTTCCGATAAAATAGATAATAGTTAATAAAAATAATAATAATAAATAAAAAAATAATTACCATCTCATATTCGTCTCCAAATATTTTGCCCAATAGCTCTAGAATATATATATATATAGTTTTAGTTTCACTTAACAATGATTATTTTTGTCTGACTATGAATAACTGAATGACGTCCAAGTCGCCCACTCACCCTCTCTTCTTCTTTTAATTTGAATTAATAAATCGGCAGAGTCGAGGTTTTAAATATAAAAAACCGGCTAAGTGGGAATCGGACTCGCACACGAAGGGTTTCATAACACAAAACAAAAAACGCCGAAAAACACGTTTCTTATATAGTACGGGACCCCTTTAATTTTTAACTTTATTTTATATTTATGATTTTTTGTTATAGCAGCAATAGAAATGGGTACACACTGTGAAAATTTCAACTGTCTACCTATTACCGTTCATGAGATGTATCTCATGATCGGTAATAGGTAGACAGTCCATAACAGACAGATGGGCTGACGGAAGGGCGGACGGACTGACGGACGGACAAAGGAGGCTTAGTAATAGGGTTCCGTTGGCACCCTTTGGGTAAGGAACCCTAAAATTAATGAAACAGAGAGTATATCAAATCTTTTCTGATATGTTTTTGTTGTTTTTCTTGGGCATGAAGTAACATAAAATGTTTTATGTGAAGAAAATTGCTATCGAGTCTATTTCTGTTATAAATGTGGAAAAATATATCAAGGGAGAAAATATAAAAAAAATATCAAAACGTTTGTGACGTTGACAAAATTGTGGTGACCTTTTCAAAAAGCAACTAATCATTAAATGATGCGTTCGCAGTACCTACAGTTTGCAAATATTTTTCTGTAAAATACTGGTATTCAGCTGCATCCGGCTAGACTGGAAGCAGACCCTATCATACTTGGGAACAGGTTACGCAGATGATGACTGTATTTTTGTAAAAAGACTTGAAGTTTATTCGCCTTTATTTAAATACAGTCAGGGAAATTATTTGTTAAGAAAATTTACAACCTACATCATTTTGGCGTGTTACATATATTTTATACAACTGTAAAAGAACGACAGTTGCGATACGAACAATTTCAGTTGAAAGTTAATTAGCTTATAAATCAATTTCCCCGACTTTATGTAAGCAAACTGAGTAGGGTCAGCAACAAAAGTCGATTAACACTTCAGTTTTTTTAATCACAGTTATACCTATATAATATTATTTAGATATGCATTTTAGCCAGCGCCATTTTAAGCGCCCCCAGTAAGTTGAAGCACAGTTCGGTAAGTAATTTGGGAGTATTAACCAAGTAGTATCTAATGAGGCTAGAGGAGCTAATTTGTGCCGCAACTTGATTTGTTATTATTACATACTCTCAACTTGCCAACTGGCTATAGATATTACTAATCTTCCCCCGCGGTTTCACCCGCGTGGAGTTCAGAAAAAAGAATCTATAAAACCATCTCCATAAAAAAATACATATATTTTCTTACACACAGTTTCTTTATACCAAATTCCATTATTATATAACTTACTATCAGCGCCCCGCGGTGTCACCCGCATAAGTGTAGATCCCGTGGGAAGATCGGGATAAAAACAATCCAATGTCTTTCCCCGGGATGCAATCTATCTCTCTGCCAAATTTTATCGAAATCCGTTTAGTGGTTTCGGCGTGAAAAGGTAACATACAGACAGACAGAGTTACTTTCGAATTTATAATATTATATTAATATGGAAGTATAGATTTATTACATTATTTCATGAACTCAAAAATGAGTATATATACAATACTAGCTCCTGCCCGCGACTTCGTCCGCGTGAAATTTCTTGTTCCCCCGACCCACCCCGTCGCATCGCCTGCCTGCGCTTTTAATTCGTTTACATTTTTTCTGACTTTTTTGGTTTTTGCTCGGCTCCTAAGGGTTCTAGCGTAATGTTAAGTAGCCTATAGCCTTCCTCGAGAATTGGGCTATTAAAATGCAAAAATAATTTTTCAAATCCGACTGGTAGTTCCAGAGATTAGCGCGTTCAACCAAACAAACAAACAAACTCTTCAGCTTTATAATATTAGTATAGAAGTATAGATATAATGCGACTAATTACTTACAGGTACTAACTAACTATCACACTGCCGGGAAAAAGCCAAGCAGTTTGTCAGTACAGGCTTAGTATAGGCCTTTGCCTCCCCCAAGTCCTTCCAGGAACTCTTTTCCCGCGCCACCTCCAACCAGCCCTCGCGGCACGCGTCCAGGTCATCTCGCCATCTCTTTCTGGGCCATTTCTTTCATCCGTCGCGTCGGTTATTGAAAAAATTTTTGCTATTCCATACATTTTGGCCACGTAGGTAACCATCACTTTTCTATGATACAGCAGATTTTTTGAAGTGAAAACTTCTTTAGCGGCGCTGTGTACTTTTTTTGGAATGGGTAAAAACTTCTAAATTCGCGTCAGGTCACGTGACCCTGATCGAAAATTCGTAAGACGTGACGCGCGTTGTTGAGGACAGCGCCATCTATGCACATCGGGAAGAACTACGAGGGCCTCGCGTACTAACTACGTAGGCCTCGCGTACTAACTACGTAGTTCATCCAAGAACGACGAGATGGCGCTGAACCACGATTTGTAAATCTGAATAAATTCCTTTCACGAGAAGAATAAACCAGTCAGTTTGGTCATCATACCTGATTTGCAAAAAACCCTATAAAATAAGGAACACACCTTAACACGCGTGTTTTGTTTATAAGACGATTCACAAAATACACTCGTAATTGTTCAAGTTTTCACTTCTGTCGGCACTACCGGAGTGCCAGTGTTTTTTTTTTGACGAAAATTTGCTACGCGACCTCTAGAATCATGTGCTGAATTCTTATTATTACAGTATGCGCGTCGATGGAGACCTGCCATCCTTATGACGAGGAGAGATTGAATTTGTTTTAAGTTTGATTATTTCCTAAAAATTGTTCGTAGTACCCTCAATTTTATTAATAACGTCCAATTACGTAACAAAACAAATCTCTACCCCAGTCACAGTTATTACGTTAAATAAATATCAGAACAGTTGCAGGCTGATGCGACAAGCGATTAGATTACACAGTAACAGCAACTGAGTAAGCAGTAAATATGTATTTTTCAATTTCAAACATAATTGGAAGCTTGGAGCAATACCAGCTTATAACGTTGTCAGTACTAATAGAATAGTTGGCTCGCCAACGGCCAGTGTGTAGCAGGGATAGTGATATTGTATACAGATGTGCTTCTGCGTTCCATTTTTTTTTTAATATTACTGAACTAGGAAAGGAAAAAAATAGGAAAAATTATTAATTGAGGGCTGATTTTTCTAACGACAGATAATTTTATCCGAGGAATAATTTTGAATTTTCGACAGTTATTCCATACAAAAACTGTCAGACGTCTATTGGATAATCAGCCCTAAATTAATCAAAGCGCCAAATAATATGTCCTTAATTATAATTAAAAAATAAATAAAACCTAATTTCAGACTAAGGCCATATTTTTTTAGTATTTTGGTGTCAGTAACGATAGTGCTTAGGTAAATAGGTTAGTATTGTTAGTTTTCACAAATTAATTATTTATTCAGTCCTAAGACTATCGCCACCCAGTGTCAGCTCTGGCAGCGATTAAAATGTATCAATATCTCTCGAGTTTAATCTCGAGCTTACAATAATTGCTGGCTGTGTGTGTTGGTACCTATTGATGATTAGCCATCCCTGGAGTCGAAGATTGATTCTGTTGCGAACAAAAATCTTTTAAATAAAACTAATGAAGCGCTTTGTGTAAGTACAGACACCAACAGATCAAGCTACCCGAAACTGTCAAATTTTCTCAATCAACTTTGAACCTTATACTTTAGCGATAAAGTTGAAAATCTATTAAAGAAATTTGACAGATTGTAGTAGCTTGATGTGCTGGCGTCTGTACCTACTACATTTTTTGACGTGATGTCAGTATGAAAGTGTAAATTTTTTTACTTGTTCGCAAACTGGATCGGTCCTCGTCGATCGGCTGACCAGTCTGTAGCAACCCACCAAGTGTAAATTCAAACAGGTGTATTTTCTAAACAATATCAGTTTGTAGACCTCAATCAACTCAGCTTAACGCAGTTCCCTGCTAGACATAGGCCTCTCCCAGGCTGCGCCACAACACCCTCTCCTCAGCCTTCTGCATCCAATCCATCCCAGCTACCTTCTGTAGGACGTCCGTCCATCTAGCTGGGGGGTGTCCCCTCACTACGCTTGCCGATACGCGGTCTCCACTCCAGGACTCGTGTGCTCTATCGGCCATCGGTCCTTCTGTAGCGGTATCTACAATGCCACATGCAAACATCGCATCATACTGACGTCACGCAAAATCCTGCATCGCGCAAGCAGAGTTTACCGCGCAACTAGCATAGATACAATGGCCCGACATGAATCATCGGGCAGTTGCCCGCTAGACACAACACCCGTGGTCGGAGGATCCTCCCTTTTCTATAGAGTATGAGTGAACTTTACACCCTGTTCCTTATACCTCTATACTGGTGACCCCGACGTGATTTGAACACGCACACAAACAACAAACAAACATGGCATGGCGTCGACAAACATGGCCAGCTCACCGTCACTTCAGTTTGCTTACTCTGCAAGCTATGGCGATAACTCCTGTTCTTTTCCGGATCATATAATTCCTGATTTTATTCTTCAAAGAGACTGCGAGCATAGCTCACTCCATAGCGCACTGAGCCACCTTGACTTTTTGGACCAGGCCGACAGTCAGTGTCCACGTTTCGGCACCATATATCATGACATTTGTAGACTTAATAACTTGCAATAGGATTTATATAAAGGATTTAGGGTCTTAACACACAAAACTTCTTAGTAAACAAATTAATATTCTCGTCTCATTCTCACATTTATCAACGTCCCCTTTCTTTCTCTAATTACGTTCACTAAATATTGTCGTTAAGTTACAAATCTCTTAACACTACTGCTTAAGCTGGAGCCAATATCAGTGTTAATGTGTAGCACATCTGGCGCCCCTCATTCGTCGCTGGCGTGATGATAATCGAGCGAAACTAACGCGGGCCATTCTTTGCCCTTAAAATAATGTGTCTTGTTAAGGGGGAGCTATTTTATTTTATTCATTTATTTAGGGCTCCCCGTGTTGTACTTTAAAGAAAATTTGTAACGTTTTTTCTTAATTTTTTTGGGATAGCTTACTTTCTTTTACTGTCCCTTTAGATACACGATTCCCTAGTTTAAGAGACAGAGATTAATCTATTGTGTACAGATTTCTGCAGCATCCAAATGTTTTATGTAAATGTACTCTATCTGTATTTTTGGGAAATAAACATATTATTATTATTATATTCTAGGGGTTGGATAGTTTTAAAAGAAATACTATATTTTATTTCAAGGCTATAGTTTAAAAAAAGAACCTATGTTTTATTCTGTCTTAAGGTGGTGTAACGATCTGATAAAGTTTACAGGGCCAACATGGCCAGAGATCGTACAAGACGGTTTGGAAAGAAAATAGGAGGCTTTTGTCCAGCAATGGGACACAATACAATGTGTATCAGAGTGGTGTGATCAAACTTGGTGATGTGGTACAGGCCATCAAACTGAACAACTTTTTCCCAGGGACCAACAGCGTAATCATGAAAAAAACATCAGTCGTCCGATACACTTCAATACTTACTTGACCAAATGTATGGGGCGACTGATTTTGTTTTTGTGAATTTTAAAATATTTTAGAGTTCTTTAATAGTATAGAACTCTGAAATATTTTAAATTAACCACGCACCCTGATTGTCATTAATTAAACGCCGCATCACTGAAATAATTATAGAACGATGAAAATAATAATTAAATAAATATGTAGTTGGAAAATATCAGTAAAATTGAAATTTTCCAAAGTCAAATTGAATAGAGCAGCTTTTAATAAAACATTGCTGAATCAAAATAATTATGGCGATTCAATTCGGTACCGTTAAAATAAATATTGCAGTCAATTGAACGAAAACAATATTTGGTGATAATTGCATTTGTATACTCGATAAGAAGGTGTGAGTTTATATATGTAATCTGCATTCGCGATTTATTTGCCAAAACAAAATGCAAACAAATATGAGTTTATGGAAAAATAAATTTAAATCCTACACAATAAAGTTCAGTTTACGCTACAACTTCAAACATTTTTATAACTGTTTCAATAGTGCTAGTCACTCTGAAATCAACTTAATTACCAGTAAAATAAAGTTGACATTTGTTTAACATGAAATAATATTAATTTGAAACATAAGTTTGAATAGACTTTACATACGTAAGTACGTTACACAAATACTATTATTTCCATGTAACACCTTCACATTGAAATCTCACTTTCTATGAAAAATAAAACCATTCAATTTGCAATCCTTTATCTTCCACTTGCCTTCTTTCTTCGAGATGAAAGTCAAAATATTTTCGCTAGCGCAACAGCGCTTCTCCTTAAACAATACATTTGTAGTAACAATATTTGTTGCACGTCGTTTGCAGCCCGCTTGCCTCGGGAGTCTGTGTCACACCTACAAATATAATATTTTGCAAGTGTCGCTATTTTAGGGGAATATTCTAAACGTCCAATTTCACTGTCAAAGAGACTATAAATTAAATGGTATTTTGATATTAAATTTTCTAAGAAGGGGTGTGTGGACGTCTCAAGTCGCGTGGGTTTTATTAACAGACTGCTTGTTATAGTAATGTATTCTACAAACAAGACGACCACCCTCCAAACCAAAAAATACTATATCTCGACATTCAATCTAAGATCATTAGCAAGTGAAGCTAGAGTAGCCGAATTAGAATACACTATATCGAAAATTAACTGGGACATTATCGGATTATCTGAAGTGAGAAGGCAAGGTTATAAAATAGAAGACAGGGGAGCATATCTACTCTACTACTATAGCGAAACAAAAGGAGAGAAAGGTGTTGGATTCCTTGTAAAAAAGCAGCACAATACAAACGTAGAAGACTTTATCGCGATATCCGAGAGAGTTGCGGCTTTACATGTAGACTATTATTGGAGGAGGCTTTCACCGCAAAAGGCGGCCCTTACACCTAACAATACTAATCTTATTTTTAAGTACAAACACTAACATAACTAACAAATAAATAAATAAGTGCACAACACGTTAAAATATAAAACTAAATGTAATACTAAATGTAAGGGATAAAATAAAGCTAAATAAATAAATAAATAAAATTCTACAAACAAACAATGAGAATTTAATTTTGATTGAAATATAAATAAAGGTATAATCAAATCAAAATCAAATCATTATTATTTTAGCAATACACCCACATAGAATTCAGAATTTACACAAGATTACAAATTATTCACTCACTAGCAGCGTCCCGCGGTGTCACCCGCGTAATTTTCGATCCCGCAAGAATATCGGGATAAAAAGTATCATAAGTGCTATTCTAGGAAAGGGTCTATCTATGTGCTAATTTTCATCCAAATCTGTTCAACGGTTTACGCGTGATTGAGTAACAAACATCCAAACATCTTAACAAACTTTGACATTTATAATATTACTAGCTTCTGCCCGCGACTTCGTCCGCGTGAAATTTCTTGTTACTCCGACCCACCTCGTCGCATCGCATCGCCTGCCCGCGCTATTACTTCGTTTTTGCTTAGCGTTCTTTTTGACTTTTTTTCTTTTTGCTCAGCGTCTAAAGGTCATAGCGTGATGTTAAATAGCCTATAGCCTTCCTCAAGAATAGGGCTATCAAATGCAAAAAGAATTTTTCAAATCCGACTGATAGTTCCAGAGATTAGCGCGTTCAACCAAACAAACAAACAAACTCTTCAGCTTTATAATATTAGTAAAGTATAGATTAGTATGATAGTAGGATTATAAAACAATCATGAACAATGATAAAATCAAAATTGAAGTATATTTATTCAAACTAGCTTGAAAATCAGTACTTTTTACTACAACCCTGTGATGGCCTTCCGTAAAGTAATCTGCAGGGTAATTGCGTAACTGTGTTCATTTTGACAGTGCTATAACATTCATTCCGATATTTACGTTGTTAAACAGACAAATTTTTCAAACATATGAAGCAATGTATTAGTAATACCTATCCTTTAAAATGATTCAGATTGCGATCTATCTATAGTATGTTACGCAATTAGGGTGCAGCTCTGAAAAGCGTTCCTCGCGACTTCGTGACGCGGTTTTATATAATAAATAATAATTAAAGTCAAAGTCAAATTATTTATTTTAAATAGTAGTAGTAGTAGCAGTAGTTCTTATCTAAAGTACAGACGCCAGTACATCAACCTACTACAATCTGTCAAATTTTTTTAACAGACTTTCAACTTTATCGCTAAAGCAGAAGGTTCAAAGTTGATTGGAAAAATTTGACAGTTTCGGAGAGCTTGATGTGCTGGCGTCTGTACATATGAATTGATAAAGTAACATTGGTCCTTGCTCGGATTTGAAAAAGGTATAATAATTTGCTTTAAATGGAATTTATTAGTATCTTTCACACTTAGATTAATGTAGATATAGCTATCGACAATAATTTAAATCATTCATCATCATCTGCCTAGCCTTTTCCCAACTATTTTGGGGTATGTTGGGCCTTCCAGTCTAACCAGATGCAGATGGAAACCAGTTTTTTTACTTGAAGCGACAGCCTATCTGACCTCCACAAACCAGTTACTGGGTAATACGATACCCCTTGGTAAGACTGGTTGTCAGACTTTCGGGCTTTGGTTGAGTCAGATCATAAATATTTATATCTTTTCCTATAACACATACATAATTATTAAAATATAATTGCAGAAATAGGGCTGGTGGTTGATATCGCTAAAGCCACCTATCTAGACAACTTCACAATTTAAAATATCAGAAGCTATTTTTGTAAACGATCATATTTTGTAATCCCATGACCACGAGTTAAGCGTTGAAGCGACACGCGTCTTGCGACAATGACTGCGGGGAAAATAAATGAAAGAAGTAGTTTAGAGCATGCGACGAGTCACCGCGAGACGCATGCTCGTATCGCTTGACGCAACTTGCGTCAAGCAAGTCGCGACGCAAGTGGTATCGCTCGCGACCGTGAACCGGGCCCTTTTCTTTTTTTCCAGGATGAGAAATCATCAAATGTAAAGGAAAATTGAAGATTTCTCATCCTGGAAAATGAAAATGTTCCGGGCCAGCGGTAACCCTTTCGGAAAATCCTGCTGGTGAACCGGGCCTTAGGCTATCAAAATATGTTGAAGTGATTGGCCAGACAGCGAACGCGGGCGCGGGGCGGGCGCGGCGCTGCGTACTCAAACATAAGAACTTCATTTGAGCATCCATAGTGGGCACGCGGCGGCAGTGAATGCGCGGGTGGCTCGCGCGGGCGGCACGTGCTGTGACTGGGGTTCTCAAACTAGTTCGAGCTTTTTCTGGTAAAAATAAGTCTTCTTCATCCATATTATATTTTGACAAACATTGGACACGACAACACTCAAACAGGCAAATCGCGCGTATTCCCGCACGCGCGCCGCTCTCCGCCCCACGCTGACAGTCTGGCCAAGCACTGAAAGGCATTGGGGGGAAAAACCTTGAGAGTTATGATCCACTTTATGGTCTTGAAATTGATCTTGTACTCACAAAATACTGGGATTTTAAATTGTATCCATAATTTAACTAGAAAATAATTAATTTTACGACTACCCACTTGGATCGTCCCTTTGTTCGTGTTAAACTTGTAATTATAAATAAGTGACATTGACGAACATTAATGAAATTAAATAAACAGGTTTGATTTAAGGTATCGGAAACCTTATATTAAAATCTATTTTTGGTGCACGATATTGCTGAAATTCTGTTAGAAATGCCATGAAATTACATTTTTGTTTATCATTAATCTAGGATAATGTTTTTTTTACATGGTGTCTCCATGTAATCGAGTGATAAAAAATCGTGAAGAGGGACTCGTGGTTACCAGCCCCACGGTACGATCGCGCAGGATAAAACCTTAAAACCTACTCTGACGCGGTCGGTTCATGGATGGGTCCATTTTCACATAGGTACCGAGACCCCTCCGTATCTCGGAAAGCACGTTACGCCGTGGGTCCCGGCTGTCATTCTTGGATTTTTGACAGTTGTTACGGGTCTTCAGCCCGATAGTCTGACAACCAGACTTATCACGGGGTATCGTGTTACCCAGTAACTGGGTTGTGAAGGTCAGATAGGCAGTCGCTCCATGTAAAGTACTGGTATTCAGCTACATATGGTTAGACTGGAAGCTGACCCCAACATCGTTGGGAAAAGGCTAGGCAGATTAATTTCCATGTAATAAATCATTAACCCTATTGCCTTTTGTTATTTTCTAAAATTAGATGCACGCAAAGATTTGTAAACTAAAGCAATACAAAAGTTTAATTCTCTTCCGAAATATTACTGGTTAGAAGCTCCCTAGAATAAGCAATCATGTTTGTAATTTATACGTTGCCCCATCGTGCAATATTAAACTCTTTGACTCTGCGAATAAAATTCAAAACATTTTGGAACAAAAATAGAATACGCGCTTCAATTGTTTCTGCTTATGATTTTCATCAATTATCACGGACTCGCTCTAAATTAAGGACAGTTTGAGAATTGAATTCGATAAAAAAGGTTCCGTATCAATATTTATTTTGTAAACGAATGCACGAATGTAGCAAACCACTTTATACTTACCTGTTTTGGCTAGGTATGAAAAACACAAGCGGAATATTTCTTTGTTCTTTACTTAAAACACATACTTACTTTTCAAGATCAGGTAGTTACGGGTAGTCAGAAGCCCGAAAGTCTGACAACCAGCCTTACCAAGGGGTATCGTATTACCCAGTAACTGGGTTGTGGAGGTCAGATAGGCAGTCGCTCCATGTAAAATACTGGTATTCAGCTGAACCCGGTTAGACTGGAAGCCGACCCCAACATAGTTGGGAAAAGGCCAGGCAGATGATGACTTACTTTTAAGATCAAGCTGCATCATTTCCTACATCCATTGTGACCAAATATCGCCATGATCTTGAATACATTTTTTTACCGACTTCAAAAAAAGTAGCAAAACAAGTCTTCCATATCTTAAAGTTTTCGTGTCTTTACATTCACAAATTGCCTGCTTTGTGCACGCTCATAGCGAAGTTTCGAGCAAAACCAGTATACAACACTTGCGGAACCCTAATACAGAACCTTGCTAAGGATGTCGACAGTGGCTTTCCAAAATATAACCGGTGTATATCATCGTTATCCTGAACCAATTTGCCAGGGGAAACGTGCCACGGATTAAATCAAACTGTACGAAAGTTACTCAACAAATTCCACCTTTTTTTTATCAATCCCTTGGATTTCGGAATTGGTCAGCGTTGTGGATGTGAATTATACGTGTTCTAAATTGGAAAACGGAATTTGTTGTCGGTTTTGAGTTCTGACTCGGCAATCTTCGTTCGGATTAGAAGCGGCAATTTGAATGTAAAAAAGAGAGCATTTATATGGACGTTTACCTGATGGAAAAAATTAACACAGAAAGCCGATTTTTTCTGAAAAATGGTTACAAAATTGAACAGGTATCCAGAACCTTCACATACTTTGAAAAGTGCCAAACCACGCCTCTACATTAGGTCAGTGAAGAGTTAACATAACATGATCAGCCTATAATGTTTCTACTGCTAAGACATATGCCTTCTCTCGGTGAGAGCGAGTGGGCCGTAATCCACCACGCTGGCCCAGTGCGTGTTGGTAGATGTCACATGTCTTCGAAATTTTGGTTCCAGGACATCCGGCCGGTTACCTCATGATGTTTTCCTTCACCGTTTTGAGAACAATGGTGATCAAATATTTTTTTGAAAAAGACGTTGCGCCTTATGGAGTTTCTCCTGTATTGTGGGTGCGTTTACAAACATTTAAACTCACATACACAGACAGCCAGGCCCTGAAAAACTACTTGCAGGTCATATAAATATTTGTTCCGTGCGGGAATCGAACCCGCGACACGCAGCGCAGCAGTCAATCGCTTAACCACTGCGCCAACCGTGCCGTCAAATATAAACAAAGTAAAGCACCTGTCAGGGTTCAAACCTACGACCTATAACTTGTGAGTCGCGCCATTACCCCTGGACCACCACTGCACATTGCAGCCAGCATAAAATCTATTTTTTATAGAGTTGTATGCTCTAGGTGGCATTGGGTACCCCTTACCTGCCTACTTACGGGCCGAAATAAATGCAGACGTTTATCCTTTCTAAAACACAATTGCAATAACTTTAGAAACAGCCGATCGATTCTGTAAAAATCTCACCGTGAAAACTTAGGTGAAGGGAGCGTGGAGTGAGCTGTCAATAGTGTCAATTCCTAGCAAAAACAAACTCATTTCACCTAAGTTTTCACGGTGAGATTTTTACAGAATCGACCTAAAGATATGAGAAACTGCCTCTGAATCTGGGGACTAGACAAGTGGCGATCGCTTTCAAAGCGTTTCGTATTTCTACAACGACTTTCAATAGGATTGCCATAAGCTTTTTGGTAGCTTATAAAAAAAGCAACAAAGCAAACTCCTTGCTGCACCGTTTATGAAGCATCAGCTACAGCATCCTAAATGCTATTGTTGCCTGTTTTGACTGTTCTTTCCAAAATCATTGTTTATGGACAGCCATAGGCATTAGTAAGGTATAGATACTAACAATACAAGCATAATTTTAGGTACAATTTTGTAACACACTAACATTTTAAGATTTTATGTTTTTGTGATATTATTATGTATTATGTAACTTAGTTGGACATTCTCTGAAATTATAATAATGGTGCCGCATTTCATTAAAATTTTGTAAGGGGCCTCTGCGAGTTGGCTTCGGCCCCTCGTACGCCTTCCAAAGGACCGGGACCGCATGGTCCCGAGTTATGTAAAATATGTACATAAATATTGGATTGACATAATTATTATAATACCGAAAGGCTTATTATGTTTTTTACTTTTCCATAATCCATAGATTGCTAATAGAATGACAGTTTATCCAGGCCCTCTGAAGTTAATGGGCGCTGGGGTGGACTTGGTAACGCATCTTTTTCGATACCTTGATTTCGCAGTAAAATAATAACAACTGATACTTATTACAATTTATTGTTTCTTTGATAGAATTCGTCGAATCGTTGAGCAGCTATTACTGACAAATGCATGCACTGACTGGATATATACAGACGCCAGCACATCAAGTTACTACAATATGTCAAATTTCTTTAATAGATTTTCAACTTTATCGCTAAAGCAAAAGGTTTAAAGTTGATTGGGAAAATCTGACAGTTTGGGGTAGCTTGATGTGCTAACGTATGTACACTCAATCTATGTGGTTTTTTCCTTAAAATACCATTTCCGACATCCATTTTCATGGTCTTCACATGATCTGAGCACGATTATATCTGGACTTTAAAAAACACTGTGACTTCTGAGTTTTTTTCGGCCTTTCTGCTCAGTTTAGTCAGAAAACACCGAACTAGTCTGGTTTAAAAAAAACACAATTTAATTTTGACGTGTAAATGTGTTTTTTTAAACAATTAACAGAAATAAATATCATTTATTATACTGAAACTAATTGGCACTGGAGCCAGCATTACCTGAATGCTGGTTTTTTTGCACACCCTTATCCCACACTAAAACAATTTACGAGCTAATACTTACCACAATTGCGTATGTCTAGCACGAATTCCTAGCAATATATCTGCAACAGTTAGTCCGAGAGGTGATCCTATCGACACAGCAACACTGGATCATGACAAACTGGATGTGTGCCAAGTCAATCCGTTAGTGTTAATGGCGCCTCCATCTGTATATATTATGTGGTGGTACTTGAAATTGAAATGGGGGTAGTTATTCGGAGTTATGGAGGGACTTGACAGTATATTTTGGTAAAGTTTTTGTTGTTAACTGTTTTTATTTTGGGATTTAGAGTGTTTATTCGTGCGAAAAGGCAGTTTAGCTGTGTTTTTATTTAGCTTGAAAACCATTGACTTATATATTACTAGCGTAGAAAACTAAAAATTTTTCTTTGTTTTCTTGGCATTAATCTTAGGCCTTAAATTAAGGGTTCATAAACGTTTAAAACTAAGTCTTGTTAAAAAAACTAAGTCTATTATCGTCAGTTTAATCATACATTTTTTGATTTTTTTTGTCATTTTTTTTTTGTTTTTTTTTTTGATAATAAAGAGTATTCTATTCTATTCTATTTTTTGACGTTTTAGCTCCTCATAACTTTGAGCAACTATAAATTAACCTCCTTACTAATCGTATTATATCAGATGAATAGTTACACACCGATTTCTTTCGATTGCAGTCGTTTGTAATTTGACTTTCGAAAGAAGAAGAGAAAGCACTGTGTAGCTGTTTTTTTTATTTTATGAAACAATAAAAAAACTGGCCAAGTGAAAGTCGGACGCGCACACGAAGGGTTTCGTACCACAAGGCAAAAACGCCGAAAAAAACACGTTTGTTGTATAGGAATTTTATTCTATTTTTAGTATTTGTTCTTATAGCGGCAACAGCAATACATCATCTGCGAAAATTTAAACTGTCTAGCTATCACGGTTCATGAGATACAGCCTAATGACAGAAGGACAGACGGACAGTGGAGTCTTAATAATAAGGTCTCGTTTTTACCCTTTGGGTACGGACTCCTAAAAACTATACAGATGCTATACAACATTTATTAATAAGGGGGTAAGTGCACTACAGATCACTATGAAATACCTAGTTGATATAATTTAAGTGCCATTCATAAATGATTGATTGTTTGTCCGCCTCTGTACATTTATGTGCTTGAAGTATTAAATAAATAAATAAATGATTTATTCTAGTGAGATATCAACAAAACCAATCCTTTTTACATCTCCTCGCTCCTGCCTCGTTGGTACAGTGGTCGTATGCGCTAACTGCTAAGCATTATATCCTGTCTTCGATTTCCGGATCATGTGGCACGGATATTTTTTTTTTCAGTATGGGAAAACATCAAATGACCCTCCCGCTCTGGGTGGAGCGGAAGGGAGTGTCAGACTCTTACTGACTAAAACCCACCCGTGTTCCTTCCTTAGGCCTTTATGTTCCGAGCCAGCGGTAACCCTTTCAGACAATCCTGCTGACCATGCTCGGTTGATGTGTGTGGTGACTTAATCATAACTTGCGAAATGTGGGTGTAATATACATAGGTACTTCAGTCTAACCTATCTGGGAAATAAGGTGTTTAGGAAAATTCTATATATTTAAGCACTTTTGTACCTATCGCAAGTTCGCAGTAAATAGGTGAATAACCTATTGAGTTTATTATAATAATACCAGTTAAGTAACAAACTCTGCGTAACTTACTTTATAACAACACGATTCAGAACTTAAGGTGACTACATGACTTAAAGCGCGGTAACTGTCGGACTACATAGAAAAGAAAGAGAAGCGCGATGATACAACACTAGTAATTTATTGCAAAATATGAAGCAATTATCTATTTATAAAAAACTCTATTGTTTAGACTAAAAAATAAAAACACCAGTGCTTTAGTATGTTGCTTGTAGAATGATCTGACAAAAATCTGAATGATTTTATGTATATTAGTATGGTTTTATTGTAAAAATAAGTTGTTAGAGGTATCTTCATGATTTTTTTCTATCGTATAAAATTAGTTGTATTATATTTTCAATACCCTATCAAACTATCACATATTCTGTAGAATATCATATATTTTTCTGATTTTGTTTACTGTATTCGATCACATATTTTTAGGCATTATAAAAAATTGCGTTTTTTGCGTTTAGATCCTTAGTCCCCTTAATAACGATTGTTAAAAGTTTGAATGAACAAGACTAACTGACTTACCTTCAACTACTATGCGCGTAGGCGTTCTTAGTTGGAGGTTATATAGAAGGCAGCGAAGGGTTAATACAATATTAGCTGAGAGCCTGGCCCTGGCTTCTGGCTGAGTAATAACAGCCACACGGGTTGATCGATCAGGTTAAGCTACGCTTGCCCAAACATGAAAACCCATCCGTGCCTCGGAAAGCACGTTAAACCGTTGATTCCGACTGTCATTCGTGGATCTTCGGTAGTCGTTTGGAGTCGTCAGAAGCCCAAAAGTCTGACAACCAGTCTTACTGCAGTCATCATCATCTGCCTAGCCTTTTCCCAATTATGTTGGGGTCGACTTCCAGTCTAACCGGATGCAGCTGAATACCAGTTTTACATGGAGCGACTGCCTATCTGACCTCCACAACCCAGTTACTGGGTAATACAATACACCTTGGTAAGAATGATTGTTCGTGAACGGGCGCCGTCAGTTGGGGCTGGTCATCACTTAACTGCCTCGGCTTATTTTTAATTATTTTAATCTTGGATTGTTGTTTGGTACTATTTGTTGTACTCTGGACGCTTTTAACGCGTACGTCTTTCTTAATTCTTTACATCGTTCTCACATTATATAATTTTAATATCAAAAGTAATGATGTAACTAAAATTTTTGTAAAATATAATTTAAAAAGAGTGTCCATGGAGTTTCTTGCCCGTTCTTCTCCATAGGTACCTACGCTTTGGAATTGGCAACTAGCTTCATATTTTCTGACTGACCGACTTCTTGACAATTCAAAAGTGCCTGTAAATGGTTTAATTGAAATAAATGCTTTGAGTTTGAGTTTGATTGTCAGACTTTCAGGCTTCTGACTATCCATAATGACTGTCAAAGATCCACGAATGACATCCGGGACCAACGGCTTAACGGACTCGGTATCTAAAGATGGTCACCCATCCATCAGTCTTACTGCAGTCACTTCATGTAAAGCCTCACCCAAGCACTGCCACTTCGACCAGTTCTGTGCCTCCCGCATCTAGCGGATTCCTGTGACCTTCATAAGGTCATCGGTCCACCTTGGACGCCTTCGAATATAAAAAAAGGAAATAGATATACATGCTATGAGAATATCATCCTCATAAACGTTTTATGTAGTGGCAACATTTCGAAACGTCATATTCAGCTAGCTACATATTTGTAATCTATGGTCATATTTGACGTGCACCCAACATGCACCAACCAAAGAAATTATGATAAAGCCATTAAACGAAGAGAAGAAGAAGAAGAAATTATGATGTAGGAAATTACAAAATGGCCAATCAATGACGCAAATGTGTTACACAATCAGTGTTGTTATGTGAATGTTGTAGATTATTTTTATCAAATCTTTATGCAAAAGTTGTGTCAGTGCTTTCTGCGTCTGTAAGTGAATGTGAATAATAATAATACTGAATACTGCAACAATGCGTGACCGAAAGCGATCCGATTTCTACTTTCAATCTAGCCGTCTCGTCAGTCGTACTGGCTGTGGGCGTTTCTCACTACCTCAACCGATTCAAGATCATAATGTAGATAAAGTAGGTATTACCTTTAGGTACCCACTTCTATTGAACTCAATTCGAAACAAATTTCTTTTGTAAATAAAATATATTCAAAACAATTTCCGTAAACCACCTACCTACAAACTTTCAATTATTGTAATCAACAGTGTAATATCTACTTTAGCAATATTTATATTAAAAACAATTGAACAAAGAAAAAAAGTGTTGTTATTGTTGGTTACCAGTGGTTTGCCCCTGTTACGCCCATTAAAGCCGAGTGCACTCGAGTGAACGAAACTCTTGGCTAAGTAACTTTACAAAGTTACATTGTCATTGAAAGTTTTGTGGGTTTGAATCTATCCGTGTTCCATTTTTGGGAGTATATACCTATATTCTGTTTATGTACATAACGGGTGTGATATATACCTACCATTACTTTGTTATGTAGCAGCATCAGTTTTTTTTTTACAATGAAGCGACAGAATACCGCAAGGGACGCCATTTCTGTCATCTCGAAGTCCTTTATATCATGTATTCTTCCATCTTACTTATTATATGGTAGGTACGTCTGACCAATCAACTTTGAACTAATGCTTTAGCGATAAAGTTGAAAATCTATTAAAGAATTTGATTTGATTTGGTAGTATCTTGATGTGCTGGTGTCTATACCAAATTATGATGAGAAGTCCAGAGTATTTCCAACGACGTTGGCATCATAATGTTAAAAATTCAACCAGTACGGACTACCATCTGAGACATTAATCTAGCCTGTGTTGTCTCATTGCTGGGTATAAACCTATCTTCTCCCTTTTTAACACAATTCTTGCGTCTATGAAATTGATAATGTAAAAATAAGTCTTGCTATTGTTTATAACGTTTTCTCAATCTCTAGTTACTCACGCAATGACAACAGCACTCACGCAATTTCAACTAAGCTGTAGAATACCAACCGATGAAAATTGTCACATGAGTGATAAGCGTCTGTCACATCTGTCTGTGTTGCAAATAAAGATACATAATATGAGTCTGTTACGGCCTCGCCGCCGCTAGAAGCGCACGATAGGACTTTCTACCGCCGCCGCTGTGTCCGCGGAGCCATACCACGAGCCCGGCTGCGCCAGCGCCTCCACTTCGCGTCATCGCCAGGGGCGCCAGTCGACGTCGCTCGTTATCTTAGATTTATATTCAGTTTCAGAACTTCAGAACTTGTATATTTAATTAATACAATACATCAGTACCTACCGTTCATTATTTCGCAGCCTAACACAGCGGCAGCAGCCGAAACGAGTCTCATTTATGAAATCCAACATACTTGATGGTTTCGATTCTCGACTACACAAGTGTTTGTTTTTGTTTTGAATCTATATGTATAAAACAAAGTCGGGTTAGTTACACAATTTATAACTCAAGAACGGCTGGACCGATTTTTATGATCTTATATTTGTTGGATTTGTCTTTGCCCCGAATAGTAGAATAATTGATTAACACATGGGAACAAATAACAAAAAAAAAATCTGAGGAGGTACAATGTTCGCCGGGTCATCTAGTTTAAAATAAAGAATCTGGTTGTAACATTTCAAATGAAGCCACGTGTAACCCTGTAGTCCCATTCCAAATTCACCATGTCTATCATAATATCAGTTACATGGACTAGCACAGGTTGAATCCACTTCTTCATTTCATCTCAATAGATTTTTACATAAATTTTCCCATTCCATCAGATTTCACCTCATAAAATTAAAAATTTCTATACTTACTCCTGCCTAATTAGTCTACTGGTACTACTGAGCATAAGGACCAGGGGGCTTACTCTCCAAACTAATTTTAATTCCAATGAGATGCCAATATGATTCCAATGTTAATTTTACAGTCACGTGATTCGGTACTCTTGAAAACAATATTGTCAACAATTATCCCACGTTAAGCCCGAACCCAATTCCACTTAGTTCTCCAAAATGGACACCCAATCTAAAAATCATTTGGCGCTAGCATCGAACTCAAGAGTACGAAACGTCACAATTCCGATGTCGATCTATCGGAATTAAACTGAACAGTAAGCACCCATGTATGATTTCCGGATCGGGCAAACTAAGATTGGGTTTTTCCATCAATAAATTCTGAGTAACCGCCCGAAGTATGTACTTGTACCCGGTTGATGACAATGGGCGTGAACCCTATTACATGGGAACTAAATACAGCTTGCGAAAATGTAGTTGTACTGGTACACTTCTACCTAACCCTTCGGAGATTACAGGCGTGATGATGTTATGTTATGTCTATTCTTACTCACCACTTAATTTCACCACGTAATAGGACATTATTTATCCATTTATTTCAGGCGTCAAGGCCCATATAAAACACATAAATTACAATATTAATATAACTTAAAAATACTATAAATACATACAACATTAAAATTACACTAAAAACGAACAACTAAAAACTAAGGCACACGAAATGTCTGCATCGTGTTTCGCTGACTGGTGTCATGTAGCAGACCGGCGGTACACAACACCTTTCGGCCAGAATTCTTCCTTGAGAAACTTTTCGAGATGGTGTGTCGGAACACGAACCACGAACGACATGAAGTTCGTGTTGTGACGCGACTCCAACTTCTCGACCCTCAAAGTCCAGTTGGTCTTCACACACATGTACTCCACGATCTCCTCAACCTTCGTGGAGTGGTGCAGTATAGCGCGACCCCTATCAACTCCCTGCACTTCTAGCGTTCGTCGTGTGCCGGCCAAGTTTCGTGACTAGTTACGGTTCGGCACAACCCTATATATGTCGCCTTGCCGCGCTGGCGAGTTTCCTTTGCGTAAAGTACCCCGACAATAACATCCCAAATACCAGTAAATCTTAAGCTACTTATGCAGTCCACAAACACGTCTTACCAAATCAGTCAGATGTTATCAAAGCAAACTGCTCAAACCTACTTTAGCATCTGTCAAAAGCAACACACAAAAGTAAGACCTGACTTCATGTTCTGTATTTTTATTTCTTAATTTTTTTTTTCTTTGATGGCCACAGACATTAATTATGTATTCCGGACACAATTCATTTCGTACGTTTTTACCTTTTCGGTTTGTTCTGAAGACAATTAGGTATATGAAAAAAGATTGTACCCGTGTTTCGTTTGGTGTTGCTACCTGTATGTTCGTATCAAAATTATAAATAAAGAGTAAATTAATGTTCTTTTTCCTTTTATTTTTCTTATAAATCTTTTATTTAGGACCACTTGGATCACATAACACTAAATACATTTGGCGCTACACGGATTTAAAACATCGTTTATTTCTGTGCATCGTTAAACATTTTAGACGCCATATTTTAGTTTCATTTTAGTTTATTTTGTTTTTAGGTTTACTGTATTTAGATTATTTTATTGTTTTTTTTTTATTTCTAATTAATATTTATAGTTTGAAGACTTAAATCATGATATTAGACACATTTCTTTATCGTTTAAAGATCAGAATAATACTTTAAATACATTTAGCGCTAACAAAAATGTGTGATTCCAGCACCGCAGTTCCGCAGCAGCAGCAGCATCGCATCGCGTCGCATCGTGAAGTTCCGTTTATAATTTTCAATGATCCAAATCTATTTATTTCTCGCCGGCTGGTCGACACTTCACGTGACCAGAGGGCTGGGTCGTTCTATTGGTGTATTGTGTGTCTCTAAGGGTCAATTCATTCTAGCGCAGAGTCGAAGCGCATCGAAGCGTTAATCTGAAACTTAACATAGCAAATTCACCCTTATTTCCACAACGTAATGCACATATTTCTTCTGAGATAAAAAGAAGATGCGCGAATTCGCGCGTCTGAGCGACCAACGCTGATTGGTGCGTGTGCATTACGTTGTGGAGATAAGGGTGAATTTGCTATCTTAAGTTTCAGATTAACGCTTCGATGCGCTTCGACTCTGTGCTAGTATGAAATTACCCTTAGTCTGTGCTAAATAAATGTATTTTCTTTCTTTCTTCTTCCTTTGGCCAAAGAATTACCATTGCCAGTCAAAGTGGCAATCCTGCCAGTCTTCTGGGCACGTTTCCGGATGATAGCGATGCGGACGAGTACTTTGACGCCTGAGTGTCCTCTGTTTTTGTATTTATCTATAGGTATAGTAAATCAGTTGGTCATTTATATTTTAATCTCTCTCTTCTTAAATTTAGTTTTCTAAAGAATATAACCTTATCACAGTTTTTTACTCAAGTCCATTACTTGCTAAGTGTAAAAGTAGTGCATTGTTTTCTTATACACATGTAGGTCATAGAAATCCAGCGCTGAACATGAAATCTCTTAGCTATTGAGAGAGTACACTTCAACGATAGCTATGTACTAACGGCTCTAAGGAACAAAAGGATATTGTTTTAGGAGTGGCCATGAATATCAGCAGAATACATTGACACAATATCTTTGTTTTAACCCTGACCCGGAGTAATGCCTAATCTACTGTAACTACAGTAGATTAGGCATTACTCCGGGTAGGCATTACTTCGATAAAACTAGATTATACATACATAAACTCACACCTTTTTCCCATGACGGTGGTCAGAAACTACAGAAAGAAGGAAAGAAAAATAGTTTTATTTACTACATTACGCCACCTATAACTGCCATTCTCACATACTATATTTGCTTCCGTTTACGCTCATACATCTGCCGGTCGATTCTGTTAGAATCTCACCGTGAGAAGTTAGGTGAAGTGAGCAGTCATTCCATCTTATGCTAGGGATTGACACTAATGACAGCTCACTTTAAGCTCACTTCTCCCGAGTTATTACGGTGAGATTTTTACAGAATAGCACTACTGGTCATTCTCGTACGCCGGTCTGGAGTACTACTCACCTAACCTTTCTAAAGAATCACCAATAACGTCAGTGTTTGTCGGCGTTTCCACTCACATCTGCCTTGTAAATTACCTTTTACGCTTTCATTAACTCACTCAACTCATCTAAGTATAAAGCAACTAGAATATAGTGCCCTTATAGGACAAACATGACACATGAATATACAAAACGATAGAAATTAATGTGTGTCGCATGACAGGTTGGCGTGATAGTGATTATATCGGTCTTAAATATGTACTTACCTACTGACACTAAAGCATTTTGTCCAGTCACAAGGCCTTTGAGGAATTAAGTGTTTAGCCCAGTCGATACATATAAGGCCTACATAAACAGACTATGATTTATTCTACATTTAGATAGTACAAAGGTATTTTTACTATGTATCATTATATCTACCGAGAATTCTGATCAGTAAATAAAACAGCCAAATTGGAAAAGTATCAATTTATTGTTTCCACACTCTGAATAGAATAGATAGATAATTGTTAACTTTGATGTGTTTATTTACATTGTGTAGAAGAAAACTTCTGAGACCAAAGCTAAATAATAAAGTCGTGTTACGAAAAATCTTTGGTATTTAAATTACTATCTATTACCAGAAATTAGATTATTTGCCAAAGATCCACTTCATGGAATATATGAAATGTTCATGGAAAACCAAAGGGCATTTAATTGATATCACGAGCTGATGCTCGTAGATGATAAATCGAACATGATGAAAGAGAATGAACTTTAACTTTAGACCAGATTGATTAAATAGAATGACGCGCCATTCAGCATCTGACTCTAAGAATTTAAACAAGCGGCCCACAAGGTACTACAATAAGACCAATTTTGTTTAGGTAATTGAAAGTTTTTACTAAATATATACGTAAGAGTGGACCTTTTGCTATCTCTATTTGGTGTATTATAAATAAATATACAACTATGATATTAAAGCACTCAAGAAACCCAAGTCTTAATTCTAATACAGTCTTGTAAACTAAAATAAGAATATTATTATATTACTATCGAACAATAAAAATAATTCAAGCTATAGAAAAAGACACACCATTGTTATTACCATTCAACCACTATTTTAAATTTTAATGATTTCTCAAAATACAACGAATACATAAATTCTATTGACGTGTTTGAGTTAAATCAC
Source organism: Luperina nickerlii (assembly GCA_963855955.1). Taxonomy (NCBI): domain Eukaryota; kingdom Metazoa; phylum Arthropoda; class Insecta; order Lepidoptera; family Noctuidae; genus Luperina; species Luperina nickerlii. The sequence goes on from OY979678.1 coordinate 17,711,674, forward strand.
CTTTATAAAAGATAATATGACTGAAGAATGGACATTTGTTTTACTCGATTGGAAAAGAAGAAAATAAAAGCAGAATTTTCTCGTACTTACTTATGAAATTACAAAGTTGCTATAGTAACAGCCAAGTGAGGTTTTTAGGCAAACAACATAATAAAAATCAGAACCACACTTCGCTGATATTAAAATAACTCATAAAGAGAATAATATTATGCTGTAGGTTTAGTAACTTCGATACAAGGAAACAACACGCTACAGTGAACCTAAACATAAGAGCGAAATTCATTTACCAAGTTGTCATGAACATTGAAGAAAACTATCACATCCTCGCTCCATAATTAATCATTATGAACAATTATTATAGTAATGATGTTACAGATATTTATTAGGAAGAACCTGTAACACTGTTTTGATACTCGCTGAGCACATTCATACTAATATGTATTATATATGCGAAAGTGTGTCTGTCTGTCTGTTACCTCTTCACACTTAAATTGCTGAACCGATTTAGATGAAATTTGGTATAGACATAGTTTGAGTCCCGGGAAAGAATATAGGATAGTTTTTATCCCGATATTCCCACGGGATCGACACTTATGCGGGTAAAACCGCGGGACGTTGCTAGTATGAATATACATGAAACAAATAAACCTCGAATAGCGAATACACCTCAACATAGTACTGTCGGTTTCATTTTCATACTTGTGTCTGTTCGAATGTCGGCGAGAATCTAAACGTTGCATAAGAAAAGTACTGACAGGCTGTGTTCTCCAGATTGATTAAAATTTATTACATAGCGATAAATATCTAAGACACAATCCATTTCTAACTGTTCTTCAACATTAAGCAATCGGTCTCAAAGTTTTTGAAGATCACAACAACAAATCCCATTTCTGAATAAATTGTAATATAATATAATTTCTTAGTTTATGCAAAACTTACTTAAATGTTATTTACATGGAAAAAATGGTGACTTACATTAGTGTAGATTATTTACAGCATTAGGTCTTTGGGTCCAAATTCACCTAAATCTATCAATTCCTATAAATAACTTAAAATCTAAGAATTAATGAAAGCAGTGAAAAGGATGATTATAATAATTTAGTAAAAAAGTACATAGTCTTATATCTATGAAAATAAGCATATAATTCATATCTAGTACCCTTCAACTCAGGTCACGTTATATGGTTAATATACTATGTAGATAAATATAATGCAAATTAAAATATTTTTGAACATAAAACTATAAATTCCAAAATTAATTTATTTCTAACCTCACTAAATAAATAAGCAAGAATACTAAAAATATCAATAAGGATACTTCACAGAATCTAATTTAGTAAAAATAAACTAGAGCTGAACGATAAATGCATAATGAAATCACAGAATTATTTACAATTCCATTCATACGCTACAATATTGCTACAACCACTAGTAATAAATACGCCGTTGTTGCTACCAGCGTCTGACTAGATGAAGTCTTGTAATATTTGACCTCGTCTTGAGTCGGTGGCGAGTACGACGCCTCGTAAATTAAACGGTTCGGACACGGGAGCATCTCCGATGGTATTTCGAGCAGCTTCCTCTTATATTCAATTTTGGTATCATCATTATCCGTTTCCTGGTCTTGCATTGCGTCATCGTAATGCTTCTCTTCCAATTCTTCTTCTTCGTAGTCAATGTCTTTTTTGTATGAACCTTGAATAGTTTTTTGTGGTTTTTCAATTTTAACAGTACCTATGTTTGTTGTTTTTGTATCCATGATGCAGTTGAGGCGGGACAGTGAGGCTCTGACGCGTTTGCTTTTTGTTTCGTTTCGGAGTTTATGTAGCCAGGATAGGCGGCAGTCGCAGGTTAGCTTGTTACCTGTAGAAAAAAATTACAGCTATTTAATGTTTTGACAAACAAAGATAATGTATGGATTACCTGTCTATCTGCCCCAAAAATATTTGTTATATCTAAAAATAAATCCGATACAGATATCCTAATATTGGATGAAATTGACTAAAAAGAATAAATTATTTCATCACCACTGTTCCCAAAACGGTGAAGGAAAAACATCGTGAGGAAACTGGCATGTCCTAGACCCAAAAATTCGAAGACATGTGACATCTACCAACCCGCACTGAGCGCGCGTGGTGGATTACGGCCCACTCCCTCTAAAAGAGAGGAGGCCGGTGTCCCAGCAGTGGGAACATTATAGGCTGAATATGTTGACTAAAAGTAAGTTTCTGTTGAGTCCATTTCATTAATCGGGCTAACCGTAAAAGCCAATAAACAATTTGTGATCACCTAACAAACAAAAGTAATATTATCAATCATAACACAAATCTGCAGTTTCACAGCACAAACGAAAAATCCCGACACGCGGAACTAGGATTATCTCATAAAAAGCCACGAAACCAAATTAACAGTGGACAAAGAGTATTAAATCATAGCTAACAGCAATGCTCGACCAGTGCGGAAAATATAACATCTAGCTCGCAGCAAAATATAGACGCTATTAAATTGTCACAGTGCACTTAAACACAGTATTTCAAGGCCTGATTCATTATAGTTGGTGGTAGTAATGTCCCCGGATGGTTTAAGTGTGCGGTGCACTGTGGCCTACGTTTTTTGGGTGGTTAGTTAAGTAGTAAGTACATTTTGCAGGAAGATTGATGTGAGTTTGTGGTGGTTTACGAGATTATGCACTAGACAGAATGTTCATAAATTAGATTAAGTTTGCATTATAGTGATTCCTTTTAAAAGAGAAACAGCCAAAATTCAGTTTCATTGGACAAATACAGGAATAACATATACGGACTGGTTCAAAAACGTTCCTTAAATATTTTTTCACAAATACAAAATTTGCAAATTAAATAAAAATAAAAAATCTAAACAACAAAAAACAACTACAAAATTCCGAACACCTACAAAACACTAATAATACATCATGATAACCAAAGAACCGTGACATAATAGCCACGGCAGCTAATCGTGCGGTTAATTGAACCATTCCGGTTAATTTTCAACACGGATATATTACCCAACGGGTTACTGAAGGAGCATACATCACTGAGCTCCGGTAATTAACTGGGCACACAGATGTTATTAATGATAGTTTTTTTTACCGCTTTATGGGACCTTATAATGGTAGTTTGCATTTTAAAATTGAATCCGTAGTCGTATAGCAACACACAAATAATTTTATTTATATTGTTATGTGGTGACTAATATAATTTACTTAAAAAATATTCTATCATCTCATTATAAATTAGACTTAATTGTTTCCGGGTCTCGCTAACAAACTTTTGTGCAAGGATGTGAAAACAGGTCGAGTTATTACGACATCCTCATTTGTTCTTCTCGTGTCCTAAATTTCAAAATCGTTGGCGGAAACGGAGAACAAATTCGTATTTATCATAACAAATGTCAGTTGTCACGAAGTAATATCGGCATTTGTTAGGGATTACGCAAATTGTAAGAACAAAGATAAATGACGAACAAAGTTGTCAAAATTCAACTTACCGTCCAGAGAGATTAACGCATAATTGGACTTCATGTTTTCCAAAACATTTTGAACTGCTTCTTGTTTCAACGTTTCTAAGTTATTGTTCCTCAAATCCAAAACATTCAACTTTTGAATATCGTCGAGCACGCCGTCGTCTAATGTCCCCAACTTATTATCGGCCAACGAAAGTTTCCGCAGCTGAGTCAATCCACCGAAACCCCTCTCGGATATAAATTCTATTTCGTTGCCATCCAGGTAAAGTTCTTGAAGGCTCCAAAGTTCCGCGAACGCAAGGTCCCCTATCATCGTTAATTTATTGTTTCTCATATCTAACGTGATCAGATTAGACAGACCTTGGAAGTTTTCCCTAATGACAACTGTCAACTGATTGTTGTCGAGGTCCAATTTTATGAGATTGTTCAGATGTTTGAAACATCCGTCGTGAAGGACGCTAATTATGTTCTTCGATAGATAAAGCCTCTGCAAGTTGGGGAGGACGTAGAAGACGTCTCGCTTCAATTCAGATATCTGATTTTCAACTAAGCTGACGTTTGACAGCATTATTAGATGGGCGAATGACATCTTTTCCAGTTTCGCTATTTTGTTCTTGGGCAGCGTGATCTCCCGGAGAGTGGTTGAGTTGGTGAACGCGAATGATGCTATACTATAGATGTTGGCGTACTGTATATTGAGGTATTGTAATCGTTCCAGTCTAACGATCACTTTTGCGGGTATATACGTCAGTCCGCCGTCGGCCCTGACGTTGAATGTTAACTTTTCTATTTTTGGTTGTGAATAAAAATTGGACCAGAACGGATCGTCTTCAGCTATACCGCCGTTGAAGACCCAACAATCGGCCTTTGTGGCGGTTTTTATCTTTATGCTTTCGCAGTAACAATGAACTTTGGACCCTCGGTCCTGTATATCACAAATATTAACGTAGTGTGAGTAAATCTTGTCGTTCTTCCATCGCCTTTTGTCGTTCTGTCGGCTCTCAGTTACGTTTATTTCGACCGTCGCGAAGGCAATCATTAGGATCAGATATTTAAGGTCCATCTTTGTTCCCTTTGCACATCGGAGCGATTTTTATCTGTAACAAAAGAGATGGCGTTTAGTGAGTTTCTTTTGTTTTCTTTTATCTTCAATCGTATTTTGTACATTAGTGAAGTCGATGATTCTATTGTTGAAAATCAGATAAGGTGTTATTATGACGACGCTAATTGGCACTCAGCAGCTACCTTTTATTCCAAGAAGTTAAGCTCCAATCCTACTGTAATATAATATAATTAATATATCCCGTCATATTATAAATCTAAAAGTTTGTGAGGATGGATTTATGGATGGATGTTTGTTACTTTTTCACGCAAAAACTACTGAACGGATTTTGATGAAACTTTACAGTAATCATCACAATAATACACAGGATACTTTTTATCCCAGTGTACCTACGGGATCGATACTTACGCGGGTGAAACCGCGGGACACTGCCAGTAATAGAATAGAATAGAATAGAATACTCTTTATTATGTACACCATATAAATTACAGACATAAATATAGAAACTGTACAAAGGGAAATACAGCTCTTTATTATTATTATTTATAATTCGTGGGTAATTTACGTAAAAGCAATCAAATCTGAGTACTTTAATAAATGTGTTTTATTACCATTTACTTATTTTTATCAGTGTCTGGCCATTATTTTTATTGCTACACAGTGAGCACTTTTAATTTGGGTAACAATTTATAACTTTCAACAAGCAAGTAGAGATTTCTAAAATAAATATAATTATATAATAATGACATGCTTTGATCAATTAAAATACACGTTTACTTTTAAATTGAATTAATTTCATCATGACAGAAGGTACTATCATTCTATTTAAGAAGTTTTGACTGGTCATAGCCAGGTCAAAGGGGGAAGGATGCGTTTCTTACTTTGTTTGACCAGGCAGGGGTCATAACCTGGTCAAAAAGGAGACGATATAACGCGAAGCTATTAGCAACCGCACCCGCCACAACCCGCGCGCTTCTGGCGAAAATGCCTCTCGTTCCCGCTTGGCCAATGAAGGTGAATCGAAGCTTCTAGGGCATTCTAGAAGCTTCCTTTAAAAACATTCGACGCGCACCGTTTTTGACATTAGCCGTATGACATCCATCACCTGGGCTGCGCACCGAAAAATACAATTTTTACGAGTCTTTATCTTCGCCCCGAATCGTATAGTTTTATATACATATATTATTGCGTTAAAAAGTTTATATTAAAACATTGGTGTTAACAAAACCTGCTTAAAATGATGACCCTGTAAAGTCAACGACCTCTTTAAAAGCTAAACACTGTTCAAAGACCCACATGTCATCAAATTGAAGATGTTATTAAGTATCACACGTAATTCCTTCTAATAATCCTTTAGGCGCGCCTGCATCCTGGCACAGAACTCATCAAGCTTAATTAGTCGATTATTAAGACATTTCGTTCTATTAAAATTTGTCAGTTTTTGTTGTTGTTGTTGCAATTTGTTCTAAGTATTTAGGTTTCTATTGGCGCATGTTTTGTTTCAAAAATAATAAGTAACATTTTTTTTTAAGTTTTGTTAAATATGGATAGCATAACCATAAGTGAGTTCATGGAAATAAACTTTTTATTTGACTTTGACTTTAATTATGGCGTTCAATTGCAAAGGTAAAAATAAACCAAAAAAAAATATCTTAAACGGTCTATCGTAACTAAGGAATAATGTCGCGGAGCATGTTAATAACAAACGAAAAACAATATTCCATCTGGAAGAGTATTTATTGATTGTGGCAAATTTCTCTTTGACTATTAATTGAAAACACATCAGTGAGCGTATTTTCAACAGTAGGATTACTAATCATGACATTAAGATGAAGCTATTAAAAAGAATCCTCGTCATCTAAAAAGATGTACTATTCAGTCAAAGCACTACTCACGAACAGCAAACAATCATCATCCCCCCTACACGTTTATAAGCCAACTATGCGATGCAGAGCAAGCAAGGGGTATCCTGTGATCACTCAAAGCCTTTCCTTTGAGCTCTTGAGCCAGTTCTCCCCTCAGCAGGGTGCCCTCGATACAAACCCTTTAGGCCCCAATCTGTAACGGTCATATGGAGTGTTCCCATATTGTTTCCCTTTGAAGTAAGAAGCATAATGGCGGTTGAAACTATGCTGATGTGGCTGTGCATTGTTTGATATAATATGTATTTAGTTAATTGGATTAATTAGGTACAGATAATCAAGTATATTATTCCGACCACGAAGGCATGGATACAATTAACTATTGAAAGTGCATATTCTTAACCGGCTGGTTAAGAAAATTCACTTTTAATAGTACTAAAGATGTTGAGATAATTATTACTATTTATATAAAATACGCGTATTATATGCGCGTATGCGTATTTGCGTATATTAATTTTTGTTTAAAGTTGTTAAACAAACATGAATACCTATACGCATTAGATATGAGCGCCGCGCCGGCGCGCCGCCGTCGCCGTGAGTTCATGTCGACGCGTCGTCGCCGAGTGAAGCACGCGGCGCGCCGTCGCGACGAGTCGCAACTTGCTCTCCCGCTCGCACGCGCGGCCCGGCCGTATTAGTTCGCCTAGTCGCCTCGCGACGCTACGCTCGCTCGTCGCTCACACTCAGTCGAGTCGAATATTTCACCGAGTGAACGTGTATTAACTTAAAATGGCTCAGTTTCTCATAAAAGAAAATAAGTATTGAAATGATTATTATTCAGTAAGTAAACGTGATCTCCAATTTTATTTAAAAGACTGTAAAATTATATTAACAATTATTAAAAAATATCATCATCATCAGCCTAAAGCAGTCCACTGCTGGACATAGGCCTCCCCTAAGGAGCGCCATAGCGCCCTGTCTTCAGCTTGACGCATCCAGCATCTGCCTGCAGTCTTTCGCAGATCGTCATCCCACCTGGCCGGAGGGCGTCCTACACTACGAGTCGCGGTCTCCACTCAAGAACTCGTTTACCCCAGCGGTTGTCGGTTCTTCGCGAGATATGACAGGCCCACTGCCACTTCAGCTTGCTAATTCTTTGAGCTATGTCGATAACTTTCGTTCTCTGTCGGATGCATTCGTTACGGACCCTATCCTTCAGAGAGATTCCGAGCATAGCTCTTTCCATAGCTCGCTGAGCGACTTTGAACTGGTAGACCAGCCCTATCGTGAGTGTCCACGTTTCAGCCCCGTAAGTCATGACGGGTAGGACGCACTGATTGAAAACTTTAGTTTTCAAGCACTGCGGTATAGATGACGAGAAGACTCGACGTAGTTTCCCAAACGCTGCCCAGCCTAGCTGGATCCTTCTCTTGGCCTCCCTCTCAAAATTGTTTTTACCTAACTGCAGAATTTGCCCGAGGTAAGTGTATTCGGAAACAATTTCGAGAGAGGGTGGCCGTGCACGACGACCGGTCCCGGGTCAATGAGGCCATTGATCATGACTTTGGTTTTATCCAAATTCATGCCGAGACCGATGTGTCGCGAGGCTGAAGCTAGGCCGTCCAGCATCTGGGTTAGCTCCTCCAGCGACTCCGCCATCAAGACTATGTCATCAGCGAATCGCAGGTGTGAGATGTAATCGCCGTTTATGTTAATGCGCTTACCTTTCCAGTCCAGCATCTTAAACATATCTTCCAATGCGCTCGTGAACAGTTTCGGGGATATGACATCCCCCTGTCTCAATCCTCTGCACAGTTGGATGGGTTTGGACTGCTGATCCTGTACTTGGACACACATGGTGGCGGCGTCGTAGAGACATCTCAGCACCTCGATATAACGACAGTAATATAGCTTTACCTATAAAAAAATATAGGTAAAGCTTTTTAATATGGTTTTCTTTAAGTTTTTTTTAAGAAACTTTCCCTGATAAAACAAATTCTAAGGCCCACGGCCGGCCACGTCGCGCCGCCGCGACGCCGCCGCCGCCGTGGAAATTTTAAGGCCACGCCGCCGCCGTGGCATTGGCCATCGGCGCTCATATCTAATACGCATTAGGGAATGTCAGTTCATTACTTTTACTTAATTATAAAAACAAAAACTACTTCTTTTTCTGTGATCACCACAGTATGATGACTATGGCAGAAAACCACTGCACAGTTTACTTTCAGTCGCATATTCAGAAGTTATCATTTACGGACAGATTATTTCAAAACTAAAAGCTCTTTATAGCGGCCAAGCCTAATATTTTCCTATCAAATATTATTGAAATGGAGCGTGACTTCCACACATTATATTGCCAACGAAACAATCGAAACGTGTAGTAAATCGATATTTCGCCTTGTTGCCTTGAGAATATTATAATAAGAATTAATTGGTGGCCATATTGTGTGACAGTGTTTCTATGGAGTAATTATTGGAATATTTCGATGTTATAATATATAATTACCATACCGACCCTATGGTGATTGTATAAAATTACTACACTGTCGTAAGAGGTGCTATACACTTGTTCGGGTCGGCCTTGATTCGGCACAGCTGGGTGGCAAAACCAAATATATTTATGTTCGGGGAAAAGCCGCTCGGCTTAGCTCAAATTTTGCCGAGCCGACCCGATCATGATTGAACAAGAGTAGATATCGAATGGAGTTTGCCGATCGGGCCGAGGCGAATGAAATCCGAATATGTGTAGTAACTGCTTCGGGTTAGCTTTGTTGTTATACGAATACTGCCGAATCGAATGTACCGAGCCGAAGAAAGGCACTGCTTACTATGAAGGGTGGAAAAAGTCTGTCAGAGGTGAAAAAATCACGAAATATGGGAAAATACTTGTGGTAAATAGTTATCAACAACAACAACAACAATAATAACAACAACAGTAACAATTTTAATCATATTATGGAAAACTAGCTGCGCTCCGCGATTTCACCCGCATAAGTTCAGATCCCGTGAGAATATCGGGATAAAAGTTGCCTGTCAGCTACCTCCATACAAAATTTTATCAAAATTGGTCCAGCCGTTTGTGCGTGAAGAAGTAACAAACATACAAACACACACACACTCAAAAACTTCCACCTATATAATATTAGTGTGATTATTTAATATTTTATTAAAATAAGCAAAACTACCAACGATTTTGAACTTGTGGGACTGAGCATTGAACTGATAAAGTTATCCAAGACTGTCATGTCAATAAAATTAATGTCATTCAGAAACATTTATATTTATTTAATACTTTATGCACACAAATGTGTAATAGAAGTGGACTGCCATAGGCATTTTCTACCAGTGAACCTTTGGGTGACGCAGAGACAAACAGTGGTAGGTGCAATAACGAAAATTGAGCAATAAATCACATACGTTTCTGTGTATTTTATATCGTATCATTAATATTTCAGGCACCTATTCGCCCTCAACTGTCCGTCAGTATTTTTGTCTATCTGTATAGTCGTAAATATAATATTAGCTCGTCAATATGTACTTGTCCGTAATGATAGATGAGGACGTAGACAAATTATAAATACGTCCCAAAAAGACAGGTGTCAAACTACCGCCTATTAATAACGGAGATCTCAAGTAACAAACATAAAAAACAACCGAATTGATAACCTCCTCCTTTTTTTGAAGTCGGTTAAAAATATGGTCTTTGATTAGAAACAAAGGAAGCTTGAAATGAGGTGAATGTGTTAAAAGGTTGGTGACCTCTGGCTTTTGCTATGAATGTAACATCTGTTCGAAATTGAGTTTCGAGAAATGCAAATCAAAATCGATGTAGGTACCTCCTTCATTGATATAATATAGATGCAACTAGATCTGGTACTTTTCAGGGCGATTAATGATACACTTAGTGAAAGTTAGCTTAGGTAAAGCTCGCTTGCACCATAATTTATTTAACATAATAGCGATAAAATGTTTTAAGTAATGATAATTATGTTTTTACATACTCACATAATTAATTTTTCGTCGGTCATTAAAAATAAAATTTGCTATTCCATCCTTTTTGACCGCGTAGGGATTGCACTTTTCTATGCAACAGCTGATTTTTTTTAAAGCAGTCTATTGTTTTCTACGATAGGGGGATCAAAAATCATGTGCTGATATCATAGAACAGTTTGTGCGACGATGTTGCCACCCTGAAGATACACCTCTACCTACCCCTCTGGGGATTGCAAGCGTGATGATATGTTATGTTATAACAGTTACTAAAGAATAAAACCCATCAACTAAAAACTTAAGCTCCCAACTGCAGTACAGTCACTAACAGAACTCCTGCTAAACGTCAATTAAGTGTAACGAGAGCAAGTTTACGTTCAAAATGTTGACCATTAAATTTCATTTAGTGTGCTAACGACCTCTATTATAAAGCATACGGGACTGGTTTATGACTATGTGTCGACACAAAACCGAGGGACGTATTAATGTTTATAATTAGCATGTGTAACAATGGCGGAAGATGCTAGATGCGGCTTGGATGCGTACGCACTCTAGGCGTGTATATTTCCCGAGGGATACGAAGTGTACCTACACACCTACAGTTCGCTAATTAAATTGAAGTCCTATGTAATATAGCCAATAAGCGAGTGTAAATCATGACTCCAGGCTGCTAAAAAGCCTGATGGAAAAGCTCAAAGATACTTTGCAAGACCTTAAAAACATAGGCCCCACGTTCAGTTGTAGGTTACCATTGCGACCGTTAGACCAACGAGAAAGTTATTTTTTTAACCGACTTCAAAAATGGAGGTTCTGTTTTCGACCCGTAAGTATGTATGTATGTTTGTATGTCCGCGATTTTCTCATTGATAATTCTTTTATTAATGTGATCTACATACTTTCAGGAAGGTTTTAGTATATAATACATTAGGTAATTATTCTTATGTATGAAGTTATATGCATAAATGTACTGCATCTCCGGCAATTCTATGCGAATTTTGATGATTCTTCCAGTCGGTGTCATCAATTCTACAATGCACTAGGGTTAATTGAATTTGTGTGGGGTAGGTACAACTGAAAAGTGAAAAATATAAAACTATTTTACAAAAAAAAACAACCGACTTCAAAAAAAACACTATTTGTAGTATTTTTTTTTAAGTCGGTTGCTTCACTTTGGTGATAAATAAATTTAATTTCGGAAATCGGTGTCAAAAAATGAAAATGCGGAACCAACGACACCGACTTCCGAAATTAAAGTTATTTATCACTCTGTAGTGTTTTTTTTTAAATCGGTTTTTTTTTGTAAAAAAAAAATATTTCGTTAGCCAGTCATCAAAGTTGGCAGTGGGGTTGGCTGCCACAGAGATTACAAAAATACGTAGTTACATATTATTGCTTGCACTCCAAATGACCGTAAAGTCATAAATATAATACTTCTAACCTTAATTCATCATGATAATAAATCACGATAAACCTTAGTAAATAAATTCATCACTTGTGGCTTGTGGCTACGTAACAACAACGATCACGTTAATTCGTGGATCAGGGTGATTCGTGGATCTTTGATAATCGTTACGGGTCGTCAGAAGCCCGAAAGTCTGACAAACAGTCTTACAAAGGGGTTATAGTGTTACCCAATGACTGGATTGTGAAGGTCAGATAGGCAGTAGCTCCATGTACAGTACCCGGCGATAAATATTGCACATCGACCTTTGGAAAGAGACAATCGGCTTATTTCGGCTTCGTAGAACGTTATCTCTGTCGCACGAAATACAAACAGTCCGGTATCTATTAGGAGCTGTTAAAACAATTATGATTTGCTTCTTTTGATAATTATTTTTATTCTTTGGATAAAATACAAAAAAGGTAAAGGTCGATGTGCGATATTTATCGCCGGGTACTGTAAAATACTGGTATACAGCTGCGTCCTGTTAGACTGGAAGCCGACCCCAACATACCTGGGTAAAGGCGAGGCAGATATCGAATAATTCTAACTTTGATTCATAATGATAATATCACGATAACCCTTGGTAAATAAGTTAATCATAGCCGAGCACTCGTCCAAAATCCCCGTCAATAGTTCCGTGTACCAAAATTTGTCGCATATCTATTCCAGATCGTTAACTTCTTGTTACAAAGATAATTAAGCCAGTGCATTGTGCATACGACCACCTACGGGTGTAAACAGCCTTTTGACTAACAGACTGTGTAACTGGGGACCCTGGCCCCTAAGATCATCGTCTAATAAATTTATAGCACTACTTATCACAAACAAACAGGCGATTATCAACCTTGGAGAACGAAGATAGAGTTGCTTTTACAGTGTGCGTTGTTGTAACATTTTATAAGTTGCAGGTACCGAGGTGTAGTAGTTGGATTAGTGTGTGTATGACCATATTTATTATTTAGAGATGGATTTTCGTAACGCTGGAAAAATGGTGGAGATAATACGTCTCGTAGGGAATTAGGAGTTCATTGCACGTTGGGTTAGAATAACGACTCTTTATATACGTAGTATTAAATTGGGTAATTTTATGACTTGCGAGCGGTCCTCGAAGCAATATGAGCGATATATTGAACTTTAAACCGCATGATATGAAGCTATGAAGGGTTGAAATTAAGTCTTATGTAATAAACCATGTTATAAATGAATGATTTTAATGAAAGGTAAACTAAGTTATGGGATAGACGACGTCATGTGTTATATTTATCTTTTACGATTTTCTTTCGGACCGCTCGTTGTCTCTTCTTAGTTTCTCTAGCTGCACAAATACTTACTGACGAAACATATTAACCGTATGCTCCACCATGTCCTCTGGGACTATGAACAGTCTTCACTTTGACTTTTCCATCACCATTATCGCTGATAGTATGTCACTTTGTCTTGGCATTCTGATTTTGATTAGGTACTGAAGAATTACTCATGGTGCACTTTTCAAGGTAATATGCATACTGCATGTACCTACAGTTTAATTATAGCACAATTACACCAATTGCCAACAATATAGACGCAAACAACGAAAGCCGTCAAGTTAACTTTAGAATTGATGAGAGCTCGTGCGTGTTTGCTGAGTGGCTATATGGCTGCATGTCTAACCACAATCTAGACAAAGAGCTTTACCTGTCTGAGTATCTGTTGCGCAAAACGTTGTTACGCACAAAATAAACAAAAGAAAGTCGCCTGCGTAGAGGCCTTACTAACTAGTTTTTAGGGTTCTGTATCCAATGGATGCCAACGGAACCCCATTTTTAAGCCTACACCGTCTGTTTGTCTCAGGTCTATATCTTAAGAATCATAACAGCTAGATGGTTGAAATTGTCACAGACTGCGTGCAACTATGGCCGCTATCGTGCCAAATAAGAAAACCTCTAAACATGCTTTTTCGAATATCTTTTGTTCCAGACCTTAAAAAAAAATCTAAAACTTTCGTTCTTGCACTTCTCATTTTAAAAACTGCAATACAGATAAACGTCAAACTTGGTCTGATTATAGTGCATAATCTATAAAAAAACAAAAAGCAATAAAAGGAGGTAATATTCAAATTTTTGTGGTACGGAACATTTATGTTAGAGTTCGACTCACACTTGGCCAGTTTCGGTTTTTTATAGCAGCCAATGTATGTCTATGCAAATATTCCTGAGCCACCCAGACGATTCTGTACAGTCACAAATGTAACCGTTCCATAGTATGATTCCCAAAACGAGCCAAACTCGAAGCTGCCGGCCGGAATGAGCCAAAAAATTCGGCGTTTTAAAACTTCGCTTCAATTTAACTCTGCAGTGCTAACTGCTTTGCGGCTTAAAACTGAGTGGAGTTTCTTTTTGGTCAGTAATGCGAGGTACCCATGCAATGTTCGTTTGTTTTTTGTTGGCAACACAACGACCGGTGGGAGCGAGACAGCACGCTCTACCGGACGACGGTGTCAACATTTTTTGGAGGGATCACGAGTAACTGCCGCGAGCGGCAGGCTCGGGCGGCGGGCGGCATTAACGGCTTGATATTGATTGTGAGAGGTTATCCTGAGATTAATTAAAGTATCGTTTAGAATCAGAAGTCTATATTTTATAATCACCCGCCTTCAGCCTAGTTAGCTAACATCAGAAGTGGTATTAGTTTAAATTACACGCGATTTAGATCGTTCGCCATCTTTTTAACCGAAAATAGTGTTTTTGAGACTGTTTAAAATTGTTTCACCACGTGTTGTTGAGTTTGTCTGTGATTAGTTTCTGTGCATTTTAATGTGATTCGCCACGTGTTTCTACTCGATTACATTATATTTCGTACGTGTTTTTTTTAAGTAAACAACCACGTGTTAATTCTTTTATTTCGCGTATTAGGGAATTAAGGTTGTATTAAAACACATTTTCACAAGTACATTTAGTTTACTACATTTTTAATTTTTGTCTGTGGACTTGGCTGACTGAATACATTTCCTTTGCCTATCAATTGACAATGATCGCTTGTAATTCGTGTCTATGGATTCAACGTTTAAAAAAAAAAAGAGGTTGAGGACATTGGGGCTGGGGATCATTCGAGCCCGGACCACCAAGAGAACAAGTTTTAGAGTCAAGTGAAAGGAGCTACTGTAAGTCAGTCTGATTTAATAAGTACCTATTCTTTAAATATCATACTATGTTATAACTGTGACCATTATTTTGTTCGAATGTATTCCTTCGCGCGTCCAATTAGCAGACACAATAGAATTTTATTGTTATTATTATCCAATGGTGTAACGGCGACGTTTGAGAGGTTAAATCTATGGTTTAACTATTGCTAGTCTTGTAATTTATGTAGAAAGTATATAAACAATGCATTATTTTCTAAAGTATATTGTGGTTTATATGAGATGGTTATGTGAAATCATGATAAACGGTAGTAAAATATGTGTGATTTGAATGTTACTTACACTAAAGGCTTTTATTAACTTTGCTCCTTCTGACCCAGATAATTACAGTCAATATCTAATTGAAGCTTGAATGTCAATATTCTAATACGCGGTTAGTTTGTTGTTCACGTAGTGGTCATTTACGTTGCCTATAGTCATAACCATGTCGAGTCGTGGATGCACGCTGCGTGAGAATACACCTAGGCGTAATTCTCGGGTACTGAGTGCTTCCCTGGTAAACAACAGCAAAAAAACGATTACATTGTTAGGTATAGCCCAAAATAGTAAACAATGCAATTTTTAAATACGCTCACGATAGGTTACGAATGATCCAGTAGGTCATGTACCAGTCGAAGTAGATTGTGATCACAATGGTAATGAGCTATGAGCAAGTCTAAGTAGTGGGAACCACGCGAGTAGGGGTTCTCTATCGGCCGTATTAAAAAGTGTGTAGTCATAGCGTAATACACATGGATCCATGCGCTGGATGTGTGAGAGCAATGCGATTGCTGGTCGGCTAGAGAGCCGTGGCGTTAGAGTGGTTTACTCGTTTGTGGGTTTCCGGGTGTCTAAGGCTCTTAGTGGAAAAGATTATTGTTGTAATGTGGATAACGATGGTACATGGCTCTGGTTGAATCAAGTACGCTCATGAGGTTAAGGCTTATGCCATGGCACAGGCCAAGGGATCAGAGTATTACTGACGAATTTGAGGAAAGCCAAGTAAAAGAATTAAAAATGAAACCATGACATATAAATTAATTATCTGATAGATACATGGTGCTCACATATTTACAAACATAGTAAAAGTAAACGATTTTCATTTAAATAAAAAAAAATAAAAAAAAATTACATGTAATAAGTCAGGGTGTGAGTTAAATAGTTACAGAATGTAAGTCAATTTAAATAAAATAATAAAAAAAAGAATAAATTTGCAATTAGTTAGAATACCTAGGTAGGCTTATTGGTAACGGTCAGGTACGGCCTAGCCCTAGTAAAACTGAAACTATAGTGAAGTCTCCTAGACAACCCATAGAATCTTGGACGATGCCTGAGGTACCCTTTTAAAGTGGTTCACACTGACGTCCTTGGTCCCCTAACGGAGTATACTACGGACGTATCCTAAGCCTAAAGGAACGCCTAGAGAGAGAGACCGAGGATCATGTAGATAAAAGAGTTAACTAGTCCTTGATGTGTTGATCGACCTAAGTCTAAAGGGAGTTCTTCGCATTAAGGTTAAGTAAGGATTGGAAATCACTTGATTCTCGGATTAATTTAAACCTAACTAGGTGTATTCTAAGTCTAAAGGAGCACCTAGTAGAGGTAGACGGACGTATCCTAAGCCTAAAGGAACGCCTAGAGAGAGACCGAGGATCATGTAGATAAAAGAGTTAACTAGTCCTTGATGTGTTGATCGACCTAAGTCTAAAGGGAGTTCTTCGCATTAAGGTTAAGTAAGGATTAGAAATCACTTGATTCTCGGATCAATTTAAACCTAACTAGGTGTATTCTAAGTCTAAAGGAGCACCTAGTAGAGGTAGACGGACGTATCCTAAGCCTAAAGGAACGCCTAGAGAGAGACCGAGGATCATGTAGATAAAATAGTTAACTAGTCCTTCATGTGTTGATCGACCTAAGTCTAAAGGGAGTTCTTCGCATTAGGGTTAAGTTAAATAACTAAGTGTTCTGTACTGTTGGACGTCATGATGACCGAGTCGGTTTGGAGAGACAATGTAACAAAATACTAATCATATAAATTATATATGTTTCCAGTACATTATCACAGGAGCGGTCACCTGCCTGTGTACCATAGAATTGGTTTACCAGGCGTGAGCTGGCGTGCCAGGGGCAGGCACGATGCAGCATGGCCGTGTTGGCAACACAACGACCGGTGGGAGCGAGACAGCACGCTCTACCGGACGACGGTGTCAACATTTTTTGGAGGGATCACGAGTAACTGCCGCGAGCGGCAGGCTCGGGCGGCGGGCGGCATTAACGGCTTGATATTGATTGTGAGAGGTTATCCTGAGATTAATTAAAGTATCGTTTAGAATCAGAAGTCTATATTTTATAATCACCCGCCTTCAGCCTAGTTAGCTAACATTTTCTACAAAATAAGTTGCTGCGTGGAAATTAAATCTTCTGGTTTTACCGGAGAGAATGAAAAAGGTTTTATTGACATAATAATTACACGGAGAGAATAGATTTAAACATGGTACAAATGTTCAGACGCCAGCATATCAAGCTACTCGAAACTATCAAATTTTCCCAATAAACTTTGAACCTTATACTTTAGCGATAAAGTTGAAAATCTATTAAATAAATTCCACAGATTGTAGTAGCTTGATGTGCTGGCGTATGTACATAAATAAATACTGTATTAAATATATACTGCGAGTTAAAAGCCTTTACCTTACCTATAGTATTATTGGATGGAAGTACTAGGGTAATTATTGAAACTTAACTCTCTTTAACTGAGCCAATAGCCTAGTGGTATAAAGCACGGTCTAGATGTTTGGCTAGCACCTGGTGATGCAGGTTCGTATCTTAATCGCACGCAGTGTCTTTTGTGTCAGCGGAATTGTCCGAAAGGGTTACCGCTGGCCCGGAACATAAAGGGCTAAGGAAGGAACACGGGTGGGTTTTAGTCAGTAAGAGTCTGACACTCCCTTCCGCTCCACCCAGAGCGGGAGGTGTCATTTGATGATTTCCCATCCTCAAAAAATAAAAATAAAGCCACTTTCTTTTGTTTTAGCGTTCTTTTTTTAGCCGTTTTGGTAGATGCATCCTTATGCATCTACCAAAATCGCTAAAAATAGATCCGAAAAAAAAATCCGCCCGACTACAACTTGAAGGGTACAATTAATACAAATTCGTCAATCCCTCCTTTAATTACACATTCTAGCTGCACTTTTCTTTTAATAAAAACATGATCACCGGAATTTTCTAAGCTACCCAAAAGTTTAAAGTTTATACGTATTTAGCTACGTCCCAGTTAAAACTATGCTTGCCATAAAATACTGTTTTTAGTAACTCATTCGTAGAACAAACTTCGTTGAACACGGAACGTATCAGGCCGGCAAAAAAGTTGGGCTGCATGAAATGTGGGTTCTGCAGTTTTATTTTTACAATGCTAGTTGGGCTTGTGAAATCACAGATGACGTCCTTTGTATGTAGTTTTGGAATAGGTGAACAATGTGTCATGTGGCCGGCAGGTACGTATAGGTACAGACGCGAGCACATCAAGCTACTACAACCTGTCAAATGTCTTTGATAGATTTTCAACTTTATCGCTAAAGCATTAGGTTCAAGGTTGATTGGAAAAATTTGGCAGTTTCGGGTATCCTGATGTGCTGGTGTCTGTACATATTATTATTAGCTTTTTTCATCTTCATCTGCCTACCCTTTTTCTAAGTTGAGGTCGGCTCCCAGTCTAACCAGATGCAGCTGTATTACATACCAGTATTTTACATGGAGGGACTGCCTACCCGACCAGTAAAACCCAGTTACTGCTCAATCTGTCAGTTTTTCAGGTTTCTGACTAACGACTGTCAAAGATAATCATAGACAAACGACAGCCGGGATCAACGACTTAACGTACTTGAAATGTAATGGATGATCACCCATCCATTACATCCAACCTCGACAAGAGTTGCTTAACCATGATGATCTACCCGCGTGGTTGTTATTATTTAGCCACGACCCTCCATTTAACCTTAGGACAATGGCTAATAATAGTATTAGCCAATACAGCAGACGTTTATATTATCTTAAATGCCCATAAATCACTTTTGGATTATTAAAGTTCAGTCTCTTATATTTTTGGCAACTAAATCCGGAAAATAAAGCGATACTTTTATTAAAAGAATTGCCAGCTACCTCTTCTTTAGCAGTTACTAAAGGTACCGGGATAATCAATACGTTCACAATAAAAGAAATAAAACCAATCCAATAATCAATCCGTTCGCAATAAAAGAAACAAAACCTACTTATAAACGTTCTATATTTAGTATTTGTATGACGCAATGTTCACTCTGCGACTTATAATTTCGAATCAGATTTTTCTACCATTTAACTGAAATATTTTTTCTGTAATTGTCTAACTTGTAACTTGAGAATAACAACAAAACTTTAACAATTTTATTGTTGTAGTCAAAAGAAAAGTTCAGAACAATCCAATTGTAATTTACCTTACTTTTTCAGCGTAATTTGCTGATAATAAATCACACATACTTTGCTTATTTCTGAAGATTTATTTCCGACGTAAAAGAAAATACACATACAGCTTTACCGTGAACTTATTTTTTGCTAATTAAGGCTAAATATATTCTCATCTTACTCCAATTTATTATGTAAATAAATAGTAGATCACATTGATTGTGGAGCAAAGGTCGTCCCTAATTAAGGGTGGCTACACACGCAAAACCGTGGAGTCGAAACTGACCACAAGTCGCAAAACCCGGACGTCAATTCATAAGTGCCGAGCTTTGGTTAAATGTTTGATTTCAACATGTTACGTTTGGAATTCCAGTTCGGTTAAAACGTTAATCCTTATGTGAAATAAGAAGTTATTATTTGCATCCCTCTATGGGCCATTTTGTTTTACTAAAAGCAATTAATTACGGTATTTATAGAGAGGTACCGGTTGAATTCTGTTAGTAGGGATTTTAATTATTTCAAGGGTAGTTGTCCGTTGGCTCGGGTATCGCAGTAGTGATTGGAAGGGAGTAACTTGAAATTAATCATAAATGAAAATGAAAATCATTAATTAATCAGGAATGAAATTACCCGGAAAAGAACCGGAGTTACCGACATAGCTTGCAGAGTAAGCAAACTGAAGTGGCAGTGGGCTGGCCATATCTGTCAAAGGACCGATGGCCGGTGGAGCAGAAGAGTCCTGCAGTGGAGACCACGTACCGGCAAGCGTAGTGTGGGACGCCTCCAGCTAAATGGACGGACGACCTAAAGAAGGTGGCTGGGGTAGACTGGATGCGGAAGGTGGAACACAGGGTGCTGTGGCGCAGTCTGGGAGAGGCCTATGTCCAACAGTGGACTGCGATAGTCTGAGTTAATTGATTGATCGAACTTGAAATTTCATTCGGTGCACTTTATCGCAAACTTTCAAGCTTTAAGTGTAGTTACAGTACCCGGCGATAAATGTTGCACATCGACCTTTGGAAAGAGACAATCGGCTAATTTCGGCATCGTAGAGCGTTATCTCTGTCGCACGAAATACAAACAGTTTGGTATCTATTAGGAGCTGTTAAAACAAATATGATTTGCTTCTTTTGATAATTATTTTTATTCTTTGTATAAAATACAAAAAAAGGTAAAGGTCGATGTGCAATATTGATCGCCGGGTACTGTAACAGGGTTGAGAGTTCCAAGCATTGTTCATGAAATCTATGTGTTTAGTAAAAAAACAACCTTAACAATGTAACAATTATGTTTATAATATTCTGACTTCTGCTGGGCTCCACTAGTTGTTGTTAATGAGTACCTTTAAAGCCAATTAGGAGTTTATTTCTAGCTTTATATACGCAGTCTATAATGTTCCCACTGCTGGGACCCGTACTACCTCTTTCTGTGAGAGGGAGTGGGCCATAATCCACCACGCCGGCCCAGTGCAGGTTGGTGGATAACCTTGTATGTCCTTTCTGTCATAACAGCCACGGTAACAGTCTCGTTTAGAATTAAGTTTTATTTCAAATACTATTCTCCATAAATTAAAAAAAAACACATCCATTCACCCATTTCCATTAAAACACTGTAAATTATATTATGTATGACAATGATGTATTATTGTGTATGACTAATGACAATAAATGATATTATTATGCATGTACTAAAAATATTTGCACGACTGATAAGTCGAATATAGTGAAACTAAAATTATTTTACCATATCATGTGAGCACCTATATTCTGGCAAATAAATTTCATTTCATTTCATTTCAACACAAACCACACATTTTTCACTCCGAAACAAAAGGCTACCGAAACAAAACACTATTCACTTGCTATCGAACTAGCAATTTTCTGTAGAAATACGATTCGTGGCCCAAAATCATAGGTAACCCTCTACGTTCAAGTGTCAGCGTTCAGTCCTGATTAAGCCGACCGCAACGGCCCAGATTGTCGAGTTAATTGCACGGTAAAAACCGGTACGGTGGAACTACAATGACTTCATTAGTGGACGCCGAACCGGATTTCAATTTGTACGACACGCTAAAATCGGGGGAGTCATAATTGACAAATATGGGGTTATCAGTGGACGATTTAATTTTTTGATGATTCTTTTGTAAACCACACTTGAATTGCTACCGTGTGGTAGTGGAAATTGGGTTGGGTTAAGTGACCAAACTGAAGTTGAACTGATTCTGTCGGAAAGGGAGAGGGAGATCTCGTCCACTCACCCTGCCCGCAGCAGGCGCACCGGGCGTCGGCGGAGGGCGGACAACGCCCTCTTCCGGCCCCCCTAAACGGGTCCAGGGGCGACGGACTCGGGGACGTCCGTCGCCCCCCACACATCAGGACCCGAGGTGGCGGCGCGATGTGTTCCACGCGCGCCCCTCTTAGACGTCGCGGGGGGAGTCAAACACCTCACTCCCCCCCCCCGACCAGACGGGGCCCGCTGAGGCGGGCCGGCACCAGCCGGGGGTTGCGGAAGGATCGTACGTTCCCGCGACCCCCGGCGTAGGTGTGAGATGGAACACCCGGGGTGGTTTTTAGTCAGTAAGAGTCTGACAGACCCCGCCGCCCGCCCTAGGGCGGCGGACATCCATGAGGATTTTCCACCCCGGATCAAAAAAAAAAAAAAAAAAAAAGTGACCAAACTGAAGTTGAACTGATTCTGGTATTGGTTAGAGCAAACTGCAATTTGGCAACGTGATAAAATCAAGGCAATTCAAACGATTATTGAAGGATATATTTTTGGCAATTTAGCAAATCTTTCTTACACGTTTTCTAATTGAAATCCACCCATATGTTTTACAAAACTATCCTAAACGTGGCTTTTAGTAAGTTCTCCATTGGCGATCGTCATTTGTTTTACGTATTTGATAAGAGTCATTCAATACGAAATATGTTTTTTTTATTTTTTATTTGAAATGGGTTTGCTCTTAACTCTAGTCTAGGTCAGAGGTGACAGAGACAAAGTCTACGATGGAGTGAGCTTACCCCGAAGAGCCTGTTCACTCTTACTTTGAAGAGATTCGGGTTGTATGCACTTGGCAACACAAATACAGGTACAAAATACAGTTCCACTCTTTTGCTGTGCGCATTATAAAGGACATTTGAAAACGCTTATTATGTGATTATTGTGTGCTACGAATGTGTAGCAGCGTAGCATTGCTACGAAAATTCGTAGCACCAACTCGTATGTACAAGTTACATTTATAGACCGCCAGCGATTTAGTTCCAAAATAATTAGCGAGTATTTGAAATACTTGATGAATCAATTACAGCAGTGGAACATTAGGCTTTTGTTCTCCGGATTAGTTTCGAATGTTGCATTTGAGAGCAAACATTAGTATGGCTTCTAACCCCTACTGCATGGAAATGTGTGCTAAAATTCAGATTTATGCATTTGATTGAATGGCCACTGAAATTTATACTACGTAGCTGATATTAAATGTTTATACCTCAGTCTGAGTTAAATATAAATATCAGCTAGCTTATACTTCGTTATATAAGCCATGTTTTGTAAAAACTTGTTTACGTAATTAATAATATTAATGGTATAAATTAATATTATTAATTACGTAAACAAGTTTTTCAAAGTCTACTTGTATAAACATTAATTTTGACGACACGGTTGGCGCAGTGGCTGAGCGATCGACTGCTGCGCTGCATGTCGCGGGTTCGATTCCCGCACGGAACAAATATTTGTATTGCCTACAGGTAGTTGTTCCGGGTCTGGCTGTTTGTGTATGTGAATTTAAATGTTTGTAAACGCACCCACGATACAGGAGTAATTCCCAGTGTGGAGCAAAGTTATTAAAAAAAATTAAAATATAAAATATATCAGGTACGTAGTATCAATTTCAGTAACGGTTAAAAAAGTATAAAACATGTATTGTAATAATTTGCATGTTGTTTATGTTATTGAATAAATTATTATCAACGCCCATAGTGTTCATTATTAACTCGTAATTTACCTTTGCCTAACAAATAAACTTAGAAAATTATGGGAGTTAATGACCTCCCTAACGCTCCCGCAAAGAAGCCCGTGCCTGAAAAGGCATCGAATCTGATAATGATGGTATTTTGACGGCGCCGACAAAGAACCAATAAGAACCGTTGCGACACAGGTCCTATAAAGCCCGATATCCCTGTCCGAGCCGCCCAACCGAACACTCCTGTATATATTTCCCGCTTACACTGTACCACTAAGGTTAAGATCACACGAAGACAGTGCTCGAGTGATGTGAGTTTAACTAACATAGTTTAAAGTTTATACACTAACACACATTGTACTATTATAATATACAAGCTTCTTCCCGCGACTTCGTACGCGTGAAATTTCTTGTTACTCCGACCCACCCCGTCGCATCGCATCGCCTGCCCGCGCTATTACTTCGTTTTTGCTTAGCGTTCTTTCCGACTGTTTTTCTTTTTGCTCGGCTCCTAAAGGTCATAGCGTAATGTTAAATAGCCTATAGCCTTCCTCAAGAATTGGGCTATCAAAAGCAAAAAGAATTTTTCAAATCCGACTGGTAGTTCCAGAGATTAGCGCGTTCAACCAAACAAACAAACAAACTCTTCAGCTTTATAATATTACTAGTATAGACTAGTAGCCTGAAAATGAAGGTTTTATTATTATTTTATTATTCTTCACTCAATAATTGCTGTTTGAATCTTAGTGTGCATACACACGAGCGACCCGCGTTGACGACAAAGGCAACTGCCGTCGACAACAAGCCGCTCGTGTATACATTGAGCACCGTACTCAAATACACGTGCGACACGTTGATGACGGCAGACGCCGACGCGTCGTTGGCTGCCGCAACACGCGTTGACGGCTGCTGCAACACGCGTTGATGACTGCCGCAACATGCGTTGACGGCTGTCGCTGAGACGCGTCGACGGCTGTCGCTGACACGCGTCGACGCGTGTTGTATGTGTGTATGCCCACCTATAATGCAGAGGAGGTAAAGTATGCACAGCAGCATTCGCGATTTGCAACGACAATAATAACATAAAGTAAAAATTGTTCCAAAAGTATCAGATAAAACGTGTTAAATGGATAAGAAAACGTATTTGCAAATGTAAAATTGTAGTGCTTAGATTTGAATACTTAAACCCGAAATTCTAATCTTAAATCACCCTAAAGCTGTTTCTCATTTGTTGATTTTTTATTGAGGTTAACTTTAAGCCTGAATTATACCATCTGCAAATCCGTCATTGTAACACAATGAAATAATTCCATTGAACACAAAAAAAATCCTACAGATGTAACAATAGTCGCGTTAACTCATTTTCAATTGACTAACTTGCGGAGCATTTCGAACAGTTAATACTTTTTTTCTTTTATACCTCGATTGGTGGCGAAACAAAGGTTCTTTTATTCAATTACACTGGTAGAGAACGTACACCGAAACCAGACATTCAGGGCCTAGTAAACCTAGTAAACCTTTTAAAAAAATACACGATCTATTATTACTATTGTTGAAGAGACAATCTGTTAAATTGTGGAGTAGATATAGAGTTGGTTTTTTTTTTTTCTTTCTTTTTGCGAAGCACTAGAGAGCTTTACGACCGAAAATTTGTTTTTGCCAATTTTTTGCATCTGTTTCTATTGTTATACTCCTAGTAGTACTCAGAACCTATTTAATTTATATATCCTTGTATAAATAATTTAAAGATTAATTGATTTAATGCAGCAGAAACGAAAATACATCAAAATATTTCTAAAACATATCCCGGCAATCAGTGTGAAACCTGAAAACATTTTAGCTTGCGAAAATATCAATTAATTGATTAATTTTTTTTATGGATTCGTTTTTCCATAGGAGGAACCCTATTGAAAATGGCTCTTTTATTCAAAGTACTTTAATTATAATTAACAAAAAAAACGAATTAATATAATGTCTATATCTATGGTTTTTATATAATCAAATGAGCATTATGAGTTGTACACTTTTGGATTTTTCAAACGTTTTTTCTTTTTCTCAATATATTATGCTATTGTCTTTTGGCGTTGTGAGTATTACTATAGTTGCCACTCATGGCAGATGAAATAATCAACAACATAATCGTCATGATGACCTTGAAAAGTTCACTGATGATCGCATTCCAAAGATATGTACATCACAGTCTTAGCGGTATACCTATATATGATACTCCTGGTTAAGAGTGCAAAAGAATTACCATCATGTCTCCTTACAAATGTCAGATGCTGAATAAGTGCATTCATATGACCACTACCGTACTGTGCAACTCATGACCTAAAGAAAATTCATTCCTCCACCCTAATTGTGTAACACACTATCAATAACAATCTGAATCATTTTGAAGGACATTGATAAAATCCATTGCTTCATATGTTCGAAAAAATTATCTACTCAACAACGTAAATAACGCAATGAATGTTGTTAAACGGTCAAAATGAAAGTCATTCCTATTGTAAGTATCAAAGTCAAAGCATTTATTTCAAATAGGCACATAAAAGGCACTTTTGAACGTCAAAAATTACAACAATAGTAGATTTTACAACAAGTGCACAAAACAAACCATTTTTATCCGAGACTTTTAGCAGCCCGAGCCGAAGGTGAGGGCTGATATATAGTAATGTCGAGGATAGAAATGGTTTTGTGGACGAGTTATAAACTCTGCTTTTCACTTCGATTGCGAGGAAATAAAACAGTAGTATAACATAACATTTCTTTAATTAAAATTCAAAGTAAAATTAGAACAGTTTTGAATACTGAAGGAATTTTTTTTTTTTTAAATCTTACGTCATTGATATTAGGCTGCAGACCTATACAGCCTACTATTAAATTAATTTTGTAATAATAATTTTCTTAAATCAACTAATCTTTCGTACTTGAATTAAAATTTTAATATCTATTATATCTTAAAAAACACATAAGGCAAATAAATTAAAGTAAATATTATATAATAACAAATTCTATCTATGAACTTCTTATTGCATTTGGCTGTATGGCTCATTTTCTTTGCCTTAATATAATACATATGAGTAGATACGTTAATGCCCTTGTGCACAAAATTCGATTTTGTGCAGCCTATACCCTGCACAAAGAAGCACTTTCAGAGCATGAGAAGTGAAAATAGAATTGATTCCAGCCGCCCATTCCAAAAGGTAGTTTTCGTATGGAGTAGAGTATGTTACACGATACGCAATTACACCGCTGGTCTACGAATCCATATAAAATAAATAGTCCATTCTCAACAACTTTTACCCGTGCTATAGAACTGACATGTACCTAACAATAGAAACCAGCAACAAACTGTACACTTTTCTGTCGTACCTCAAACAGTGACGCAACAAAAGTTTTTCCACTCAATTACATCATACACGTGCAAAAACAAAAAATATATATATTATTATATTCCCCACATTCAGGTCAATGGTCAACATTTCATCGAGAAAGTATTTCTCAAGGGGGTAACAGACAAACTTTCGTTTGCTATTATCAACTGTTGTACATTGTATTTGCTTTTCATTTTACCTTTATTATCCCAAGGGACGAAGTAATGCCTTTTTGTTCATTTACTGAATATTTTGTGTGAAAATCTTTTTTAATTTTTGACAGGTATTTTAACTCGTCACGCGTCCAATTAGCAGACACAATAGAAATTTTATTGTTATCGGTACACATGGTGTACACTCGACGTGCGAAGAGTTAATTAAGAGAAAATGTTACATTATTATTGTCCTATACTTTTCTATTAGGCAGCATTGGTGTGATTGCTCAAGTTTGCGACTTCAGACTTATTTGAACTACTTACTAGCTGACCTGACAGACGGTGTCCTGCCCGAACAGCGCCATCTACCGGGTTCAATTTTAAATCTAAAACATCCTCCTCATCTAAATACACACAAAATATTTGATCAAATCGGCCTAACCGTTTTGGAGGAGTTCCGTGACATACACACGTACAGAACAATTATATATACAGAGTTACTTGCTTTATCTATTTAGCTCCCTTCAAAATGGTTAAGCTGAATGGTGCTGATTTATGCGTCATGTTCGTGAACGGGCGCCGTCAGTTGGGGCTGGTCATCACTTAGATGCCTCGGCTTATTTTTAATTATTTTAATTTTGTATTGTTGTTTGTTAAGTACTATTTGTTGTACTCTGGACGCTTTTAACGCGTACGTCTTTTTTAATTTTTTACATCGTTCTCACATTATATAATTTTAATATCAAAAGTAATGATGTAACTAATATTTTTGTAAAATATGATTTAAAAAGAGTGTCCATGGAGTTTCTTGCCCGTTCTTCTCCATAGGTACCTACGCTTTGGAATGGGCAACTAGCTTCATATTTTATGACTGACCGACTTCTTGACAATTCAAAAGTGCCTGTAAATGGTTTAATTGAAATAAATGCTTTGAGTTTGAGTTTGAGTCACAGATCCACGAATGACAGCCGGGACCAACGGCTTAACATGCTTTATGAAGCACGGAAGGGTCTCGGTATTCAGCGGGATTGTCCGAAAGGGTTACCGCTGGCTCGGAACATAAAGGGCTAAGGAGGGATCACGGGTGGGTTTTAGTCAGTAAGAGTCTGACACTCCCTTCCGCTCCACCCAGAGCGGGAGGGGTCACGTGATGATTACCCATCCTCAAAAAAAAAAAGTCTCGGTATGTAAAGATGGTCACCCATCCATAGCCCAACCACGGCAAGCGTAGCTTAACCTGATCGATCGATCTATGCGGCTGTTATTATTTAGCAACGGACCCCTATTTCAAAGGAAAAACCACTAAAATACTAAATTATATCCCGACTATGAGCGTATACTGAGGATCATATTTATTGTTTGTTACTTATTTTACTTTTCCCTCACACAGAGTGGAGGTCTGTGTCCTAACAATGGGAAAATTATAGGCTGATTACGCTTTTTATGCTTACATACTCAAGAAATGGCACAACAAAATGTATG
This sequence comes from Luperina nickerlii, assembly GCA_963855955.1. NCBI lineage: Eukaryota > Metazoa > Arthropoda > Insecta > Lepidoptera > Noctuidae > Luperina > Luperina nickerlii. Next base: position 17,740,082 of record OY979678.1, read on the forward strand.
CTATGATAAAATCTCTTAAATAAATTGCAAACTATAGTTTTGTATAATTTAGAAGCATTTTTTAAATTTTTGTAAATGTAAGATCCATGTTTCCGTTTATTATGATTTTATTGACGTTGACTTGAAAGAGCATGGCAGTTGAGAACGTGTCATGCTCACTTAAATGTCTCATCGATGGTGGCACGTGTGTTGGATCATTCGGTTCCCTACAAAATGGTTGAGCTCGATGGTGCTGATTTACGCGTCATGTTCGTGAACGGGCGCCGTCGGTTGAGATTGGTCATCTCTTAACTGCCAAGACTTATTTTTAGCTTATATTTTGAATTGTTTCTTCATTTGTGTCTTTTTTTTACATTGTTCTCACATATAGAAGCAACAATAATAATGTACCCAGGATTTTGTAATATCTTGATTTAAAGGAGTGTCCATGGAGTTTCTTGTCCGTTCTTCTCCATAGAGATCTACGTTTTGGAATGGGCAACTACGAGTAGCTTCAACTTTCTGACTAACTGACAGACTATTTAAATTTTGACAATTCAAAGTGCCTGTACAAGGTTTAATTGAAATAAATGCTTTGAGTTTGAATGCAATAAAATAAAATAGACCGCATGAAAAATCTAGATAGAAAAAACAAGTCTCAACGACAAACATGTCACAATAATAATAATATGAGTGAGATACTTGTGAGTGAAGAGCTACAAAAATATCTGCAGACAACACCTAGATTTTGTGTCTAAATAATGATATGAAGTCCTTTTGAGTAAGTATTGGTATATTTTCTGAGAATTTGCAGCCAGGGATAAAATGTATTCTCGAGTGGAATGTGTGAAGTGAAATGTGATAAAGGTAAGTGAATCAACCGATTTTAATGACACTTCATACGCATAAGCAGGATACAAAGGTCTAAAAAGCTAGTAAAGAACATTTTCGATAAATAGTGTTCCAGCCAAATCAGACCGATTTTTTTTTAAAGGTTCCATAGAAACAGAGATTTCCAGTTATCTTTTTTTAAATAAGACATTTCTAAAATGTTCTCTACTAACTTTTTAGATCTTTGTGTCCAGTTTATGCGTATGATGTTTCATTAAAATCGGTTCATTAATTTCGAAAAACAAGGGCTTGAAAGTTTGTATAAAGTGCCGAACGGCGTAAACGCTCTTAAGGACAAGGTCATTTTACATACGTAAACTTACGCCTTCTTCCCAAGGGTATACGCAGAATGTACAGAATGCCACCTGTTATGACCCTTACATACTTCTTTTGCTTTGTTTACGTTCATACATCAGGGGGCCTAAAAAGGCCACTTCGGCAGAATCAGTAAAGGATAACATTATGAATCATAATGGACAGCTATTAACTGTTAAGTAAATCGTATCAAATCGCATTGGCGAAGGATTTTTCAGTATTTTTTTTTTGTCTGTGTCAATCTCTTATTATACCTAGGTACGTAGTGCAGCGAAAAAAAGAAAACCACGGACTGTCTTCACCATATTATGATTCATAATGTTATCTTTTTATGATTCTGGTACAGTGGCCTTTTTAGGCCCCCTGGTCATTTTAATGCCTGCCATCCTGTATAGCAGGAAACAGGAATAATTTTATTTTTGTATTCCATTAGAAATCTTAGCTATCTCCTGCATATCCTGTGGAGAGCCACTGTTGAAGTTTTAGGTGGTATACGGATCCAACATAACTGTTTTCCTTCCCCATATTAAAGTCTTACATCAAGAGCTGCCGCAGTCCGCACCAGAATATCATCTAATACTATAAAACAGACGTAAAGTGCTCTTTTATGGACAAATGAATCTTTTAATTACTTAATAAATCTTTTAAGATGTTTATTTGTATCATCAATGGATCAAAGAGGTCGTTAAAGTGAAATATGAATTCGTGTAATCAAAAATGAAAAAAAATTAAATGAACTATTATTGTATTAAATATTCAATGTTTTTTTTTTCATTAAAGTGAAAGCATTTGCAACTTTCATTAGACCCCTCACCAGCACAAATGGCAATGAAATTCATTGCCTGGTTGGGAGGCATTTGCTTAATCATTTTTAAGTCTAATATTTTTTTGAGATATCTAATGGTTTTCGAGACAGCCGCACAGGTCGATCGATCAGGTTAAGCTACGTTTGCCGAGGTTGGTCTGTGGATGGGTGACCATCTTTACATACCGTAGCCTCCGTGCCTCGGAAAGCACGCTAAGCCGTTGGTCCCGGCTGTCATTCGTGGATCTTTGAGAGTCGTTACGGGTAATCAGAAGCCCGAAAGTCTGCTAATCAGTCTTACCAAGGGGTATCGTATTACCCAGTAACTGGGTTGTGGAGGTCAGATAGGCAGTCGCTGCATGTAAAATACTGGTATTCAGCTGCATCCGGTTAGACTGGAAGCCGACCCCAACATAGTTTGGAAAAGGCTAGGCAGATGATGATGGTCATTAGGTATAATGCATTCGTCATCATCATTATCCATAGCCCGACTTTACCCACTGCTGAGCATAGACTCTTTTCATGTGCTAATCCTTAAGCTAGCCTCATCCAGGTCCTATCCGCGATGGTAACAATGTCATCCGGGCCCACCTCGCCGCCGGATGACCGTAGAGCAATAGTATAGTTTTGGAAGTAAAAACTTCTTTATTCGCGTTGGGCATTTTTTGAGATGGGTAAAAACGACACTGTTACCGTAACCGACACCGCGCTAGATTCAGATGTGTTCGGCTGTCCTCGGGATGTATTCGGTTTTAATGTATATACGATGTGTCAGTGAGTGATGGCAAAGTATTCTGTTTGTGTTTTGTTTTTCATTTCTGTCGGCACTCCCGGAGTGCCACTGTTTTTTTTAGCAGCAAAATGCTTCAGTTTTGTTCATTGCTGAAGCAGCAATCAACGAGAGGTGTTGTAACATAGTGTTATCAACAAAATTATATAGAATATATCTCTTTTTCAAACAACCCACACCGTAATACCAGCAACCGATAATCCCGAACATTATCTCATCATTACCTTTAATGAACGGCAAATTATCTCATTTAAAACGATATTCTCATTACGACTCCTAAATCTGCGGCAATCTAGCAGCTTATTCGATTAAATTCTCCACAGGTAAGTAGCGAGCTATTTAACAAATTTTACGAGGGAAAACTTTGTAGTAAATTAGGCAGAGTTTTAGCTCGCTCTGGTCTAGGGATATGAAATTAAACAGTAACTTTTATGCGAGTACCTTAATTATCAGAATCTGGAACTTTTGCGCTGATTACGAATTTGGTTTGTATGAGTTTAAGAGTTTTGAGCAAAGGGTGATGTTTGAAAAGGGAGAATAAAAGTTAAAGTACGGTTTAATAATGAGTAGGATGGTACAGTTGACAAAAGAGATTTTTTTCAAACTCAAACTCAAAGCATTTATTTCAATTAAACCATTTACAGGCTCTTTTGAATAGTCAATGAGTTGGTCAGTTAGAAATATGAAAGCGTAGTATACCTATTAAGCTATACTCTCCATACTACTATTCTATTACTGTAATACTCCATGCTAGTATTCTCCATAGGTACCCCTATGAAGAAGAACGAACAAGAAACTTCATGGACAAAATAATATGGTTACAAAAATATTAGTTACGATTACATCATTACCTAATAGTATGTAGGTAGAAACTAAACATATAGTAATATATGTAGCATCGGTAATTTGTTAGAAGCTCAGAACACAGAGACGCCTCGGTGGCCGCTGCTAGAGGCGGTATTGTCATCAGTTTCCATACAAACCAAGCTGATACGCTTGGTTTACTTGCATTACGACACAAATAACGTATAGATACTAAGCTTGCCGGTATGGCGGATCCATGGTCTGTGGTTATAATAATGAGTCACGGAATAATAAATTATTAATCGTCAGCGAAATGCAAAGATGTTTATTAAAATTTACGTCTTGGCAACCAATCTCTTTCTTTGAATGTACTTTCTTTGGTTGTAGCGTCATCATATTAAAAAAAAATCTAAAATGCTCATATTTTTAACCGACTTCAAAAGAAGGATTTACGCAGAACTGTACAAAAAATACGTAGATCACAAACACGGAAATGTTCAAATAAACGATGTTTTCACTTTGATTTCAAAGTTATAATGTAAAAACCTTTTGAGATTCAATTTGAATTCAAATTTTAGGAAAATTCGGACTAAGGAAGGAACACGGGTGGGTTTTAGTCAGTAAGAGTCTGACACTCGCTTCCGCTCCACCCAGAGCGGGACATTTGATGATTTCCCATCCGCAAAAAAAAAGACCTCCCCCAAGGTGGACCTATGACCTAGTGACGGCCAGTGGCGGTACCTTCATAGAAGCCGAAAAGCCCGGTTTGCCCTAATAAAATCATAATTCACAACAACAAACGTACTTAAACCTATCAATAAAAAATATATTTTAAAAAATACCAGTCAACATTCGCAACACACACGTACACAATAAGAAAATCAGTCATTCCCTCAGTTGGCCGTTTTTTTATACGTTGAAAATCTGTGGGATTTCCCTAATTTTGACCCCTAGGCACGCCACTGGTGAAGGCCGCTGGAATCCGTTGGATGCGGGAAGCACAAAAGCCTTTGTTTTCGCAGCAGTTATTGTCTAGGATAGAGAAGCATAGCATTCAGATCCATGGAGCGTCTTACGGGCACAAGGCGTTGCTTGCTATAACTCAATACACCGATGACACCCGAATATAAAGACAACGCGTGGTACACTGACTGGAACTAATTGGGGTGGTGCATGAAGCGGGAGGGGGGGGATAGACGCGATCAATGTTTTTTAATTTTGCCGTCGTAATTTTTACGATAGTTTATTAATGTAGGGTTAACTCTAGTAAATTATTTACAATGAGCTGACGCACGCAAACATAGACACGCGTCTACTACAGCGAGCGCACGCGTGCGCCTGTTTTCGCTCGTTGAATGTCGTACCTTCTGTACCTACGTACCTACCAATCTATTTTGTGACCATTCATTCAGAAGAAGAGAGATATTTCTATGGATTTTTTTCTCGAGAAAAATGGAAAAGGTAAAATATCACTCACAATAACAAAGGTGTTGGTGGTGGGTGGTGGTGGTGGTGGTGGTGGGTGGGTGGTGGCACTTGAGGGGCAATTCTCATAATTTTAAGAATGTTCACAGTCTGAGCTCAGTCTCAACCTGTCAAAAATAAATCTAATTGTAATTTAATCTTGTGTCAACCTTTGTACAGTTTCTATATTTATGTCTGTAATTTATATTTTGTATATAATAAAGAGTATTCTATTCTATTATATTCTAATTTCCCTACATTTCTGGCAAGTTTTTGACATTGATTATCGCTGAGATGAGACGTTTAGATTTTGAAAGTTTTTAATTACCGGAATTGCCGTTCAGATGTACTCGTATGAACGTAAACGAGGCAAAACGAGTCTGTAAGGATCGTAGCAGATGGCGTTCTGTAGTTTCTGCCTACCCTCATGGGAAGAAGGCGTGAGTTTATTTATTTATAGGAGAACCAACAGCTATAGCAGAAGCATAACAATAGTATATGAGACATAATGATTACATTATTCATATGTATGTTATGTGGAAACAAAAGCTTGCGGCTAAGTAGCATCAGTCGAGGGTCGATCGATCAGGTTAAGCTACGCTTGCCGTGGTTGCTCTGTGGATGAGTGACCATCTTTACATACCAAAACCCTCCATGCCTCGGAAAGCATGTTAAGCCGTTGGTCCCGGCTGACATTCGTGGATCTTTGACAGTCGTTGCGGGTAGTCAGAAGCCCGAAACTGTGATAATCAGTCTTACCAAGGCGTATCGTATTACCCAGTAACTGGATTGTGGAGGTCAGGTAGGCAGTCGCTCCATGTAAAATACTGGTATTCAGCTGCATCCGGTTAGACTGGAAGCCGACCCCAACATAGTTGGGAAAATGCTTAACACCTACTTACTGGTTCAAATAATTTCTTTGAAAGGAAGTCAATTTAGATGAAAAGCAGTAGCTACTTATAATAAATTCATAAGTGGGTTTTATTTTATTAGTAAGTAGATTTCCAGGATTTAACATATATGTGTGTAGTAGCTATATCAAATTCATTTGAACATATTTCGCAGCCTAATGTTGAATAAAACAAAAAATTCGTCCCTAAGTTATTCAGATCTTACTGAGGTACAATTAGATAAACTTGAGCGACTTCAAAACTTTTGCATAAGATTTATATTTGGCCTACGCAAATAATGATCAATGATCATACATCAGAATTTCGTACAAAGCTCAAGTCGCTTCCCATACGTCTTCGCCTGAATTCTCATATTTTGTTTCAGCTCTACAGTATTTTCTTTAATCCTAAAACCCCCACTTATCATAAATAACTTTTCAAGTTCCTTCACACATAATAGATATCTGAGGTCATCGGAAAACCTGAGACTAGAGATGCCGATGCATTCCACCAGTTTCTATGACAAATCTTTTACTGTTCAAGCAGTACGGTTATCGAATGACTTGCTCGTGTCGGTAAGGCATGCTCAATCTTTGTCCACGTTTAAAATTATTGTAAAAAGCACAATTTTCTTTGCTCCTGTTTCATGTTTATTATTATATGTATGTATATATTTATTTAGATTAGTATAATATACTTTATGTATGTATTTATTTTCTTATGTAAATGGTACACCACGGACTACCTACAGTATTTGTCTGTCCTTCCCCTTTTTAAATCGATACAAGGATTGTCTTTAAAAGATCGCTCTTAGAGATAAGACCGCCCATTGTGTCACCCTTTGTACAGTTTCTATATTTATGTCTGTAATTTATATGGTGTACATAATAAAGAGTATTCTATTCTACTCTAATGCTCAGATAATGTGCTTGTAATGAGATAATTCAGATACTAGGTACCGACTCATCCCAAATATAAAAATAACATAGTATTTTTTTTTCTCTTTTTTTTTAGCGTAGACAGGTAATTAGTGCTCTACAACCGCGAAGGAAAACATCGTGAGGAAACCGGCATGTCCTAGAAATTCTAGAATCGTTGTCGGAGAGATGAGATATTACCTAGTGGAAACGTTCACGACTTATCGTCATAGTTTCAAACCTAGACAGGCACTTTATTTTGTGTAAATTATTTCATCACCACTGCTCTCAAAACTAGTAAAGGAGAACATGTTGTGGAAACCGGCATGTCCTAGAACATGGCGGTGTACGTGGTAGATCATAGCCCTCCCCTCGAAGAGAGGAGGCCTGTGTCCCAGCAGAGGGAACATTATAGGCAAAGACACAAACATACACACACATTACACACACACACATTACACAAAAACACACACACTACACACGCATACACTACACACACATACACTACACACACATACATTCACACACATTTATTACAAGTGGGTAAAGGAAAGTAAAAATATCTATAAATGTAGAAGCAGCTCTCAATACCTCAATTCTAAATAAGACTGCCACTTCATTCTAATTAATCTCCAAAATCGGCCCATTTTAATACCAATTAATTATCCGAACCGCATCCATTCGAATATAATTAATTAAAAATAATTAATAGTCAGCGCGATTATTACTTATTACCCAATTTTAATAACGCATGCGCCGGGGTCTCCCGACCCTCAACTATCAGTTTTAATTAACTCAAAGCCGAATGCTTAATTAATATAAATGTGCGTTTTTATAACGGAAACCAGCTCGAAACGGGTTGGGGCTACTATGAGTGTATCTTATCGAGGTGATTTTTTTTTATATGGCAAGCTTGTCAGCTGCTTAACTAGACTATCCTTTGGATACGTTGATAAGTTTTATGCCCTGGCTAGATGCCTTAATAACAAAAATATTCACGTTCAAACTCATAAACTAAGCGTCTACATGCTAAGAGCTCCCTCTGTGGGGTACGGTCCTCAGCTTAGGGCGTGTGAAGCAAGTTCTAGTTCGAATTTTCTTGAAAGAATGAAAGAGAATACGTTGAAGTAAGTATTTTGTTTGTATTTATGAATATTGGACTTTAAATTAAAAGAAGGAGAGGCAAGATTATTGCTCCGGGTATACACGGCAAAAGCGTTTGGTATGTATGTATGAATTATAAAGTAGATATGTACTATATGCATTATGAAATGAAATGCCAAAGCCGGTTACAGAACTTAGCGATGGAAAGTTCAAAACCCTCATCAAACGTGTCCTTGTCAAAAAAGCATATTATAAGATTAAATACTACGTTAAAGACAAGGTAGTTAGGCAATAATTCTTTCTACACATGTAGTTTCCCTGGCACCTCATTAACGACATTACTACGTAAATTTCTATTAACTGCTCTCAAATTACGATGTTTATTTTAAATTTTATTTATTTTTTACATACTTCTTTGATATAATATTTTTATTATTTAACATTATATGCAGACAATTTTATTTTTTCAACTCTTTATTAGTGGTTGTAATGGCAATCATATCACATCGGTTCGGCATCATCGGTTTTAATAGGTTTTTATTTTTAATTTATCCTTTTGATATATTCCTATTTTGTAAATGTGATGACTTTGTAGGCCTTGTAGACTTTACATCTGTAGACCATTTTTTATTTTATCATGTAACTGGTACTTATTGACTGGCCTACGCTGTCCTCCCATACCTATTGTAATTTGAAAACATTGTAAAATCCAATCATTTTTAAAAGAGTTACCGTGGAGTTTCTTGCCGGCTCTTCTCCATAGGAAACGACCAACTGGAATCGTGCACCTTGCTTCTGACGGTTTTATAAGTGCCCATGTAGGTTGATATGAAATAAAATATTTGGATTTTGAAATGAAAAAATAGTCAAGAAGCGGTGTTGGAAAAGTAAAAACAGTTGTGTAGTTACATATTCTACTCTTTTGTTTCCGTACGAAAATGCGAAAAAAACAAATTAGTAGGTTCTTTTTAAAAGTAGGTTCTTTAAAAATTACAGTTTCGGCGTACCTGATCAAATTAATTATCACCCTTTTTGGAATAGTTTTAAATCATGTTTGCCCAACTATTTTGCAAATAAGAAAGAAATAAAAATATATAAATATTTTTTGCAAGAGGGACTGAAAGAAAAATTCCAAGTGGGGCTACTAGGGCATGTCATATCATATGAAAGAGCGCAGTTTGCACATTCTCAAACATTTTTCTTTGTTTTTTATACCTTATTGTTTTTGACTTTTGATAAAAAGTGTAAAAAAAATACCGTAAGGGGGGGACCCCTTATCTCCGAAGTTTGCAAAGAGAAAAATCTGAAATTATTCTATGTGATAGACGTTTATGTAAAAATTACAGGAAAAATAAAACGAAGTCTCTAATAGCACACTTTTTCAGAAATCATCAACAAAAGTTACATTAGTTCCACTATCGGTCAAGAGATGGCGCTGACATAAAACTGCAATATTCTACACCGCAGTGCACTGTGTTAAATTCACTGACGAATATAGGCCTCGCCGACGAAAAATATAAAAACATGATTGTACGGAACCCTCGGTGCGCGAGCGATGATTTTACCATAATATTCTAATTGGGGTATTTTATGGTGTGCGTTAATTCCGGGACATGTTGACTATATTTATTTAAGAAAGATATTTTAACTAACGCTTTTGATTAACAACAAGAATCAAAACAAAGGAATTAAAATAATACCAATTTATAACCAAAAGTGTACAGTGACGTCATTTGGCACGAGCACGAGTACAATATGCCAATATTTGGTTAGCGTCGGCAATCGTTATTGAAGTTTACACAGTAATGAAAATTACTTTCAGTAAACGGTGTAAATATTATTACACTTGAGAACGTTGATAAGCATAAAATTGTTGATCCACAATTTTCACTTGTATATAAGTGGTTTTCTTTTTCGCGGTATATAGTTTTTTTTTTCTTATTGGTACGGTGACGACATCCGCCAGCCCGCACTGGCCCTGCGTGGTGGATTATGGCTCACTCCCTCTCACAGAGAGGAGGCCTGTATCACAGCATTGGGAATGCTTTAAGCTGATGATGCTTTTGCTTATTGGCATATGCAGCTTTCCTTTCTTGAGTACCTACTAGCGAAATGATTTACCTAAAATTTAATCGAAGTATCACCAAACACTTATGATGTAGAATATTAAAGATTCCATTTAAAAACTATTTGATATTTGATCGGTAATTTGAAATAACGAGTGCGTTTCGGATCCCATTCGTTTTAATATTAATCTTTAGAGTATCATCTTTTATATTGCATTTAGCTTTAAAACTAGTAATTGAACTGATATGTTAAATTGAGTAGGCTTGTTTTGTTAAGTTAATAATATCTTGTCACAACATCAACTTTATTAGCAGTCAAGATGAGCAATTCAAGTGTAGTTCGAGCAGTAGCCTCTATCTGTTATGAACGCATGAATTATTAAGATACATTGCAAAGCAGTGGATATAAAAAGTCTAATAATTCATATATACCTACGCTTTGGAATGGGCCACTAGCCTCATATTTTCTGACTGAACGACTTCTTGACAATTCAAAAGTGCCTGTAAATGGTTTATATGAAATAAATGCTTTGAGTTTGAGTTTGAACACATATCATCACGCCTGTATTTCTCAAAGAGTTGAACAGAGGTGTATCTATAGTACACACATTTTGCCAGTTATGTGTTATTCTCATGTAAAGAGAGCGAGTCTATTGTACTTTAATGGGCCACATCTGTGCATTTACTAGTAAGTAGTAGTAGTGTACAATGGTACTTTAATGAGCCACATCTATGCATTTACTAGTAAGTAGTAGTAGTATACAATGGTACATTAATGAGCCACATCTATGCATTTACTAGTAATTAGTAGTAGTATACAATGGTACTTTAATAAGCCACATCTATGCATTTACTAGTAAGTAGTAATAGTATACAATGGTACTTTAATGAGCCACATCTATGCATTTACTAGTAAGCGGTAGTAGTATACAATGTTACTTTAATAAGCCACATCTATGCATTTACTAGTAAGTAGTAGTAGTATACAATGGTACTTTAATGGGCCACATCTATGCATTTACTAGTAAGTAGTAATAGTATACAATGGTACTTTAATGAGCCACATCTATGCATTTACTAGTAAGTAGTAGTAGTAGTATACAATGGTACTTTAATAAGCCACATCTATGCATTTACTAGTAAGTAGTAATAGTATACAATGGTACTTTAATGAGCCACATCTATGCATTTACTAGTAAATAGTAGTAGTATACAATGGTAAATTAATGGGCCACATCTATGCATTTACTAGTAAGTAGTAGTAGTATACAATGGTTACTAATGGGCCACATCTATGTATTTACTAGTAAGTAGTAGTATACAATGGTACCGTAATGGGCCACATCTATGCATTTACTAGTAAGTAGTAGTAGTATACAATGGTACATTAATGAGCCACATCTATGCATTTACTAGTAATTAGTAGTAGTATACAATGGTACTTCAATAAGCCACATCTATGCATTTACTAGTAAGTAGTAATAGTATACAATGGTACTTTAATGAGCCACATCTATGCATTTACTAGTAAGTGGTAGTAGTATACAATGTTACTTTAATAAGCCACATCTATGCATTTACTAGTAAGTAGTAGTAGTATACAATGGTACTTTAATGGGCCACATCTATGTATTTACTAGTAAGTAGTAATAGTATACAATGGTACTTTAATGAGCCACATCTATGCATTTACTAGTAAGTAGTAGTAGTATACAATGGTACTTTAATAAGCCACATCTATGCATTTACTAGTAAATAGTAATAGTATACAATGGTACTTTAATGAGCCACATCTATGTATTTACTAGTAAATAGTAGTAGTATACAATGGTAAATTAATGGGCCACATCTATGCATTTACTAGTAAGTAGTAGTAGTATACAATGGTTACTAATGGGCCACATCTATGTATTTACTAGTAAGTAGTAGTATACAATGGTACTTTAATGGGCCACATCTATGCATTTACTAGTAAGTAGTAGTAGTATACAATGGTATCCTAATGGGCCACATCTATGCATTTACTAGTAAGTAGTAGTAGTATACAATGGTACATTAATGAGCCACATCTATGCATTTACTAGTAATTAGTAGTAGTATACAATGGTACTTCAATAAGCCACATCTATGCATTTACTAGTAAGTAGTAATAGTATACAATGGTACTTTAATGAGCCACATCTATGCATTTACTAGTAAGTAGTAGTAGTATACAATGGTACTTTAATGAGCCACATCTATGCATTTACTAGTAAGTGGTAGTAGTATACAATGTTACTTTAATAAGCCACATCTATGCATTTACTAGTAAGTAGTAGTAGTATACAATGGTACTTTAATGGGCCACATCTATGCATTTACTAGTAATTAGTAGTAGTATACAATGGTACTTTAATAAGCCACATCTATGCATTTACTAGTAAGTAGTAATAGTATACAATGGTACTTTAATGAGCCACATCTATGCATTTACTAGTAAGTAGTAGTTGTATGCAATGGTACTTTAATGGGCCACATCTATGCATTTACTAGTAAGTAGTTATCATAATAATATACTGTGCTCGTCCCACAACTACTGATATACCATGTTCAATTATAGGCGAGGACGCTGGCACCCTAAACACAAGTTAAATCTTACTTTGGGTGTCACAGTTCATCGACATTCGACATCACTCTATCACGATGAAATAAAAAATTGCCATCAACCGAGCACAAATGCAAACTCCGGGCTATAGACTCACAAATTTCAGATGGAGAAACACAATAATGCCTGACCTAGGAATCTCATGCTCACCACTAGACCAACGAGGCAGACCTGATAAAATAATTTATCAAAAGCAAAAAAAAAAGCAGTAATAAAAACGCATCCAGTACAATATAATTATGTAGCAGCCAACTGATCTTATTAGCCGTTTAGTTAACCGCCCAGCCTTTTAACTGAACGGCGGCCGTTCAACTAACGGCCTGAATGATATTCAATTATAGTTTGTTGGAAGTCTGTAAGCAATCACGTGCGAGCCGAATTGATCGCAATAATTAAGCCAGGGCACCCCGATCAAATGGGTTAGGTTAGGTTAGAACTGTGGTCCCTGGGGTGGTCGCGGCGTGCTGTGTGTTCTGGTGCGCCGGCGATGGGGAGTACTCCCCAGAGGAGGGTCCGGCAACGGACAGCCGCGGCGGGTTCACGGATGAGTGCTAACGCGTGCCCGTGTTCCCGTCGTAAGCGGCAGAGGAGGACACCGTGGAGTTTTAGTGGGTTAGAATCCTACATAACTGCACTATCTCCCCGTGGTAGTGCAGTATGCATGAGCATTTCTCCACGATAAAAAAAAAGGTTAGAACTGTGATCAACTGTGTGAGCGCGAGAGAGCGAAGCGATGCGAGCACTACTTCCAAAGGCCAGGCGGTTAACTAAATGGCTAATTTAACCAGTTGGCTGCGACACATTACTACTTTAAAGCCACATAGATTTAGGCTAACCATTTAAAAACCTCCTGAATAAGATAGCTGTCAATTCTAGACCCAAATCGAATAATCAATAGTTAAACGACTCCGTTTTGTTATAGGTATTCAGGCTATAAAGCACTTTTGAGGTGTAGGTACCTAAAGCTCGAATGATAAAAGACAGAACCGATAAAAACAAGTGGAAAGAACATTTACATTCGGAGATTACACTATCAATTTATCGTCAATTTGATCCAATACTTGTAATTCCGTGCGGGTCAATCGAAGGTTAAGGTACGCTCGGCGCGGTCGGTTGGTGGATGGGTCACCATCAATTATACATCGAGACCCCCTCCGTGCCTCGGAAAGGCTGTCACGCGGCTGTCATTCATACATCTTTGACAGTTGATAAGGGCAGTCAAAAGTCTGACCTCACAATAAGGTTTTTTAAAATATTATAATACCAGTCGTTTCAAAATCAACTTAGTTTAATGTAAAGTTGATATTTAACAACAACTGAAAACAAGGATTTGAGAATACGGAACATGTCAAATCTCTCGCAAACCGCTGTGATTTGTCACTAAAAGAAGTACCAAAATAGGCATAGAATTTATCACCAAATTAAGCCTTTAAAAACCAGAAGTTAATCCCTCCACCTTAATCAAACAACCCTTAATTAAGTGTTAGTAGTAATTTAATTATCAACAAACACGCCAGTGAATGTACAGTCACGAGAATATTATAAACAATATTTTGTCACGCGTCGGACGGGTAAGCGGCAACTGAGGTCACATACGCCAGACAGGTGGGTCGTCACATAGTAGGGCAGGAAGAGAAAGTACACTTCGTTTGACTCACGACATAACAACACTGCTTGCTCGTGCGGTTTGTTCACAAATGATGAGACGGTACTCTTTGGTAGGTGCGATAAGTTTGTAAAGGCGACTCTGTTAAGGCCAAATTGAAATCTACATGAACATGCAATAAAGATTATCTGTCTCTATCTAACACACGCATTCAAAGAAATAGCTAGCGTGCTATGCCGTGCAATACCTCCTTAGGTTTTGATCCTAAAGCAGAACAGAACAGCTAATCTTTAAAAAATCTTTAGAGACTCATTTACTTATGAGATGAAAAAAAATGAAAAACAACAATCAAGTACTGGCCAAAAAACCCCAAAAAAATGTGAGAAGAAGTAATGCTTAGAACTTGCAAGTCGTCAACGTGTAGGTAATTGAAAAGATTCCAGACCAGGAGAAATAACAAAACGAATACTGTCCGACGCATACACAAACACGTATTGTCCAAGCTAGTGTTGCCCAAAATCGGTCTTGGTCTTGCAGCCTTGGTCTTGTTCTTGCATTTTTGCAAGACCAAGACCAAGACCGACTTATTGTAGCAAGACCAAGACTGAACCCTGCAAGACTTGAGCAAGAACAAGACTAAGCCTGCAAGACTCTTGCGTCTCGCAGTTAAGTCAAACTGAGATTTGGGCGTTATAGTAGGTATTTGGTTTCAATCCCGATTTTGATAGACGTTCCCCAGTATCAAAACAGTATCGTCATAACACTAAAAGGTATTGTATTGATTATTACATGTTTCGACTATTTATTAAGTAGGTATAGCGTGTTACTTACAAATTTGTTCCCATATGTGATAAAAATGTACCTACCTACCTAGCATATCTTTCTAGCAAAGTTCATTTCATACCTTGTAGGTATATCTACTTGGAGTATTATTATACTTGTATAACTCTAATGTGCAGATCTAACGTTAGTAGGTTGGTAAAAATTATGTAGGTATTTGTGTTTCAAAGTTTATATTATTCTTCTATTCAGCAAAATTTAAAACTAACAGCGAGTCGAGTAAGTTTAAGCCAGCCGATGTTATGGTACAGACGCCAGCACATCAAACTACTACAATCTGCCATATTTCTTTAACAGATTTTCAACTTTATCGCTAAAGCATTAAGGTTCATGGTTGATTGGCAAAATATGACGTTCCGCGAATAAACTGTTGGTCGGTCAGTGTATTACGTACCTACTTATTTGATAATTTACCGACAAAGACGCCGCCGCCGCGCGGGGATTCCCGCAATCTTCCACATTTTTTGTCAGGTTCAAGCATTTATGCACTTTATTGTAATAATTTTAAAGTTTATTTTCAAGTGCATTAATAATACGAGGAGACCGCTTGGCGCTGCGGTTCGCGGCATTTGAAAGCGAATAGCGTAGGTACGAAGATAGTGTTGACCTCGCAAATGAACTTTAGCTACACAGCTGATCAGGTAGCCCTTTTGAGTTTTATTTACATTGCTGTTTTAAGTGAAACAAGTGAATTTACTATTTTTTTATTAAAAATCTCATTGGGTCAGATAGAAATAATGATTTTATACAGTTTACAGTAAAAAAAATTGCAGAAAAAAACGTAAAAATTAAGAAAAAGCTGACGAAAAATTTCAACGCAGGGGGGTCCAGAATAATGTACTGAATCCATGGTAAGCGGTTGCGCGTCGATGTCCCTGCCACCCAGCAATAGGCTAATAGGTATTTGAATGTAGTCTAGTCTAAGTAGTAGAGTCTCGCAAGACTTGCGAGACTCTTGCTGCAAGACCAAGACCAAGACCAAGACTGAGAGCGCAATTCCAAGACCAAGACCAGGTGTATTGATGCAAGACCAAGACGAAGACTGGCTAAGGTCTTGTCTTGGTCTTGCATTTGGGCAACACTAGTCCAAGCGATGGGATTCGGTGGTGTCACCATTTATTAAGTGATTACTGTTTTATCATTATAATAAATTAAATGTAATCTAATGAATTGTAACCTAATAACTATAATTGTACCTATAGATTGTACTTTACTTAAATTTATTTTTAATGCATTGGTTTTAATGTGTAATGTTTTATGTATATTTCTCTATGTAATTTGTAGTGCTTAATATGGGAATAACGTCCTGCAATAAATGATTATATATTTATTTAAAACAATTATATAGGTAACAAGTTAACCTACTGACTCCTTAAGCTACCTTTGAGAACCCAGACAGGTGTGTCGTAATAATATATGAGCTGTGTTAAGGTCAGCCCTGCACTATATCAAATCTTTTGTGAAAAATTGCGTGCGGGGAAACGGGTTCAGTACATAAATATAAATTAGAGCCTTCATTGGCTTAGCGGTAGCTTGGCTTGAATACAGAACAGGTGATATTGTGTTGTCCGACAAGATTATGTAGCTAAGTTAAGTTTAAAGGCTCCTTCAAACAGGTGCGACACGAGATAAAATCGCGCGCAACACAAAGGCACCGCAAGTCACGCAACGAGCGGTGCCTTTGTATCGCGCGCGATTCGCGTCGCGCGTCGCGCCTGTTTGTAAGAGCCTTAACTCCTATTTTATTTAATTTTGTTATTAAATATGTACAGATTTAAAATAATATTAATAATATGGACATGTATATAAAAAGAGGGACAAGAATTATAGGGCATCAAAATATTCGTCCGCTGGCAACAGGAAAGGTGTCCAAAAGGTTGGCAGCATTACCAAGTCACTGCCAGCCAATTTAACTTGGTATTTTGGCCATTACGCTTTTTATGCGTAGGTACATCAATAGTTGATACAGCCTGTCACAATAAATGCAATTTATTTTCATGATCACCTCTCTGAACCGTGTTATATTTTTCTTTAGTTATAACAAATTCAGGATGTTAAATTCAATTAAAAGTTGTTATTTCTTTAATGTTAAAGCTCCTGCCAACAGGCGCGACGCACGAACGAATCGCGCGCGACACAAAGGCACCGCTGATTGCGCGACTTGCGGTGCCTTTGTGTCGCGTGTCGCGTCGCGCCTGTGTATACGAGCCTTTATGCTTAAAATACTTGTTATAAAAATATGATTTTTGACATTTTCAATCTCAAATAGCAGCCGGAGGGTTAATGGTAGACTTTCATTATGATAGTAAAAAAATGCTCAAGGTGTTGTTTCACATAAGAAAATAGCAGTTTTTTTTTTTGCTTTTACACTTTAAGGCTCCTACAAACAGGCGATATAATCGCGCGCGACACAAAGGCACCGCTCGTTGCGCGACTTGCGGTGTCTTTGTGTCGCGTGTCGTGTCGCGCCTGTTTGAAGGAGCCTTTACGTTTTGGGTATAATTAATATTCGACACTTGAATGTCCTATAATTTGATAAATGAATTGTTTGTTTTCTATTAAATAATTATTATTAAATTTTATTCGAAACTATCATCGGTTTCTTACTAAGCTTCAAGTAAATATATCCGACGACCCTGGTTACTTATCACTTTTGGTGACCGTACCTACGCGATCTACAAATTATAAACAAAAAGTAACCTAAAGTAGCAAATATCAAATTAAAGGCTATATTACACAAACATAATAAGATGTCATCAAATAAGACATTCTATTACTGTACAAAAATAATGTATCTTATTATAACATTCTTAAAGAGAATTACGAGCAAATTTTCTGAAGAAAAAAGTAAAACAACGTAGATCCTCCTTCTCATATCAATGAAATATAGTTCGTTTTAAGAAATGTAATAGGTGCACACATTTATTAAGAAACGTATAATATATTATATTTTGTAATGAGGCTGTCTATAATTATGTCTAGTTAAAAAAAGTGAGCCGTCACGGGACGCCTGGCAGATGTGAAACATCGACATTATTTTGTAAAAGTAATATGATTGAAAAGAACAAATTGCGATATAAACTAAATATGGCATAATGATAAAATAAAATATTACGATTTTTTCCAGAAAATGATGACTGTTTATTTAATAAACATTTATTTTAATTAAATATAAAAACTGTGTGGCGAGAGAGAGATAGCTTAACGCCGGATCGAGTGGGAAGAGAATCGCAGTCGATTGCGCATGGCGACGCGTCGCCACACAGTACACAAGACTGTGACTGTATATATACACCATCATATAGCGTGGCGACGCGTCGCCACGGCATGCGTCGCCACGCCAGAAATTTGTTTTACGTGCGGCTATAGATGTTTCACATCAATAAATTGGCGCCGATATACCAGGGGATTACGCTCTAATTATAATTACCTAGAGCAATGAATAAGTGAAAATAAATAAGAAATGAGATGAACAGTACTATCGTGCTACGCTTACCTACGTTTATGGGCGTAACTTTCTTCTGTCAATCGACACAAAGTATAGCGCTACAAGGGTATTTTGACGCGTGGCCAAAATCGTAACTAACGTTGACATCTTGTTTTGGTGGTTGTCAGACTTGGGCTTCTGGCTATCCGTAAGTAATGACTGTCATAGATATACGAATGACAGCTGGGACCAAACGGCTTAACGCTTTCCAAAGTACGGTGGAGTATCGATATGTAATGGATGGTCACCCATAAAAGAACCTACCACGACAAGAGTAACCTTTGATGGACGCGTGCGGCTGTTATCATTTAGCAATATAAAGTATCGCCTCTCGTGGATACTTTCAACAATTTATTGACAATCAATTGCACAGAAATCCTCGCTTTCTGATTGATAACTTTATTTTCTGCGGGCCGGGTGACACACGTGACAAGTATCACATTCCAAAACATTTTCATTTGATTCCCGTTCAACATGAGTGATTACATAAATATGAACAAAAAAAAAATGAGTTACCGTCAAGAATCGACGGAAATAAAACATTGTGCTGATGTAAAACTCCGCGCAAACACAGAAAAAAACCGTAGAAATTGTCAAAACAGGCGTCAGAACTTTAAATTATGGACCAAAAAATGTTCGCTTGGAACATTTGTGTGAAATGACGTAATATCGTGTAAAATATGGCCACACGTGGCGTTGTGTGCGTGACGCCCCTTGTTCTGCTTTATTAGCTTTAGGAACGCTTCGGGCGTTATGTACGCCTAGTACCTCAGTTAAACAAATAGAATTTTATTATTGGTCGATTTTTTATAATGTTAATGTAAAAAGGTAATTAAAATTCTTTCTACCTTTGAAAGGGTACATTTTTTAGCTCCGGCTAAATATAGACCAAAATATGTATAGAAAACTAGCAGCGCCCCGCGGTTTTACCCGTATAAGTGTCGATCCCGTTCGAAAGACACGTGGCGCCATCTATTATCATAATAACGTTATTGTTGTTTTCCTCGGGAACAGCACTTTTTTTCGGGATGAAAGGTACCCTATGTCCGTTTCTGTACACCTGACAACGTATATGCAAAATTTTAGGATGATCGGTTCAGTGGTTTAGATGTGAAAAGGTAACAAACAAACTTTCGCATTTATAATATTATAGTATTAGTATAGGAAATAACTCTTTTTGATGAGGAACAATTTTATTATTATCGGTTTTATTTATTGTCTTATCTCTTCATACTGCGGCTAGTAAAACTGTCAATTGACTCGGTCCAGACGCCAGCAGATCAAGCTACCCGAAACTGTCAAGTTTCCCCAATCAACTTTGAGCCTTATTCTTTAGCAATAAAGTTGAAATCTATTAAAGAAATTTGACAGATTGTAGTAGCTTGATGTGCTGGCGTCTGTACATAGGAAACCAAGTAGTATTGACATACGACCTTAATAATAATTATGTTCTAGTTACGTAGAAGCACTATACAATATCTACATTCTACAATAATAACTACTATTTGAACACATAATATTATGATATTATGCCTCATTCGTTTAGTGGTCGCAAGCGTTACTGCTAATCATGAGTTCTTGGGTTAGATTCCCGAGTCGGGTAGTGTTATTGGATTTTTCTGTCTGGAATTTCTCAGTACCTAGCAGTCTGGACTCTAGATTTGTGTCCCGTTGATGGCAATGGGCTAGCCCTGGGCTGAGACATTTCTTTTTTCAGGATGGTAAGTCATCAAATGACCCCTCCTGCTCTGGGTGGAGCGGAAGGGAGTGTCAGACTCTTACTGACTAAAACCCACCCGTGTTCCTTCCTTTGCCCTTTATGTTCCGGGCCAGCGGTAACCCTCTCGGACAATCCCGCTGGATGTATAGACGCCAGCATATCAAGCGAAAACAATCTGTCAAATTTATTTAATAGATTTTCAACTATATTGCTAAAACATAAGATTCAATGTTGAGTGGGAAAATTTGACAGTTTCGGGTAGCTTGATGTGCTGTGTTGCTATTCTGTAAAAATCTCACCGTGAAAACTTATTAGGTGAAGTGAGTGTGGAATGAGCTGTCAGTGTTAATTCCTAACAAAAACAAACTCACTTCACCTAAGTTTTCACGGTGAGATTTTTACAGAATCGACCGTACTACAGGTACATACACTTCTGTGTGACCCTTCGTGATGTTTTAATATAATTATGATATTCAGTTTTAAATTGTGAACTCTGTTATTAATATCAAGCGTGTTAAAAATCCCGCTACTGAAACCTCGTCACACCACAACTGGTGGAAGTGAATTCAAAAACTTAAAATACAACAAAAAAAATCATGAAATATGTGGCACGTGTCGTACGGTGCGTGACAGCCCCTTTGTCCTGCTTTATTATAACGTGCACGGTTAATTGTCCCGACAACTGTCGCACGTATGCCGCGGTTTTGTCTGTATTAAACTAGGTCTACCGAGAACCCTCACCCTATTTAATATGAAGAAAGAAAAGGCGAAATGTGGGTGGTACTGCCTAACTCTCCTCATGTTCTGCTACAAGAGTTGAGCTACACGAGTACTGATAAATGCTCGAACCGACTGGTCTGATCCGCTCAAATCTGTGGGATTCTTTCCTCAAAAGACCATTTCAGGCACTAATCTACGTTGTCTTCACAAGATCTGACACAGATTATGTCTGGACTTTAAAAGAGACTTTGAACTTTAAGTTTGTTTCGCAATTTCTTCTCAGACCTGGTCAGATAGAAAATGTCGACTCCATCTAGCTTATTTTTAGGGTTCTGTACCTCAAAAGGAAAAAAAAACAGTGGCACTCCGGGACGGGCCGACAGAAGTGAAAACTCGAACAATTACGTGTGTATTTTGTGAATCATCGTATAAACAAAACACGCGCGGTACCGGCTACAGCCATCCGTCTTACGAATTTTCGATCAGGTCACGTGTCCTGACGCGAGTTTAACATTGTTTACCCATTACAAAAAAGTATTTTTATAATACGATGTGTAAAAATGATTACAATATCCTATTTACAGGATAAACAATTTCATTGTATTTCATAACTCGTCATAGACGTGATGTTAATGTGTTGTGTAAAGAAAATGAACAATAATCATAACATGAAATAATTATAACAAACAATGTGATTTTTTTGTCAAAAAATGAAAAAGTGTCTCGTTTTCATGACAGGTGCTGTCTAATAAAGCCAAACATGTAAACACGACGTCGACAACGTTACGTGTATAATCATAGTTTTAAGTTTTTTTGATAGTAAAATTATTATTATTTTTTATTTTTCATATCTCGGGACCATGGGGTCCCGGTCCTTTGGAAGGCATACGAGGGGCCGAAGCCAACTCGCAGAGGCCCCTTTGTAAATTGTAATGAAATGCGGCACCAACCGACGATTATCCCTGTATGCACTATGCAAGTGCACCCAAGGATAACCCCCAGTTGGTGTAAGGCTATTGCAGGATATGGAAAAATAAAAAGTTAGACTATGGGTTTGGGTGGCTAAAGTGGACTGGTTACCAAGAACTATGGAAGAACTATGACCCCTGCCTGATCAATGTTTTATATATACACTGATAAAATGGCAGGGGGTGACTTGCACACTCAATAATGGGCCCCCGGAAACGGTCGCTAGCACATAGTGACGTAGCAACAAGGGGGCAACATGTCCTGAGGTGCTATTAAAAAACAAAAATGACGGATCTTCGCCCGTCGATAGGGCCCTGCACCTGAATTGTGTAACATTATCAATCATAATCTGAATATTTTGAAGGAAATCGCTAATCGATTACTTCTCGAAAAATAACATTTGTCTGCTCAATAATTTGTTGTTGGACTGTCAAAATAAAAGTCGTTGCTTGAAAGTGTGTTACGCAATTACCCTACGGTTTGCTAGGAAAGTTGTTCCGTCATATTATTCAGGCCGTCACGAAAGTCTGACAAAGTCAGTCTGTCAAAAAACGCTCAGTATTTGGACAGCCGTCTTTATTGTGTGATCGTTGTACGCTTTTAAAAAAAAACACTGGCACTCCGGTAGTGCCGACAGAAGTGAAAACTTGAACAATTACGAGTGTATTTTGTGAATCGTCTTATAAACAAAACACGCGTGTTAAGGTGTGTTCCTTATTTTATAGGGTTTTTTGCAAATCAGGTATGATGACCAAAGTGACTGGTTTATTCTTCTCGTGAAAGGAATTTATTCAGATTTACAAATCGTGGTTCAGCGCCATCTCGTCGTTGTTGGATGAACTACGTAGTTAGTACGCGAAGCCTACGTAGTTAGTACGCGAGGCCCTCGTAGTTCTTCCCGATGTGCATAGATGGCGCTGTCCTCAACAACGCGCGTCACGTCTTACGAATTTTCGATCAGGGTCACGTGACCTGACGCGAATTTAGAAGTTTTTACCCATTCCAAAAAAAGTACACAGCGCCGCTAAAGAAGTTTTCACTTCAACTAGATGAGGTCGGCATTTCTTATCTGACTACTCTGAGACGAAAGGCCAAAATAAACGCAGATGTTAAAGTCTCTTTTAAAATCCAGACATAATCTTTGTCAAATCATGTGAAGCCCATGTAGATTGATGTCTGAAATGGTCTTTTGAAGTAAGAACCACACAAATTGCGTGGACCTGTCCAGTCAGTGTATGCATTTGTCAGTAATTGTGCCACTCAACTAAAACTTAAGGAGCCCAAGAACGCTAAACATGATTAGAAAGATGATCATTCTTGCGTTTTGATTATTAACCTGGTGAGACAAATCAAAAAATGTTGCTTGAACGAGTTTTATTACACTAATTTACTTACGATAAAGAAAACAATATAAAGCACTGAAAAAAGGTGTGAAATCATATAAACACAATGATCAAACGTGGAGATCGATGTTCGTTCCTTATCTATTTATTTTATTTTATTTGGGAATAAAACAGATGCAATAACTAGCATATGTATACAAATAGTTCAACACAATCCAGAAACAGTTTCCACAGATTACTATACAAGTAAATTATATGTACCTAAGGGTAATAACAACCAGAAGTTCACACGGTTAAAGTTTACGGAATAATGATGCTTTTGCCTTGCACTGGCAGGGATACTTGCAGACCTTATAACGTATAAGTTGGCATACTTAATATGGGTTTCAACTGGGTAGGTTGGTAAAAAAAAACAGTTATTTGTGTAATATTAAATCCTCAGGCTACGTAGGTACGCAGTCAGCGGGACTGTCCGAAAGGGTTACCGCTGGCCCGGAACATAAAGGGCTAAGGAAGGAACACGGATGGGTTTTAATCAGTAAGAGTCTGACACTCCCTTCCGCTCCACCCAGAGCGGGAGGGGTCATTTGATGATTTCCCACCCTCAAAAAAAAAAGGCTACGTACGCACTGACAGGAGGCTTGCTTACCTGTACCTTGCGATAAGCGAAGTGAAACGAACGCTCTGGAATTTTCGAAATCGACCTTACTTCGGGTTTAAGTGTTCGCTAGTCGGCTAGCGTGTATCGTAGGATGTTAGGTCACTAGGCTCTAGGTGATAAGCAAGCCTGTCAGTGCGTGCGTAGCCTTAATCACCTCATAATATATACTGAAATTCCCAAGAAATAATTGTGTCGTCAAAAAATCTGAGATGTAATTTCACTCGCCTAATATATCGAGCGTGATCCTCCAACATTGGACACATGACACGATGTGTGTAATTAAAACCGATTTTGGGTAATCAATCACCGGAGAGATCGACCGTGACCTGACACGTCACACAGGCAGAGCCGAGTAATTGGAATGAGTTTCGTTTCGACAGTTCACGTGTGTTTTTGTACTGATACTGCACGCATCCCAAAACTTTCCAATAACAGGGAGGAGAGGTATTTATGATGTGAAAGGGACTGGTTGCTAAATAACAATTGTCGATCTTCAAGGTTAAGCAACGCTAGCCGAGATCGGTCCATGGATGGGTGACCATTACCGAGACCCTCGTACCTCAGAAAACATGTTGAGCCGTTGGTCCCCGGCTGTCATTCGTAAATCGTTCGATCGATACGGATAGTCAGAAGCCCAAAAGTCTGACAACCGGTCTTACCCAGGGGTTACGTGTTACATAGTAACTGAGTTGTGGAGGTCAGATAGGCAGTCGCTCCATGTTAAATATTGGTCTTCAGCTGCATCCGGTTAGACTGGAAGCCGACACTAACAGTTGGGATAAGAATAGAAACGTGATTAATTGAATCTAAGAAAGAACGCGCGGAGTACCTAAACGTAATGTGAAATCGATCGATTTTAAAATTGAAAGTAATCGTTTTGCACATAATATTTATTTGGTCCAAAAGAAGGGTGCGGGTCGTCTGTTTCTTACATTGCTTCTAGAACATTCTAGAAGGTTTATTGGACAAACGGATTGTGGCGGAAGCGGTTCGAAATAGGTTCGCGTTATGTTCATTAGTTCATTATACAACTAACTATTTACACTAGGCTAAATTAAATAATTAACTCAGTACATACATTTATACAAAAATAAAAAGGACACATAGTACTTGGCCAGACTGGCAGCGCGGAGCGTGGAGCGGCGCGGGTGCGGGAACTCGCTCGATCTGCCTGTCCGCAGTCGAGCGCGGCTTCGTTCTGAGTGTTGTCATGTCCAGTGTTTGTCAAAATATAATATGGATGAAGAAGACTTATTTTTACCAAAAAAAAGCTCGAACTAGTTTGAGAACCCCATTCCCCGCGCGGGCCATCCGCGCCCGCACCGCGCACTCACTGCGGCTACTTGTATGAACGAGGTATGGCTTGAGTTGCCCGCGCGCTCCCCGCGCCAAGCAGCCCACGCCGCTCACCGCGCCCGCGTGCCCACTATGGACGCTCAAGTGAAATTTTTATGTTTGAGTACGCCGCGCCCACGTTTCCAATCTGGCCAAGCACTTATGCGTCAAGATACTTCATTAATTTTCCTTTTTTAAATTGTTCTACTTGGTTCTAAATTGGTAAACTGCCTCATGGTCTGAGGTGGTCAAACTGGTCTAGAGGTCGCAAGCATTACTGCTGAGCTTGAGCTCCTGGGTATATACCAGCAGTGTTCGGCTGTCCTCGGGATGTACTCGGTTTTAATGTATATCCGATATGTCAGTGAGTGATGGCAAAGTATTCTGTTTGTGTTTTGTTTTCACTTCGGTCGGCACTCACGGAGTGCTACTGTTTTTTTTTTGTTTTCGGGGTGGAAAATCCTTATAGATGTCCGCCGCTCTAGGCGGACGGCGGGGTCTTTCAGACTCTTACCGACTATAAACCACCCCGATGTTCTATGTCACACCTACGCCGGGGTTGCGGGAACGTACGATCCTTCCGTGACCCCCGACTGATGCCTGCCACTGCAGGCCTCCTCAGGATAGCTACACCTCTGCCTTAACTTGGGATTACAGACGTGTTGTTATGTTTTCTAAATTACTTTTGGAAACTAAAACAATTACTTTTGTAAATAAAAGCATTTACTTTAATTTATTCTAATTACAATTCGATCCAATTTTAAGACCATTACATAATGACACCCCTGCCCCAAATACCTCGAAAAACCATGCCGAAAATGCCGGACTAAAATCTATACTGCCCCAAGGGAATACCTTTTCCAATTATCAAAAACTTAATTACCCAACCGGGAAGTGAACGCTACATACGTTTCAATTTGCCCTAACTGTTCAAAGTTACGTATAACCGTAAAGTTTTATTGTTACTCGTTATATCCTATTAAACGGTACTATTTTGCTTGCAGTTTGAGTTTAGGAATTGTTACGGTTAAAGGGATATGTGCTGAGTTTTCGAATCGATAGTTGTCGTTTGTGGTTTTAAACGAGCTGTTTAGAGTTTAAAAACAAGGTATCAATGTAAAATTAAGGCCCCTGCAAACAGGCGCGGCGCGCAACACAAAGGCACCGCTCTTTGCGCGACTTGCGGTGCCCTTGTGTCGCGCGCGATTTTATCGCGTGTCGCGCTCGTTTGAAGGAGCCTTTAGGGTGTAATAATTGTTACACGCTCTTCTCGACGAACAAAGGAGGTTCTCAAGTCGCCGCGTATGTAATTTTTTGTATCACATTTGTTTACGCATACCTAACTTTTTACAGGGTAGTTCGATTTTGATGATTTTATTGGAAAGAGTCATCAAGAGTCGTCATCATCTGCCTAGCCTTTTCCCAACTATGTTGGGGTCGGCTTTCAGTCTAACCGGATGCAGCTGAATACCAGTATTTTACATGGAGCGACGCAGTCGCTCCATGTAAAATATCCATCCATCCGTTTGAGCGTGAAGAAGAAACAAACTTATAAATACACTCACACACTTACACACTTTCGCCTTTATAATATTAGTGTGATTACCGTCATTTCGGATGGAATGGTGACTACTTCAGTCAATCCAATCAGCCTGTCACAATGGACTTCTGACTCACTTAATAAAAGACACTCACTTGATTTTCTCTAGGAACAATTTCATTACCCGAACTTTACAAATTGTTTCCAATTAAAACTTGCCTATGGGACTTACCTAATAGTCACATATGTGACTACTATTTACATCAATGCCCGTTTGCCCGTAAAGAGACAAAAAACAAATCAATCATTTTGTATCAAAATATAATAAGGTTCACGCTTATCTCTTTAAACCAGGTAAACGTTAAGACGAAGACCTATTTTGCTTGGTAAAAACTCATGAATAAACTGTGTGTCATAACGTGACAGCGAACATAATGTGAATATACGATGCTTCCAATGTGTGTTATCATATAAAGCAGATTGTTAGCCCGCCCCTGCCGTATGAGCACTTCCAACACATTGGAAAAGCCATCAATCTAGTCTCGAATTTGTTAACACGTGTCGATGGAATGGGGGGGACTTGTGCCTAAGTAATAACAGTCGTACGGGTCGATCGATCAGGTTAATCCATGGATGGGTGACCATCTCCACATACCAAGATCCCTCCGTGTCTCGGAAAGCACGTTAAGCCGTTGGTCCCGGCCGACATTCTTGGATCTATGACAGTCGTTACTTGTCGTCAGTAGCCCGAAAGTCTGACAACCAGTCTTACCAAGGGATATCGTATTACCCAGTAACTGGGTTGTGGAGGTCAGATAGGCAGTCGCTTTATGTAAAATACTGATATTCAGCTACATCCGGTTAGACTGGAAGCCGACCCCAACATAGTTGAGAAAAGAATAGGCAGATGATGATGTGTCGATAAAATCGGTTCCAGCGTTCTTCTTTTGTTTAATTTTGGGTTGTTGACTAATATTATTTTGAAGAAAGATAACTTTTCGGTCTAGTGGTTGCCAGTACGGCTGCTGAATGTGAGGTCCTGGGTTTAATTCTCAGGCCGAGCAAACTGTTATTCTATTTTTCTCTCTGGAGTTTCTCAAATTAAAAAACAAAAAAAAGGAAAACCAGCATTACTGTAATGTGAGTAAATTTACTAACATTGATAAATGAATAAAACAGTTAATTTTGTGACTTTTTAGCTACTTAAAACGTTAGAATTTACTGTCATGACGGTAACTTTTGCCTCAAGCTTTAACTGTTTTCGGATCAGTAAAAAATACTGTTTTGAACGTTAGGCTCATATGGAACTGTCTAAGCAGTTCAGATCAATGTTTTTTTTTCACTTTTGTTTACTGTTTTTTCTTTCAGTGTGTTCCTGTAATGTTTTTATAAAAACCTTTTAACAACTAAGCTACTTGGCAGTAATAAATAAGTATAAGCATGATGGCTTTAATATTAAATTAGCAATTCTAAAACGCATTGCGACAAGTGGTGACCCAAAACAGACTGTCGCATTCTGTAAATGATGCCTCCTGTCCTAACTTTTGAAGTGGTCATTGCAAATGGTTTAAAAAGTTTAGTTATCAAGGAGGTGATATACTTAAAAGGGTATTTTGTATCGATACAACCTTTTTATTTGTGCACGGCGTATATCAAATGATAAATGATAAGTGATTTTATTTTTGTAAGTAGGTTTGCACAAACACTTTTACACGTCAATCATATATTTTTTAAACTAGATGAGGTCGGCGTTTCCTATCTGACTACTCTGAGAAGAAAGGCCGAAACCAACTCAGAGGTCATCCTCATGGACTTCCTCCACTGTGGGGGCGACAGAGGGGCATGCTGGACTCTTACCGGCTAAAACCACCGCGTTGTTTCACCTCTGCCTCTGGCGGGGGTGCGGGATCCGCATAAGCATTAACCGCTCCCCCGACAAGCCTCGACCGGCTTTTCCTCAGCGGGTCCCACCTCCCCGTGCGTCTTCTCCATTCCCATAATGACTGCATTCACTTTCGAATAGCGTGCGTGGAACCCTGCGGCGCCAACTCGGGCCTATCTGGTCTGACGATGGACGCCTCTAGTCCGTCGCCCGCAAGCCACCTCTCATGGAGGTTGCAGATCATTTTGTGCCCTTCTCGGGCGCCCGGTGCGTCTCCTGTGGGAGGGAAGAGGTTGCGGCTTCTTTCTTCCGCTCGGTCGCCTTCTTTACACATATCACATCCTTGCAAAAGGAGGCAACCCCGTCCCATGCGTTCCCGCTATCGACAATCGATTGAACGACGGCCGGGAGCGAGAGATCGCGCCCGCCTATTGCCGCGTTGTGGTCATGGCGCAGCCATGCCCAAGCTGGACACTCCTCCAACGTGTGCTACGCCGTATCCTCCGGGCATACCGCACAGTGGCGACACACCGGTGTCTACTCCCGACCTATACGACACAGGTACTTTGCAAAGCAGCTGTGGCCAGAGAGTAGTTACTTCGGCTGGAAGCTGAGGGTGCCACACCAACTCTCGTCAACATCACCATCCACAGCCCAACTTCACCAGTGGGTGAAAGATAGACCTATGCCCAGAAGTGGTTGGGCATAGGCCTTTCTTTCTTGTGCCAAACCTGTACCAGCCTCATCCAGGTTTTGCCCGTAATGGTAACAATGTCGTCGGCCTATCTCGCCGCCTGACAACCGACATCACGTCTTCCAGTCCTTGAACTATATCTATACATGTCACGCGCCATAAGACTGTTAAATATTATTTCAGATGAGATAGATATATTTCACTGCACTCTGATGAAGTTCACAGGAGTAGCACTGAAGTGCATTGAGAATGTTTAGATGTGTGTTAATTGTTTTTTCTAATTGTTTGTTATTTTTTATTTTTGTTGTGTTTATCTTGGTAGTAACATCGCATTGGCGTCATAGCTGTTAAGGTGTTATTTACGTAATTTTAAATAAATAAATAAAAAATAAATTAAAATCGCTTTTGTGACCACGTTGTTCTTCTAAACTCCGCAACGCATTGTGATGTGGTTTTCCGTATCATTTAGGGATTTTTTTTTCGGATGGCTTATATGAATAATACATTACTTAATATGAAACTAGCTTACTTAATTTTAACACGGAAACCACGATATTATGTCAAGTCGCAAAAACCATTTGAAGCAGGGGCGGATATGTGATACTATGTATATTATAATCGACACAGCTAAAAGTAACCTCTATATTTTCGCGTTTCGTTGTCGATTTCCCCTGACATATTTTTGCGCTCCCACTGCATTTTGTATCGAATATGTTACGCTAGTGAATCGATTTAAAAATAAAGGCAGAACGGTATCGATACTGAATTGCTTCTGACACGTGTTGGTGGAAGCACTCAACAACTTTTGTTATAGCGTGATGCATTCACCGGTTATTTTTAGCAGTTCATTATTCAAAGTTAGATTTTTTTAATCAGGAATAATTACCAAAAAATGGTTGCCTAAAATCTTAAGGAAGAATGGAATGTTGAAAACATAACATGGACTAATTACTAATACTGCAGTATGTATGTATGCTTGTATGTCCGCGATTTTATTAAAAGTTATCGAGTATATGGTTGTCTATGTAGGCTGTGTTGCGAAATACTGTGAAGTACTTTTGTACGCTCATAGTTTGGTGACAGTATTGTGTCCCTCGTCATAGAAAAGGCCTACTTTTAGCAGAAAATGGACTTTCCTTTAAGTGGCTAAAGGGGCGCATTAGCGTTACGAAGTCCTTAGTTATCATAAGAATAGTGAAGTGTAAAAGTGTAGTATATTTTACTTACGAGTAGTGCAATTTTTAACCTAAGTATTCTTAATTTGGTCGATAGTATCAGAGGGGTAACTCCCGTATTTATAACCGACTTCAAAAAAGGAAGTTCTGTATTCGACATGTATGTATGTATGTCCGCGATTTTCTCAAAAATTAATGAACCACTTTTGAGGTTTCATAATTTCAGGAAGGTTTTAGTATATAATAATGTATAAATAACATTAGGTAATTATTATTATGTACGAAGTTAGATGCATAAATGTACTGCATCTCCGGCATTTCTATGCGAATTTTGATGATTCTTCTTGCTTGGCATCGCTTGGCTGCAATTGTATAAGTATCTATGTATTGTTTTTAATGGGCAAGATATGCTTCAGGGGCGGTCCCATATAAATATTAAATTTGCTTGGGTAGTTTTTGAGTTAGCTTCAATAATACGATTTTTTTCCACTTAGTTTATATTGATGATGTTTTAACTGATATTTACATAGCAAGTAGTGGTAATTGAATTTGTGTGGGGTAGGTATAACTACAAAGTGAAAAATATAAACTTTTTTACAAAAAACAAAAAAAAAAACAAATTAAAAAAAAAAACAACAAAAGTGAAAAATAACTTTAATTTCGCAAGTCGATGCCAAACAACGTAAATGCGAAATCAACGACACCGACTTCCGAAAGTAAGTTATTTTTCACGTTCTAGTGTCTTATTTGGAAGTCGGATGTTTTCTTTTTTATAAAAAAGTTTTTTAATTTTATGTTTGACACGTTTATGATTCTTTAATTTTTTTACATTTTAGCTGTTATTGACGTCCAAGTAGACAAAACTTAACTTTGACAGTTAAGTTTTGTTCTAGTCTTAAAATCAAGTCGTAGAAAACTTCCACCAAACGAAAATAGCCCATAATTTTCTTAATTAATGAACATGAAAATTGTTCTTTTCTCTCTACCCACAGAATTAAACTTCACCTGTACTGTTCACAGTTATTTTACCTCTGATTTTGGATCACTTTTCAAATCACAGTGATCTTAATTCTCATTCTAATAAGGTTGCTTGTGGATTGCTGTCATTGACAAGTCAGTCAAAATCATTGTGATCTTTATTCTTGTAGCAATAAGATTGTTGTTAGGTTACTGCTGTCATATCATCAGCATCATCATCATTTTTTCCGAAAGACGTCCACTGCTGGATATAGGCCTCCCCCAAGTACCTCCATTCGACTGGTTCTGTGCTTCTCGCATTCAACGGCTTCCTGCGGCCTTTACAAGGTCATCTGACCACCTTGTGGGAGGCCTTCCAACGCTATGCCTTCCGGTACGCGGTCGCCACTCCAGAACCTTTCAGCCCCATCGGCCATTTGTTCTGCGAGCAATGTGCCCTGCCCACTGCCACTTAAGTTTGGCAATTCTTCGGGCTATCTCGGTTACCTTGGTTCTCCTGCGAATCTCCTCCCACATTCACCCTCTTAGGGGTGGAATTTCGAAAACACTTTCTAAGTTACCTACTTTTCACAAAGAACACACCCTCCTAATTTCATGTCTCTAGGACCAGCGGTTTAGGCTGTGCGTTGATAAAATAAAGAAAAATAAAATAATAATATAATGTATTATTATTATTATATATCAGTCAGTCAGTCAGGACTTTGAATTTTTTATATATATAGATAATTAACTTACATAGGTATATAATCAAGAAATTTCGTTGTCTTGTCAAGTCACACAAACCATGCGAAACAGTGGCGAGTATTACATATGTATAAGTAATCGTATTATATAGAGGCTCCACTTTAATACAATATATCTCTCAGACTGGTCGGCACCGTAACACGATTATCTGAAGTAAGGTTACAACGTTCTTGAACGCTTTCAATATCATTATTGTTCGTGTTTCAGAAGCTTTTAGATGTTAAGTGGTAGTTCTAAGCTACAATGCGTTGTTGTAGTCATTTGGAGCACTAGTTTAATTACATGAAATAATCAGCTTATTATGTTCGCACTACTGAAAAACAGGCTTCTCTCTTCAAGAGGGAGTGGTCTGTAATGTACCACGCGGGCCCAAAGCTTAATGGTACATGTCACGTTTCCAATTTTTTTGTTCTAGAACATGCCGGTTTCCTCACGATGATTTTCTTCACCGTTTTCAGAGTAGTGGTCATGAAATTATTTACACAAAGTAAAGCGCCTGACTGGGTTTGAACTCGCGTCCTACAACTCGTAAGTCAGAGCTGATACCACTGGGATACCACTGTCTGCACGGCAATAAAATATTTAAAGGACAATTTATTTACTTTAAATATTTATTCAGAAATTCTTCGTAAAATGGCTCATAAATTATTATTCTGTTGACCCAGATTATAGAATTACTTTTTTTTTTGTTGAAGGTCGCTGGTATATAGGCAGTACAGGTGTTTACTCTCTCAACAAAGATACGACGGGACTGTCCGAAATTACTGGAGCCATCAAAACAAGTGACACTTTCAATTTTTCGAACGGGCAAATAATATCGGGATTAGAGACAACTGTCATTCTTAGTGCGGGCCCGGAACTAATTATATGTCCGTAAGTGACACGGAGAAGGACGCGTCCGTACCTTCGCCAGAAACTACAGAATTCGTGCTTAGAGTGCCTCCTGGACCGGTCGTGGGGGCCAGCAAAAGAATCTTGCGGTAAGGTGATGAAACGTTGTACAACCATTCAAGTAGGTACTGTAAAGGTTGTCCGCTAAAGGCAACCTTAGGATTATTATAAATATGCTGCCTAAGGCTGATTATATATATCATAAATATGGATTTCACCTGGTAGGTAGGTAAAAAAAAACAGTTAATTGTTTAATATTAAATCCTCAGGCCACGTACGCAATCAGCGGGATTGTCCGAAAGGGTTACCGCTGGCCCGGAACATAAAGGGCTAAGGGAGGAACACGGATGGGTTTTAGTCAGTAAGAGTCCGACACTCCCTTCCGCTCCACCTAGAGCGGGAGGGGACATTTGATGATATCCAATCCTAAAAAAAGGGGTATAAAGGGGTATAGTGTGACTGGGTAGTTGGGTTGTGGAGATCAGAAGGCCAATTCCCTTAATGAGGGTTTTCTGAAATGACGTTCGCCAGGTCCAGACAGCTGTCAAAGAGCCTATATTTTCTTTAGTCATGGCTGAATGATGAACGAATGAATGAATCGAATGATGAACGTCATCATATATTTTATATTGGAAGACCTCTTGTCACAGTGGTGCCAACTGGTGTCGTAAATTTTCACGAAAACCCTCATTAAAAACGTTCAAAATCTAGTCGCAATCGCATCTAAGTGACAATCAATGTCAAAAACTTGTCAAAAATGTAAGGAAATTAGAGTTTTTTTTTTTATTTGAAATGGATTTGCTCTTGACTGTAGTCTAGGTCAGAAATGACAGAGACAAAGTCTACGATGGAGTGAGCTTACTTAGCTTAGAGATGTTTTTGACAGATTGAGACTGAGATCAGAATGTGAACGTTCTTAAAATTAAAAGAATTGCCACTCTGATAGGCAGTCGCTTTATGTAAAATACTGGTATTATGTCCTTCCCCGGGATGCAATCTATCTCTCTGCCAAAATTATTTCTATTTTTTTTCTATTAAAATATACAAATGGTAGATACTTAGTTGTGAATGTGTTCCTTATATTATTGGTATCATATTCAGCCGTACTCTTCAGCTGAAAACAGACATTTATTTCCTGGTCTCAATGCCCAACCTTTTTTTTTTTTTTAACGTGGAGAAATGCTCATGCATAATGCACTACCACGGAGAGATAGTCCTAACCAAACCGAACCTCGCGGTTCCCTTCGCTCACCTTGCATCCTTATCGAAATCCGTTCAGTGGTTTAGGCGTGAAAAGGTAACATACAGACAGACAGACACAGTTACTTTCAATTTTATAATACTAGCTTCAGCCCGCGGCTTCGCCTGCGAGGTATGTCAATAAAAACTATGTCCTTCCCCGGAATGCATTCTATCTCTCTGCCAAATTTTATCGAAATCCATTCACTGGTTTAGGCGTGAATAGGTAACGTAACATACAGACAGACTGACAGAGTTACATTCGAATTTATAATATTATATAGTAAGGATTAGTATGGATAATGGCTTGAATAACACGAGTAATACCCCCGTTGGGCCTTATTCTTCTAATAGTTTTAATACACCTGCTCTACACACATACGTTTAATACACATTAATGTAGGGGCGGTGTAGAACAGCCCCGCCCTTGACCACACTGTCAAAGGAGCTAACGCTGGGACTACACGAAAAGCAATTGACAAATAGGTAACATTGATAACCAAATAAATTACACTGGAAGCGTCCAGTAACCCATGTTTACTCTGAATACGAGCTTTGTGTCGAGCCAAACAAATCTCACCATAATGATGTGGCGGTCAACAAAGAGGGTTCTCTGTATGTAAGCGCCATTTTTCCACGAATACCACAATCTCTCAACATGTCTGTATAAATAAACAATTGATGTTTCTTTTTTTATTTGCGTAAGAAAACTCATTATACCGTTTGTTTGCTCCTTTACCTTAGTTTTTATTTACAAGCTGACAGGGACGCAAACGCGCAAACTGTAACCATTAATTACCGGAACGTACAAAGACTTAGTGCAATTAAATGATAGTAACATAGTTATTAAGTTTTATTTACTAACAAAATTGTTACTATATTATTATGTATACTTAGGTTAAGGTATGTATCTATGGGTCTATGTTACCCGAAAATAAATGGTTTATTATTATTATTAATTCAGCACATGATTCTAGAAGCGTAGAAATTTTTCATAGGTTATCAAAATTTTGGTAGTAAGTTTATATTTACATTTTTAATTTTGATTTATTATTTTTTTGCTTGAGTACGTATAGTTTTTATTGTATTTGTTGGTATATTGGCGTAGCTAGCTGACATATGGCAAATAATTTAATTTAATGTCCTCTGTCCTGTAATTTTAATTACTTTGCATACCTAGTATTGTATACAATCAAGTATTTTCTAACTAAACAGACAGTTGTGTTGCTGGGGAGTTTGTTGCGCCCCTTCTTCTCCCCAGCGAAAGCACTAGGAAGTGGTGAACGGTGGGCGTTTTGGGGGACTGTCTTTTGTAACTTTGACATTCGAAAAGTGCTAATTCTCAGCCTATTATGAATAAATGAATTTAGAAAAAAAACATGTATTTCATAGAAAAATGCAATACTTTCGCGGTCAAAATGTATGGAACAGCTAATTTTCTGCTAAAGAGCCGACGAAAATTGAAATGCAAGGGGGTTCAGAAATATGTACTGAATCAATGGTAACAGGTTCCTGCATCCCATGTACAGACGCCAGCACATCAAGCTACCCGAAACTGTCAAATTTTCCCAATCAACTTTGAACCTAATACCTCTGCAATCATCATCAGCCTATAATGTTCCCACTGCTGGGACACAGGCCTCCTCTCAGCGAGAGGGAGTGGGCCGTAATCCACCACGCGGGCCCAGTGCGGGTTGGTAGATGTCACATGTCTTCGAATTTTTGGTTCTAGGACATGCCGGTTTCCTCACGATGTTTTCCTTCACCGTTTTGTGAGCAGTGGTGATGAAATAATTTACACAAAGTAAAGCGCCTGTCTGGGTTCGAACCTACTCGTAAGTCGCGGCCGTTACCACTTGGCCACCACTGCTCTCACCTCTGCAATAAAGTTGAAAATCTATTGAAGAAATTTGTAGCTTGATGTGCTGGCGTCTGTACGTAGACCCGGTTTTAGAGCTTGTCGTAATAAGGTGATTTAAGAACTAAATAGGTACTTGCAGTTGTTATAGTATTCGCGTTAACATACCACAAAAAGTCATTAAACAGGGTGAAATTGAAAACATACGACAAATCGAAATGGGAGATTGTACTCATCATTATGAACAACTTTTACTATATTACTGTATTTATCTCAAAATAGATTCTATAGAAAAAGTGTTTTTCAATACAAGATGCCAACTAAAAACAATAGAATAAATGAACACAGCCGGTAGGCTGTGTTCATTTATTCTATGCGTGACGATTAAAAGATTTACGTTTTAATTAAGTTAGCGCCAGTCGTATTCACTCGTCGTGCAAACGGACCTTATGCCTTGATCACTATGGAGTAAATGGGTACGTACGGTAACGGTAAAATGATACTAGACCGGGAGAGTTGGGTGGTCGAGTAGGTGTTTACACGTATTTTATTACTTGGCACCGAGTCAGTCCGTCACTTCAGTTTCGACACTGGAGACTAGTGAGACAATGGATGACAAAAAGATAACTTAAGAAAAAAATACGGTAGTATGCTACGAGCAACGTGAGTGTGCCCAATGGCGAGTACGCACCGAGTTTATACCTACCGAGTGGGCAAGCAAGTCAAGAGTGGGGAAGCGCGCGGGTGAGCACTCGGTCTAGTAAAATAGAACAGTCGATGTATTCTGTAAGAATCCTAACTATATATATAATAATTTAATTTAATATTATACATGCGAAAGTAAGTTTGTTTGTGTGTTACCTTTTCACGCCTAAACCACTGACCGATCATCCTGAAATTTTGGATATACGTTGTCAGGTGTACAGAAACGGACATAGGGTAACTTTCATCCCGGAAAAGTGCTGTTCCCGAGGAAAACAACAAGAACGTTAATATGATAATAGATGGCGCCACGTGTCTTTCGAATCATGATTGAATTATATTAGAAATCACGGGATCGAGATTTATGCGGGAAAAACCGCGGGGCGCAACTAGTCTCACTATAAAATTCTAGGTGAAGTGAGACTATAGTAAGCTGTCATTTCATCTGATGCTAAGGATTGACACTATTGTCAGCTCACTTCACCTAAGTTTTCACGGTGAGCTTTTTACAGAATAGTATTACAGGGTCCGAATAATTGGCTCGCCCCTTAACTCGACCGAGCGCTCAGGTGATCACTTGGTATTGTGTTTACACGTACCGGCCACTTGGCCAAGAACACTTTCTCGCCCATTTACTTAGTACCTACGTGTGATCAAGGCATTAGATCTTCAAACACGAAATACATTCCATATTCCATGCCAACAATTATTTTTAATCACACCTGACTGTTAAACTGTACAATTTCGAATAAAAAATTAAATAAAAATGGCCTAATTACAGTGATATTGTGGCGCGGCGTGATACTAATTCAATGTAAATCGCTATGTAGCAATCACGTGCTATCAATAATTAAAATATTCAAGTCGACAGCATGACGCTCATGAATATTCACTTAATTACCGACTGTCACGAATAATTTGCAATTTGAACAACAGTTTTTGAGGGAATAGGAATGTTGGAATAAATAAAAACCTTCGAAGGCTTTACAACATTGAAAATTTTGGAATTGAGTGAACGAAGAACTAATTTTTAATACAGAGTGCCATTCGAATGTTACATAACTATTATTATAACGGAAGCAGAGATTAAAACAGAAGAATAACTAGCAGGGGTACAGGAGGGGAGGGTTCAGGGGATCAGACCGGAATAACTCACAATATCTCGCCTGTATTTTACATCAGCTGCACGCAGGATGAAAGCTGGGCAAAACTCTCCACACAATGGGTGCCTGAATATGGACGGCGCCGCTGAATTCGGCCCAGAAAGCGGTGGCGAGATGACCTGGACGCGCACCGCGAGAGCTGGTTCTAGGTGGTGCGGGAAAAGAGTTCCTGGAAGGACTTGGGGGAGGCCTTTGCAGTGCAACAAAAAAAAAGCAGAGGTGTAAAGTTCCTTCATTTGCGAGTTATGTTTACGTAGTAGGTATACTTAATTGCTTTTAATTGAACGGAGTAAACTATAGAGTGACGGCTGAAATGGGACAGTGGAAGAGAAAGACGTGTTGCGATGACCCCAAGTAATAGGGTCCCATATCAATTGGGGTCATCGCAACACGTTTTTAGAAAAGGCAGGAAGATGATAATGAGTAGGTGTGATTGCTGTTCATTTGAATTCAGAAATACACTTAATATTAATCAATCCATCCATGTAACAATCCTAAACATTAATAGGTTATGGGCCCTTAAGGCGCTACCTCGAAAATAAATAGTAGCGACTGATCTACTAAGCGAGCGAAAGTGACGCAATTACTTTTGAACCGCGAAATAAGAGAGATGATGAAAGAGAGAGAGATGGCTATAATGTGCGTGCGCTCGAAATAAAACGACGTATGTGCCAAAACGAATTTATTCCTTTTTTAAGAAAATAAATGAATTAAATTTAAAACTTCTTTGAGTAAACTTTGATATGATAATTCTCTATGTTTTAAAGTAAATTCCATTGAATAACTCTTAAATGTTACGCCGTGATGTCGAGAAAAGTAAAAAAAAAATAGATATAACTTTGCAATTTTTTTGTATCAAGAAAAATTCTTTTGAATCGTATATTCCTTTAACATGATACTAGACCAAAGAATCAAAAAACATATACCAAAATGTTAAATCCCTATTCCACATACTTAACAAGTTACACAAAATTGAAAAACTACATTTTTTTCAATATAATTATCATCTTAAGGGGAAACACGTTCATTCCATAAACGTATTGCTTTTTTTACTCCATGGGTAATGACACTAAAGCATTTTTTTTTTAAAGGACATGTCCAGAAATGGTTTTTTATTATTTAATAATTCCAACCAGAGTAAGTTAAATATATTTGGATAGACATCCCTAAAACTAGTCGTTCTAGTTATATCATACATTTTTAAAGACCTCCAATTTTGAGAAAAATCGTATTTTGTTTTCGTGAGAATTTACACCTAAAACGAACAAACCTTTCTAATTCTCTAGAATAATAAAATGAACACACCTAAAAAAAAAGTAAACTTGTCAAAATTGACACAGGAGAACTGTCATTACTGGCAGTGAGCGTCAACGTCAATCAATTTTTGAATTTTTGATGTAGGAGCATGACGTCGGACGAATGACGCATGGAGCCGGTAGGGATGGCGATCTGACCTCAATTAATTGTTTTATCGGGCGAAAACAATCGATTTTTTTAATCAATTTTTAGCATAGAAAATCAACATTTGTGTTTTCTATTGAGACTATAAGATATATTATTTATTTTCTAAACTTTTTAATGTAAAATCATTAAGAAAATAAATGTTGTTTTATACCGAATACTCTTTATATGGTAATTTGTTATTAACGAATTCCCTGAACTAAAAAAATCCCTGATTTTACTGATGAGAAATCGTTTATTAAGGTATCTTTGTTGATTTTCATAAAATGGACTATACATATTTACATCTAATCTTCTAAGGATCTTTTTCGGCAAGAACCGATAACACTTTGAGCTGGTGACGCCAGCTATGTATGGCTAACTCGATTATTCGAGTTGCGCTCAGATTGAGATGCCGCGATCGAGTTGAATTAGATTGCCACGGTAAATGAAGAAGCGAGTACGTGATTGACGTCTCTGGTTTGGCATGTATTTGAACCTTATTTTATATTTAAATTCTACTGAAATTGTATTTTAAATAATTAAAATAGTCTCAATATACGTTTCCTTGCGAATCTATAAAAAAAAATCGTCGCGAAACAGAGGTGAAAAAACAATAATTCGTTCAATTTCAACCATTTACCAGAGTTCCGTAACTCGAGTTCAACTCGAGTCACATGAATTTCAATCCGAGTAACCTTAAGGCGTGTCTTATCCTGAGTTGGCACATCTCTAACGCCAGTGCCAGCTGAAAAATCATCTGTCAAATATGACATTGTCACAGAGTGACGGAGTATTTATTAGGGTTGCCAACTACAAATAACATCAATTATTATTTTATGATTTTTCGCTTAAATGGAGGGGTTTAAAAATATTATTTCACTAGTTCTGAGTTCCATATTTTTGTCGTATTTATTTGAACCGAGTTTGATGCTGGTTAGATTTTTCTTGGAATAAAAAACCAACGTCCATACAAAAAGCGGACATCTCCTTTGATACAATCTATATCTGCCACGCCATGTTAGTATCTTTTGTTTCTTTTTCCTTAGGTATATATTTTTTATAAAATTTATTTAAGTACGCCAAAAAAGCGAGTTATTCCGGTCTGATCCCCTGAAACCCAAATCCAACCCCCCCCCTCCTCGATCCCCTGCTTGTTCGTCTTTTGTTTTAAACACTGTCTTAAAAAAAAAAACAATCATACAGACATAGCAGTGGTTGATAAATATTATATCGAAAACAAATCTGCCCTAGTATCATTATCCAGAGAGAAAACAGACGAATACGTTTGTATAGAATGAGCGCCAATGATCACGTGCACGCTTTTCCTCTTAAATGTGGTCCTTCAAAAAATAAAAGGAACTATTACGAGCACACAACCAAAGAAGACACTGAAAAAGAGGCCTGAGGCTTGATAGGCCTTCCGGTCTGAAGGATGAACGCCAATGATCACGTGAACGCTTTTCCTCTAAAATGTGGTCCTTCAAAAAATAAAAGGAACTATTAGGTACGAAAACACAACCAACGAAGACACTGAAAAAGAAGCCTGAGGCTTGATAGGCCTTCCGGTCTGAAGGACTAAAGACTAACCTGATTCGTGATATAAGCCCACCTGTCAGGAACAAACGCCTTTGTAATTTAAGCTATCGACGCAGATAACATTGAGATTTAAGTGGAGATTTATTCCTTGTAATATTACCGAGATATTTCTCTTTCAAGTGGCACTGTGGATAACGTAGATATCGATCGCTACTTCAATAAAACTTAATTTCCCATTCACCCCTGCATCCCTATTCACCTTATTTTACAGTACATTTTCTTTCCGAAAAACGTGAACTTGTAAATACTCAATGTCTTGCTTACCCCTACATTTACATGATCTTTCTTTATAGAAACACATTTCACAAAGGGGAATAATGTGAGATACATAAATATGTATTCCTCAGGCGATGCCGCAGCTACCCTCACGTTTCTTAGTGAAATATTTATACACCAATCATACCTACGCGTGGTGGCGTGATGAGGTTAGTGTCACTTTTGTAAATACTGTGTTTTTATTTTTTATAGATAGAAAACTTAAATGAGTTTAGGTGACTAAATGTAGGCGTCGTAGGTCACGGTTTGTGAACGATCGTGATCAAAGTCAAAGCGATTATTTGGAATAGTTTTTTTTTTTTTATAATTTCGTCTTTATGTAGGTAACTGACAGGTGAGCCACTAGATATTAAATGGTAACGTCAGAACATAACAGAGCCTGCTGGATTTTCAAAGTTTTCACTTGACGAACGAGAACAAATCCTTTTATTTCCAAGCAATGAGAAATTGGTGATTGGTGTTTATCTATAAGTACTCCGTTTGGAATAAGATTAGACTTTTAAATAAACCTTTTTTACAGTCTGTTCAACTGATTTTGACTTCTATTGCGTTGGTGGCATGACAAATGGCAGCTGCAGTAAACAGTTGGTATTGTAACTACTTTTTTGCTTTTAATGCCATCCTTATGCCTACTGAATAGAAGTCAAAATCGGTTGAACTGACTGTAAAAAAGGTTTATTTACCTAAATGTCTAATCTTATTCTAAATGGAGTATAGCTGCAGACAACTTTTGGGTGAAGCGACTGTATTGCCGTCACTTTTATTAGCAAGGTTCAACTCAATATTAATTTATCAAATAATACCAACTTTCAATAACCCAGTTTCCATCATCCTCTGTTCGTAAACTGCCAAACAAACACCTCGTTCCGTCAACGCCAGCCGTGCCGGCTATCCAATATTTTCTTTATATCGTCTCCGTCCGTCTAGGGGAGTCGGCCGTATTACAATATCTTTGTCCGACTCCACTACCGGTCGGCTGCATTCAAGTCGCGTCTGTTTGATGTCCAACTAACAGGTGGTTACACCTGTCGACGTTTTCCAGATATTACACATTGGAATTTTAATAAAAACGTACAGGATTCTTGGGTCACTTTGGTGCTTTAACAATTTTCTTGCACGTGAATGGTTTGGGTTGTAAGTCTGGAGGAACGTTATGGCCTTCGACGTGCTGCTTCAGTGATTTTCGGATAGATAGCTGTTGGTGGATAGATAGTGCAGAGCCGTGGTGGCCCAGTGGTAACGGCCGCGACTTACAAGTTGTCGGTCGTGGGTTCGAACATTTCGAACCCAAGTAGACACTTTACAGTACCCGGCGATAAATATTGCACATCGACCTTTGGAAAGAGACAATCGGCTAATTTCGGCTTCGTAGAGCGTTATCTCTGTCGCACGAAATACAAACAGTCCGGTATCTATCAGGAGCTGTTAAAACAATTATGATTTGCTTCTTTTGATAATTATTTTTATTCTTTGTATAAAATACACCAATTTGATTTGATTAGATGTGCAATATTATCGCCGGCTACTGTACTTTGTATAAATTATTCACCACTGCTCTCAAAACGGTGAAGGAAAACATCACGAGGAAATCGACATGTCATAGGATAAAGAAAAAATCGAAAACAGATGACATCTACCAAGCCACACAGCCCGGCGTGGTGGATTTTTGCCCACTCCTTCTCACAAAGAGGAGGCCTGTGTCCCAGCAGTGGGAAAATTATAGGCTGATTATGTTATGTTATGGTAATTACTGGGGAAAAGTAGATAAAGCTTAAGAGATAGTTTCTGATTAAGATGCCTGTTTAGATAGATATCTATTAGATAAAATACTCTTCATTTTTTCTTTATATTTTTGGCTACACCATATAAATTATTCTCTGCTTATAATATGAAAACAATCTATCCTTATAACTCAAGTAATACGATGAACGAGAAATTAGATAGAGAGATAGATAAACCATTTCTTTGGCACACACAAGAAGACAACACAACACACAAAAGTACAATATTAGATGATAACCAAATTACCCACATGATTATAAAACATTAGGTTGATACCTCGGTTTTTGTAGCCACACCTTTGTAAACTTGAAAATGGGTGTTCCTATCCAAGCTTTCCTTCCCATATGTTTGGATTAACTAACAAAACAATTCAGAAGTAT
The DNA here is from genome assembly GCA_963855955.1 of Luperina nickerlii. Taxonomy (NCBI): domain Eukaryota; kingdom Metazoa; phylum Arthropoda; class Insecta; order Lepidoptera; family Noctuidae; genus Luperina; species Luperina nickerlii. The sequence goes on from OY979678.1 coordinate 17,783,775, forward strand.
TTTTCCAAAAAACAATTCTGTAGCTGTCACGCAAGTCTAATATTTTACACACTCGAGAGAGCAACAAGACTCAAAAACAACAAAATGTTGTTATATTACGAATCACCCGGAGCTAATATTGCCCCCTTGGGCTTCAAAATTCGTTCCATATAAAATTTTAATGATTATTCGGGCGTCCCCAAAGAACACTTTTCAAAACACTTTCCTTTTCGCGTGAAACTTAATTTCCTAGCCCCATGGGCATCATAAGTGTTTTCCTCAGTTGAAATACGTAAAAATTAAACCAAATCCATTACGTGTTTGAAGCGTTCAAACAAACCTGTGGCTTGGACCACTTTCTGATCCGTTATCCTCTCCTGGTACCTATATTATGTAGGTACGGACAATTTATTTTTTGTAAGGACACTCACCTTTTTATGAGATGATTCGAGAACCTGTATAATGAAAATGGTATTCAAAAACACTTGCAATGCGACCTTTCTTAAGCTCGCTACTAGCATAGATATTTTTAGATAGTCAGTTGTTCCGGTTAGACTGGAAGCCGACTCCAACATAGTTGGGAAAAGGCTAGGCAAATGACGATGACTAACATAGATAATTAATTACTCAATCAATAACAAATATTAAAATAATACGATGTAATAGCCAACTTATACACATGACATGACAACAGGCTTGACATGATGGCGAGCAACACGACAAAAGAGACCATACACAACCGTACGGTGTGGCGTCGAAGTACTAGAAGGTCTATCCCAAATAAAGGGATAGAATCAGCCGAAAGACGTCCACTGCTGGACATAGGAACGGGATAGAATAAAATAGAGAAAGAATAAGAAAAAGAAACTAACTTACACCTCTATTAATTACGTTACCAAAGCTCCGTTTGCACCACAAATCATCAAATACGGAGTCCCCTAAGTACTCATTCACTTGCAAATTTGATTACCTAAAGAATGCCACTGATGCCCAATCAACATGGCCACCTACCGGGCTCAAACAATATAATAATGGTCAATAAAAGTACCATCGATACGATAAAAAAAGAAGAATCGAATTTAAACCATCACGCGTTCTATTTCTGTCATTCGTTTGAAGATTGTAAACGTAACGTATGATGTTTTAAATATGTTTAACGCTAAACAACAAATATTGATATACAAACGAAAAAAATATTTCATTCTCTTAAAAAATTTGCGTAATGTAAAAATTTCTGAGTGACAATAAATTTCAGACGTAATACTTTTATTCGGCTACCTTCGAAAAGAGACACTGAAACGAACTCAAACTCTTTTATAAAGTTCTCTTTCGATTTTCAGTGGTCAATAGTCTTGAAACTGTTTCAAATATGGTCATTATTTTTAACCCAGACTAAATTCTAGCAACAAATACACAACTTTCTATATTTTTAAAGGTGTTAAGGTCGACCCTTTTAGGGCAGTTGTACAGAGCCCTAGGCGTTCTAGACACTTAATTTATGTGTTATCCATCCTAAGTAAATTATGTACAATTATCCTGACGACAGTTTGTATTTTGTTTAACATTTTTTTTCGTTTTTACACACTTTTGTTTCAATTTACAGAATAAAATTATTACCTATGTGGCTAGACTCCCAAAAAAAATGTGTAGCCTGCAGAGGTTGCAGGATATTATTTAAAGGCTCCTGCAAACAGGCGCGACGCGCGACGCGAATCGCGCGCTACACAAAGGCACCGCTCGTTGCGCGAATTGCGGTGCCTTTTTGTCGCGTGTCGTGTCGCGCCTGTTTGAAGGAGCCTTAACACAAGTTGACCCGACAGTTGTCTTGAGTGGCGATTCTCGTAATTTTAAGAACTTTGACAGTCTGATCTCAGTCTCAACTTGTGAGAAATTCCTCTAATTTCCCTACATTTTTGACAAGTTTTTGACATTGATTATAGCTGAGATGTATTTCCGACTAGATTGTTTTTCTTTATACAAAAATTAAATAAAATTACAAATTCGGGAAAACCCAAACGTCCCATACGTTCAGTTTTTTCCGAATTTGTAAAACTTCGTGTCGAACATTAAAAAAAATTCAAATCATTCGTGCCATTCTCAAATGATACCTACACTTCCCAAAGAACAGCATTTCATTCTAATTTAAATTGAATTTACGTTTTAATTTCTTCTATAGCAGATTATTAAATTACAGTTTTTTTTGTGAGCGTCCCAATTTTATGGCGCAAAAAGTCCACCCTAATAATTAAACCAAAAGCTACAGGTCTATGACTTACAACTTCTATACTGATGAGACAAAATACATAATGTTTGTCTAATTTCCTGTTACAGTCGCTATCCACATTAAATCTACCACATTACCCTTTAATTAACCTATATTTCCCTTCCCCTCTCGTTCCCCTACTTGAAGATAAGAAACTAATTGCCCCCTTCAAATTAACAGGAAAACTAGTTAGATTTAAACTAGCTTTTACGTTCTGGAGCTGCAGACTAGCGACACTTCCTGTCGACGAAAGTCGCCGCGAGTCGACCTCGACTGCGAAACGTAGCGACCGTTGAGAATCGTTGCCAAGGCTGGTTTTGTGACAGCATGTGCCGTTGCTACATCGGCGACAGTCAACGATCTAAGACTTTTTACGAACCAATAATTTCTTCATAGAAATCCAAAATAAATAGGCGTTACGACTCATAGAAATAAATTACACTTCAGTTTTATAATATGTCCGTTGTTGGATCTGCCTGTTATAATAAAAGTTATAAGACTGTCGCTGGTGGTCGCCGCTCCTGCCAACGCAGTAATTTTTCGAGATAAAACGAAATTCAGCTTGTGAGGAGCGTCAGTAATCTGCATTCGCGATTTATTTGCCAAAAATGTAAACAAATCCTAAGTTTATGGATTACATTTAATTCCTACACAATAAAGTTTAGTTAACTTCGAACATTTTTTTTTCAATAGTCACTCTCTCGCACTAGTCACTCTGAAATCAACTTAATTAACATTAGTATAAAGTTGATATTTGTTTAACTTGAAAGAACATCAATTTGTAATATTAGATTGAATAGACGATAGTTGCTGATGACAAGCTGCGACTGTTGACAACAAGCGACGCCTAGCGACTGTTGTCGACATAAAGTGTCTGAGAAAGAGCTTGCACTGTCTCGTCTGCAAGCTCTCTTACATAAGTAAAAGTTCAGGCAACATTAATTAGCAACACTTTATTGACAGCACTCGTACATACTAGGTTTTTATGAACATTTCTAGGTTTACGTTAAATAAGTGTTTGAGGAACGTTTTTAGATTAGTACGTAAGTAACTTTTTGCTGAAAATGTATGCAGGTGGAGAGTAGTTTTAGTGTCCGTTGGGTTGTTGTTACTGTGTTATTATCTGTGGTCCATTGTGCGCTGCTTTAAACAAGACTATCTAGAATTTGAATAAATCTATAGTCATAATAAAACTGAAGAGTTTGTTTTTTTGGTTGTTCGTTTGAACGCCCCAATCTCTGGAACTTTCAGTCGGATTTGAAAAAATGTTTTTGCATTTATTGGCCCAAATCTTGAGGAAGGCTACAAGTTACTTAACATCATGCAAACCCTGACCCTTAAGAGCCGAGCAAAAGTAAAAAAAGGAAATAATGCTAAGCAAAAACGAAGCAATAGCGTAGGCAGGCTATGCGAAGCGACGGGATGCAAGAAATTTCAAGCGGAGGAAGTCGCAGGCATAAGCTAGTACATAGTAAGAAATACACAGAATCATCATCATCATCTGCCTAGCCTTTTCCCAACTATGTTGGGGTCGGCTTCCAGTCTAACCGGATGCAGCTGAATACCAGTATTTTACATGGAGCGACTGCCTATCTGACCTCCACAACCCAGGTACTGGGTAATACGATACCCCTTAGTAACACTGGTTGTAAGACTTTCGGGCTTCTGGCTAACCGTAACATCTGTCAAAGATCCACAAATGACAGCTGGGACAGAATAGTATAATATCATTAAAGTCATCAACACAACTCGTCTAAGACCAAGTAATCCCACAGCAAGTTGTATTACTGATTCTAATGATTATGATTCTGTAAATACATATTTGTTACGGCCGTGTATCATACTTTGATCGACATACAACTTAATACTGACCATCAAATTGCAAAAAACGTAAGAAAATTTGAATTTCGCTGGTTACCTTAGCTTCCCCCTTAAAAAAGATAATTATCTAGAACAGCAACCGAGTTTTCTCTTTTTTCATTATAAATAATGTATGAACATAACTTTGTTTTATTACTGAACTTCGCGTCTGTCAAAAGGAAAAAAAGCAAACTATTCCCAAGAAATTGTTCCTTGGAACTTTGAGGTAAATAAAAAAAGTTGTCACTTACGGGAATCACTGTCAAGACTATCGACCTCACTCAATTACCTACTAGGAAAACTTTTATTAACTTTTCTTCCAAGATAATTTGATAGTAAACGGACAATGAGAGCATTTACTTCTTTATGAAGCATCAAAAAAAGAAAGAAATAAGTCTTTTATTAATCACTAGCACTGATTTTCAGGGTTCCGTATCCAAAGGCTAAAAACGGGACCCTATTACTAAGACTCCACTGTTCGTCTGTCTGTCACCAGTCTGTATCTCATGAACAGTGATAGCTAGACAGTTGAAATTTTCATAGATGGTGTATTTCTGTTGCTGCTATAACAACAAATAATAAAAATACAATAAAGCTAACATTTAAAGGGGTATAAAAGAAACGTTTTTTTTTGGCGTTTCATGCCTTGTGGTACGGACGGAACCCTTCGTGTACGAGTCCGACTTGCACCTGGCCGGTTATTTTACTATTAAGTTTAATACAAATATATTACATTCATGGACCTTCCGGAATAAACTATCTACGTTATGTCCTTTATAATGCGCACAGCAAAAGAGTGGAACTCTCTACCTGCGTTTGTGTTTCCGAGTGCATACAACCCGAATCTCTTCAAAGTAAGAGTGAACAGGCTTCTTCTGTGTGAGCTCACTCCATCGTAGACTTTGCCCCTGTCATCTCTGACCTAGACTAGAGTCAAGAGCAAACCCATTTGAAATAAAAAAAAAGATCTAAATGATGGTGAGAATGAGAACCGCATCAAAATCCGTTGCGTAGTTTAGAAGAACAACGCGGTCACACAGAGAGACCGGAAATGCGACTTTAATTTATAATTTACTAGCAGCGATCCGCGGTTTCACCCGCGTAAGTTTTGATCCCGTGGGAATATCGGAATAAAAACTATCCTATGTAAGGACATAGGAAAAATCCCGGGAAAGGTCCCGGGACTCAAATTATCTCTATACCAAATTTCATCTAAATCTGTTCAACGGTTTACGCCTGATTGAGCAACAAACATCCAAACATCTTCACAAGCTTTCATATCTATAATATTAGTAGGATTTTATATAAGACTTTTCAACAATGAGCACACTGTTACTTCACAATTTGAACATTGTAAACTTAAGTCTATTTAAGCCTAATAACTTACAGACAAGCACGGCATGCACTGCATTATGCTCAGATAATAACACAGTTAATTTATTAAACGTAAAAAATAATATGATCAAAAGCTAAATAGATTAGAATAAATTCGAATTAAGACCGTTTTAACCGTACGGCATTTCAAACAAACTTTTAAGACCTTTTTTCTCGAATTGAATGAACCGATTTTAATGAAACTTCATACGCATAAGCAGGATACAAAGGTCTAAAAAGTTATTTAAGGACATTTTCGAAATGTCTTATTTAAAAAAAGATAATTGGAAATCTCTGTTTAAATAGAAATTTTAAAATCGGTCTAATTTGGCTGTAACACAATTTTTTTTAATGTTCTTAAATAACTTTGTAACCTGATTATGCGTATGAAGTTTCATTAAGATCGGTTCATTCATTTCGAAAAACAGCGGCTTGAAAGTTTGTATGAAATGCCATACGGCGTAAATGCTTTTAAATAAAATAACATAGATAATAATATGTTGAAGTTTATTTTTGTATATTAAAATAATAAATAAGCAAATAACAACTAATACCTAATTAATTAATAAAAATAACAAAATTAAATCCTAACTTAACTAAAACTATACACAAACTAAAATAATACATATAGCGTCAAAAAATTTATCCGTATCGCTGGCAATTAGTAATATACAGACGCCAGCACATCAAGCTACCCGAAACTGTAAAATTTTCCCAATCAACTTTGAACCTTATGCTTTAGCGATAAAGTTGAAAATCTATTAAAGAAATTTGACAGATTGTAGTAGCTTGATATGCTGGCGTCTGTACCCAAGAGACTGGCGGCATTAACCATTACCACACTGTATGGCAATGCTTAATTTATAGTAGCGCTACGATGCTACGAAAACTAAGAGCTCGTAGGCCTTGCGTAGGCTTGCTACGATCTTGGAACTGTTGCTACGCGTCGGTTTTCTCAAAGTAGATTAACCTTACTAAACTCTATTAACCCTTCATAACCAAACTGCGAATTGGCAAGAGGTAAGTATTTTCAGTTTTAAATTAAACTGTAAATATTTAATTACACTTTCATTTCAGTTATTTTTCGAGGCACGAGCAAAGCTGTGGAAATAAATTCGTAGTATAAATGGAACTGGGTTAAACTCAGTACTTTTAATTTCAAAGTTCTAAGTGTAAACAAGTGCAGCTAATAAAATGTTTATACAAATACTATTTGAAGAAAGCTTGCGGACTTTTTGCAAGTTTTCTGTGTCAGCTTTCATAGTCCATATAGATTTAGCAGTTTATTCGTTTTCAAGAAACTGGTGCCTTTTCACTTGTAATTAAACAATTAGCAACGGGTATTAATAAGGGCATCGGGGGGCTTATGGGTAAGTGATAACAGCCGCACGGGTCGATCGATCAGTTTAAGCTACGCTTGCCACGGTTGGTCCGTGGATGGGTGACCATCTTTACATACCAAGACTCCTCCGTGCCTAGGAAAGCGCGGTAAGTCGTTGATCACGGCTGTCATTCGTGGATCTTTGACAGTCGTTAAGCCCGAAAGTCTGACAATCAGTCTTACCAAGGCGTATCTTATTACCCAGTAACTGGGTTGTGGAGGTCAGATAGGCAGTCGCTCGATCTCGAGATAAAACTCAGTGACCGATGTACAAAAACATTTTTATTTTCCGTTTGTGGGTGGGAACCTTAAAAAGTAAAGACGCCAGTTGAGCACATCAAGCTACCCGAAACTGGCAAATTTTTCCAATCAACTTTGAACCTTATGTTCTAGCGATAAAGTTGAAAATCTATTAAAGAAATGTGACATATTGTAGTAGCTTGATGTGCTGGAGTCTGTACACAACATAACATCACTGACTACCTCGTTGGTCTAGTAGTCGCAAGCGCTACTTCTGAGCATGCCGTCTTAAGTTCGAATCTCAAGCCGTGCCGACTTGTTGGGTTTTCCATTAGGGATGTCTGAGTAACAGCCCGGATTCTGAACTTGTTCCCGGTTGATTGCAATAGTCTCACCCCTGTTTTTTTTTTAAGATCATCAAATGACCCCCCCCGCTCTGGGTGGAGCGGTGGGGGATGGAGGGGGGAAGTCTCACCCTCTATTACATGAAACTGAAACATAACTGGTGAAATATGGGTGTATGTGACTATACAGTACAGTACTTAAGTTATATAACAGTAATTGTTCTGTGTTATTGTTATGTATGAGATTTATATAATTTAGGATAGGTAGTATGTTATAGAAGTTCTTTATTAGGTTAATTTAATATTGTAAGTATATAATACCACACCATCGCATTAGGTTAATCCTGTTATGATGGTTGTAAAGGTAATTATAAATAAATAAATAAAATAAATAAATAAAAAGTATGGAAACCACATAAAAATAAACCGATTTTAGCACATTGCTTCTAGAATAATCTGACAAAAAATCAGAATGATTGCATGTCTATAAGTATGGTTTTTATTGTAAAAAGAAAGTTTTACAGGTATCTTCATGATTTTTTTATCTTTTCAAATTAGTTGTATTATGTTTTTAACACACTATCTACCCAGCAGCCTATCTACCTGAAGAACATCATATATTTTTCTGATTTTGTTTACTGTAGTCGATCATATACTTTTATTGTTTCTGAAACTTGCATTTTTCGTGTTAGGTCTTGTAATCCCCTTAAGTGAGGCGCCACTGACGCGTGCACTCTGCACTCTCAACCTCATTGCTATTGACACGGACCTATTCTGTTGTTCTCTGAGTGAGTTCACAAAGAATGCTTTGGTTTGTAATAAGTTACAAAATTTAATTTAAATAAGGAGTTAGTAATAAGTTAGGTTAAGAGTTTAGATAAATGTACACTATCGCAATAGGATTCCCTGTAAGGATAGATATAAGTTGGAAATTTATATCTATAAATATATGCAATAAATTATACCACATACTTGTTATCGCCTTAATTCGGTCGCGAAAAAAAATCAACTTTTCCCTACATTTATGTTCGCATAACTCGTCAAAAATCAGCTTTTTCCCTACATTTATGTTCGCATAACTCGTCGAAATGTAGGGAACATCTGATTTTTTTCGCGACCGATTTCTTTCATTTTTTGTATAACGTCAGAAAAGACAAGTATGTGGTATAATTTATTGCATATATGTGGTTTCCATACTGTATGGTCGCCGCTGCCTAACTTTTCAGGGAAAACAAGCTTCATTTTATACTACCATAATTTTTATCTACAGCTACGTATAAAAGTTAGCATAGCAACACGACTAGCGCCCCGCAGCGCCGCGGCTTGATTATTTATTATACCGAACATCATTCGGCACCGGGCCCATTTGTTTTAATGACCTATTTTACCCAAATAACTATAACGCACGCATATTCTGTGTACCCTACACGTGAAACGAGGAATTTTAAATTTTTTATACAGGTATGGGTATAAAAGTAATGCGTGACACGATTTTTGGGTTTTCTTTGTTTTGTGAAATGTGTTGTTGTTATACTGTAATGGTACTTGCGAGACTTACAATGCTATTCATTTAATACATTTTGTTGGTCTTTATTTCACTTTTTATTTACGCGGATTAAAACTAGAATAAAAAGCATAATCAGCCGTAAATGTTCCTTCTGCTGGGACACAGGCTCTGTGAGAGGGAGTGGGCCATTATCCACCACGCGAGCCCATCGCCCAGTGCGGGTTGGTGGATGTCACATGTCTTCGAATTTTTGGTTCTAGGACATGCCGGTTTCCTCACGATGTGTTCCTTTACCGTTTTGAGAGTAGTGGTGATGTAATTAAATAAACAAATTAGTACCTGTGGTTGGAACCTACGACCTACAACTCGTAAAGGCTCCTACAAACAGGTGCGACACGCGGTAAAATCGCGCGCGACACAAAGGCACCGCAAGTCGCGCAACGAGCGGTGTCTTTATGTCGCGCGCGATTATATCGCGTGTCGCGCCTGTTTGTAGGAACCTTAAGTCGGGACCGTTACCACTGGGTTACCACCGCCACTGCTCTCAAGACTTACCATGCAATTTATTTCATACGTTTTGTTGCTCTTGATTTCACTCGTAACTTAAAGGATCTGCTTCTAGTAGGTACTCGGTGAAGAAGCAGAATACCAACATTTATATTCTACTGCAACGAAATAATAAATGTTTAGAACATAGTTCCATGTCTACTCCACTCGTCAGAACAGTAGCAACATTGTAGGTATTGGAGCATATGAAGTCTATAAAAATACCAATATTAAAATAAAAAAGAAACATTAAAATGAAAAAACTCGGTCAAAAAATGTTTGTCTGAATAAACGAGGGTGCATCAGTCAAATTGGTCCAGTACCAATTTTTGAATAAATTTATGAAAAATATTAATATTTAATATTTTCACGTATATTAAGTTGAAAGCTTCGTCATTTTTATCTAGCAGATAAAAGTATGAAAGTAAAAACGTAAAAGAAATGATGAAATTTAAAAAATCTATACATACCTATAATAAAATCATAGATATATTTTTATATTTCTATGAATAAAATAGTAACGTAGTAACGATCTGTACATTGAATATTTTTGAAAAAAATATTGAACGAGTCTGATGCCGAAAATATAGTTTTTAGAATTTTTGTCCGTTTGTCTGGATGTACATTATGTTCCGGATTGGCACACAAACGGCTGCACGGATTCGGATGAAATTTGGAGCACAGATAGTTTATAATCTACATTAACACATTGCGTCTTTTAACCCCGGTAGTAAGTTCTCGTGGGTCATTTTCGGACATCCATGCGGTCATAGCTGCAGGCAAAAGCTAGTAAAATATTAAAAATACTACTCAGCTTCCGATTAAGACGATTACAGGAACTAAACGCAAGTTTTGTAAGCAATAAAATATATGATCGACTACAGTAAACAAAATCAGAAAAATATATGATATTCTTCAGGATATGTGCTAGTTCGATAGTGTGTTGAAAACATAATACAGCTAATTTGATACGATAGAAAAAATCATGAAAATACCTCTAAAAACTTTCTTTTTACAAAAGAAAACCATACCAATATACATACACTCATTCCGATTTTTTGGCAGATTATTCTACAAGCAACACACTAAAGCACTAGTGTTTTAATTTTTTAGTCCAATCAATAGATTTTTTGTAAATAGATAATTGCTTCATATTTTGCAATAAATTACCAGCGTTGTGTCATCGCGCTTCTCTTTCTTTTCTATGCATTCCGACAGTTACCGCGCTTTAGGTGATGTAGTCAACTTAAATCTATAGACATATATAAAATTCAAAGTCCTGACTGGCTGATATATATCAACGCACAGCCTAAACCGCTGGTCTTGGAGGCATGAAATTTGGAGGGTGTGTTCTTTGTGAAGAGCAGGTATCCACTAAGAAAGGATTTTTCGAAATTTCACCTCTAAGAGAGTGAATGAGTGAGTGAAAGGGAAGGATAAAAGTTCACGCGGACGAAGCTAGTCATAGCATAATTCGAACGAATTTTAAATAAAAATACCTAATTCCCATACTACAATGTTCCTGATATTTATTTCATAATGATCTCTAAAATCTATTGAAAGTGAAATATGACACAACGGTTTTATAATAGTCTCCCTATTATAAAACCGTTGTGTCATATTTCAGTTTCAATAATTAATTAATTACGGCGGCCATTTGTAATTATGAAACCTAAATAAACCGAACTAACGCCTTAATTACAAGATAATTATACTATAAACGTAAACTGTATTAAAAATTATATAGGTATGTAGGTATCTGTGTCAGGTGACGATTTTGTTCATAATATGATGGCGGCCATATTCGTGCCATACCTGCCTATTATAAATAAATAAATCAGTCTCTCACTGTCCCCCTGCCAGAGAATTGAAGTGTCTTCACATATCAAGTAGGGACTTCGTAGTTATGAAAAATTCTGAATATTTCAAATAACCTATGAAAATACCGATCCCTCATTTATTCATATATATAATTATTCTTAGAAGAATGTATTCGCATTCGTTTTTTAGGGTTTCGTAACTACTTCGCTGTCCGTCCGTCCATCTGTCCGTCTGTCAGTCTGTCAAGACCCTTTTTCTTAGGTATACGGTCCCTTGGAGCTCTAAAAAAATCAAGCTCCTGCGTCAACGTTATAAAAAATTACGACCATTTATGCAACATATTTTGATACTCGCAAATAAATCAAAACCCACAGGGTACTTCCCTTGACCTAGAATCATAAAATTTTTCAAGAAAGAAGGTCAAAAATCGTTAATTTGTAGTTATACCACATACAAATAATTTTTTGCGATTACAACCTTGCATTTCTAGTTGGAGAATTGACCGTGACGTAGGTATATCGATTTGTGGGAGAACAAGTTTTTTAACTACTACGCTAAGTTAGTTTTTGGGATAAGGTCATCGCACCTACGGAACCCTTCATTGTGCGTGGTCCAACACGCACTTAGCCGGTATTTTTTATAACCGGTTAAATGCTGTTATTACAGAAACAATTAAAAAGCCATTGTGTCTCGCGTAGATCCACGTTCCTGTATACGAAGGGTTAACAAACCCCTACAATTTATTAAATAATATGTAGCACATTAGAATAGATATACTCTCTTTATTATGTATATAGGTACACCACACGAATTACCGAGATAAAATGTACATAGAAACTTTACATTTAAAGGTGACACAATGGGCGGTCGTGTCTCTAAAAGCGATCATTATAATTAAGACTTTATTTTATTGTCGTAAACTGGTACAGGAATTATTCTCGATTTGTAGCTGCTTTTATTAAGATACATCTTTTAGTCAATTAAACAATACAGCGGCTATTACAAGTTGTTAACAGTCTGTTAAAATAATAAAATAAACAATTTTCGTAAAAATAGAAAACTGAATTGTTCAAACTAAATAATTTACGTAAAAAGTGGCACGAAATAAGCCACCCTTGATAACAAGGCAACAGACATGCGCGGGGCGGTGGTATCAAAAATTCAACAGAACCTTTATGGTAATCTATAATCGTTTGCAATTACAATGCGTGCCACGAAAGAAGAGACTTGACACCACGTGGTTTGACATGCGCAGTACACGATTTTAGGTATCTTTAGCGGTATGAGGTCTGAGTGCGGGACGGGACCGGACGTCATAGAGGCGGCGGAAAGAGCGGGGGAGGCGGGGTCAAGTCTCGTCTTTTGTGGCACGCATTGTACTCACCTACTCCTAAATAAACTGCAGTGGTAAATAGCACTATGTGTCACAACTCTGGTCCCAAAGATACAGGCGCCGCCTAGGTTGGGGACCGCCGTAAAGATCCAAATGATGATCGATTTGATTACATGGAGCGACTGCCTATCTGACCTCTTCAACCCAGTTACTGGGTAATACGATACCCCTTAGTAAACAGACTTTCGGTTTTGTGACTACCCGTAACGACTGTCAAACGAATCCACGAATGACAGCCGGAACCAACGGCTTAACGTGCTTTCCGAGGCACGGAGGGGTCTCGGTATGTAAAGATGTTCACCCAACCACAGACCAACCGCGACAAGCGTAGCTTACCTTGATCGATCGACCTGTGCGGCTGTTATTATTTAACCACGGGCCCCTCACAATCAATCGCTACATGTATACAGACAGCCAAGCCTAGGACAAATATTATAATTATATTATAAAATAAAATAATTATTTTATATTTATGTACTTGTGAACCTATTTATTTATAATTAATTATAATATAATTAATTATAAATAAATAGGTTCACAGGTACATATTATGTACCTCACGATGTTTTCCTTGACCGTTCTGAGAGCAGTGGTGATGAAATAATTTACAGAAACTAAAGCACCTCACTGAGTTCGAACCTACGACCCACAAGTCGTTACCACTGGGCCGTTATCACTGGGCCTCCACTGCCACTGGACCACTGGGAAACCAGCATGTCCTAGAACCAAAAATTCGAAGACATATGACATCTACCAACCCGCACTGGGCCCGCGTGGTGGATTACGACCTTCCTAGAAAGAAAGAAAGTAAGAAAAAGTATTTATTGCGACTCGTACCCGAAAATCACAAACTAAATTAAACACAGTAAAGTAAAAATCTAAGTTATATAAAAAAGGAAAATGAAACAGAAAGTCCTATACGAGGCCAAAAGGCTCCTATCTCAGCATGATGCTGCGACATTTAAAAAATAAATGTCGCAGCGCTGGTATTCTGATAGGGCCCGCTGTGATGTCACGGGCAGTTACAGAAATAAATAAATAATATGTAAAATATTAGCAAATAATAAAATGAAATATTTTTTTTATCTGCGCCAGACGTAACCTCATTACTTGTCTATGCCTTGAGTGTCAGAGGCACTCTGGTGTGTCTGTGGCATTGCTGTGCCAAGTAAATGGTCGCAGTCGCCGACCTTACAGCGAGATTTAATAAATACATTTAAAATATATTTTTCCTCTCATACAGAGGAGGCCTGTGTACCGGCAGTGGGAACATTATAGGCTATATTATAATATATGCTTTCTAAGTATTATAGTACTCCTCTTAAACAGAGCATCTGCCATCTTATTTCTTCACCACCCTTGGTTGTGTGGTAGAGAATGCCTATGGCCATTAACTTCGTCTTTGTACATTATTGTGTGCAAGAAATCCATTCTTAATATTATAAATGCGAAAGCGTGTCTGTCTGTCTGTTATCTCTTCACGCTGAAGCCACTGAACCGATTTAGATGAAATTTGGTATAGAGTTTGAGTCCCGGGAAAGGACATAGCATAGTTTTTAATCCGATATTCCCACAGGATCGAAACTTATGTGAAACCGCGAGGCACTGCTAGTTTAATATATATATATATATATATATAAATAAGTACCTGTAATTCACTAACACCCCTCAAACCAGAACACAGCAGCGCATAGCAACAGGAGTAAATAAGCGAAAACTTTTCCCGGACGATTACCTTCACAGAGCTCCGCTTCCACTCAAAGTACCAAAGTTTAAAATCACACTTCCTTTCATTACTGCAATCCTGGTACTTCCAAATCGTTGGCTCGTGCCAAATACAAAATGTAGTCAGCTATTGTTACCATATTAATTACATCATTAGCGGCCTAACTTCTGCCAACTATGTTGGGGTTGGCTTCCAGTCTAACCGAATGCAGCTGTATACTAGTATTTTACATGAAGCGACTGCCTATCTGACCTTCACAACCCTATTACTGGGAAACACGATTCTCCTCAGTAAGACTGGTTGACAGACTTTCGGGCTTCTGACTAACCCGAATCATGGAGGGGTCTCGATATGTAATGGTTGGTAGCCCATCGACGGATCGACTTCGACAAGTGTAGCTTCACTTTCGATCGACCCTGCGGCTGTTATTAGCCCTACAAAATGTAGGTAGGTATTGTTACTACAAAGATTATATATACTATTTTAATTAAACTTAATATGAACCAGCTACTGCAAATGTTGGCGAAGAGCCATTTGTAATTAATGGATGCATAAATATGACGCATGTACACAATGGTAAACAATCGCCTTACTCCATAGTCCTATGATCAACCCATTTACTTTATTAATATACTTGTTACGTAGGTCATCATCTGCCTAGCCTTTTCCCAACTATGTTGGGGTCGGCTTCCAGTCTAACCGGATGCAGCTGAATACCAGTATTTTACATGGAGCGAGTGCCTATATAACCTCCACAACCCAGTTATTGGGTAATACGATACCTCTTGGTAAGACTGGTTGTCAGACTTTCGGGCTTCTGATTACCCGTAACCACTGTCAAAGATCCACGAATGACAGTCGGGACCAACGGCTTAACGTGCTTTCCGAAGCACGCAGGGGTCACGGTATGTAAAGATGGTCACCCATCCACAGACAAACCGCGGCAAGCGTAGCTTAACCTGATCGATCAGCCTGTGCGGCTTTTTTAATTAAGCACCGGCCCTCTCTTGTTACGAAGGTATCCTACTAAATAGAGCAACCTTCCCAGGAAGTGTCGTAAAAGCTACAAGAACCACCATATTAATTAAAGAACAAAGATGGTAAATTGCTTGAACTTAATGAAATCCTCATTCTGGGTATTATTTTATTTTATTAATTTTAGGAAAACTTACAGCTTATACATCTTGATATCTAGTACAATGTGTAATCGATGGCCAATTACAAGCTTCCACTAACGATTAATGCGAGTAACATTAACAAATACGCGAAAACGGCGACGTAAGAGATACGCAAAAGAATTATCTCACGCTCAAAAAATACAATAATAAAGAGAATAAAAAAAGGAAATTGTGTTTATACATCGAAAAAACAATTGTTCAAACTTTGCTTTACTTCCTTAACACTACTAGTAAATAAATCTAAATCTAACTCGACATCTCGACACACCATATTAAAAGTAGGTACGACAAACGACTTATCACGCACGAGTTCTGTCTGTAGATAGTTCTGACTTGAGGCATATGGAGAAGACGTTTGAACGAGATTTGAATTTGTGACAAGTTTCAATTACAGTCAGCATTTTCAAAACAAGAAAAGAACATACTATACAATTGATTCAAATATAAAAACAAACAAAAACACTTCAATTACTACCCTAATATCGACTCTTTTTCGTTGGATCCCACTTTTGTTTCCCATTTTTTAGGTATTAACGACCCGAATCCCATATTATAAACTTACCCACTCTGAGTCCGAACAAAAACAAACTAAAGTTTTAAAAAACCTAACCATCAGTCATAGACAATTAATTCTATTATAAACTTCGTATATAATTTCATTGACAAATTGACGGGGTGAACGCACTATAAATACTAAAATAGAATTTACTTTCTAATTTGCAATCGTTCATAATCAATTACGAAGCAAACAAAGACGGTGTATTCTTTAATCAAGTCCAAAGCGCGGGAATACAGCAGTTGGTATTGTCTACCCTATGATTTTCTAATTTTTTTAACATTGTGGAATCAAAGTGAAAAATAATTGGTAATTTATTTCAATATTCATATTCACTTCAGGCATATTATCTATAATTTCTTAGTGTTACTTAAACTGTGTAAAAACATTTATATTCACATACACAAATAGCAACAACAACATTTATAACAACATATGAAGTTTTCAGCTCACTTTACACATTGGCAGAATGGTCGACATCGGCTTTGCTTGCCATTTCTTAAAAATAGAATAGAACTTATGAAGTGCAGTTTACAATTATTTTTTTACATGTCGTTCGCATGATCATGTATTTTTAGCATATTTTCAAAATGTCAATACTTGCTTCAGTTATACTGGCGAGAATATTATCTAAAGAGGAAAAATCTCTGAAGAGTAACGCCTTTTTAAAAGTAATACTTTTGCTCAGAGACTCTTTATAAGAAAACCACAAAAAAAAATTACCAACAAGTTACGAAGGCTTTTTTAAAACCTAATAACCCGCCAAATAATCCTCCGATTATTTTCTCATCAAGAATACTCACTGACCTTCCAAAACTTAATTTTATCATTTACTTTGGGTGTTAAATGTTATGTTAGAACAAACAAGTTAAATTGTTCATCAAAATGTACAGTGGTATGTCATCAAAATAGAGTTAAGAGCAGAACAATACCCCAACAATGAACACGACGATATCTGTTGAAACAATGTAATAATCCACTACACAATGCAATGGGGTAACAATACATTTTTGTATACAAAATGATATACATAATATGGAGTGAAACTTGACATCAAGCATAGATTTATTAGTCGTTACTGAAACTGTTACGTTACTACCGTTTATCAGTTGTTTAGGCTAACCACCTTTTAAACACGACATTATTAATATATGGACTTCGACGTAACACTGACATTAGACACACACTGAACAAATGTTTTAAGTTTTTATAGTAAGACCCTTACTGGCAATTTTGTCACCCTCCATTACTTACATTATTATGTTGGTACTGTAGAAATGCTGGTGAATTATACATATACTTTTTCCTACCACTTCATAGGCGTGCTGGTAAGTTACATTTTAAAGCAATATGAATTTAATAACCAATATGCAATGAAATATTACTATTGAGATGATACCTACATTGAGCGAAACTTGACTTCAAGCTGAGATTTATTAATTATTAATGAAACTGTTAATGGCATTTTTGTCATCCTCTATTATAAGTAGATTCAAAATAACGGGTTTAGAAATACCTCTAACGAAGTAGAAAGTCACTTGATGTAACGCATTTTCTCCCAAATTGTTATTTTGTTTTTTATTTTATTTTTATGCGTCATGTTTGCCGCAAATAAACGTATTTTCTCTTTCTTTTCTTTAATTGTCTTCCCGTTATTATGATCTTTTTTTATAGGACCTTACCTGGGTCCTAATTCACTATGATCACTTAACGATTCCTTACTCCAAAACCACGTCAATTCTATGGAATTGACGTAGTTGATTGGCGGGATTAGCTATGGCTATGTCCTTGAAGGTACTAATCAAAACGTACTGTCGAAATGTGAGTGAAGTCTACACATCTGTCGCCCCTTAGGGGAATACAAGCGAGATGTTAAGAAATCGCTGCTGATTGCTATGAGACCTCCCTTTGTAACGCCCTTTTATTGCAGTTGGTGTCCCGTTTATACTAGGTCGCAGTAAAAGTTGGCTGTATAGTATCCATACTAATATTATAAATACGTGAGTGTGTCTGTATGTTACCTCTTCAAGCTTAAACCGCTGAACCGATTAAGATGAAATTTGGTATGGTGATAGTTTGAGTCCCGGGAAAGGATATAGGATAGTTTTTATCCCGATATTTCCACGATAAACTTATGCGGGTGAAACCGCGGGGCACTGCTAGTATCTACATAAAGGGATAATAGTATGTATGTGTATATAACTTATTTATGTATTTGTGTACCTAGTTTTAATAGATTTTTTTTTATCATTGTTCCTCTCATTCAAAGCACCTGCCATCCAATCTCTTCACCACCCTTGGTTGACTGGTAGAGAATGCCTAAGGCATTAAGTCCGCCTTTGTACCTTTTTGTGCGAGAAGTTTAAATAAATAAATAAATAAATACAGTAGCAGTGGCAACCATTGTCTTTCAACAATTATAGTTTTCTTCTACACCAACTTAAAAACAGTTACGTTCTTACAAAACTATCTCCAGTGAGGATTTTTCTAAAATGATGACATGCTGATTTTTACTGTAACATTTTATTTTAGCCCGCCAACATCTTAATA
Organism: Luperina nickerlii; assembly: GCA_963855955.1. Lineage (NCBI taxonomy): Eukaryota > Metazoa > Arthropoda > Insecta > Lepidoptera > Noctuidae > Luperina > Luperina nickerlii. The sequence goes on from OY979678.1 coordinate 17,802,493, forward strand.
TATATAAATTACGTGTCACGATGTTTGTCCGCGATGGACTCCTAAACTACTTAACCGATTTCAATCAAATTTGTACACCGTGTGCAGTTTGATCCAACTTGAAAGATAGGATAGCTCACATCTCCATTTATAATCGCAATATTATTTTATTGCACAAAAACGTTAGCCACAGCAACGCGTGGCCGGGTCAGCTAGTGGTTTAATAAAAAACAACAGACTTCCAAAAAAAAACGCTACAAAGTGCAAAATAACTTTAATTTCGAAAGCCGGTGTCGTTGGTTCTGTATTTTCGTTTTTTGACACCGACTTTCGAAATTAAAGTTATTTTTCACTTTGTAGTTTTTTTTTGAAGTCATTGTTTTTTTTTGTAAAAAAGTTTTTATTTTTCACTTTTTAGTTGTACCTACCTACCCCAAACAAATTCATTTTTCACTACTTGCTATGTGAATATCAGTGACAGGAAGCTATTGAACACATCTGCCTACCCCTTTAAAGGGTACAGGCGTGATGTTATGTAGTGTGATTGCGTAAACAATACGTACTTGAGCTATAGCAGCAAACGCGGTTGATTTGCTGGCATTTATTGAAAAGTTCCGTTGTCTGTCTCCGAAACTACTCATCAGATCTTTACGAAATTTAAATCGAAATTTAATTACGGAATAAAGCGCGTTCGAACAAAAAAAATTTGCAAATCTGTCTGTATATGAGTGAGTTATGCCCGAACATACATAAAAAATATCCTCCTTTTTAGAAATCGGTTAATAATAAAAATACATTGTATTTTTAAAGTAAAAGTGTTTCCCGTAAAATATTCAAGACTGCTTATTATTTAGATGAAGCCGCTATAAAATGCATAGAGCGACTAAACAGTTTAGACCCATTGGTACAGACGCCATCAAGTTACTAAAATTTTTCAAATTTCTTTAATATATTTTCAACTTCATTGCTAAAGCATAAGGTTCAATGTTGATTGTGAATTGTGAAAGGTTCGGGTAGCTTAAAGCATAAGGTTCAATGTTGATTGTGAATTGTGACAGGTTCGGGTAGCTTGATGTGCTGGTGTCTGTACATACACTTGATGGAGAATTTTAAATCAATTTAGTACCTTATTTGTTCCACGCACATGTTTTTTTTGATTAAAACCTTTATTATTATCAAATAATTTTTAATTCAGTTTAAGTATCTAATATCATATTTTGAAAATAGCTCACATCTTAATGATGAAAATGTCTAGTATTTATTAAGTTAAGTATTTATTTATCAATCAAATTGACCTTTTGTGTTCCACTACAGGGCAAAGGTCTTGTCGTGTCGCTTTATAATATAATAATAAATAGTTATTATTGATAACATTACGAATACAACATCCAGTTACAACGCCATTATAAAAACGTAAATTATTTTACCCCTCAATTTTCGCTTAGGAGTCAAATGCTCGTTACGAACTTAATAACACATTATCCGAAGTCGACTCTTAACAACACTTAAATGACACTTAATCTTAAGTTCAAGACGACTTAATTCTACACGTACTTGTCCAAATTACCCGACTTCACCTTCGAACGAGATCACAAATTCATTAGCAGATCTATATAACCACAAACTTTTTTTAAATACTTTCAAAAGAAGAACAAAAAAAAAACAAAAGACAATCACTTTCTCAAAAATCACTGGAGGTGAAATCGGGGGACATAAAATAAAAAAATATATTTAAAAAAATACTATACCGATATCGTAACTAGTGATGGAACACAACGCGTGACACACAGGTATCGGTAAACGCGACCGTCGGCCACCGCGGTTTGATACGAACTGAGCTTTTGTGTGCACGGAAGAAAGTTGACGACGTACCGATAAGGATGGCTTATTAATGGATGTGGTATGAGCGCGGTGGTGACGATTTATCATGAGGCCGATTTATTGTGCCCATAAATAATCCATACTAATATTATAAATGCGAAAGTGTGTCTGTCTGTCTGTTACCTCTTCACGCTTAAACCGATGAACCGATTTAGATGAAATTTGGTATAGAGATAGTTTGAGTCACGGGTAAGGACATAGGATAGAGTTTTTATCCCGATATTCCCACGGGATCGAAACTTATGCGGGTGAAACCGCGGGACGCAGCTAGTAGAAGTAGTAGAAAAGTGTAAAGTAGTAGAAACTAGTAGTAGTAGTAGTAGTAGTAGTAGTAGTAGTAGAACTAGTAGAAAGGTGTAAAGGTTACACAGACATAACATGAGATCTCTGTTTTTTAAAGTCGGAATTTTAAGTTCGCGTAATCTTCGTAGCGAAACCGGCTTCGAGGGAGTTATAAGGAATAAGATCGTACTTATCGGATTAAAAGCCCAGTCTCGGGCAGAATTTTTAATGGAAATTGTTCATTCCACAATTTTTGTATTTTTGTTACATTTGCATTTACCTGTCTGCTGCCCATGACAATACGCCAGTTACAGTCCGGCCGTTAAGAGAATGCATTCCTGACACCTGTCAGTGCGACAATTCTAGTAGCTAACGAAGATCAAATTCGTAAAATACGTATTCGTTTATATGAAACTCACAGGTGTCAAGAACGCATTCTCTCGTCCGCCGCAAAGTGAAATAAACGACAGCTTTACGAGATATTATAAACATTACATACAAAATGTCTAAATTTCTCATTATTTTAACCAAAAACTGGTTTTATACTGACGAGCAGAGAAACATTCTTAATTTAAAAAAAAGCATCTATGTTGAGTATTTTTCTCTTCTTGCAAAACATACTTCTACATCTGCGTAAAATATCAACGGTATGAATGTATCGTATTGCGGTAACCGGGCGGCTACTTCGCGTATTACCTGAGTTCTCATTACGGCCGATATCGACTTCATTCATTATAGCCCCAACGTGAAACTTCTCTACTAGACCTTTTATGTTTTCATCGTTTATTTTCTTGCTTCGTTTTCTTGGGTAAGACTTGGGTTTGAAGTCGTAAGACTTTATTAACTTAGGTAATTCTGCATTATAATGGTTTACTTGAAGTTTTTTAAGTGCTTATTAATCACTCATTATTTGTTACAGGTCGAGCAAAGTATTATTGGGAAGTTTGAAAGTCGGCGATGTGATACCCCCGTGCCTCTGAAAGCACGTTAAAGGCTCCAACAAACAGGCGCGACACGCGATACAAAGGCACCGCTCGTTGCGCGACTTGCGGTGCCTTTGTGTCGCGCGCGATTTTATCGCGTGTCGCGCCTGTTTGTAGAAGCCTTAAGCCGTTGGTTCTGCGCCTGATCTCTCTCCGGTCGTGTCGGATTTCTGTACCATCGGACTATAAGAGTGAGGGAAGACAGTGCACACACTTGTGCACTATAATATCTCCTGCGCCGAAGGCTGGTCTCCGCTGAGATTGATTTATTTTCTATTTTGAGAACCAAGACCGAAATTCGGTCTGGATGACAATTTTTTTTAATTTTTTTTTTTTTGTTGTTAGCCAGCATGCTACTGGACTAAAGAAAGCAAGGAGGTTCCATTAATCGTTTTAGTAGACTACGGTACTTCGAAGTTTACGTTTATTTATTTGTGTACTTCTATTAATAACAGTTACCTACTACTTGTTGAAAGGAAATTAATAATCTATTATTAATGTTTGAAGAAGGATCATTATAGAATATAATACTAATTATTATGTACACCATAGAAGGTGAGAGGGGTACATGGCTAAATAATAACAGCCGCACAGGTCGATCGATCAGGTTAAGCTACACTTGCCGCGGTTGGTCTGTGGATGGGTGACCATCTTTACTTACCGAGACCAACAGCTTAACGTGCTTTGAAAGCACGTTAAACTGTTGGTCCCGGCTGAAATTAGTGGATCTTTGACAATCTTTACGCGTATTCAGAATCCCGAAAGTCTGACAGCCAGTCTTACCAATAAGAGGTTATTGTGTTACACAGTGACTGGGTTGTAGAGGTCAGATAAGCAATCGCTCCATGAAAAATACTGGTGTTCAGCTTTATCCAGTCAGACTGGAAGCCGATCCCAACATAGTTGGGAAAAGGCTAGACAGATGATGATGACCATAGAAATTACAGATATACAGTACCCGGCGATAAATATTGCAGATCGACCTTTGGAAAGAGACAATCGGCTAATTTCGGCTTCGTAGAGCGTTATCTCTGTCGCACGAAATACAAACAGTCCGGTATCTATTAGGAGCTGTTAAAACATTTATGATTTGCTTCTTTCGGTAATTATTTTTATTCTTTGTATAAAATACACCAATCACCAAAGGTCGATGTGCAATATTTATCGCCGGGTACTGTAAATGATTTTATTTCTGTAAGTAGGTCTGTACAAACACTTTTACACGTCCATCATATTTTAAAAACGATAATGAAATCGGCGTTTTCTATCCGACTCACTGACCTGTATCTTGTGTGATAGTCAGTGATCTGACTACTCTGAGAAGAAAGCTCGAAATAAATGCAGCGGCCAGTCTCTTTTAAAATTCAGACATAATCTTTGTCAGATCATGTGAAGACCATGTAAATTGGTGTTTGAAATAGTCTTTTAAGGAAAGAATCACACAAATTGAGTAGAACTGTCCCGTCTGTGCACACATTTGTTAGTAATAAGGAGCTCATAAATGTGTAAATTTGATTGTTTGTTTGTTACGCTGTCACGGTAAAACGACATAACAGATTTAAATGAAAATTAGCACGTGGGTAGACCATGTCCTGGAACAGGACATACAATACTTTTTATCCCGATATTCTCAAGTTATCGAGACTTATGCGAGTGAAACCGCGGGGCGCAGTTAGTTAGTTTTAATATGAATAAGTCGATTTTCTCGTTTTTAAGTCGGTTGTCTTTTTTTGCGAAAAAGTTTCTTCCCTTCCTTCCTGATCCCTTCTTTTTTTTTTTTTTTTAAACGTTGCCCTACACTAGGAATTTCTCCTGTATCGTGGGTGCGTTTACAAACATTTAAATTCACATACACAAACAGCCAGACTCTAGTTTAATTAACACTAGTGCATTGAAGAATTAAAGACCCCGACTAGAAGAATCATCAAAATTCGCATAGAAATGCCGGAGATGCACCCACATTTATGCATATAACTTCGTACATAAAAAATTACCTAATGTTGTATATACGAGTACTAAAACCTTCCTGAAAGTATGTAGCAAAAAATTGGTTCATTAATCTTTGAGAAAATCGCGGACATACAAACATACATACATACGGGTCGAATACAGAACCTCTTTTTTTGAAGTCGGTTCAAAAATAAGGTCTGTCACAGAAATACATTTGGCGACCAAAAAAGTAGGAAAAACTAATTCCCCAGACCACCTCATGCATTAAAATTATCTCCAAGTAAAACCCAAACGAAATTAAATATCCACCGAGCTAATAGTTCATTCAATCGTTCGATGCTGTTACCGCGGCCAGTTCAAGTGATACCTGAAGCATTCATTATGCTCGATATTCCGTTCATTCAATCCTATTTATGCGGTGGAACCCAATTAATGAGTTGCCTTCAACTTTAAATGGAAGAAAAATATCGAATGTGTAGTTTGCGTCTCATATCCGGAGTCTAAATGAGTTTGGTCAAATGCCGACGGGGATTCATAACATTTTGCATACCTACATACGTACGTAGGTACCTAGTAAGTAATTTAATTCCGTTATTGTTTTTCTACCTTTTTGCGGGTTTGTTTTTTTTCTTTTATTTCCTAATCAAATGGGGCAATTTGGAAATTGTTTTTTTTATTTCTTCTCTAATATAAAACGCGTCCGCATATTTTTGAGCGCCCCTAGCACCTGTTTTTATTTTAATTTCAAAACGGAAAGCTTTTTTCTACGTATCACAGTCTGTTCCAAATCACAGTGATCTTTATTCTTATTTTAATAAGGTCGCTGCCGATCGATTCTGTAAAAATCTCACCGTGAAAACTTAGGTGAAGTGAGTTTGTTTTTGTTAAGAAATTACACTATTGACAGCTCACTACACGCTCACTTCACCTTAGTTTTCATGGTGAGATTTTTACAGAATAGCACCGCTGTTGCATTGCTGCTCCTGACAAGTCCGTCAAAATCATTGGAAAATCTAAATGTGCACGACAGGTAATGCTCCTTTGATCGTATAATAAAAAAATAAAATCGACTTCAAAAAGAAATTAACTTAAAAATTATGAAATAACTTTAATTTCGGAAGTCGGTGGTAGAAAACTAAAACTAAAATACAGATCCCAAGACACCGACTTCCGAAATTAAAGTTATTTCATAATTTTGAGGTAATTTCTTTTTGAAGTCGATTTTATTCTTTTATTATACGATCAAAGGAGCATTACCAGTTGTGCACTTTTAGATTTTCCAAATTCTCCTCTATTGCACATTAAAAACCAAACATTTACGCGGCTATCCAACCACCGCTCCGTAGGTCTTAGTAGCATATATCCCATCAGAAAGATCTTTAACTATACTGTTTCTACAAGTACCATCCCTGCACACGAATGATGACATAATTGACGTCATCATCATATAATGTCAGTAGAATGATATCCACTGCTGGAAAAAGGTCGTCGGGTCTCTAAATCTTCCAGGCAAATCGCATCCCAACGATCATTTTTGCCGCTCGCATCCAATATGTAATCAGGGTCAGATTCAAATACATAGTCAAATGAAATTAGCTAGCAAAACTTCACATACGCGAAGGGGATTAATATCTAAACAGGATAAAATATAAAGAAGCTGACTTTCTAAATACTTTTACCCGCGGCCGTGTCCTCTATTTTTAATAACCTTACAGTCGATATAAACAGTTGTATCACAAAAACCGCCTTTAAAAATAAAATACATAAGTATCTCTTTAATATTATTTGTCAAAACCTCATTGTAGAGCAGGGGTGGCTTGGTTAGACGCAAGATCTACTGTTCACTGACGACACTCTGGGCGATCTACCAATTACATACTTCTTGAAATCTTAAATGAAACAGCATAGTTCAGTACATAATTATGTAGTATTTTTTATTTTATTAAGAGGGAAAATATAACTCGTAACTTCGCTAGTCTGTCGTCAACTGACTGACGGATTGCCAACCGCCCGCGCCCCACTCCAGCGTCCCATACGCTTCCCGCTTATTGTTATCGCGCACAGAAAACAAAAGAGCGCTTAACTGCATAGAAGAGAGGATAAATAACGTGACAGAACGGCGATTGAAAAATGATACAAGATGATGCGTGCCGCAGTGATTAGGTACGTTGCGCAGCCTGTTCTACGCTTTCATATTTTTTTCCTTGCCACGATATCGACTGAACTAATAGTCGCGATCGACCAGTCGATCGCGATCGACCGGTTGGCCACCCCTGCTGTAGAGAATATCTTAAAATAAAATAAAATGCCTGTTTTTTTTCCAAATTTAAGAAATGAAGGAATAGTTTTATTAACCTGTATGTGAAAAAGTGTCATTATAAAAATAAAATATGTTAATATTTAGAAAAAAAAAAGAGCTACGTCTGCCAACAAACTGCTTTCCAGTTTGGCGGAAGTAAATATATTTTGTAAAAAATAATTTCTGTGAATAAACACTTTTTCATGTAGGTATTCTCTGAAGTGCGAAACTTCAGAGACGTGATAGGAAAAGCTTATTTAATTTAACCCTGTTTATAAAATATGTCTTTATTTTTTTGTAATTTGGTTTAAACCGTCTTAATTAAAGTAAACTATTATATGTATGCTGATGGAATCCCTCACAATTGTCTTGGGGAACAACCAAGAAAACCACTCCTTGAAGTACTTTAATCCCAAAAGTCTTACACATAGTCGTGTTGCTCGTAACTCGTTTATCTTTTATAACAGTTAACCACTAGTAGTGTTGTTACAAGCAACGGTTTATGACTCGCGAAAGTTCGCTGAAACTACCGAACTATTGTACGAGGAGACAACAATATATGTTACTAGCTGTGCCCCACGGTTTCACTCGCGTTAGTTTCAATCCCGTGAAAATATCGGGATAAAAATTAGTCTATATGTTAATCCAGGTAGTTGGCTACCTCCATACCAAATTTTAACAAAATTGGTCCAGCTGTTTGAGCGTGAAGAAGTAACAAACATATAAACACACACATACACACACACTCACTCACAAACTTTCGCTTTTATAATATTAGTGTGATTATCTTTACATAAAGCTTACAGGCTGAGCTAATGAAATGCTTTCCATTTAAAACAAATGAATCCGCAAAGATAATAAAATTACTCGACAAGAAGGTTTAATATAGGGGGGTTAGGTTTAATTTAATTTAAGTATAATATCTAAATGTTATATTTTAAGTCCTTTTTTATCTCCTTTAATAATTTATTAACTATTCCAAATGTTACATATTATTAATATTTTAACTTTGTTAGCTTAATTATTAATTTTATTGTGCATGCTGTGTTCACCTACTTAACTGATTTACATCCGTCACCTCACACACCAGGTCCAGTTGAAAACCAGCGTCAGGCACCAGTTGTCTGGCATTTTCGCTGAACTGGGCCTTTTTGGCGCAGCCGTGAGGCACACTTTCCTGCTAATTTCTCACATCGGACTTTGCACATTTTATTTTTATCTTATTTTTTACCCAATGTACGACTATTATCTAACTATCTGGTGTATTATGTGTCTCTTACTGTGCTAAATAAATGTATTTTCTTTCTTTCTTTTCTTTCTAATACTTGACGGGCAATTCTCGAAAATTTTAAAACGGTCACAGTGTAATCTTAGTCTCAATCTGTCAAAAATACCTCTAATTTCCCTACATTTTTGACAAGTTTTTTGACATTGATTATCATTGAGATGAAATTGCAACTAGATTTTGACCGTTTTTAATTACGGGAATTGGCCTTTTGATGTTGCCCTTTATTTATATGTCATGTATTGTGTACATTTTTTAGTGGAGACCTTAAATAAATAATTTACCTGCCACATAGATGTAACGCCCTTGGGTCACATCAAAGGTAGTAACGAATGAAATGTGCTTCAATGTAGATTGCAAATATTTAGGAGGAATGTACCTATATGATAATGCCATTTAGGTATATATCAAGTTACCAAACTCATTTAAGGAACTTCCCATCCCCTTGTTCAAGAAAAAGCTGACAAGTTGGTTATTGGATATTTGTTTTTATGACATTGGTGAATTTAAGGAATATTGTAAAAATCCAAGATGACATGTACTTATTTTTGACATTGATTTTAAAGTGACGACTACCTAATTATAATAATTCATATTGGACTTATTGTAAATCATTAAATTAATTGTACAGACGCTAGCACATCAAGCTACTATAATCTGTCATTTTTTTTATAAATGATCAACTTTATCGCTAAAGCATAAGGTTCAAAGTTGATTGGGAAAATTTGACAGTTTCGGGTAGCTTGATGTGTTGGCGTCTGTACTTAGTTACAGAAGAATGATACTTGAATATTTGTACACTTTATGATATGGTAGTGTGTAGAAATTTAAAAAAATATTAACACCATACTATGTAAAATTACAAAAAAAAACTACATTCTTACAAATAAATAAATTCTCATTTTAACAGCTGGAGGAATACGACATGGTCTTCGTCACCAAGAGTCAGACAAGATCTCTGGCCACCCCAGGGTGGAAGACATTCAGCGGGATTGTCCGAAAGGGTTACCGCTGGCCCGGAACATAAAGGGCTAAGGAAGGAACACGGGTGGATTTTAGTCAGTAAGAGTCTGACACTCCTTTCCGCTCCACCCAGAGCGAGGTCATATGATGATTTCCCATCCTGAAAAAAAAGGGTGGAATACATCCTTAGGGATATAAAGCCAATACAATACAAAAGAATCAGTTTCGGATCAGTCAGTTTACCCATAAAGCCCAGTGATGCTTTGAAATTCTCGTTAAAACTTTTTTGTAGCGGATTCTGGTCAACAGCCATTCAATACTTTAGTTGCATTACTTTGATACTAAAGAAAGAAGAAGTATTTATTGCGACTCGTACAGGAATATCACATACTAAACTAAATACAGCAAAATAAAAAACCAATTTATATATAAAAAAAGTAACAAAAGGAAAATGAAACAGAAAGTCCTATACGAGGCCAAAAGGCTCCTATCTCAGCATGATGCTACGACATTTAAAACGTACACTTACTACGTTTTGACACTCCTATACAATAATTGCTATTTGATAGCTGTCTATGGAAATGGGAATGTGAATAACTACCTAACGGGCTCGCCTCGATTTTTAGACGAATAAAATAAGACAACACTAGGTAGGTTACCCACACACAACACACAAACAATCTCAACCGCACTTCCATTGTACATTATAACTTATAAACTTTTTGTGATTTTTTTGTAATACATAGGTACTAATATTATAAATGCGAAAGTGTGTTTGTCTGTTACCTCTTTACGCTTAAACCGCTGAACCGATTTAGATAAGTGAAATTTGGTGTAGACATAGTTTGAGTCCCGGGAAAGGACATAGGATAGATTTTATCCCAATATACCCACGAGATCCACATTTATGCGGATGAAACCGCAGGCCGCTGCTAGTTCTTAAAATTTTGTTATACGATTTCCTTGAAGATATGAAAGTCTGGAACAAGATATCTTCCATGTATTTTGTGTGAAGCGTTGATACTTGATAGCCGCTACACAGTATTTTACTTTTGCAGCTACCTCTGTGTCTTTTGCTAAGTTATACCTTTTTTTTTTTTTTTTTTTTTGTTGTCGGGGGAAACCTTCAAAAGGCACCCGACCTCCGGGGAGGGAGGTCGAGGAGTGTGGGATTTTTACCTCACTAAAACCGCCCCGGTGATCACCTTCAGCACATAGGGGTGGTCCCGGTTCCTCTTAAAAGACCAATTCCGGAACCCCCCCGTGCAACGCCTGTAAGGCACATCCCTGGGGAGACTGTAAAGGGGCCTCCCCTGAGCCTCGCTATGCACGGCAGCACGTTATTCCTAATAAAACTTTTATTATTAATTTATTTTTACGCACGCCCTAAATACTTGTTTAAATCCTGATACAACCACTGCATCATATCCCTCCAATAAGCTCTTGCAGCTTACGTCGAATGCTAAAAAGCGCCGCTTTTTGCGACATCCAAAAAGTAATGACTCATTGGCCAAGACAATTAATCCGAGTAATATTTACACCCAAATAAATAAAGAGCACATAACATACACCCATTAACTCACAAAACACATACAAACAGCCCGTTCCATTGAAACCGTTTAACAATTTCCTAATTGATATACAACTCTCGTGTAATATGAATGGCGTACAACAAAGCCACAATCAACGAAACGTACATTATAGGAATTTGTTTTAAAATAAAGCTGAATTCGCTTTTGTTCACCAAATAGTTCGTTTCCATATTTCATTGGGCCGTGAAGCTCCATATTGAATTTATGCTGGCTGCAAACTAAAAGCAATTACTTGCGAACTCATTTCGATGTAATGATTTTAATTAAAATAGACTAAATTATTGGGAATCAGTGGGAGGTATTGGGTTAACGATAAGATAAAAAGCCACAGCGGTGAACGCTGATTGGTTAATGGTTGTGCAACTCGCTGCACACCGCACTACGTGTACCCATGTTTTTGTGAAACTTGATAACTTTTGTGGGCTTGTTTTTGTTTGATTGGAAACTATTTAATTTAATAATGCACTGATCCAAACTATGCACTACTTTTGAGTGTTTTATTTTGATTAACAAAACTACCTAAGCAATTGAAAATTAACACATTCATTTGATCTTGGACTCTGTATGAGCGTACGCGTTACATTGATGTAAGACTAGCTGCTGCCCGCGGCTTCGCCCGCGTGGATGTCGTAAACTATCCCACGGGAACGTACTGCCGAGACAAAGTAGCCTTTGGTACTCCTTATAACATCAGCTATCTATCAGCGAAGTCCCTTCAAAATCGGTCCAGCCCTTTTGGAGATTAGCCGGAACAAGCAGACAGACAAAAAATTATAGATTGATTTTTGTTATAAGTACTGTAGAGACTGTATAGCTCTACCTTTAGAAGTAAATGCAGGCTGGTTATAATTGCCGGTGTGTTCCATTCGAACGTTCAAGAAATTGTCAAATATTTTTATTATGGTGTTTTTGTTTAGTAGTAGTAGCAGTGCTAGAAGTGACGTGTTGATGTAAAGTCGTGAATATATAATTAATTCGTGTCAAAGCATTTTTCTATTATAACGCAACACACGCGTAGCACCAGTAGCTACGCCTCACATATTGGTGGAGGCGCCGTCCTTATTGTTGTTTCAGCAAATTGATATAAGGCGATACCCTATACCTACATCCACACGGGAGTTTTATAAGAAGAAAAGATACCGCTCGCATACCAAGCAGAGTACAGAACAGTGCAGAATCGTCGCCGGAAAATAAAAGCTAAGTGGTTAAATTATTTATTTTATCATAAAGAGAGTGAGATGGCTCAATTTTTTACGGGCACCAACGGCGGATGCCTAGAACAGTTTATTGATCAGTTTAAAATAGTGGCCGCCTACAATAAATGGCGTGAGAGTGATTGGGCGCTGATATTACGCGCATATCTTCAGGGTGCTGCCCTGGTTATACATAAATACACGTACAACGAAGAGATTACATTTAATGATATGTGTGATGTGCTACGGGCAGAGCTTCCGTGAAGATGTCACAAAGCGTTTTATAAGATGCAACAAGAAGTGATTGCACAAGATCTGTCGGAAGAAGGCGGACAGAACGATGTTATAAATGTAGATAATGATGCTTCTGCCTTATCTAGTGGAAACCAAGACGACCCGCTACTTGACGAGCAAAGCTGCCTGGAAAGCGGTGATGGTGATGAAGAGGATGAGGACGAGCGCAGCAGCGAGACGTGCAGCCCTGCAGAGGATGAGGAGGAGCTAATCGAAGTGTTCGAGAGTGAACACGACGAAGAAGACGACGAATCGGGTCAGGCCATTCCAATTATTTATATAACTAGCTATGTTTCAGAGACTCAAGAAGAGCATTATGATCACGAGGTGGAAACAAATAAAAATAGCCTCGTTGGTGATCAGTTTGCGAATGATTTTTCGATCGATATCTCTGAGATAAAGGAGGATGGTCAGATCGAGTTGTCGACTGAAATAATGGACAATGCTCAAATCGTCGCGGTGTCAGTTGACAATAGTATGATGAATGGTAATATTGGGTTAGTTGAGGATGATGTGAAGGTGTGTGCAGTCAGAGATGAGGTTATAGAGGTGAAAGAAAATTCTGTGGAATTTATAGACTCATTTATTGATTTTCCTACGGTTGAGGTTGCAGTCTTTAGTAATAATGATCTTGTCATTCATCGTATAGATATCCCTAAGTTTAGTAATATCTTTTCACTATGTGCAACAACTAATATAAGAAAAGCACGCTTTAAGAAGAGAATCCGATTTGTTAAAAAAGCTAGGACTAAAAGCTTAATTCCAAAAAGTTTTTCAATTATTAATACCTTTCTAAAAATATTTACTAAAAATAATCAAAATTTTGTAAAGAAGTTTTCATTTTTAAAATATAAATATAAATGCAAGTTTAGAGATAAAAACCTTTTTAAGTTTAATTAAAAACTTTTCTTGTTAGGTTATGTGTAGATAAACTTTTATTGTCTGTTGTTGACATAATTATCTTGTCATTATAGTAAATATGTCAGTTAGATGTAAACATCATAATAATTATTATGGTACAATTTATTAACATGTTTTCGTTTGTATTTATTCGCATATGCTGGGAAGAAAATGTCGGACGCGGCCGGGAGCGCGTGAGGTGCCTTGCCTCGCAGCTCCAAGGGGCCTGAGGGAGTGAACACATCGTCGTCTTCAATGTTTTTAATTTGAATAGGCTGGGATAGCATGAACGTACTCCAGAAAATAGTAATGCGAGTTATGGGTGGAAATTGGTTTTGGAAACTGTGGTCACTCCTAGAGGGGGGTGACAGACACTCAAGTTGAAACCAACTTTGCTAACGGGGCATAGCCTTCGCAAAGTGTGTTGAGTTGACACAATTGGTTCAGCTTGTGATTGAGCACCCACAGTTTAATCAGTATTGACTGATATTTCATGGAGTTAATATTTATTGAGAATGGGGTAGATTTTTGAATTTTTCCTCTGGAGTATGGGCATATGATAGATATCGTCGATGAACCCTGGCCTCTTACGCTTTTCCCTCCCTCTGGCTTAATACCGTCCGATGGGGTAAAAGAGTTTGAAGTTAAGATCATTTATTTTTTCTTAAGCCTCTTCCAGGCTGATGTGAACTTTCACGTCAATTGTTTTTATTAGGAGGCCACGTCGCATCTTTTTCACCAGTTTTGGCGCGACGAAGTTTAAGCATGACGACATTAGTTTGTGTTAGTGCAGGTGGGCACTTATAAATGTAAACTTACCTGGCACTTAGCGAAGTGTTGGATACGCGGTTCGTTCGTCCTGACTTAAGCTTTCTCTTGCAAGGGTTGGACCTCACCTTGTAAACTTAAAAGTCTGGTGTTAGGTAATGTTTCTGATAGGATAGGCAGGAAGGGCTTGGATGTTCGAATGGTGTGAATAAAAGTCTGGTTTGGAAATGGAGTTATGCCAATACTTTTATTCAAAGGTGGGCGTAGCTCATGTAGAGACTGTATAGCTCTACCTTTAGAAGTAAATGCAGGCTGGTTATAATTGCCGGTGTGTTCCATTCGAACGTTCAAGAAATTGTCAATTATTTTTATTATGGTGTTTTTGTTTAGTAGTAGTAGCAGTGCTAGAAGTGACGTGTTGATGTAAAGTCGTGAATATATAATTAATTCGTGTCAAAGCATTTTTCTATTATAACGCAACACACGCGTAGCACCAGTAGCTACGCCTCACAGTACCATATATACTTTCATATACATTTAGTAAAAAGCTGTTATTTTGACTTTATAAACACACACTTCAATTTTATTTATTTGTTTGTAGATTTTTCATCACGTTAGTTAGTTTATTCCATAAGTAATAGAATACTTTATCAGGTGAAAAGATACAAAAAAAATATCATAGCAGCCTCTTTGTTGCATAAACATCAACATTAAAGGAAAAACCGTGAAAACGATAAAAGACCCTTCGTTTTTCTTCATAACAATGTACACTTTAGACCCTCTCTGGTTCTGTTCAATAAATATTTGTAATCTAATAACTCTAGCGTATAATAATAAAACTGTGGGAAGTATTTCTCTTCCTACTTCGGCTACGTTCCCAGTAAAAGTACCTACTCACATTAGTTCTACGTAACTAATGTGATTAAGTGAGTGAGTAAATTTTAAGGGAGTAATTTTCATTTGAAAGGTATATGAGGAAAAGGGTGTAAAGTTCACTCATCCTCCGTAGAAAAGAAAGAATCCTCTGACCAGACGCGTGGGCAACTGCCCCACGATTGATGTCGGAAAGTTGATATGCTAGTTGCGCGGTAAACTCTGCTGACGCGTTGTAGGATTTTGTGTGACGTAAGTGTGGTGCCTAGTTCGAAAGTGGCGATATAGATGCCGCCATAGGTTAAAAGATTAATGATACTTCTCTTATAACCGTAAGTAGGTTAATACAAACACTTTTACACGTCAATAATATTTTAAAAACAAGGTGAGGTCGGTTGGGTCCTTAGAACATTAAACCAGTTGGGTCGGTCAGGCAGGTGAAAAGTAATGTCTGGCCTTTGAGCCGAGAAAAAGTCGCTTGTGCATATTATATAATTTTGACCACCAACACGCGTCAAATGTATAGGTATATGGGCGCTAAACATTATTTAATTTTAAGCTTCTTTCGATTATTTTTACTACCTACAGCTTATCTGACTTATATTCCCATTTTGTAATGAATACTTGTATTTTCGGTTAAGTATAAGTTATGTTTTTCATTTTGATGTATTTAAAATAATGTGGTTCACGGTTGAATTTATGTTAAGTGTCTATTTAGTTACTTCCTTTTGATTTATAAAAATAATTTTTGGTTTTGGTTATGTACCTACGAGTTTATACAGTTTTTTTAGGTAATTATAGGTACATGAAGGAGTTTCGGGAAGCCCTTAGAGAGAGTCATAAAATTTTCTTTGGACGTCGCTTCATGGTCCACCCTGTATGGATACTTTTTGGATAGATTAACAATGCCCTTCAGGTTGTCAACCTATAAAGACTCTTGCATAGTTAAAACAATCGATTTATGATCCCATCCATCAATGAAAATGTCAGATTTGATTGTAAAATTGTGTTTTCATTACTTATTATACCCTCATTTATCATTGTAATGTGTAGGTAATTGGGTAATTAGATTTAAGTGAGGTTTGATTGTGTATGTTAGAATTGTATTGGTTCAATAGTTCTTTGATATATTGGCATGTGCTAGCTGACATGTGGTAAATAATTTAATGTTTTGTGTTGCGTAATGTTAATTACATACTATTGTATAGAATCAAGTTCTTCTAACTGAGCAGACAGTTGTTCGGCTAGGGGAGTTTGTTGCGTCACTTCTTCTCAGCCTTTTTGGGGACTGTCTTATGTATTTTGACATTCAAAAAGCACTGATTTTGAGTGCTCAGAAGTGCGACTGCCGAGCTAAGGGC
Organism: Luperina nickerlii; assembly: GCA_963855955.1. NCBI lineage: Eukaryota > Metazoa > Arthropoda > Insecta > Lepidoptera > Noctuidae > Luperina > Luperina nickerlii. Next base: position 17,819,096 of record OY979678.1, read on the forward strand.
TCTGGGTCGCTGGATTCGTCTTCCAGCAAATGTATTATTATTGACTTTTTTCATTACAAAAATTTTCAGTTGTAGCCCAGTGTTTATAGTGTGATTGATCGCATCTATCCATCCCTTCAGAGAGTATGCTCTAGTTTTCTCGTAACACAATAATATGTATATATACAGACGTCAAGCAAAACCAATGAAATAAAATGAACACCCAAAATGTGCCCAATAATGAAGTCAAAAAACCCTAAGCCCTCAAAAACCCTTAAAGTAAATTTCTTAGGAAATGCTCTAATAGGTCACGTGTGTACAATAATGAAGACCCGAAACCTCTGATCGTAGAAACAAGGTAGATACGTTACTTGTTACTATTGTAAGTTAATAATGGATTGGACCTTGGACCCCTTCAGTCTTCACCATCCTGCACGACCACTCACCTACATATGTACAGACGCCAGCTACACATCAAGCTACTACAATCTGTCAAATTTCTTTAATAGATGTTCAACTTTATCTCTACAGAATAAGGTTCAAAGTTGATTGGGAAAATTTGACAGTTTCAGGTAGCTTGATGTGCTGGCGTCTGTACATTACGTTACGTCATTAAACAGTAAATAGGACGAGTAAGGCGGCTACGTATGTAACATAAGTTTATACTAGCACAGACACAGACGTTCACTCTGTCTCAAATAATGCTAGCGTTGTACTTCATTGTCTTTAGGGTTCCGTACCCAAAGAGTAAAAATGGGACCCTATTACTAAGACTCCACTGTCCGTCTGTCTGTCTGTCTGTCACCAGGCTGTATCTCATGAACCATGTTAGCTAGACAGTTGAAATTTTCACAGGTGATGTATTTCTGTTGCCGCTGTAACAACAAATAATAAAAATAAATTAAGGTTAAACTTTAAAGGGGGTTAAAAGAAACGTTTCTTTCGGCGTTTTATGCCTTTTGGTACGGAACCCTTCGTGTGCGAGACAGACTCGTACTTGGCCGGTTTTTTATTATGTTTGATTGAGATGGACCAATAGGGATGCCATTCTTCTAATATTTTTTCAATAGTGCGCGAAAACAGCTCGCAGTGTCATGGCGTCGGGTCTGACGTCACGCCTAGGTAAACATCAAATGTGTGTACGCGCAGTCAGAAGAAGCTAATAAACATTGCATATTTCGTGTGATTAAAATGAATTCCAAAGTTTATAAGTGGTGTGCAGTGCCTGAGTGTAAAAACACATCAATAACCACACCCAACAAGGTGTTTATATGTCCCAAACAAGAAAATAATAAGATCAATGGTTAAAGCTCGCACGGCGAAACCCGAACGACGTAGTCACTTTCGCCACTTTATTTCTGTGAAGACCATTGTGATGTATGTTATTTTATATTGATAGGTTTTAAACTTAAAATGTTTTGAGTTAGCTTCAATATTACATATTTTAGCCACTTACGTTATATTGATGATGTTATAATGACTTCCTGTTAATGATATTTACATAGCAAGTAGTGTTATACGAATTAATGTGGGGTAAGTACAACTTAAATGTGAAAAATAAAAACTTTTTGACAAAAAAAAAACAACCGACTTTTCAAAATTGGTACGTCTTTTTGGAAGTCTGTTGTTTTTTCACTCATTTATTTATTTATCAGTATTTTTTTGCTTTTTTTGCAATGTTACTCCACACCACACATACACACACCACACACACACACACACCACACTACACCACACCACACTATTTATACATATTTGTTACTGTTTTAATATGACACAAACTTATTTTTATTTATTTATTTAATTATGCATACACACATCACGATGCAGTATGAAACTAATTTACATCCGTCGGCACCTCACACATAGTTGAAAACCAGCGTCAGGCACTAGTTGTCTGGCATTTTTGCTGAACTGGGCCTTTTTGGCGCAGCCATGAGGCACACTTTCCTGCTAATTTCTTACATCGGACTTCGCACTTTTTATTTTATCTTTATTTTTGTTTTTTATCTGATATTATATACGACTATTATCTAACTATCTGTGTATTGTGTGTCTTCTAGTCTGTGCTAAATAAATTTAGTTTTATTCTTTCTTTTTTCTTTCTTTCTTTTTTTTGTCAAAAGTTTTTATTTTTCACATTTAAGTTTTGCGACAAGCACAATTAGTACCCATAGATATGGTCAAAGTTTAAAACTAGTACTTAATTATGTGCGAAACGTATACCTGCATTTTAAACATTAAAATCGTTCGTATTTACGTTGCGTTTACTTCGACAGTTCATATGGCCTCTGTTCCAATGTTTTTCAGTTGGCGTCTACACAACTGAAAATCCGTATTCAATCCCATTTGGCATATCTCCATTAATTCTACGATCCATAACACTATAGATATTGGCTCACGTATGTCGCTGGCTTGACCGAGTTCCCTTTTGGCCCACTTGATGGATTTAGGTACGTTTGTCTGTTGAAAGCGTCGATTTGAAACGTTTTTAGTACGCGTTACTTTGTGAGTTACGGCTGATAGGTCGTTCAGTGTATGGGTCGTATTTGGGATACATTCATCAATCAATCTGCTTGCATTTATTTATTGTAAGAATTGGTTTCGCGGTTGGTAAAAAGGTCGTTTTTTGGGGATAACAATTGAAAAAAATTAGTAGAGAGTGTCTTGGCTTTAGTTGACTGGACTGAATCCCACAGACCCATTGTCCACGACGCGACTTAGCACGAGCGATTTTTTTTCGCGCACTGGATTTTAAACGCACTGCTTAGCGCCGAGAGTTGAAAATCCAGTGTGTTTTTTCGACGCTCTGGGATGCACTCTGTTGGAATCTCAACGCTCCGTTCGACACCGAGAGTTGATAATCCAGTGCCCGATAAAATCCCGCCGCGATATTTTTACGTCCGTAACTACGTGGGTTGGTTTACTAACGCGTTATCAACTTGTGTCTGATTGGTTGGTACGGACCGCCATTGAAATTCTAGTGCTGACATTCTGGCTGCTCATGGTGAGCTGAGTTTGAGAACACGCTACTCTTGCGTAACGTCTTGGACGATGGCTCATAAAGGAAATCTTCAAATCTCATCTTGCTAACAAGATTGAAAGAACAAGGGTCAAATAAAGATACTTAAGAGTAATTTTGAGGGTGCACACTTACTTTCCGGTATGGGTTCGCAATCTGACATTCTGAACCACTTGTGCTGAGCAGAAAGGGTACTAAAATATACTAATATCATTATAAAGACACGTATATAAAAGTAGAAAAATGTGATCTTGAACTGTTTAGCACTGATATGTAATCATTATCAGCTTATACGTACTGCTCTTAAACTCAAACTCACTCACTCAAACTCAAAGCATTTATTTCAATTAAACCACTTACAGGCACTTTTGAATTGTCAAGAAGTCGGTCAGTCAGAAAATATGAAGCCAGTTGCCCATTCCAAAGCGTAGGTACCTATGGAGAAGAACGGGCAAGAAACTCCATGGACACTCTTTTTGAATAAAATTATATATTTTACAAAAATATTACATCATTACTTTTGAATTTTAAATTAATATAATGTGAGAACGATTTAAAAAATAAAAAAGACGTACACGTTAAAAGCGTCCTGGTACAACAAAAAACATCAGTCGTTCCATACAAAACTTCAATACCCACTTGGCCAAATTTATGGGACGACTATTTTTTCACGATTACGATTTTGGGCCCCGGGAATAAGTTATTCAGTTTGATGGCCTGTACCACACCCCCAAGTTTGGTCACACCCCTATGAAACACATTGTATACAGCGTTGCGCTATAATGGCGACATTATATTTAACACACGTATATAGTTGCGCGTTTTATAAACATAATTTATTTTAATCTCATTAAACGTTATTATTTATTTATTTACAATTTTCTAAAATAGCATCTTGGAGTAACCTGTACTTAAAGAACTGTAGCGCCAGGGATCATTTGCCGGAGTCACGGATCATAATAACATCGCAACAATGGAATTAAAATGAATAACGTGCAAAGAGTAGGAGAAATGCAGGAAAGAGAGAGCCCTATGTCGGCAAACGGCACAGGTGTTAGTTTTCAAATGACGATTAATTTTGTGTTGTTATAATTTTTATAATTACTGGCCACTAGCCCTACCCGTGTGTTAAATTACTGTCGCCATTGTAGCGGCACGTTGTATAGGTAGTTATTTTAATGTATTGTCCTACCCTATAAGTACGTGGTGTGAATAATTTGACCTTCATTCCCCGCAACAAGAATAATGGTTTCTCTCAATCAAAACACGGAATCATTTCACACTAAACGTAGGAAGGTACTGAAATGCGATGTTCGGTGTGAAGTAACAAACCGCCAGTCAAGACGAACATTAATCATCGCTAACGATTATACGTCTCTCATAACATAGAGCTTATTGGTGAAGTGGTAGTAAGTACGGTTATAGAATACTCTTTATTATGTACACCATATAATTATAAAAAAAAAAAAAAAATTATAGATAGATATAAATATAGAAATTTTACAAAGGGTGACACAATGGACGGTCTTATCGCTAAGAGCGGTTATTTATTTGATTATTTACTTTACTAGCTACGCCCGCGCTTTCACGCGCGTTAATATCGATCCCGTGGAAATATCGGGAGAAGAAGTAGCCTATATGTTAATCCAGGGTGTCAGCTACCTCCATACAAAATTTTATCAAAATTGGTCTAGCCGTTTGAGCGAGAAGAAGTAAAAAACATATAAGCACACACACACACACACAAACAATCTTTCGCTTTTATAATATCAGTGTGAAATACTTTATTGTACACCACAAAAATACATAACATAAAAAATACATCAAACACTACAAATATAAAATGGGCGGCCTTATCGCTTTCTGCGATCTCTTCCAGGCAACCTTGGAATGGACAGTGATTTTCCCGTTTATTCCCACTTGTTCTACCTACTAAATAATTCTATGGTAGCCTGGACATAAAACGGTTGTTGGGTATGACGAACTGAATTTTATTCCTTTTTTGGACAAAGTAAAATATTTAGAACATATATTTAGTTTGTTCACCTCATTTAGGTTATTTTTTTTTCTTTTTTTATAATGACGTTGTAATAATGACGTAGTAGAACACTAGAAATTTCTCCTGTATTGTGGATACGTTTACAAACATTTAAACTCACATACACAAACAGCCAGACCCGGAACAACTACATCCTCTATTATAGAAAAGGGAGGATCCTCCGGCCATACTGGTGTCTGGTGGGCTACTGCCTGACGATTAATGTTGAGACGTTGTGTTAATGCTAGTTGCGCGGCAAACTCTGCTTGCGCGATGCAGGACTTTGTGACGTCAGTATGCTACGTAGTTCGCATGACGATTAATGTTGGGACGTTGTGTTAATGCTAGTTGCGCGGCAAACTCTGCTTGCGCGATGCAGGACTTTGTGACGTCAGTATGCTACGTAGTTCGCATGACGATTAATGTTGGGACGTTGTGTTAATGCTAGTTGCGCGGCAAACTCTGCTTGCGCGATGCAGGACTTTGTGACGTCAGTATGCTACGTAGTTCGCATGACGATTAATGTTGGGACGTTGTGTTAATGCTAGTTGCGCGGCACTCTGCTTGCGCGATGCAGGACTTTGTGACGTCAGTATGCTACGTAGTTCGCATATGGCGATGTAGATGCCGCCACAAATGCAACTGTAGCTTTTCAAAACAAACAGTTACGGTGAACAGTAAGTTAACACTATCATGGAATCACGCCTGTATTCCTCGAAAATTAAGGCAGAGGTGTAACCGTGTTTTGCCGATTATATTTAAGGCCGCTATCCCACTGGCGTTTTACGAGCGTTTACGCGCTTCTCCAACGACTGCGCAGCGCTAACGTTGCGCAAACGCAACGTTAACGTCGCGAGTTAAAAATGTTCTCAACTAACTTTTGAGACCTTTGTATCCTGCTTATGCGTATAGTTTCATTAAAATCGGGTCATTCATTTCGAAAAATAGGGCCTTGAAAGTTTGTATGAAATGTCGTACGGCGTAAACGCTCTTAAGGGTGATTTTCTTAGTTCTATTGTTAGTATTGACTTATAAACCAAGAATTATTTATTTCAGAAAATACAAGTTTTATCTGTTGTAAAAGTTGGTTAGTGGTTTATATACAGTCCATATTTCGCTTGTTTAGGGCACGCAAGTTAATTTAATAATTATTATATACCTAAATATAAACACAATAAAAACTATAGGTCATGTACAGACGCCAGTACATCAAGATACCCGAAACTGTAAAATTTTCCCAATCAACTTTGAACCTTATGCTTTAGCAATAAATTTAAAAATCTATTAAATAAATTTGACGGATTGTAGTAGCTTGATGTGCTGGCATCTGTACCTGAATATAATATTTTTCCTTTATGTTGCATACATTCTTGTTATGAATAAAACAATTTCAGAAAGAAAGAAAACACGTTTATAACCGGCAAACATGACGAAAAGAAAGAACACAAAAAAGAACCAGTTGGGGGAAAACATCAACAATCTACGCATTTTAATTCTAACGTGGGAGTTCCCTTATGTTCTTAGATAGTTAATGAAAACTAGTAATGCATATAAATGTGACTTGTGACAGACCGTACAGTGCGTGCCACGTAAGAAGAGACTTGACCCCGCCTCCCCCGCCTCTTTCCGCCGCCCCTATGACGTCCGGTCCCGTCCCGCACTCAGACCTCATACCGCTAAAGATACCTAAAATCGTGTTCTGCGCATGTCAGACCACGTGGTGTGTCAAGTCTCTTCTTACGTGGCACGCACTGTACCTACGTACTTGTTCTGCTAAGCTCGGTATTAGTTCTACGTGCACTTTCAGGCTGTTCGGACATCGAATGGCTTCCCCTTGCCCATACCTACGCTGCCCCTATTCTTCTAAGAGACGGAGCTTCCCCAATCTCAGATATGCCAGAATGTCCAGACTAACTATCACATTGACATTATTGACGTTATCGACCAGCTTTTGATCCGTAGCGTAAGACCTTCTCTTTAAAAAGAAAAATTAAAAAAAAAAACGAATAGCGTGTGACCTATGCCGTAGACCGACCACCTTAAAATAGTGGCTGGGACAGACTAGATGCGGAAGGCAGAGGACAGGGTGTTTTGGTGCAGCCTGGCAGGCCCTATGTTCACCAGACTGCGTCAGGTTGACTTTATTAATCGAACAAATGACTTGCATCGTCGTAAACATTGCTTAGACGGTGCAACTTTTATTGATGCTTCTACCTATGACCACAGGCAACATATCATCGTATAGAAATCTTTAAAACTGACTTGGTTTCCGTATGTAATTTTCAGGTGACCACTGACAATCAGCGCTGTGATGTGCCTCTTAGCACAACATGAATGTTAAGGCTCCTTTAAATAGGCGCGACACGACACGCGACGTGTCGCGCGCGATTATGTCGCGTGTCGCGCCTGTTTGTAGGAGCCTTTAAGTGGAAGCCTTCTTGTCACAGTCACGACGTGCAGCCGCCAACTATTTCTGTTATGTGCCCTTGATTGTAAATCTGTTTTGGTTTTTATTTGTTTTATACAAATAACCCGTGTTTTTATAATAAATATAATTTTTCTTCATTCAATTAAATAATAGCGTCTAAATGAGCGGGGTAATTCCGTAACCCACTATCAGTAGCAATGGCTTCCATTTTGACAGTTCAACAACACGCATTGCGTTGTTTAATAACGCGTAAAGGCTCCTTCAAACAGGCGCGACACGACACGCGACACAAAGGCACCGCAAGTCGCGCAACGAGCGGTGCCTTTGTGTCGCGCGCGATTATATCGTGTGTCGCGCCTGTTTGTAGGAGCCATAACGCGCGCGCTCGTTTCTTTTAGTAACGCGTTTTTTTTTTGGAATTTTAATGATTTTCTTTCTTTATTTTCTTTTTTTTATTTACTCTGTTGAGCAGAAAAATCAAACATATGAAGCAACGGATTAGCAATACCCTTCAAAATAATTCAGATTGTTATTGATATTGTGTTACGCAATGAGGGTTTTCTGAAATGACGTTCGCTAGGTGGCAGCACTGGCACGTCAGGTCCAGGCATCTGTCAAAGAGCCTATATTTTCTTTAGTCATGACGGAATGATGAACGAATGAATGAATCGAATGATGAACGTCATCATATATTTCTTATATTGGAAGACCTCTTGTCACAGTGGTGCCAACTGGTGTCGTAAATTTTTACGAAAACCCTCATTAGGGTGCAGGCTTTGATTCACAACAGATAATTTAGTCTGTACAACAGATTACCACAGTAACATAGTCAGAATCACTCACACAATGAACAGACAAACAAAGGACTTCCTCCGTAGGTGGTAACTACGTGTAACATCCAGTCAAAAGTAACATTAATCATAGCTAACGATTACTCGTTTGTAACAACTTAGTAAGTATCACACAGGAACGAACTAAGAACTTTGTGTGTTAGTGGATGACGGATTATTTCACTTTGCTATTTTGGTTTTTATGTGTTTAATGTCTTTCATGTTGGAGCACTTTTCTTATGGATATTTTATACATGAAAGTGTCAGGAGTATGACCAAAAAAGGTTCATTGAGTTTACTATTATCAGACTGCTATTTTACTATTATTTTAATTATTGTGAATGTGAAGATGGTGTGGGTAATTTTATTCATTTTATAATATATTTTTTATTATTCTCTCTCTTCTGTTAGTTTTTTTTTTCATGGTCTTGCAGCTTGAGTAATTTATGTGGCCTAGCCAAATGTCCTTTCTTTGGTACTGTTCGTCGAATCATTGAGCTCCTTAAGTCTTGAGTTGAGCTGCACGATTTCTGACAAATGCGTGCACTGACTGGACAGGTCCTCTCAATCAGTGTGGTTCTTTCCTCAAAAAACCATCTCAGACATCGATCTACATGGTCTACATAAAACCTGACCAAGATTATGTCTGGACTTTAAAAGAGACTGTGACCTCTGAGCTTGTTTTGGCCTTTCTTCTCAGAGTAGTCAGATAGGAAACGCCGACCTCGTCAAGTTTAAAAAAAAATATGATTGACGTGTAAAAGTGTTTGTGCAGACCTACTTACAAAAAAAATCATTTATCAGAGAGGCAATTGCCGTATTTACGTATAAAAATATTCACATTCTATAGTATCTTCACAGTTATTTTCCCTGTGACAGCAGTAATTTAATAGCAAAATTATTGTAACGATGCGTAAAGGTGTGTCCAGACCTGGCGAATGCGCCGCTCGCGAGCCGCTTGGGAACTGCACGCGTGTTGCTCGCGTGCGGTTACAGCCTTATGTTTGGTGCGCCGCTCTAATGCATTTTACGCGTATAGATTACGGCGCGTTATAGGCGCGCGAACGGCACGCGGGCGCGGCGCAGGAGCTGCGAACGAACATGAAATGCACGCTCGCAGTTTGCAAGCGGCTCGCGAGCGGCGCATTCGCCAGGTCTCGACACACCTTTAGATTTCGGTGAATTTGACGAACTTGTCAATGGCGGCAACCCAAAAGCAACATTATCGCAACGGCAATAAAGACCACTGTGATTTTGACAGTGATCCTGACTCAGAGGTAAAATAACTGTGAATGGACTGTAATCACAGTCTCAATCCGTCAATAAGAGCCTTATCACACTGGCGATTTCCAAGCGAGTCCAAAGCGAGGCAAGTGCACTCGCTTCGTTTTGGATTCGCTTGCAAATCTACAGTGTTCGTCATCCCTAGCATGTCCCATGTAGGCTTATTGCCATAACAAAAAATCATATTATCAACGAATTATTTAATTACGTGTATTATATTTGCCTCCAATTCTTTATTATCAAATTTATAAATCATGCTAGCTCCGCACACTCCAATCTCTCACGAGACGGGCAATCTTTCATAGTGCTCTGTCCACCAGTTGTTGCTAAAAAAACATTAAATATAGAAAGAAAGAATGAATGATAACAACGGTATCACGGTGCTTTCCTCCATTCAATGTGTTTAAGCTGGTAATATTTTAACATTTCATGTCTGATCTCTGCCATTGTGGAAAAATGGATTCTAGAAGTATCATTCTGTACTGTACGTAATAAAAAAACGGTCATATGCATCGTTGTTGTTGTCATTAAAATCTTTTCTTGCAAAAATAACCCTTCTCGTAGCAGCCACAGTTGATAGCTCGAACATAAGTATAAAAAAATATATTGATATTTAGGTATTAAATCAATACTATAATAATTTCCATATTGCGCTCCTAAAAATATTAAAAAAGTGCGTATCTATCGTGATGGTGTTTCTATAGTACCTACACCCACATTTCGCCAGTAATGTCCATGTCCCATGCAATTAGAAGTTAGCCTATAAACATTATTTCCATAAACACATTCTTGCTGTTTGTTGGACGCACACAGCGACCACGCATACAGCAAACGTAGGTTAAACCATTAATGTATCAACAACAACCTTGTGACTTAAGAAATCTTACATCAAGATGATCAATTTCACAACAGCAAGATGTAAATGCGATGTGATGTAGATGTCGCAGCCAACTGGTTTAATTAGCCGTTTAGTTAACCACTTAGCCTTTTAAATAAAAGGCGGCCGTTCAACTAATGGCCTGAATGATATTCAATTATAGTTTAGATTGGAACTGTAACCAATCACGTGCGAGCCGAATCGCAGTAACTAAGCCAGGGCACCCCGACCAAATGGGTTAGATTAGGTTAGAACGGTGATCAACCGCGTGCGAGCCGAGAGAGCGAAGCGAGGCGAGCACTACTTCCAAAGGCCAGGCGGTTAACTAAACGGTTCATTTAACCAGTTGGCTGCGACATAGATATGATGGTGTGTGTATGTGTGTGTGTATGTACTTGTTAAACATAATGTAATACATACGTTGGCCTCATAAAACTCCGTACTAGGCCAACTCAAGGTCAATGTGATACCACCGACATGCGGTCGACCGTACCTACATATGAAATCAATTTGCCTTTTCCCAACTACGTTGGGGTCGGCTTCCAGTCTAACCGGATGCAGCTAAATACCAGTATCTTACATGGAATGACTGCCTATCTGACCTCCACAACCTACGTAGTTACTGAGTAACACAATAGGTACCTCTTGGAAAGACTGGCTGTCAGACTTTTGGGCGTCAAAGGTACGAATGACAGCCGGGACCAACGGCTTAACGTGCTTTCCGAAGTACGGAGGGGTCTCGATATTTGGTGGTGGTGACCATTCCACCCATCCATGAAACGACCTCGGCAAACGAAGCTTAACCCTCGATCAACACGTGCAGCTGTTATTATTGAAAGCAGCAGCAAGTTTTTTTTAATACAATATCGTCGGTTATGGCCACATACCTACATTGCAAAAATCATGATATGTGAAACATGGTTGTAAAAATGTCTTACGATGATGGAAAAAAGTACCATTATTTCTGTCAATTAGAATATACCTAACCATAATTTTATAGTAGATAAATTATTTACTATTTGTTTAAAGAATTTTAGATGATAGGTACTTATGTATAAAGCACTTGAGTAAGATACCTGAGATACAGGTTTATTTTTAGTTCAGGTAGAATCCAATATTATTACCTAAGAATACATCTAGTTGGCCCTGTTTTGTAAATAAATTATTTCAATAAACAATTTCAATCATTTAACCACGAGCCCCTCCCGCCCTCCTTACCTACGTATGAAACCATTCGTAAGCTTTCCATTGTGTTGTGGTGTTAAAACTTCTGCTCCTCTATTTTTCGGTTACTTTGTGAGACGAAAAACGTTTAGTTTTTGAATTTCAACAACGCTGCACTGTATTCTTGCAACAATCTCTTTGTAAGATTGGCATTCATCGTGCGACTATTTTACTGTGCCTGCATTCTTTATGCAGTATTCTTGTATTAAAGTCTGGCTTTCGCTTACTGGGCAGATGCAGTAGGGAGCGTGATGAATTGTTTATTGTGAGACCTACTCATCAACCTGCTAAGAAGTCATGATTTTTTAGTTATAGTCCGCGCGGACTAGATGGCCGCGCCTTAGGTGAGGACGGGAGTGAGGGCGGCGGGGTTGCCTCTTGTTCGCAACGCACGTACTGAGTAATGACAAAGCGCCCCCGGCTCCTTCGGCCCACCGCTCACATACAATGCGTGCCACGAAAGAAGAGACTTGACCCCGCGTCCCCCGTTCTTTCCGCTGCCCCTATGACGTCCGGTCCCGTCCCGCACTCAGACCTCATATCGCTAAAGATACCTAAAATCGTGTTCTGCGCATGTCAAACCACGTGGTGTGTCAAGTCTCTTCTTTCGTGGCACGCATTGTACCTAAGGCGCGGCCAACTATAGTATGACATTTAATTAGCTGCAGTAAAATGACACTTCTTAAGGGGCTTACATGACCTAAAGCACGGTCACTGTCGGACTGCATAGAAAAGAAAGAGAAGCACGATGACACAAGCCTGGTAATTTATTGCAAAATATAACCCAATCATTTAATTACAAAAAATCTATTTTTTGGACTAAACAATTAAAACACTAGTGTTTTAGTATGTTGCTTGTAGAATAAACTAACGAAAATCAGAATGATGTATATTAGTATGGTTTTTACTGTAAAAAGAAAGTTTTAGAGATATCTTCATGATTTTTTTCTACCGTATCAAATTAGTTGTATTATGTTTCCAACACACTATATAACTAGCATTATATTCTGAAGAATATCATATATTTTGTTTACTCTAGTCGATCATAATTATACTTTTATTGTTTCTAGAACTTAATATTAAGTCAGTAAGTCGCTTAATAACTCAATTTAGACTGAGTTTACAGATATGCATGTCAAATAAGTTTCCTTTATTACAATATTCTGTACCAGAAAAACAAGATTTGGTTGATGGCCGCGAAAAAACAAAAAAACGCCAATTTCAGTCATTTAACACATGACACATAAGCTGTCATTTTACTGCAGCTAATTAAAAGTCCGACTATAGTTCCGCGTGGACTATAGTATAATAGCACAGCTGTTTTTTTACCGGAGTGGAGAACAGGAGACCAAATCCCGTAATTAAAAATGTTCAAAATCTATATAGTCGCAATCTCATCTTAGCGACAATCAATGTCAAAATGTGTGGTATAGTAATTTTATTTTAGGTGCATCGTCTCCACATATTATTATTATATAATTAATGTAAACAAAATATAGTAAAACATTTTAAAAGAGTAACGGTGGAGTTTCTTGCCCATTCTCCTCCATACGAAAACTACCTTTTGGAATGGGCGACTAGAATCAATTCTATTTGTTGTAATTTCTGACGTTCAAAAGTGCCTTTTAAGTGCCTATTTTGAAATAAATGCTTTGACTTTGACTTTGAAAAAATTGACAAAATGTAGGGAAATTGGAGGTCTTTTTGACCAATTCAGATTGAGATCTGAAGGCCAATTTTCGTAATTTAAAACGTTCAAAATCTAGTCGTAATCTCATCTCAGTGACAATCAATGTCAAAAACTTGTCAAAAATGTGTGGAAATTACAGGTATTTTTGACATATTGAAATTGAGATCAGACTGTTCTTAAAATTACGAGAAATTGCCCCTCAGGTTAAACTATGGCACTGAATGCAAATCGCGTACTTGGCTGCAACGATCACGTGGTCGCATGACCGGCTGTCTTACCAATTACAGCCAAACTTCTGTACTTTAGTATGAAAGTCCGCATCTTGATCAGAGCTTCTGCGGCCAAGATTACGGATAGTGTGCGCAGTCCCTAACTAATAACGTCTGAATCTTAGTATACAAAGTGCCTTCCTTCGGATACTAATTAAAAACATTGTTCAGCTACTAATCTTTTCACTACCTGTAATTTAAACCTTTCATTTTCAATTCATAAAACAATAGAATAGGCCACGTACTGGAACCAACGCCATGAATATGCATTACCAAGAAAACCATCTTCACTCTCCAATTATTCATGTTCATTAACAATTCCTACAAACATCCAACTTGGACGCGTATACAATAATAACTGTACAACAAAGTCGTCTTGTCTTACCACGAACAGGCAGCTTTAAGCCATCTTGGTTCCGTCTCGGAATAATGAAGGCGCTCCATACAAAACGTTTTCTTATAAACACTGACACAGACATTGTTGTGGAAAAATGGATTTTTTTTCAACTACCCTACTCTTATAGAATTTGTCCTAAGATACTTACGAAATGAAAGCTTTGGGCTGAAACTAGGTACTCGGAAAATGAGGAGGAAGGGACAGTTGTTGGGACTGTTGGAAATTATAATTGAAGACTTGAAAGAGGTTGGTGTTTTTTTTTATGACGACTGTCGTTAAAAAAGTTGCGGAACAAAAGATTCTGACGAAGACAGAGACAATGCTGCGGCCACTATGGCAGACCATTTTCCATTTTCATATTAATCATAAAACCCTTTTTTAACTCTAGACATTATGAAACGGAAATTAAACACGTTTCTTTAAACGGTAATAGTAGTCCAAAAGGTCAATTCAAGTAATTAAAAACATTCAAAATAATAGTCGCAATCTCATCAAATCAAATCAAATCAAATCAAATCATTTATTTTTGCAAACATGGGTAATTGGTACATAGATGTTCTCTTAAGATAATATAGTCCTCCATATTCTACCATCTCATGGGCATGCAAATAATATTAGGTTCTAAAATTTAACAGAAATTCTATTGATAGCGAATAAATAATTATAAATGTCAGATCATTAGAATTACAAAAAATTACAGAATTAAATTACAAAAATGTTAAAAATAATAAAGTAGGTATGTCAAAATGTCAATTAGAATAAAAAATGTCAGAATAGGAACCTGTTTGTCAATCAGTGCATAGATTTATCATTAAGGAATTCGTCAATTTTGTAATAACTTTTTTCAATTAATATTTGGTTTAGTGCCCTTTTAAATTTGAATACAGTCATATTTTTTATTACATCAGGTACTTTATTATAAATGCTTGGGGCAATACCAAAAAAACTTTTCTGCATAAGTGCGGTTTTACATTTCACTTGGCATAGTTTATGTTTATATTGAGTCCGTATTGGATTTTTCCGAACTGCTGACAATTTTTCAAACAACTGTGGATTGTTTTTTACAAATAGCGCTGTTTCCAGAATGTATAAACAAGGAAAAGTTAAGATTTTTAAAGATTTAAAATACGGTAAACAGCTATCTGTTGTTTTAAGACCGCACATTGACCTTATACATCGCTTCTGCACCCTAAATACCAGTTCCCTGTCGGCAGACCGCCCCCAGAAAATAATGCCGTACCGCAAAACCGAAGCAACCAATCCATGGTATGCCGATAAAAGAGCCTGACGGTTGACTTTTTTAGAAAGTTGATGGAGAGCATACGCGGATTTGCTAAGTTTTTTGCACACAACTTCGACATGAGGTTTCCATGTGAGTTTGCTGTCAATCACTATACCTAAAAACCTCGCCTGACTCTCTTCCTCAATATTATAGCCTTGGTAAGCGATACTAACATTTGGGTTTTCGCTTCGTTGATGAAATTGCATTATTTTCGTCTTACTTAGGTTTATTACTAAATTATTATTACTTAGCCAATTAATTATGTCATGCAAACAAGTATTTATATCCTGCTCGTAATTATTACGATTTGTACACTTAATTACAGCTGTACTGTCATCCGCAAAGAGAACCATTTTGTTCGATGTTACTTTCGGGAGATCATTAATATATATTAAAAAAAGTGGCGGCCCCAGTACACTACCCTGTGGAACGCCATATTTTACTTGTCTTGCTTTTGATGTATATATAGTTTCTATTTTACTTTTTGGACAAATCCTAGAAATTTCGGTGTATTGCACTCTATTACTTAAGTATGATTTTAGTAACTGAAGGATATTCCCTCTTACACCGTAACTATGTAGCTTGTGTAGCAGAATTTTATGGTCCACATAGTCAAAGGCCTTGGTCATGTCAGTATAAATAGCACAGACTGGATTTTTCCTATCTACAGATGACATGATGTTTGTTAATAGGTCGAAGAGTGCCATATTAACGGTAGTATTCTTACGGAATCCCTTTTGTTCATGACAAAATAATTGATATTTTTCGAAATAAGTGTAAAGAGAGTTATAGATAAATTTCTCAAAAATTTTGGAAAATACGGGAATTTTTGCTATAGGTCTATAGTTTTTTAAATTTGTTTTGTCATCTTTTTTGTGTAAGGGTTTTATTACAACTTTTTTGAGCTTGTTTGGGAATATGCCACTAGCAATACACAAGTTAATTATATGTGCTAATGGAGGTGCTACTACTTCTTTAGTAAATTTTATGACTTTTGTAGAAACGCCATCGTACCCAACAGTGTTTGTGTTTTTTAGGCTAGAAATTATTTTTATAATGTCGTCAGTTGTAACAGGTTGCATGAATAGGGAATTTAATGTCTGATTGTTTAAATTAATATTATTTAACGTGATGTCAATTTTAGTATTATTTTCAATTTCGTCAATAAGATAATCGTTAAATTCATTTGCAATATCTGTGGGGTGTGTAAACGACAGATTACCTCTGTTTATGCACATAATTGGCTCCTGTGGCAAACATAGTTTGGTTTTATTTATTATTTGCCAGGTAGCCTTCGATTTGTTTTCAGCTGTATTGATAAAATTATTATTTTGTGCTCTTTGTGTTAGCTTGATAATTTTTCTGTAAAGTTTTGTATAGTTTTTAAGGACTTTTTTATTAAGTGAGTCCGAATTTAATCTATATGCCCAAAGCAACTGCCTTTGCTTTTTGCTACATGTTTTTATTCCTCGAGATATCCATTTAGTTTCTTTATTGGTTTTGATGGTTATCATTTTTTCCGGAAAACATAATTTATAAAAAAGAGAAAAATCATCCATAAAATTATCAAATGCTTTATTTGCGTCTTGTGCATCAAAAACTTGTACAAAACACAAACAGCTAAGATGGTTTTTAAAAGTTATTAAATTATTCATGCTTATGTCCTGCTTTTTAGTTTTCCAATACTGTAGCTTACATGTTTTTTTAATAGGTATTTTAATTATTTGAGATGTATGATCCGAAAGGACCAGATCTACAACTTCAGCCTCGCAGTCTTTCCTGTAGTTGTGTGCAAAATTATCAATACAGGTATGACTACTTAATCTAGTGGGAATATAAAGAGCTAGTTTTAGATTGAACTTCATAAGAAAAAGTTCTAAGTCTAATGTAGCCTTGTTTCTTTTTAAAACATCAACATTAAAATCTCCGCACAAGATAACATTTTTATTTGATGAACTACAAACTTTTGTTAAAATATAATCTAATTTTTCATAAAATATTTCGTAATTAGGCTTAGGAATTCTATATATACAAATAATAATAATTGAATGAGCTATTATCTCTACAGCGCAGCATTCAAAAAATCCCGAAACTGATTGCTTCGATATGTCCGGTAGTTCTTTAAACTGCAAACCTGCTCTAACAAAAATACACGCTCCTCCTCTCTTTGTATCTCTAGAGAAGAAAGCAGCTGGACAAAAATTTGGAATGTGTAAAAATTGCTCATAACCGGTTTGCATGAAGTGCTCTGTGATACAAATAACATCTACAATAGTTCCTCTGTCAGATAGTTCCAGCAACTTTACAGTCAGACTGTCAGCTTTATTCATGAGCCCAGCTATGTTCTGATGTAGAATGGTAAGGTATTTAAAGAAAAAACTGAGAATATACTTGTTGCGAATCTGTAGATAAACTATTTTTATTTTTCGGGTGGCAGTCAACCTCCGAGTGCGTAGCAGTTAGGTTGCTTAGGCCAGATATAAGGTCCCGCAAATCTGATACAACCGTCTCTAAGCCATAGTTATTTAGAGTGCCATATTTTTTATTATAAGTTGCGTAATCATAAGGCAGATTAAGATTTGAGTCTATTATGTATGCATAGTTACATATATTTATATCTAAATAAAGAAGGTTATTAAACGTTTCAACACGGCTGTTAAACATTATGTTGGAATCTGTCATATATTTAAAGGTGGGTAAACAAATTATGAAGTTTGTGTGATGCAATGGTAACAATTTTTCTCTCACAAACATGACAAGTTCTAAATAGTTATTCGTTTTGCGAAAGTCTTCTTCGCCAATATAAATAACACAATAATCTGAGTGAGTTAAGTTTTGTACTTTGCTCTCAATTTTGTCAAGAATTTGCTTCAATCCACATGTAGGTTTACGATAGTGACAGATTTCAAAGTTACACAGATTAGTTCTTTCGGCAATTGTGTAAAGTCTGTTTGACGTTTCGCTGCTTATTAAGCATATTTTGTGTTTCGTAGAAGGATGCTCATGCTCTACAGTTGTTCTAGTTTGTTTGTTTTTATTTTTGTTAGATGGACTTACGCTGCTGCTGACGCTTTTAGTTGTATTAAGTGTGTTCGTCGGTAAAGAGTCGTCTTTTTCAATTGTCTGGATAGTCTGAGTTTGTTTTGTTTTCGTGTTTTTTTTAGGGGTCATTAATGTGGTCTTCGCTTTATGCTTTCTTGGACTGTTAACAATCTTTTTGTAGATGTCATTTTTTTTATTAAATTCTTCATTTAATTTCTTTAGTTGGCTATTTTCTAATGATAATATCTCGATTTCTCTATGAGCAGTAGTAAGTTGAGATGTTAGTCTCGTAACCTCATCTTTTAATATTTTTAATTGCGGAACGTCTTCGTCTTCAGATATATCAGGCATACTATTCGTCGTGCAGTTCAAAGTTTGTGATATAATATCGCTTTCGTCATCATTTGGTTCCGATCGTGTGCGCGTCCGCCGGAAAGTTATATTCTCCAAGAAATTCATTCTAGGTAAAGTTCTAACTTTCAAAAATTATTGTATGGAAGCGAGATTTGAACTTGGGTCTCGGTGATTCAATCGTTTTTAATATCACAGTCGTGCCACTGGACCAAACGACACTTAATAGTTTAGTTGAAATACCGGTATAGGTGCGGTCGTTGTACGTATTTATTAATTTCTTTCTCGCTCAATAGATGTCTCTAAACACAATTTTAATTCAGTAAGTAATAGTTGGTAACAATTATCTTAGTTCTTGAAATACGACTTAAGATGGCGTTGTCGTCAATCCGTTTCAAATAAAAAACGACTTTTTGATTGTTACTTATTTTTATATTACTTAAATCCGTGTATTTTTTTAAAGTTATTCAAGTTGACGTCTAAGCTTTTAAGTCAGATTTTCATAGTATGTACGTAAACAAACTTACGAACGTCCAGTTCCGTAAATATTCAAGTCACTGTATGTGTCAACTATTTTCACTATTAAATTAGTTGTTAGTGCACTTCACCCATTGATAACACTGTCATGGTTAGTTTATATGACTAGCTTCACCTTGATGTGCATTACACAGTTTGTACTTGACATTAACTATTTTTTTTTGAGTTTTAATAATAGGAGCACGAATCACTGTTATGTTTACTTGTCATCTCTCAGGACTCTCTCTCTTTACTTTATATGTCATTATTTTCTCTTTGTTTTTAAAAATTAGTTCTTGATTAGAATTTTTATAAATTCTCAATATTGTTAACTATCAATTAAATTATTTATTAATTACCTACTGGGGCTGTTTCATTTACATTTGTAAATGTTACCGTTTGAGACACAATAAACAATTTTTTTTTATTTATCTCAGCGACAATTTGTTCAAAAATTTAGGAAAATTATAGGTATTTTCACAGATTGAGACTAAGATCAGACTGTCAATGTTCTTAAAATTACGAGAATTGCCCCTCTGTTTAAAATAAACGAATTTAAATTTAGATTACTTCAATAGGTATATACTGAAAACCGGTTTATTTGAAAGCAAATTAGATTCTGACATCTGAGAATGAATTTAAGAATGATCACAGTCTGATCTCAGTCTCAATCTGTCAAAAATAACTTTAATTGCCCAACATTTTGACAAGCTTTTGACATTAATTGTTTGTCGCCGAGATGAGACTGGGACTAGATTTTGAATTACGAGAATTGGCATTCTGATCTCCGCTGAATATATTTGTACTAAAATATCAGAGAGATGAAATATTAGGACAATAATATTAGATTACTCGTATAAGGTACTTCTTCGTAGTACATAAGTCCAGCTCACTGCTTCACCTGAGAAGCCACTAAATTATGTCAGGATTTGTCAAACTAATGGAGATTTGTTTTCCTTTATTGAGGCCGGATTTTTCAATATTCAAATAATTTTTATCTAAGGAAAAATTATTGTGGTTTAACAGCTTTTGGATAGAAATGTATGTATAGAAAACTTTCATATTTATTCTACAGATAAAAATGATCTGGCTATTGAAAAACCAGCCCTAAGAGAACCAACTGTTCCAAAGACTTGAAATTAAAATATAGTTGTATTCAAATACAGTTTTCATGAATTACAACTTAATTATACGCACAAAAACAAACAGGACACTTTAATCGCGAAAAAGTTCAACATATTCAATTGAGGTTTGAGATAACTTCATATTAATATTTAAATAATTAATGTATACACTTAATTTAAATATTGATGCCAGAATATTTATTCTCCTATGGAGATAACTTAAATATTGATGCCAGAATATTAATTCTCCTATAGAGATAAATTAAATATTGATGCCAAAATATTAATCCTCATAGGGAGATTTAAAGCCGTTGGAACCGGCTGTCATTCGTAGAACTTTGACAGTCGTTACGGGTAGTCAGAAGCCCAAAAGTCTGACAACCAGTTTCACCAAGGAGCATCGCATTACCCAGTTGTGAAGGTCAGATAGGCAGTCGCTTCATGTAAAATCAGCTGCGTTTAGACTGGAAGCTGATCCCAACAGAGTTGGGAAAAGGCTAGGCAGATGATGATGATAAGGGAGATATAAAACATTTGGCAGGAAAAGGTGAAACATTTAAATCTTGATTTTACATAAAAAAAACATAACATCACACCTGTACAAAAGGGAAGTCAGCGGTAGGTGTATCTAATACCCATAATTTTGATATTCTTCAAATTAAATGACCTTCCTATTTCTATTATGAATGACTACCCCGACTGCCCCGTTGGTCTGGTGGTCGCAAACGCGACTGCTGAGCGTGGGGTCCTGGGTTGAATTCCCGGGTCAGGCAGTGTTATTGAGTTTTTCCATTAGGAATTTCTTATTAAATCCCGGAGTTTGAAATTTGATGGTGTCTTATCCCCGTGCCTCGAAAAGCACGTTAAGCCGTTGGGCCTGTGCCTGATCTCTCTCCGTTCGTGTCGGATTGCCCTCCCATCGGACTATGAGAGTGAGGGAAGAGGGAGTGCACCTGTGTCTAATATCTCCCGCGCCGAAGGTTAGTCTCGGTTGAGATTGGCCGCCGTGGCTGAAATACGGTCTGAAGGTCTTTATTTTATGAATGACCAGCTTTTGCCAGCAGCTTCACCCTCGTTAAATTCGGATCTCACTGGAACGTATTACCGGGATAAAAAGTATTCTCTGTGTTAATCCAGGTTATTAACTAACTGTGCGCTAAATTTCATCCAAATCCGTTCAACAGTTTTTGCGTGAAAGACTAACATACATTCCTCCTCACAAACTTTCGCGTTTATAATATTAGTACGACACTATATAGTAGAATTGATGTTTTATATTTATTTTAAATAAAAAAAATAAAAAGAAAATATTCACATGCAATCATAACCTTTTGTTGACACGGTATTTTTTTCTGTATGACAAAGTAAACGCGACCTTATTAAAAATGTACCTAAAATTGCAAAAATCAAAACAATATGGTTGTAAAAATATGACATACTATTTTGCTCAATATGAATATATTATAACCATTGTTTATTATTTGTAGGAATTTTAGATAATACTTATGTACAACAAGCACTTGAGTGAGATACCTACCTGAGAAACAGATTTATTCCTAGTTCAGGTAGAATCCAATTATTTCTTACCTACCTCTAGTATAAGGCCCTAATTTGTAAATATTCATGTAGGTAAATCAATTTTTTCAATAAACAATTTCAATTTCAATTCATCAAGGTCGAGATCGGTGCATGTTGTATAAAATTTACATCCAATATCCTCCTCCTTCAGTATTCTCCCATGTAAACAAAGTATATTAATTCTTAAGCTGCTATATATAAAGATAAACAGCTAGGTAGATGGCAGACGGATATTTCGCTAGCCCAAACCAACCAGTTGATCAGTTGGTATCAAGAACGTAGGTTCTGCAAGCACTACCGCATTCGGCTTAGTTGGCTGAGTTCCGGGAGTAGGTATTAGGAATTCTCAAAGCATATTAGTAGTAGGTACTCAAAGTACAGGCAAACAAAGAGATCAGATCAGCTTTGAACGTATATTGCTCTTCGTTTATTCTTGTCTGTTTATATGCGTGTACATAAACAGCTAACTTGCAACTATAAGTCAGTGTTGTGAATTCTTTGAGTATAAGAAAGAAGGAAAGAAGATACAATTATGCTACATTGTGGTCTTCTCCTCGTATGATGAGAGATGATAGTGTAGTCCCGTCCGTTTAGTCGGTTATGCGCCACATATTCAAAGCGAAGAGCGAACATCACTAGTACACCTGCCCCTCACTAGTCTGTAACTCTATAGTTCAATGCTTGCTTACTAGCACGTAACCTTCAAGGGAGGTTCCGAGGGCTCCTTCATGGCTATTAATGTGCTAGGACAGGGCTACGGGGTGGACAGTGTTTACCTACATTCCTTCAGCATGCTTATGCTTTCACCTGTTTTTTCAGACATTGTGGTAAGCCCAATTATTCAATCACCTGAAAATAAGGAATATGATTCCCCGGCTCCAGAGGACATTGAACCCGAAATATTCAATGAAATCATTGACTGTGAAGAAGAGCCTATTCCCAAGGAGGAAGATCAGTTAGAGGACAATGTCTTAGAGATACTCGGCACGGCTCCTCAAACAGAAATAAAAGGAGAGAACCTACATAAACAAATTGCAGAACGATGGGCAGTTATAATTAAAAAAGGCCTAGTTAAGGAGGAGAAGGAAAAGATACAAACTGACAATCCACCATTCGCAAACTTTGAGGTAATGAGACCATATCATTTATAAAAGACAGCAACAGATTGCAACTGCCCTGTCGTGTCTGGGCTCTGCGCTTCAATTGAACATGAAAGACCAAAAGCTTGAGTCTATTAAGAAGTTGAATGATGCATCACGGCTGTTATGTGACTCGCTTTTCATGGATACCAAGGGACGGAGATCTCTCTTGCTATCGGTCACAAATAAAAATATGAAAGAATTCCTTATTCAATCAGAACCAGGAAGCCTTCTTTTTGGTAATAACCTTACAGACCAAATTAAGACTGCCAAGTCAGTGCAGAAGTCAGGAGAAGAACTGAAAATACCTCAAGTCAAGAAATTCACTCCTCAACCAACTACACCAGGACCGAAATCCAGCAGTGCACAAAATAGATTTTTAAACTGGCGGGGCCCTCCTCGAGGCGAGGCGAAAAAGAGAGGGGGCATCACCAAGGACAGCCGACACCACGACAGGCAGACAGGAGGCCACCAGAGAAAAAGGATCAGCGCAGGAAGTGAACCATCAGGTGGGCAGGCTTCAGCTACATTTGAGTAGGTGGAAGCAGATAACCAGTGACCCAACTATTCTAGACTGGGTCTTAGGTTACAAGATTCCCCTTGAAACAAAACCACACCAAAGCAACATTCCATTAAATGACAAATTTTCTGCACAAGAGATTATTCAAATATCATCAGAAATCAATAAGCTTATAAATCTAAAAGCTATAGAAGTTTGTCAATTTCATAGGGATCAGTTTTGTTCACCAATATTTATCATTAAAAAATCAATTGGATCCTTCAGATTTATCTTGAATTTAAAAGAATTAAATACTTTCATATCTACAGAACACTTTAAGCTAGAAGACTATAGAACAGTGTGTAAAATCTTGTAGAAAAATGATTTTTTAATCTCCATTGACCTAAAAGATGCTTATTACATGGTCAGCATACATAAAGAAAGCAAAAAGTACCTAAGATTCATCTTTCAAGGAAAGCTTTATCAATTTAATGTCTTACCATTTGGTCTATGCACAGCCCCATTTACTTTTACCAAAATTACAAAACCAATTGTTGCATATTTAAGAGAAAAAGGATTTATTTCAGTGGTTTATTTAGACGACTATCTCTGTATAGGTAAAGATTACCAGCAATGCTTAGAAAATATGACTGCAACAATGGATATATTAGAAAGTTTGGGATTTGTTATTAATAGAGAAAAATGTAACCTTATACCTAATCAGTACTGCAAGTTCTTGGGTTTTATTTTTGATACAGTGAATATGACATTAGATATTACAACAGAAAAAAGAAACAAATGCTTAAAAATAATAAGGGAACTATTAAATAAAAAAACAAATTAAAATAAGAATGTTGGCTCAAGGTACTGGAACATTAGTATCAGTTTGCCCAGCTATTAAATATGGTATGCTTTACACCAAAGAACTAGAACGACTTAAATATCTCACATTAAAAAATAATAATGATAACTATGAATTCTCAACCACATTAAATTCAAACTGTAAACACGATCTTGAATGGTGGTCTCATAACATTTTATCATCTACTAATCCTATAAGAAAAAATTCTTACAAATTAGAAATATTTACCGATGCCTCCAACACAGGTTGGGGTGCATCTTGCGGTTCTGAAACTGCCAGTGGTCACTGGAGTCAAGAAGAAACTCAATTTCACATAAACTCCCTAGAATTAATTGCTGCATTCTTTGGATTAAAATGTTTTGCAAAAGACTTAAGAAATAGTGAAATATTATTGAGAATTGACAATAATACTGCAATATCATACATCAATAGACAGGGGGGCGTTAGGTATACTCACTTACATCATATTGCTAAGCAAATTTGGCAATGGTGCGAAACTAGAAACCTATGGATTTATGCTACATACATAAATACCAAGGACAACATAATAGCAGATTTTGAATCTAGAAAAGAAGTAAGTAATACAGAATGGGAGCTAAATGACACACATTTTCAAAAAATTGTCTCTATATTTGGTGAACTGTCAATTGACTTATTTGCTTCACGAACTAACTCCAAGTGCCAAGACTATGTGTCATGGCACCCAGATCCTGGGGCAACAGCAGTGGATGCCTTCACTATTTGTTGGTCAAATTACTATTTATTCTATGCTTTTCCCCCATTTTCTATGGTACTCAGGACTCTAGAAAAAATTATTTCAGACAGAGCAACAGGCATTGTAGTAGTACCATACTGGACTACTCAGCCATGGTTCCCAATTTACAATAAACTTCTATTACAGGAACCTATCATTTTTCAGCCTTCTGAATATCTACTCTCCTTGAACCATTGCAGAAACATTCTTAAGATTCGGGATCAACAATGAAGCAGTAGAAATTATGATAAATTCAATATCCAAGAGTACACTAGATCAATACTGTCCTGCTATAACGACATGGGCAAGGTACTGTAAATTACATACCATTAATATTAATAATCCTACCATAACAGACGTCATCAAACATTTAACTCTGAGGTTCCACGAAGGTTTGTCTTATGGAAGTCTAAATTCAATTAGATCTGCACTGGCCTTGATAATAGGTCCACATTTAGGTACAGACGAAAAAATAAAAAGACTTTTCAGGGGTTTTTTCAGGCTCAGGCCTCCTAAACCAAAGTACAATATTACATGGGATGTGTCTACTGTCTTAAATTATATTGAAAACAATTATAGCCAGAAAGATGATTTACAAGCTATTACCAAAAAGACTGTGACCTTATTAATGCTAGCTACGGGCCAAAGGGCCCAGACTATATCATTGATTAGTATTAACAATATTGTGATTAATGAAGACTGTGTCATAATTAAGATTGATAAGTTGATTAAGACATCAGGGCCAAATAGGATGCAACCCTTTTTGACTCTTCCCTTCTTTAATAAGGATAATATTTGCCCAGCCAAAGCTGTTATTAGCTATTTAGAATTAACTAAATCAATAAGAAATTCTAATCTATTGTTTATTTCAACAAGGAAACCTTATAAACCTGTGACACCTAGTACAATTAGCCGCTGGGTTAAGAAAGTTATGGAAGAGAGTGGTATAGACATAAGTATATTCTCAGCACATAGCACTCGCCACGCTTCGACGTCTGCTGCCTATAGTAAGGGGGTAAACATAGACGATATTAGAAGAGCGGCTGGTTGGACGGGTGAGTCAACAACCTTTGGCAGATTCTATAATAGACCTATTATAAATAATAGAAATTTTCCAGAGGCAATATTTAATAATAATTAAACTACATGAGTAGGTAAAAAGACTGATTAATTTTACCTAAGGTTAATTAATTAAACTAATTCATTAATGAGAGGATTTATTTTTTGTTATAATTATTTTTATCTGAAAGACTTATGTTCAAAAATAAATGTTTATTGATTTTACAACTTGACTTTAAACATCTACACTATCATCTCTCATCATACGAGGAGGAGACCACAATGTAGCATAATTAGGAAGTCAAACGAGCTTACCTGTAAGTAAGGTTCGACTTCAATTATGTGAAATTGTGGTCTCCTCCGAAGATGATGAGTCCCCCCCTACCCCAAGGACATACCAAGTTAACACTTCGTATAAACCCCAGGTTGTAAAACCAATATATGGAGATACTGTGAACTTAATGAACTATAGAGTTACAGACTAGTGAGGGGCAGGTGTACTAGTGATGTTCGCTCTTCGCTTTGAATATGTGGCGCATAACCGACTAAACGGACGGGACTACACTATCATCTCTCATCATCTTCGGAGGAGACCACAATTTCACATAATTGAAGTCGAACCTTACTTACAGGTAAGCTCGTTTGACTTCCTAATTATTTGCAGTAAACATGACGCAGACAAAGAACACAAACACAAAAGAAAAACAAGAATTGAGGGAAAACATGCGTCATGTCCACACAAAACGGCCATCGCTCAGCATAATGCTAAGACTAAGACCCTATGGGAGAGAGAGCCCCTACGCTGAAACCTATTCAAGTTCACCAGTCTAATAAGTTTTAGCTCATAAGCTTAGGTACGCTTAAAAAGTTATGCTTAACACTACGGAACACTAACACCCCAGGAGTAATAACAATAAAACTTACTATGTGTCTGATTCAGTGTCCTTCAACTGATTAAACAATATAATAATTAATAGTGGTAGACTGGTAGTTCAGATAATTTACATTTCAATGGCGCTTACTCAACTATCTGATTTTTGATTGTCCATTCATAACAAAAAGGTCCTTAAAAATGTTAATTGCAATGGAATATGAGCTTTGTCATGGTGATATTGAGTTTATTGTTCCGAAACTTGATGGTTATCTCTAATTCTGAATTCAAATATAGTAGAAAGCTGCATACGGTAAGGGCCTAATCAGGTAAAACGGCACGGACGTGCGATCCGGCCGCTGTACTATGAGATTACACGACATATTGCCTCGTGTAATCTCATAGTACAGCGGATACAGCATCGAATCATTTCAATAGCGGCTCGGCGAATATAATCGGCTGGGCCGCGCCCTCGCGCTGCTTCACCTGTTTAGGCCCAAACTGACAGCCGATCCCAACTTAGTTGTGACAAGACTAGTTTATGCATATAATGCAGGGCATTGGCCGTACGATGTCAAAGTCAAAGTCAAATCATTTATTTCAAATAGGCACATTAAAGACACTTTTTAACGTCAAAAATTACAGTAAAATCGAATTGATTCTAGATGCAACATGCTAGCCCGCAATTTTGCGAAGTGCGACAATAATGTCAATATAACTCTGTTTAGGGTATATTGCCAGGCTTTTTACCTGCTGTCTATGGTCTAAATACACGCAAAAACATTTAATACCCTGTGTGTGAAATACGACAATGCTTAGGATAGTGTAGTCGCTGCTACAATTCGGTAGCGCGTCAGGGATGTTTGCGGCAACGCGTCCAGATGACTTTTTTGGGATTACCTAATCCGCAACACTACTGCATCAAGACAGCGACAGCAGTCTTCTGAGAATTGTTGCGAAGACTGAAGGCCACCTGTGCGCAGTCCATATATCGTTGCCAGGAGCCTCCAGAAGATGTCATAATATGTATAGGATTTCTTAAGTTTATTTATTTAATAAGGCTTACCAACTAAACACATACACAGCTTTAACCCAGAATCGTTGACATAATATTGGTCTCGCACGTATTTAAATTACAGGAAAGTACGGCACTATTTTTACCGTAGTTAATTATTACCGTACTACTAAATCATACAATAAATAGAAAATTAGACACTAAAAAAAATTAAAAATGAATTTGAATACTACGTTATAGCTTAAAAATGCTGTTTTTAATTTTTTATTACTTAATGATTTACATAATATTAAAAATACCTTTCTTAAATATACACATTTTACCACCGAAATCATCAAGGTCGCAAGTTGTATTATATTGTTCTTAATTTGTTTATGTGTGTCTAGTTAATTATACTAACATACTTTGAGTAATACTAACAAAGTTATCGGTAATATGCCTGAATTAAAGATAAATTAATAAATATATTGGTACTGTTGTGGAAAGATGAATATTTTTGCCTGTCTAATAATTTTACTGAATGTACTCGAGTACATGTATGTATAATATTATAATATGTATAGACTACGTCGAGGCAGGGGCCGTCTTCCAACTTGTTGTCTTGTTCAATCACGAGATTGTTACTTCTCGCAATAATATCTCCGTTCACGTGTTGACTTTGCTACTAAGTTAGTTGAACTCGGCTAAATAAAGGGTCCTGCAAACAGGCGCGACGCGCGACGCGAATCTCGCGCGACACAAAGGCACCGCTCCCGCTCGTTTCGCGACTTGGCGGTGCCTATGTGTCGCGCGCGATGTTATCGCGTGTCGCGCCTGTTTGAAGGAGCCTTAAATGTCTACGATAAATATTTTAGCGTAATCAGCCTATAATGTTCCCACTGCTGAGACACAGGCCTTCTTTCTTCGGCAGGGAGTGGGCTATAATATACACGCGAGTAATATCTTAACTGCAACCAATCCACTTCTAATAAACTTATAATGTATTAGTAGGTATATCTTGTAAATATATTCCAACTACCCTCACAAGAGGCAACAACCGAAAAAACATTCTTGCAAACTCACGTTCGGGCGCTGCTACTAAAAAATACACAATATCCCATTGCGGAACCCTTTTACCACAAAATAATGCGACGACAATACAAATCTTTGATCAATATCTATTATAACAACACCATTTTATTTAGAACTCTCATTCTCCCCACCTGTCTTTAAAAGGACGAAGAAAAGGGGAGGTTACTTACTTGGAGAGGGGTCAAGTTACAATGGCAAGGTATAATAGCCAGATTTCCTTTTTCAGGGGGGCAGTAGATTGGGAACGAAATGTCCGGAACCAGATTTGACACTCACCCTACATCGTCACATTACACCCTTTCTACTTTTGAGGCTTAGAAGTGTGAAGAACACTTTTGAGGAAATCATACAAGTGGTTTTGTTGTTGTGCGTAGTACAACCCGGGTGCCTAATGGGATTTCCCATCGACAAAAATGATGAACTTCCATACAAACTTTCATTCCCCATTTCTCCCCTTTACGGGATGAAGTTGTAGCGGTACCTACAACGCCACATGCGAACAACGCGTCATACTGACGTCACACAAAATCCTGCATCTCGCAAGCAGAGTTTACCGCACAACTAACATGTATATAACATGAATCATCGGGCAGTTGCCCGCCAGACACAACACCCGTCTAGTCGATCCTTCCCTTTTCTATGGAGGATGAGTTAGTGATTGGTTTTAATCCTTCCGTAATGCTCTCCTTCGTAACAAAAGGAACTTTTGTGTAAAATTTTCCTGCTTCTAGACCCAGCGGTTTAGGCTGTCAATGAATAAATTTAAATTAAGACATTTATTAAGTACCTACATAGAATTTCCATCTGTGGTTTGAATTAAAATAGAATTTACTCAGAGTTTGCCCAAAGGACTCATTAGTTTCCAACTTCTGACATAAAATAAAACAAAAAATGTTAAACTCTTTTTCACGTGAATGATGAAGGGACTAAAAAAGACAAGATGTTTAAACAAAATAATGTCGACCAAGAATTGTTAATTAGTGAGCAGTGGTGGCCCATAGTAGTAACGGCCGCGACTTACGAGTGGCAGGTCGTAGGTTCGAACCCAGACAGGTGACTACTTTGCGTAAATTTTTTCATCACCACTGTACACTGCTTTCAAAATGGTGAGGGAAAACATCTTGAGGAAACCGGTATGTCTTAGAACCAAAAATTCGAAGACATGTGACATCTACCAACTCACACTGGGCCCGCGCACGATTACGCCCTGTTTTTTTACCCAACTACGGCGAAGTAAAAAGGAGGGTTATGACTTTGTCCGGTATGTATGTATATCTGTTAAAATTATAACTTCCAAAGTACTTATAATAATTTGACAAAATAAGGTATCGTTAGAAGCGTCTTGACTGTCCGCTGGTTAAAGGCTATGTGACGTTACCCTAAATTCAATATGGAGCCGTCTAGAGAATATAAAGTAATGAATTTAAAAATCGTTATTTTGGGATGGTGCCTTGTGGGGTGTCAAATGAAAGGGCTTAATCAGCACATTTCATAAATATAAATATTACCTACTGTAATAAGCCCCAAAATAATTAAATAAAAATAGTTGGGTTAAAGGTTAAATAAAAATAATTGGGTTTTAGTTTTAAACTTTATTTTTACACTAGCTTCTGCCCGCGACTTCGTCCGCGTGAAATTTCTTGTTATTCCAACCCACCCCGTCGCATCGCATCGCCTGCCCGCGCTATTACTTCGTTTTTGCTTAGCGTTCTTTCTGACTTTTTTTCTTTTTGCTCGGCTCCTAAAGGTTATAGCGTGATGTTAGCCTATAGCCTTCCTCAAGAATTGGGCTATCAAATGCAAAAAGAATTTTTCAAATCCGACTGGTAGTTCCAGAGATTACCGCGTTCAACCAAACAAACAAACAAACTCTTCAGCTTTATAATATTAAGTATAGATTAGTATAGATTTCTATGATAACGGCCAACTCCCCCACACCAAGAGGAAGCGTGTGTCCCAGTAGTGGGAACATTAAAGACTAATATTATACAAGAATTATTAATGACTGAATATTGGTAAAGTTTTGCATAATCACAAGTAAAATCAGAATGAACTATTCAGCATTTACCTTCTCGAAACTTCTTTTATGTAACTTCTATAGGTACTAAGTAAACTACTTAAAGCAAAATAGAGCCCACCCTAAGTTTATTCAAAGTCAAAGTCAAAGTTAAAGCATTTATTTCAAATAGACACATAAAAGGCACTTTTGAACGTCAGAAATTACAACAAATAGAATTGATTCTAGTCGCCCATTCCAAAAGGTAGTTTTCGTATGGAGAAGAATGGGCAAGAAACTTCACCGTTACTCTTTTAAAATGTTTTACAATATTTTGCATACATTAATTATATAATAATAATATGTGAAGACGATGCACCTAAAATAAAATTACTATACCACAATAGGTCAAAGAATTAAAAATGAAACCATGACATATAAATTAATTATCTGATAGATACATGGTGCTCACATATTTACAAACATGATAAAACTAAACAAAAAAAAAAAAAAACTCGCGCCACTGTTACCGTAACCAACACCGCTTTGGATGTGTTCGGCTGTCCTCGAGATGTACTCGGTTTTAATGTATATCCGATTATGTCAGTGAGTGATGGCAAAGTATTCTGTCAGTGTTTTGTTTTCACTTCTGTCGGCACACCTGGAGTGTCACTTTTTTTTCGGTGTTAATCGTGATTACTATGCCTGGATTTTGTCGTCATAATATGGACATGGAAAGCACAGCAAGAGCTGTTGCAATGCTTCATGAGGGACGCTCTCATAGATCTGTTGCACTACGTCTCGGTGTGTCGTGACGAGCTATCCGAAAAGTGGGGCAATGCTTTTAGAAGACCGATAATCTAGCTAGGAGGCCTGTATCAGGAAGAATTAGAGCCACAACTTTCCAGGAAAGCCAGTACATCAGGTTAATTGCACAAAGAGAGCGTACCATAACCGCCCGAGCCTTACAAAACTGGCTGCAGCAATCTACTGGTACCAAAAACCAAACCAAAACTAACCATTCATAATCGTCTCCATAAAGATGGTCAACGTTCCCAACTGCGTTGTTTTAATGCATGACAAAGCTCGCTTACATACGGCCCGTGCCACATAAAGAGTACTTTTTGAGGCCAATATCACAGTTTTGTCATGGCCAGCTATGATTCCCGGTCTTCAGATCACGACTCGATCGGGTTGACCCCATCGAGTATTTATGGGATCAATTGAAAAGAAGCCTTTAACAAAACTACAGCCATGTCTACAGTCAACAGTAGCTGGTAAACGCGCTAAAACTCTGTTGGGAACGAATTCCGGAACAAAATGTTACCAAACTTATTGAAAGTGTACCAGGCTTAGAGAGTACATAAAGAGCAGAAGAAGCTTCACTCGTTGCTAACCTTAACATCTATACTAATATTATAAAGAGGTAAAGTTTGTAAGTTTGTATGTTTGTAAGTTTGTATGTAGGGGGTAATCTCTGGAACTACTGGTTCGAATTGAAAAAATCTTTTTGTGTTGGATAGTCCATTTATTGAGGAAGGCTATAGGCTATATAACATTACGCTACGACCAAAAGGAGCGGAGCATCAATGAAAAATGTTGCAAAAATGGGAATAATTATTTCTTTTTGAGAGCTTCCGTTGCGTACGCTGCGTAAACGGTTAAAGTTACGTAAAAATCATGTATGACGCAATTGTTCGCCTTTAAAAGTTCAAAAAAAAAGTCCGCGACAGTATATGTTTATCTGTCAAGGTTGACTAACTATAACCTTTTTTATGGTAATCAAATTTGTTCTAAAATAATGCATTATTTGCGAAGGTGTTTTTATAAACATGATATTGATCCTTATCCAAATAAATACGTTATTCAGCACAAGTATTTAGTTTTGAACAAAATTGCCCTTGACAGCATTTGATTTTAATGAATATTTTAGGAGATATCATAGTTTTAAAATAACTCCGCAAGGCGGCCGGCAGCTCTGCGAGGTACTATACCGCGTGGCCCAGCCGGGTGGCCGGCTAGGCTACCTAATACGAAACTGTTGTGCTCAGTAAACTGCTTTTTTCTATTTTAAAAAAGTAATTTTTCGACATAATACTTACGTTTGGATGATTATTATATAAACAACAAAATGTTAATCCTTATCAAAATAAATTATTTTATGTTCACAATGGCATTATAGTAATAGTAATATATAATTATCTAATCTCTGGAACTACCAGTCGGATTTGAAAAATTCTTTTTGCATTTGATAGCCCAATTCTTGAGGAAGGCTATAGGCTTTAACATCACGCTATGACCTTTAGGAGCCGAGCAAAAAGAAAAAAAGTCAGAAAGAACGCTAAGCAAAAACGAAGTAATAGCGCGGGCAGGCGATGCGATGCGACGGGGTGGGTCGGAGTAACAAGAAAATTCACGCGGACGAAGTCGCGGGCAGAAGCTAGTTTATCATAAAACGGTTACAGGAAATGGGTGACAGACTAAGTTTATTTTTCAAGTTAATTTGAGTTTATTTCCCTTACAAATGCTTTGTTTTTTGTGTAAATCGACCAAAACATACAAATTTTACCGATGACTATGTTTAAGGCGAAAGCGCCAGGGTAGCCCGCGAAATTCAATTTTTTTTAGGTTTTTTGGAATTTGCTGGTCAGTATTAAGTTGTACGTTGATTAATATATTAATCGCGGTCATAAGAAATATGTGTATACAGAATTATAATCATTAAAGTCATCAACACAACTCTCTAAGACCACGTAAGTCCAAAGAATAACTGTTTCATGAAATCATCATTCTTTGGACTTACGTGGTCTTAGAGAGTTATGTTGATGACTTTAATGATTATAATTCTGTAAACACATATTTCTTACGGCCGCGATTCATATATTAATCAACGTACAACTTAATACTAACCAGCAAATTGCAAAAAACGTAAGAAAATTTGAATTTTGCGGGCTACCTTAGCGCTTCCCCCTTAAACAATTTTTAAATTCCTACTCCAAACATAAATAGATTCATTGAAACCACTTACCAATTAATATTTTTAAATAACAGCTTATAAACTGGATGGGCCATATTTTCTTTTTTGAGTAGTTTACTTAAGTTACTACGTTACTTAGCAAATTAATACCGTTCTTAAGTTCGAGAACAAATCCTTTTGCTCATTTGGAAATGCCTTAATGGTCCTTTGAAAATACTCTAAAGACATAATCCTCCAAAGGGTATCTTATTGCCAAGTTATAAACACTGCGTTAAAGCTGAGTATTCGAGTTTTGTAAGAAGAGGTTTATGTTCAGCTCCCTTAAGAAGATTTTGGTAATTTTTTGTTGTGTGTTTTTGCCCTATTAGGTACTTTCTTAATGTAGTAATTTTTCTCTACACCGACAGAAGGTTGGAATATTGCGTTAGAATTTTTAATTTTTTTTTTTGTTGCTGACTGGGCCTTCTCTTGAAATCAATCACGCCTGATGGAAAGCGATAGATAAGGTATATGATGGAACGAGCATATGCAATAGACCTGGGGGCCTAAAAAGGCCACTTTGGCAGAATCATAAAAGGATAACATTATGAATCCTAATATGGCGAAGAAAGTCAGTGTTTTTCTTTTTTTTTTTGTTGCACTACGTAGGTATAATCAAAGAGATTGGGATTGAATTTGGATTGGATTGATTGGTATTTTAGCACAGACCAAAAAAATAACAAAAAAATCCTGCACCAATGTGATTTGATACGATTAACTTCACAGTTAACTGTCCATTAAGATTCATAATGTTATCCTTTTATGATTCTGCCAAAGTGACCTTTTTAGGCCCCCTGCTGTCTATACAGTAACAACTTTTTCACATAAACTCCCATCAAGATGGACCGATGACTGGTGAAGGTCGTGGGAATCTGCTGGTTACGAGAAACACTGGACCAATAGAATGTGGCGACGGTTGGGAGATGGCTATGACTTTCGTCTGAAATTATGAAAAACTTCCTCTTCGGACACTAATCAGCCTATAATGTTCCCTACTGCTGGAAAACAGGCCTCCTCTTTTCGGGAGGGAGTGGGCAATGATCTTCCACGCGGACATTGGGTCCGCGGGGAAAGCTTTAATTAACATTGTCCAACACAACACATTATCACCCTATAATTTCCCCATTGTTTGGACTCAGGAACTGTTAGAGGGACTGGGCTAATCCACCATGCAGGCCAGTGCGGGTTGGTAGAAGTCCCATGTCATCGAATTTTTGGTTCTAGAACATGCCGGTTTCATAACGATGTTTTTTACTTAAACGTTTTAAGAGCAACGATGATGAAATAATCTACACAACACTCTAAGACACGTAGTTGCAAAGCAAATTAATTATTTATTATTTTTTTATTAATGTTTAGTTTAATTATTGTAAATGACTTATTACTGTGTCATGAAATTTTAATGCATGCCTAATAAGCAGTGTTATATTATATTTATTGGCTATTTGGATTTTTGGATATTTATTGGCTTACATGTAAAAACATGTAAGCCAATAAATATATAAAAACAAAATACTCAGAAAGAACACATGAAAATAATAGTGAGGGCAGGCGATGCGATGCGACGGCGGGTGGGTCGGGAGTACTCGGGAGAACAAGAAATTTCACGCGGATAAAGTCGCGAGCAGAAGCTAGTTTCATTTAATTCTTACGTCACCTTTTCTAACCTTTCTGACAATAAGAATTCGGTGTCCTTTTATTTGAAGTAAATAATTTACTGTACTAAAATATAAGGAACTTGAAATTATGATAAATAATTATGACAAAGTCCTCATCAACGAGGACACGAAGTTTCACGCTCATGACGTCATTCCTTGACCTTAACCACAGACAATGTTGAAGAATGCTATGATTAGAACAAATTGAATATTTAATCATACAATACATTATGTATATTTATCGACATGTAAACGTAAGGGAGCCAATAAATGTCCATGTCTTAGGTCAGCGTAGTTTCTGAAGTAGCTATGCAAGAATGTATGTATTCTATAGTGCTATTGGATCAATTGATGCTTAATTTAATGCTTATGCTTATTTTGATGCTTGATTTGCTTAATTTTTGCTTTTTTTTCATTTTTTTATTTTTTTTCTGGCAAATAAATTTCATTTAATTTCATTTATAATTGTATAAACAGTGTGATCCCAACTTTTTAATAATAATAATAATCGTTTATTTGCATGAAATATGGTGTTTACATATGTCATAATACAATTCATAGTACTTCATATTCCGCCTACTAAATTCAGCATGCAAATTTTGGACGTGCCATGATGTATAGTTATTCATAGTTATATTCATTAAAATTATTTTAGAAAAAGTCAATAAGATAAGAAATTACAAATGTCAAAATAAGAATACAGGCAAGTCAAGATTAATAAAATTACAGGAACGTCAAAATTGATTAAATTACAGAAATGTCAAAACTATTTGAATTACAGAAACGTCAAAATTAATTTAATTACGGGAATGTCAAAATTAATTAAATTATTCTATTACTATTCATGTTTGTGCAATATTCCTATTTATATTAAGATTCAAAAATTCATTAATAGTATAGAAGTAATTTTCAATAAGCCATGTTCGGAGTCTTTTTTTAAATATATTCATAGGCATTTTATACATATTTTCACTATCGACTTTACTAAAATAGGTTAGGGTGGTTTTTTTTTTACGAACACTCCCATATCCAATATAATATATAAGCATGCCAGTGATAACAATTTATACTCTTTTAATATGGGCGTGCACGATTCTAATGGCCCTTCACCAAACAAAGCTCGTAAGCACTTTTTTTACCGTAAAATATCGTACAGGACAGAGCTATTTGCACGGGCTCAAAAGTTATTTGTGGAGATTCTCGTCCGGGGAATTACTATTACCATACTCGATCCTGACGCAGAACAGCGTTGCTGTGTTTTGTATGACTGCTGGGTGCAGTCAAGGTATATCATAATATTCCTTGCTGAAATGTTTCTTTCTCTGCCCACAGCATGCGCTACTGGGACGTCACCGAGAACCGAACCCGATGACGGTGATCGTTTCTCCGCCGAGACCAAACTCAGCAGTTCAGTATGTTATGGTAGACCAAAACAAAAGCTGGGGGAACACCGCCGGTGCGATACATATTAGTTTGTGGACAAGATCAAACGTGTTTTATATTGCCGGTACATCAGCCCATCACAATCTCGAGCCGAATTCTAGCGGTCGCGCCGAAAGATTCAAAACTTCGGCGGCCGATATAAAGGTGGTTGGGTGACGGACGTGCGGTGGATACACATAGTTAATGTCAGTATGTATCACTACTTTGAGGCCGTCATATCGTTCTTGGTGACGTCCCGGTGACGGCTGCAGTGGACAAACGCACTAAGACATCTCAGCTTTGTTTCAATTATGGCAAAGAAAGCTTCTGTTATTGCAGATGTCCTTAGGTGGTGACGAAGTTGTATAATTTCTGATTCAAGCAAGAATCGCGAAAAGTCTATAGTAATGCAAAAGCAGAGAGTACTTTGTTCTCCACACATATAAAAACATTTTACTTAATTTCAATAGGGCATTTTTTTAATAAGTACCTTTTATCCCTGCATACTTTTGATGTGTGTAGTAGTACATTTCCATAAAACAATGGATTTTGGATTTCATAAAACAATACAAAAAATATTTCTAACAAATTACCATCTATCATTGACAGGACATTAACTTTTTAAAACTTCGGCGCCCCCATTCGTTCATCACTCATTATCGACCCGAAAATTTGTTATTCATTATCTTTGTTTTTGTTCACTTCGATCGTATCAAACCAAAACATCAATATTATTGTATCGAACTGCGTCTGTTCTCTGCCTAAAATCAAAATTGTTCTTGCTGTTCCTGGGATTTTGGATAAACAAACACCAGAGGGGTAATTCTGGCACGGTTGGCGCAGTGGTTAAGCGATTGACTGCTGCGCTGCGTGTCGTGGGTTCGATTCCCGCACGGAACAAATATTTGTATGACCTACAAGTAGTTGTTCCTGTCTGGCTGTTTGTATATGTGAGTTTAAATGTTTGTAAATGCACCCACAATACAGGAGAAATTCCTAGAGTGGGGCAACGTTTAAAAAAAAATAAAAAAATTCTCGCAATTTTAAGAACGTTCACAGTCTGGATCTCAACCTCAATCTGTCAAAAATACCTCAAGTTTCTCTACATTTGTGACAAGTTTTTGACATTGTCGCTAAGATGAGATTGTGACTAGATTTGAACGGTTTTAATTCCGGGAATTGACCTCCAGGAATTATGTTTCCATTTCCTTAGGTCTGTTAGAGACCTAAACTAAGGACTTAAACTCAAAATGCAGTGGACTGTAATTTAAAGTAATATAATCCAAAATAGGTACAATAATTGAAGATGGCAAACGTATGGAGTGCGCGCGTGTCAGAAAGGTGAATAAAGACTATATGTATAGGTAATAATATCAGCTTAATTAGCAAGCTTTGAGTGTGGTTGATTGGTGTCATATACTGTGTCTGGTGGTTACTAGTTATTTACTGTATGAAGTACCCATGAATATGGGGTGTAGGGAAAGGGTTTTATTGAAGAAAAGCACAGAAAGACAAGACTAGGCATTTATTTCAATTAGGCTTGTCAGTTAATGAGAAATCTAGTTGTCCGTTCCCAAAACTAGGTCATCATGAAGAAGGAAGGACAAGCAAACTTCATGGTAGCTTGTTTTAAAGTATTGTATCAAAACAATGTACATTTGCATAAACAATTATCGTTACCACATCAATGATTAGTCTCTTGGACCATTTCTCAAAGCAATAGCAAACTAGCAATGGAAAGAAACAGAACATGAATATTCAGTAATTCGATTTAACATAAAAACAATATTAGACTTATTATTTTATACCACTTAGAGGATAACACAGTTAACAGCAATAATATTAATTAACTTACATGAATGGTAGTCCATCTTTCACCACAGTTGAATCCAAGAGAGCCAGAAATGGCGGACTCGCCTGTTTTATAGTCCCCCCAATATTACTCAAGTACATCTTACATTCCCGCCATTTTTGACAATCATACATTTTGACCAAATAACTTTTAATATTGATAGTCTTCTGTAAATCTATTTTGACAGAACTGTTTTAAAACGATAAAAGATATTCAATGTACTATTTTATAACAATTTATCAGACTATAATTGGATGAAGTCCCATAAATATACAATTCCACTGAGTATACTACAATTATTATTTGTAATCACATATACATCAAAAATAGCACATAAAATTAAAGAAATATTTCAAATACTATGTTTAACTCAGCTATCCTTAATTCTTAGTTTAAAAAAAAAATAAGTTATTGTATTTATTTAGACCAATTCACAAATCACCGGTTCGTTCGGAATTCATTGCTTCGTCTAGAAATATTCTTGACAGTTTAGAAAGAATATTTCATTTATACATACTAATTCCATGCAATTTAGGAAAAGAAATAAAGATTATATTCTATAACTCTACATATTCTGACACGCGCGTGCGTCGCCCGAGATCGGTGAAGTGGCGCGACCGCCCGCGTCCCGCACGTTGCACCTCTCGTCGTCGCCCGCCGCCTTCCGCTGTCACACGGCAGCAGCCGAAGGTTGCCGGAGGCGCCCGAACAGGGTCTATACAGAGTCAAATTGAATTAGCTAGCGAAACTCTACAGTCGTGAGGAGTATCGATATATAACCCGATAAAATAATAAAAAATAAGTTTAAAAACTAAAACCCGTCTACTGTAAAGGATGAAACATGAAAGTACCTTCCCGTGGTCGCATGCTACCATAGCTTAGGTATAAGTATGTATGTCAGTACAGCGGCATGCGACCACGGGAAGGTACTTTTTTGCTTCATCCTTTTCAGTAGTCGGGTTTTAGTTTTTAAACTTATTTTTTATTTAATTGTCCACTGGTTATAGGCTACGCGATGTCACACTAAATTCAATATGGCGCCCTTTAGAGGACATAAAGTAATGATTTTAAAAATAAATGTTTTAGGATGGTGCCTTGTTGGGTATCAAATGAAAGGGCAGAATATTTAGCACATTTCAAAAATATGAATATTACTGAAATAAGCCCAAAAATAATTATTTTGGGCTTATTTCATGTACTGAATCCGTGGCCTGGTTGCACGTCGATGTCCCTGTCACTCTGTATATTTCGCCACTCGGCTGTGCGAATCATGCCAACCCGAACAAATGTTTACCATGCCTAACACTTATTCAAACACGTAGCAACTTTAACAAGTACTAAAACACCACAAAACACAGTATATCAAGAGAGCTAGCGTGCACAAACGAAAAGTAAAAGCTATTTAATTAACAAAAAGCAACGTTGTTAGCGGGAACTCTTTGTGTGTATAATGGAACGAAGCAAACTATTGTCCGGTTCGCGACATGATTTATTTAACTTACTACATGTCCTGGCGTACGACATTACAAATAGGTATTATTTTGCAATGTAATTTTTTACGAGATTAGAAAGATAACATATTGTCGGTTTTAAATCGATATACGTCGGAAATACGTTAGTCCATCGTTTGACTAATCGGGACACCAGCGCCACCAAGCGGCGCTCGACGGACTCTTGATCAGAGTGAAGTTGAATTTGTCGGTGGCGGTCAATCAGTGAACACGTTTAGCAATTGTCGCGCGTTCCGTATTGTTGTGTCGCGTGATTCGCTATTGTGATTAATTTGTTCGTAAAATTACAATTCCATTTGAACTGCAAACGGTTTTCTATTGCGCAATAACCAACACTACCCATAGTACGCCCACAGTAATTAAAAAATGGCTGATGATAACGAGAGACACGTACCTTCTCCGTCATATCTATCTATACTTATAAAGCTGGAGTTTGTTTAAACGCGCTTATATCTGAAACTACCGGTCGGTTTTGATTTTTTTTCCTTTCATAGCCCAATTCTCAAGAGCGTTTACGCCGTACGGCATTACATACAAAGTTTCAAGCCTTTATTTTTTTAAATGAATGAACCGATTTTAATGAAACTTCATACACATAAGCAAGATACAAAGATCTAAAAAGTTAGTAGAGAATGGATGGATGTTTGTTACTCTTTCACGCCAAAGCAACAACTACTAAACTGATTTTGATAAACTTTACAGTAATACAGCTTTTATATCAGAATAACGCACAGAATAATATATTCCCACGGTATCGACACTTATGCGGGTGATACCGAGGGGCGCTGCTAGTCCTACTTCCTACTAATATTATAAACGCGAAAGTTTGTGAGAATGGATGGATGGATGTTTGTTAGTGAACGGATTTGGATATAATTTGGTACCCAGATAGTATATAACGAGGATTAACACATAAGATACTCTTTATCTTTATCATCTATGAATATGAGACTGAAGATGAAAGGCAAAAAAGGGAGAGTACAAGAAGAAAAGATCTCCAGATGAAGCAAGTGCCTCACCTGAACGTTGTAAAGCCATAGCGCCTACCATAAGTCAATAAAAATGTTCAATAAACTGCCGACAGAAATAAAAAGTATAGTATATTATACAAGTGAGTTTCAGAATAACCTTAAACGGTTCTTGTTAAATAAGTGTCTATATTCAATTGATGAATTATAAATAAATACAAAAGTGGGATGTAACTTAAGTAATTTATAACTTTGTTTGAATTAAATTAATTGAATTTTTTTGTATTGACTTATGACATTAATTTTTATGTTTTATATTATTTTTATTATTATTTTATGACATTAATTTTTTTTATATTTTATATTATTTTTATTATTATTTTCACATGAATGTAATTTGGATAATTTTAATGATTTAAATATGGATCTCATGCATGATGTTCTTATATATATTTAGTTATAGAAATTCAGACACAATGTAAAAATTGTTATTGAATAAATGAATTGAATTGAATATCCCGATATTTCCACGGGATCGAGACTTATGCGGGTGAAGCCGCGAGGCACAGCTAGTCAATTCTATAAAGAAGATGTTTTTAGATAAAGTATGGTAACCAATTTATGTGACATTTGTGAAGCTTCATGCTCAACATTATTTACATTATATGGTTTCATGGTCTCAATGGAGAAATTGCGAGAATTTTCCCGATGACGGAAAAACAGAACTGTCGACTCGTTTCTCGTATCCCTTGTTTGCTGAGACTGTTTTAGTCGCGAGTATATTTCGGAATTAATTTCCCGACTCAATAAACACGAAAGTGAAACCGTATATGAGTAGCTTTATGTTTCACGAAAATTATACATTAATGAGAAAACGAAAACAGGAAATTATTTAGGGCGAATTTCACCGATGAAACTGAACGCGATTAGCCAGCTAAACCGCGTCCAAGACTTGTCAGTGTCAATGTTCTACGACAATGATGACACTGACAACTATTGAACGCAGTTTAAATGTGCTAATCGCGTTCAGATTCATTGGTAAAATTCGACCTTAATGTCCTGACATATACCTACCTAATACATAATTATTATATAAATAGTTGTAGTATAATCGAGGCATAGGTAACTTTAAAAAAACCGGCCATGTGCTTGTCAGACTCGCACTCGAGGGATTTAATACTTAACACGAGGTTCAAATTAAAAAAAAAAACATGTTTTTTTTGTATATATCTTGTGTATTCTTCTTGTATATTTCTTTCTTTCTTCTTTCTTCTTTCTTCTTTCTTTCTATTCTTCTTGTATATCTATTATTTTTGTTGTTATAGCGGCAATAGAAATACACACTCTGTGACAATTTCAACTGACTAATTATTTCTTTTCATGAGATACAGCCCGCGGACAGACAGACGGACGGATGGACGGATGGACAGCGGAGGCTTAGTTATACGTTAGCACCCTTTAAGTACGGAACCCTAAAAACTTAAATCTACAAGTAATAATTATATTAATACACAAATAATAATTATAATTGTTAGTGAGACCCAATCTAGTCTCTTTCTTGTTACCAGGTTGTGATTATCTAGGAGGATCCATGGAATTTCTTGTCCGTTCTTCTCCATAGTAACGCTTTGGAATGTGCAACAAAATCAAAATCAAAAGTCATCCATTCAAATTAGGCTGAGAATCGGCACTTTGCGAACGTCAAAACTACATAAGAGAGCCCCTCAAAACGCCTTCCCACTTCCCCTTCACCACTTCCTAGCGCTTTCGCTGGAGAGAAAAAGTGGCGCAAACAAACTCCCCAGCAGCACATCTGTCTGTTCAGATAGAAAAACTTGCTGCATTACAATACTA
This sequence comes from Luperina nickerlii, assembly GCA_963855955.1. NCBI lineage: Eukaryota > Metazoa > Arthropoda > Insecta > Lepidoptera > Noctuidae > Luperina > Luperina nickerlii. The sequence continues at coordinate 17,862,574 of OY979678.1, forward strand.
GATATGCAAAGTAATCAACATTACGAGACATTAAATTATTTGCCATATGTCAGCTAGCCACGCCAAAATACCAATAAATACAATGAAAACTATGCTCAAGCAACTAGCTTCATCTTTCTGTATGATCGACTCTTTTGACAATTCAACAGTGTCAGTAAGTAAATGATTTAATTGGAATAAATGCTTTGAGGTATACTAGAATTAGATTAACGAGAGTGTTTTGTAAACAAAAGCCCATTCCACACTAACCATACAAAGGCTCTCGTTGAAAAATCGACAGGTGCATGTGATAGCATTTTGCCATCGCCATTTGCTTATTTATCCTGCACCCTCCGTCGAAGGCGGGAAAAGACAAGCACATATCGGAGAGACATTTTCGCACCAATTATACCACGGATTCTGTTGGATTCCGTTTACAATTTACTGTGATGTAGGTCGAAGCTCAAACGTACACCTCGATATAGCTATCGTTTCGAAATATGATGGGAAGGTTTCCTTTATATTTTTTTTTAGTTTCAGTAATCCGTTGAATGGGATTTTTTTTGGGACTTTCAAATTTGTTTGGCTGTTTCTTGATTGAGTTTTGATTAAGAACATTATAAAAAAAAACCGTTTTGTCTTTGTATTTAAGATAACAGCACACCTGCTATGCCTTTGATATTAAAAACATACTTTATCATGATAGAAATGTAAACAAAACGCAATCGTCTTCTGTCACTTTTGTTTTGTCGTCTCTCTCTCTCTCTCTTTCTCTCTCTTGCGCTGTCAAATGTTTTGTCATGCACTTGCATGTTCTGCTGACATAGGTATCTTATCTAGTAGGTATGTAATAAATCTTTTTTAACTAAATTAATCTTATCTTCTTTCATCAAATTCATCATATCATACATAGGTGACGGCGAGCCGAAAACCGCTGGGTGCTTCTAGTAAATCATTATTTCAATTGTGCCCAATAACATTATGTATACAATAACAGCTTATTTTTATTAGCTGTCCAAAATTTATAATTTTTTTTTGTAAAAATATATCCTGGTTTTCCTGCGGTACCTTTATCAATACAGCTGCCCTACATATCCAAAGTGGGGAGTAAAATACAAAATTGAGATTGACGCTGAACATTCCCGCCATTTTTAATTGGTGACGTCAATGAAGTAACGTGTGACATCCGAATCGTGTTGCCTCCGGAAAACATTAATTTTAGTACCAAAAATATCCGTGACTGGCAGGCGAGCCTGAGCTAATTATGTTCAAAAGTACACATAGGCCACCTTGAACCACAAATCAATGAATGTGTTTAATGCTAAACCTATTTTAAACATCATTCTCTCTCTCTCTCATCTTCAAACGATTGGAAGAAAGAGAACGATGTTTTAAATACGTCTCTCATTTAGTTATTTGTGAAAATGTCATTCAATCATTTGTGGTACAACTGGCCTTAAGAGGAAATGCGGGTGGTCGTTTCTCCATAGAAACTCTCTCGCCTGTTTTCTTTCTTGTTAATGACCACAAAGCAATTATTTTTTACAGAATAATACATTTTAACTACTTGTATGTCCCTATGTTTTCCATTGATGATACATATTATTTTTATAAGCACCGGCCCTCAAAAAATGCCGATTTAAACCGCTGTCAACAGAGGCTTAATATTGTACAAATTTGACAACTATTAATGAAAAAAAAAAACATAGGAACACAGTATATATCCTTCTTATTCAGTTTATGAAATATAAAATTGATCCAATACTGGAGGAGGAAAAAGGCGAGAGCCAAACCTCGAATTAAGACTTTTAACTTAGGCTTTTTCAAAAGTCTCTGCGACCGCATTTTCTCTTAAACATGCTTGCATTATAAACATGCTTTAAGCATTAACTAATCTCAGATTTGTGGGGAGACTGAGAAGGCCTTGAAAATTCCAAAAAAAAAAATCTAAATTTTTCAAATGTTTTACTTAGAAAAAACACAAAAAAGTAGAACTTGTTTTGATAAATATTGATCTGATACACCTATTCTTGATCAGCGGGATTATCCAAAAGGGTTACCGCTGGCCCGGAACATAAAAGACTAAGGAAGGAACACGGGTGGGTTTTAGTCAGTAAGAGTCTGACACTCCCTTCCGCTCCACCCAGAGCGGGAGGGGTCATTTGATGATTTCCCATCCTGAAAAAAAAAACTCCTATTGTTTAAGCTACGGAATATCTTCTCGTCCCACATACCGCAGCATCTCAAGACGAAAGTCTTTGACCAGTGCCTGTTGCCAGTGATGACTTATGACAATGAAACGTTGTGACGAATCAGAAATGAAGAGAAGAAGAATCAAGGTAACCGACAAACCCCGCACAATGGCCAAACTTAAGTGGCCGTCGGTAAGGGCAAATTGCTCGCAGAACAGATGGCCGATGGGGTCGAAAGGTTCTGGAGTGGTGAATGCGTACTGAAAGAGGTAGCGTTGGGAGGCCCACACGGTGGACAGATGACCAGAGAGGCAATCAATTGTCGTAATTTGAAGAACGATCACAGTTTGCACCCTAATTGTGTAAGTAACACACTTTTGATCACGATTTGAATCATTTTGAAGGATATTACTAATACATTGCTTCATAATGTTCTAAAAAACTGTCTGCTCAACAACGCAAATTCAATTAAATTCAATTCATTTCAATTTATTCAGGTAACAATTTACATTGTGTTTGAAATCATACATCTATAAATAAAAACATAAAAAAAAAACATGTACATTAAAAATATTACAATTAATTAATTATGGACAATAATACTATTATAAAAAAAATAATAAAAAATGAAACGAAAATTCTATAACAACAACAACAATTACGAATTAACAAAAATCATAAAATTAAAAATAAAAACCAAAATATAAATAACGCAATGAATGTTGTCGAAATGTCAAAATGAAAGCCGTAATGGCTTTCATTTTACTGATAGTGTGTTACGCAATTACCACGCTAATTTATATCTCAATCTGTCAAAAATACCAATAATTTCCCTACATTTTTGACAAGTTTTTGACATTGATTGTCGCTGAGATGAGGTTGCGACTAGATTTTGAACGTTATTAATTAAGGGAAAAAACAAGAAAAACAACAACAACAATGCACAAACAACATGCATGAACAATGCTGCAGTAATCCGCTGGATGCGGGAAGCCCGGTCAAAGTGGCGGTGCTTTGGGGGGCAGTCGCCTCCTTCTGCGAAGCAGTCATGCTAGCGAAGGAGGCGGCGGGACGGCTGAGGGAGAGAGCCTCCCATCCGAGCCGCCGCGGGAGACGCTCCGGGCGTCGGGAGCCGCGCGACGACTCCCGGCCACCGTAGGCGGGGGCCTGCGGGCGGAGAGTAATGGGTAGCTCACCGTCCGATCAGGACCAGGCCCGTGCCGGACGGCGCGTACGTGTTCCACGCGCGCCTCAAAGAGATGTCAGCATGAATTGAAGGGGCCCGATAGGGCCGAAGCCTGCCGGGCCAGCGGGATTGTCCGAAAGGGTTACCGCTGGCCCGGAACATAAAGGGCTAAGGAAGGAACACGGGTGGGTTTTAGTCAGTAAGAGTCTGACACTCCCTTCCGCTCCACCCAGAGCGGGAGGAGTCATTTGATGATTTCCCATCCTGAAAAAAAAAAAAAAAGTGGCGGTGCTTGGGCAGGCTTATATGTCTAGCAGTGGACGTCTTTCGCCTGAAATGACGATGATGATTAATAAGTTTTAAACTTTTATTCGTATTTATGGGTGATACTCATTGTGCTTTTCAACCAAAATGCTGTAGAATAGTTGTATTTTCGAATAAAAATCGTTGGACTTTACGTTACGTTTACGTCTTGCGTTCGTGCTCTGCACATCACTTATTGACTGTCAACTCTTCACGAAGCAAATCAAACGTCAACTCGAAAGCTTTGGCACTTGCCCTTTCACTCACACCAACCACATTCCGGTTACACTCGACGTGAAAATTTAAATTCCTTTACACAAATTCAAGAGAGAAACGTTCGTTAATCAAGTGTATTGTTAAAATAACTGCTAAGCTTATTTGGCGATAAATTAACGGCTCAGGCGTATAGCTGTCAGTCTCTTGTCTTGTCAAGCCTGAAATTCTCGAAATAGGAGCCCATTGTGCACCGCTATACAAATAGGTGTATAGCACCATCAATTATACGGAGTGGCATTGCGTTCTTTCGTTTCGGAGTAGACTATAACTCGGTAATTCTTAAGAATTTCGAAATTTTGGTACCTACTAAGGTCAACATTTTTGTAAGTAATTATTTATAAAGCGCTATACGGTTAATTTGGCATAGCATAACCAGATTATAATGTTCCCACTGGTGGGACACAGGTCTCCTCTCTGTGAGAGGGAGTGGGCCATAATCCACCACGCGGTCCCAGTGCTTGTTGGTGGATGACACAAGTGTTCGATTTTTTTGGTTCAGTGGTGCTGAAATTAAATACACGAAGTAAAGTGCATATCTGGGTTTGAACTCACAACCTACAAATCGTAAGTCGGGGCTGATACCATTGGGCCACCGCAGATTATTTTGGTGCGTGGCAAAAATCAGAACTAACGCCGTCATCTTGTTTTTTGGATTCATTTTAAGTGGCATTTCACAAAACATTTGCACCAATATTTACCAACAGCGCTCCCCTGTCAACGTCATTCGAGTGCCAAAAGATCCTTGTGGCAGTGTTTATGACTCGTTAGCTTAGAGGTCGAATACCTAAGCATGACAGCCAAGCGTGGGGTCCTGTTTTAGATCCATAGGTCGGGGAAAGCGTTATTGGGTTTTTCCATTAGGAATTTTCTAAAACAGCCCAACTCTGGATTTGTGTCTGGCTCGACACCTATTTCTGTGATCTATACGCAACATTATCAGCTATCAGCATATGTTCTCACTGCTGGGACACAGGTCTCCTCTCTGTTAGAGAGAGTGGGCTGTAATCCAGTGTGGGTTGGTAGATGCAAATTTTTGGTTCTAGGACATGCCGGTTTCCTCATGATGTTTTCCTTCACCGTTTTGAGAGCAGTGGTGAGGAAATTATTTAGACAAAGTAAAGCATCTGCCTGGGCGAACATAGGCGCCACGGACAGCCCTCTTTGCAGGGGCTGCCTTGATACCGAGGAATCAGCCGCCCACGTCATCCTGGATTGCGAGGCCGTGGCAACGTGCAGAAATCCTCGGAACAATGAGGTCGCTCCGCAAAGCCTGTGAAGCTCCCAGGAAGCTTCTGTGCTTCTGGGCGGAGCTAGGCTGGCTCTGTTAGCCAGAATCCCCACGCACAACGGACCGAATGGGAGTCTAAGTGCGGAAAAGGGAGTCCCATCATCATCATCATCATCAGCATCTGCCTGGGTTCGAACCTACAACTAAAACTCATAAGTCAGAGCCATTACCACTGGGCCACCACAGCTCTTTTATCATGGGACTCAGAATATAATGGGCGATATGACAAAATATATTCAAAAATCAATGAGCAATGTGACGCATCACTAATCTTGCATGAAATCCCTATGGCTCAAAAATCCAAAGAATGACCAAAAAAACACCCGTAAACATTGAAAACAGATATCGAAGCAGGCTCCACATCTAGACCGTCTAATCCGCCCTTAAAGAACCCAAAATAAGAAAACGAAAGCAAAGCCAGCGAATTGAATCCTAAAGGAGGTAACCACAAATTGACAAGAAGGAGCCTTTTCGGCTTCACTGAGGACCCTAAATGTTTGCCCTACTCAATAAGGGACAAGGCATCTTTATGTCCCTAAAATGAGTAAACATTGCTTTTCAAATGTACAGAGAATGGGTAATATTATTTCTGGAGTTTTTGTGTAAAGTTTGTTCTTTTTGAAGTGAAATCTTCTTAGTCAGCGGCGTTGTACACTTTTTTGTAATGGGAGAAAAAATGTTAAACTCGCGTCAGGACACATGACCTGATCGAAAATTCGTAAGACAGATGGCCGTAGCCCGCGCGTGTTTTGTTTATAAGACGATTCACAAAATACACACTTAGTTGTTCAAGTTTTCACTTCTGTCGGCACTCCCGGAGTGCCACTGTTTTTTTTGTCTTTGAAAGAGTTAAGCTGTCAGGTGTCTAGAATGTGTTCACGCTGTAAACAGGGTGGCAGAGACGCGCAACCTGTTACCATGGGTCTGAAACCATGGTAACATGGAAAAATAATTCAACTCAGCGAGGTTCAGAATGATGTAAGTACTGAACTTACATGATCACCATAGCCCGTAAGACGCTTCGTGGCTCTATTGACGCGCCTGATCTACATGCAGTGCTGGCAATTTTTATTTTTTTTTATTTGAAATTGGTTTGCTCTTGGCTCTAGTCTAGGTCAAAGGTGACAGAGACAAAGTCTACGATGGAGTGAGCTTACCCAGAAAGAAGAAGCCTGTTCATTCTTACTTTGAAGAGATTTTTTTTCTCGCTTTTTTGTCCCTGGCAATTACTGCCGCTGCAGGAAGCACAGGTTGTTTGCTATGAGAGTGATTTACGAAAGTGTATTAACTTTTTACCTGAACTCGATGTTTTCATATTTTCTCTCGTATATGTGTGTGTCGTGTGTGTGTGTGGTTTTAGCTATTTTCACTAAAGAAAAAGGCTCAAATTAAAAGTTAATCGGGCTTTGAAAGGACTTAAAAAAGTCAGACCAATTGATCCTAATTTTTGAAGTTATGGAACCCTCCACCATAACCATAATATATTTCTCCGTTTATCATATATCAGCATCTACCATAAAACGTCAGTATTGCCATGTTGCGCGTCAATTTGAGAATATATTATTATAACCCTGTTCCCTAACGAGCGTTATATTTCCTGGTGCATCAAACTCTAAGTAAATGACATACGAAGTACCCAGCATAACTTGACATACAGCGAAATGTGGCACTATACAAAAAAGTACTGAATTTGACAGCTGTCAAAACGAACAGCACTACCCGATATGAGGTGTCAAGAGATTTTGGTCAATGTATAATATCGAAGAACAGGTTTTAAATGAGCCATTTTATTCGTAAAATGTATGAATCTAAAAACGATAAAATGGGTGGAATTGCTTTAAGAAAGAATCTATTAGCAGTTAGGGTAGCTCGGAGAGGCTACAGTATGGGTTGCCTTGGTTAGGGTGCCCATGTTAAATGGGTGTCATTACATCGACCACGATACTAACTGCAATATTTTTTTTTATCGTTCGCCTTTGAAAATTTAATGCAAAGATACTAGAGGACTTTATGCATCTGTAGTTAATATACCTACCAGAATGAATGAAAAAAAATATGGAGCTTTTGGCTAAATAATAACAGTCGCACGAGTCGATCGAAGGTTAAGCTACGTTAGCCGCGGTCGGTTGGTGGATGGGTGACCATCTATTAAACAACGAGCCTCCCGTGCCTCGGAAAGCTCGCTAAGCCGTTGGTCCAGGCTGTCATTCGTAGACTCTGGCCACCTGTCTGACCAAGGGGTATCCTGTTACCACAACTGGGTTGTGGAGCTCAGATAGGCAGTCGCTCCATGTAAGATACTGGTATTCAGCTGCATCCGGTATGACTGGAAGCCGACCACAACATACTTGGGAACAAGCTAGGCAGATGAATTGAACAAAAAACGTTAATAATATTTGTAGTCTTAGAGAAAAAAATCAACCATTTTGTCGTCATTTTCCCAAGGGTGTTGTTAACGGTCACTAAAGGGACTTTCCTGATTCTCCATTTCATGAAAGTAGTTTCAAAAAATATTGTTACAAGATTACTTTTTGTTCAGATTTGGACCTTTAAAAACCTTTTGTTCGTCTTTTGTCAGTCTCTAAAAAGAGCGAAAAAAAGACCACAGAAAACATGAAAAATAACAACAAATTTAAATAAGTATAAATTGCAACTGCATTAATGTAACGTTCATTCTAGATCACAATCAGAATATGCATGTATGTTCCAAAAGCTGCGCTCACATCCAAAATGTCCTCCCGGCACCGCTCGCATGGAGACCCGCACGTAGCCAAGATAAGCGTTATTTAATGAAGATTTATCTTGCTCACTGCACACTGGATTTACTTCTCCAATGAATATTCTACTCTCGCTGATAACATTGGCAGTTTAAACCGAATGCAATAAAATTAAACATACTTTGAGATAAATAATGATAAGGTTTATTTATTATAGGGTAAGGGGGTAATGTACGCGTTTTACAAATTTTCCTAAATAATGTGGGTTAAGATAAAGTTTGACAGGTTTTCTGGTCGCGCATACAAAGTAGCATATAACTGTCCGAAAAGGGACATGGGTCTCTTTTCAAACCTCTATGTATGTTCATTTGATTACAATTATTGTTGGTGCATACTTTGGCACCTTAGGTAAGTACGTTGCGTACCCTGGACACCCATCCCTGCGTTCAACTTTGCTAACTGGCTTTACTAACTAGCAAACTAACAACAAACTTAAATTGTCCGTATATTCAAAACACATATTCTGTCATTATTTGACAGTTATATGTTACTATAACTCGGCAAATTGACGTAGCGTCTTAGTTTGCCCGATTTATTAATTTCTTTGACTTTACCACGATATGAGGTGGTGTCGTCAATCGGTCGGGCTGGTTTACAAATTTAAGGTAGCTGACGCTCTATTAAGCGGGCTATGCTCGGAGTTTCTTTGACGGATAAAATCAGAAACGAAGTTTCCCGTAAAAGTACCGGAGTTACCGACAAAGCTTGCAGAGTAAGCAAACTAAAGTGGCAGTGAGCTAGCCATGTTTGTCGAAGGACTGATGACCGATGGAGCAGACGAGTCCTGGAGTGGAGACCGCGTATCAGCAAGCATAGCGTGGGATGCCGCCCTGCTCGATGGACCGACGACCTCAAAAAGCTGCTTCGGCTGGGACTTACCGGATTCGGAAGGCGGAGGAGAGGGTGTTGTGGAGCAGCATAGGAGAGGTTGAGTTGATTGAAGTAATTTCGAATAGCCCAAATAATACAAAATAATCACAAAATGTGGTTACGAGCTTAGAGATTTTTCTAAAACAAACACTATATTCTCACACACAGTTTCTACACACACACACAACACACACACACAATTCCTAGCACACAACACACACACACACACACACACAACACACAATTGACACAATTACTAGCTTACCCTTAATGAAACTCATAGGGAAAAGAAAACCTACCGACGCTCTATTTTCCACTGAACACAGAGTCGAACTCCTGCATAATGAAAATGCAAAAAGCTTTCACTTGATCCGTTTTTAGGGTTCCCTACCTCAAAAAGAAAAACGGAACCCTTATAAGATCACTTCGTTATTCGTCTGTCTCTCCATCGGTCAAGACCCTTTTTCTCAGGAAAAATAAAATGAAATACTCATGGCTGCAATCCCTTGAAGCAGTGAAAAATCAAACTTCTAAGTCAACGCAATCAAAAGATACGGGCGTTTATGTTTCGGAATCAAAACCTATAGAGTACTTTCCGTTGACCTAGAGTCATGAAATTTGGCAAGAAGCAATGTCATGTAACACAAGTAAAGGAAAACACCCGAAAACAAAAAAATCCCGTGATAAACTCACAAATTTGAACGGAACCCTTTGTGCGCGAGTCCGGCTCGGACTTGACCGGTTTTTTTAAGAAAATTAAACAATTCTAACTTGGGAAAACTAGGGAAAACTCACTGTGCCTTACACCGAAAACCAGGTGCTTAAAAACTTCAAGTTTGGAAGTAAAAACCGGTAAAAACAGGGGTAAAACAGGATTAAAACAAGGATCGAGTAATAAGGTTACCTGAGCGCTCAAACTGTGTTACTGGCATCAACGTAACGAGGTCTGAGTTATGTCTGCATGCATACAATCTGACACTAGTTTAGTAGTTTCAAAAAATAGTTTCAGCTTTCTGTGAGGACTTTTATTTATCGTGCTGTTTGCAATACGTTAAACTTCAAAGCCTAACTTTTGATAGCAACGTTTTACTCAAATATAGAGTCGAAATTTAAAAAAAAATGATATCATACTAAATATTCGTATTCACTTAAACTGGGCGACATCTAAATGAATGGCTAATTAAAAGCACGTTGTAGCATTATCAGCCGACGCTAAACCGAGCGTTGTAAATCTAACAACGCGTTTTTCGTTAAGAATTCGTAAGTGTCGCTTAGTTTTAATGAAAACAGACAAAAAAAAATCAAAAATAAGTCGATTGGCTAATACAATTATTGAATTAGTTCGTAGCTTCTGGTGTTGATGCCATCTCAGATGCGTGTGGCAAGAAACACATTGTTCCGCTGTTGAGCATGTTTCCTGCTTTTCACATACACATTAGATAGATAGATAGATAGATAAATCGTTTATTCAGTGCAACAAAAGACACAAATACAGGTATTAAAAACATCCAAAAAGTTGAAAAAAAAAATTAAAAATAACAAACATTAAAAAGATAAATTGACCCATAGACACTTAACTAATTAACGTCTATAACGGTCGATCACTACTGGGCGGTGTGTGTCTCATGGTTGCACCAAATGGGAGTCCAGCTCAGCATATGCCAGGTACAATACCTGACGCTGGTATTCTGCTGCATCCCGTTAGTGACACACTGATGTCGAGAAGACACATCTGAGTTTCAACAAAATGGTACCCACATAGTGCGGAGCGTATATTATAAAGGTGGTAAGTACCCACAGTTGACTTGCTTTTAAAAACCGACAGAAAGAAAGATTTTGAAATTTTAAACTTAATCATTATTTGTGTAGTGTCTACTGGATTACTTGATTATCATAATGTAGTTAATAATATGTTATGTAATGAATGACTAGTTTAGGTTTTTAAGTGTGTATGTGTACGAGTTTACATGTTGGTGTATAATAATATATTGTTATGTTATGGTTTTATAATAATTATGTACAGTGAGTATAGCATAATTGCTTATATATTTTCTATTTTAATACCTATGTTATATGCGTTTCGTTTTACACAGTTGTACATTACGTGTAGTACTTCTTAGGGCTGATTTTTCCATCGCCAGATGACTTTTATTTGAGGAATTAAATTGACGTTTGACAGTTTTTGTATGAAATAACTGTCAACATTTCACATTTATTCCTCGAATAAAGTTATCATGGGATCTAAAAAGGCCACTTTCGCAGAATCATGAAAGGATAACGTCATGAATCATAATATGGCGAAGACAGTCCGTGTTTTTATTTTTTTCGCTGCACCACGTAGGTATAATCAAAGAGATTGGGATTGGATTTGGATAGGATTGATTGGTATTTAGCACAGACAAAAAAATATAACTGAAAAATCCTTCACCAATGGGATTTGATACGATTAACTTAATAGTTAACTGTCCATTATGATTCGTAATGTTATTCTTTTATGATTCTACCAAAGCGGCCTTTTTAGGACCCCAGATGATTGAAAAATCAGCCCTTAAAAAAATAAGTACTTATAAGACTTAGTATGACTTACATTTCTTCTCTATGTAACGAAACGTGCTTAAACGTGACGCGTCCTTGAAGGTTCACTCTCAATTCTAATTCAATTATCGAATCACCGCTTAAGACGATTCACTTCAAAAAATGTTTGCATACTTCAAATCTTTAATTACAAGGTAAATAACCCTTTAAATAATTTAATTAAATACTAAGATTCATCGAAGATTCATCGCACACACTCAAGCCAGTTCGATCCTACATTCCTGTTCAAACATGTATCCACAACGCAACATGGAAAATCAATCAGACTGGGATGCATCCCTCAATATATGTCACCGATAGAAAGAGACACTAACTGAATATCTAGGGGGATGGAAATAACGGATAAGATCTATTCTGTGAGAGAGTTGGGTGGGAATTATTTCCGATTTAACTTATTTAAATGAATTATTACACGTAGTTACTGAAATGTTTTCCAGTGAAAGGCATAGAAATAAAGTAATTTATTTGTCCAAATCATGAGTATGCACACATGGCATGTAAGATCATCATCTGCCTAGCCTTCTCTATGTTGGAGTCGGCTTCCAGTCTAATGGGATGCAGCTGAATACCAGTATTTTACATGGAGCGCCTGCCTATCTGACCTCCACAACCCAGTTACTGCCCAAGTAGCACAAAAGTGCTTTATAACAGCATTTTCACAGTGCACCGTGAAAGCATTGGCTGCATACACTTGCTGCATAACAGCGTAGGCAGCGCATCCTCTGCTGATATAATTCTAATTTGGGCACAAATAATGCAGCACATAGCTGTATAAGAATTCCCATTATAAAATAATTGAATTATATCAACATCATATTAGCATTTATGTGTGTAACAATCATCCCAAGAGCTGAAAATTGCCTGATTAACAAGCCACGTGTTACCTATAATACAGCGACAAAGACGAATGTGTACATTTTATATGCTTTTACACAGTTGAAAGTACACTCTGAGCGAAATTATGGAATGCAATAACTTTATTATTTATTTTTCTTGTCAATTTGTTAAACATGAAGTGTATAAGTGTTGTGTGCAAGATCTCAAGTGTCATTTGTGAATACAATAAAATTTAAGGTAAGTAAAACTTCGATTTCTTCCTATTATGTTTGAAATCTTATTGGGGAGGTTTGGGGAGGTAACTTTACTGTGAAATATCATACATGTTTAGTTCAAAATTTTCACGCGCCGTCATAATACCACTAAATACTAAAAGAAAGTTAATTTAAATGGACAGTAAACGAAATAAATGTTATGGTTTTTTACAAAGAAATTGATAAAAATCTGGTTACGTGTAAATAATTTGTAAACCAAATCAATTCCAATCGATATCTTCTAAAATAAACCAAAATAAAAAGATAAAATTTTACAATAATTCACAGTCACGTAGTGAAAATGGCGGATGGCAAGTGAACAGTTTTAATCTTAATTTAATGTTGAGGTCTGTACGGGGTGTTCTCATGTGGCCTATCATTCAGCAAATAGTAAAATAGTTAAACACTTGTGAGAAACAAATCAGCCATGGATCGATGTGAATAGTAGTAGTGGTTCACATAATCAGATAACCACCTTTATGGATCCAAGCTTTTAGGGTCCCGCTGTGGTTCTGCTAAAACCATTTTTATTCCCTTTTTAGTAATTAGTAATTACTCGACGTCAAGTACTTATCTAAAATTGTAATTTAAATAGCTATTAATATAATTTAATTAAATAGATAAATCGCGCGACACAAAGGCACTGCTCGTTGCGCGACTTGCGTTGCCTTTGTGTCGCACGCGATTTTATCGCGTGTCGCGATTGTTTAAAGGAGCCCATACCTTTCGTTTCTTGAATAATACCTAAGTACATATGATTTTAAATAAATGTATTTTCTTTCTTTCTCTTTTATTTTGTTGTTTTTTTACAGAACATGCCTTACAAAATTGTTCAGACTATAGAGGGAGGTGTTGCCACTCTGTCAGTCGTTCCTGCACTGTGGGAAACTAAGGGACTTCTACGGTGGCCACCGATAAGTACGAAATACCCCATGAAATTATTAAAAGATGAGAACGCAACCAAACAGTCTATGCAAGGTTTGCGAGAATCAACAAAACGAGTCCGTAAATCCAAAAATTTAAGAGGACAAGTAGACAACGAAGCAATCGTGCCTGAAGGTAATAAAGACGGTTATAGTAACCAGCTTGAAGCAAATAATAGCAAAAATATGGAGAAGACTAAAACTGATGACGATAATGCCGAAAAGCATAGAGATGTAGATAATACTGACGCAGATCCAAGAGCTGGGGATGATAACGACGGAGAACCTAGAGTTTAAGACTATTAATCGACTTCTTAGTTCTTTCTTAATATTTTTGTGTTGACTTGATTTTGTTAAACTGCGTATTTACTTATTTATTATGTATTTTTGATTGGAGCTTCTCTGCTAAATTATTTTATAGAAGAACGTGTTATGTTTATAACTATGTACAACTGTACTGAAAAGGTGAGGTATTTTTTCAATTAGTGTGATGTAGGAAATTCGTGTACCTAATAATAATTATACAAGTTTGTTTGTGTAATGATTATGGTAAAACTGCCTTGTGCAAGATAATTTTTAATGACGAAAGAAAATAAAAATTAAAACAATCAGTATGCAATTTTGTGTATTATTTTCAAACAGTATGTTCTAGTGGTATGAACTTATGAAGTAGTGGTATTCTTTATGAGGAATACATACAAATTTACATTTTATATCTTTAGGATTTAACACAACCACACTAGTATCGCAATGTTTTAGGCTATTAGATTTATATATTCCAAATCGGGATGATTTTATTGGATAGGCAAACACTTCTTCTTTGTTGTTCAACTGGAAACTTTTTAAGGACAAAATCATTTATTATTTTTGCTAAGTCGTTCAAGGCTGTTTGTGCGATATTTTTTGATATGCCCCATTTTTTTTATTTTTGATTGAAATTCCTGTCTTTTATCATGTTTATCAGATGCACTCGTGTCTGAACTGTCTGAATCGTTGGGACAATCTCGTTCGTCATCATAAATATTACATACGGAACCCGTCTCGTCCAATATTCGTTGCGCGCTTGCTGACTCTTGGCCATAACTAAGTAATATTACATTCGGACGAAAAACACGTTGTTCCATCTAAATCTAGATGCGCTCTTGCTAACCTGTGGCTGTAATTTAATCCATGTCTTTCCATACTAACATTACTCCAGAATACGGAGCCTGAATTTTATGTTTTGACTAAGGCTCATTAAATTTGTAGGTTGTTTGTTTTTTCCCGCATTAGATGGAATTCCATTTATAATTTTTAAGTATTCTGCATTAATTTTAAGGCGTATTCCACCAGTTCTTTTTTTGGCTTTCCACATTTTGTAAAATAACTAAAGACGTCAAGAAATTGACAAAATGACCTGGTATAGAAATATTAATTTCACGGTTAGGTACATAATAATTCAATCAGCAGAATAAATGCCTACACAAGTCAAATTATTCAGCCCGAGACAGAATGGCTGACAGCTTTGCTGCTATGTAACTGCATAAAAGTTCACTTTAAGTTCTGCCTTGGTCTAAATAAATGCCGTTATTCGACTGTATAGTAACACCTGACTAATAGGGTAAAAGTTTATCAGTGTGCGGCATAAAGCATTAAAGCTTTGTTAAATGACTTCACAAAGTAATTGCTTACCATATAGTAGTTCATATGTTCTCTCTTAATATGCAACGGTTTTATTGTACACACTTGGGTTTTTATTCAGTAAATTGCATTATTTGTGTTCACAAACATGCGCTCTTGCAGCTGATAGGGTACTGCACTACTAAACGCTGAATAACAGAGACATCTGTGGCGTGTTTGTGGTGTTTAATAGATTTACAGTACAGAAGAAAGCGTTATATTATGCCTCTTTTTTTCTAAACAGCTATTGCTGCTTGGGTGAACTCTAATAAGTCGGTATAAATGCTTAGATTTACGCTGTGGGCCTTATGTGATAATTTATAATGCAGTTCTGTGCTACTTGGGTGGGTAATAGGTACGATACCCCTTGATAAGACTGGTTGTCAGACTTTCGTGCTTCTGACTACCCGTAACGACTGTCAAAGATCCACGAATGATAGCCGAGACCAGCGGCTTAACCTGCTTTCCGAAGCACAGAGGGGTCTCGGTATGTAAAGATGGTCACCCATCCACAGACCAACCGCGGCAAGCGTAGCTTAACCTGATCGATTGACTTGTGCGGCTGTTATTATAGCCACGGGCCCCTCCATATGGCATGCAAGATGTTACACAGTCTTCTAATTCTGTTTTTGGTCATTAAATAAAGGAATCAAATTAAATGCACTGGAACGTGCCCCTTCCAGCATACCTACCATTTATCATCTCATCATCATACATTCAACATCTCTTCTCTGGTAAAATCTCTGCGTTCCACGGTATAGGAAAAACCAACAGTATGAATTTAATTATAAAACTTGTGAGAAAATTTAAATTTCGATTAAAAACAATTTAGTCTTTAAAACACACAGATACGACTTATAATGGTAAAGTTAATATAATTTTACCGCCTCTGCCATCCTTTTTTTATGAATGTAATGCAGAAGAGCAATGAACCAGGAACAAATTGGAAAGAACAAAAGAAAAAGTATTTAATGAGACTCGTACAGGAAGATCACATACTAAACTAAGCACAGTAAAATAAAAATCCAAGTTACATAAAAAAAAGAAATAAAAGGAAAATGAAACAGAAAGTCCTATACGAGGCCAAAAGGCTCCTATCTCAGCATGATGCTGCGATATTTAAAAGATAAATGTCGTAGCGCGCAAATTGACATTAAGGGACAATAACAATTGTACTAAGATATAGTTTGATTAATTAAATAGATAATAAATTAGGATAAAATAGGATAGATAGATTAGTAAATAACACATAATTTGTACCAGACAATGACAATTATACATAATAGATAGTTTGACTAATAGAAATACGTATAATGTATGTAACTGTGTATAGATTATCTAATTTGTTTTCTAATAACATTAATATTACGATGTACTAGCTATAAGACTGATTAATTTGTATGTTGTTAACTGTAATTTGATTGGTAACTTAGTTCATAGTCGTGTGTATCAACCCTGTGATTGGACATGATCATGGCTCAGGATCATGGTTTCGACAAAATAGGAAAACATAGCTTTAATGGAATGAATAATGTAATTTCAGCAGAATTAATGCACCCACTACTTGTGCTCATGTAGTTGGAGTATAAATATAGAAACAATATAACAATGTAAGAAATTTGTCAATATCTAAAGTGTGTAAATATTCAATTTGTGTGCTTCCACCAACCCAGCAAACAGTATACATCCCGTACAGACAGTGTTGATGTGTGTGTACAAACGCCAGCACATCAAGCTACCCGAAACTGTAAATTTTTCCCAATCATCTTTGAACCTTATGCTTTAGCGATAAAGTTGAAAATCTATTAAAGTTTGACAGATTGTAGTAGCTTGATGTGCTGGCGTCTGTACCATGTGAGTACCATGAACCCAAATAGCGAACTGTAGTATAATCCGTTTACCAAGCAAGATCAGTGACGAAGCCAATTCCCACGAATTACAATAACGACTGAACTCAGAATGGATATTCCGTGGAATTCTATTCACAGAACGGACACAAGTCTAATTTCATCTGACAGCATGAAAATACAATCTACCTTTTTTTTTAGCACCTATCGCAGAGGTGTCGTTTAAAACTAACTGGTGAAGTGAGCGCTTCCGGGTGCTATCTCTATTTTTTAGACCAATAAACTGATTTTAATAGATCAATTTATTGACACACACCAGTAGGAAACATACAAACAGAAACAATGATAGTTAAAAGGTGCATAAGTAGAAGTAGCCGAGGGCCCCAAACTAGGCAAAGACTGTATCTTGGTGGCCCAATATAAACAGAAAATGCAGATTGAATTATTGACTGTCCAGCGTAACACAGCACAGCAAGACACAAGGAACAATTAATTATGAAAACAGGAATTAAAATCATTCAGAGACCAAAAATAAAATAATAATAACAATCAACAAAATAAATGTGAAAAAAATAATAACAAAAAAACCAAAATAAAATCAAAGAAAAGATCAAGATGCGTAATTAAAGACATAAGTAAAAAAATAAATTATGTAATGATGTTATTAAGTTGATAGTAAAAGTTTAAAAGTTTATTTTATTCTTTTTAGCGCATAAATAAAGCTTGTTTTAAAATAGTAGATTTTACAACAAGTGCACAAAACAAACCATTTTTATCCGAGACTTTTAGCAGCCCGAGCCGAAGGCGAGGGCTGATAGTAATGTCGAGGATAAAAATGGTTTTATGGACGAGTTATAAACTCTGCTTTTCACTTCGATTGCGAGGAAATAAAACAGTTGTATAACATAACATTTCTTTAATTAAAATTCAAAGTAAAATTAGAACAGTTTTGAATACTGAAGGAAATTGTTTTTCTTTTCTCCAATTTACAAAATTATCGTAAACTTTGAGATATTTTTCCCGAGACTTTGGCGGTAATATCTGTTGCACAACTCTCTGCGCATTCATTTCCATAAGCGTATTAGGAGAGACTGTTAAATCCTCTTGTTCACTGGACATTTTTAACAATTTTAGCAAATTGAAGAAATTAATAAATGCACGAAAAAAGAACAAGAGCTGTTTCCCGCCGCTTTATTTTTTTTTTAAATCTTACGACATTGATATTAGGCTGCAGACCTATACAGCCTACTATTAAATTAATTTTGTAATAATAATTTTCTTAAATCAACTAACCTACCGTACTTGAGTTAAAATTTTAATATATATTATATCTTAAAAAACACATAAGGCAAATAAATTAAAGTAAATATTATATAATAACAAATTCTATCTATGAACTTCTTATTGCATTTGGCTGTATGGCTCATTTTCTTTGCCTTAATATAATACATTTATGAGTAGATACGTTAATGCCCTTGTGCACAAAATTCAATTTTGTGCAGCCTATACCCTGCACAAAGAAGCACTTTCAGAGCATGAGAAGTGAAAAAGTTTTTTACTTTTAATTTTTATTAATCACACTATATGTCACAACATTTTGTTTGATTTTCTATGAGCTTTTTTTATATCTCCGGGACTCCGTTAATTTATTATAAACGGACACACACTTCCTTATGTGTTTATTATTCTGGCGTATTTTATGTACTATTTTTATGTGCTATTTTGTTGACATTATGCTGATCTGAGGCCGTTTTGACATTATAATCATTGTTTCTGTTATCTATAGTTTTAATTGTTTTTTTTTTTGTTGCTGCAATGCCAATAAACACATTTTTCGTTCTTTCTTTTCTTTCTAAATATAACCACACTTACGGACAGTAAAATTAAATTAACAGACACGCGTTGCGTTTAATAAAAAAAGATAACGAGGGAAGATGAAACTATAATATTATACTAAATAAAATCTTCTCAAGAAGATTACAACACAACATATCAATTTTGTAATCAATTAAAAACTGCAGACACTTTATCTCATCCAGCTCGTGAAATTCAGACCAAAATATTGAACCGCAAATCTATTTATATTCGCAACTAACCAGATAAGTTCCGAGAGACGGTACGGACAGCCGGACAGGCACACTCAATGTAAATCCGTACGACAACGCTTTTAGACCTATAACAGAATATCCGTTTTAAATTCGATGTTTCATCACGATTTTTTACACTTTGCGAAACACTAAACGACCCTAGTAGACGTTATAACAACGAAATTTCTATTGTGGCCTGTTCAATGTCTTTACATCGACTAATTAGTAGGAGATTATGAAAAGTATCGTCGGTCCATCCACCTGGGGGGAGCATCCACACTACGATTGCCTACACGCGGTCTCCACTCCAGGACTCGTCCACCAGACTGGCCATTGATCCTTCGACAAACATGGCCAGCCCACTGCCACTCCGGTTCTCTTTCGGATAATTTCATTCCTTATTTTATCATTTAAAAGAAACACCGAACATAGCCCGCTCCATAGCGTGCTGAGGTGGCAGGGACAGACTGGATGCGGAAGGTGGAGGACAGAGTATTATGGTGCAGACTGAGAGAGGCCAATGTCCAGCAAAGAACTGCGACAGGCTGAGTCGATAGATGCTGCGTCCTAATGATATCAGCTTTTAATATTAAATGTGCATCTTTTTCACTTTCTAGCCTTTTCTCAAAGTTGGTCGCAGTAACTAAGCTAGGGGGCCCCGACAAATTGGGGCTAGGTTAGCAGGAGCGGATCTACTTAAAGGCTTTTTGGGCTGCAGCCCAGGGCCCCGTGAATACAGAGGGCCTCCAACCGAACTGAAAACAATAGACGATATTGTCAATAATAAAAATTATCTAGAATTTAAAAAAATCCGATCATAATAAAATGGCAATTGGTTGAGTAATTAGGTAGGGCCCCTAAGCAGTATTAGCCCAGGGCCCCACAAATTCAAGATCCGCCCCTGTAGATTACAACCAAAACTATTGTGTTTCATTCAGTCCTATTTATATTTGCAATTGACCAGATACGTTCGATAGACGGTATAGACAGCCGGACAGACACACTCATTGCAAAGCCTTACGACGACGGACGCTTTTAGACATATAACAGAATATTAGTTTAAAATTCAACGCGTCATCATGGTGTTTTATTAGTAGTTGATGTGAGAATAGAGAATGCATTTTTATGAAGAGTTAATGTTTTTATTTACACAATAAATATAATATTTTAGAGGCATTTGAAGTATTATCCGTAGATAATGCGCTAAATGCCTCTAAAATATTATATTTAGAATGTAGATATAATACCTACATTCTAAATATAATATTTTACCTCCTGCATCCTCCTCTATTGACCATATTACCTATGCATTTTAGCATCGAGTTTAAAATAAACTTAATGTGCTCATGTCAGATAAAACAATAAAAATAATAGACCGACTATTTCCGGGAATAGACCGCCTATTCCCCCAATTCTAAAAATTACTCCTACTTACCCCAATTCTACTAATTACTATTACACAATATCGCTTAGACCTAAGTATAACCTAACAGAACATGAAAGTATAATGTTAGTTCTAATAAAGGAAAGTTTTCATGTCAACCTTTTGAACAAAAGAAAATAACCACAAGAGCAAAAAACTACGCATATTGTCAGCATAGAAAAAACACTAATAGTACCATCCATAAAAAATAACAAAACCTTTTTTTTTCAACAAAATAAGTGATGGCTATTAGGCCGACGACACACGTAATTATGTATCCAGGACACGCCTTATCAATATATCACATCACCAGAATACATCACACACGCTTCATAAAGACCTTCATGACTAAAACATACTATTAAAACATTAGCGGATAAAAATATGAAAGCAGTTATGTTAAACGGTGCAGAAGGCTTATTACACAGGCCTGCTACTGCTAAAAACTAAATAATACTTACAAGACCGATGCCAACCGCGGAACGAACAAACTGAAAAGCATAATTATAAAGCAAAAAACAGGCCATAATTAGAATTCAACGCAGCCTACAATTTGATGTTTGCTATGCCACTCTGAGCTCCAGTTCTCAGAACTATAGACCCATCTCAATTCTGAGCCACGTATACAAGCTGTTCTCGAAAGTCCTCACAGACCGTCTCGCCAGGAGATTTAGCGAGTTCCAGCCACTAGAACAACTCGGTTTTTTAAAAGGCTTCAGTACCGTTGACCACATCCATACTGTCCGGAAAATCGTACAGACGACCGAGGAGTACAACCAGCCGCTGTTTATGTCATTTGTGGACTACGAGAAAGCCTTCGACTCTATCGAAATATGGGCAGTACTTGCCTCTCTGCAACGATGTCTAACTCTGCCCGTTACGACATACGATGCCGAAATGTGGACACTGATTGTCAGGCTGGTCCACATATTCAAGGTCGCTCAGCGCGCTATGGAGCAGACTATGCTCGGAGTTTCTTTGAAGTATAAAATCAGAAAAGAAGTTATCCGGAAAAGAACCGGAGTCACTGATATAGCTTGATGAGTAAACAAACTGAAGTGGCAGTGGGCTGACCATTTTTCAAAGTCAAAGCATTTATTTCAATTAAACCATTTACAGGCACTTTTGAATTGTTAAAAAGTCGGTCAGTCAGAAAATATGAAGCTAGTTGCCCATCCCAAAGCGTAGGTACCTACGGAGAAGAACGGGCAAAAAACTCAATGGACACTCTTTTTAAATTATATTTTACAAAAATATTGGTTACATACTTTTGAATTTAAAATTATATAATGTGAGAACGATGTAAAAAAATAAAAAAGACGTACGCGTTAAAAGCGTCCAGAGTATAACAAATAGTACTTAACAAAACAACAATCCAAAAATAAAATAATTAAAAATAAGCCGAGGCAGCTAAGTGATGACCAGCCCCAACTGACGGCGCCCGTTCACGAATATGACGCATAGATCAGCACCACGACGATGGCCGGTGGAGCAGACGAGTCCTGGAGTGGAGACCGCGTATCGGCAAGCGTAGTGTGAGACGCCACCCGGCTAGATGTACCGACGACCTTAAGAAAGTGGCTAGGGTAGACTGGATGCAGAAGATGGAGGACTGGGTGTTGTGGCACAGCCTGGGAGAGGCCTATGTTTAGCAGAGGGGTGCGATAGGCTATGTTGATTGTTGCCACTCTGTATGGAATGAAACTTCTGTCCTCCTTGTTTCGTGACATATGCCTCATGTCGCATGAAACGCCTCTCGGCCCGCGCTCCTTTGATTTATTCCATACATTTGTCAACGTTGATGTAGATATACATCATAATGTATGCATGTGGCTACAACATATATTTTTTGCCAAAGAAAAATGTGATGGACTGTTTTATAGCGCTTCGGTAATAGAGGTCAAGTTGGAATGATTGGGCTAAGAGATTTATTGAGGATATTATTTTTGTTTGCTAGCCAATTACTGGAATAGCAAGACAGTTCAGTATATTTTGGAATTTATATATTATAACTTGACAAATTGTAAAGAGAATTTGTTTCTATATTTTGGGTAAAAATGGCAAATTCCCTGTGCTATAGTTATCATAACTTGTCTGCAAAGCATGAAAATTAAGGCAATATCCCCCTGAAGAAATGTTGTAGTTGTCCGTTAATTAACGTTTTAGTATTGTTTTTCTTGTCGTTTGCTAGATTTAATGTTCATTTTTATTGTTTGTATCTCCTGTAGTGCGTGTCCCAAAAAATCTATCATTCTTTATTATGTATTTATTTAAACTTTTCGCACACAAAAAGGTACAAAGGTGGACGGTCTTAATGCCTCAGGCATTCTTTACCAGTCAACCAAGGGTGGTGAAGAGATTAGATAGCAGGTGCTTCTTGAATTCATCAAATGACCCCTCCCGCTCTGGGTGGAGCGGAAGGGAGTGTCAGACTCTTACTGACTAAAACCCACCCGTGTTCCTTCCTTAGCCCTTTATGTTCCGGGCCAGCGGTAACCCTTTCAGACAATCCCGCTGACCCGGAGATAGCAGGTGCTTTGGTTGAGAGTAACAATGATTAAAAAAAAAACTATTAAAACTAGGTACACAAAAACATAAATACGTCGGTAGGAGGATAATTAGTCGATGGGGGTAGGATCGGTTCCTTCTTCATTAAAAAATTTAGCAGCATGTTTGTCAAATTGACATTAGCTACTTACAATAACACAGCAGTCCCAAGAATTAAAACAACTCATACAAAATACATCCCTAGCCAAGGAAACAAACATCAAAATAATGCTGTAAAACTCTAACACACATAAAAAACGCAACGACATAAGTATATCTTATTGAGCTTACTATAAAAAAACAATTTACTATACTACCATCTAATTAAGTAGATGTTAAAAACTTTGGCGAAGCTCAAGGGCTACCTGCTTCCATAGTAGTGAGTCATGGTTCACGGGAAACCGGCTGTGTCGTGAGAACCGTCCATTAAACCGAAAACAGCCTGTTTCCAACATTTTACACGCTAACTATATTCAATATGGAATAGCGGCGCGATTACTCATCCAATGTTTATGGAAGTGGCTGTTGAAAAAGTTTTTTGGTTACAGCCTGAAGTTTTTGTTTTTTTGGGACACCGTCATTTGTTTGGTTGTCATGCTGGCCCAAAAAAATTAGATAGAAACAGAATAGAAGTCATATTCCACACAAGTCACTGAACTAGGGAGTCGAGGAGGAGTTTTCAGATTTTTGAAGTTGGACAAAAAGCCCGCAAAAAGCTTTGAAGGTCTATGACATACCTGTCCGCCATTTTTTTTTTTTTTACAAAATCCTGAAATCCATGAAACCTACATGATCAACTTTGAACCTTGATATCACGGAAACGTGATGCTTTACGGGGTGATGTTTTACTATTGTTTTCTGTTTGCATTGATGTCAGCTATTGATTTATATAGGAATCAGGTGCTGCCGCCATTTTGAAAAAAAAACAAAATGGCGTACAGCTAGGCATGCCAGTCTCCATGTGAAAATCTTCAATCCCCTTTTGCATACATGTTTGTACACTATTATTGGAAAATAGTTTCTCGTGCATTAAGCGTAACTGCGTACGTTATCATTATCAATTTTGACAGTTTTTGTGTGAGGTAAGTCTTACAAAATAGCTGTGCAATTATCTGCTGTGCCGTAGAATTTAAGCTTACCTAGTATTCAAGCTATGCAAGACACTCCACGTTTAGCCAACCATGAAGTTAGCTGCACATGACCAAATTGGAAACAGACCAAAACATTCAAAAACTACAAGATGTCATTATAAAACATACATTTTTTTCCATAATTACTAAATAGCACTTCCAGTAAAACTTTAACTCTACAATCCACATTCATATATGCGAACCCCGAATTCTTTTCCACAATGAAGTCACATACAAATGCTGATTCACTAATGCAGAATCATGTTAGTAATTGGCCGCCATTTTCTCTTTTAATTGCCCAAAGAACCATTATAAGGAACGGAATAGGAAATGAAGCATTAGAAGCTATTTCACATGAAATGGCTAATTATTGTGGCGAATTGGACCGTGTTGTGAGGTCTTTTAATTGACATGGATGAGTTGTAAGTTCCTTCGAGTGATATATTTTTGAACTGAAACCTTCTTTAGTGGCGTTGTACACTTTTTTGTAATGGGTAAAAAATGTTAAACTCGCGTCAAGACACGTGACCTGATCGAAAATTCGTAAGACGGATGGCCGTAGCCGGTACCGCGCGTGTTTTGTTTATAAGACGATTCACAAAATACAGACGTAATTGTTCGAGTTTTCACTTCTGTCGGCACTCCCGGAGTGCCACTTTTTTTTTATAACCATATATAGGACGTTTTAAAACTAGTGCATAGTATATAACATTATCTAAAAGCATATAAGTGGCGTGAAACAACATTCACAAGTAATGGCGCACGGCCACTAAAAGCCGGGACTTTTAAAGCCTATAATAGCTTGGCTTGTAAACATCTCCTATGTAGGAATTTGTTACTGTTTATGAATGTTTTATTTATTTCCTCTTTCCCGTAGTAATGGAGGATACTATGTTGTGGGTTATGAAATTATTTTATTTCATCACTTTACTCTTTTACTAAAATTAGTTTGACGTTCGAAAAGTGTTGTTTCTTAGCCTAATTTGAATATAATTATGACTTTTGATTTTAATTATTTGGTAATAAAGGTGGATTAAATTAAATTCCAACTGTCATCCTATACTAAGGAACCTACGTTTGATTGATATTTGGACATTGCAAGGATTTTCCAAGTATTTAATAATTTAATAATTGGACATTGAAAGGATTTTCCAAGTATTTAATAATTTGATATTTGGACATTGAAAGGATTTTCCAAGTATTTAATAATTTCATAATTGGACATTGTAAGGATTTTCCAAGTATTTAATAATTTGATATTTGGACATTGAAAGGATTATTTTCCAAGTACCACTTGACAGTTTTGTTTACTTTTTACTATTTTAAAACCTTTCAGAATATGGTACTTTTAATTTTGCCAACTCTGTTTTATGCCTCGTCGTTATTATAGGCATCAGGTGGAAAATAGTTATCAAAGGTTCTTATTTTATTTTAGTTATTTAACCTTTCAAAAATACTCTTTTTGATGTGAAATAAATATAATTCTGTTTGATCTACATATTATGTACAGCTGTTTGCAAATATTTTTCTAGAAAATACCTACCTACCTTTTACCTTCCTCAAGCTTTCAAAATACGTTGAGATTAACGGCGCAAAGTATTTTTAGAAGCCTCGAAATTATTGAATATACCTACTTTTTTTCGTCAACTCAAACTGTTGACTGTCTCATTGGTCTAGTAGTCGCAAGCGCTACTGATGAGCATGAGGTCCTGGGTTTCGTGTGTCGGGCCAAGTGTTAAATTGGGTTTTAAGGTGTACCTGTTACAGGTCACATCTACCTTACCCTTCAGGATAAAAAGCCGCGATGTCATGTCAAACTGTTACTGCAAATACTAAATCTAATATCCGGACGAACCAAACAGCAAGATTTCCCCTCCAATATTAGTTAAAATAGAAAAAATAAACAAAAAAGAAGTAAAAGAAACCGCACCGTCTAGTTTTTATGTCGCGTGCAAACAAGACGGTGGAATAGGTACTGCTCATATTCGACACTATTTCCCTTAGGATCGTGTTAGCTCCGTAAATATTGGCTCCCTGCCATCGCAAGAAATGTTTACCTGTTTTCTTGTATATTTTACGCACCTCGGTTTTTCCGCAAGGTATACGGTAATCGTATCGACTTGCATTATTGCAGTTGAATTAAATATTAAGGAGAGAGAGCTGGGAGCGAATATATATGGTGATGCGTTAAGGGGGTCGGTATTATATTAGGTATTACTCATGTTAAACCTCGTTATTTATACATAGGTATCCCGATAGTCTAGATGTTACGTTATAGAGGACACTGAATCGTTAAAGGTACGATGTTTATCTAGTTTCTTGGGCATAAATTAAAATATCACACCTAAATTCCCTGACTCCCTGAGCCTGTGAGGAGGATTACAGCCCTCTCACAGAGAGGAGGCCTGTGTCCCAACAATGGGAACATTATCGGCTGACTATGTGTCATCATCACCATCATTTCAGCCGAAAGATGTCCACTGCTGGGCATAGCCCTCCCCCAAGCACCTCCACTTCGACCGGTTCTGTGCTTCTCGCATCCAACGGGTCCCTGCGGCCTTCACAAGGTCGTCGGACCACCTTGTGGGAGGCCTTCCAACGCTACGTCTTCCGGTACGCGGTCGCCACTCCAGAACCCTTCGGCCCCATCGGCCATCTGTTCTGCGAGCAATGTGCAATATGTGTGTGTGGTGTGTTTGTATGTTCTGTGTGTGACTGTGTTATGTAAACTCCAAGCTATTCTCCAGTACACTGTAAAATATTTTAATAACATATTTGCTCGTAAAGGGCCTCTTATTTCACCAATTTCAATATCGTAATGTATCTCATTACGCACTTGTGCGGTAATGTAAAGTAAATCGCACGGTTTATCAAGATGCTCCGTCAAAACGAACGGTACTTTTTTAAATCTTAGCAAAGAGTTTTTATTTCAGAAAAGATGTCAACATTTTATGAATAAAATTAACTTTGGGAGATAAAATATAATAAATAAACATTTCATTCTTTAATTTAATTAATTTTGATAATAAATTACAACCATTAATATCTGTAACAAAAACAAAAATATTAATTTACTTTATTAATAATACTGGCTGTTTTGTGCCTATGCCTGAAAAAATAAGCGCGAACGCGCACGCATCGCTTATCTGTTAAGAAGTAAAAATTATTCCGCGCGCTTTTTCTTTGCGCTGTACTTTTTTTTATTTGAAAATGTCGTCAAGTAATGATGAATTTATTAATTCCACACCGCCAGAAGTCTCAGAGGCAGCGAAATAGGCTACTCTAAGCCTCGCCCGAAAAATCGACCGATTGATACTTACAAGCGTATCAAAATTTCATTATATGGAAAACAAGCAAATATGCAAGTTCAGTCCGAGTTTTATTTATTTCCTCGCAAATATGTTATAAAACGTCGTATGACATACGTGCGCTTTGAAAATTACCGCACTTATATCATAATGTACTATTAACACTCTGTGAACTAAACCCGCACTAGGTCACGCTTATATCTCGCTTATATCTTTACTAATTCATTTTTACACAGTAAACCGTGACTTAAGATTTATTTATTTCTACTTTACTTACTTTTTACTTACCTACTTTACTTCTTGACACTACTCCATACAAATTTAAACGTGATTTATAACTTGCCAACTAGAATTACGTCAATTTACGTCAGGCGCTGATTAATTTGACAGGACTAAACTATAATTTGACAGGACTAAACTATAATTTGACAGGACTAAACTATAATTTGACAGGACTAAACTATAATTTGACAGGACTAAACTATAATTTATCTTCTGAAAAAGATACACTGAACTTAAATTTAGTTTGTAAACAACGGCATCGGCACCAAATGTCTGTCTAAACCAAAGACATTAAAATATGGTATCTTAAATCGCTTTGGTGGTATCAGGTGTGGTAAATAAATCAATTATTACTGTCTATAACTGTTTTTTTTTTTTTTGTTGTCGGTGTGACATTTTACAAGCTACATACCTACTTTAGGTGTCATAAACGGGTATAATGTTTGTGTTAGTGTCAACATTAATCCACTACTTGTGTTCAAAATATACCTAACTTCTCTTGCATCATATTTGAAGACAGTTGAGTAGCACGTGACACCGGTAAATATACCCGTAAGCTTCTTAACCACATTCGGAAACAGCTCAGCTACTTGCTTGCAGCTTAGTACTTGTTCATACACACTGTGGTACATGTTCGTTTAATATATAATGTACCCATAGACATGTGTTATCTAATGCGCTGTTAGTGCTTCGTGAATTGTTGATGATATGTGTGTATTTTTGTGTAAAAGAGGTAAGATTTCGTGAATTTCCTTTTACCGCAGTAGCTTCTAGCAAAGCTTTCTACATTTATAAAAATTAATTATCTGTAATTTTATGGTGGTACAGACGCCAGCATATCAAGCTATTACAATCTGTCAAATTTTTTAAATAGATTTTCAATTTTATTGCCCAAGCATAAGGTTCAAAGTAGATTGGAAAAAATTGACAGTTTCGGGTAGCTTAATCAGCTTGATGTGCTGGCGTCTGTACATAATAAAAGTAAAATAAAAATTGTTTATTTCCTCTTTGAGGTAAAAAATACGGTTAACTAATTAAATCATTTTTTTATTAAAGAGAATTCTGTTATATGTATTATATTCTTATTTTGAGAGTCCAGGGGGAAGCGATGGGTGGGGGGGGGGGTTAATTATTGAATTAGAATCGTATGTTCAATAAAAGCGTAATAGTTTAAGGAAGTTTTAGAGTTTTTTAGTGTTTATGATGACGGCTGATAGAGGTCTAAGAAAGGAAGTCACGAACGAAAAAAATATGGTTTATAGACAGGAGGATTATCTACACTAATATTATAAAGACGAAAGATTTGTATTTTTGTGTGTGTATATGTTTGTAATGAATAAACTCAAAAACTACTGTGCCGATTTAAAAAATTCTTTCTCCGTTAGAAAGCTACATTCACCCTGAGTAACATAGGCTATATTTATTGCTAGAAAAGATTAGGGATCCTTACTAATATGATATAAAGAAAGAAAAAGACTTTGAAAGTTAACTCTTTATTTATTGCATAATTATGGCATATTGGCACTAGTGTTGCCCAAATGCAAGACTAAGACAAGACCTTAGCCAGTCTTGGTCTTGGTCTTGCGTCAATACACCCGGTCTTGGTCTTGGTCTTGGTATTGCGCTCTCACTCTTGGTCTTGGTCTTGGTCTTGCAGCAAGAGTCTCGCAAGTCTTGCGAGACTCTACTACTTAGACTAGACTACATTCAAATACCTATTAGCCTATTGCTCAGGGTGGCAGGGACATCGACGCGCAACCGCTTACCATGGATTCAGTAGGTACAGACGCCAGCACATCAACCTACTACAATCTGTCAAATTTCTTTAATAGATTTTCAACTTTATCGCTAAAGCATAAGGTTCAAAATTGATTGGGAAAATTTGACAGTTTCGGGTAGCTTGATGTGCTGGCGTCTGTACATGATTCTGGACCCCCCCTGCGTTGACATTTTTCGTCGGCTTTTTCTTAATTTTTACGTTTTTTTCTGCAATTTTTTTACTCTAAACTGTATAAAATCATTATTTCTATCTGACCCAATGAGATTTTTAATTAAAAAAATGTAAATTCACTTGTTTCACTTAACCCTTAATTTGATTACGTTCACTGTGATAAACATTCATAAAAGATAAATACTGAGCGACTGCTATCTACTAATTTTCGATTTTTTATTTGATTATGGCACATTTAAAATATATTTATTGGTATAAAAAATAATCCACTAGTGGCAACATCGTTCATCTGTCATTATCGAGACAAGATGTCAGCAAGACGCGGGCACTCAATTCTTCGCAAGGTAAATGTTTTTATTTTACATGTTTTTCATTAGTACATTACATTTTTCATGATTGTTATTTAATAAGCAATGTTTATTCTTTGATTTGGAATGGTTTTTGTGCAATGTTTTGTGTTTTTGGTAACTTATTTTTGGAGGCAAACTTGTTTGTTCATCGCAGTGAACACTGCCAAATACTCGAATAAGTATTGTCAGTTTGGTACGTTCATTGTGATGAACGTTGCCAAATTGGGTATAACTTTAATTTGCAAATAATAATATGCTTTAGGTGGTGGGCTTTCAATGGGCTTATGTTTTTCTTTCCGCTTGTTAACAGCATAAAATACAAGACCGCACGCAAAGAATTTTAGCGCTTGTTCCCGTCGAGCATGCACCGTCCGACACTAGCGACAAATCAGACACTAACAGTGACAATGAACTGCCGCCACCTTCTCCAAGCCCGGTTTCATCATCTGCTCCTTCTATTAATTCTTCCTTAGAACGCTTAGATATCAATAGTAGTCCTGAACCAGAAGCAACTCAAACTGACGATGAACAGCTGTTAGAGCCATCTGATATATATCACTACGAAGCACTTGAATTAACTCCAGTTTTACAGGAAATTTGCCCCAATTCACCATCCAGGGAACCAAACTATGACAATGTTCCTTCATTATCTTCTATGATATCTCTTCCATCTGAGATAGGGTCGCCAGTGCCTGGTCCGTCTACTAGGAAAACTAGAGCCCGAAAGCAGATAGCTGCAGCTGCCAAAAAATCGAAGAAAATTCCAAAATTTTCCCTTACTTATAAATGGAAGAAAGGTATTTTTCGCCACCGTGCCTTAATCGAAGAAACATATGAAGCCTCAGTTGATTTTCCAGGTGATGACCCCCTCAATTATTTTTATTTATTTTTTTCTCAAGATATATTTACCGACTTAGTGGAACAGACGAACCTTTATTCCGTGCAACAAACCGGAAGATCCATCCAAGTTTCAGAGGATGAGATGAGAGATTTTATTAGCATGCACATTATGATGGGAATTGTTGAAATGCCATGCTATCTGGACTATTGGAGTAATAAGTTTCGAAAAAATACGAAGGAATTGTTTAAAGGAAGAAAACGAGAATAAATTTAGTATAGACGAGATGATGATACCCTACAAGGGCAGAAAAGCAGGAAACAGAAAACCATATATGAAAGACAAGCCAAATAAATGGGGATTTAAAAATTATGTGCGTGCTGGCGTAAGTGGAATGATTTATGATTTCGTTTTATATGCAGGAGAAGATACCTTCCGTTCGCACACATTTACAGAGCAAGAATCTTCCCTTGGTTTTGGAGCACAAATTGTCATAGCCTTGGCTCAGACTATACAAAAAAAACCAGCAACTGTATTTTGTGATAATTTCTTTTCATCACCAGAGCTGTTTTACGTATTGAAAGAAAATTACGGAGTCTTTGGTCTTGGCACGATACGTAGCAACAGGATTAGAGGTGCCGAAAAGTTTTTACCGGATGAGAAGTCAATGAAAAAGAAACAGAGGGGTGCGTATTCACAGGTTGTTTGTGATGCTAACAAATTAGTTATTGTGCGCTGGAATGATAATAAACCTGTAACTCTTATTAGCACCTTTGTTGGATCTGAACCAGTGCAAAAAATAAAAAGGTATTGCAAAGAGCAGAAACAAAAAATAGACGTCGATTGCCCGCAAATAGTTCGCGAGTACAACAAACATATGGGGGGTGTAGACCTGGCTGATATGTTAATATCATTATATAAAGTTCCGTTTAAAACTAGAAGATGGTACATAGGAATATTCAGTCAACTATTAGATATATGTATAAATAATGCTTGGCTTTTGCATAAACGTAACTGCCACAAAAATCAACGAAAAAAAAAGTCATTGAAAGTTTTTCGATATGAAATTTACATAAGTTTGACAAAGAAAAATAGGTCTAAACCTCATGAAAAACAGCAAGAATGTAAGATTCTAAACCCTAGATCAGCCAGGCCTACAAGCCCCATACGATTCGATAATGTAGGCCATTTTCCCAGCATCAAAGAAGACATGGGGCGATGCAAGTTTTGCCAAAAAAATACAACTGTGTATTGTTTAAAATGCAATATGAGACTTTGTTTTGTTACCGGAAAAACTCCTCGCAATTGTTTTTTAGATTTCCATAATAAATAATTTGATTTGCTGATACATAATATAGTATTTTTATTTCACCTGCTTAAACGACATTAATTTGACAGTGTTTCCCACAGTGAACATTACAAATCACTTGTTGTTCTCAACGTATTTGGCAGTGTTCATTGTGATAAACATTGATTTCCTGAAAACCTGTAAATGAAATTATATTTTTTCAATTTTTCCCAAGTTCTAAATAATCCTGATACTTCAGAAATACAAGTTTTTTCATAAAATAAAACAACCCGGATCTCTGCCAAATTAAGGGTTAAAACAGCAATGTAAATAAAACTCGAAAGGGCGACCTGATCAGCTGTATCGCTAAAGTTCATTTGCGAGGTCAACACTGTCTTCGTACCTACGCTATTCACTTTCAAATGCCGCCACAAAGGGGCCGCAGCGCCAAGCGGTCTCCTCGTATTATTAACGCACTTGAAAATAAACTTTAAAATTATTACAATAAAGTGCATAAATGCTTGAACCTGACAAAAAATGCGGAAGATTGCGGGAATCCCCGCGCGGTGTCGAGTCGGCCATGAATCCCAATGAATCTAACAGACGCGTCACATGAGGCATTTTAATCATCTATATAATTGAATGACCCATTTACTACTTTTATTTTAGATAACGAATCTAAAATAAAAGTAGTAAATGGGTCATTCAATTCATCAAAAATAATTATCCCCTCATAATGATGAGGGGATAATTATTTTTCTAAAACTTCATCGATTTAAGGGGGAAGCGCTAAGGTAGCCCGCGAAATTAAAATTTTCTTACGTTTTTTGCAATTTGCTGGTCAGTGAATTTCGCGGGCTACCTAATACCGCTTTCGCCTTAAGTAAAGAAGATTAAAAAAAACCGGCCAAGAGCGTGTCGGGCCACGCTCAGTGTAGGGTTCCGTAGTTTCCCGTCCGTCACAATAAGATAATTATGTAAACGAAGTGAAAAAAATGCTTGCATATACGATTATACTACAAACTTAGTTCAGAAATTATTTTGTACAACTTTTTGTCTTTTTTGTACAAAAACTGTTGTTTCCATCAAGTTCAAAATAATTTTCCTAGAAAGTCCTTATAAAGTTCTACTTTTCAGATGTTTTTCATATTTTCTAAACTTATGGTTCAAAGTTAGAGGGGGGGGGACACATTGTTTTTTACTTTTGGAGCGATTATTTCCGAAATTATTGACATTATCAAAAAATGATTTTAGTAAACCCCTATTCATTTTTAAATACCTTTCCAACAATATATCACACGTTAGGGTTGAAATTAAAAAAAAAAATCACTTCCCACTTTACATATAGGGGGGCCACCCTAATAAAACATTTTTTTCCAAGTTTTATTTTAGCACTTTGTCGGCGTGATTGATATACATATTGGCACCAAATTTCAGCTTTCTAGTGCTAACGGTCACAGAGATTAAGCGAGGACGGACAGACGGACAGACAGACATGGCGAAACTATAAGGGTTCCTAGTTGACTACGGAACCCTAAAAACGTGCAGAAGTGTATTGATAGTCACGTAATTTTTCGATATTTTTTTATTATCAACAATAATTTTAGTTTTGAATGCAATTCAACAATGTAATTTACTGTTTCATAAAAAAAATATATCCATTTTCGCATAATCGGGATTGAAACCAAATACCTACTATAACGCCCAAATCTCAGTTTGACTTAACTGCGAGACGCAAGAGTCTTGCAGGCTTAGTCTTGTCTTGCTCAAGTCTTGCAGGGTTCAGTCTTGGTCTTGGTCTTGCTAAAATAAGTCGGTCTTGGTCTTGGTCTTGGTCTTGCAAAAATGCAAGAACAAGACCAAGACTGCAAGACCAAGACCGATTTTGGGCAACACTAATTGGCACCCAATATAAATTTTTTACGGCGATTTCATACAACTGTCAAAGAATGACAGTTTTGATTTGAAAGTTGTTACTGAATTTGCTTAGAGCGTTTACGACGTACGGCATTTCATACAAACTTTCAAGTCCTTGTTTTTCGAAATAAATGAACCGATTTTAATAAAACTTCATATGCATAAGCAGGATACAAAGATTTAAAAAGTTAGTTAAGAACATTTTCGAAAAATAGTGTTACAGCCAAATTAGACCGATTTTTAATTTTCTATAGAAACAGAGATTTCCAGTTAACTTTTTTTAAATAAGACATTTCAAAAATGTTCTTTACTAATTTTTAGACCTTTATATCCTGCTTATGCGTATAAAGTTTCATTAAAATCGGTTCATTCATTTCGAAAAACAAGCGCTTGAAAGTTTGTATGAAATGCCGAACGTCGTAAACGCTCATAACAATTACCTTCCCTGACTTATTGGCAAATAAAACTCTAAAGACCAACTTAACAAAATCCAAAATATTTAGACACAAACGATGCTGCAAAGCTTTTTGACAGTCAAAGCATACTATAGCGTAAAATAATTCTTGATTGATGAATAAAATTGAAACTTAGACAATAGTTTAGACAAGAATGTTTAAAATAAGAATTATGTTTGATTTTGTGTTGTTTCTTGTTCTGTTTGTTATAGTTTAGTATTTAGTTATAATTTAGTGGATTCGTTTTTATTTTTGTAACTTTTGCATGCCTTAAAATATATATAATAAAATATATATAATATATTATGGCTGAACCTATCTCCCTTTATCACCATGTACTGTACCCATATTTTCAAAATAAAATGTCTATATCTTTGGAAGCACACAAAAAGCTTAACACGACGCTTCCAAATTAATTTGATCTCCTAAACAAGCATTTAAAGCCATAAGCGCTTAAAGAGACTTTTATAAATAGGCAGCTCTTAATGAATCCGTAGATAAGCACGGCACTCAAAACATTGGATGTAACGTTCTTAATTATACATAAAAAAGGTTGGGGCTATAAGAATAATTAATTTATAGAAGCGAAACTCTTGTTTATGGTCATGAAAATGGTCCACGGTTTTGTCTTGTACAATAAATTAATGATGTCAAACGGGGTATGATTCCGAACGATCATAAAGGTTCCCATTAACCTTTAAATAGACCTAACATACCTACTTATTGGAGCTCATTAAAGGAACTTTGCGATTGAGTACACTCATGCGCGTCCGCCCTTTTTTATTTTTTGCGGATGGGAAATCATCAAATGATCCCGCTCTGGGTGGAGCGGAAGGGAGTGTCAGACTCTTACTGACTAAAACCCACCCGTGTTCCTTCCTTAGCTCTTAATATTCCGGGCCAGCGGTAACCCTTTCGGACAATCCCACTGACCCGACAGGCTTCGGCCCTAACGGGCCCCTTCATATGATGCTGAAATCTCTTTATGTTGGGCTGTTGGCTAGTTTTTTCAACGTCGATGACTGACTTACCTTACTTCTAGCAGCACGAGCTATATATTAGCAAGAGCACTGGTGGTCCAGTGGTAACGGCCCCGACTTACGAGTTGGTAGGCCGTAGGCTCGAACCTAGACAGGTGCTTTACTTTGTGTAAATAATTTTCATCTCCACTGCTCTCAAAACGGTGAAGGAAAACATCGTGAGGAAACCGGCATGTCCTAGAACTAAAAGTTCGAAGACATGTGACATCTACCAACCCGCACTGGGCCCACGATTACAGTCCACTCCCTCTCCAAGAGAGGAGGCTTGTATCTCAGCGGTGGGAACATTATAGGCTGATCATGCTATGCTTATGCATGAGCTATATTCTATGCATGAGCTATATTCTATGCATGAGCTATATTCTATGAATGAGCTATATTCTATGCATGAGCTATATTCTATGCATGAGCTATAATTCTATGCGTGAGCTATATTCTATGCGTGAGCTATATTCTATGAATGAGCTATATTCTATGCATGAGCTATATTCTATGCATGAGCTATATTCATATAGCCTCTGCCTACTAGTTCCTCTCTACACGACAGAAAAAGACAGATTAATAAACTAACTAGCCTGAACGGTCTATATAAAATACCAGCAGCGCCCTGCGGTTTCAACCGCATAAGTGTCGATTCCGTAGGAATATCGGGATAAAAACTATTCTATGTCCTTTCCCGGGACTCAAACTATCTCTATACCAAATTTCATCTAAATCGGATCAGCGGTTTAAGCGTAAATAGGTAACAGACAGACACACTTTCGCATTTATAATATGAGTATGGATACCTGTAGGTATTATTATAATATATATATTCAGCAAAAAAAAAGCAGTATCTCCTCTATACAAATTCATTATTCATTCCTTTCTAAGCCCTAAGGTCTTGAACCTTAAAATTTTACATAATAAGATTAGAAGTAGAATCCGTTCGTGTAACGATGACCTACGAGACTTTTACGCATATATTAAGAGATTATTTAACATAATTACAATGTAACAAGGATTAGGATAATGTGTTTGAATTTTAAGAAGGATTTTATAAGCTACGGTCGAGTTGGTTTGCGTTGAGTTAAGAAAAATATTCAGGTTTTAGGTGAAATTCGGGGTTGTGGGTTCAAGTCGATTTATTTTCGTTGGATCCCAGTTTAAGATCCCATTTTTTAGGTATTAACGATGGGTCCCATTTGCTATTTCTATCGAATCCCTTGTTATAGAATAGAATACTACGGGATTCTCCTTTCTTACGGAGATGGCTGCAGTTGCATGCTAGCGCCTGTACGTATTATGATAGGTGACATATGAATGTGACAATTTATGAAAATTTAATATTATAATTTGTGACATTGGAATGTGAAATCCTAATTTATGAAATTTTAATTTATAATATTTATGATTTTTTTTTTTAATTCTGTTTGTATCATAATTCATGTTTTTAAAATTGTAAACCTTATTTTTTTTTTCATATTGGTGATTTTACCTAAAATAAATATTTTTTTTTATTTTTTTTTATTTAAGCTAAACTAACTTGGCTTAACTCTTGGTCTGCAACCCGCATAAGGGCTCCTTCAAACAGGCGCTACACGATACGCGACACAAAAGCACCGCAAGTCGCGCAACGAGCGGTGCCTAAATGTCACGCGTGGTTCGCGTTGCGCGTCGCGCCTGTTTGCAGGAGCCTTAATATTTTGGAAGTAACAGGCTCATTTCATTAACCTTTCCTCCACTATTTAAGTCACGGAGCACAATCTTAATTACCGACCCGAAACGATATAAACAAGAACATACATAAAAACCTCCTGCAAATAAATAATACATTATCGCAAACAATTACATGTTTGTTGCGTGCGAATACAAATTGCGCTATGTTATTCAAATAAGGACCTTACGCCTTTACGGCCCGTAAAATATACGCTTCATACACATAGGTATGAGTATTTACATACTTCTATGTGTAATGTACTGACTTAATTTTACGCTACTTCTGTATGGTGTACAGGTAGGTTTTTAAATATCGCAGCATTATGCTGATATAGCAGCCATTTTGGCCTTTTTTTTTCAGGATGGGAAATCATCAAAGTCAAAGTCAAAGCATTTATTTCAAATAGGCACATTAAAGGCACTTTTGAACGTCAAAAATTACAACAAATAGAATTGATTCTAGTCGCCCATTCCAAAAGGTAGTTTTCGTATGGAGAAGAATGGGCAAGAAACTCCACCGTTACTCTTTTAAAAATGTTTTACAATATTTTGTATACATTAATTATATCATAATAATATGTGAAGACGATGCACCTAAAATAAAATTACTATACCACAATAGGTAAAAGAATTAAAAATGAAACCATGACATATAAATTAATTATCTGATAGATGCATGGTGCTCACATATTTACAAACATGGTAAAAGTAAACGATTTTCATTTAAATAAAATAAAATAAAAAAATACAAGTAATAAGTCAGGGTGTGAGTTAAGTAGTTACAGAGTGTAATTCAATTTAAATAAAAAAAAAATTATAAATTTACAATTAAATTAGCAACCCGTTTGATTTTGTCTAGACTCTAGATTGTCCTATGGAGCAGGACCAGCATGTTTCCAAGCGTTCTTATCTTGGATATAATCTTCTAATTTATAGTATGCTTGTTTACAAAGTGTACGTTTAATGTGAGTTTTAAATTTTCTTTCATTTAATTGCAATATATCACAAGGTATTTTATTGTAACATTTAACACAGTACCCCATAAAAGATGTGTGTACCTTGGCTAATCTGAAAAATGGTTGATGTATTTTATCTTTATTTCTAGTATTAAAATTATGTCTATCGCTTATTTTATTAAAAAGATGTAGATTTTTTCTTACATACATAATATTTTCATAAATAAATTGGCAAGGTACCGTCATAATATTAATCCTTTTAAAAAGTTCCCTGAGAGATTCGCGGCGACGTAGATTATAAATGGCTCTGACAGCTCTTTTTTGCAAAATAAAGATGGATTCAATGTCAGCAGCTCGACCCCATAGTAAAATGCCGTACGACATAATGCTGTGAAAGTAGCTGAAATAGACTAAACGTGCGGTTTCTACATCAGTTAACTGTCTTATCTTTCTAACAGCATAAGCGGCCGAGCTAAGCCGCCCCACAAGAGATGTTATGTGAGGTCCCCATTGCAATTTGTCGTCTACCGTGATTCCCAGAAAAACAGTTTGATCAACAAATTCCAGTTTTTCTCCATTCAATATGATGTCACATTCACTACTTCTAAGTAACATTAGGTAATTTAAATCTAATGCATTTGGTTTTCTTTTCATTTAGTACCAAATTATTTACCGTAAACCAATCTTGGACCTGAAGAATAGAGTTATTCACGTCGTCAAGATTTTGTGCCCGTCTGTCTATCTTAAAGATCAATGAGGTGTCATCTGCAAATAACACCATCTTCGGTTGATTTTGAAGTAATTGGGGTAAATCATTAATGTAAACTAAAAAGAGGAATGGACCCAATATCGAACCTTGAGGAACGCCCATTGCTATTTCAGACCCTAATGAGTTTACGCCGTTTACTTGAACTTTAAGCTTTCTATCTTTTAGGTATGACTTCAGTAAATCAAGAGCTAAATTCCTAATCCCATAATGCTCAAGTTTCAGCACAAGTGTCTCATGGTTTACGCAATCGAACGCCTTAGAGAGGTCGCAAAAGATTCCAATGGCATCTTGTGCTTCCTCCCAGGCGTTAAAAATGTTCTTTATTAGGTTGACACCGGCGTCAGTGGTACAACGCCCTTTGGTGAAACCGTACTGGTGTTCATGAAAGATGGAATTTTTATTAAAATGGCGTAACATTTGATTGAGCATCAACTTTTCAAACACCTTACTGAGAACCGGCAGAATTGAGACAGGCCTAAAATTGTTGGGGTCTTTACTATCACCGGATTTGAACAAAGGAACTACTTTATTGTGTTTCATGAGATCTGGAAAGACTCCTTGGTCTACACTGATGTTAAATATGAAAGCTAAATAGGGCGCAATCGTTTCGATGATAGATCTACAAACTTTTACAGACATTCCCCAGAGATCTTCTGTTGATTTAATTTTTAGATCTTTAAAAGCTTTTATAACAGCCTGGGGGTTTGTATGTTGAAACCCAAACTCCGAAGGGCATGCCTCAACATTCTTTCTAAGTAAGTCAGCAGAAAGCGCGGGTGAGGAATTTAAAGCTTCAGTAGTTTTAATGGGAATATTAGCAAAAAAATTTTCAAATTCCTGAGCAATTTCTATATCTGAATTGATGGGGCCACAAGCAGTCTCTAAATTAAATTCAGTATTACGCTGTTTTTTCCTACCTGTTTCATTGTTTATTATTTGCCAGGTAGTTTTTATTTTATCACCGGCTGATTTTATTTTATTGCTAATATAAAGAGCTTTAGCTGTTTTGCATACTCTTTTGAAAGTCTTAGAATATGTTGCAACATACTGATGAAAACTTGTGTTATTCATATGTTGCTTCAGGCCATAAAGTTCAAAAAGGTTTTCCCTGCTTTTACGAATACCTGGAGTCGCCCAATCACTAAATAAAAACTTTGCGTAAATACTTTTAGTCTTTAGTGGGAAAGCGTCATTAAATTGCGTGTTTAATAGTGAAAAGAAGTCGGCGTAGAACTCATTTGGGTCACATAAATTATTAAAACTCTGAACACATAATTTACTGGCCAAAGAATTATTAATTTTTTCTAAATTTTTACATGTAATTGGCCTAAACCTTATTAAGAATTTTTGTAAAGGCATGTGGGAGCAAAATGTTATTGTTTGTCCACTGTGATCAGATGGCAACTTATTTACAATTTGTTTGTGTAAATAATCACAGTTACAGAAAATATTATCTATACAAGTGGCAGTGGAAGCTGTTACTCGAGTGGGTTCAATAAAAACATTTGACAAATCAAATGACCCAAAAAGACTTAGTAATCTGATAGTATTCGTGTTATTTTCTAATAAATTAATATTAAAATCGCCACATATTATTATTGACTTACTACTAACAGAAAGTTTCTTTAGCACATCTTCCATTACAGAATCAAACAAAGCTAGATTCTGGTAACTAGGAGGTCTGTATACGCATACTACTACATGCTTATCGAGCTACACTACAATTCAATAGTGTGTTCAACAGACAGCCCGGCGATGTCTTTTCGTTCCTTTGCTTTAATTGAATTTTTAACTAATATTAATGATCCGCCATGTATCATACGTGTTCGGCTGAAATGGCTAACTACACAATAATTTTCATAATTAATTGACATTACTTGATGGGCTTTTAACCAATGTTCTGTTAAACAAATGACATCAAACTTGGTATTTTCTAAAAACAATTCTATTTCCAGTAATTTAGAAGAGCAACCTTGGATATTTTGGTTAAATAATTTTAAAATATGTTGCCCTCCCTTTAGTTTTTTATTATTCTTAGTAATATTGCCAGAAGATACCTTTTTATTATTCTCTAATAGTAATTGGTTATTTGAAGGGGTAACTTCTGTTGTCTTACTAACTAGTTTAAAGAGTTATCCGGAGTGACCTCCACAACTACGACTGAAGTGTCTAGTGAGCCCGTATGAGTTCCAGCAGGAAGAGAATACCCTATCTGACTGGTAGTGGCCTCCAATGATGTTGGTATTATAGGTGGACCCTCCTTCGTACAACATGATGATTCATAATTATTTATCACTATGTTGTTAGTATAACTAGACAACACAGACTCGTCCCTAATACTACAATTTGTTATATTAGCTATAACCCCATTAATATTATATGCTATCAACATAGCAATCATATGTCTACATTTCCAAGACAGAGATAAAGTTCTCTGAGTTAATTTAAAACCACTAACAAACTTATTAGTGTCAAAAAACAATAATTTGTCACTATGATAACTTGTCATCAAATGACTCCTCCCGCTCTGGGTGGAGCGGAAGTGTCAGACTCTTACTGACTAAAACCCACCCGTGTTCCTTCCTTAGCCCTT
Organism: Luperina nickerlii; assembly: GCA_963855955.1. Taxonomy (NCBI): domain Eukaryota; kingdom Metazoa; phylum Arthropoda; class Insecta; order Lepidoptera; family Noctuidae; genus Luperina; species Luperina nickerlii. The sequence goes on from OY979678.1 coordinate 17,904,192, forward strand.
TATGTTCCGGGCCAGCGGTAACCCTTTCGGACAATCCCGCTGACCCGGCAGGCTTCGGCCCTGACGGGCCTCACACATGTCTTTTTATTTTTTGGTTTATTTATTTTTTGGTTGTTTTTTATTGTAACTTTAATTGTTTAAGTGCTCCTTTTTTACCGTTTGTATTTCCTGTATGTGTCCCTAATAATAGTAGATTGTTTGCCAAGGGAGCAAACAACAATTTTGAAAGCGAGAGTGTTTCTTTGAATCCAGAGCGGAGCGGAGGATTCTACTTTAGAACTCCGCTCCGCTCTGGATTTAAAGTACGTCACTCGAACTTAAAATAGTGTTGTTCCCGAGGTGGACACCCTACTTTTTAACACCCTTTATGAAAAAATAAGTAAGTGCAACTTACGAATAAGAATAGTACGTTTATTTATTTACATACAATTTTGAGTAGACAATTACGAACGAAGGCAGAATGCTTTTTGCGAGTTTTTTTTATTTTTTCACAACCTTTTTTTTTTAATTTGGTTCGTGCGCGTTTTACTTTATCATACGGCCTCTTACTTGTTCATACAATGTTTGTGATTGATATCTTTAGTGATTGGAACTTTTACTAACAATATCCACATTCCAAATTCAAATCATTTTTAGTCCCTAGGAATTAAAGAGCTATTTTAGTCCCTGTTTACAAAGAACACACTAGCTCTTTTTGAATAGATGTGATAAAAAATATTTTTCTATCTTTCAATTTTCAATTTCTATGTCAGGACCATGTGATCAACAAATTGTTTATCGGCTCATAAGGGTATGGGGTATGGGGTTCTTTATGCCCAAAAGTGTACTGGACCAAAGTCATATCCTTTGGCATCTCGGATTGAATGTAATCATAGCATAATCATTTCATCCGAAAAACGTCCACTGTCACGTAAGTTCTTATAATTATAAATTCAATATTAGAAAATGATGAAACTAATATTTTGTAACAACACAATTATGTATTTAAAAAGAGTGTCCATGGAGTTTCTTGTCCGTTCTTCTTCATATATACCTACTACGCTTTGGAATCTTCATATGAAAGCTTCATATTTTTGAGTGACCGACTCCTAGACAATTATTTAAATAAATGTTTTGAGTTAGAGTTTGACTGCTAGATATAGACCTCCCCTAATTGTAGCAATATCGACCGGTTCTACACTGACTGTAGCATAGTAAATAGTTATTCCTACTTTCTACTGCTGTTTTAATTAAATTTCTTCTTTTCATTATTTATCTCTCGTATTCCTAGAAGCAGACGATAAACACATTCATTTTGGAAGTAAAAGCTCTTTGTTTATATTCAACAAATTAAGCTTATTTAGATCTACTTAATAAAATCCGCAGTGAGACAGAAGATTGACGTACTCTCATTGTGTACTTACCGGGATTTGAACCCCAAGCCCAGTGGTTAAAGCCTCGCGTCAGTATGGGTCGCGAGGCCTTCACTAGTGGGCCATCACAACAATTGGCAGCGAAAAACGACAGTAATAGCGTTCACCAATTCGTCAAGGAAGGTGATTGAGGCAGGTGCCATGGAAGGCCTCAATTTGAACAAAACATTAACCAACGCGGCGTATTTACGATTGACATTACCCATAATATAGCCTATGCTAGCGCAAAGCACCCAGAATTAGAAACTTCACTTAAATATTAACAGAGACAGCTCAGACTCTCGGGAGGTAATTGATAATTATTGCATTGGTAAATAATGGGTGAAGGGGGAATGGTTTACCCCTGGAGGAGAATTAACGAGGTTTATTCTGATGTGGTAAGGGCACACGATTGTCTCCCTTGATGACGTAATAATGTCATTGAGGTGTTCCTTTGGGTAGTGTCTAATGGGGGTCTTATTGCAATTGCTTTTTGCATATCTGAAAGAATGCGTACCTAATTTAATATGACAAATAGCAATCGCTTTCAAAGTGTTTCTTATTTCTACAACGACTTTCAAAAGGATTTACTTAAGGGGCCGCCTTCACGAGCGAGAGAATCGCAGCGATAGTCTTGCCGTGCCATCAAATTTTCACAGCGATGACATCGCCGTGTGGAGACACGTTCTAAGAGAGTGTATAGAAATACGTGGCACGACGACAATATCGCCGCGTTTCTCTCGCTCGTGGAGGCGGCCCCTAAGCTTTACGGACCATATATGTTTGACTTTTCCATCATGAAGTTTCTTCTTACCCGTTCTTCTCCATAGGTACCTACTACGCTTTGGAATGGGCAATTCAAATATGCCTGTAAATGGTTTAATTGAAATACCTAAATGCTTTAAGTTTTGAGTTTGACTGATAGAAGTTCACTTTGTCTGGGCCCTTTTGTTACGGGATTGCTAATGAGGTTCAAAGATTCATGCTAAAAGGATTTTGAGAGAGACAAAAAATTACACTAAAAATAAAATAAATGAATACTTACGAAAATTACAATAGGTGTCATCATTTCAAAATCGTTTTGTAATTGGGTTCTTACAGATACGACCACAAAAAACAACAATATAACGCAAGCACATCTCTACAGAACCACACAAAAACCTGAACAAAAAATAACACAAACACAAGGAAACGAATATCAATCTAATAATCGCTCATATGAAAACGCCATCAACGATTTGTCGCTGCGACTGTACCGTCGCACGGATTTATAGCCCCCCGCCCTCAGACCGCAGTAACATTTTCATTTTATGTTTTTGCCGAGTAAAATAATGCTGGTTATACGTGTTAACCCTTAATGTGCCATTGACACGAGAACTGTAGTGAGGCTAAGACTTTTTTTGTTGGTTTACGTAGGTACCTCTTTGTCTTCAATAGAGTATTTGACTACTGTTGAGATTGTTGTAACATTACGACTGTATTTATCGCGGGGGTAGACAGAGGTGTTTTTCATATTCATATTCATTTATTTGCGTTCCACGACGTAAAACAAGATGTTAACAAAAAGGCTTAAAGCCGTTGTAGACCTGACAGGGCACGCAGGGGTGGAGCTCAGTAGTCGTGGCTTGTTTACCCACGGTGAAGCGAAGAGGAACCCGAGGAGAGGCCGCTCGTCAGGGCTTTTGCCAATAAGCCGACGACGTAGCGGCCAACAAGTAGGTCGCGGTGCTATGCCGCTTTGGCGACATCGCAACTGAGGCGGGCCGCGATGTCGTATGGGAGGCATCGCGGCTGAGGGTTGGAGGCCACGGCGGGAGAGGAGGGAGGTATTGCGGTGCGCCGCTCCCCCTACCTTCTGCGGCCTTGACGGGGTCGCCACCGTGTGATGGCGGACGCGGTGGGGCCGCAGGGGAAGAGGAGTGTTGGTATGACGTTGGCCGCTATCCCTATCCTCTGCGGCCGAAAATTGGCAGGCGGCGGGGCCAATGACCTGACCCGTCTCGGGGGGACCAGGGGTGCCCAGACACGGAGTCGTCTGGCGCCCATGTGCTGGTTTGGTCCCTGGGGTGGCCACGGCGTGCTATGTGTTCTGGTGCGCCGGTGATGGGGAGTACTCCCAGAGGAGCGTCCGGTGAAGGACAGCCGCACCGGGTTCACGGATGAGTGCTAACGCGTGCCCGTGTTCCCGCCGTAAGCGGTAGAGGAGGACACCGTGGAGTTTTAGTGGGTTAGAGTCCCACATAACTGCACTATCTCTCCGTGGTAGTGCAGAATGCATGAGCATTTCTCCACGTTAAAATAAAAAAAACAGGGAAAGCAGGAAACACTTTTCAAATATTTCTACACCGGCAACGGTAGTGTATGTGAAACTGTTTAATATTAAGAACTTAATGTACCATATACTCAAAAATAAATAAATATTATCTCATCATATTTAGTTTCTACGGGTACGTACTTACTTCCAGAGGCAACTAGTTTCTGAAACATGATAAACTATTTATTTTGCAAAACTAGAACAATGCGAAGGCCAAAATTGTTTTTAACTTTAATATACGAGTAGTGTAGGTAGTTTTATTATTTTACTTTGGCGTTCTATTCTAATATTTTGCTACGCAATATTATTACGACGTGGTTTATAAAACACTGACGCAATAGTTAACAAGTTCGCACTATGGTAATCATTCACTCGGCTATCATTAATCATATTTTGATGAAAGCTTTTCAAAACCTAGGTTACTATTGTTAATCTTTAGAAATAGTTAACGGAAAAGAGGAAAACAACAAAGAAATGGAGAGGACGAGATAAAACTAACAGCGGGCGAACTGGAGGAGAGTGACTCGTGATAGAATTCAATGGAAACAGCTGGAGGACGCCGTTGTTTCCAAGAAGCATGCTGAAGTGAGATACATACCTACTTTCACAACATACAACAGAGTAAAAACCATTCAGAATAAAAAAAACACTGGCACTCCGGTAGTGCCGACAGAAGTGAAAACTTGAACAATTACGAGTGTATTTTGTGAATCGTCTTATAAACAAAACACGCGTGTTAAGGTGTGTTCCTTATTTTATAGGGTTTTTTGCAAATCAGGTATGATGACCAAAGTGACTGGTTTATTCTTCTCGTGAAAGGAATTTATTCAGATTTACAAATAAGCACACAGTTATATATCCGTGGTTCAGCGCCATCTCGTCGTTGTTGGATGAACTACGTAGTTAGTACGCGAGGCCCTCGTAGTTCTTCCCGATGTGCATAGATGGCGCTGTCCTCAACAACGCGCGTCTTAAGTTTTACGTCTGACGTTAGTACGCGAGGCCCTCGTAGTTCTTCCCGATGTGCATAGATGGCGCTGTCCTCAACAACGCGCGTCTTACGTTTTACGTCTTACGAATTTTCGATCAGGGTCACGTGACCTGACGCGAATTTAGAAGTTTTTACCCATTCCAAAAAAAGTACACAGCGCCGCTAAAGAAGTTTTCACTTCAAAAATTTATAACTTATAGTTATCAATAAATACATCTGAAGTGTGACATCAGTATCCAAGCAAGGTGACCCAGCCATTCAGACAATCTTTTCACAACGCTCATTTTAAACCGTTTCAGTTCAAACTTAAAGTGGCTTATTTTTTTTGTTCAAACAGTTTCTAGTTGTCAAATTGAAACAAATAGTTTGAACCCTTTTGTCTATATATGACTTTTGGGGGTTGAATTTGACTTTCATAAACGCGTGGCTGGGTTTTATAATACGTGACTAGTTAATAAAAGGTTAAAAAATAATTATAAAAGGAACAAATCCTGTGATAATTATTTTTTAACCTTTTATTACTATTTGTGTGTACATACTTAACACAAACACAAAATAAGAACTAGTTGGGGGGAAATATACGTCACATCCACGCAAAACGCCCATCCCTCAGCATAATGCTGCGACCCTTTGCGAGACAGCGCCAGCGCTAATCTTTAGCGACAGTCGGCAGGTATTTTTCTACTAGTGTGCTTAGATATATCTTGAGGATCACTTAGGTACCTCTCTGATTACGTCTTTTCATTTATATAGATATTTTGTCTACCTAGGATTTTTTTTGCACGTTATGCCAGCGGGATATTTCTTTTTTTTTTTGTATTCTTAACCTGACCAATATTATGTCTGGACTTTAAAAGAGACTATGACCTCTGAGTTTGTTTCGGCCTTTCTTCTCAGAGTAGTCAGATAGGAAACGCCGACCTCATCTAGTTAAAAAAATATATGATTGACGTGTAAAAGTGTTTGTGCAAACCTACTTACAAAAATAATAGTACATTACTTCAGAGGGAAGAAAGTGACAGTTCCATACCGAGATTATGGCATTTGCGCCACGAGCTTGCGAGGGGCGCAAACCATTTGAGGTATGGAACTGTACTTTATCCTGAGGGATGTATAGTGCTTTTTATTACACCTACGAGGAAAATTATGGACAAAAATGCATAGAAATGTTTATATTTTGTTAAAAGTACAATTATTAAAAGTGCAGCTATTATAAGATGTTACATTTTGTCCGGGTATCTTGATATTTTGAGACACGGCAACAGATTATCAACAACTTCTTGGGCCGTCTCTAATAGTTCTGGCGGTGTGTTAGGGATAACATCATCACTGTCGCTCGAAGTATCCATATTTTACAAAAAACACAAAGATAAATGTGTTTTTGCGAAAATGCGCGGGCTTTTCCATTTTTTATTCGCCCGTTTCTGGAGTAGGCTAAGATCATAAGGTCATGCAGCCACTTCTTCCGTGATTCCGCGCGTTTTATATACAAAAATAATTTCGTTTTTAATTTTCTGTATGCACCAAGGAGGTTGGTAACTGGTAAAAAAAAAACTGTATGGCCACATACAGTTTTTTTTTTACCAGTTCAATTTACTTGAAATTTAATTAGTAGACAGTTAAAGTCTCTTGGCAGTATGACTGCTGACAAATTAAAAAAAAAAAGAAAAACCGGGTATGTAATGGAATTTCATACATATTTCCCACCCTTGGGTCGGAAGGATTTTCATACAAACTTCCATACCTTGGGATGAAAGGATTTGAAGGGCGGGATAAAGGCGTTTCTTCCCTCTAATTGGTATAATTAGTATGTATTTTCAGAGCAGGTGTGTTAAAAAATCATTTATCATTTACGTAACAGAGATAAAATGACAATTGATCGCAATGGGGTTTAATTTTGAAAGTTCACCTTTGCTCAATGCGTTATTTACGTTTTTGAGGTGACTAACTTTTCAAACCTATGAAGCAATGGATTAACAATATCCTTCAAAACTCTCGGATTGTGATTAAAACTGTTTTTGCAATTAGGGTGCAGTTTCTCGAACGAAAATGATTGCTAAATTTATGAGACAACTCGTCAAGCGCATGTAAACTAGTGCAATTGACTGTTAATAAATCATTCAGCCAATCACAACGCTTTACGCGCGCTTAATTGTTATCACATTAATTTTGCGATAATATTCGTTCGAGAAACTGGTCATCAGAAGCCCGAAAGTCTGACAACCAGTCTCACCAAGAGTATCGTATTAACCAGTAACTAGGTGGAGGTCAGACAGGCCGTCCCTCTATGTAAAATACTGCGGTGCTATTCTGTAAAAATCTCACCGTGAAAACTTTGGTAAAGTGAGCTTGGAGTGAGCTGTAAATAGTGTCAATTCCTAGCAAAAACAAACTCGCCTCACCTAAGTTTTCACGGTGAGATTTTTACAGAATCGACCAGCTGGTACTCAGCTGCATCCGGATTGATAGAAGCCGACCCCAACATAGTTGGGAAAAGGCTACGCAGATAATGATGATTCGTTCAAGAAACTGGCTATTACCTTCCTACCTAGTACTTATTAAACCTGTAATGGCTGGCTCTTATTGTACGTAGTTGAAAATAATTTGATTCGGGGTCAGAAAACGTGGAATCCACATATTACTTAGTACATTTAACTACTTTTGTTCGTGTGGAATTAAATAAAATGCAGCCTATATTTTCTGGTGGCTCGTAAATATTTGTGCTGTTCGTAAAAATCTGTGCACCTACCATTATGGGCACGGTAGCAAATGGGTCTGGTTGAAATATTATGTTTTAAAAATAATTCACACGAGACTACACCTACCTGGTCTATAGTACCTCAACTGTGGCTAATGAGACACAATTGAATTTCTATTGTCATAAATAGAAATTTTGATTTTTCAACAGTTGTACAAATAAATTAAATTTAAAAATCTGTTTGTAATGTCAAAATAACAGCTGTTTACTAATGCGTATAAAAGTATATATGGTACTTGTAACAAAAAAAACTACTTCTTCGAATTTTTGTCTGTCGGTCTATTCTGTATATTCTCCGGAAAGACCAGACTGATTTTGACGAGACTTTCACTGACAGATAGCTGATGTTATAAGGAATACCTGAGGCTTGTTGTAGAAAAAGAATTAGGGCTCAGTTCTATGAAGTCGCGGGCACATCTAGCAGTTCTGTAAGGTCGCGGGCACATCTAGCAGTTCTATAAGGTCGCGGGCACATCTAGCAGTTCTATAAGGTTGCAGGCACATCTAGCAGTTCTATGAAGTCGCGGACACATCTAGCAGTTCTATGAAATTCATATTTTTTTACATTGTACTCTTAATTATAAATCTTTAAATGTCTACACCAAATTAAGTCAAAAAACAGATAAATTGTTTTTGTATAAAAAAAATAACCATTTCATATGAAAATCATGTGGATTTTCAATTTCATAATAATGTTATTTCTTAGGTTAGATACATTCATAATCAGCCTACAATGTTCCCACTGCTGGGACGCAGGCCTCCTCTCTGTGAGTAGGAGTGGGCCATAATCCACCACGCAGGCCCAGTACGGGTTGGTGGATATCACATGTCTTCGAACTTTTGGTTCTAGGACATGCCGGTTTCCCCACGATGTTTTCCTTCACCGTTTTGAGAGCAGTGGTGATGAAATTAAATACATAAAGTGCCTGCCTGGGTTCGAACTCACGACCTACAACTCGTAAGTTAGGATCGATACCACGGGGCAACCACTGCCCTCATTTCTTAGGTTATTTATTTTTAACTAGCAGTGCCCCGCGGTTTCACCCGCATAAGTTTAGATCCCGTGGGAATATCGGCATAAAAACTATCCTATGTCCATTCTCGGGACTCAAACTACACCAAATTTCATCTAAATCGGTTCAGCGGCTTAAGCGTGAGAGGAACAGACGGACACAATTTCGCATTTATATTATCAGTATGGATTGTCCTAAGGTAAGTAGATATATGTAGTTGAAATACTGACAATATACCTTTTTTTTTTGAGGATGGGAAATCTTAAAATGACCCCTCCCGCTCTAGGTGGAGCGGGAGTGTCAGACTCTTACTGACTAAAACCCACCCGTGTTCCTTCCTTAGCCCTTTATGGTCCGGGCCAGCGGTAACCCTTTCGGACAATCCCGCTGACCCGGCAGGCTTCGGCCCTGACGGGCCCCTTCCACTGACAATATACCTAACGCAAACCTAACTCAAGATTATCTCCCGTCAAATTTTCTTAAACACCTCATTTTCACTCACTTTAGCTACTACATTTTCCAACCTGAAAATATTCTAAAAACAGCTCCGAGCTCCTTATCACGGTGCTAAATGTACGAGACTGTCGGAAACTGGGTTACTAGCGTAGCCGTAGACTTGGTACCTATTAACATTCTTCCTCTGGTGGTATATTTATTGGCTTTTGTACTTAAGGGGACTACATGACCTAAAGCGCGGTCACTGTCGGACTGCATAGAAAAGAAAGAGAAGCGCGATGACACAACGCTAGTAATTTATTGAAAAAAACATACATACAAAATATGAAGCAATTATCTATTTACAAAAAATCTATTTTTTGGACTAAAAAATAAAACACTAGTGCTTTAACATGTTGCTTGTAGAATAATCTGGCAAAAAATCAGCATGATTGTATGTATATTAGTATGGTTTTTATTGTAAAAAGAAAGTTTGTAGACGTATCTTCTTGATTTTTTTCTATCATTTCAAATTAGTTGTATTATGTTTTCAACACACTATCTACCTAGCATATATCCTGAAGAATATCAGAAGATAAATTTTAGTTTAGTCCCGTCAAATTAATCAGCGCCAGGTGTCAGGAATGCATTCTGCGTTCCTGACACCTGTCCGTGCGATAATTCTAGTAGCTAATAAAGAATAAATTCGCAAATCTGTATTCGTTTAAAACTGAAAGGTGTCAAGAACGCATTCTCTCGCCGGCCGTATATGTAAGTTTTGTCGGTGAGATTTTCCAGAATACACTAGACTAGAGGTATAGATATTCTATTTCACGAAGTCCGTTCGGCTTAGATTGTAGTAGTGACGTATCCCGACAAGCGCGCTCCCACAGCGGCTGCCCCTTGCTGCCGTCGCATGAGGCTATTTCCGCGAATGTGTACCGTTTTACTTCACCCATTGTTGAGTCTCTGTTGATCACAATGTGCATGTGCACGCTTGACAACATTCTTGACACGCTTGACAACAGACTTCGTGATATAGAACATCTGTATGTCAAAAACAACACCAGTCCGTTCCATTTTCTTAAACTTTACAGCCACAATAAATGTATCGCTCGCAAAGTTTGCAACAAGACAGGTACCGTTACCGTGTCATGTAAACTTGCTAACTCATCCCCTCACGTGTCGACGTGGTAATGAACAAAGCACGGTAATGAGATCTTTGCACGTTAAAATTTATCACGCTTCACGCCCAGGGCAAGATCGGAATGAAAACTTGGCTCATTATAAATATAATCCATGTTTTTAACAGACTTTACGAATTTTGAATTTTCGGATACTGTCTCCAATACCCCTTTGTGTTATAATTTTTTGAAGTCGATTTTTAACAATGTAACACAAGTCAAGTAATCTTAGCTCAGGTACCAGTGGAGATAGTGATTTAAGCAATTTAAAAATAATAGTGTCATAGTGTTAACCTATCGCCTAGTGGGGGTTAACACATTAATTAATTGTGAAATTGGATATATTTTTTTTAATACAGTTGCTCAAAAAGTGGCGTATTGCAGGGACGTATAGCGTTCGGGATATATTACATACTCGTGCTTTTTTTTTACCTTTCCCGAACTCGTGCGTTCTCTTTCCCAACTGTCAAAATAATGTCTATTAAAAAGATAAACCTACCATGAAGTTTTTACTAAAAAAAAATCATAGAAGTTTTTATAATTCATGCAAATACGTATATTTCTAAAAAGAAGCTACTAATTTGTTTCAATATCAGATTTAATGATTTGATTGAATGAGTTAGGTTAGGTTTCATTTCATTTCATCTCATTAAATTTCATTTTCATTTCATATCAATAAAAAAATTCTACTGAAGACTTGGCTGTATGGGCATAGTTCCCTTTGCCTACCAGAATGGGCGAAGAAAAAAAACACTGGCACTCCGGTAGTGCCGACAGAAGTGAAAACTTGAACAATTACGAGTGTATTTTGTGAATCGTGTTATAAACAAAACACGCGTGTTAAGGTGTGTTCCTTATTTTATAGGGTTTTTTGCAAATCAGGTATGATGACCAAAGTGACTGGTTTATTCTTCTCGTGAAAGGAATTTATTCAGATTTACAAATAAGCACACAGGATAGACTTCAGTTCGTGGTGTTGGTCGCGGCAGTGGTAAGAGAAGCAAGCCGCTCGCATGGAGCTCGTCGTCAGTTATATATCCGTGGTTCAGCGCCATCTCGTCGTTGTTGGATGAACTACGTAGTTAGTACGCGAGGCCCTCGTAGTTCTTCCCGATGTGCATAGATGGCGCTGTCCTCAACAACGCGCGTCTTACGTTTTACGTCTTACGAATTTTCGATCAGGGTCACGTGACCTGACGCGAATTTAGAAGTTTTTACCCATTCCAAAAAAAGTACACAGCGCCGCTAAAGAAGTTTTCACTTCAAAAAATCTCTGCTTATATTCTACGGTTGGCGCCATTAGTTAGTTGAGTTTATTGTGTTTTTATTATTTTATTAAATTGCTTCATTTTTTCGCAACTGTATTAAAAATAGTCGTTCAGTACACGTGCGAAACCGTCATTGCAACTCGTTCCGACTGTCAACCCTCGCCTTCGGCTGCGCCTCGGCTCGGGTAGACATTTGTCGGAACTCTTTGCAATGACAACCTTTCCGCACTTGTAATGAAATATACTATTGCGTTGCAATTCCGGTTTAAGGTAAAAGTTATAAAAATCTTACTCATATATTAAATTTCGTGTATGAAATGTTGTGTTTTAAGGGAGTTATTCCCAACTAACTGCGCCCCGCGGTTTCACCCGCATGTTTCGATCCCGTGGGAATATCGGCATAAAAAGTAGCCTATATGTTAATCCAGGGTGTCAGCTACCTCCATAATTTTTTTTATCAAAATTGGTCTCGCCGTTTAAGCGTGAAGAAGTAAAAAACATATAAACACAAACACACAAACTTTCGACTTTAAAATGTTAGTGTGATGTGATGCGTCGATTCGAGAAGACTGGGCAAGAAACTCCATAATTACATCATGCCTGTGTTGCCCAAAGGGCTCGGAAAAGTGTATGTACAGACGCCAGCACATCAAGCTACTACAATATGTCAAATTTATTTAATAGATTTTCAACTTTATCGCTAAAGTATAAGGTTCAAAGTTGATTGGGAAAATTTGACAGTTTCGGGCAGCTTGATGTGCTGGCGTCTGTACCTACATTATACCCACATTTCGCCAGTTACGATTAAATCCCATATAATAGAGGGGGAGCCTATTGCCATCAACTGGGCACAAATTCGGGCTGCTACTGAAAAATTCCAAATGGAAAAACCCAATAACACATTGCCCAACGCGGGAATCTAAACCTCATGCTCATCAGTAGCTCTTGCCACCACTGCGGCTGCCCCATTTCAAAACCTAGGACTTAAAATGAAATTTTACAGGAGAGCGCATAAACGTAATATTGGTCAGCCTATGGAAAGTATTTTTTGAATTGGTTAAAGTGACTTACTAGGTTTTAAAATGGTCACTAGGGAATGAAAGGTGCACTTACTAGGTATCGATGCTTAAATATATCTCCTTTTATGTAAGTTTAAAACGCTGGTGTTTTTGTATTTGGTAGAAACCTTCTAGCTTAGCAAGATTATGCAATAAAACGATTTTTGTAAAAAGTGTCCCTTACTAGGTTTTGAAATGGGACAGCCGACTGGACCAATGAAACTAGACAAATCACTAGACAAACTCCGTAATAATCCTATATTTATTTTTTTATAGTGAAAACTGCTGCACGTGCCAAAAACCTCAAACGGCGCAAATACTCCAATCTCTTTGGAACTTATTGTTTGAGCCGTTTGGGATTGAAACTCTAGGGCAACGGGGCCCGAGTGCCCACTTAGTATTTCGAGACATCGCCAAGCGGTTGGTCGACTCTTCACGTGACCAGAGGGCTGGTCTATTTTTTGGCCAAAGAATCAGCATTGCCATACAACGTGGCAATGCTGCCAGTCTTTTAGGCACGTTTGCTGTTGACAGCGACGCGGATGAATTATTTGATGCCCTTTGATTATTTCCCCTCCTTTTTATTTACTTGTACATATTATTATTTTTTATTCATGGAGTCCCGGTCCTTTGGAAGGCATACGAGGGGCCGAAGCCAACTCGCAGAGGCCCCTTTGTAAATTTTAATGAAATGCGGCAGCAACCGACGATTATCCCTGTATGCACTATGCAAGTGCACCCAAGGATAACCCCCGGTTGGTGTAGGGCTATTGCAGGATATGGAAAAATTATTATTATTATAATACTATTAGCTTTTAAAATTATATACTAAATACTGTCATGTTGACAATAAAAGTGAAAACTTGCACCAATCCCATGAACCACATAATAATTATAATCTAATACTATTTGTCTAATTACCTTTACACCTGCTTCGCGAACAATGAACTTTTCATAGCGTGGGATGAAGTCTAGGCGTCTGAGTAATCTCCCTTAGCACTAGAATATCCCTTTTCGTTGAGACAAGATGACACTTTAAGCTCCATTTATCATTTTCATTTTATACTAAAATGTTATTAGGAATCTCACGGTGAATACTGAGGTACCTACTTAAGAGTTCCTATCTGATTATTGTTTTGTTAGGACAGAAGTGAAATCACAATTAAATAGAAGAATTATTTGATATCGTAAAAACAATTACATGAATTATAAAAAGAATTATCAACCATAGCAAAATTACAATCAGAGGAACAAAATTATCACTAATCAAATTAAAGAAATCAAGAGATTATTGAGAAACCAGATTACACCGAACGGCTGACAGCTGACGGATAGCGCTTCTGCACGCAACGCTGTCAAAAACCATAGACCGCCAAACAAAGACCAGAGAACCTGGCCTGCCGCATGCTGCAGCCTCCTTCTAGTAACCGCGTCCCACGCGCTCCTGGGCCGGCTAGTAGTATCCAACAGTATTATATTTCGAATTATTATATGATTTATGTCAATATCATCATCATTTTAGCCGAAAGACGTCCACTGCTGGACATAGGCCTCCCTCATAAGCACCTCTACTTCGACTGCTTCTGTGCTTACCGTATCCAGCGGATTCCTGCAGCCTTCACAAGGTCATCGGTTCACCTTGTGGGAGGCCTTCCAACGCTACGTCTTCCGGTACGCGGTCGCCACTCCAAACCTTTCGTCCCCATCGGCCATCTGTTTTGCGAGCGATGTGCCATATGATTTATGTAATTGAACTAATTTTGTAAAATCAATGTTGTTTGTTTTTATTTTGTGTGTAATTAAATTTATTTTGTGTAAATTCAGATACAAATTATTGTTAAAGGCTCCTTCAAACAGGCGCGAAACGACACGCGACTATATCGCGTGTCGCGCCTGTTTTTTTTTTTTTAATAGAGGTAAGTACTTAGTACGTATACGAAAACATGCTGTATAGATTAATGGTGTCATGCACTTCATTCATACGGACTTAGCACTCGTAATTTACTCCTACATCATATCTTCGCTCGCATGACTAAAAGTCGTATCTCATTTTTTGGCTGATTTGGGTTGGGACAGCTACATTTTTCTATTCGTGATTCTTGACACTTTTCACTAACCGTCATATTTATTTATTTATTTATTTAAACTTTTCGCACAAAAAGGTACAAAGGCGGACTTAATGCCTTAGGCATTCTCTACCAGTCAACCAAGGGTGGTGAAGAGATTGGATGGCAGGTGCTTTGAATGAGAGGAACAATGATAAAAAAAAAACTATTAAAACTAGTTACACAAATACATAAATAAGTTATATACACATACATACTATTTACTATAATATATACTTATAATATATATACAAATTCAAGGGAGAGAGGTGTTGAGATGACTACGCTATTTGTTTTGTAAATAACTCTGCAATTTCCGCTTAAATGCATACCGACTGGTCGCCGTCCTGATATCAAGAGGAAGTGCATTCCAAAGAAGAATGGTCATACCTCTATATTATTTCAATCTCAAAATATAACCATTTTGAAGGCAACAAAATATAAAGAATCACAAATGGAAGAGTGTAGTTGTCCTGGCTCAAATCGGCTAAAAAATGAGATGGGACTTTTAGTCATGCGAGCGACGATATCATAAATATTCTATACAGTACCCGGCGATAAATATTGCACATCGACCTATTCGATCCTATCGATTTTATACAAAGAATAAAAATAATTATCAAAAGAAGCAAATCATAATTGTTTTAACAGCTCCTAATCTATTAGGAGCTGTTAAAACAATTATGATTTGCTTCTTTTGATAATTATTAGCGGACTGTTTGTATTTCGTGCGACAGAGATAACGCTCTACGAAGCCGAAATTAGCCGATTGTCTCTTTCCAAAGGTCGATGTGCAATATTTATCGCCGGGTACTGTACAATCATATTATTAACCTTTTGACCGCCACACGTCAACAAATCAAAAACGTACCCACAACGTCAAAGTCTGTCATGTAGTCGAACCGTGGCGTGCTGGGCACATTTTGGTTTGTCATCTATACATGACTGTGGCGGTCAAAATGTTAACAAGTAAATTCGCTTTTCGTGTATGTCTGTGACCGCGTTGTTCTTCCAACCTACGCAACAGATATTGATTTTAAATCGGTTTTCACTATTATTAAGGGAATTTTATTTATACATCTTTTATCATTAAACAAACACATTAGTCTTGCTAGCTACCTGAGCCCCTTTTAAATAGTTGTTGCAATAAAAGTTCAGTTTTTTATACCCACATAGATTTGTAGGAAAGTATTCTTGGTTTTCTAAAAAATGTTAGCCTCAATCTTGACCATCGAATCTAAGAATTTTCTGCATTTCTCTATCGATTACCCACTTAAGTTTGGTTCCATAACTTCTCGAGTCGTTTCGTTCAAAATCCCAAGTTCTCCAGAAAATCGATCGGATCGGCGACTTAATTTTCTTTCCTGATACGACTAAAGGAAACGTTTATCTGGAGAATTCTGTTTTATTGGATCACGTAGGTAATCGTTAGAAATAGATTATACGTAACCCACGTATAATATATTTCTATAGTGACTTATTTTTATTAAACGCTGATTTGACGTCAGATTTTAGGACAGAAATGGCCACGGAAGGGCATATGTTGTGCAAGATTTAAGTGTAAAGGTTCCGGTGGACATGGGCTAAAAGAATTGCTATCTTTTTCAGACAAGCAAGATAAGAAAGCAAGATAGGTGTATTTATTACAGACACACTTGAACTTATTCATTTATATGAATAAGTAGATAAGTGAATTCGAATAAAAAACAAAGACAGATAAAGAGAGACAAAAGCAATTTACTTATACCTTTTCTAAAGTTTCGTCAGATCTAGTAAGTGGTCACAAATGCACTGTCGGTATACCATGGAACTTATAACATTCTAGCTGTGCCCGTGACTTCGTTTGCGTGCATGTCGAAAAATAAAATGAGAAAAAATTACTTCTTATACTCTACCAGTCGAAGTCCCGTTAAAATCGGTCCAGCCGTTTCGGAGATTAGTTGGAACAAACCGGCAGAAAGACAATAATTTAAAAAAATAAATTAAAAAACAAGATAGAAATACATTTATTTAGCACAGACTAAAAGACACAAAACACCAGAGACATACATCAGATAAAAATAAAGATGAAATAAAAAGCGTAAAGTTCGATGTAAGAAATTAGCAAGAAATTGTACCTCACGGCTAGGCGGCTGCGCCAAAAAGGCCCAGTTCAGCAAAAATGCCAGACAATTAGTGCCTGACGCTGGTTTTCAACTGGACCTGATGTATGAGGTGACGGATAAGTACGGTATATACTTTGATAACCGTATAATGTATATACATGCATTTAGTAAAACGCTGTTATTATCGAATTAAAAAAAAAGGAGGTTATCAATTCGACACGTACGAGTATGTATGTAATATTATTGAAATTGCATTATATTCACATATGACAATCTATTAGGGCTTCCAAATAAATATACAAAACTTTATAGACGTATGTATGTATGTATGTTTGTCCACGCATTTCTCCTCAACTATGAATCGGATCTTGACCATTTTTTTTATTGGCTTACATTTGTTTCAACTTAAGGAACAGTGCAAGTTTCATCAAAATCGATTTAGTAATGTTCAAGATATAGACTATTACGTGTAAGTGTGTCGGCCTGGCTTTTTGATACGAGCTACGGTGTAGTGTCAAAGGGAGAACGTCATCTCAAAACCTTGATCAAATTCTAGTGAAGTATTTACAACAAAACATATTACCTATTTATTATAAACAAATATTCCAGTTTTTACTTAAAACTAAAAATTACGATATAAAAAAGTAATAAGCAAGTAAGTAGTAGTATTTTAAAAAATTAAACCGACTCAAAAAGAAATGAACTCAAAATGATGACATAAATTTAATTTCGGAAGTCGGTGTCTTGAGATCTGTATTTTAGTTTTAGTCTTTTTGAAGTCGGTTTATTTTTTTTATTACTTTATATTTTGACATTACAAATAGACACTTCAATTTTATTTGTTTGTATAGATCTGGCAAAACAAGTGTAGGTAACTATAACTAGGTATACTTTATACCTCTGCTTACCCCTTACGTTTACAGTCGTTATTTTATAACATATACACAAACTCACGAAAGCTGCTATAAAATATCTGCATGCATGTCTCAGAACCGGCTGTCTAAAACGCAAAAGGGTCGCCATCCAATCAATCAATCTCTAAAAAGGACCGTCCCAAAGTGGACGATTACCGAAAAATACTAAACATTTCTTAGTAGTTCCTTTGTGAGTCCAACGAAAACATATAAAAGGCGTCCAAGGCTTAATCTGAATGAATTTATTCCCGGCTCTTCGGGGATAAATCACTGTAGTTTTGGTCAAAGAAGTCTATGAGACGTAAAAGTGTGAAAGCCGAAGGGTAGCTCATTCTTTCGTCAGAAAGGGCCCAACCGGCCTCAAACCGGAAAATTAACGTAGCATTTACTTTTGTTCGTTTATCGGCACATAGAGTTTCATTTATACGCTCCTCTTTATTATTTTATCTTGAAAAATAGAGATAAACAGCCGCACTGAATGGAGCTCGGCGCTGTTCGTAATATTTGAATGAGAACTTTGAGATTTACAATATTGCGCTTTTCAGAAAGATAATTTCGAAAATGTTGCGTTGTAACTTTCTTGGCTTTAATTTTGGCTTTTGAAAACGGTTTACACTTACCATAAGATAACAGGTGCTAAGAAGTCTAAAGTTAAAAACGAATTGTGATAAAAAGCCACAAAGAGTCTAAACCCCACAATAGATAATAAACAGCGGGGTAATTGCGTTACACACTATCAGTAGCAATGGGTTCCATTTTGGTAGTTCTACAACATTCATTGCGTTATTGTTGTCGAGTAGACACATTTTTCGAACATATGAAGCAATGGATTAGCAATATCCTTCAAAAGATTGAGCCAGATTGAGAATAAAAAGCCACAAAGAGTTTAAACTCCACAATAGATAATAAACAGCGGGGTAATTGCCTAACACACTATCAGTCGCAATGGGTTTCATTTTGGCAGTTCTACAACATTCATTGCGTTATTGTTGTCGAGTAGACACATTTTTCGAACATATGAAGCAATGGTTTAGCAATATCCTTCAAAAGATTGAGCCAAATTGAGAATAAAAGCCACAAAAAGTCTAAACTCCACAATAGATAATAAACAGCGGGGTATTGCCTAACACACTATCAGTCGCAATGGGTTTCATTTTAGCAGTTCTACAACATTCGTTGCGTTATTGTTGTTGAGCAGACACATTTTTCGAACATATGAAGCAATGGATTAGCAATATCCTCAAAAATGAGCTAGATTGAGATCAATAGTGTGTTACGCAATTAATATCCTTAAAAATGAGCCAGATTGAGATCAATAGTGTGTTACGCAATTAATAACCTTCAAAATGAGCCAGATTGAAATCAATAGTGTGTTACGCAATTAATATCCTTCAAAATGAGCCAGATTGAGATCAATAGTGTGTTACGCGATTAGGGTGCAGGGTGGCAGGGATATCGGCGCGCATCCTGTTACCATGGATTCAATATACAGGGGTGTTATTATATGAATATATGTATATGTATATGTATGTGTATATATGTATATTTAGATTAGTATATTATACTTTATGTGTGTATTTATTGTATTATGTAAATGGTACACCACGGACTACCTACAGTATTTGTCTGTCCTTCCCCTTTTCAAATCCATCCTAAGGTTGTCTTTAAAAGATCGCTCTTAGCGATAAGACCGCCCATTGTGTCACCCTTTGTACAGTTTCTATATTTATGTCTGTAATTTATATGGTGTACATAATAAATAGTATTCTATTCTATTCTCATTAAAATAGATGGACAAATTTTAACAAAGCGCTAAGTTCGTCTAACCAAAGATATCCAAGCGACAAAGAAAACACTGATTAAAGTGATTTTATTTTGCACTAAAATAATAAACTGCCTGCACATTAGTGTATTTTCGTTAGCTGATTATTTTTCTTGTAAGTATCTATGCGTTTTTCTTATATATTTTTTTTATCCATCGTCCTTATTTTGGTGGTCTGAATGATTTCTAAAAGTTTGTCCATCTATTTTAATGGGACCTTATGTATGATTCTAAACCGCCATGCGTTGAAATTTTTCTTAGGTTGTTTAAAAAAAAAAGCTGTTCAATACATTTTGACCGCGTCGGTATTGCATTTTTCTATGAAACAGCAGACATTTTTTTATTTCTTAAATAGGATCACTATTCTATTTAAGAAATAAGCTTACTTACCCAGTCTGGGTTGGTGGGGTTATGAAACGACAAATCACTTACCCCCTTATTAATAAACGTATTGAATAGTTACACACCGATTTCTCTCTTTCAATCGTCAGTAATTTGAATTTCGAAAGAAGAAGACAAAGCGTTGTGTACAGACGTTATACAACGTTTACTAGTAAAGAGGTTATAGTAGAAGATGTTCTAGACGATATCGGTCGATAGTTTCTCTCTTACACAACAACATAACGCCTGTAATCGCCGAAGGGTTATGCAGATGTACCTTTAGTAGGTACATCCATACTTTACCAGTGCCATGCAATAGGGGGGTCAGCGGGATTGTCCGAAAGGGTTACCGCTGGCTCGGAACATGAAGGGCTAAGGAAGGAACACGGGTGGGTTTTAGTCAGTAAAAGTCTGACACTCCCTTCCGCTCCACCCAGAGCGGGAGGGGTCATTTGAAGATTTCCCATCACCGAAAAAAAAAAAATAAGGGGCAAGCCTAGTTCTCACTCACCCAGATAAAATATAAATCATCATCTGCCAAGCCTTTTCCCAACTATGTTGGTGTCGGCGTCTTGTCTAACTAGATGCAGCAGAGTACCAGTATGTTATATGGAGCAACTGCTTATCTGACCTCCACAATCCAGTTACTGGGTAATACTTTTACCTCTTGGTAAGACTGGTTGTCAGATTTACGGGTTACTGATGACCCGTACGACTGTCACAGATCCACGAGTGACAGCCGGGACCAAGGGCTTAACAAGCTTTCCACGGTCACTCATCCACGGACCAACCGCGTCAAGCGTAGCTTAACCTGATCGATCGATGTTATTACTTAGCAAGAAGTCCCCCAGAAAAAATATAAATATTTATAAGAATTCGATGATTACATAAGAGATGACAAGGAGAAGAAGAAGAAGAAGAAAAAGAAGAAGAAGAAGAAGAAGGGAGAGAGAGAGAGAGAGAGAGAGAGAGAGCGAGAGAGTTTAGCTTCCTAGCTCTCCGAAAAAGAGAGAGGAAAAAGCGATGCAGCAGACTCTCAAGCAATGTTGCTATCTTCTCTAAAGAAGGACTGCAAAACGACTAGTTTCTAATAACTCAGGTACTAATTTAAAAATTACGTCATGTGTATTAAACTTAACTCAAGCTTTTCCAACAATGACTGGCATAAGCTCCTTACCGAACATCTCTACCTCGTCGAATTACATCCATATTACAATGATATCGTATCAAATTTATCAATACGAAAATCCTCGACATGCTTCCAGCATTTCATTATATCCCAACCCCGAATCCCGATACCAGTTCATAATCTCACACGCACAAAACAAAAAAAAAAGATGGCACCGGCAGCGCTTTAATTTTTTTTTTTAATACTACAAAGTTCTGTCGCAAAGGGGATTCCGTTCGAAAGTCTCCTTATTCGAGTAAGGAGCTTACAGCTTACGTTAAGTCTTTGACAATCGAATGCGACGGAGGTTCGGTCCCACCCGGTGGAGCATCGCAGTAAATTTAAATTTTCGGCGAAAATACCAAAGTAAGAGGTGGCTGAATTAAAATGAAGCTATGTAAATCGGACACCTTCGGATCTTGCTTCGCCAGTTGTTGTCGGCTAATTGTCTTAACGATATTCTGTAGGATTTCTGTTGTGATGATTTTGGTATATTTAAGTAAAGGGGATGTAATAAAAGAGCTTGTGGAAGGAAAGAGAGGAAGAAAGATTTTTTTTGAAGGGAAAACTTCTTTAGCGGTGTTGTAAACTTTTTTTGTAATGGGTAAAAAATGTTAAACTCGCGTCAGGACACGTGACCTGATCGAAAATTCGTAAGCCGGATGGGCGTAGCCGGTCTGCGCGTGTTTTGTTTATAAGACGATTCACAAAATACACACGTAATTGTTCAAGTTTTCATTTCTGTCGGCACTCCCGGAGTGCCACTGTTTTTTTTTTCAGTAGCAGAACGGATTCTGTATTCGTGCCCGGTTGATGGCAATCGGCTCATCCCATAATTCATGAGACTTAAACATACCTACTGACGAAATGTGGGTTTACAATAGGTACACCTCTGCCGAGGCCTCCGGAAAACACTGCCATGATGTTGGCGTGGAGTTACAATACGGTTATGAGTCTACTCACGGATATACCTACGGGTATCCCACTTTTGTGTTCAGCGAGTTGATAAGGTACCCACTTTCCGAGCTTTTTTATCTTTCCTATTTGAAGGAAATGAATCAGTATCGATTTATCACTTACGTTGAAGGCTGCTGCAAGTTCCAACAGGATTTGAGATGAATCTGCGTCCACTGTGGCTTTCAATTCATCGTTGTTCCGGTCGGCCACGGGGCTCATTGTTGAGATCAAAATTTCCAGAACGGAAGCGATCAAACCAAGAACGGATCGTGCAGTCCATAATATGTACGTCGTTAATATTGCGTGCTGTCTGTGCTACGTTGGAGCCCCGACGGAACACGTATTCGAAAATATCGCGCAATTTCGATTTTTCCATGGTTACAGAAACAGCAATATTAAAAAAAAATCGAACGTCGGAAAAACAAATTAACAACTGATTTTGAAAAACAACATGTCATGCTATATTATAAGATTAATTTGAATTTGTAATTCTAAATGGAATGAAAGATATCGATCTTCACATCAGCCAGTATCAAAAATCAGCAATTTCATACTTTAACCCCTATTACTTTCACCACCAAATACCCGGCACGCCACCGAATATCCGTCAACGCTAGGAAAATGTATTCACTTAAGTTTTAATTCGACATTAATATCTTCGCGAAGGAAATTATGTTTTCTGCTAAGTGAGCTTAAGCGCACTGCGATGCGAATTTTTTATCGCATGTTCAAGCGAAATAAAATCGCAAATGCAAATAATTTTTCAAGCGATTTTCTACCGCAGTGTGCGGTCTCTAATATATTGGTATTTTTCATAGATTGGCGATTATTTATTTATTTTATTTAATACTTCAAGCACATAAATGTACAGAGGCAGACTTAATGCCATCGGCATTTTCTACCAGTCCACCTTTGGGTGTTGCAGGGACAAACAGTGGTATGTGCAATCAGGAAAATTGAGAAATAAATATTTTAAATATAAAGATACGCATAAACCTATTAAAACTATGTTTAATATTTATTTATCGAAACTATTAAATTTCGTGGTGCGCGCTTAGCATGAAACTGGCCTAAACTAGACTAGAAATGGCGTAGTAGGCCTATTTTGCATTTGAAGTGTAAGTAGTCGATACACTCGCCCACTTCCACTTTCCCAGGACGCCGGTAACATTTGCCTACAAATTGTATTTTCATTACTCTATCCTCTATCTAGGACCACTTTAAGAACAGACCACCCTGTAGTTTAACCGGAATATTCTTGGCTAGACTTCAATGACTCTGATCCCTAAATACAGTACTTCTATAGCTGCTTTAGTAATATTACCAATTGTTTGATAATATAGCTGCTGTCGTAAAATTATCAATTTTTTGATAATATAGCTAGCTGCCTTCGTAAAATTATCAACTGTTTGATTATCAATCGTTTGAATTAAGTTAATTGAACTGCATACTGAAAATAATTGACTAAGACGAAAACTTACGAATACAATGAAGTAACAGTCAAGATAAATAAAAAGTAAAACAAGATAATTTACAGTCTGTTCACAGTTATTTTACATCTGATTTTGCATCACTGTCCAAATCACATTGATCTTTATTCTTATTTTCATAAGGTTGTTTTTAGATTGCTGCCACTAACAAGTCTGCCATAAATAAATAAAACGTTGTGATCTTTATTCTCGTTACAATAAGGTTGCTGCTGTCAGAGTTAAAATATACTCTCGTGACAGATCAGCGGTGCTATTCTGTAAAAAATCTCACCGTGAAAACTTAGGTGAAGTGAGCGTGGAGTCAGCTGTCAATAGTGTCAATTTCTAGCAAAAACAAACTCACTTCACCTAAGTTTTCACGGTGAGATTTTTACAGAATCGACCGGCAGTTCCGGCTGACTAGCAAAGAAAACTCCGTTACTTCCCATCCCTATGTGTCGTCATGCGACACGGGAAAATTTTTATAAGATGCCAGCAACTTCTTTCTGTCTGCTAATGTCAAGCAATTCGTATGTAACTCAAAATAATAATTTATGTTGTGGGCCCTTCATCTGTCAATGTTATCAAAATCAACAGTTTTATAGATTTACGTTCTCTTCTTTTATAACATTTTCATACATATTATTTACATTTTTTATAAAAACCATTTAAAAATATAAAAAATTGTGGCCTATCGGCATTAGGAACAGGGTCCAGGCCGCCTGTGGTCAGCGCTCTAGAGAAAAGAACCTCCTCAATATGCGTGCCGTGTCCAGGAGTCCTGCCTTCTGAATCAGTCGCGCAATGAGAGCCTCTTGAGGTGTTAGTCAAGGCTGTCCGCTATAAGATTTATTTACAGAAACGATTATCGGTACAATGATTGCAGAGTTCACGTTCCACATGTCAACAACCTTGTGTGCTAAGTTCCGTACCCAAAGGGTAAAAACGGGACCTTATTACTAAGATTTCACTGTCCGTCTATCTGTATGTCTGTCACCAGGCTGTATATCATGAACCGTGATAGCTAAACAGTTGAAATTTTCACAGAAGATGTATTTCTGCTGCCGCTATAATAACAAATACTAAATACAAAAACGTGTTGTTTTCGGCATTTTTGCCTTGTGGTACGGAACCCTTCGTGTGCGAGTCTGACTCGCACTGGGGTAGTTTTATTATTTATTTTCTCATCTTTCACGAGATTCTTTACGTGCTCTTATTAACTACACCAAATTACTTACTGAGGAAAACTCATACAACGTGACCTAAAAATACACTAAACTTTAATTGGAAAGTTTTTTGCCACATGTGCCTGCCAATTTTGGATTGTTCTCTTGTTGCACTAGTTATCGCGTTCTACTGTTTTGAATTTTGAATATCAATTTTACTGTTGTTTTTTTTATGCTTAATGTTTTAATTTTAATTCTGATTCTAATGATAATTTTGATTTTAATATTATTCTTATATCGATTATGATTTTGTTTTTACTTAATGTTTTGTTCTTTGTTTCTAATTAATTTTTCTATTTTCACTACGAGTAAAAAATCTTGTTAAAAATATATATTTAAGAAGCTATTTTTATGTAAGTGCTGTGTACGCCTGTAAGTGACTAATTCACCATAACTCAATGCATATATTATTATTTATTATTATATCAATATTTCTAGTGGGTAAATCGTTGATGTACCTTTTAAATAAAAATAAAATAAAGTAGTATATCAAACAATGATTAATCGCAAGACAATAAAAAAACAGACAAGCCACTTCGTTTATATTCCGACAAATAAGTACCATTATAATTGGTCCAGTACCTAGGATTTGGTTGGTACTTCAAAAGCAACAACTTCGTTTTGTACAATAATAACCGAGGCATGTCCTGAATCCTAAATCTGGACAAAAGGATACAGAGCACGCACTTCCCGTTACTCTGTGAAATATTACTAGTAGGACTTGTAAAAGTTTTGCTATTTCTTAGTCATTTGCGACTTGAATTAGGCTTTGTGGATTTACCAACAAAGTGATTTATATACACTGTTTTGAACTTAACTGCCTCGTTGGTTCAGTAGTCGCAAGCGCCACTACTGAGCTTGAGGTCCAGGGTTCGATTCCCGGGACGGTTAAAGTGTTATTGGGTTTTTTTATCTGGAATTTCTCAGTAGCAGTCTGGATTTGTGCCCGATTGATGGCAATAGGCTCGCCTCCAGTTACGGTACTCAAGTAAAGTAAAGTCCCCGTCACAAGAAGCTACAAATTTTGTAAACACACATTCAGGGATTCGCAACCTTTGGATGATATAACGGAACCGAAAGTACAGGTTCTGTACCGGTACTTAGCGGCGGGTACCGGTTCCAGACGGGTATCAGTACTCCACCCAACAAGCACCGGTGCCAAATTCAGGTAACCGGCGCGTACCACAAATCTCATAATTATTTATACGGGGAACCTCGTACAGTTATCTTGAAGTTATTTTTCAAATGCATATTAACCATCCTTCTAGTACCGATACTGATTAGAAATACCAATAGTACAGGTACTACGTTTGGTACCGGTACCAATAGTACAGGGTACTACTACTCTGGTACGGGTATCACACCAAGACCGGTTCTGGTTCCAATTTACCGGTTTCCAAAAAATATTTCAAATATTAACTACGAAAGAAGGTTTATTCAATAGCTCGTGTTCCGAAACGTGTAAATACAAAATATATAATTATGTTGGAGTAATTTGTTTGACTATTCGGGACCCCAGCGTCACCAGGTGGCACTCGATAGAATCTAGCCTGACGGTATGGAGCCTCTCTTGATCATTGAACATCGTACAGACAACATGTGCTCAGAAACTGTCTCGCGTTCCGTATCTAGTTGTGTCGTGTACCTGTAGTGTGCGATTCGCTAGTGTTCGTAAAATTATAATTTGATTTGAACTGAAAACTGTTTTTCTATTGCGCAATAACCAACACTACCCATAGTACGCCCACAGCAGCTAAAATATGGCTGACGATAACGAGAGACACGTACCTTCTCCGTCATAATAATTATACATGTTACAACATAATTATAAGCAGGTACCTACTTATTTTCGTCCCTACATCTCCTCACGGACTAATCTGCGATACTTACGAGTAATTGAGTGTCGCTAAATCCGTTGACTCGGCTCAGCGGATTACACGCTTTTATGTGATATATTCGTATAAAATAATCATTATTTACGTGTTCTTAATTAATCCATCCATACCAATATTGTAAACGGCGCCGTCGTGATGACTGAAGCTTTGGTTTCCTAAGAAAGAGGTGAATGTTCACACAATGACAGCTGTCCAAATACATTGCGTTTTTTGACACCTGTCAAATTGAAAAGAAAAAAAAAGACAATAGGTAAGTTTATTTGTGGCAAACATGACGCAGAAAAAGAACACAAACACAAAAAAGTAACGAGTTGGGGAAAAACATGCGTCACATCCACGCAAAACGGCCATCGCTCAGCATAATAATAATAAAAATGCTTTGACTTTGACTGTGAGATCGATAACTTCCGACCTCCACGTGGGCGTAGCCAATATAATATAATAACAACCAGTGCCAATATGTTATTGGAAAAGGATTAGCAAGTGCCTATAATAATTTATAAATTTGGGTTGGGTAGTTTAAAACACGCATATGGTAAAAGGTATAACCTACTAGAATAGCAGTTAATCCTTACTATAAATCAAACCCGTCTGTAGTCTGAGTGTCAGATGGAAGCCTTAATATAAATAAACGTATACAAAGTGGCGATTAAGTTGTCACATTAAATAGTACAGCGGTTAATATAAGTTGTTATCAGTCTGTTAAAATAATAAAATAAACATTTTACTTTTTTTTATGGTTTCTATAATTTATTTTTATAAAGTAAACCTTGTTTTATTTTTTTTTTAATTTAACATTTTACTTAAAATAGAAAACTGAATTTGCCAAACGTAATAAATAGCGTACAAATCGGCACGAAATAAACCACCCTTGATCAATAAGGCACTAGTCACGCGCGGGGCGGTGGTATCAACAATTGAACACAAACTTTATGGTACTGGTATTAAATAATCAGAAATTAAATTTAATGTTGTTAAATATTAAAACGAAAATAAAGGTCCCGTGGCTAGAATATCAATTGTTATTAACAACTAGCTGCGCCCCGCGGTTTTACCCGCATAATTTTCGATCCCATGGGAATATCGGGATAAAAAGTAGCCTATATGTTAATCCAGGGTGTCAGCTACCTCCATACTAAATTTTATCAAAATTGGTCCAGCCGTTTGAGCGTGAAGAAGTAACAAACATAAACACACACTCACATACTTTCGCCTCTATAATATTAGTGTGATATTTGCTAAATCCGTATAAATCTTTAAACCTGACTTAGTTTCTGTACGTCATTCCGTCAACACATCCGCTTCGGATGTGTTGACGGAACATATAAACACACACACACACATTCACAAACTTTCGCTTTTATAATTTAGTGTGATTTGAATTTTGTAGGTATGTTTTAATACGTGGTTTGAATTAATGTGATAACCTAATCGCGACACTATATAAACTAACTAGATCATATTTACTTTATTCAAGGGCACGAGGCTAAATGATAACGGCCGCACGGGTCGATGGAAGGTTAAGCTACGTTTGCCGTAGACGATTCGCGGATGGGTGACCATGCATTACACATCGAGACCCCTCCATGCCTTGGAAAGCACATTGTTGTAACTCGTTGGTCCCGGCTGTCATTCGTATCGATCTTTGACCCCAAAGCCAAAAATTTTGACAACCAGTCTTACCAAGAGGTATTGTTTCCCAGTAACTGGGTTGTGAAGGTCAGATGAGCAGTCGCTCTATATAAAATACTGGTATATAGATGCATCCAGTTAGACTGACTAACATATTTGGGAAAAAGCTGTCTGCTGATTTCAGACTTAAAGGCTCCTGCAAACAGGCGCGACGCACGGCGCGAATCGCGCGCGACACAAAGGCACCGCTCGTTGCGCGACACGCGACACAAAGGCACCGCAAGTCGCGCAATGAGCGGTGCCTTTGTGTCGCGTGTCGCGTCGCGCCTGTGTGTACGAGCCTTTATGAACGTTCATGCCAGAAAACACTTCCAAACGAAAAATTATGCGTGAAATGCAACAACTATTTATCTAAACAGGGGGTTACCATGTACTCTAATAAAATATAAGGCCCAAAAATCGGGTGTTATGTGTTAAGCAATTTAAAACCTTGTGCGCTGCTGCTATTACTGTTACGTCTGACTGCCCTGCAAGCGGTCATGGTACGGGGCCAGTTGTGTTTCTTACTAAACCCCTCTCACAATAAAGCAAAGAGTCAACGTAAAAAAGAAAAATAGGTTTATTTGTCACGTGCAGATAAAAAGATAAGTAAGTAGGTAAGTTAACTCGAACGATGAAGAAAAAAGAATTTTATAAAAAAAAAACAGTGGCACTCCGGGAGTGCCGACAGAATTGAAAACAAAACACAAACAGAATACTTTGCTTATAACTGACTGACATAATCCGAGTACATACCGAGGACAGCCGAACACATCCGAAGCGGGAAGTTTTTGAATCGTCTTATAAACAAAACATGCGCAGTGTCGCTTACGGTAACAGTGGCGCGAGTTCAATGGTATTTTCCCATCTCAAAAAATGCCCAACGCGCCTATAGATATTTTCACTTCAAAAAAATTATTGTAGATCTACGAGCACAGAACAAAAATGATCGTCAGCTGCACAAGTGACTATCGTGACTGACAAGAAGGCTTCCACTGAGCACGATGCTGTGCTATGCGGAATTCAGCACAGCGCTGATTCTCAGTGGTCACCTGAAAATGACGTACAGAAACCAAGTCAGGTTTAAAGATTTATACGGATTTAGCAAATATCACACTAATATTATAGAGGCGAAAGTATGTGAGTGTGTGTTTATGTTTGTTACTTCTTCACGCTCAAACGGCTGGACCAATTTTGATAAAATTTTGTATGGAGGTAGCTGACACCCTGGATTAACATATAGGCTACTTTTTATCCCGATATTCCCACGGGATCGACATTTACGTGGGTGAAACCGCGGGACGCAGCATGTCTATAATAAAGTAAAATAAAATAAATGGTAACTATCTACTTAGAAAATAATGCAACTATACAACCATAATTACATTGACAAATACTATAAAATAACACTTACGAGTACATCATATGCAGGTAAAATTTCGTTAAATAATGTCTCAAGTCAATATTCAAAATTTTTCAATTGACGCACATAGGTAGGAAACTTACGGAAATAAACTTTATCAAAACTTCACATTTCCTACATCTAAAGTGCTCATTATTACAGAAGTAGGCACCTTTTAGCTTTCAACGTGAAAGAGAATAGGCGATGGAAAGTTATTAGGGCATCAAAGCCCTGGGAGACCTATGGCGCTGCAGCTAATCTCCTATAGGAATTTTCTATCCAAGTATCGGAGCACTAGATGTGGTACTCGTAACGTCTCCAATGTAACATTTTAACGTGCAGTTGTTTAATTCTTCAGGATCAAATTAAATTATTTATTTAATAATTTATGTACACACATATACATACTGAAATAAACGATTTTTATTATATCTGCGATAGGAAAGCTGATTTTTCCATGGCCAGATAACTTTTAGTCAAGGAATAAAATTGACGTTTGATAGTTTTTGTATGAAATAACTGTCAAAATTTCAAAATTATTCCTCGTTAGCAGATGATTGAAAAGTCAGCCCTTAATAAAATGAAACAAATACATAATATGAGAACCTACTTACATACATACATACTTCTAAAAAAAGTAATTTAAAAAAATATTAAATCGACTTAAAAAAAAATAACTCAAAATTATGAAATAACTTTAATTTTTGAAGTCGGTATCTTGGGATCTGTATTTTAGTTTTAGTATTTTGCCACCGTCTTCCAAAAGTACTTAAAGTTATTTCATAATTTGGAGTTAATTTCTTTTTGAAGTCGATCTAATTTTTTTTTATTACTTTGTTATTTAGTAGCTATTTTTTTAATTGGAATATTCGTTGTAATAAGTAGGTAACAGTTTTGTTGTAAATATTGCACTAGAATTTGACCAAGGTATTGAGATTTTATTCCTTTGACACTACACCCGTAGCTTGTATCAATAAGCCAGGCCGTCACACGTAATAGTCCATATTTTGAAAATTACTGTATCGATTTTGATGAAACTTGCACTGTTCCCTAAGTTGAAGTTAACGTAAGCTAATAAAAAAAATGATCATGATCCGATTAATAGTTGCGGAGAAATGCGTGGACAAACATACATACATCTATAAAATGTTGTATATTTGTTTGGAAGCTCTAATAGATTATCTTATAATGCAGTTCCAATAATATGACATACATATTATACGTGTCGAATTGCTAATCTCCTTTTTTATTAAGTCGGTAATAAATATTACTAGAATGATAAATAATTAAATTAGTTACCGAAACTCCGCATACGTGGTGGGTATTGATATCTAAACAGATAAAACCAATTCTTTGATTTTTCGATCTATACAAGATAAAACCAATTCATTGTTTGATATCTAAACAAGATAAAACCAATTCTTTGTTTTTTCGATCTATACAAAATAAAACCAATTCTTTGTTGTTTCGATCTATAGCCCTTTTTGTGTTAACTTCAGAGACGTGATGAATATCGATATCTCAACACGATAAAACAAATAAAACTTATTTTCTCAGCTCATATTTCAAGTAACTACACTACCAGATTGAAGACCCCAAAAATTCATCAAAAATAGAATAGAATAGAATAGAATACTCTACAGAATCTCTCTATAGAATAGTATATATAATATGTATACTATACTTTTATAATATCGATTATGTTTATATATCGATACCAATCACGTTTACGGAGTTTCGCTAGCTAATTTAATTTGACCCTGTAGTTTAAATAAATTACTGTTATCGTTTATTGACGATGAATTTGTAGAAAGTATGCCTTCCGGTTTTCGTTGTCAATTTAATATTTATCAAAGCTTCGTTGGAATGAATTTAGTTCAAAATCTTGAGTGATTTCGAGGGGATAAGCCTCTTAGGAGTAGTAGAGAGGGCCACGGGAACTTGCCCATTACTAGGATAAGCCGGATAGGTCTTCCGTAAGTTTCTTTTGAACTCGGATCTTTTATTGGCAAACATTACGGATGTATTAATGAACTAGCTTCCGCCAGCGACTTCATCCGCGTGAAATTTCTTGTTTCTTCGACCCGCCCCGACATATCCCATCACCTCCCCGCGCTATTACTTCGTTTTTGCTCAGCGTTCTTTGTGACTTTTTCTTTTGCTCGGCTCTTAACGGTCATAGCGAGATATTAAATAGCCTTTAGCCTTCCTCAAGAATTGGGCTATCAAATGCAAAAAGAACTTTTCAAATCCGACTGGGAGTTCCCGAGATTACCCCTCACATACAACCTTACAAACAAATACCCCATTATAATATTAGTATCTACAGATTGATAGCGGTTTTTCTGAACTGCTCACGTCGAAGTCAAGTGAAAGTCTTTCCATATGAAACGTCTTTTAAAAAGTGAACAAGTAGTGTTCACTTCTCTAAACAAGTTTTCAATCACTGTTCACACTATGTCACAACTTTGTTGGAACGAAGTTCCTTATCGCAATGCTACTGTTCATACCCACCACTGACCTATATTAAACAAGTACGCTGGACTAAATTAATATTCTATATGAAATGACAGTTGTTTTTTGTGCCGATTTAAAGCGCCCCGCTCGAGCGTTTCAGGAACTAAAATTGACACATTGCTGCAAATGGCCGTCGTTTTGTTTTGGTACGACTCTGATGATTTAGGTCTAAATCGTGGAATAAGACATTTTGTTTACTACGAACACAACATTTAGAACATTTTTATCATGAGAGTATGCGCAAACATTAGTTCCACAGACGCTCACGTTGCTGTCAGCGCCAAAATGACGAAACACATGTCTTCATTTTGTCATCGATAGTAGTATCCCCCGCAGTTAGTGTAGTCACTTGAAATATCAATTTAAAAAACAGTTTTATTTGTATAAACTTGTAGCGGTATCTACAACGCCACATGCAAAACAACGCGTCATACTGACGTCACGCAAATCCTGCATCGCGCAAGCAGAGTTTACCGCGCAACTAGCATAGATTCAAACGGCCCGACACGAATCAATGGGCAGTTGCCCGCCAGACACAACACCCGTCTGGTCGGAGGATCCTCCCTTTTCTATAGAGTATGAGTGAACTTTACACCCTGTTCCTCATACCTCTATACTGGTGACCCCGAACATGAACGTCAGCGCAGCCTTCGAGCAAATACTTCAGCGTGACGTCATCATCATCACTCCCGCAAGCGTTAGCGGCGAGTCACCCAGCCAGCCAGCTCCCACGGCTTCAACGGGTATCCTGACCACCAGCATGCAGCGACCGCGCATACCTGGTCATCACCCTCAGCCTCATCAGCAACCTCGGCACAGCACACTGCACTTTCGGCCGGTCAACAGGAACAGCTCAATTCCTCTCCTGGTCGACGCAGCAGCCAGCCTCAACCCGGCGCTGTACGACATTCGATGCACTGGAGCATAACGCAGCGCCACCCCGACTCACTGGGGACATCTTCGCAGACAGTTCCGACTCACCGTGAACTATGCGGCAACCGGTTCCGACTCACTGGAACCTCAGCTGGCCTGGCAAGCATCGCAAGATACAAGACTCAGCCCACTATCGACCTCCGGTCTCCGGGGGGGAGTGATGTAGCGGTATCTACAACGCCACATGCAAAACAACGCGTCATACTGACGTCACGCAAATCCTGCATCGCGCAAGCAGAGTTTACCGCGCAACTAGCATAGATTCAAACGGCCCGACACGAATCAATGGGCAGTTGCCCGCCAGACACAACACCCGTCTGGTCGGAGGATCCTCCCTTTTCTATGGAGGTTGAGTGAACTTTACACCCTGTTCCTCATACCTCTATAAACTTCACAGACGTGATGACTATCGATATTTAAACACGATAAAACTTGAGAAAACAGTTTTTCTCAACTCATACTTCAAGTAACTTAATAGCGCGCTGAGGTCGTTGACCTACCAAAAAAAAAAACATCTAAACTTTTTATTTTTTATTATAGCGTGTTTAAATCACGTCACATCACGTCTGCGGAGTTTAGCTAGTCAATTTCATTTAACCCTGTTCGTCAGTCAAAATCAAAGTCAAAGCATTTATTTCAAATAGGCACATAAAAGGCACTTTTGAACGTCATAAATTACAACAAATAGAATAGATTTTAGTCGCCCATTCCAAAAGGTAGTTTTCGTATGGAGAAGAATGGGCAGTAGCGTCCTCATCTAGTATAACTTTAGTCCAATGTTTTTCAACATACGTTTCACAAAGATTTTTCAATCGTCGTCGTTTCCTTAGACTCTGAAGCATGAGGAATCTATTTTACCGTTTGCCCAGCTTCAGATGGAAATTGAGATTCTATGAAATGAAAGGGTTGACTGAACATATTGGTCCGTATTAGATGCTCTTTGTGGTTTTTGTTTGAGAGGAAATCTCAATCTTTGATATCATAAATGATAGTTGTTTCATGTTTGTATCTTTTTTTATTTGAAAATAGTACTTAGGTACAAAAAATCGTAACAATTATTCCGCGTTCGAGTATACTAAAGCATTTCCATGTAACGTAACGTAAGAACGTTACGTTACATGGAAATGCTAAAAAATTTATTCGATAAAATGACCTTTCCAAGAACGAATGGTACAATACAGGCAAAAGGTCAGTTTCCAAAAGCTATTCCATGTAATGTAACGTTCCTGCGAATGCTCGACGCTGCGTTCGACGTAATGCTCGCGGCGAGTGAGCATTTGTAACATTTCTTTCTACATTGCGTTCATTGTTGATGATTGTGTGTTCTTGATCGCTCGTGCCTTTGCACGATAATATAATATTACACCAATACGCTCGGTGGTTCTTAAAATCAGGTTGTAACAAAACATCGAGCGTCGTGTTCGAAATGCGGTTCGATAAAATCTTAAAAAGGCGAATGCTCGGTGTTCTGTTACAAAAAATCACCATTTCTATGGTGTAAATATATAGGTAGTGCGATGGTGCCACCATTCGACTCGAAACACAGTGTTTCGAGTCGAATGGCGTATAACGTATGGTTCTTTCCTTATAAGATCATTATAGACATCAATCTACTTACATGATCTGACCATGATTATGTCTGGACTTTAAAAGAGACTGAGACCTCTGGCTGAGTTTGTCGGCTTTTCTTCACAGAGTAGTCAGATAGGAAACGCCGACCTCTTCTAGTTTTTTTTTTATTTTTATATGATTCACATGATTAACATGTTATATCGCACAACTATCAAACTACAAGTTATTGTAAGACAGAGACGGGTACGTGCCCAAGTACGAGCTACGAGTACGTCACTTAAGTAACATTTATAGATGTCGGTCATAATTGTTGCAAAAAAGACATCAAGGTCACACTTCTAAATCAATTTTTTTTCTCTCTCAAGAAGCTTTTCTTACGACTAATCTTTAATTAAATATTCTTTATTAACCAGTTATAATAAAGACAGTATTGTACATCCTTTTCAACACTAAGCTTAAGGTCACCGTGATGTCGGGGCTTAAAAACATTTATGTAAATCTACGTTCATTAAACCTAACGAACGTAACAGTTGGGGGATTACGACGGACTCATATACAGCTTCATCCCTTTGGAACCGAGTCTTTTTTGTATATTTTACATATACCTACCTACATGCTGTGAACGAAACGCCGTTGGTAAAATGAATGGATTGATTTCGATGTTTGAAAACTGGAACGTCAATACGTTCCAGTTTTCAAACATCGAAATTGAACGAAAAAATAAAAACAAAAGAAACACCAACGTGTTTCTTTTGTTTTTATTTTCGTCTCAAAATACCATTTTCTTCTTGTTGGCCTTCTACAGTCCAGTCACAGTTATGTTACCTCTGATTTTGCATCACTGTCAAAATCGATCTTTAAGCTCCTTGTAATAAGGTTTGCTATTGGCTTGATGCTACTGACAAGTCTGTCAAAGTCACAATGATTTTTATTCTCGTTACAGTAAGGTCGCTGCTGTCAGAGGTAAAATAACTGTGAAAGGAATTTAGGATGAGTTTTTTATTGTTTGTTCCCTAACGAATAAATTTTTTCATCTATATTCCTTAGTAGTTACCTGCAGTCATCCATAAGTAGTTACTGTAAAGGTTTTCTGCAAAAGAGAACCTTACGCCATGCAAGTTGGCAGAAAAATGACTCAGGCTGCAATCGATCACTCAATCGAATTTAAAATCATGAAACTGATCGAATCGAATTTCTCCTTTTGAGGTTCGGAATCCTAAAAACAATCGACGAAAGATTGTTTTTATCAAAATACAGTTTCGTGACAGGCGGGTAAAAGTCCTCTTGAAATACACATAAACTAACACCTTCTTCCCATGGGGATAAGCAGAAACTACAGAATGCCACCTGCTATGATCCTTACAAAAAATCCACCCTTGAAATGAATAGCGAAAATTCAATATTGCTTCTTATTTTAGTATACAGGGTTATTGGTAAAACATTAACAACCCTTTAAGAGGTCATTGGACTCATCATTATGAACAACTTTTACTATGGACCCAACCAGAAATCACAAAAAAAAATCAGCAGCATTTTGACGAGTTATACGAACATAAATGTAGGGAACAGCTGATTTTTTTACCTCTTAAGAGGTTGTTAATGTTTTACCAATAACCTTGTATAGCGCCTACACCTTATATATTTGGTACTGCGCTGACAGTACGCTGTGAAACATCAATTTCATAATTGAGAATGAGCAAGAGCAACTATCGAGACAGGTTGAACACAAATCTTAAATACCGTAACAACTCATTTCCGTTTGGTCAAGTCTTTAAAATGGCAAGACGGGCAGCTGATACATTGAATGAATGAATTGAATCTTTTTAGGGACCAGTACGCAACGGGACCATATTTCTAAGAATCCGCTGTCTGTCGGTCCGTCCGTCCGTCTGTCAGTTACAGGGCTGTATCTTTTGAACCGAAAGATAGATATAATAAAGTTAAAAAAGAGTGTTTATTAAAGTTTTTTTTTAATGTAGTATTAAAATATATTGTACGGTGGTATGGAACCCTTCGTGTGTGAGTTCGACTCTCATTTTGCACTTTTTTCTTAAGATCAACGAGAGACTAATTAACCCCGATTATCTTTTAAAAGGAAACGATAAAATCATTGCTATCTTAAAAATTCGAATGCAGATGCAGACAGAAGTCTTATACAAGGCGGAGGTGAAAATAAATTTAACTGCGTACCTTTAACTAATGACGTTCCCAGTCTGCATACGAAAATTCAATAGTCACTATAGCTCGTCAGAGATTTGCAAACCCCATCGTTAGGCCATCTACTATTTAGTTTGTAAGAAAAAAACACTTTTTTAATTTCAAAACCCACACCTGGCAAAGTGGGGTTATCTCGACGGAACGGCATCAGGTTGTGGATGTGAAGCTATATCGCAAACTATGCTTTACCTCCTATCCTGCCCTCTGTGTCCCAAAAGTTGCTATCAAAGTGACCTCTGCGCTGCTACCGATAACGCCATGGAAGTGTCGAAATTTTCGGCCAACAAAATTTGAATAACTGTCGTGCCAGTGACACGATGAAGATGACGTTTCCAGTCTGAATACCAAAATTCAATCAAAGATATCTACGTAATAGTTTAGTTGATATAGCTAGTCAGAGATTTGCAAACCCCCATAGTCGGTATACTATGTAGTTTGTTAGAAAAAGAGCTTTTTTATTTCAATGATAGTATGTACAATGCGTGCCACGAAAGATGAGACTTGACCCCGGCTCCCCCGCTCTTTCCGCCGCTCCTATGACGTCCGGTCCCGTCCCGCACTCAGACCTCATACCGCTAAAGATACCTAAAATCGTGTACTGCGCATGTCAAACCACGTGGTGTGTCAAGTCTCATCTTTCGTGGCACGCATTGTAACTCCAATCTTATAAAGTGGGGCTACCTCGCCGGGACAGTAGCAGGGTGTGTGGATATGTAGCTAAGTCGCAAACTATGCTCCACCACCCATCCTGCCCTCTGTGTCCCGAAAGTTGCTATCAACGTGACCTCTGCGCTGGCACCGGAATTTAAAATTTGAAGAGAAAAAAAACAAAATTTGAATAACTGTCGTGCCAGCGACACGAAGCTCCCAGTCTGCATACTAAAACTCAATCAAAGATATCTAATAGTTTAGTCAAAAGTGTGCAAAACCCATAGACTAGATACTATTTAGTTGGTTAGAAAAAAAAACATCATAATTTCATTGTCAGGATTTATCTGATAGTTCCTAAAAAATCATATGCATTGTCAGTTTGTTTATTTATGTTTATTCATTAGTATTGTCAGTGTTTCCATATATTTTCGTCTCCACACTGTATGATTAGATCACTCATACAAGAATTATTATAAAGCCTGAGTGCACGTCTCCTTTTTGAGAAAATTTCTCGCTGGTTGTTAAATTTAAAAATATAATTTTCTGACCAGAGGGCTAGGTCATTCCTTGGCCAAAGAATGAGCATTGCCATTCAACAAGGCAATGCTGCTAATCTTCTAGGCACGTTTCCGGATGACAGCAATGCGGATGAGTACTTCGATGCCTAAGTGTAAAATAGACGTTCCAATCATCAATCACAAAAAGAAATGTACGGCCTAAAAAAGCCTCAAATAATTCCATCCACGAACATCACTTACAAAACAAAAGACTGGAGTGGCTAAAATTAAAATGTTCAAAGCAATTCCGTACTAATGGAGCACAGTGATTAATGTTACCGCCGACATTATTTTAATGAGGATAAATTGCATATTTTAGTGTCCCCACTAATAGCTTCCTTAATTCTTTCCCTCCTTTCTTAAGCTTGGATTAACTATCGGACCCATTGTGGTCCTCGTTTAAATTTTCTTTCGATTCAAGTGACTGCACAAGCGATAAATCTATACTAATAATAAAGCTAAAGAGTTTGTTTGAACGCACTAATATAGTGTCTGTGAGTGAAAGAGAAGGAAGCATTATGTCATATCTAGCCTAGCGCACGTGCGGTCGTAAAGCAGTTAGTCAGCCGTGAGCGGCGGGAGTGAGAGGGCACGCGCGTCTAAGAGCCGACAATATATAGAGGGATATACCACATTTTGTATAATTTGTACTACAGTATCTTATTAGGTTTGTTAAAGCAACATGACACGGGTCACCTAATCTTTTTAAATTAAGCAATTTTAATAATGCACAGCTTGGATCTAATAATTATTCCTCAATTTTCATGATTGCACCCTACCACTGTTTGTCTCTGCATCACCCAAAGGTTGACTGGTAGAAAATGCCTCGGGCATTAAGTCCGCCTCTATACATTTATGTACAGAAGCCAGCACACATCAAACTACTACAATCTGTCAAATTTCTTTAATAGATTTTCAACTTTATTCATAAGGTACAAAGTTGATTGGGAAAATTTGACAGTTTCGGGTAGCTTGATGTGCAGCTGGCGTCTGTACATTTTTCCCATAAATTCAGCAAATTTACCTTTTTTATTAACCCATCGGAATAAAATTTCCCACCTATAAAATAATACATGATGCAAGACAATTCAAAAACAAATTCCCACAAAGGCCTGAAAGTTGGAGTGTAAAAAGTGACAAATTACAAGTTATTTAAAAAGAAACTTCCCTAAGAATGTTGGAACTTAATCACAGGGTCGATTAAAACTTTGTGATGTTGTTCAAACACCATGGGGATAATTTAGAAGTTTTTATTACTTATTGATTAACAAGAACTTCTTACCGTTCTGCCTGGTTCTATTATATAATTTTCGAGCTGGTCTATGTTATCAAATTTTGTAGTTGCGTTGTTGGTATAGTGGTCATAAGCAGCCAAGCTTTCTGTCAGTCATTCTACACGTGCAGTCTTTGGACCCGTTTTACGCAGAGGACATACAGCGATCTGCGTGTCCAATATAATAACGCGTTTAGGATACTCTTGGGGCTGTCGTGGCGTTGCAGTGCGTCCACTATGTTTGCGGAGGCGTGCACAGACGATTTTTACGCCATTGTAAGAAAAAAGGACCGCCTCCATAGCCGGCCGGCTGCGCACCGCCACCAATAGTCTCCTGAGCGTGTTCTCTGATCGGTGGGACTCCCCTCTGCTGCGCCACTGGGTGGAGATCTACACCAATTAAAATTTTAAGTATTTCTCCTTATTACTAACACTAGTTTTTAAGTTATTTTGTTGCTACTAACACTATGGACTCATGTCTGAAATAAAAAAATTGAATTTGAATTTGAAATATGGGATCCTGGGTTCGATCACCAGCAATCCAATTGCGTAACACACTGTATATCACAATCTGAATCATTTTGAAAGTTATTGCTAATACACTGCTTGATATGTTCGAAAAATTTGACTGCTCAGCAACGTAAATTACGCAATGAATGTTATTGAACTGAAGAACTGAAAATGACAGCCGTTGCTACTGTAAGGGTGTTACGCAATTACCCCGCTGGTTTATGTTATTTAATATTTCGTTTAGTTGTCTAATAATTCTAAGAGCCAACCCGTATAAACTCTGTGGAAGCCAAGCATTTACATTTTAAATAATAGCATTCTCTGGCGAATTCCATTTTTTATTCATCTGTAGACAATAAAGTTTATTAATTTCTTCGACCTATATTTTGTATTGCTTATATGAAAAGGAAAACACATTGCTTAACTTAGTCCGATTTTATTTTATTTTATTTAGCTTTAGAATGTAGGCTTTAGGTATGTCTGTAATTTAAATGGTGTACATAATAAAGAGTATTCTATTGTATTCTATTCTATTGCTTTGCTTATAGAGAGCAGTGGTGGCTTAATGGTAATGGCCACAACAATTTACGAGTTCTAAGTCATTGGTTTGAACCCAGATAGGCGCTTAACTTTGTATAAAATGAATTCATCACCACTGCTCTCGAAACGGTAAAGGAAAACATCTTGAGGAAACCGGCATGGCCTAGAACCAAAAATTCGAACATATGGTGGCATCTACCAATCCGCACTGGACCCAAGAAGCTTATAGATAAAAGTGGAGGCAACATTCTAAGTACCAAAGTGAAGACTACTGTGGTCGGACACTCTCTTTCTAAATACATACATATGACAAAGAAAACACATATCACTGTCTCGTTCATAAGTGTGTATTTAGAAAGAGAGTGTCCGACCACAGTCGTCTTCACTTAGGTATTTAGAGTGTTGCCTCTACTTTTATCTATAAGCTTCTTGACTGGACCCGCATGGTAGATTATAGCCTACTCCCTCTCTTTGAGAGGAGGCCCATGTCCCAGCAGTGGGAACGTTATAGGCTATTAATTATTCTATGTATGCTTTGGCCATAATTTTTACAAGTGCTGAGTACTCCTGTAAGTGGCTAGTTCATCTTAATACAAAATCTCCCAAATTAGTTACTGTATGTGTTTCGTGTATGTCGTTGTAGATCAATAATTTAATAATTAAGTAAACTAAGCATGTGGGGTCCTGGGTTCGGTCACCAGGCCGTGCAGCGTTATCGTTTTTTTTTTTAATTTTTATGTTTTGATGTTTGCTACTTATAGCTCCAGACACTGGTCAATGAATTGTCCCAGTTTGTCCAGAAAATGCGA
This sequence comes from Luperina nickerlii, assembly GCA_963855955.1. NCBI lineage: Eukaryota > Metazoa > Arthropoda > Insecta > Lepidoptera > Noctuidae > Luperina > Luperina nickerlii. Next base: position 17,945,298 of record OY979678.1, read on the forward strand.
ATAGCAAGGCTAGTCTATTTTCCCATTATTACATAGCCAAAAGTGGATGCACATAATGTCTCCATGCCTACCCCTTAGGAGAATAAAGCGTGATGTTATGTTTGTAGTTTGAATCGTAATTGGTGTTGTAATGCCGATTCGGTCTGTGGGGTTTCTTTTAATGTGTAAATAACATTATGATGCAAGATCCTATCCCTTATTGGTATGCAAATAGTTCTACCTACACATTTGATTAGATTTTGGCAATGACAATAGGTGCTAAAAATCCTTATAAATATCCTAAACAATGTATTATAGAACTGTCCCGTTGGTCTCGTGGTCGCAAGCGTGACTGCTGAGCGTGAGGTCGTGGGTTCGATTGCCAGTTAGGACACATTGTTAATGGAATTAAAGGGCTTACACGACCCTAAACGCAAAAAACGCAAGTTTTAGAAACAATTAAAGTATTTATGATCAACTACAGTAAACAAAATCAGAAAAATATATGATATTCTTCAGGATATATGCTAGGTAGACAGTGTGTTGAAAACATAATACATATAATTTGATACGATCGAAAAAAATCATGAAGATACCTCTAAAAACTTTCTTTTTACAATAAAAACCATATGCATACAATCATTCTGATTTTTAGCCAGATTATTCTACAAGCAACATACTAAAATAATAATGTAAAATATGTAATGTGTAATAATAATGTTTAATTTTTTATTCCAAACAATAGATTTTTTCTAATTAAATAATTGTTGCATATTTTGCAATAAATTACCAGCATTGTGTCATCGCGCTTCTCTTTCTATTCTATGCAGTCCGACAGTGACCGCGCTTTAGGTCATGTAAGCCCCTTAAGAGGACTAGTAGAGCGAAGTGTCCTTGAGAAACGCATGCACACATATACACAATCGACGCGTACGCCATCTAACGACGACGCCCATCACAATTATGACATACAGCATACGATTTACGATTACGCCCGAGTATTCCAATAGATGACGCGGAAACAAGTAGTTATGACAACAAAATTATTAACCGATTTCTAAAAAGGAGGAGGTTCTCAATTCGGATTTGTTTATTATTATTTTTTTTATTTATGTTCGGGTCCTATATAGACGACCTCCATCATAAATAGACGGATTTGCAAAATTCTTTTTTTGTTCGAAAGAGGTTCGTTTCGAAAGGGTCACATTTAAATTTCGTAAAGATCTGATGATGAGTTTCGGAGACAGACAACGGAACTCTTCAATAAATGCCAGCAAATCAACCGCGATCGCTGCTATCGCATTTGTATGCATTATTTACGCAATCACACAACATAACATCACGCCTGTACCCTTAAAAGTGGTAGGCAGATGTGTTTAATAGCTTCCTGTCGCTGATATTCACATAGCAAGTAGTGTTATATGAATTTGTGTGGGGTAGGTAGGGACAACTGAAAAGTGATAAATAAAAACTGTTTTTACAAAAAAAAAAACAACCGACTTCCAAAATAAACCACTACAAAGTGAAAAATAACTTTAATTTCGGAAGTCGGTATCGTCGGTTGTAGCTTTGTAGTGTTTTTTTTTTTGAAAGTCGGCAATAATAAATTATACGTTGTACGAGTAACTACCCATTCGAACTGCTCCTAAGAAAATATTGTTGGTACGCGTCAAAAGTGCTCTAAAGTGTCGTTAAAAGTGCTGATCGTGTGAATAATATCAATAACAACAATCCGACTAAAAAAGTGACTTAGTGCTTTGTGTATCAATTCTAGACAAAAAACGTATCAAAATAGTTATTCATCTACCGTCAGGAGTAATTCACCAGTTATAATAAAACGCGTAAGCGCCGCAGATAGCACGGCGCATACGACGTTCTTCTCGCGAGCTCGCTGTTAGTTCGCTCGTTGTATTGCGCAGGGCCTTTATTAGAGTGCACTTTTACCAACAAAGATTGAAGGGGTCTTTAATAGTGTGCTTGGAACAGTATACATTTTTTTCTTTTTAATAATTATTTCGGCATTGGAATTGTTGTGAGACTGACTATTAATTGGAATGGCTTCGTCAACATTGTTATGGGGATGCTGTGCTAATGACAGCAAGGATGGAAAAAAATCGATTAATTGTTCCAAATGCAATAAATTGTATCATTTTGAGTGCCTGTCTCTTCCGGAAGTTTCCGAGGACACGGATGTCTACTGTAAATGGAGGTGTTCTAATTGCGGGAGTCACATCTCGAATACCTCCAAAAAGGAATATACTCCAACCCGTAATGTCTCCACCTCTAGGGGGAACAAGAGACCTGCTTTGAACTCGCCCCCTGAAGCAACCTTTGTGACTCGTGATGATGTACGCGATATCCTCCAGGAAGTAATACAGGCTGAATTCGCTTCTATGCTTCGTCAAATAAACAATACAATACTCAACGTCGTAAATAAAGAGCTTGAACCGATTAAGAAAGAACTTACGGAGATGACGGCGTCATTGAATTTTCACATACAGGAGTTTGAAGAATATCAGTCTGAACATAGGGCTTTGAAAGTCTCGGTAAAAGACTTAGAGACAGAAAATAAAGGCGGATATGGGCCAGCGAATCAACTATTTGGAGCAACAGGCACGTTCGACTTACCTTGAAGTTCATTGTTTGCCCGAAAATAAACAGGAGAATCTCTATACAGTCGTTAAGCAACTAGGATCAGTCGTTGGATGCAAGTTGAGCGACACCGATATCCATCATTGCACCCGTGTAGCCAAACTACAAAATTCTAGTGCCCGCCCGCGCTCTATCGTAGTCCAATTGGCCTCCCCAAGAACTCGTGACCTGCTCTTGGCTTCTGTCATTAACTACAATAAAGGCAAGAATAACATCGAAAAACTAAATACAGCGGACCTTGGACTGGCTGGTGAAAAGAAGCCAATATATGTGCAAGAACATTTGTCTCCTTCTAACAAAGCGCTGCATGCTGCTACTAGACTTCAAGCAAAAGAAAAAGGATATCAATTCGTCTGGGTTAGAAATGGTAGAATCTTTGTCAGGAAAAGTGATGGGTCAGAACATATCCTCATTAAGAATCTAGAGTCCCTAATTAAGTTGACGTGAAAAAAAACATACTTTATATTTAAATTAAAAATACATGTAATTGTAACTTGAATATAATACAAAATTCGATAATTTACAAATTTATTACCAGAATTGTAGAGGCGTGAGAACAAAAACGCATATTATCATCTTTCGTAATGTATGCTGTAATAACTATGACATTATCATTTTTACAGAGACTTGGCTTAATAATACCGTACTGAGCAGCGAGCTGTTCGACGACAGATACATTGTATACAGAAGGGACAGAGAAAGTTCTTGTCTACAGAGTAGTAAAGAAGGTGGGGGTGTTTTGATAGCCGTAAAAAAATCTATAATTTCCAAACGAGCAGAACAATTTGAAAGTAATTGTGAAGACCTTTGGGTAATTTTAGATCTACCTGCGGCTCGATCTGTACGTCCGGGCAGCTCTCTGTTCTGTATACCTGCCACCACCTGTACGTATCTCGTACTTGGAACACTTTTTGGACAAATATAATGCAGTGTTTGAACAGTTAAACTTATCATATGTCTGCATCGCAGGTGATTTCAATATCGGTGATATCGATTGAAGTATAGTCAATAATTCTGATGAATGCCTTAAGTTGTCCAATTTAAGTCAAACTTTGATAGATTTCACGTATGTTAAACTCAAACTCAAACTCAAACTCAAAATATTTATTTCAATTAAACCATTTACAGGCACTTTTGAATTGTCAAAAAGTTGGTCAGTCAGAAAATATGAAGCTAGTTGCCCATTCCAAAGCGTAGGTACCTATGGAGAAGAACGGGCAAGAAACTCCATGGACACTCTTTTAAATTATAGTTGTACAAAAATATTAGTTACATCAATAATGTGAATTTATAATTATATGTGAGAACGATGTACAAAAGACGTACGCGTTAAAAGTGTCCAGAGTACAGCAAATGGTAAGAACTAAGAAAACAACAATTCAATATTAAAATAATTAAAAATAAGCCGAGGCAGCTAAGTGATATGACCAGCCCCAACTGACGGCGCCCGTTCACGAACATGACGCATAGATCGGCACCATTCAGCTCAACCATTTTGAAGGGAGCTAAATGATCCAACATACACGCCACCGTCAGCGAGACATTTGTGTGAGCATGACATACTGTCAGCCGCCAGGGCACATTCAAGTCAATGAAAGACACATTACCCGGTAAATGGTGCATAGTGTATAGTATATACATAGAACTCACATCTGTGCTATGCAATTATACAATACAAAGGAAATTGAGTTTATACAATGCAAAGATAGTCTTACAATCTTCAGCAGCTCCAACAGAATCTTCAAGTGTTAATCAATTAGTTGTGGTTGTGGAGCAGGACCAGCCTTGAGCCAGGCATTTTTATCAGCGATGTAATCCCCTAACTTATAATATGCCTGACTGCATAGTGTGCGTTTTATACAAGACTTGAATTTTGTCTCATTCATTTCAAGAATGTGGGGAGGTATTTTATTATAACATTTTAAACAGTACCCCATAAAAGATGAGTCTACTTTAGCCAGTCTGAAACCTGGTTGAACTAATAGGTCCCTATTTCTAGTACTATAATTATGTCTTTCACCTCTTTTACTAAAAAGATGTAAGTTTTTTCTTACGTACATGATATTTTCGTAGATATATTGACAAGGCACCGTCATGATGTTAATTTCTTTAAACAGTTCCCTTAGAGAATCGCGCCTGCGGAGAATATAAATGGCTCTGATAGCTCTTTTCTGCAGAATAAAAATAGAATCGATGTCTGCAGCCCGTCCCCAAAGTAAAATACCGTAAGACATGATACTATGAAAGTAACTAAAGTAGACTAGTCTCGCGGTATCTACATCAGTAAATTGACGGATTTTTCTGACAGCATAAGCTGCTGAACTTAGCCGTCCTGCAAGGGATGTTAAATGAGGACCCCATTGTAGCCTTGAATCGAGCGTGATCCCTAGGAAAACAGTTTCATCGACGAATTCTAGTTTCTCTTGATTCAATATTATCTCACAATCACTACTCTTGACATTTGGTAAAGAAAATCTTATGCACTTAGTTTTTTTCCCATTTAATACTAAATTATTAGCAGTGAACCAATTTTGGACCTGCAGTAGGGCGTTATTTACGTCGTCAAAATTTGTAGCACGTCTATTTACCTTAAAAATTAAGGAAGTGTCATCAGCAAATAACACCATTTGTGGTTGATTTTTTAATAAATGGAGTAGATCATTAACATACACTAAAAAGAGGAAAGGACCCAATATCGAGCCTTGTGGCACACCCATTTTTACTGTTAAACCATTCGAATTGACACCATTTATTTGAACTTGCTGTTGTCTATCATTTAAATAAGAACTAACTAAACTGAGCGCAAGTTTTCCAAGTCCGTAATGCTCAAGTTTCAAAAGCAAGGTTTCGTGATCGACGCAATCAAATGCCTTGGAGAGGTCACAAAAGATTCCTATGGCGTCTTGGGCCTCTTCCCACGCGTTAAAAATGTGTTTTAATAAAGTTACACCAGCGTCGGTCGTACAACGTCCTTTGGTGAAACCATACTGTTGATCGTGTAAGATTTTATTCGTGTTAAAATGATTGAGCATTTGATTAAGCATTATCTTTTCAAACACCTTGCTGAAAACCGGCAAAACGGATACGGGTCTATAATTATTGGTGTCCTTACTGTCCCCGGATTTGTAAAGTGGTATTACCTTACTGTATTTCATTAAATCGGGAAAGACTCCTTGATCAACACACGAATTAAATACTAAGGCTAAGTAAGGTGAAATAGTCTCAATTATAGAGGTACAGACTTTAATGGACATTCCCCAAAGATCTTCGGTCAATTTGATTTTAATTTGCTTAAAAGCTTTTATTACTACCATGGGGTTAATATGTTTAAATTGAAATTCAACCGGGCAGGCTGGAAAGTTCACTCTTAATAAATCAATTGATACGTCTGATGAGGAATCTAAGGCTTCCGTCGTTTTTGATGGAATATTAGTGAAGAAATTTACAAATTCCTGAGCTATTTCTAAGTTAGAGGTTATGGCACCACGTGAAGTCTCCAATGAGTAATCAGTGTTTCGTTTTTTATTCCTACTAGTTTCGTTATTTATAATTTTCCAAACAGTTTTTATTTTATTATCTGCTGATTTGATTTTATTGCTAATGAACAGGGATTTGGCTATTCTACAAGAATTTCTAAAAATTTTGGAATATGTAGCAACATACTTGCTGAAAGTTTCAGTATTGATGTAAGGCTTAAGGCCATACAGCTCGAACAGTCTTTCCCTACTTTTCCTAATACCTCTAGTTGCCCAGTCACTAAATAAAAAATTAGGGCAAATGTTTTTTGTTTTCTTTTCAAAAGTTTTATTGAATTGAGTGTGCACTATTGAAAAGAAATCCTCGTACAATTTATTTGCATCATCCATATCATAGCCCAGATCATTCAACTTATTATTTAGGGTGCTATTGAATCTATTTAGTTTACCAGTCGTTATTGGTCTAAATTGTATTTGCACTTTTTGCAAAGGTGTTTTAAACTTAAATGATACCGTTTGTCCACTATGATCAGACGGCAGACAATTAACGATGGTTTTATCTAAATAATCACAATCGCAAAAGACATTATCAATACAAGTAGCAGAAGTTGGAGTTATTCTAGTCGGTTCTGTAAAAACATTAAATAGATTGAACGATTTAAAAAGGCTTAATAATCTACTGCTATTTGAATTATTTTCCAAAATATTAATATTAAAATCACCACAAATAATTGTGGCTTTGTTATTGGATGCAAGTTTCGCTAGGACATCTTCCATTATTGACTCAAATACAGAAAAGTTCTGATAATTAGGGGGTCTGTAAACGCACACTATAACATGCTTATCTAGCTCAACACAGGACAGTTCGATGCAATGTTCAATTGATAAACCCACTATGTCATTTCGTTGCTTGGATTTTAAACAATTTTTTATCAAGATTAGAGAACCACCACGCAACATAGATTTACGGTTAAAACAACTGCCCACACTATAGTTCTCAAAATTAATTAACATTTGGTAATCCTTTAACCAATGTTCAGTACAACAAACAATGTCAAACTTTGTTTTTTCCAAAAACATTTCAATTTCTAATAATTTGGAAGACATGCCTTGAATATTTTGATGAAATAATGTCAAGGCATTCTGCTGATCTCCTTTTTGATATTTAGGTATTTTAGAGCAAGAAGATACCTTGTTGTTGTTAGGTATAAGAATATTATTACTGGTACCTTCTGTTGTCTTACAAACTAGTTTAAATGATTATCCGGAGTTAATCCCAAGACTTCAATGTCATCACCAGGCAGTGAGCTCATAGTGCGTGAGGGAAATGGAACCTCCTTCGTACAATTTGTAAAAATATTTATAGCATTCGAGCTACATTCATTCAGGCAAACCACCTTATTATTAGTATTATTACTAACTGTTGTGGTGTTAATAATACAAGACTTCGACATAATACTTATGTCTGAGTTTATATAAAAAGCTAATAGCCTTGCTATTATGTGTCTAAAACTAACAGGCAGATACACAGTATCCCTAGTCGACTTTAAAGTTTCTACAAAACTGTTGGTATCAAAATATACCAGCTTGTCACTGTAATGACTAACTAAAAAGTGCATATGCTTATTAAGCGTATGAATATAATTGTTTTGTCTATTTGTTAATTTTTTAAAATATGGGAAAGCACACAATATTATTTTCTTACAATTTAACTTTAACAACTCAGTTACACAGTCAGTTATTTCATATTTTTTGACCTTAGAACTGTTACCTACAAATACAGTAATGTTAGTTTTAGGATTAAATACATTTCCTGTTACTGATGCCATTATTTGTTTATAGGTTGACCCTGGCATACAATTATTTTGAGTAGAATAACTCAGGTTGTTACTAATTAATTTACCTAACCCTCTTCCTATACTATCCGAGAACATAACTGAATCATAACAATCATGACTACTGAAAGATGGAGAACTACCAGTCTCAAACTGTTCCAATTGAGAAAAATCTTGTACTATATCAGATACATCCTGGTTAAGGATACACTCTTGAGACAAACTCTCAGCCTGAGACGGGTCCTCCGTTACCTCAGGCTGGACAGCGACAGTGTGGGGAACTCTCTGACAAGTACACTGACACTTAACTAACTCATTAGCAGCAAGAATGTGTTCTTTAATTTGGTTTTGAGACCCCACATATTTAATATAAAGGGAACTAAGTCTGCCCTCAAGTTCCTGAATGTCAGACTGTAAGCGCTGTGTATCAATTTCATAGATTTTTTTGCTGTCTTCTAATTTGATTTGATAATTGGTTAATTTATTCATTAGATCAACACGTTCTTTCCTCAGTGGAATATTTTTGGAAAAGTGTTTTTGTTGTTTTCTAAATTGATTACATTTTTTAATTATTCTATTCATTCTTGCATATTTTTTCATTTTCTTATGACTAAAGTTATAACTATAATTCTGATTTAGCAAGGAATCTTCAGTAAGGTCAATAGTTGTTAAGGAATGCGGGTTACAATTACTATTTAATAATTCATTATATAAATGGTTTGTTTCTTTAACCTGATTACATTCTATTTCTTTTTCTAACTGGATGATACGACTATTGGCATGAATTAATTCATCTTCTAGGTCCCTAACTCTACTTAAGGCCTCTTCATACAAATCACTACAGGAGTTGAAACCGTCCGTGACTACCTTTAGTTGATCGCGTTCATCAACAACATTCTGATACTGTTGATGTAGGTCTACTAGCTCCCGTTTAAGGCTTGAGTTTTTGTCAACAATTTTCCTGATTTCCTCCTCACTTTCATCATTCTCCAGTAGCAATTGGTCACATTGGAGTTTTGTTGCTTCAAGTTTTTGGAGGGCCGTTCTCAATTTAAGGTCCATCTCCTGAGCAGTAGCCTTACGGGTCATCACAGGCATGGTTTCAGAATATGTTACTGAAATTAGAATAAAGAAACAGTGAAAAAAGTGGACAGAAAAAATAAAATAAAGTTTGAAATGATAGGGAAAATGGGAGAAGTTATCGTAGTTCAGTAGAGAGAAATTAGGTTGGTTACTGGATTGGTTTGAAGGACTATTTTCAAGGCTAAGGATATAAAATTTGGATGCTTTTTATCGCCTTACGATTTTACTTTTCTGTGTGTGGGTAGGTTGCCTAGATTTTGAAATTATTTTTTCTTATATATCACCGTAAGTATAACGGCAATGCGAAAACAATGATCATGAACGTTTTTATTGTTGTATATTATATTAAAGATCAGAATAAGAATAACAGAATCTTCGCTAAGTTTCGTTTTATACGATGTAAACAATACGATTTAGACCCAAGGCAGGGTGCTAAGCGAACTATTTTATGCTAAACTTCACAAGGATGTGTAACAGAGTTACAGTGACAATAAATGAGTGCAATTATAAAGTAAAAGTAAACAAATACTCCCCGTTTTAATCCGCAGATCGAAAGTCAGCTGTTGGTTTTAGGTTACCGGTGTGTAACAAACACTAGGCTAGGTTAATAGGCTTAATCAATTTAACAATGTATGTAATGCTTCAAGCCGCATTTTAGATCTTATACTATGTAACCATTCATTGTGTAGAGTGAGTCAAAGTGAGGATCCGATTGCTAATATTGACCAGCATCATCCACCCCTCGATATCGTGATTTCTCTAAATAAGGAAGCTAAACTCCCATATAACACTACCTGCGGTAGACCTAATTTCCGAAAAACGAGTTACATACCAATTCGGAAATATTTGAGTGAAACTGACTGGGATGAGTTACTTGAAGCACAGCAGGCAGTTAATGAGATGGTGGAGGTATTTTATGACGTTATTCATGAAGGTATAGAAAAATTTATAACTAAGCGAGTGCCAAAAAAAAGTAAATTTCCACCATGGTTCAATCGAGATCTAATCAAATTACTTAATTGCAAAAATAAGATCAGAAATCGCCACAATATTTACAAAAACCCTTTAGACAGAATTGAACTGCAGATTATAACTAAGCGCTGTAATGACCTAGCAAAACTTTGTTACAACAATTATATGAAGCGATTGGAAAACGAACTCAAAAATAATCCGAAGTTTTTCTGGAGTTACGTTAAAACTAAAAGAGGTGGGTCAAGCTCTTATCCCGTTATTTCTTCTAGTACACGTTTAGATGAATATGTACTTTTATCAATAACTTCACAATCGTGATCTTCCTGTGGTACCACTGTTTCCAATCTATAAAAAAAAATAACATCACATATCATCACTTATCATCTATCGCTTTCCATCAGGCGTGATCGAGGTCAAAAGCGGGCCGCCCATTCATCAATAATAAAATGAAAAAAATAGAAGATTTTAAATTACGTTTTTAATTATTTTAAATTAAGTTAAAAGGAGGCTCAATAATTTAAAAAAGTGCATCATTAGAAGCGCAAAAAGTTTTTAGAGGTTCATTAATTTCAAAAAGTGTCCATCATTAGCAGGTCAATAAGTTTTGAAAGGATAGGTTAAATATTTCCTTTTAATAAATCAATTCAATTTCCTCACATAACTTTTTTCTCCAAGTGAATTCAGACATGCTGTCTTAGGATTAATTAAGCAAACTACTCCATGAGGGCAATAAAGATCAACATAGTTCATAATGCTGCAATTAACTTTGTGTCTGGGTACGGTCTACCCATTCTCCTTTGTCAAGTAAGTAAGGCCTTTTACACATTATGCCGTGTCTGCGGCAGCGCCGCCGCGCACCGCCCGCCACGGTATTTTTATCTATACAGTATTCTATCTTCATAAAAACGGTCGGAACGCGAATCATACCTACGCGCCTCGATTTCGGTTTACACTCGGTTAACAAACAGTCTCGAATGCTCCGCAGTGACGAGTGGACGCCGGACGGTGTGACGGTTTCGTAAGCAGTAAGCGTGCAATTTGTGACAAATATTAATTGAAATAAGTACAAGTACTTACTTAATAATATGGCAAAGAGACTATATTGTGCTGTTTTTGGTTGTTTGAATTCGTCAATAAGTTTTTTTAATTAAATCTATTGATCAAAAAGACCATGTATTTTTATTGAACTCTTTCTATTCCATTCACAACGTGTTTCTATTTTATAAATGAAAAGTCTTTTTTACAAAAAAAAACTACGGACTTCAAAAAAAAAACAACACAAAGTAATTAACTTTAATTTTGGAAGTCGGTGTCGTTGGATCTGCATTTTCGTTTTTTGACACCGACTTCCGAAATTAAAGACTTTATTTTTCACTTTGTAGTATTTTTTTTGGAAGTCGGTTGTTTTTTTTTGTAAAAAAGTTTTATTTTTCACTTTTTAGTTGTACCTACCCCGCCCAAATTCATATAACACTAATTGCTATGTTAATATCAGTGACAGGAAGCTATTGAACACATCTGCCTACCCCTTTAAAGGGTATAGGCGTGATGTTATGTTGTGTGATTGGGTAAACTGGCATGTATTGAAGAGTTCCGTTGTTTGTCTCCGAAACTCATCATCAGATCTTTACGAAATTTAAATGGGACCATTTCGGAATAAACCTCTTTTGAACAAAAAAAGAATTTTGCAAATCCATCTACATATTTTTATGACGGAGTTATGTCCGAACATACATAAAAAAAAAAATAGAAACATCCGAATTGATAACCTCCTCATTCTTAGAAGTCGGTTAAAAAAAATATTTACCTATGCCTATAGGTAAATATTTTTTTTAACTTCTTGAGTTTCTTTCTAGTTTTGTGACTGTAGGTACAGTCACAAAACTACATAGAAAGAAACTCAAGTAGGTTGATGAAATTAAAATACTGTAGGCGGGAGGGGTTATCGCGTGTTTACGTACCGCGCGACTGTAGTACATTATAAAAAAAAATTATATAATACAGCGGCGCCGCCGCCGCCGCGGTGCCGCTGTATTGGTTGCCCTTGGATTTGCATGATCCCTTGCACACGGCGGCGGCGGCAGCATGATTCGGCGGCGAGTATTGCTACGGTTTTATCAAAACTCGTCGCCTCCGCCGCGGCGCCGTGTGTTCATCATCATACAAATCCAAGGGTGACTGATGCAGCGGCGCCGCGGCAGTGGCGGTGCCGCTGCAGCTGCGGCATAATGTGTAAACAGCCTCAAAGATAGGTACCTAACATTCATACATAATATTATGAATCTATTTATTATAAACGAAACCAATAATAATAAAAACCAAAATCTTGCTTGTGATAATTTTCATCGCAATTTTTAGATGAATTTGTTATTTCGTTATGCCCAATATCAATAAGTTAGGTGCTTTTAGTTTTTTTTTTAATTGTAGTTTCGCATTAGAAATAACTTCCGTGTTGATATTTACGACTGTGTTTCTCCTGTGAAAGATAATTACATTGTAGACGTTTTAATTATTATTTATAAAAAAATAATAAATACATAATATATATAAATTCAAAATACATTTAAGTAAAAAGAAAACTTCGGTTAGAGAATCCCTGGGAATCGAACCCGGGGACTCTTGAATACAAATCTACACATCGGCCTCATACGCTAATGTAACAGTTACGAATGTAATTGAAAAAGTTGAGCTTATGCGTATATGCGTCATGACTGCACTATCTTAGACGTTTCTAAATTCATAGTTTTATTGTTAAAAAAATAAATATTCAATAATAATAAAATGCTCTTATTTTTTAATTTCGTATATATATACGAGTATATAATATGTTCAGCGTTTTATATGAACGTTTTGTAGTCCGAACGGAATTTTTCACTTCATATTTACAATAAATGATAATTGATAACAAGGTTACGCTATTTTAACTTCAAAGTATTTTATATTTACACGAAATAAAAATATTTACGCAAAGAAGATTATGCAAATAATAATAAACAATGAATTTACAAATAAAACTTTACAAAAACATAACAATCTTGGCGGAAATATTGCGGCGAAAAGAGCGACACGTCCGTATAGCATCAGGCCTCGGCCGGCAGTGTCGCTACACAGCGTTTACGCACACATGCGCACGTATTTTGTTCGAAAATAAGAATATGCGATTTACAAAGAATCTATTGTTTGGACAAAAAAATTAAAACACTAGTATTTTAGTATGTTGCTTGTAGAATAATCTGACAAAAAATCAGAATGATTGTATGTATTTTAGTATGGATTTTATTGTAAAAAGAAAATTTTTAGAGGCATCTTCATGATTTTTTTCTATCGTATCAAATTAGTTGTATTATGTTTTCACCACACTATCTATCTAGCATATATCCTGAAGAATATCATATATTTTTTTGATTTTTTTTACTGTAGTCTATCATATACTTTTATTGTTTCGAAAACTTGCGTTTAGGTCTTGTAAGCCCCTTAATTTATTAGTAACTTTCGGAAGTCGTCGTAGATGTTTTTAGTAACGAATTTGGTAGTTGGCGGTGTGATACCCCCGTGGCTCGGAAAGAACGTAAAGCCGTTGGTCCTGCGCCTGATATCTCTTCGGTCGTGTCGGATTGTCGTCCCATCGGACTATGCTATGAGAGTGAGAGAAGAGAGAATGCACCTGTATCTGCGTACAAACTTGTGCACTGTAATATCTCCCGCGCCAAAGGCTAGTCGCCGTTGAGATGGACCGACATGGCCGGAATCTGTGTTTCGGCTATATCATTATTAATATTATAGAACTAACTCTAAGTTGACATTAATCTGTTTCAAACATAAATCTATGGATTGTTTGGAAGACAGATTATCTATAGGTAACTCGAAACTTGTAATGATTAATTTTAGTTTCAAAGTACGAGATACGACATTACTTTCAAGACGCAATTTTAGTTTAATTTATCTACAGAAAATCTGTACTAATCCCCGTGTTCAAACCGGAGCAGCTCGCGAACACGGAGGATTTTAAATATTGTTTTATAATTTTAATACCGGACGGAGCAAACGAAAATCCGTCCGGAAATATTGAGTTCGGATCATAGATATAATTATGAAAGCAGGTTTGGACCAAAATCTGCGTCGGAGTCTGTGATTTGCATATTTTATAGTTATGGCCGAATGCGGTGTGTAAGCTCTTAATCCTATTGAACTAAGCGGAGTTTTTGGTATTTGTTTGTTTTGAGTTTGAAGAGTTTGTTTCCCAACCAACATTTTGACGCTAATTTCCACCTCTGTTATCGTTTGTATTGGTTTAACGGGTGTATAAAAGCGCCCAGTAAAACTTTTGTTTATTCAATGGTCATGACTATAACTAAATAACTCATCAAGATGAGTAACAGTAACAAGAAGACATAATATGACTAAGGTAGGTATAAAAGATAAAAGCTGAACCACAGTAACACTAGGTATAGTAACTTCAAGTAACAATAAGTACCTAAGGTAATAGTTGGATTTCTAATAAGTCTCACTATTTTCAAGTGTTCTTAAAGAGTGCTAAGTAAATGTTTTATACCACCTACCTTGCCTAGGAAACGTATTATTACTTAAGGAGGTATAAACGGTACAGTCGCAACCATCATAGCACCTGCTTTTATAAATTCAAGTAACAGAAATGACTAAAAGTAATATTATAGTTTGTTATAACTCTTTCTACCGACAAGAGCTCTTGAAAATAGTTAGCAAAATATTTTTACCACCTACGTTGCTATAAAAGTATTAATTGCAACTTATTTACAGCTACTTAATTCAGTAATCAGAAACCCCTATTTATGATAGCAATTGGTATTATGGAGTTATTTTTAGAGCCCTAATCGTTACAGTCTGGTTAAAATTTACTTTTATGTTATTCTAAGCCATAATAACACGGAATTTAAACATTGTAACTCTTTATTTTCACTCAAAATCATAAAAAATAATTTTCTTTCATAGTTGAATTTGGACAATTTATTTTACATCTTTATTCCCTTTTTTGATGGAAGGGTTTTATCGATTGAAAAACGTAACCCTAAAATACCACTACTTTTGCATCTAAGTCGAACCATTATAGAATCAAACCTCTTAAACTTGTACTCTTATTACCTTTAAAACCCTATTCTGGTATAACAAGTGCTACATTAGTTCTAACTACAGCCCATCCAGTACTTCTTGTTCATTAATAGTAATAATAGGAACCTAGGGTAATAAGGAGTAGACACCATTCTAAATCAAACATAACCTAAAAATAAATCAGAAAAAAACTAGTTTAAAACTCATATTTTGTTTAATTTTCTCATTTTAAAACGCAAAATATTTACTACAATACACAATGAATGTAAAAGACAGAGCCAATATCCTGTTTTTATCTAAATTTAGATTGAGTGTATGCCCCGCATGATAAAATGCAATTTATTTTTACTTTAAATATCACTTATTTTTAAGGCCCTGCAAAATTGAGACGCAAAACATATATTATTTTCTCAATAAACTAACCTTCGCAATAAATTTTAGCCATGTGATAAAGAAATCAAACTTGACTCATCGAGTTATTGACAATCCGTAACTTGAAATTCACTTAATTTCACCTCCTTAGTTTGCCATCATTTTTGAGAAATAAAGTAACACTTTTGGAACTAATGTATATGCAAAACAATAGAAAAAGAAAACACGCTACAGCCCTGAGTTGCTAATCAACACTGATCTTGATCAGTGTTGATTAGCAACTCAGGGCTGTAGCGTGTTTTACACATAAACGTGTGTTTTACACATAAACGATTAGCAACTCAGGGCTGTAGCGTGTTTTACGTTTTATACATAAAGCAAATCCAAGAAAAAAATGGACCTAAAAAAGAACTAATATGTTACTATAAAATTTATACCAGTAGACTTCAGAACTTGTGTACCACCTATAGTTTTTATTATAACCATAATACAGACTTTAAAGTGCTTGAGGTAGCTAGATTTATATTATACCACCATTATAGATACAAGAAATTGTTTGCCACTAACGCCACCCTATAACTATTATGTAACTCTCAGTGTTAAAAGAGTGAGCATTAAAATTATTATATTACTTATAGCGCTATAAGACGTGGGCCCAATTGAGAGTTTGTAAGGGGTTAGAGCGTGCTCTAACACCAATTGCTAAAACCATTGTATAACTTTTGCTTGCCAAATTCACTTTTAAATAACTCTTTTATCACCAATTCTTATTACCAAAATGCTAGTTGGGTTGTTTGTTTGGTTGATTGCGCTAATCTCAGGAACTACTGGTTCAAATAAAAAAAAATTTTGATTAGATAGTTCATGTATCGAGAAAGGCTATAGGCTATATAACATCACGCTACAACCAATAGGAGCGGAGCATCAATGAAAAATGTTGCAAAAATGCGAAAAATTATTCCTTTTGAGAGCTTCCATTGCGCTGCGTGAACGGAAAAATCATGTATGACGGAATTGTTTCCCTTTAAGAGTTCTAAAGAAAAGTTTCCAACAGAATATGTCTATCTTTTAAGGTTGACTCACTATAACCTTTTTTATGGTAATCAAATTTGTTCTAAAATAATGCAATATAGACTAGATATGATCTAACTAAAAACAGCACTGTACCTATTTAATCTAAATGACAGATGCAACTCAAACTCCTCGCCAAAGTGAAAAACAGTTGTGCCAATCTAACAACAAAAATAAAACGAAAGGAGACGTTCAATAAATGTATGGGGCTTGGTACAAAAATAATTGAAAATTTAAACAGCCTTCTAAGCTATATAGGCTGAAAGAGGGTAATTGTTTTTATGTTTTTGGGCTTTTAATTTTTTTTTACAGCCCCCGTTTTTTTTTAAAACAAGTGTTGAAAAATAAAATGCTTGCAACACTAACTACAAGAATTATTTTTATTTTAGGGTTGGCAGCCCTGTGGCACATGACGTGACAATGACAATGACAATTGACTCCGCCTAAATCCGCCTCGCGGTCTTGACACTCTTGACGTATTAATGGAAGGTGTTTTTGTTTATTTCAACGTCATTCTGACATTTACAGGTTTGACCTTTTTTCGACACGTTTAGATACTGCATTGTCATGATAATCAATATTTTTTTGTCTCAATTTCTTGGAGCTGCAGCTAAAATTATAATAAAATCTCAAAGTATTTAATAGAAACGGAAACTTTAGCCACATTTAAAATAATTACATTGCATAGAAATGAATAAATAAAGGCTATGTGCGTTTTG
Source organism: Luperina nickerlii (assembly GCA_963855955.1). Lineage (NCBI taxonomy): Eukaryota > Metazoa > Arthropoda > Insecta > Lepidoptera > Noctuidae > Luperina > Luperina nickerlii. Next base: position 17,962,542 of record OY979678.1, read on the forward strand.
TTTGTACTGACACATTTTTCAGTTTTTTACAAAAACGGGCGCCTGAAAAAATCATATCTAACTATAATCGAGTAGCTTAATAAATAAGCTTTCTAACAAGGTACAACACATTAGCGTTTAAAAATCTTCGGAATATTGTACCACTTTTGACCTCTCCTTTCAATTTGGAACCATTAACACGTAATCCATTCCCGACACTTTTTTGACTGAATGTATGAAGCAACGGATTAGCAATTTCCTTCAAAATCCTTCGGATTGTTATTAAAAGTACCTACGTATGTTGTGTAATAATTGGGATCACACCAAACACCATCATTGCAGTACTTAGTAAGACAAGTGATATAAGTTTTCATGTGATAGTAGAAAATTGGTTCTTTGAAGTCTTTGAACCCTTTCAATGTACAGACGCCAGCACATCAACCTACTAAAATCTGTCAGATTTCTTTAATACATTTTCAACTTTATTGCTAAAGCATAAGGTTCAAAATTGATTGGGAAAATTTGACAGTTTCGGGTAGGTTGATGTGCTGGCGTCTGTACAACGGATTCTGCATGAAATCATATAATTAAAATCAATGAGTTGAAATCGTTTTGTAATGGCGTGAACGGAATCTATTAGAACTAAAGTCATGTACAGACGCCAGCACATCAAGCTACTACAATCTGTCAAATTTCTTTAATAGATTTTCAACTGTATCGCTAAAGTATAAGGTTCAAAGTTGATTGGGAAAGCTTGACAATTTCCGGTAGCTTGATGTGCTGGCGTCTGTACAAGTGGCGGTGCGTTACAGCACGTTCATTCAATTAATGGGCGTCCATTATTACGGCAAAGCATTGCCTATTGTTACAGAAGTGGTAATTTGAGTTTAGGAAAAAGAAATAAGTCGGGAAAAAGAGATTGACGGCTAGAAACAATCGGGTATTAAATCGCTTTTTTTTCCTTTATGAACACGTCATTCACGTGAGTTTTTAGCGGGTTTCACCTAAGTAATGTCACGTTATGGTAGTTTCGCTGAAGCATTTACAAATTACATTAAACGTTACATAAAGATTTATATAGGTAACTGAATAATATTATACTAATTGAATCAGAGTCCTAATTTTAGCAAGTTAATCGCATTTATGACTTTCGATAAAATAAATTTTGTGAATTTTATTATAATTATAATTCTTAGGTATTATGAAATTCGGACGTTTGAAAATCGAAACATGGATATTCGGAATAAAATATTCCGGAATATTTGGGTGTTCCCCAGAACCAGACTTCGCGGTATAAATATCAAAAGAGAAACGTCAACATGACATCATGGCGGTCAAAGACGGCGGCGAAGTACAATCCGCCTAAATTCTAATGCCGTCAATTATCTACTGCTTTGTAGATGTCAACGTTATTTCAAACTTAGACGGGTTAAAAATTCACCTCCGTTTCATGCGATCGTTTTTAAGCTACAGTATACTCAAAAGCATCGTGTCACGCGCACCCAAATTATGTTCCATTATGTTTTAGTGGTTTTATAAAAATAGTAGCTTTTAGTTGTTTTGTAATAGTGGTTTTTAGCGGCCGTTGTGTTTTATGTGAGCGTGGTTTAACGGGTGGTCAGACAAAATGGGATGTAAAGTGACTATTTTGTATATTTGTTTAGTTTTCGGTAAGTTATTCTATTTTTTAGAATGATAACATTCTAGAAAAAGGAATACATCATCATTCATCATCATCATTTTCGGTTCTATCAATTAAATTAGCCAATTATTGAGGCACCAATCTTACAGTACTCTTTGCAAAGAATGACGCTGATTGCGGGAGGGCAGTGTTGAGCGCGTGGAGGCCTCTACCGTGGTTTCGACAAAAAATGACGTCTGCGTAATAGAACCACGACGAAACCGGTGACGATGAAGGAAATAAGGGACTGAGCAATGAGGCCCACTGCGGCGCCGAGCGATGACATATTGGCGTGTATAGAAAAACATTAATAGGTCGTTGACTCCTGATCGTCTCAAGTGCAAACAACTGTCGAATGTTTTGCGAGAAGGCGGTGAATGTTAAAATGAGTCGCTAAATTAAGGTTGGATTAAAATACAACGGAGACGAGTGAAAAATCGTTTTGTTGAAAGGAAAGGCAAGGCAGACATAATGCCTCATTGTACTTTTAGGGCAGCTGTTAATGTTTCATTTTACATCTATAATGTAAACAAAAAAACAAAAATGGAAGACATAGTTACGTTTATCAAGAGTAAAATGAATGTAGAAGTTGTATTACGTAAGATAGATATAAAAACGAACAAGGGGTACGCCGCTTATAGATTTTTAATACCTAAGCAGGAGTTGGATGTTTTTATGGATGTGAACCTGTGGCCCGCTGGAGTACCTTTCCGTAGGTTTGTTTACTATAATAGCGTAACAAAGCGACAGCAGGGTGACCTGCAGCCAAGTGACAGTACATAAATTTAATAATAAGTCTCGTTAACGGATAGCACGCTGATATAACGATAACCAATCCCATGACAGCCATCAAATCTCCGATTAAGCGAAATTCGGGCTGCATCATTTTGAAAATTGTTAAAATGACGTCATAAATAACAATAACAAATAATTATAACGATAACCAAAGCCTTGAGAGCCATCAAACTTCCGGATAAACAAAATTCGGGTTTCATAATTTTGAAAATGGTTAAAATGGCGTCATAAATAACAATAACAAGTAATAATAACGAAAACCAAAGCCTTGACGGTTTTAAGTATTTTGTATACTATGCCAAACAAATTTAGGGCATATTGTATTTAGGGATTTCAATTTTATGGCATGTGATTATTATGTGACATTAAAGTTCGGGCAAGTTATGATTCAAACAAATGATGATTAGAACAAAAAAAAAATATATGGTACTTTAGGCTATAGATAAAAAAGTTAGGAAACGCATTAGAGAACCGTTAAAACGACGTCACAAATAACGATAACATTAATCGCTCAACTTCGGGCGGTCAAGGGTTATAGTTACTGTTTATGTACATATATGTCATCAGCTTTGCAATTGTAACCTTTGATAATATTGTGTTATTGAATATAAGTACTAAAACGAATTAGGTATGTCTTTTTTGTGGGAATCAAGATCATCTAGCGATGATAGTGACAGTGAATCCGATTTGCAGAAAAAACTTCACCCTCGCATTGATCGTATCGTATCGATCGGCTTTCTAAGACCTGAGCAAGGGCTCAAACTTCTGACTTAGGACCTTTGCTGAAAACAAGAACCTGAGTACCTACTTTTATATAAATAATTACCTCATGGCGGGGCCATTAGGTAATTACTTACGAGTTGAGTATAACCCAGGCAGGCGATTTACTCTGTGTAAATAATTTCATCACCACTGCTCTCAAAATGATGAAAGGAAACATCGTGAGGAAACCGGCATGTCCTAGAACCAAAATTACAGAAGAATACGCAGAAGCATACGCTAGAGCTTGAGCTTCTTCGGCCATAAAAGCAACACAATGAACAGAAGTTTATGCTAGAACTAGAAAAACTGAAATTAGAAATCGATATTCTTAAGTAAAATGTTAATAAGTAATCTGTAAAATAGAGAATAGAACAGAATACTCTTTATTATGTACACCATATAAATTACAGATATAAATATAGAAACTGTAATAAGTGTATTGTGAATATCGATTTCTAATTTCTGTTTTTATTGTTCCTAGCATAAACTTCTCTTCATTGGGTTGCTTTAACTGCCGCATGCCGAAGAAGCGTAAGCTCTGCGTATTCTTCTGAATTGTTGGTTCTAATCAGTTTATAATTTACTTTAGTGAACTCTATTCTAAGTTCATTCTTGGAGGGGAGGAGGAGAGGCTTGTGGCTAAGTGATAACAGCCGCACGGGTCGATCGATCAGGTTAAGCTACGCTTGCCGCGGTTGGTCCGTGGATGGGTGACCATCTTTACATACCAAGACCCCTCCGTACTTCGTAAAGCACGTTACGCCGTTGGTCCCAGCTGTCTTTCGTGGATCTTTGACAGTTGTTACAATTCTTCTTCTTTTCAGTCACCGTCCGAGCCATCGAGGTGAACATAACTAATGCATGGAAGCCATATATTGGCTGGGAGCTCAATTGTTCCTGGGTGATACCTCCTGATGATTCCTTGCAGTTAGTGCGACTTTATAGAAATGACCAGAAATTCATGATTTATAGGCCTGAGGTAAGGAAAAATGTCAATATCATTCACAGCCCGCCTTCACTCATTGCTAAGCATACGCCTCTCCTTTGTTGTGCCAATCCCCACGTTCCCGTGCCTGCCTCATCCAGGTTCTACCCGCGATGGTAACCATGTCGTCCACCCATCTCGCCGCTAGTCGACCGACACTTCGTCTTCCAGTCCTTGGACGTCACCTGTCACCACTGCCCAATTCACAGGAAGTATGTAGGTACCCGATAATTCTAATTTTATAGACTTCCTTTATTAACAAGAATATACTAGGCTTAGGACTTCCCGAAAAGTCTTAACTCGGCTATTGATGCAGTTGAGCTACTACTAATCTTAGCTCTCATGCTGACATAGATACCTATGTATCTACCTATCGACGGAGAGGACAAAATGTTTTCCCGCGGGACGAACTTGTTTGGCGCAGCAAGAAGGGCCACCGGTGCGCCAAAAAAGTTCGCTTCTAACTCAAAAGCTCTCGAAGCCCCTCGGATTGTGGTGAAAATAGTTACTGAGGGTTGAGCCAATAAGAGTACAGCATATCCCTTCGTCTTCCCCTGACTGAAGGCTACATGAAGTTATGGTAGTTATTGAGACACGAGAATTACCCAATTAATAGCGAAACCGCCAAACGTTAAATGAGATCGTAACCAATTAGATGTAAGTATCAAATTCATTAAAAATATGACTACAAAACGAATTTACTTCGTAATATACCTACGTAGGTACAGGTAGCATATTATCTCATCCTTCCGGCCATAAACGGATCAAAATGGTTAAATTTTTGTTTACAAAAGGTCAGCCATCAAACATCCTGTTAGGTAGGTACCGACTGTTCTAAATTTGGTAGTCCTCTCCTTTTGTTAGATGTTTTTCAATTACAGAGGATTAAAATGTTTCGTGGTATTCGGGGATAACCTTCGTGAATATGCAGACAGGTATAAGATAGAAATATCTAGTTGGTATAGAGGGTTTTGGAGATGGAGCTTATCAACTTAACCCGTCAAGCTCCGCGCGTATCCTATGTAATTCGATACAATAGATAACCAATTGTGTTTCATTAGCGGAGCTTGAGAAATCACGGGCAGGTATAAAAAAATCAGGTTTTGTTGACTAGGTACTTATCGTTCCTTGGTAGACTGTGATACTTTTCAGCAAATCTATCGCTTGGTGTAAAAGTACCTACTTACAGTAGTACCTACACGTACGTTTTGTAAATATGTTCGGGTTCGATGACTCTTGGTTACCGGGACCTAATAAAACAAATACTTACAGTTTTCTCCAAAATCACTTCAACCACTTTCGTTTATCGTCAATAGGTATCTTTCCTTTCAACAACAATGCAGATTGTTGTAAGATTATGAGATACGACTTCCTTGTCAAATTCCTCTCTCAATGGAATAGACTCCTTTTTTACCTCATAAAACCTATTACCTACACTTTTGCTCTACAGACTGATGGCGGCAGCAGTCACAACGTGTCCAGACGTGAAGAAGACATGATGTCCACAAACTGTAGTGTTCCGATCGACGACCGACGAAAGGGCACCTGTGTGATTACCTTGGAGTTGTTCCAACCTCTGCGGCAACACTTCACGATATCCTGCGAAGTGTTTGGTGAAAGACCTTATGTTAATAAAGAATGGAGCAGTTTTTATGTTACCGGATTCGGTGAGGCTTTTGCAATTTTAATTCTCATCGTTCAAATCAAATTATTTTATTTCAAATAAACCTACATGGGCACTTATGAACCATCAGAAGCCACGGATACCTATAGAGATGTTTCCTATGGAGAAGAGCCGGCAAGAAATTCCACATCCCCAACTCCCGTTGTCCTAGCATTTAGGTAAACGATGGCATAATCGCGAAGCAGAGCAGACTGTGTGTACGGGCGCCATATAATGCTGAAAGAAATAAAATAGCCACCTAGTAGGAATTACTTTGAGAAAAGCGATCCTGTAGGTTTTCCAATGACTATGTAGTCATTGGGAAACCTACAGGTGAACCCAAGTATGGATGTCCATAATTAGGTACATACAAATATTATAAATGCGAAAGTAACTCTGTCTGTTACCTTTTCACGCCTTAACGCCTGAACGGAACAGAGTGCTTACTCTTTAATTTCATTCCGATAGATCGACATTGGAATTGTGACGTTTCGTACTCTTGAGTTCGATGCTAGCGCCAAATGATTTTTAGATTGGCTGTCCATTATGGAGAACTAAGTGGAATTGGGTTCGGGCTTGGCGTGGGGTAATTGTTGACAATATTGTTTTCAAGAGTACCGAATCACGTGACTGTAAAATTAACATTAGAATCATATTGGCATCTCATTGGAATTAAAATTAATTTGGAGAGTAAGCCCCCTGATCTGAATTCGGTACAAGGATAGATCAAGACCTGGGTTAGGACATAGGATTCGTTTTTAATCCCGGTTTCTGTGTGATAAATTTCGACCTCCTCAGGGGAGACGCCGTGGTCAAAAGCACTAGCTTTAGCCCGATACACCTACCTACTAAGGTCTTTTATAATAACTATTATTACCAACCTTTTCTTATTACAGTGCCACCTTCGGACGCTGTAATAACGGTTGGACCAGTAAACGAAGAGTCAGGTCCGGTGACACTTAACTGCAGTGCCAGTGGTTCCCCCCAACCTCCCCACTTGTCGTGGACTATAGGTGATCAGGAGGTATTCATTCAAAAGTAGCCTTTGTAGTACAAGCTATAACAGGCTGTAAAAAGACGCATAACGAAGCCCACCGCACTTGTTCTGTCTGTCACTGTGATCTTTTTTTTGTACTGGACTATAATCGAACACGGGGATGTTTAAGGTCAAAGGTCCAACGAATTAGACTTTTAAAGGAAACAAGTTTTAAAATGTTGTAACTTCAAAGCTGGACCGTTTCCTGCACCCACAAGCCAACCATAAACAGGGATTTTTCCACAGCACAAAGTAGTATCCCAGCAATAATTTTTACACAAAGTTACCTATAGTTTTATGTACAAAATGCGTAGTTGGCCATGTGATGGGTCTTTTTACACCCTAAATATTCGTAAGAAACTGCATTTTTTTATCAATGGGTCGTAAAAAAGTAGCAGCAAGAGGCAATAAGAAAGCTCAAATAGTTTATGAGTCTGTTATTATATTGGCACCCATATCGTTCAAACTAGACCACAGGTACACTGCATGGCTGCAAAAGAAGTATCGCGTATTTTTACTTGGTGTAGTATCTACTTCGCCGGTTGAGCTTCTTCAAATCAGAGCATTTGAGCTTGGGTTTCCTAAGAAAACGGTGCCATTATTATCATATCATGTCAGCCGTCTCTATAGCGTTTCATGACAAAAACTGAAGTGGCAGGGCAGGGCACATTGCCCTGCCCTGCCACTTCAGTTTTTGCAAGAACAGATGGCCGATCAGGCTGAAAGCTTCGTGAAGTGGCGACGGTATACCGAAAGGCGTAGCATTGGAAGGCCTCCCACAAGGTGGACCGATGACGTTGTGAAAGCCGCAGGAATTCGCTGGATGCGAGAAGCACAGGACGTCGGTGTGGCGACGCTTGAGGGGCCTATGGCCAGAAGTGTACGTCTTTCGGATGAAAATTAAGACTTTTGGGCCGTTAAATGACGGCACCGCCTTCTGAGAGAACTCAAGACTGCTTACTATTGGTACCTTAAGTCGTAATTGATAAATTAAATATTTTCCCCCCAGGTACTCCATGAATCCACACAAATCAGCTGGAACGCGTCATCTAAGTTATGGCATGCTTGGTCAGTTATCTCTTATGCGCCATCTAGGGAAATTGTCGCCATTTGTACTCCAGAGACCAGAAGGGAAGGCGAACTAGTGAAGGGACATGCTGCTCAGTATAATCAGTATGAGACAAGGAATCTTAAGGGTATGTTTTTATAATTATCTAGGTATAATAAATTAATTACTCACATACATAAACACACACACATGACATAGCTTGCAGAGTGCGCAAACTGATGTGGCAGTGGGCTGGCCATGCTTATCGAAGGACCGACGGCCGGTGTGCAGACGAGTCCTGGAGTGGAGACCGCGTATCGGCAAGCGTAGTGTGGGACGTCTCCAGCTAGATGGATGGGCAACCTAATGGTGGCTGGGAGACTGGATGCGGAAGGCGGAGGACAGGATGTTGTGGCGCAGCCTGGGAGAGGCCTATTTCTAGCAATAGGCTGAGTTAATTGAATAAATTAATTTTAAATTGCGCGCCCCTACACTGCTGTGTTCGTTCGCTTCAGTGGGGACAACATATACCAAGCCTGGCAGTAACGCTCAGTTCGGCTGCCTACGCCGCGCCGTCAGGAAAGTAAGACAGTACACTGACGTTGCTACTTTAGTCTATTTTAGTTTTTTTTTATAGGATTATTTCCTATGGTATTCTGTTGTGGGGCAAAGCCGCTGATATACAAAATATATTTGTCCTGCAAAAACGAGCTGTTTGAACAATTTACCAGCTAGGTGACAGGGGTTCTCTAAGATATTTTTTAAACATACTGTCACGTATTGTCACGGTACATATTGTCACGGTTGCATCACAGATTAGGCAAAATATACACTTGTACACTAAAAACAGTGATATTCACAATGTTGACACTAGAATTGAGGACAAACTACGTGTTCCCTTTCACCGGCTTCATAACGTTCATAACTCATTTGTTGGGCTTGGTTATAACCTTATATAACCTTATAAAATGCGTTTAAAGCTCAAGTAAAATCCAACCTTTGTTCAAAGGCATACTATTCCATCAACGACTACTTAAACGATAAGAATAATTGGTATATAATGTTCTTTCTCAAGAAATAGCATTTTTAGCTTACTGACAGGTTATATGAGTTCTTATAATTGTTTTTTTATTGTTTTGAAGTAGGAAAACAAATCATTGAACTCGCGACACTATTACCGTAACCCACACCGCGCTACATTCGGATGTGTTCGGCTGTTCTCGGGATGTACCACTCGGTTTTAATGTATATCCGATATGTCAGGTAGGGATGGCAAAGTATTATGTTTTTGTTTTGTTTATAAGACGATTAAACTGCAAACAACTTCAAAGCTTAAAAATATTAAGTTTCTAACGTGACAAAATTGCGCGATAAAGTTGAATAGCTGCTTGCTATAGGTCGGTATCGACCAGGCTTTGAAGGTCTGTCGGGGGATATATCACTTTATTTCACAATCGAATTTCAAAGCAACACGCAATATTAAAACGCGCCCTTCACGCTTCTGCTGAAATCAAAGTTTCGTAGAAATCCTAACAAAGTAAAATATTTATTTGGTTCACGAACTGTATTTAGTTACAGTGCCTAACGGTATTATCATATGTTTGATCGAGCATTTAAATGGCTACTCTGCGTGACTTTACACTTTATAAAATGGTACCTAGGTCATGCATTCAACTGATTAATTGTTTAATTTACTCGGGAATATGGAATAATTTACGCTTTTCACTGAACTTCATGGAAAAGTTGGAAAAGGTGAACCGTTTTTAAAGAAAATAAATGTTCCTACGTGAATACCTTTACATGTTCAATTTTACTTTTTCACCCGTCTGCTAAGACGAGCTACGTTTTACTAAGTAGCTGAAAATGGTTTTTTTTTTTGTAAGTTCTTTCAACAGCTCTTTCTTTATTTCTAATTTATTTATATATTAAAAACAATATAGTATTTTTACCTCACGAAGTGACGCGCGCTTTACTTCTGGTAAGTAAGTGTAAAAATAAGATGTCTGTGTCCGTGAAGATGAATAACGTCAACACAAATAACACACACACACACATTCCTCCAATTTTGCCATTATCTCGGACGGCACAGAGAGCTCCTGCGCTTACACAAACAGTCACACCGTGTTTGTAACCTTGGTAACCACAAGTAAAGCACGCATCGCTTTGTGAGATCAAAATATTATAACTAGCCATGACTACAAACTAGGTATTCTTACTTATTGAATTTCAAAACGTGCCTACGTGGAAACGATGAATCTTTTAACAGCAAAGTCAAAGTCAAAGTTAAAGTCAAATCATTTATTTCAAATAGGCACATTAAAGGCACTTTTGAACGTCAAAACTTACAGTAAAATTGAATTGATTCTAGTCGCCCCTTCCAAAAGGTAATGTTCGTATGGAGAAGAATGGACAAAAAACTCCACCGTTACTCATTTAAAATGCTTTACAAGGTTTTGTATACATAATATAATTATATGTGAAGACGATGGACCTAGAATAAAATAAGTCTACCACAAAAAAGTAAAAAGAATTAAAAATGAAGCATTTCCAATCAATCAAAATGTAAATCAATAATAATTATGTGATAGTTACATGGTGCTCACATATTTACAAATTATTTACAAAATAATGTTCTAAAAGTAGATGATTTTTCTAGAATTTTAACAAGTGAGTAAGTTAACTGTAGTCACAGACTGTAAAAATCAATGTCATAAAAAATATAAAAATATAAATTAAATTAGGAACCAGTCTAGACTCTAGATTGTCCTATGGAGCAGGACCAGCATGCTTCCAAGCATTCTTATCTTGGATATAATCCTCTAATTTTTGATATCCTTGTTTATATAGTGTACTTTTAATATGAGTTTTAAATTTTCTTTCATTTGATTGCAATATGTCACAAGGTATTTTGTTGTAGCATTTAACACAGTACCCCATAAAAGATGTATGTACTTTAGTTAATTGGAAAAAAGGTTGATCTAATTTATCTTTATTTCTAGTATTAAAATGATGTCTATTCGCTTATTTTATTAAAAAGATGTTGATTTTTTCTTACATACATAATATTTTCATAAATGAATTGGCAAGGTACTGAGAGATTCGCGGCGACGTAGATTATAAATGGCTCTAACAGCTCTCTTTTGTAAAATAAAAATGGATTCAATGTCAGCAGCCCGACCCCATAGTAAAATGCCATATGACATAATACTGTGGAAGTAACTAAAATAGACCAAACGCGCGGTTTCTACATCTGTTAACTGTCTTATCTTTCTAACAGCATAAGCGGCCGAGCTTAGCCGTCCCGAAATAGATGTTATGTGAGGTCCCCATTGTAATTTCTTGTCTAGCGTGATTCCTAGGAAAACTGTCTGATTAATAAATTCTAGTTTTTGGCAATTCAATATGAGTTTACATTCGCTACTTCTAACATTCGGTAATTTAAATCTAATGCATTTGGTTTTTTTTTCATTAAGTACTAAATTACCGTAAACCAATCTTGAACCTGAAGAATAGCAGCTAATGTCCACAACTTGTGGTAGGTAACTACACTTCAGAACTACTACTTCAGAAGCTTAGAATAACAAGAAGATACATGCCTACTAGTCACTGCAGGTCTGCAGTGTAATGATACTCGCTAAACCGATGATATTGTGATATGCCATTCTTTTTTAAAGATTCCACTTCTAAGTTCACGACCTGCACCTACATTTATTCTACCCCGCAATCGTTTTCCCACCATACCCCACTTAGTGGCTTTGGCTTCTTGAATAAAATAGTGTTGTCTTCTGCTTTTCAGCCACCGACAGACCCATCGAGGTGAACATAACTAACGCATGGAAGCCATATATTGGATGGGAGATTAATTGTTCCTGGACGATACCTCCTGATGAATCCTTGCAGGCAGTGCGACTGTATAAAGATTACGACCAATTCATGATTTATAGGCCTGCGGTAAGGAAGAATGTCATCATCATTCACAGCCCGCTTTCACTCATTGCTGAGCATAGGCTTCTCTTTTGTTGTGCCAATCCCCACGTTCCCGTGCCAGCTTCATCCAGGTTCTACCCACGATGGTAACCATGTCGTCCACCCATTTCGCGGTGACCGCGCGACCGACACTACGTATTCCAGTCCTTGGACGTCACTGCTTTACGTCACCTGTCATCACTGCCCAACTCACAGGAAGAATGTTGGTACCCGGCAATACTATTTGAATTCCTTTATTAACAAGAATATACATACTAGGCTTAGGGCTTCCCGGAAAGTCTTAACTCGGCTATTGATGCGGTTGAGCTAGTACTAATCTTAGCTCTCATGCTACCATAGGTACCTATCTAGCTATCTAAGGAGAGGACAAAATGTTTTCCCCGCGACAAACTTGTTTGGCGCAGCAAGAAGGGTCACCTGTGCGCCAAAAAAGTTAGCTTCTAACTCAAAAGCTCTCGAAGCCTCTCGGATTGTGGTGAAAATAGTTACTGAGGTTTGAGCCGATAAGAGTACAACATATCCCTTCGTGTCTTCCCCTGACTGAAGGCTACATGAAGTTATGGTAGTTATTGGGACACGAGAATTACCCATGAAAAATTAGATTAAGTAAGTACCCAATTAGTAGGGAAACCACCGAACGTTAAATGAGATCGTAACCATATTAGATGTAAGTACCAAATTCATCAAAAATGTGACTACAAAACGAATTTACTTCGTTATATACTTACGTAGGTACGGGTAGCGTATTATCTCATCCTTCCGGCAATAAACGTATCAAAATGATTAAATTGTTTTTACAAAAGGTCAGTCATCAAACTTCCTGTTAGGTAGGTACTGACTGTTCTAAATTGGCAGTCCTCTCCTTTTGTTAGATGTTTTACAATTACAGAGGATTAAAATGTTTCGTGGTATTCAGGGATAATCTTCGTGAATATGCAGGCAGGTATAAGGTAGAAATATCTAGCTGGTAGTGAAACTTCAGAGGGTTTTTGAGATGGAACTTATCACCTTAAGGACAGGTAAAAATAAAAAAACAAGTTTTGTTGACTTCTTATCAATCCTTGGTAGACTGAGATACTTTTCAGCAATACCAGGCCAGGCGCACTCCGCACTCCGCATGAAGGCTCGTTCAAACAGGCGCGACACGCGATAAAATCGCGCACGACACAAAGGCCAAGTCGCCCAATGGGCGGTGCCTTTGTGTCGCGCGCGATTCGCGTCGTGCGTCGCGCCTGTTTGCAGGAGCCTTGAAGCTACAAATACACGTCAGGCCCGTCTGGACGGGCCAATTCAGTGGGGATGCCACGCGCCGGCCGGGTCGCACGTTAGATTGATACTCACGCGCCGCTTCACGTCGTTCGTTAGGCAAACACTGATTGCATCGTATTCGGCTGCTTAAATAATAACAAGGATACGAACCTCACGTTTTTCTCACTTCCAAAGGACATAGAAAGGTAAAGAAATGCACGTCTTTATGTACCTAATTAGCTATTAGGTAGGTAACTACCTAACAAATGTTTACATTTGTTATTTATTTATTTTATTTATTCAATACTTCAAGCACATAAAAGTACAGAGGCGGACTTAATGCCATAGGCATTTTCTACCAGTCAACCTTTGGGTGATGCAGAGACAAACAGTGGTAGGTGCAATCATGACCACAAACAGTGGTAGGTGCGTTATTCTTGTTTACGTAACACGTATTTACGTAGTTAAAATTTATTATTATTATAGTATAATTAGGTACTTACTTACGTAGTTCTTAGGCACAGAGTTTGACAATATATACGTATCAGGTAGAAAAGTACCTATTTAAATTAGCTTTTAGTAAGTATTTTTGTTTTGGTGGGTAGGTCAACCTACTACGATCTGTCAAATTTCTTTAGTAAATTTTCAACTTTATAGCTAAAGCACAAGGTTCAAAATTTATTGCGAAAATTTGACATTTCGAATAGGTTGATGTGCTGGCGTCTGTACCATGCATAATATCCGAGAGATATTTCACTGCATATTTGTTCAAGTTCAAGTGTCGCAACATTTTCAATAGAATAGAATAGAATAGAATACTCTTTATTATGTACACCATATAAATTACAGACAAACAACAACAGACAATATAAGATAACAACAAAACTAAACACAAAATGAAATAAATATTTAAGGGGCTCCCATACAACAAACGTGTTGTTTTTGCCGTTATTTTAAATGTAGTATTAAATTAATATTGTATGGTGGTACGGAACCCTTGGTGTGCGAGTGTAACTCGCACTTGGCAGGTTTTATTACCTACACTTTTGCTCTACAGGCTGATGGCGGCAGCAGTAACAACGTGTCCAGTCGTGAACACAAGATGTCGACAAACTGTGCTGTTTCGACCGACGACCGACAAAAGGGTACCTGTGTGATTACCTTGGAGCTGTACAGACCTCTGCTGCTATACTTCACGTTGTCCTGCGAAGTGTCTAGTGGAAAACCTGATTTTAGGATAGACTGGAAGAATTTTCAAGTTGGCGGTTGCACAGGTTTGAATTGTTAATTAAGGCTTTTGCAATTTAAATTCACATCGTTCAAATCAAATTATTTTATCTATCTATATAAAACTAGCAGCGCCCCGCGGTTTGGTCCGCATAAGTGTTGATCCCGTGGGAATATTGGGATAAAAACTATCTTAAGTCCTTCCCCGGCATGCAATCTATCTCTCTGCCAAATTTCATCGAAATCCGTTTAGTGGCTTAGGCGTGAAAAGGTAACATACAGACAGACAGAGAGAGTTACTTTCGAATTTATAATATTAGTATAGTATGGATTCAAAGTCCTGACTGACTGATATATCAACGCATAGCCTAAACCCCTGAGAGACATAAAAATTGGAGGGTGTTTTCTTTGAAAGGGTTTTTCGAAATTCCACACCGGTAAATGGAGGGAATGTGAAATTTCACGCGGACGAAGTCGCAGGCAGAAGCTAGTTTGCCATACACCTACATGGGCACTTATGAAACATCAGGAGCCAGGGACACGGTTCCAATTGGTCGTTTCCTATGGAGAAGAGCAAGCAAGAAATTCCACATCCCAAACTAACAGAAAAGCTATCCTATAGGTTTCCCAATGACTACATCCATATTACATACAAATATTATAAATGCGAAAATAACTCTGTCTCTTACCTTTTCACGCCTTAACGCCTGAACGGAACATATCTGAATTCGGTACACGGATAGATCAAGACCTGGGTTAGGACAAAGGATAGGTACGTTTTTTATCACGGTTGTACGATTCTGTGTGACAATTTTCGACCTCTTCGGGGGCGACGCCGCGGTCAAAACCACTACCTTTTGCCCGCTATACCTACCGACTAAGATATTTTAAAATAACTATTATTACCAAACATTTTCTTATTACAGTGCCACCCTCGGACGCTGTAATAACTGTTGGACCACTGAACGAAACGTCAGGTCAGGTGACACTTAACTGCAGTGCCAATTGTGTCTCCACAATGCCCGACTTGTCGTGGACTATAGGAGATCAGAAGGTATGCATTCAAAAGTAGCCTTCGTAGTACAAGCTGTAACGGGTGTAAAAAGACGCAGAACGAAGCCCACCGCACTTGTTCTGCCCGTCAGTTTGATATCTTTTTTGTACTGGACTATAATCGAACACGGAGATATTAAGGTCAAAGGCCCAACGATTCAGACTTTTTTATAGGAAACAAGTTTTAAGTGTCATAACTTCAAAACCTCCCACATCGCAGAAATCCGCTGGATTCAAGAAGCACAGGACCAGTCAGTGTGGCGACGCTTGAGGAGGCCTATGGCCAGAAGTGTTATGTACGTCTTTTGGCTGAAAATTAAGACTTGCGCCGCTATTTTGGGGCCGTTAAATGACGGCAACGCCTTCTCAGGGAAATAAGACTGCTTACTAATAGTACCTACTTTAGTCGGAATTGATGAATAACATTTTTTCCATCCCAGATACCCTCCGAGATCGGAGCAAGCTGGAATTCGACATCTAAGTTATTTCATGGTTGGTCAGTTATCTCTTATACGCCATCTAGCGGAAGTGCCGCCGTTTGTACTCCAGAGATCGGTATCGGACGCGAAAAAATGAAGGGACATGCTGCTCAGTATAATGGGGCGAGGAATCTTAATGGTATGTTTTTCATACTTATGTAGGTATAATAGATTAAATTACACACACACATAACACACACATGACATAGCTTGCAGAGTAAGCAAAAAGAAGTGGCAGTAGGTTGGCAATGCTTGTCGAAGGACCGAGGGCCGGTGGAGCAGACGAGTCCTGTAGTGGAGACCGCGTATCGGCAAGCGTAGTGTGGGAGGTCTCCAGCTAGATGGATGGGCGACCTAATGGTGGCTGGGAGACTGGATGCGGAAGGCGGACGACAGGATCATGTTATGGCGCAACCTGGGAGAGGCCTATTTCTAGCAACAGGCTGAGTTGATTGAATAAATTTATTTTAAATTGCGCGCCCCTACACTGCTTTGTTCGTACGCATTTCAATTGTTCATATTATTATAGAAAATTTATAGTGTACGTGCACGCAATCTCAAAACTAACCTAACCTAACCTAACCCTTCGGGAATCACAGGCGTGAATATGAATAGGATTGATTGTTTAAACTAAAAATAATACGATGTTTGACTATCCTTACTACCTATTCAAAACTGTGTAAAAATCAAATGACTTAGGGCTGATTTTTCCATCGCCAGATATCTTTTATTCGAGGAATAAAATTGACGTTTGACAGTTTTTGTATGGAATAACTGTCAAAATTTCAAAATTATTCCTTGAATAAAGTTATCAGATGATTGTAAAATCAGCCCTGAAAAAAATAATACCAAAAATAGGCAGTGTTCATAATCTCAGATAATTTACATTCCATCGCCACTTAATCAGTTATCTACTTTAGTGAAGTGTATTCTAAGTAGATTTTTGGGTGACCATTTGTAACAAAAAGGTCCTAATGAGTTTTTGGTTGCAATGGAATTTGAACTTTGTTAAATGTGACATTCAGTTTGTTGTTCTATAACTTGAAACTTATCTCAAATATAAACAAAGACTGTTTTCTTTTTCAGGAGGCGTATTTAACACGATTATTACAGTAATGTCCCTGTTACTACTCATATTATGATCAAAACTGGAGTCAAGGGCGAATACTTAAATAAAGCCAAATAGTGATTTGTTCAATTTTATTTTGGCTGACTATCGTTGTGAATAATTGATTATATTTTGAAGTTGAAGTTACGTTAATTTGGGTATTCGTATTTGTAGGTAATTTTATTAATTTATTGTAGGTATATTTTTTTAATTAAAATTAGACTGGAAATAATATTGACGTTAGGATCTCTTCTTCATTGTTCCTTCAATACTGAGGATAGCGACCACATACGACGCGTCTCTAAGTTACGCGGTCTTCTGTAGTGTGGATTCGGTAAATGATGCTTCTGCCTTCTTGATCGCGTCTGACCATCTTGTCGGTTAGGTCGTTAGGAAAACAATATTTTTAGCTAACTATCGTTTCCATGCAGCCGCAGTCGAATAGATAGTAGAATAAACTTAATCAATAAACTAACTTTCTCAATTAATTACAAATTTTAGAAATCGTTGAACCACTCATATTAAGGCTCCTGAAAACAGGCGCGAATCGCGCGCGACACAAAGGCACCGCTTGTTGCGCGACTTGCGGTGCCTTTGTATCACGCGCGATTTTATCGCGTGTCGCGCCTGTTTGAAGGAGCCTTGTTTTACATTTTAAAGTGTAGGCCATTTATATTATTTTTCTATCATAATAATTGAAATTCATAGTTATTATTATTATGCACTTAAAAAACCTATGTACTTATTAAATGAGAGGAAGACCTTTGCAATTTATATTATATTATAATTAGAATGTATGTAAAAGAAAAACAAACAATGGTAAAAGTCTCCAGCAATGATTGTGCACTTCAAAATATTTTTATTAATAAAATTCGTGACTATACAATTGTAAATCAATTTTGAACGTAATGTTGTTAAATAGATGAAAATGTAAATAAAATAAAAATCAAGCACCTTACAGGCTCTGGAAGAATAACATGTAAATAATATCGTGACTAGGAGAAAAACATGAACTAACGTGCAAGAAAACTATATGTATATATATACTGTAACTGTAACTGTGTCTGTAACTGTATATATTATATTCAGTTTTAATAGGTTTATGCCTATCTTTATATTTAAAATATTTATTCCACAATGGTCTGATTGCACCTACCACTGTTTGTCTCTGCATCACCCAAAGGTTGACTGGTAGAAAATGCCAATGGCATTAAGTCCGTATCTGTACATTTATGTGCTTGAAGTATTAAATAAATAAATAAATAATAAAACTGCACCTTTTTTGTAAATCTTTAATTATTTTATCATTAAGATATTCTATACTGGCTTTCAAAACGGCATTTTGGCATTTCGGCGTGGAGAATTGTAAGCAAGTGTAGATACTGAAAATATATTTTTAAGCAAAGATCTGTTTGGTTTGTTAGGAACATAATTTGTAGTTACTGAGATGTTTCGAAAGATAGTTGGGTTTCATAGTACAGTACCGTAGAGTACAGTACAGTAGTAGAGTACAGCCGGTCGATTCTGTAGATATCTCACCGTGAAAACTTAGGTCAAGTGAGTTTGTTTTTGCTAGAAATTGATACTATTGACAGCTCACTCCACGCTCACTTCACCTAAGTGTTCACGGTGAGATGGTTACAGAATCGCACTGCTGGTCTATAAGTGTTTTTTTTTTTCTTACATTTACTTGTTCTTAAGTAATGTGAAAAAGCCAGTGTTACCCGCCCAGCTATTTTAATTTTGAAGAAGATAACAATTATATTAATGTAGGAGATAACTATTATTATAATGTACACCTTTTGTAAACGTTTTTATTAAATAAATAAATTAAATAAATAAAAAAAAATATTTGTTTGACAGGTGTCAGGAACGCATTCTCTCGACGGCCGGACTGTAATTATTATTGTAACTACATTTATTATTATTTATTTTTATTTCAGACAACATGATCCATTTTGTTAGTAAAAAAAAATGCTTAAAACTATGTTAGTTCACACATAAACGCATACAATTTTTGAAGAACGGACAGTCATACCTGTCCGCTATCACACTCAGGATGTTGCTCTCACACGCACTCTGTGCAACAGTGACGCCGCTTTCTTGCGTAAGATCGCCGCGAAACCATCTGCACGTGCCTCCATGAACATGACCGACGCGCTGCAACACGGAGGGAGCTTAATCAGCATCCTGAATGAGTATTGTATTAGACCCGCAGAGCAATGACAGCCCTTTGCGTCAAAAACGTTCGATTTTTTTCGCGATTGCTGCTTTGGTCCCATATTAAAAGTTGTTTATAATCCCCAATGCACAACCCTAATACACAACACAACAACAACAACCCCCCAACACAACAACACAATCACCCATCCAATACAACACACAACACAATAACACAACCCACACAATCACACAAACAACAACAACACAAACACAACCCAACAACCCCCTAATCCCAATCCAAACCAATCCAACCACCAACCAACCAACCAATCTCCCAGTTCGGTTTGTCGCATGTTTTCAATTTCAACCTGTAAGTATAATATAAAATTCAAAGTCTTAACTGACTGATATATCAACGCACAGCCTAAACCTTTGGTCCTAGAGACATTAAATTTGGAGTGTGTGTTCTTTGTGAAGAATATAGGTATCAACTAAGAAAGGGTTTTTCGAAATTCCACCCCTAAGAGGGTGAATGGGGGAGGGTGTAATCTCACGCGTATGAAGTCGCGGGTTGAAGCTAGTTTTTTTATTAACGCAATGGTTTTGACACTTATACTCGTAGCAGCGTTCATAATCTCAGATAATATACATTCGATCGCCACTTAATCAGTTATCTACTTTAGTAAACTCTATTCTAAGTTCATTTTTGAGTGTCCATTGGTGGACAGTTGGTGGTAGGGCTTGTTCTAAGTCCGCCTGGCTAGCTACCACCATCGTATCTAAGCCTGTCGCCATAGCAACAATGTTATCAGCATTGTTGTGCTTCGCCAATAATAGGTAAAATAGCCAGTTCCTCTGTGGTTCGAGGATTCCGGGCAAAGCTCGCTTCCACCTTCGGCCTAATCATCACTTATCAACAGGTGAGAAGAAGGCTAAAACCTCCCCCAGTCGTGGTTAATAAAAACTTGCAGCTAACCTAACCTAACAAAGGGTGGAAGATTATTTTGAGGTTTAGTTTCAATCTTCTTTTCATAACGAATATAAATACTTAAGCTATATTACCTGCTTTACTTCAATAAATTGTTCTTTAGGAGAAAATAAACTGTTTTAACTAGAAGTTTATTCATAAAAGTATAACTGATAATTACGAACTCGACATTAATGACACTCTCTCGAAAATAGTTAATTGGCTTAAGGACAATAATCTTGTAATAAATTTAAATAAAACAAAAATTATGCATTTCCACCAACGACTTGTAAATACTCCAGTTAATGTCACCTATAATCAGTCTAGAATAGAAGAGGCTAGCATTGCAAAATTCTTGGGTATCTCTATAGACTGCAAACTGACCTGGAAACCACATCTGGAAGAAGTTTGTAAACGATTAAGCAGATCAGCGTACCTTCTATTTCAACTGTCAAAAAAAGTAAGTACTGAAACACTCTTAACGGCTTATCATGGATTAGTAGCATCGGTTTTGCGTTACGGTGTTGTTTTTTGGGGACAGTCAACAAACCGAGAACTTGTTTTTAAAATGCAAAAGAAATGTATACGATCGATGTTTGGTTTAAGGAGGACTGACAGTTGCATGCCATATTTTAAAAAATACAATATTTTAACTTTTCCTGCTTTGTACATCTTGGAAACTTCTTTGTTTGTAAAAAATAATCCCCACTTATTTAAAAAAATGGCCACAGTCAAGAAATTACCCATACGTGCTCAATATATGAACACATTATGCCATGTAAAATGTAAAACTGCACTGATGAAGAAAAGTTTCTTTGGTATTGCTCCCCAAGTTTTTAATAAAGTTCCCGATGCAATTAAATGTATGCCATTACAAAAATTCAGAAACACTCTACAGAAGCTGCTACTTGAAAACTGCTATTACACATTAGACCAGTTTCTGAATGACAAATTTAATTAATCACAATTTTGAAATTATTATTATGTTTTTATTTAATTTTATTTTATTATAATGCAATTGTAATTTTTGATAATTTTAATCTCTGACATTGAATTTTTTTTTTTTTTTTGACATTTAGACTATTTTAATTTAATTCATTTTGACGACTGTAATATTGCTGACATTGTTTTATCTTTCTGTACTATTTTATTAAACTTTTGACAATTCTTAGCTGTTCACAATTAATTTAATTTTGATCATAGCATCACTATTTTGTATGCCTGTCGGCGGAACATAGGTTGGACCAAACACTATATTATGTATATACATAAGATCATTGTACCCTGTGTTCACAAAAATAAATGAATTTTGAATTTTTTTTGAACGAATAAAAATTTTGAAATCACTTAAGTATAAAACATTTTTATTTTTAACGCCATGTAACATAAGCATAACAATATAATAATTATTACATTATTATTCTCGTTGACTGACCTTCGCGTTTGCTAATCCAATATGTTACGCCACGTGAAATTTAGCAATCGTATGAACCCACCAAGGTCATGCGTAATTACGTAGTACCCTGTGTGTAAAAGCGCCGGTACGTTTTTTGTTTCACTCGACGCTAGCCAGTGTGCGAAATCTGAAGTGTGCGTTCTTTTTTGATCACTTACACACACAGATGTAGGTACGGGCCGGCCGGCGGTGCTCACAGCATTTTGATTTCGAATATGCTTATGCAAAATTAATGCCTCACTGTACATTGGACATAAAACGTTTTTTCACATTATCTAATTAAAGACCGCTCCTGTACTCGTCGAATTAACAATACCGCGCCCGCGTCACAGTGCGCGCACGCATCTCTAAAATCTCTATCTTTTAAAGTACAGTACACTCAAAACCATCGTGTCACGCTCACGCTTACCCAAATTATGTTCCATTATGTTTAAGTGGTTTTATAACAATAGTAGCTTTTAGTAGTTTTGTAATAGTGGTTTTTAGCGGCCGTTGTGTTTTATGTGAGCGTGGTTTAACGGGTGATCAGACAAAAATGGGATGTAAAGTGACTGTTTTGTGTTTTTGTTTAGTTTTCGGTAAGTTATTCTTTTTTTAGAATATGATGTCATTTTCGGTTGTATCAGTTAAATTAGTCAATTATTGAGGCACAACGATATCTACTATTCTGCCGTGCTAAGCACAAAAGCGGTATCTCAAAAAAAATTGTAAAGTTGATTTTTGTGGTATCGGATAGCTTAAAGAAATATGCATCCAATGAGCTTAGCCAAATAACGGTATCTTAATAAAAAAGTCCCTAGAAAAGTGTTCCCTATCTCAGCTTTACCTCAAATCACTAAGAGAATAAAAAACAAAACTTCAATTTTCTCGAAACTAGCTTTTCTTGAGATACCGCTTTTGCGCTTAGCACGGCAGTATTATAAGTAAGTAGTTGTCGTCTCGTCGGCGGCGGTAGCGATGGCGGCGCGCACGCAGGCAGTGAATGACGCTGGTTGAAGTGTTGAGCGCGTGGAGGCCCATACCGTGGTTTCGACAAAAAATGACGTCTGCGTAACAGAGAGCAACACCGGTGACGACAAGGGAAATAAGGGACGGAGCAATGAGGCCCACCGCGGCGCCCCAGGGTGACATATTGGCGTGTGTAGAAATACATTGATAGGTCGTTGATCGTCTCAAGTGCAAACAACTGTCGGATGTTTTGCGAGAAGGCGGTGAATGGAAAAATGAGGTGCTAAATTAAGGTTGGATTAAAATACAACGGAAACGAGTGAAAAATCGTTTTGTTGGGTTGAAAGTCAAGGCAGACATAATGCCTCATTGTACTTTTAGGTAATCCTTTACGGTAACCTTTTCGGACAATCCCGATGACTCGGCAGACTTCGGCCCTAACCCCTTCAATTGCTGCTGACATCTCTTTGAGGCGCGCCTGGAACACGTACGCGCTGTTCGGCACGGGCCTGGTCCTGATCGGTCGGTGAGCTACCCATTACTCTCCGCCCGCAGGCCCGCGCCTACGGTGGCCGGGAGTCATCGCGCGGCTCCCGAAGCCCGGAGCGTCTCCCGCGGCGGCTGGGACGGGAGGCTCTCTCCCTCAGCCGTCCAGCCGCCTCCTTCGCTAGCATGACTGTTTCGCAGAAGGAGGCGACTGCCCCCCACTCCCTCTCGCCCCGGACCATGGTTTGAACCAGGCCCGGACGCGAGAGGTCGCCGCCGCTGTCGATCGCCTCTACGAGGAGACTGCAGTGCTCCGCCCAAGCAGGGCAGACCTCCACCGTGTCCTCTGGGCAATCCTAGCAATGGTGACACCCGGGCGTTTCCTCCCGCCTGATGAAGTGCAGGAACCTCCCGAAACATCCGTGTCCGGTGAGGACCTGCGTCAGGCGGTAAGTGAGGGCGCCGTGACGCCTCTCTAGCCACTCCTCAAAGAGGGGTCTGCGCTTACACATACATTCACAACTTGTTTGTAAACTTTTTAACCACAAGTAAAGCGCGCGTCACTTTGTGAGATCAAAATACTATAACTAGCCATGACTACAAACTAGGTATTCTTACTTATTGAATTTCAAAACGTGCCTACGCGGAAACGAATCTTTCAACAGCTAAAGTCCACAACTTGCAGTGGGTATCTACCTACTTCAGAAGCTTAGAATAACAAGAATATACGTGCCTACTAGTCACTGCAGGTCTGCAGTGTAATGATACTCGCTAGACCGATGATATTGTGATTAACCATTGTTTTAAAAGATTCTTGGCTCTCGTAAGTTCCACGACCTGCATCTACTTATTCTACCCCGCAATAGTTTTCCCACCATTCCGCACTAAGTGACTTTGGCTTCATGATTAAAAATAATGTTTTCTTCTGCTTTTCAGCCACCGTCCGAGCCATCGAGGTGAACATAACTAAGGCATGGAAGCCATATACTGGATGGGAGTTCAATTGTTCCTGGGCGATACCTCCTGATGATTCCTTGCAGTTAGTGCGACTGTATAAAAATGACCAGGAATTCATGATTTATAGGCCTGAGGTAAGGCAGAATGTCATCATCATTCACAGCCCGCCTTCACTCATTGCCGAGCATACGCCTCTCCTATGTTGTGCCAATCCCCACGTTCCCGTGCCAGCCTCATCCAGGTTCTACCCGCGATGGTAACCATGTCGCCGCTGGTCGACCGACACTTCGTCTTCCAGTCACTCACACGAGCTAGAGTCAAGGCGGCGTCGAGGAGCGGGCGCACCAGAGCGGCGCGCCGCTTCTACGTTTTCTTTAGGAATAAATACAAAATTAACACACAAATTATATAGATCAAATAAAAAAAAAATGTATAAAAAAAATTCAAATAATTTACTCGTAATCACTACAGTAGTCTCTTACGAGCGACACTATAGGTAACTTGTCTGTCACAGCAGTGTCGCACATAAGGACAGTCCAACCTATTTGCTATCATACTCAGAACGGTATTGGAGCGGGCCGCACTCTGCGCACAAGATACGCGCAGTGCTTCCGCATGGTCGCATGAAAATAGTCCGTGTGCACCCATGCGAACATACCTCAAGCGGTGCAGTAGCAAGGCAGACCCAAAACCGCTCTGAAAGCATTGTTAAACTGAATGCGGAAGGTGGTATAGCTTTGCTGCGTGTAATTAGCCCACAGGCTGCAGGGGTATATGGACGTGCAATATACTCGGAAAAGAGTTATTTTCATGCCATCCGAGCAACGTGCGAACCTGCGGGCCAGCATATTAGCGCTTTTAGATAAAGCCCTGCGCTCCCGTTCCAAGTCGGTATGATCTCTGAGGTCAGCCGCGACTATATGTCCTAAGTATTTAAACTGATTTACCCTCTCTAAGGATACACTATTCAGACATATAGATGGTACATAGTCGGGGCATATAGCACCACTGGCCTCAAATACCATGTACTCACTTTTCTTAATATTAACTGCGTAATCCTCACATATCGCTATCAACCTCCGTAGGCCACAAATCGACGCGCTCAGCAGAACCATGTCGTCTACATAGCTTAAATTGTTGATAAACACGTCATCTACATGACAGCCGACGTGCTGGCTGCTCAGCGCGACGATCAGCGCATCCATGTAAAGGTTGAATAACGAGGGTGAGGTCAGACCGCCCTGCCTTACACCACATTGTAATCGATATGGCTCCGACATTGCCTCCGACCAACTGACGCTGTTGACTTGGTGCGTATACCAATACTTGAAAATGGTAACAAGTTTTGGTGGAAGGTTGATACTCTCAAGCTTTTCCCACAAGAGATCATACGCCACCAAATCAAAGGCCCTGGACAAGTCGAGAAAACACGCGGGGTTTAACGGTCATTATAGTATCTGACGATATCGTCGGTATCGTCTGACTTTCCCTTGATAGTCGGGGTCTAAATCCATACATCGTTTTTAAGATGGAACTTATCAACATAAGGGCAGGTAAAAGAAAATCAGGTTTTGTTGACTACTTATCATTCCTTGGTAGACTGTGATACTTTTCAGCAACACTATCACTTGGTGTAAAAGTACCTACACGTACCTACATTTTGTAAATATGTTCGGGTTCGATGACTCATCCGGGACCTAATAAAACAAAAACAACCTACAGTTTTCTCCAAAATCACTTCAACTACTTTCGTTTTTCGTCAATAGGTATCTTTTCCTTGAAGTTCTATCTTAAAATCTTACAACAATGCAGTTCCTTGTCGAATTCCTCTCCCAATCGAATAGACTCCTTTTTTACCTCAACTTATTACTTACACTTTTGCTCTACAGGCTGATGGCGGCACAAGTCTCAACGAGTACGGAACAGTAGAAGACATTGTGGCACACTGTGATGTTCCGGACGACGACCAACAAAAGGGCACCTGTGTGATTACCGTGGAGCTGTTCCAACCTCTGGGGCAAGACTTCACGATATCCTGCGAAGTGTCTGGTGAAAGTCCTTATTTTAGGACAAAAAGGAAGAATGCTGTTGTTGACAGATTCAGTGAGGCTTTAGCAATTTTAATTCCCATAATTCAAATCAAATCATTTTATCTATATACAGGCTGGAAAAAATCAATGGGCCCTGAAAGAAAACCATTTTATCTTTGAGATAGATAATTTTGCTTAAAGGAAACATTCCTTTATTATTAAAAAGAAACAAAACTGCATTCACAGATTTCTCGAGAATAAGAGGACGACGCTGAGGATGTTTTACGAGCACAATACAGTCGAGGGCCCCGTTGGATAGATGAGGCCATTTATCGTGACTTCTATCAAAATGATTGAAGTACATTGGACCTTGTTGATAAATTCATTAGGTACATTGAACAAACAAAGCATTGCCACTAGTTTCATGAGCCTAGGTATCGGGGCCCCGCTGAATAGGAACACATTAACTAGCCATGATTACAAACTAGGTATTCTTACTCATTGAATTTCAAATCGCACCTACGCGGAAACGATGAATCAGCTAATGTCCACAACTTTTGGTAGGTATCTACCTACTGCAGAAGCTTAGAATAACAAGAAGATACCTGCCTTCTAGTTACTACAGTTTAATGATACTCGCTAGACCGATGATATTGTGATAAACCATTTTTTTAAAGATTCTTGGCCCTCCTAAGTTCCACGACCTGCACCTACTTATTCTACCCCGCATTAGTTTTCCCACCATCCCCCACTTCACGGCTTTGGCTTCTTGTTTAAAAATAATGTTGTCTTCTTCTTTTCAGCCACCGTCCGAGCCATCGAGGTAAACATAACTAAGGCATGGAAGCCATATATTGGATGGGAGCTCAATTGTTCCTGGGCGATACCTCCTGATGATTCCTTGCAGGCAGTGCGACTGTATAAAGATTACGGCCAATTCATGATTTATAGGCCTGCGGTAAGGAAGAATGTCATCATCATTCACAGCCCGCCTTCACTCATTGCTGAGCATAGGCTTCTCTTTTGTTGTGCCAATCCCCACGTTCCCGTGCCAGCTTCATCCAGGTTCTACCGGCGATGGTAACCATGTCGTTCACCCATCTTGGCGCGCCCATGTTGTTGTGTGTTGTTGTTGTGTGTGTGTGTGTTTGTTGTTGTGTTGTGTTGTTGTTGTGGATACTGGAGATGTTTATTTACTGGAAGATAACTCGCTACTACTCGATATGTTTTTTTTTTGGGAATGGCTTCTCACAGTTCAACCTATGAGGTTGTCGTCTGCTTAACCGGACCTGCCTGTGGATGCCTCAATAAATTAAGGCCTTCAGCCAGAGCTTAAGGGGCTTACATGACCTAAAGCGCGGTCACTGTCGGACTGCATAGAAAAGAAAGAGAAGCGCGATGACACAACGCTGGTAATTTATTGCAAAATATGAAGCAATTATTTAATTACAAACAATCTATTGTTTGGACTAAAACACTAGTATTTTAGTATGTTGGTTGTAGAATAATCTGACAAAAAACCAGAATGATTGTATGTATACGTATATGAGTATGGTTTTTATTGTAAAAAGGAAGTTTTTAGAGGTATCTTCTTGATTTTTTTACATAGTATCAAAGTCTGTAGTAGTATCTGCCTAGCATATATCGTGAAGAATATCATATATTTTTCTGATTTTATTGGTTGTAGTCGATCATATACTTTTATTGTTTCTAAAACTTGCGTTTTTTGTGTTTAGGAACTGTGAGCCCCTTAAACAAACTTAAAAACTAAGCGCTAAGAGCACCCCTTTTGGGGTTAGGACTTCACTGGGCGTCAGGGCGTTGCTGGGAGAGGACAGCAAGGGACAGGCTGGATCGGAATTAAACTACTGGATACGTCCGGAGACGGTCCCTTTATACTTTCAAACTATTGCATAAAATCCCATGTGCGTCATAGCCTCACAAACAATAGAAGTACATTTTTGCAGCTTTTTTTTTTTGAGGATGGGAATTTAAATCATCAAATGACCCCTCCCGCTCTGGGTGGAGCGGAAGGGAGTGTCAGACTCTTACTGACTAAAACCCACCCGTGTTCCTTCCTTAGCCCTTTATTTTCCGAGCCAGCGGTAACCCTTTCGGACAATCCCGCTGACCCGGCAGGCTTCGGCCCTGACGGGCCCCTCCGAATGATGCTGACATCTCCTTGAGGCGACTGCCCCCCACTCCCTCTCGCCCCGGACCATGGCTTGAACCAGGCCCGGACGCCTCAGCCGCTTCAGCTGCGTGCTTCAGTGGCGGAGCTTCAGTTGCGAGCTTGAGAAACATAGGCGACGTTCGGTCAAGTTGGAACCTGCTATCGACAAGTCTAGAACATGTCAGTGTTTTGGGTTATTGAGAAGTTTCAATAACATAAATATGAGCTCGTACTACTGTGAATCACCTACACGTACAGTCACCAAAAGGATAAGTAACCCAAGTTCGTTGGATATAGTTGAAGTTTAGTAAAACATCTATCGGTTTTTTACTAAACATCAACTATATCCGACGACCCTGGTTACTTATCTCCTTTGGTGACCGTACGTCGAGTTCGATGACTCATGGTTGCCGGGACCTAATAAAACAAATACCTACAGTTTTCTCCATAATCACTTCAACCACTTTCGTTTTTCGTCAATAGGGATTGGGATTTCGTCAATAGGGATCCCTTGAAGTCCTCTCTCAAAATCTTACAACAATGCAGTTAGGTACTTGAGGAATTCCTCTCCCAATCGAATAGACTCCTTTTTTGCCTCATAAAATCTATTACGTACCCTTTTGCTCTACAGGCTGATGGCGTCAGCAGTCACATCGAGTCAAAAGATGTAGATGAAATGAGGTCGACAAACTGTGCTGTTTCGACCGACGACCAACAAAAGGGCACCTGTGTGATTACCGTGGAACTGTACCAACCTCTGGGGCAAGACTTCTCGATATCCTGCGAAGTGTCTGGTGAAAGACCTTATTTTAGGACAGAAAGGAAGAATTTTGTTGTTGACAGATTCGGTGAGGCTTTTGCAATTTTAATTCCCATCGTTCAAATCGAATTATTTTATTTCACATAAACCTACATGGGCACTTATGAAACATCAGAAGCCAGGGACACGGGCAGACTGTGTGTACGGGCGCCATATAATGTTGAAAGAAATAATAGTAGGTACCTAGTAGGAATTACTTTGAGAAAAGCGATCCTGTAGGTTTCCCAATGACTACATCCATACTTACATACAAATATTATAAATGCGAAAGTAACTCTGTCTGTTACCTTTTCACGCCTTAACGCCTGAACAGAACAGATCTAAATTCGGTACACGGATAGATCAAGACCTGGGTTAGGACAAAGGATCGGTACGTTTTTTATCAGGGTTGTACGATTCTGTGTGATAATTTTCGACCTACTCGGTGGCGACGCCGCGGTCAAAAGCACTAGCTTTTGCCCGCTATACCTATCTACCTACTAAGATATTTTACTATTATTACCAAACATTTTCTTTTTACAGTGCCACCCTCAGACGCTGTAATAACTGTTGGACCACTAAACGAAACGTCAGGTCAGGTGATACTTAACTGCAGTGCCAGTTGTGTCCCCACAATTCCCGACTTGACGTGGACCATAGGAGATCAGAAGGTAGATATTTTAAAGTAGCCTTTGTAGTACAAGCTATAACGGGTGTAAAGAGACGCATAACGAAGCTCACCGCACTTGTTCTGCCCGTCACTGTGATCTTTTTTTTTTAAGTCAAAGGTCCAACGATTTAGAATATTTTTTGTCAAGGAAACAAGTATTAAATGCTATAACTTCAAATCCTCCCATGTTCCCTGGATCGTTTCCTACACCCACAAGCCAACAATAAACAGGGTTTTGCCACACCAAAAATTAGTATCCCAGCAATAATTTTTACACAAAGTTACATAGAGTTTGTTGTACAGAATGTGTAGTTGGCTATGTGATGGGTCTTTTTACACCCTGAATATTCGTAAAAAAACTACATGTTTTTATTAATGGGTACAAGCAGCCGAAGCAAGAAGCAATAGCTGATGGTCAACGATCACCGTCAATGGACATCTTCAATACTTGACACATTGCGCATTGTGATCCCAGAGACAAAGCTTAAATAGTTTATGAATCTGTAATTACATCAGCACCCATATTGTTCAAACTGGACCACATGTACCTACACTGCATGGCTGTAAAAGAAGTAGGTATTGCGTACCTACATACTTGGTGTAGTATCTACTTCGCCGGATGAGGTTCTTCAAATCAAGGCTTTTGAGCTTTGGTTTCCTAAGAAAACGGTGCCATTATTATTATGACAGCCGCCTCTATAGCGTTTTATGACAACAACTAAAGTGGCAGTGGGCATGGCACATTGCTTGCAGAACAGATGGCCGATCACGTCGAAAGCTTCGTAGAGTGGCGACGGTATACCAGAAGGCGTAGCGTTGGAAGGCCTCCCACAAGGTGGACCGATGACCTTGTGAAAGCTGCCGGAATCCGCTGGATGCGAGAAGTACAGGACCAGTCGGTGTGGCGACGCTTAAAGGGGGCCTATGGCAAGAAGTGTGCGTCTTTCGGCTGAAAATTAAGACTTTTGGGCCATTAAATGACAGCACCCCCTTCTGAGGGAACTCAAGACTGCTTACTAATAGTACCTATTTAACTTGAATAGGAATTAATAAATAACATTTTTTCCCTCCAGATATCGAGTTCTCGCGAGTTCTCAGGAGAAGGCTGGAACGCCACAACAAAGTTATGGCATGCTTGGTCAGTTATCTCTTATACGCCATCTAGCGGAAGTGCCGCCGTTTGTACTCCAGAGATCAGTGCGAGAGGCGAACTACGAGGGAAGGGACATGCTGCTCAGTATAATGCGGCGAGGAATCTTTTTTTTTTTTTTTTTTTTTTAATCTTTATTTATTTACAGGGTTTTTTCTATACAGAATATGTCACCCCGATGATTACATACAATTAAATTATACATATAACTATACTAAACTAGCTTACCCGCAACCTTATAACCATAATAATAATACAATAAAGTGTTCTGGCTTCATCGGACAATGGTGAGGCCAGAACGCTATTATAGAAGCCTACATTAAAACTATTGACAAAAGCTTGACGCCTTTGGGCTCCCACACGAGCACACTCCGCTAGGACATGATGCACATCTTCAATAACTCCACAGACAGCACAATTTGGTGAATCGACTTTGCGCATCATGAATCCAAAGCTATTGAGCGGTATGTGGCCGGATCGGAGCCTCAACGCCGTCACAACCTCTTGCCTGCTCATTCTACTCTCACTGAACCAAAGCACTCGTGGAAGAGATGGCTGAATCGTTCTGTACCAGATACCCTTAGTCAAAGACCTTTCATCAAAATATTCTGACCATGATTGATTACATTTGTCTCTAACTAAGGGCAATAACTCAGTATGCCAAGGAGAACAAGGATATATTTCTCCATCAGAAGTCGCTTCATTTGCCAAACGGTCAACCATCTCATTTCCTTCCAGTCCAACGTGAGATGGAACCCACTGCAAAACAATTATTTTACGTTTGGTAACTAAATCTCTAATTATTTTAATAATACTATATGCTAGTGGAAGGCCCCTAAAAGGTGAAGTACTCGTGCATCTCATCAGATGGAGAAGAGCACTTTTTGAGTCAGTAAAAATAACAAATCGATCACCGGCCAAAGATTCGACATAAGCTAAAGCTTCAGCTATAGCAATTAATTCTAAATGCATTATTGAAATTCTGGATACAATTTTGAATTTAAAAGACGTACCTATTTGAGAATCAAAAAAAGCTGCGCCACAGTAATTCTCGTGTCTAGAACCGTCCGTATACATGCAGTAAAAGCCAGAGTACTGTGCATTCAGAGATGAACAACATATCGCTTTAAGGTTATGTACATTATAACTATGCTTAGGTTTATCTACTGATTCTAAACTAGGCTTTACAACATCTGATAAGTTCATATTGCTGACCCAAGTGTCCATGGAAAACATGCTAATTTTGTTACTGCAGTATATATCTTCCTGCTGTAGATTATCATGAGACAAAACTAACAGTGGCTTTTTCTTATTTCTCCAATAAGGATGATTGTAACAAAGACCATGTAGCTTATGCAACAAATCGATTAAAAGGAACTGGTAGCACTTAGATTTTAAATAAAATTTACCAGCTAAATATCGGCGGCGAATAAAAAGAGGAGGCAATAACAATTCAGATTCCATAACGTGAATCGGAGTGCTTTTGATAAACCCACCAATTAACCGCAAGCAGATGTTTTGTAATCTATCCAGTTTAATTAAATGACAGTCAGCGCTATTGTCCAGCAAAAAGCTACCAAAGTCGATACGACTACGAATAAGGGAGATATACAATCTTCTTAAGTGGTTGGGGTGAACACCCCATCCAGGGCCCACTAGAACCCTAAAAATATTGATCAATTTAAGCACACGATCACAGACCTCACCGATATGTTTCTTCCAACGAAGGCTTCTATCCAGCCACAATCCTAGGTACTTGACGTGGTCTACTAACTCCAATAAAGTCCCGTTCAGACGTACATCTACATCAGGCCTTCTAAAACCTCTACTGAACCAACAGATTTTACTTTTTTCGGGGGATATGTTTAATCCTACATATGTCAACATATTATTGATGAGATCAAGTGCAGACTGGATCTTGCCTTGTCCCTCACTAACAGAAAAACACTGTACATATATAGCGAAGTCATCCGCGTACTGAGATATACTAATGTTGTTTTGCATACTTTTACAAATGCCTGACGTTACTACATTAAATAATAATGGGGATAACGGATCCCCCTGAGCCAAGCCAGTACCAGAATGTCTACTAATAAAGCTATTACCTATTCTAATCTTGAGTACTCTTCTATGTAGAAAGTTCCATAAATATCTACAGATACGGGAACCAACTTTAAAACTATCTAAAATATTTATTAAAACGGAATTATTTACATTGTTGTACGCATTATTTATATCTATAAAACAACCTATAGTAGAATAACCCTCGGAAAAACCAGTTTGAATTGTGGTGATTAGACAGCTCAAGCCGTCTAAACACGACCTACCCCTACGGAAGCCAACTGTATTCTCAGAAAATGTGTTACTTTTTTCAAAAAACCATTCCAATCTTCGGTATAAAACATAATGGAAAATTTTACAAATACATGAGAGTAATGATATAGGTCGGAGTGAAGAAACGTTACTAGGGTTACGACCAGGTTTTGGAATAGGTACGATACAAATGTCGCGCCACTGGTGTGGAACAAAACTGTGATTAAAAAAGCTGTTAAATAAAGAAAGCAATACTAATTTACCTTCATAAGGTAAATTCTTTATCATAGAATAAGATATGTCGTCGCATCCAGGAGATGTATCCTTAGTTTTGATACATTTATCTAGCTCCTGAATTGAGATTTCGCATTCTAATGTAGGGTTACTATGGTGAACGGTAGGGGTCGATGGGGATACAAAATCGGGTGTTAAGGAATTTAAAAGGTTTGTGGCGCTTGGAGCGTCCACATAACTTCTAGGTGAACGGTAACCTTTCAACCATCTCATTTTGCGCCATACTTCACTCGACGATGTAGTGTGATCAACTGAGGAACAAAATTTTTGAAAGTCCATTGCCCTAGCCTGTCGTATTAGTCTTTGGGAAGTGTTAATTCTATCTTTAAGAGTTTCCAGGTTTTGGGGTGTGGGATTACTTCTAAATTTAGATAATGCTAACCTTCGATGAGCCACAGTTTGTGACAGTTCAGCAGTCCAATATGGTTTCGGAGTGAAATTTGACGTAGGATTTTGATTAAATTTAAACACAGGAATGAATTTTTTAGCCCCGTCATTCAGAATATCCAAAAATAAATTATAAGCTTTTTGGGGGTCATTCGGTAAACATATATTTCGAAACTTTTCTTTTAAATATTTTTTATAAGAAGTCCAGTCTGCGTTCCCAAAATTCCTTTTGATAACTTTAGGCAGGCATGATGTACTCAAAGTTGAAAGTTTAATAATTAGGTGGTCGCTGCCTAGATTTTCATTTAAAACGATCCAGTTAAAGTTTAACGCAATATCTATAGAAACTAGTGATATATCCGGGGAAGACTGTTGTAAGTAGTTATCAACTAAACGAATTCGTGTATGTGTTCCATCGTTTAAGGAAATATAGTTGTTATCCATTAGTGAATCGTGAATAAGACTGCCTCTGCGATCAGTTTTATAGGACCAACTGGCGTGATGGGCATTAAAATCACCAAGAATTAACGTTTTGGCCGGCCATAATGATAACAAACCATCCCAGTCCTGTTGAGTGGTTACGATTCTCGATGGACAATAAACAGAAACAATATTCTCAAACGGTTCACAATTAAATACTTTTACGCAAACTACCTCCATACCATTATTATTAACGAGAACGCGTCGCAGCTGCGACTTAACAGATTTGTGAACTATGATAGCTACACCGCCGTATGAGTCATCACGGTCCGCGCGATAAACATTAAAACCACTAACTTTAAAATTACATTCTGGTTCAAGCCACGTCTCACTAAGGGCAGCAATATGTACTTTTTCTTGACACAACAGATCTTGAAACAAAGCTAACTTTGGCTTAATACTTTGGGCATTCCACTGCAATATGTTTAATTTAAGTGATGTATTAGCCATCAGAGGGAATAAAAAAATTAAACAGTGCTTTTACCAACGGCCACTCTGATACAAAACTCACCGACACGAGGGTTAACCATTCTAGGCACAACTGGAATACACACTTTATCTTAAAAATTAAACCTGTCTTTTTAAGGTATATCACCTCCTTAATTCTCGCACACAACTCTTTGAAAGAAGGGCATTCCTCTGTGCCCTCTTCATCTACCGGCAATTGCCGTACGTCTCCTTCGTCTGCGTCTGAGTTCCAGAACATCCAGTCATCCTTTAGTGGGCTCTTTTTCTTTTTCGACTTTGGGGTATCACTGTCCCTTCTATCTGTGGCAGAGGTCTGTACATTGTGGATCGTAGCCTTTGTTTTTACTATTTCCGCAAAGGTAGGGTTTCGAGTTGATAAAACAGAGCCGTCTTCACTAGGTGTAGAAAAACGATTTTCAAGGGCAACCGGAGCTTGCGGAGGGATGAAAGTATCGGGTGGTGCGGGTATATCGGGGGGTACATAACATTCCAAGGCTTTTCTATATGTACAGCCAAACTCCGACATAATCTCTCGAATCCTTCTCTCTTTCTTGTAACTTGGACATGATCTGCTAAGCGATATGTGGTTACCCTTGCAGTTGACACATGAAAATACTAATGTGTCGCAATTCTCATGATTCCCACCACACTTTGGGCAAACCACCTTTTTCGAGGGGCACATTTTCCGAACATGGCCTAATCTCCAACATTGGGAGCATTGCGATACTTGATGTATGTAGGGCAATACTTTAATATTAATGTCACATACACGTACTGATGCTGGGACATGATCTCCCTCAAAACAAAGTCGAAGGGTTTCGCTGGGGCACCAACCACCTTCATCCCTGTTGCGACGATCTAACCTCTTGAAAGATAAAAGTTTTGCAGGGGCCGGACATGAAATATTTTTGAGAATCTCGTCATCAGTCAAATCGAGATCTACATCTTTAATTATGCCATAGCAAAAGGAAAGCTCTAAGGCCTTCTGGAACCTCCATCCTTTCACCAAGAGCTTTTCGCACATAAGAAGGTCCTGAGCAGCCGATTCACTTTCGAATTGAAAGCGTATTTTAAAAGGGCTTAAATATTTAACTTCGCTAATCTTGGTTATTTTATTTTCTTTTAAAATACGTGCCATGGCAAATTGTTTTGGTAGACGTTCTTTATGCGAAACGTATATCTCGAACTTTTCCTCCTTTACAGAATGTCTACTACCATGACAGACCTTTTTTTTACTCGTCTTAACTTCTTTCCAACCCTCTTCGTCTTCAGTACTGTCATCTCTTTCCCTCTTATCGGCTCGTGACTGCTTCTCTTTATCGTTACAATCGTCATTATCAATAGCATCCATTTCCGAAGAATCATTTAATAAACTCTGTATAGTATTATTGAATACGGGTGGTGAAATATTAAAGTCATTCATGGCGCGATCTCGTAAGGCACACGCAGCCGGTAGGCCCGGCGCACACCTGTGGCACGTGTCAATGCAATGCGTCAACAACTCTCGCGCAGTGGGGATAATAATTATTAGAACCGCGACGCAAGACACAACCAGCCCGAACGAGTGCCGGTACGGGTATCGGCGAGGAATCTTAATGGTATGTTTTTCATACTTATGTAGGTATAATAGATTAAATTACACACACACATGACATAGCTTGCAGAGTAAGCAAACTAAAGTGGCAGTGGGCTGGCCATGTTTGTCGAAGGATCGATGGCCGGTGGAGCAGACGAGTCCTGGAGTGGAGACCGCGTATCGGCAAGCGTAGTGTGGGACGTCTCCAGCTATATGGATGGGCGACCTAATGGTGGCTGGGAGACTGGATGTGGAAGGCGGAGGACAGGATGTTGTGGCGCAGACTGGGAGAGGCCTATTTCTAGCAATAGGCTGAGTTAATTGAATAAATTAATTTTAAATTTCGCGCCCCCCCTACACTGCTTTGTTCGTAGGCATTTCAATTGTTCATAATATTATTACAGAAAATGTATAGTGGAGGTGCACACAATCTCAAATAAAACGCCTCGTGGCTCGTTCTGCCGCCTTAAATAAAAAGGGCGCATCTGAGGAAAGGGAATAGAGGAAAATGAGCCTTAATGGTTGGTGCCTTTTTGTACCATTAAGGCTCATTTTCCTCTATTCCCTTTCCTCAGATGCGCCCTTTTTATTTAAGGCGGCAGCGTTGGTCTAGTGGTCTGAGCATGGGGTCCCCGGTTCGATTCCAAGGTCGGGCAGTGCTATGGGGTTTTTTCATCAGGAAATTCTCAGAAGCAACCCTGAGTCTAGGTTTGTACCCGGTTGATGACAATAGGCTCGCCCTCTATTACATGGGAATTAAATATAACAGCTGGAGACATGTGAGTGTACTATAGGTACACCGCTGCCCAACCCTTCGGGAATTACAGGCGTGTATATGAATAGGATTGATTGTTTAAACTAAAAATAATACGATGTTTGACTGTCCCTACTACCTGTTCTAAGCTGTGTAAAAATAAAATGACTAAGGGCTGATTTTTCCATCGCCAGATGTCTCTTATTCGAGGAATAAAATTGACGTTTGACAGTTTTTGTATAGAATAACTAGGTATCAAAATTTCAAAATTATTCCTTGAATAAAGTTATCAGATGATTGAAAAATCAGCCCTGAAAAATATAATACCAAAAATAGCAGTGTTCATAATCTCAGATAATTTACATTCCATCGCCACTTAATCAGTTACCTACTTTAGTGAAGTGTATTCTAAGTAGATTTTAGGGTGACCATTTGTAACAAAAAGGTCGTAATAAGTTTATGGTTGCAATGGAAATTGATCTTTGTTAAGTTATGACATTCAGTTTGTTGCTCCATAACTTGACACTTATCTCAAATATTAACAAAGACTGTTTTCTTTTTCAGGAGGCGTATTTAACACGATTATTACAGTAATGTCCCTGTTACTACTCGTATGATCGAAACTGGAGTCAAGGGCGAATACTTAAATAAAACCAAATAGTGATTTGTTCAATTTTATTTTGGCTGACTATCGTTGTGAACGATTGACTATATTTTGAAGTTGAAGTTACCGTATTTTTAGGTAATTTTATTAATTGTAGGTATATTTTATTAGTTAAAGACTTGAAATAATCTTGACGTTAGGATCTCTTCTTTATCGTTCCCTCAATCTTGAAGATCGCGACCACATACGACGCGTCTCCAAGTTAGGCGGTCTTCTGTAGTGTGGATTCGGTAAATGATGCTTCCAACAGCCTTCTTGATCGCGTCTGACCATTTTGTCGGTTAGGTCGTTAGGAAAACAATATTTTCAGCTAACTATCGTTTCCATGCAGCTACAGTTGCGGCCATCATTTGAATAAACTTAATCAATAAACTAACTTTCACAATTGATTACAAATTTTAGAAATCGTTAAACCACTCAATTTAAGCGAAATACCAATTTATTGTGACTTCAACTCATATGTTTTAGAATTATTTTTGGCTCTCTTTAAATATTCTTAATTGTTTTACGTTTTATAACGTGGATTGTTTATTTGCCACAATGCGTAAACGCTGTGCGTCTCTGGTGCGTGGGGTGTGGGACAGCAACAACAGTATCCTGTCCCTAATTTCGAGCAGGCTGGACTTAAGAAAGAAAGAAAGAAAAATTCGTTTAAAGAAAGAAAAATGCGTTTATTGGCATTACAGCAAAATAAATACACCTTAAAAATATAAAAACAGATAAAGGCTCCTTCAAACAGGCGCGACACGACACGCGACACAAAGGCACCGCAAGTCGCTCTACGAGCGGTGCCTTTGTGTCGCGCGCGATTATATCGCGTGTCGCGCTTGTTTGAAGGAGCCTTTACAAAGACTGTCCGTACGTGCATCGCTGCTGCGCTATTTCCCATGGAATGGTGCAGCCGCGGTGAAGCGTCGGACAGTACTGCCGCTTTGTGTATTTTATAGGAATTTGTGTTTGTTTTTGTTCACGCGTACATTGCCGAAAATAGACAGCTCCCGAAAATCCTAAACTGTCCGGCCGCCCAAAATCGACATCGAACGAAAACCACAGAGTGTCCAGACGCACTTTCGGACGTTTTTATTTTTAGTAATTTTGTCTATGGGAGTATTGCTTGCGTTCCAGATTCTTTAGTCGAGTGGTTAGATGTAGTACAGACGCCAGCATATCAAGCTACTACAATCTGTCAAATTTCTTTAACAGATTTTCAGCTTTATCGCTACAGTATAAGGTACAAAGTTGATTGAGAAAATTTGACAGTTCCGGGTAGCTTGATGTGCTGGCTGTACATTGGGACATCCTGATAACATAACCCCGGGGTGCGGGACGTGTGAGTGGATAATGTGGATATGATTTATATTACAGTTATTCAATTATATAAAAGTTATCTAAATTACTAATATAAGATAAGTTTTTTACTAACAAATGAGTCATGATACTTAAAATAAATAAATTGAATTGAATTTATGTTACTATTTATATTATTTTTTTATTAAAATAATTGGAATTCATAGTTATTATTATTATGCTCTTAAAAACCTACGTATTAAATGAGAGGGAGACATTTGCCATTTATTTTATATTATAATTAGAATATATTCCAAAGAAAAACAATAGTAAAAGTCTCCCGCAATAATTGTGCACTTCAAAATATTTTTATTAATAAAATTAGTGACTATACAATTTTAAACAAATTTTGGACGTAACGTTTTAAAATAGAAGAAAATAATTATTAATAAAATAAAAACCGCTCACCTTACAGGCTCTGGAAGAATACATAACCACGTAAAAAATATCGTGACTGACTAGGTCAAAAACATGAACTTGCTTGAAAGAAAACTGCACCTTTTTTGTAAATCTTGAATTATTTTATCATTAAATTATTATAAACTGGCTTTCAAAACGGCATTTTGGCATTTCGGCGTGGAGAATTGTAAGCAAGTATAGATACTGAAATATATTTTTAAGCGAAGATCTGTTTGGTTTGTTAGGAACATAATTATGTAGTTATGTAGTTATCGAGACTTGTTCTTAATGAGGGTTTTCTGAAAATAATGACGTTCGCTAGGTGGCAGCACTGACACGTCGGGTCCAGGCATCTGTCAAAGAGCCTATATTTTCCTTAGTCATGACTGAATGATGAACGAATTAATGTATCGAATGATGAACGTCATCATATATTTTATATTGGAAGACCTTTGTTACAGTGATGCCAACCGGTGTCGTAAATTTTCACGAAAACCCTCATTAGAAAAAGACAGTTGTTACTCGCCCACCTATTTCAATTTAAAAGAAGATAACCATTATATTTGTATTTCCAACATTAGGCTACATTCATTTAGATTTAGGAATTATCAAACTCGCTGCACGCGGTAAATGAAATGTGAAAAAAAAAAGTGGTTGTTTGTGTGTGTGTTTGTTTTTGTTGTGAGAGCAGGACAGCACATATTGTGCATTGCACTTGCACGTATGGCCTATATTGCTTAAATGCTGTAAGTATAGAACATGACTCCCTCATCGATAACTTATATTCACAAATAATTTGCCTAATTAGAGATAACAGCACACGCCTTGGTTACTTGAAAGCGCGTGCAGGGAGTTTTTTCCCTAAGGACTCGATCAACAAACTGGAATTTTCACCGAATGACGAAATATTATAACAATGGAATTATGAAAAGTGGGTGCACATAGAAAGAAATAAAGAAAGAAAAATAGGTATATTTGTCACAAAAACACGTGCATATAAAAATAGGATTAATTCTAATACCTAATATGGAAAAACAAAATATAACTATAATCACGAGCACAAAGCAGAAATAGTAGACGGCTGCACGTCATGACTGTGACAAGAAGGCTTCCACTCAGCATGATGCTGTGCTATTGGGGACCCACAGCACAGCGCTGATTTTCAGAGGTTATCCAAAAAGGACGTACAGGAACCAAGTCAAATCATTTTTTTTTTTTTAATTATTTCTTTTCCATTTAAAAAATAATTAAGTACATTTGTTTCAGCAAAATAGCAATAAACCACTAAGGTTTGTACTTAAAGGCTCCTACAAACAGGCGCGACACGCGATATAATCGCGCGCGACACAAAGGCACCGCTCGTTACGCGACTTGCGGTGCCTTTGTGTCGCGCGCGATTTTATCGCGTGTTGCGCCTGTTTGAAGGAGCCTTAATGCTACATGTAAAGACTCCTACAAACAGGCGCGACACGCGATAAAATCGCGCGCGACACAAAGGCACCGCTCGTTACGCGACTTGCGGTGCTTTTGTGTCGCGTGTCGTGTCGCGCCTGTTTATAGGAGACTTAATGCTACATCGTAGTAAAAACAAAATCAAGGTAAACAATAAATACACCATAACACCCTATTTCGAAAGTTGGTAACTTCAACTCAGGTGATATGCTACTTAGTTACTACGTAAGCAGCCGGTTAATATTTAGAAAAAAAAGGAGCTACGTCTGC
Organism: Luperina nickerlii; assembly: GCA_963855955.1. Taxonomy (NCBI): domain Eukaryota; kingdom Metazoa; phylum Arthropoda; class Insecta; order Lepidoptera; family Noctuidae; genus Luperina; species Luperina nickerlii. Next base: position 18,003,796 of record OY979678.1, read on the forward strand.
CAACAAACTGCTTTGCAGTTTGGCGGAGGTATATTTTGTAAAAAATAATTTCTCTGAATAAACACTTTTTCATTTCATTTTTTCATTTCAGAATATTCAGTGTTTTGTGTATTGTCTCGCTCTCATCACCCGCACCTCCGCGTCGCCTGAACGCGCACTCATAATTATATAATAGTAAGCTATAATAAATAAGCACCAATAAATTGTACAGTTCATTTCCCTATTGCAGCTATGAGTTGAACGTGATGACATAAATAATCTCCGTGCCTACCCTTACGGAGAATAAAGGCGTGATCCTATCCCTTATTGGTATGCAAATAGTTCTACCTACACGTTTGATTAGATTTTGGCAATGACAATAGGTGCTAAAAATCCTTATAAATATCCTAAACAATGTATTATAAAACTCCCGTTGTTCTCGTGGTCGCAAGCGTGACTGCTGAGCGTGAGGTCTTGAGTTCAATTCCCGGATCGGACAAATTGTTAATGGAATTAATTTCTTAGTAACTTTCGGAAGTCGTCGTAGATTTTTTTAGTAACGAGTTCGGAAATTGGCGATGTGATACCCTCGTGGCTCGGAAAGTACCTACGTAAAGCCGTTGGTCCTGCGCCTGATATCTCTCCGGGCCGGTCGTGTCGGATTGCCGTCCCATCGGACTATAAGAGTGAGGGAAGAGAGAATGTATCTGCGTACAAACTTGTGCACTGTAATATCTCCCGCGCCGAAGGCTAGTCTCCGTTGAGATTGACCGCCAGTGCCGGAATCTGTTTCGGTCATGGACGACTATATTTATGTATAATAATTATTATTATAGAACTAAGTCTCAGCTGCCATTAATCTGTTTCAAACTTAAATCTATGGATTGATTGGAAGACAGATTATCGGTAACTCGAAACTTATAATACCTACTTAAATTATTTTAGTTTCCAAGTACGAGATACGACATTACTTGACGCAATTTTAGTTTAATTTATTTACAGAAAATCTGTACTAATCCCCGTGTTTAAACCGGAGCAGCTCGCGAACACGGAGGATTTATAAATATTGTTTTATAATTTTAATACCGGACGAAGCAGACGAAAATCCGTCCGGAAATATTGAGTTCGGACCGAAATAGGCGTCTGAGTCTGCAATTTGCATATTTTATAGTTATGGCCGAATGCGGTGTCGGAGTTTTTGGTACATATTTGTTTTCATAATTATTGTTAAGGTTGTAAGTAGTTAAGTAATAACAGCCGCACGGGTTGATCGATCAGGTTCAGCTACGACGTATATTGGTCCTTAGATGGGTAACCATCTTTACTAATGTAAAGATGGTATAATGGTGGTATAATTACCAAGACGCTTCCGTGCCTCGGAAAGCACGTTTAAGGTCACAGCACACGTATCAAACCGGAAAGGGATTGGCACCGTATCAACTCGAGCCGTTCAGTATTCTTTGTATGAAACTCCCTACTGCAACGCACACTAATCGGAATCGTAACGTAATCGCCTCGCCACGGGACAAGCTCACGAACTGCGGTGCGGTGCATTACGGCTCGTCGTCCCCGCGCTTACGTCTTGTCGTCCCCGCGCTTCGTCTCACCGAAGTCTCTCCGTACCCGAGCTTACGCCTCTTCGTCGACCCTTGCCCCTTTCACCCCTCCGGCCTGCCTGCTGCACCATAAACCAGCGGTCGGCGAGCCGTAAGCGCGGCGTCGTCGCCTAGCCGTAGCCGAGTCGACGTATCATATCATCTGATCCGTTTTGGTTACGTGCTTACGTTAGGTTGACGCCTGTTCGACGGCGAGGCGAAAGGCGATACAGTTCCGATCCCTTTCCGATTTGATACGTGTGCTATGCTCATAAGCCGTTGGTCCCGGCTGTCATTCGGGGATCTTTGACAGTAGTTAGATTCGGGGGTGGTCAGATCCCGAAAGTCTGACAACCAGTCTTACAAAGGGGTATCGTATTACCCAGTAACTGGGTTGTGGAGGTTAGATATTCAGTCGCTCCATGTAAAATACTAGTATTGAGCTGCATTCGGTTAGACTGGAAGCCGACCCCAACATAGTTGGCAGACGATGAAATGTTAAGGTAAAAGAACAAAGATGTTGCTATCAGAATGAAGAAAAAGTTTAAATCTTGACGACTATCCAATTTTTTAGGTGTCGGAAAACTTCAAGTTCAAACAACCTTACGCGTAGAAGAACTAGTCTCAGTTCTTCATTCCTCGATAAGCCAAAACATTTGAACATCTCGACTTCCTCTTTGTGGAATTCCAGAGGGTGACACTTAAACATTTATTGTCCTCTACCTATATGATTTGTGCCGGTATTCAGAGTTGTTACTTACGAGTATTAATTAATCATTCACGTTAATCGACAGATATAAATTTGAACCCTGTCAGCCAGTTGGCAGTTTAAAAACATTTCATTTGGTTAGTGCTGGTGTGTAAATTGGTTTTTCGTGATGTCTCTGAGTGTGGAAATTGACTACATTGTTGTATTGCGACCCCACCTGTAAAAACAAACGTAAGTGGTTATCCATACTAATATTATAAATTCGAAAGTAACTCTGTGTGTCTGTATGTTACCTTTTCACGCTTAAACCACTGAACGGATTTCGATAAAATTTGGCAGAGAGATTTAGATTGCATCCCAGCGAAGGACATTAGTTTTTATCCCGATATTCTCACGGGATCGACACAAATACGGGTAAAACCGCAGGGCGCTGCTAGTAGTAAAAAAATAAATAAAACGTATTAATCACTGTCTTTATTGCCTGTAAAACCACCACGAAAAGGAGTCAATCTACGGGGTAATTGCGTAACACACTTTACAATGGCAATATCTTTTGACAGTTCATTCATTGCGTTATTTAGGTTGTCGATAAGACGAATGATTCAAACATATGGAGCAATGGATAAGCAATTTCCTTCAAAATCCTTCGGATTGCTATTGAAAGTACGTATGTTGTGTAATTGGGATCACACCAAACACCATCATTGCAGTACTTAGTAAGAGAAAGAAAGAAAGAAAAGAAAGAAAGAAAGAAAATACATTTATTTAGCACAGACTAAGAGACACACAATACACCAGATAGTTAGATATTAGTCGTACATCAGATAAAAAATAAGAAGTGATATAAGTTTTCATGTGATAGTAGAAAATAGGTCCTTTGAAGTCTTTGAACCCTTTCAATGCAAAAGGACCAACAACGTATTCCGCATGAAATTATATATCTAATTAAAATCAATGAGTTGGAATCGTTTTGTAATGGCGTGAACGGAATCTATTAGAACTAAAATCATGTACAAGTGGCCGCTGATTACAGCACGTTCATTCAATTAGTGGGCGTCCATTATTACGGCTATTATTTTAAAAGCATTGCCTGTAACAGCTAGAAACAATCGGGTATTAAATCGCTTTTTTCCCTTTATGAACACACGTCATTGACGTGAGGTTTTTAGCAGGTTTCACATATGTAATGTCACGTTATGGTAGTCTTGCTGAAGCATGGCATAATGTGTTGGGAAACTTTTCGCCCCAAAAGGTGTAAGAAGGGTGTAATTAGAAACTGAGTGCTACGTGCAAATTACAATCAATTACCACTCTTAGTGAGGAAAAGTCCACTGCATTAATTTCAAGTAGCACCAATTTCCCGTGGCCATCACAACATTTAGCAAAACTACCATAGAGTTTGCGTTATCTAGCTGGTACTTGTTGACAGGCCTACACTGTTCTCCCATAGGTACCTATTAACACTGTTAAGGCTCCTTCAAACAGGCACTTGTTTGTAGGAGCCTTTATTTGGAAACATTGTAAAAGCCAAATATTTTTTAAAGAGTAACCGTGGACTTTCTTGTCGGCTCTTCTTCATAGGAAACGGACCAATTGGACTCACACCTAGCGAAATAAAATACATATTTTGATTTAGCGTCATTGCAAGCAAATATAAAGTTATTTCTGTCACAACAATATTAAGCCAAATCGTAATTATTATTATTATTTAAAGTCAAAGTCAAATCATTTATTTCAAATAGGTACAGACGCCAGCACATCACCCTACTACAATCTGTCAAATTTCTTTAATAAATTTTCAACTTTATCGCTAAAGCATAAGGTTCAAAATTGATTGGTAAATTTGACAGTTTCGGGTAGGTTGATGTGCTGGCGTCTGTACATAAAAGGCACTTTTGAACGTCGAAAATAACAAGAAAACAGAATAGATTCTAGTCCCCTCCAAAAGGTAGTGTTCGTGTGGAGAAGAATGGGCAAGAAACTCAAGATTTATCATCCGTTTGTGTCCCACTGGAGGGCAAAGGCCTCCATACCCTCACCGTTATACCGTTTGTGGCCAATCTTTAAGAAAAGAGTCGATTTCGACCGTTATCTCCTCCTGGGCCTACCACGTTGCCATTTTCTGCTGTTTGGGATCCACTGAGTGGTTATTTTAGCCCATAGCTCCTCCGGCATGAGAAAATCGTAATAGGTATACATTTTTCATGTGTGTGTGATTGTATTCCACAAAACACCTAAAACATTTACAGTGATTTACCAAAAACGCTGTACATTGCACATAAAACATTTTTTCACATTATCCAATCAAAGACCGCTCCTGTACTCGTCGAATTAACAATGTCGCGCCCGCGTCACAGTGCGCGCACGCATCTCTACAGTACACTCAAAACTATCGTGTCACGCGCACCCAAATTATGTTCCATTATGTTTTAGTGGTATTATAACAATAGTAGCTTTTAGTTGTTTTATAATAGAGGTTTCTAGTGGCCGTTGTGTTTTATGTGAGCGTAATTTAACGGATACTCAGGCAAAATGGCATGTAAAGTGACTGTTTTGTGTTTTTGGTTACTTTTCGGTAAGTTATTCTTTTTCTTTAGAATGTGATGTCATTTTCGGTTCTATCAATTAAATTAGTCAATTATTGTTATTTTTTTAGAACATCGTAGGTACTCATTAAATTGTAGGTACCAAATATTGTTTTAATAGTTTTAAATTGTATAAGTACTTTCTAAAACAACGTCATTAATCACTTCAACTGCTCTTTACTTTAAACTTTCCTCGCATCATTTTCCTCATTCCTCAAATAACATGCATGACAACCGATTTTCACACAACTTTTCAGTCACATTATCAGGATTAGTAGCAGACACTAACAGGAGAACGCAGCTGCATATAATTACCTTCTAAGTTCTTATTTATGTATTCTGGTGAGGACCTATACATAAATAAGCATTGCCGATGGCACAGGTAACCATGTGGTACAACAAAACCTTCATGGTGCAAAGTCAATCTTTGTCCATCGAGGGGTTATAACAAGGCTTAGAAAAACTATTCCACCACCTGTTTGGCAAATCATTAAAACTTGACATGGAAAGATTAAGTATCTCTATAAAAACAGAAAAGGGTTACCTCGAATGGTTTTCATAAATAACGCCAAAGAAAACTGTCACTTGTTTGCTATAAATCTTTTCTATATGTTTTCCAGTTGGACGGCACTGATTTTGGGCGAAGAGTGGTTTCGGATTTTCCAATTTTATCTAGGACTTGTAACAACTATTTTACTTTATATGAACGAGAATTTTTAATGGGTAAAAGGGGTAATTATGACATTTTGCCATTATTACATCAAGACTTGATAGATAGAATATACTTTAATATCAAAAGACCAAGGTTCGGAAAGATTCGGAACTATTTCTATAAAAATTACTTTTACATGTAACACTTTTGCATGACGTTTGCTCATATTCAGGAGCACAAATAAGAATTTCATTAAAAGTTCTCCTCAAGTTTCAATATTTGGAGATACCTACGATTAAATGGCATTGGAATTCAACCTGAAGTAGGAGAATCGTTTTTGTAGTTACTAATAATTTGAAAGTATTGTACGATGTCTCCAATGAAATAATTAAGCGAGCACATTATAACCGCGCCCCATACATAACGTGACCATTTTTTTTTGTCAGAGCGGTAAGCTTGCGGAATTAAACAAAAGAAATTTTTTTTTACTACGTATTTATTAAAAAGGACATGTAAAAAAAATGTTATTTTAACATTACATTACGGTTGAAGACGCATTTGTGTTGTATTTGTCGGTGGAGCAAATTAGTTTTAAAATGTCGGGTCTATGGAGCTTATCACATAATTTGTGGATGTAATTAAAATTTATCTACTACTTATGTATATATTTTGATATTCAGATACAATGTAAATTCATGAATAAATTTAATTGAATTGAATATCGTTTGGTCCCTTTGTAAAAGCGGGACATTTTTGCTTTGGTAGGGGACAACAGGAGATACAGCCTGAGAGCGGGACGAATAGTCAATGGTCACGTTACTCATACATAGTCAGATTGAACTGGATTGCTTTAATTGATGCACGAAAACATTGCATGCCAAATATTGTCTCAACTCCGATTGGACTGCGACTTTATTTTGATAGATTTGCTTTCATATAATACGAGCTCTTATCTACACTAACATTTTAAAGAGGTAAAGTTTGTAATTTTGGAAGTATCTAATCTCCGAAACCACAGTTATGATTGAATTTTTTTTCATTTATGTTAAGTACTACCACTATTGCCGAATTTAATGCACTATTGCCGAGTGCCATAGGATATATTTTTGGTATAGTGATTTCCAGCACATTTAAATACTTACTAAAAATTTAAGCTCGATTTATATTGCAGAGGTAGGATACAAAAAATAGGTTAACAGAACTGCAACGGTTTTTTCTTTTACAAATTATAACAATGCACATTGTTTAGTGATGTAGAATAGATTTGCCTATCTAATCGTTTGAATTAGTAACTACTGAATGAGAGAAAAACTTTAAAAGAACAGCTTTTCATATTGAAAGCAGGTACCTACTTAGATATAAAAATTCTAGGGTACCTGTTGGCCAGTTTCCTATGCCAATATTCGAGAAAAAAATCTGTATGTACAGACGCCAGCACATCAAGCTACCCCAAACTGTCAAATTTTCCCAATCAACTTTGAACCTTATGCTCTAGCGATAAAGTTGAAAATCTATTAAGGAAATTTGACAGATTGTAGTAGCTTGATGTGCTGCTAATTGCGTAACACACTATCTCAAGCTGAATCATTTTGAAGGATATTGCTAATCCATCACACTAATATTATAAAGGCGAAAGTTTGTGAGTGTGTGTGTGTGAGTGTTTATATGTTTGTTACTTCTTCACGCTCAAACGGCTGGACCGATTTTGATAAAATTTTGTATGAAGACAGCTGACACCCTGGATTAACATATAGGCTACTTTTTATCCCGATGTTCCCACGGGATGGACGTTTACGCGAGTGAAACCGCGGGACGCAGCTAGTTGCTTCATTATGTTCGAAAAATATTTTTTTTTTATCTGCGCAACTACGTAAATAAAGCAATTAATGTTGTGGAACTAATTAAATTAAAATAATTAAAATGAAACCCATTGTTACTGATAGTGTCAAAGTCATGGCATTTATTTCAAATAGGCACATAAAAGGCACTTTTGAACGTCAAAAATTACAATAAAATAGAATTGATTCTAGTCGACCCTTCCAAAAGATAGTTTTCGTTAGGAGAAGAATGGACAAGAAACTCCATCGTATTACGCAATTACCCTGTTGGTCCTTTCATCCACATAAAATCGAAATTATACCGGAATTTCCGCTATGCGGAGTGATGGTTTCCTACTCCAAAAACAAGAGCGTTTTTACATTTTCCCCGTAACTATTACTATTATATTTATACCCATAACATGTCCGCATCACTAATGGACAGTTGCACATTTTTTCCCATTGCTTAGCGTCGCACGCACATGTTTAATAAGCGCCAATTAAAATCAATTATTTAATATCATACCAGACTATAAAGGGACGTAATGTCCGCTATAAGGCGAACCTTAATAAATACTGATGACAGGATAAATAGAGGGTATTTATCTAAATTAGGACGAGTAATAAAAATAAATACTTTTTTCGACGAAGTTTTTTTTTAGGTCGTATTGTTGGTGTCTGTTTTGTTTGAAGAAAAGGTCCTCCACTCATTAGACGCTTCCTTTTTTATAAGTGACTAGTTCTTTTATCCATAATGAGACAAGTTTTGGTCCTACAAAGCACAATTTGATGTCTGCCGTCATTAGAGACATCTTGGCTACAGTAGGGTGATGAAGGGATGTATCAATGGAGGTGACTTCCAAGCCTCTACTGGCAATGTTTTTTTTGTTTTTACTCCTCGGGGTAAAATTGTTAGATATTTATTAGATATGTATTTTGGCCTCTTTTACACCTATACACTTACAGTTAAAAAAAACAGTGGCACTCCGGGAGTGCCGACAGAAGTGAAAACTTGAACAATTACGTGTGTTTTTTTTTTATTTGATATGGGTTTGCTCTTGACTCTAGTCTAGGTCAGAGATGACAGAGACAAAGTCTACGATGGAGTGAGCTCACCCAGAAGAAGCCTGTTCACTCTTACTTTGAAGAGATTTGGGTTGTATGTACTCGGAAACACAAACGAAGGTAGAGAGTTCCACTCTTTTGCTGTGCGCATTATAAAGGACATTTGTAAACGCTTAGTGCGAATTGGAGGAACAGCAACTAGATAGGGATGGTAACTTGCAGTGCGTCTGGATGTCCGAAGGTAGAAGGGGGCCGGTGGAATGAGGTCGTGGAGTTCTTGGGCACACTCACCGAAGTACAATCTGTAGAAGACCGACAAGCAGGCAACCTTGCGGCGATGAGCCAGGGTGTGAAGTTTGGCATCCACCAGTTTTACGTCGCCAATGAGCCTCTTAGCTCTGCGTTCCACCGAGTCAAGCGCGGCAAGTTGGTATTTCGCTGAGCCATCTCAAAGGTGGCTGCAATACTCCATGCAGGATCGGAAGTTAAAGAAGGATAATTTTTGAGGTGATAACTTCTTTAAGTTAAACTTAAAGAAGTTTTCACCTCAAAAATTATCCACTGATAAAATATCACACACAAAATTTCAATACCTACTCGACCGAAATGTACGGGACGTAGTTAATTTCTTCTCGTTAAGCTTGTTCCAGTTTGATGGCCTATAACCCTTTAAATATTTATACATTATTATTTATTATTATCATTTCATTATTATTTTTTATATATTTTTGGGCCGAAAGGTTCTGGAGAGGCGACCGCGTACCGGAAGACGTAGCGTTGGACGACCTCCCACAAGGTGGTCCGATGACCTTGTGGAGGCGGCAGGAACCCGTTGGATGCGAGAAGCACAGAACCGGTCGAAGTGGAGGTGCTTGGGGGAGGCCTATGTCCAGCAGTCGACGTCTTTCGGCAGAAATGATGAACCCTTAAATATGACCCTTAATGCCATCACAGCTGAAGTGGAAAAATTTCAAGTAACTTCTGGAGGCCACTTTAAATGTTTATTAGACACAATGAAAAACTCTAAACCCAAAAACTGCACCTAGTCGAAAAACTTAGCTAAAGCTTTAGTTTCCGAAGAAAGCGGTCCGGTCACAAAATAACGGTTATCCAAATACAGAGCGTTTTTTGACACCTTGGTAGTCAAATACCGGCGAAAATGACAGATGTTCATGACGTCCGTAAATATATATGTCGGAACTATGTCCCTAGGAAATCGTAGCTTCAGTCTCGTCCAAAAAACTGTCAGTTACAATAACCTAAAACTAACATTTCTCCATAACCACGCGGATCATATTCCACGTCCCAAATATGGGACATTACGCATTACCAAGCGCACAACCGGCCAATTGAGCGAATTAAGACGCTCCTAAGACTAACCGTGTAGATAGTGTCCCTTTGTTTGCGTCGCTAGCTGCTTCAATTAGATATTATGTATTTTTAAACGATTCGCTTCCTCCATAACTGATTCTAAGGAGTTTAAAATGTACCTAGTTAAGTTTTTGAACTACCTTACAGCAATTACATGTGTTTATAAAAAACCCTGCGTTTCTTGGAGCAGGTAGGTATCTATGACTTGTTTCGGTTATTTTATAAGGAAAACCGCCTCTGTGGTCTAGTGGTATGACCACCTGTCTCAGACCCAGAGGCCCCGGTTTCGATTCGCAGCGGGAGCAAAATTTTCTGCTATAGGTTTGGTTGTAATAAACGTTGTATAGCGTCTGTATATTTACACAACGTTTTGTCTTCTTCTTTCGAAAGTCAAATTACTGACGACTGAAAGAGAGAAATCGGTGTGTAACTATTCATCTATCTATACTAATATTATAAAGCTGAAGAGTTTGTTTGTTTGGTTGAACGCGCTAATCTCTAGAACAACCCGTCTGATTTGAAAAATTATTTTTGCATTTAATAGCTCAATTCTTGAGGAAGGCTATAGGCTATTTAACATCACGCTATGACCTTTAGGAGCCGAGCAAAAAGAAAAAAAGTCAGAAAGAACGCTAAGCAAAAACGTGGGGACGGGGTGGGTCGGAGTAACAAGAAATTTCACGCGGACGAAGTCGCGGGCAGAAGCTAGTTTGATATAAAACGTTTATTAGTAAGGGGGCAACAGTCGTTCACAGTTATTATTTTACCTCTGATTTTGCATCACTGTCAATATCACAATGATCTTTAATCTCGTGACAATAGGGTTGCGGTTGGATTGCTGCAACTGTCAAGTCTGTCAAAATCACAGTGATCTTTATGGTTGTTGTAATAAGGTTTCTGTTGACTTGCAGCTACCAGAGGTATTATAACTATCAAAGGACTGTACTACAGCTACAAGGGTTTTTGGCGTTCGAATGACGTAAACATTTTTCACACATTAGGTACCTATGTAGATTGTTTTGTGAAATAAATTGAAAAACCAGGCCCAGTGCGACTCGGACTCGCATACGAAGGGATCCGTACCGCAACGAAAAAACGCCGAAAAAAAAACACGTTTCTTGAATGGGTTTCTTCCTTTAATTTTTTAAGCGGCAATAAAAATGCAATGCGTGCCACGTAAGAAGAGACTTGACCCCGCCGCCCCCGCCTCTTTCCGCCGCCCCTATGACGTCCGGTCCCGTCCCGCACTCAGACCTCATACCGCTAAAGATACCTAAAATCGTGTACTGCGCATGTCAAACCACGTGGTGTGTCAAGTCTCTTCTTACGTGACACGCATTGTACACACTGTGAAAATTTCAAGTGTCTGTTATTACGGTTCATGAGATACACAACACTGGCAGACAGACGGACGGACGGGCGGACAGCAGAGCCTTAGTAATAGGGTCCCTTTGGGTACGGAGCCCTAAAAACAAGATGGCGGCGTTATTTATGATTTTGACCACTCGCTAAAAGCTATACAGTACCTACAGTGCGCTGTACCTACTCATATAGCTGTAAAAAGATCTCAAAGAATTTGTACAGCCCCGTCCAATTCAATGTAATAAACCAACTGTTGAAAATAATGAGGGACATTCTCCCCTCATCTTAGATAATTCGTTTAATTTACAAATACGAAAACATAACAAGGAATCAGTCGATGGACGGCGCTCGTTGAATGGGTTGTTAAATTGTACTGTTAGAGAGTGCATTGGGTAGGTACATCATCGCTATAGGGGCTAGATCGATTATGTTTTTATCATAATTGACAGCAACTCAACATATCATTATGATTAGAGCAGTGAAAATAACTTTAATTTCGGAAGTCGGTGTCGTTGGTTCCGCATTTTCGTTTGTTGACACCGACTTCCGAAATTCGGTCTTAAATAATTTGATCTTAGGTATTCTATGGCGCTATCTTCCATTTGATCGTCCGTCATGTACGAAAGTCATCGAACAGTTGACGCCTCACTGCCATCACACAAATATGCTTTTATCTTAGGAATCTAGTTGGAATTGAAAATTCCTGAAACTGTAAACATCTTCAAAGCTTAAAAATATTAGGTTTGTAACGTGACGAAATTGCGCGATAAAATTGAATAGCCTACTGCGTGCTATAGGTAGGTATCGACCAGGTTTTGAGCGTCTATCGGGGGATAGGTATATCACTTTATTTCACAAACGAATTTCAAAGCAACACGCAATATTAAAACGCGCCCTTCACATTTCTACTAAAATCAAAGTTTCATAGAAATCTTAACAAAGTAAAATATTTATTTGGTTCACGAACTGAATTTAGTTACAGTACCTAACATTATTATCATGTGTTTGATCGTGCATTTAAATGGCTACTCTGCGTGACTTTACACTTTAAAATGGTAGGCCATGCATTCAACTGATTAATTGTTTAATTTACTCGGGAATATGGAATAATTTACGCTTTTCACTGAACTTCATAGAAAGGTTGGAAAAGGTGAACCGTTTTTAAGGAAAATAAATGTTCCTACGTGAATACCTTTACATTTTCAATTTTACTTTTTCACCCGTCTGCTAAGAAGGGCACGTTTCACTAAGCAGCTAATTTTTTTTTTGTTGCTCTTTCAACATCTCTTTCTTTTCTTGTAAGTTATTTCTATTTTAAAAACAATATCTAAGTATTTTTATCTCACGAAGCGACGCGCGCTTTACTTCTGGTGACTAAGTGTACAAATACGCTGTGTCCGTGAAGATGAATAACGTCAGCACATAAAGAAAGAAAGAAAGAAAACATGCACAACATAACACAGACACGCATTCTTCCAACTTCACCATTGCCTCGGACGGTACCGAGAGCTCCTGCGGTTACACACACAGTCATAACGTGTTTGTAAACTTGGTAACCACAAGTAAAGCGCGCGTTACTTCGTGAGATCAAAATACTAAAACTAGCCATGACTACTATGCCATGACATAAAGGGCTAAGGAAGGAACACGGGTGGGTTTTAGTCAGTAAGAGACTGACACTCCCTTCCGCTCCACCCAGAGCGGGATCATTTCCCATCCAGAAAAAAAATGCCATGACATGAAAACTAGGTATATGTATAGGTAAATTATTGAATTTCAAAACGTGCCTACGCGGAAACGATGAATCTTTCAACAGCTAATGTCCACAACTTGTGGTAGGTATCTACCTACTTCAGAAGCTTAGAATTACACTCGTGCCTACTAGTCACTGCAGTGTAACGATACTCGCTAGACCGATGATATTGTGATAACCATTTTTTTTTAAAGATTCTTTGCACTCCTAAGTGTCACGACCTGCACCTACTTATTCTATCCCGCAATAGTTTTCCCACCATCCCCACTTCACGGTTTTGGCTTCTTGTTTAAAAATAATGTTCTCTTCTTCTTTCAGCCACCGTCCGAGCCATCGAGGTGAACATAACTAAGGCATGGAAGCCATATATTGGATGGGAGATCAATTGTTCCTGGGCGATACCTCCTGATGATTCCTTGCAGTCAGTGCGATTATATAAAGATAACCAGCAATTCATGATTTATAGGCCTGAGGTAAGGCAGAATGTCATCATCATTCACAGCCCGCCTTCACTCATTGCTGAGCATACGCCTCTCCTTTGTTGTGCCAATCCCCACGTTCCCGTGCCAGCCTCATCCAGGTTCGACCCGCGATGGTAACCATGTCGCAGCTGATCGACCGACACTTCATCTTCCAGTCCATGGACGTCACTGCCTTACATCACCTGTCATTACTGCCCAATAGGAAAAATGTAGGTACGGTCAGCATCAAAAGTCGATTAACACTTCAGTTTTTTTAATCTTAGTTATTGAGCAAAATATTAACACTTCAGTTTTTTTAATCTCAGTTATTGAGCAAAATATTTGTTCAAAATTGCATTGCACTTCTGCTGCAATTTTGAATAAATATTTTGCTCAATAACTGAGATTAAAAAAACTGAAGTGTTAATCGACTTTTGATGCTGACCGTACCTGGCAATACTATACTACACTAACTAGAAATATTAGGCTTAGGGCTTCCCGGAAAGTCTTAAACTCGGCTATTGATGCCGTTGAGCTAGTACTAATCTTAGCTCTCATGCTGCCCTAAGTACCTATCTAACTATCTACGGAGAGAACAAAATGTTTTCCCCCGCGACGAACTTTTTTGGCGCAGCAAGAAGGGCCGCCAAATAAGTTCGCTTCTAACTCAAGAGCAGCTCTCGAAGCCCCTCAGATTGTGGTGAAAATAGTTACTGAGGTTTGAGCCGATAAGAGTACGGCGTATCCCTTCGTCTTCCCTTGACTGAAGGCTACATGGAGTTATGGTAGTTATTGGGGCACGAGAATTACCCATTAAAAAATAGATTAACTAAGTACCTCCACCCAATTAGTAGGGAAACCACCCAACGTTAAATGAGATCGTAACCGATTAGATGTAGGTACCAAATTCATTAAAAATGTGACTACAAAACGAATTTACTTCGTGATATACCTACGTAGGTACAGGCAGCGTATTATCTCATCCTTCCGGCCCTTAAAATGATTAAATTTTTGTTTACAAAAGGTCAGCCATCAAACATCCTGTTAGGTAGGTACTGACTCGTTCTGACGGTCTAAATTTGGCAGTCCTCTCCTTTTGTTAGATGTTTTTCAATTACAGAGGATTAAAATGTTTCGTGGAATTCGGGGATAATCTTCGTGAATATGCAGGCAGGTATAAGGTAGAAATATCTAGTTGGTAGTGTACCTAGGTACCTAAATTTACGAGGGTTTTTGAGATGAAACTTAAATAAAGTCCTCCAGACCATATCGATACCGGAAATTTCAATTGTCGTAAAGGACATTTTGCCGAAAATGAGTTATATACATATTTGGAATCAGCGTCGCGAGCTCTATCGATTGGTATATTTGAAATATTTCTATCTTTAAAAAAAAGCCCTTTACGACCTGGGTTTTCAACAGCTCTAGCTCGATTTTTTTTACTATTTGGGATGTATCGTAAAAATAATTTTCAATAGGGAGCGTAAAGTCATGTTTTAATTTATTTATGAGGTCGTAATGTCATTTTTGCATTGAACTTGTTATACGACATTATAAACAATATCGATACCAGAAATTTCAATTGTCGTAAAAGATATTTTGAAATTTCAATTGTCGTAAAGGACATTTTTCAGATTAGCCAAGGTACGGACGGCACATCAACCTACCACAATCTGTCAGATTTCTTTAATAGATTTTCAACTTTATCGCTAAAGCATAAGGTTCAAAGTTGATTGGGAAAATCTGACAGATTGTGGTAGGTTGGTGTGCTGGCGTCTGTACATAAATCTTTTATGGGGTACTGTGTTAAATGTTACAATAAAATACCTTGTGATATATTGCAATTAAATGAAAGAAAATTTAAAACTCACATTAAACGTACACTTTGTAAGCTAGCATACTATAAATTAGAAGATTATATCCAAGATAAGAACGCTTGGAAACATGCTGGTGCTGCTCCATAGGACAATCTAAAGTCTAGACAAAATCAAACGGGTTGCTAATTTAATTCTAAATTTATTCTTTTTTTTTATTTAAATTGATTTACATTCTGTAACTACTTAACTCACACCCTGACTTATTACCACACCATGTATCTATCAGATAATTAATTTATATGTCATGGTTTCATTTTTAATTATTTTACCTATTGTGGTATAGTAATTTTATTTTAGGTGCATCGTCTTCACATATTATTATTACATAATTAATGTATGCAAAATATTGTAAAAATTTTTAAAAGAGTAACGGTAGAGTTTCTTGCCCAGTCTTCTCCATACGAAAACTACCTTTTGGAATGGGCGACTAGAATCAATTCTATTTGTTGTAATTTCTGACGTTCAAAAGTGCCTTTTATGTGCCTATTTGAAATAAATGCTTTGACTTTGACTTTGAAACAAAAAATAATAGATAAAAACGAAAAGAGAGCCTTAGAAAACTTAATTAAAGACAAAACCAAAAACGAAAACAAACAGAAGGAAACAACTAAAAATTCTGGTAAGTCGTATGAAATAAATATGTGGCATATGTGTTAGACAATGTTACAAAGTATCAGAGGATAGACGAATGAGCCTATTTAAATATTTCTGGAATCTAGATGTTCAACGTCGAAAAGACCGGATCGTAAGATGTGCACAACTGATTCCAATCAAAAGAAAAAAAACTAAATATGTAGAAAGCAGAAGAGGCTAATCATTTGAATATGTTGTATTCGTTTATAACATATTCAAATGATTACATTTGAATATGTTATAAACGAAGGTGAAGGATCTAGATCAGTTTGCCAAAAGTTTTTGATTAACACATTAAATATCTCCCAAAAGCTTATTTTATTATACAGTAAAAATGCACGCATATGGCAAGCGTAGAAAAGAGATCATGTCATGCAGAGAAGTATAGTGATGAAGATAAAGCATACGCAAAAGCTTTCATCCGAAGCCTTCCAGCCGTTCCTTCGCATTATTGTCGTAAAAAGAGTTCATGTCCATATTTACCTCAAGAATTTAAATATGCTACAAATTTATTTAGGACTTATCTCAAACATTGCCAAAATAATTCAAAATTACACCTAAGTGAAAAACTTTATATAGAAGTATTTAGATCTACCGTCTTTAGGAACTGTTAAAGACATTCTTCCTGAAACTGACGAGGAAGACGATATCGACGCAATTGATCTCTATGATTTTACATTTTAAATGTTTAAATAATGTTCCTAGCGGGACACGGTTATTCTAATTTTATTATTCTAAAAGACCAACTATGTTTTGAAAAAAATATTTAGTGTTTATGTTTAATTACTAATATAATTTTAAAAGACTGAAGTTACTTGTCATTTAATTATACTTTAGAATATCAATTGTTTGAGTTTTCAGTTCTGGTGGGCTAAATTTGTTATTATTTTTGGTTATTTTAATTATATCTATACTTATAATATTATAAAACTGAAGAGTTTGTTTGTTTGTTTGGTTGAACGCGCTAATCTCTGGAACTTCCAGTCGGATTTGAAAAATTCTTTTTGTATTTAATAGCCCAATTCTCGAGGAAGGCTATAGGCTACTTAACATCACGCTAGGATCCTTAGGAGCCGAGCAAAAACCAAAAAAGGCAGAAAAAAGGTAAACGAATTAAAAGCGCAGGCAGGCGATGCGACGGGGTGGGTCGGGGGAACAAGAAATTTCACGCGGACGAAGTCGCGGGCAGAAGCTAGTTTTAAATATAAGACTGTCTTGATCAATATTGTTTGAGTTTCATTAATAATTATTAAAAAAAACTAGTTAGTAGATTAGTTTATTAGCTGATTATCCAAAAAATTTAGTTGTTTTTCAGCATCGCAATGATTACTTGCGATTTAAATTAAAAAATAGCATTACATTTTGATTAAATTTTGAGTTCCTATTAGAATAACATTCTTGTTACTTTTTTATAAAATATATTGATTAATAAATAAAAAATAATAAAAAAACCTTTTATTTCACCTAGTTTTACTACCTATTGTAGGTATTTCTTAACTAGATCTTTAGTTTTTTGTTCCTTTTACCCCCTTAGTCTCTGATTTAATTGACTTGAACTACCCATTAATGATCAAGATTAGTCCTTTGCGACTCATCTGACTTTACTATAACCAATTTTTCGTGGCTGTAAAGGACTTAAATTCTATTTTTGTGAGCTGTAAAGGACTCTCATTTTCGTCAATAGTTAAGTTTGGTTTATTTTATTAATTTAAAAGGATAGTACACGAAAAAATAGTTGGGGTTTCTTTTGACCTCATGAATATTGTACTTTGTATGAAAAAGTTATGAGTTAAAAACAATTTTTTTTTTTTGTTTTTTGTCTCTACTGAAAAGTCGTGTTTTGTCCTTTACGACAATTGAAATTTCCGGTATCGATATTATGGCCACGGCGGCGGCCAATCTCAACGGAGACTAGCGTTCGGCGCGGAAGATAAGTGCTCAAGTTTGCGCGCAAATACAGGTGCATTCTCTCTTCCCTCAATCTCATAGTTCGATGGGACGGCAATCCAACACGATTTGACCGAAGAGATATCTGGCAAAGGACCAACGGCTTAACGTGCTTTCCGAGGTACGGGGGTATTACACCGCCGACTTCCAAATTCCAGGCTCTTACTAAGAAATTCCTAATGGAAAAACTCACTTTGCCCGATCTGAGAATCGCACCCAGGATCCCACGCTCAGCAGTCATGCTTGCGACCACAAGACCAACGTGGCAGTCAATGGAACTTATCAACTTCAGCGAGATGGAACTTATCAACTCAAGGGCAGGTAAAAAAAATCTGGTTTTGTTGACTACTTATCATTCCTTGGTAGACTGATACTTTTCAGCAACACTATCACTTGGTGTAAAAGTACCTACAGTAGTTCCTACACGTACCTGCATTTTGTAAATATGTTCGGGTTCGATGACTCATGGTTACCGGGATCTAATAAAACACGTTTTTCGTCAATAGGTTTATTTCCCTTGAAGTCCTATCTCAATGTTTTACAACAATGCAGTTCCTTGTCGAATTCTCCTCCTAATCGAATGGACTCCTTTTTTACCTCATAAAATCTATACTTTTGCTCTACAGGCTGATGGCGGCAGCAGTCACATCGTGTCCAGAAGTTTAGAAGATATGATGTCGACAAACTGTGCTGTTCCGACCGACGACCGACAAAAGGGCACCTGTGTGATTACCGTGGAGCTGTACCAACCTCTGGGGCGAGACTTCACGATATCCTGCGAAGTGTCTGGTGAAAGACCTTATTTTAGGATGGAAAGGAAGAATTTTGTTGTTGACAGATTCGGTGAGGCTTTTGCAATTTTAATTCCCATCGTTCAAATCATTTTATTTCCCTAAACCTACTTCTTCTTTACTCCTGGCTTCTGATGTTAAGTGCCCATCACTTATGAAACATCAGAAGCCAGGGACACGGTTCCAATTGGTCGTTTCCTATGGAGAAGAGTCGGCAAGAAATTCCACATCCCAACTCCCGTTGCCATAGGTTACCTATCATATAGGTAAACGATGGCATAATCGCGAAGCAGAGCAGACTGTGTGCGGACGCCTTATACCTAATGTTGAAAGAAATACTTGGGGCATACTGAAAGTTTTTTGATATGCTATCAGCCGCCAGGGCACATTCAAGTCAATGAAAGACATACTATTACCGGGTAAATGGTAGCTCTATAGTAGATACATAGAACTCACATCTGTGCTATGCTATTATACAATACAAAGGAAATTGAGTTATACAATGCAAAGTTATTCTTACAATCGTGTCATAGTTACTACTTTCTAGCGGTGACATGACTTTATACGAACTTCAGTCTAATTTCTAAAATATGTACGAAACATGTACGAAATTTATATGAAATTTTACGCTGAATAAAAAAACATGTACTATAAAGACTTCGCAGAAAACAATAATCAACGTGTCACCGCCAGGAAGTATTCTTTCTAGCGGGTGCTATAATATTTTACTAAGTAGTATTTCACTTTTAGACTTTGTTATGGTCCAAGAAAAATGTACGGAAAGTGTATGTTCAATTTCAAAACAGTTTGGGTATATCTACGTATATACTCGTAGGTATATTAATTAGTTAATAAAACATTCGATTATAAATAATTATTTACTTTTCAATAATCTTCATAAGTAAGTAGGTACATCAATAAATGACACGTAATTGCCTTGGATGTTGATCTTGATACTTTTTTGGACATATAGTCAAATAGTTCCCAGATGTCGTTCAGTTTGCTGTGCGCCCTCAGTGCGTACCTACTCAATTACAGATATTAGTTTGTATGACTTTTGACTATTTTGTTATGGGTACATAAATAATTTCATAAATATATTTATACATAAATGAATAAATAAGTTTGGAGACAGGCTGTAGACATTACAGCGCGTCCCCAAACTAAAATACCGTAAGACATGATACCTACTATGAAAGTAACTAAAATAGACTAGTCTCGCGGTATCTACATCAGTAAATTGACGGATTTTTCTCACAGCATATGCTGCTGAACTTAGCCGTCCTGCTAGAGATGTTAAATGAGGACCCTATTGTAGCCTTGAGTCGAACGTGACCCCTAGAAAACAGATTTATCAACGAATTCTAGTTTCTCTTGATTCAATATTATCTCACAATCACTTACCCTTAACATTTGGTAAAGAAAATCTTATGCACTTAGTTTTTATCCATTTAATACTAAATTATTAACAGTGAACCAATTTTGGACCTGCAGAAGGGCATTATTTACGTCGTCAAAATTTGTAGCACGTCTATTTACCTTAAAAATAGGAAGTGTCATCAGCAAATAACACCATTTGTGGTTGATTTTTTTTTAATGTAGTAGATTTTTAATATACTTACTTTAAAAAGATGAAAGGACCCATTATCGAGGCTTGTGGCACACCAATTTTTTACTGTTAAACCAAGTGAATTGACAACATTTATTTGAACTTGATGTTGTCTACCATTTAAATAAGAACTAACTAAACTGAATGCAAGTATTCCAAGTCCGTAATGCTCAAGTTTCAAAAGCAAGGTTTCGTGATCGACGCAATCAAATGCCTTGGAGAGGTCACAAAAGATTCCTATGGAGTCTTGGGCCTCCTCACACGCGTTAAAAATGTGTTTTAATAAGGTTACACCGGCATCGGTCATACAAATATTATAAATGCGAAAGTAACTCTGTTACCTTTTCACGCCTTAACGCCTGAACGGAACATATCTGAATTCGGTACACGGCACGGATAGATCAAGACCTGGGTTAGGACAAAGGATAGGTACGTTTTTTATCAGGGTAGTACGATTCTGTGTGATAATTTTCGACCTCCTCGGGGGCGACGCCGCGGTTAAAAGCACTAGCTTTTGCCCGCTATACCTACCTATTAAGGTATTTTAAAATAACTATTATTACCAACATTTTCTTATTACAGTGCCACCTACGGACGCTATAATAACGGTTGGACCAGTAAACGAAGAGTCAGGTCGGGTGACACTTAACTGCAGTGCCAGTTGTGTCCCCACACTTCCCCACTTGTCGTGGACTATAGGAGATCAGAAGGTACACATTCAAAAGTAGCCTTTGTAGTACAAGCTATAACGGGTGCAAAAAGACGCATAACGAAGCCCACCCCGCACTTTTTCTGCCCGTCACCGTGATATTTTTTTTTACTGGACTATAATCGGACACGGAGATATTTAAAGTCAAAGGTCCAGCAATTTAGACTTTTTTAAAGGAAACAAGTTTTAAATGTTATAACTTTAAAACCTCTTACGTTTCCTGCACCCACAAGCCAACCATAACAGTCATTTTTTTCACACCAAAAATGAGTATCCCAGCAATCATTTTTATACAAAGTTAACTATAGTTTGTTGTACAGAATGCGTAGTTGGCTATGTGATGGGTCTTTTTACACCCTTATGTATTTTTAAACCCTGAATATTCTTAAGAAACTGCATGTTTTTATCAATGGGTCGTAAACAAGCAGCCGCAGCAAGAAGCAGTAGCTGATGGTTAACGATCACCGTCAATGGACATTTTTTTTATATGAAATGGGTTTGCTCTTGACTCTAATCTAGGTCAGAGATGACACAGACAAAGTCTACGATGGAGTGAGCTTACCCAATAGAAGCCTGTTCACTCTTACTTTGAAGAGATTCGGGTTGTATGCACTCGGAAACACAAACGCAGGTAGAGAGTTCCACTCTTTTGCTGTACGCATTATAAAGAGACAAAGGACATCTTCAATATTTGACACATCGCGCGTTGTGATCCCAGAGACAAAGCTCAAATAGTTTATGAGTCTGTAATTAAATCGGCACCCATATCGCTCAAACTGGACCACAGGTATACTGCATGGCTGCAAAAGAAGTATTGTGTAACTTGGGGTCGCCAGATGAGCTTCTTTAAATCAAGGCGTTTGAGCTTGAGTTTCCTAAGAAAACGGTGGCATTATTATTATGACAGCCATCCCTATAGCATTTTATGACAAAAACTGAAGTGGCAGTGGGCAGGGCACATTGCTTGCAGAACAGATGGCCGATCAGGCCGAAAGCTTCGTCGATTGGCGACGATAAACCGGAAGGGTAGCGTTGGAGGCCTCCCACAAGGTGAACCAATGACCTTGTGAAAGCCGCAGGATTCCGCTGGATGCGAGAAGCACAAGACCAGTCGGTGTGGCGACGCTTGAGACAGGCCTATAGCCAGAAGTGTACGTATTTTAGCTGAAAATTAAGGCTTTTAGGCCGCTATTTTGAGGCCGTCAAATGACGGGACCGCCTTCTGAGGGAACTCAAGACTGCTTACTAATAAGTACCTACTTAACTTTAGTCGAAATTGATAATTACATTTTTTCCCCGCAGATACCTCGCGAGTTCTCAAGCGGAGGCTGGAACGCGACATCTAAGTTATGGCATGCTTGGTCAGTTATATCTTATACACCATCTAGCGGAAATGCCGCCGTTTGTACTCCAGAGATCAGTGGGAGAGGCGAAATAGTGAAGGGACATGCTGCTCTGTACAATGCGGCGAGGAATCTTAAGGGTATGTTTTTCATAATTATGTAGGTATAATAGATTAAATTACACACACATAAAGACATGACACACACACATGACATAGCTTGTAGAGTAAGCAAACTGAAGTGACAGTGGGCTGGCCATGTTTGTCGAAGGACCGATGGCCGGTGGAGTAGACAAGTCCTGGAGTGGAGACCGCGTATCGGCAAGCGTAGTGTGGATCGGTCCCAGCTAGATGGATGGGCGACCTAGTGGCTAGGAGACTGGATGCGTAAGACAGAAGACAGGATGTTGTGGTGCAGCCTATGTACAGCAATAGGCAGAGTTAATTGAATAGATTATATTATAACAGCTGGAGACATGTAAGTGTACCTATAGGTACACCGCTGCAACCCTTCGGGAATAACAGGCGTGAATATAAATAGGATTGATTGTTTAAACTAAAAATAATAGGTTTTTTGACTGTCTCTAGTACCTATTCTAAACTGTGTAAAAAACAAATGACTGAAAAAAAGAATACCTACCAACTATACCAGTGTTCATAATCTCAGATAATTTACATTCCATCGCTACTTAATCAGTTGTCTACTTTAGTGAAGTGTATTCCAAGTAGATTTTTGGGTGACCATTTGTAACAAAAAGGTCCTAATGAGTTTTTGGTTGCAATGGAATTTGAACTTTGTTAAATATGACATTCAGTGTGTTGTTCCACAACTTGAAACTTATTTCAAATATTATAAACAAGACTGTTTTATTTTTCAGGAGGCGTATTTAACACGATTATTACAGTTATATGCCTGTTACTACTCATATTATGATCAAAACCGGAGTCAAGGGCGAATACTTAAATAAAAACCAAATAGTGATTTGTTCAATTTTATTTCGGCTGAATATCGTTGTGAATAATTGATTATATTTTGAAGTTGAAGTTACATTAAATTGGGTATTCGTATTTGTAAGTAATTTTATTAATTGTACGTATATTTTATTAACAAAAATTAGACTGGAAATAATATTTTGACGTTAGGATCTCTTCTTCATCGTTCCCTCAATGCTGAGGATCGCGACCACATACGACGCGTCTCCAAGTTATGCGATCTTCTGTAGTGTGGATTCGGTAAATGATGCTTCCAACAGCCTTCTTGATCGCGTCTGACCATCTTTTCGGTTAGGCCATCATAACAATAAACTAACTTTCACAATTAATTACAAATCGTTGAACCACTCAATCTAAGCGAAACACCAACTTACTGTAACTTCAACTCATTTGTTTTACAATTATTTTTGGCTCTTTTTAGAGATTCTTAATTGTTTTACATTTTATAATGTAGGTTACCATTTATATTATTCTTCTATTATAATAATTGAAATTCATAGTTATTATGCACTTAAAAAAACTACTTATTAAATGAGAGGAAGACCTTTGCCATTTATATTAAATATTATAATTAGAATGTATGCCAAAGAAAAAGAAACAATGGTAAAAGTCTCCCGCAATGATTGTGCACTTCAAAATATTTTTATTAATAAAATTGGTGACTATACACAATTGTAAATAAATTTTGGACGTAACGTTTTTAAATTGAAGAAAATATAAATAAATTAAAATCAAGCACCTCACAGGCGCTGGAAGAATACATAAACATGTAAAAAATATTGTGACTAGGTCAAAAACATTAACTTGCTTGCAAAAAAACTGCACCTTTTTTTTGTAAATCTTTAATTATTTTAACATTAATTTATTCTAAACTGGCTTTCAAAATGGCATTTTGGCATTTCGGCGTGGACAATTTTGCAAGCAAGTGTAGATACTGAAAATATATTTTTAAGCGAAGATCTGTTTGGTTTGTTAGGAACATAATTTGTAGTTATTGAGACGTTTCGAATGATAGTTGAGTTTCATAGTACAGGTTTATAAGTGGTTTTTGTTTTCTTACATTTATTTGTTCTTAAGTAATGTGAAAAAGCCAGTTGTTACTCGCCCACCTATTTTAATTTTAAAGGAGATAACTATTATATTTGTATTTCCTACATTCCTTTAGATTTAGGAATTATCAAACTCGCTGCACGCGATAAATGAAACGTGAGAGCAGGATAGCACATATTATGCGTTGCACTTGCACGTATGGCCTATATGGCTTAAAGGCTGTAGTATAGAACATGACTCCCTCATCGATAACTTATACTCGCAATTAATTTGCCTAAGTAGCGATAACAGCACACGCCTTGGTTACTTGAAAGCGCGTGCAAGGAGTTTTTTCTCTAAGGACTCGATCCTACACAGTTTTAAGTCGTGGGGCCCACGGCCCGTACGCATTTTCGGAATTTACCGAAGTTACAGTGCGGCCGACAAGTTAATGCGATCTTGACACCTGTCAGTTTCATACAAAAGAATACGTGTTCTGCGAATTTGATCTTTATTTGCTACTAGAATTGTCGCTTTGACAGGTGTCAGGAACGTGTTCTCTCGACGGCCGGACTGTAGTTATTATTGTATCTACATTTATGTGAAAATAAATGATATAATTATGAGCATATGTGAGCTTTTCCTTTTTCGGTAACCTAAAAAGATATTGTCTTGTCAGCAGAGGTAGCAGATTAGGCAATTTGCAGGTATTAACTATAATTAGAATGTTTTTTACTATAGGCTCACGATCAACAACTTGAATTTTCACCGAATGACGAATTATTACAACAATGGAATTATGAATGAGTGATAAATCATGACCATATGTCCTACCAATGATTATTATCACAGTGCCTTCATACTTTGTCGTGAAAAATTCACTATAGCCAAAATTCTATTGACTTTATTTTTTTTATAAACCCGATGGTTTTGATACTTATAGCAGTGTCCATAATCTCAGATAATTTACATTCCATCCATTCCATTTCCATTTGTAACAAAAAGGAACCCCTAATAAGTTTTTGGTTGCAAAGGAATTTATGACGAAGAAGAAATTTATGAAGTACTTAATTATGATATTTAGTTTGTTGTTCCATAACTTGAAAATTGTCTGGAATTTTTAATTTAAATATAGATGAAATATTCGGTCATCTAGGGTGACTTTCAATTGAATTACACTTCGACAAGGATCTTGTGGCGCTCAAATGACGTTGACAGGTGGCGCTGTTGGTAAACATTTGTGCAATTGTTTTGTGAAATGTATTAAAAAAACAAGATGGCGGCGTTAGTTCCAATTTTGGCCATGCGCCAATAACCTTATAGTGCTAGAAGCATGGTTATTATGAAAATTGTTACAAATGAATGACAATTTCACCCCCTTTTCACTGTATGATATAAATAAATGGCAAGAGCTGGTTATTTCCAACAATACGTTATTATTTTGTTTTGATTTAGCTCGTTTCGTCTAAATCGACTCTAAAGTCGATTTAGACGAAACGAGCTAATGCAGATTCTATCCCCACTCTACCAAATTCTTTTTGTGCAAGCAGGGACAGGACATTCCTTCGTTGGTCTCTTCCTATTAAAATGCCAAGAATTTCAACAAAAGAATGCTCTGGCTCTTGTTCTTGGTCTATATTAGTTTAGTCTAAACCCGACCACGATGCCAATTTTTCCCGTCTCTGCCTAATATTGACTATAGTGAACTTTTTACGGCATTCAAACACAATGGTGTTTCTCAGTCACCCCGCCTAGCGAGGGAATACAATAGTACCTACCTACGTACGAAGTTACAATGGAGGCCAAGATAAGACACTACATACAATTTATTCATTATCTGCTCAAACGATTTGCGAAAAAACGCTGGTATTTAGAGTATCATAGCGCACAATTTTTTGGATATAATTTCGACAAAATAAGATTAGATCAACCTTTTACCACTAGGTACAGACGCCAGCACATCAAGCTACCCGAAACTGTCAAATTTTCCCAATCAACTTTGAACTTTAAGTATACCTTTAGCGATAAAGTTGAAAATCTATTAAATAAATTTGACAGATTGTAGTAGCTTGATGTGCTGGCGTCTGTACAACAGTACGATCGTTTTATAAATTAAAAAATAAAACAGCCTCCTAGCTATCCTTAAAAGCTTAGGCCAAAATGTATCTTAATATGCATTGTGCGATTACAGTAATATGTATGGAAAGGTAGAAAAGGGTTAAAGCAGTTAATCTACTATGAAATTATAAACAAAACACTGTGCACTAATAGAACAGAGCCATGTATCATAAAATGTATGTCTGGAATTTACAAATTATATCAACAGGTGGGTATACTTACGTAAATATACACGATACATACATACTTATACATCAACAAAATTATCCTACAATAAATGCATTATAAATCTGGCACAGAATATAATATTAAATGCATATAAATTCTTAAGTTTAATATAATTAATAAATATAATTAAACTACTCTCACTTGGCCTGGAATGTTTTGTGCGAAAGAAGTCGAATTATTATCGATCATTATTTTAAAGAAGTATTTCGGTACTTACATTATTAATAATTATTATATTTTTTTTAAATAGATATTTTAACACGTTTGCTGCAAAAACACGATCAAAGTAGAAACAAAGTCAGATTTCAATGTCTTTTGTCATTTTATAATATTTCAATACCTACTTGAGTTATTTCTTTTTTGAGATCTTTACTTTTTATATTATCTCGGTGAGGTAAAAATAAAAAGTTAATCCGGCCCGAATCGGGCAAGCCGGTTTTATTAAATCAAAATCACAATCAAAGGGCATTAATTTTTTTGATGCCCTTTGATTATTTCCCCTCCTTTTTATTTACTTGTACATATTATTTCTATTATTTTAATACTGTTAGCTTTTAAAATTATGTTTCCATGAAATAACTCGGTTTCTGTTCATTAATTTACCCACCGGAAAAATATTAATATTTAATATTGTCATGTTTTTCCAGCTACCGTGTTAACAAACAATTTTCTTTTTACAGACAAAGATAATGATACTTATAGTACGGTATATTCCGTCAAATCATTTATTATTACTACATTTTTGTCCCAATTAGTTGGGGATAATATTTTCCAATATTATTCATTGTACATTTCCTGCCTGATAATTAAAGTTTTCATTGATAATACATTGACGTTTAAGTCATAACTAGCACATTTCAACAAATCTATGAGTGATATTGACTAGAAGTACCTACTTAAATCTAAAAATTTATTATTTGGCTAATTAAAAGATTTATTAATCAACTCGCACTACTATTCAGATCACAAGTAACTTAAATTTTATAGAACGAGTTTGTTTTATTTTATCGAGAAAAAATCTTATTTTATTATTGTATACCTTTTTATGGCCGAATGTGTTTTCATTCGACATACTAAAAGCTATACATTTGAAAACATTTTATCGTGTTTTTTTATATCATTAATAGAACAATTAAATCTTCGTTTAAGTAATAATAAGGGCTGGTACGGACTTGTCGAAGCGCTTTTCTATGAAAAGAACTAAACGCAAAAATGAAAAACTTTCAGGGACATTCTCGGGCTTGCTTGCGCGTGCACGTGTATTTACTACGGTCTGTACCAAGTAAGTCTGTACCAGCCCTAAGACGAGTACGTTTTCTCTAATATAATGTATCGTAAAATAAAAATACTAAATATTTCACTCATCTACCTTTTAGTAAATGGAAAAGGAATAAACAACTTCTAATGTTTATTTATTTAAATGCAAAATTTTGTGCGAAACACGTTTGAATTAAGTTATTAGAATCCCGAATTAGAATCGCGATTTATGGATCTTGAAGTACCTTACGAAATCACGTGCTTTCGCCTTAAGAAGCAAAATTGCACCATTTTTGATGTGATAACTGATAAAACGAAACAGTGTTTTAGTTAAACATCTGCGACCCATTCCAAAAACTGTTGTCTCTTGGTAGAATCACCGGTCACGCAAAGAAATCAGAAATACTAAAAGCACCTTTTAGCTACACACATTTTTTGTCACAGAATAGTTTAAGGGGGAACCGGCAGGATAGCCCCATTATATAATCCTATTGAATAACTTTTATGGAAATATCTATCAATAGGATTTTATGAACTAAGAGGGTTGTGTTGATGATTTTAATAATTATAATTCTGTAAATACATACTTGTTACGCCCGCGAATCATATTTTGTTCAACATACAATTTGATACTGATCTCCGTAAGAACATTTTTATTTCACAGGTTACCTAGCGCATCTCCCTTAAATAATAGATGAGATCCACTAAATAAACTTTTTAAAAAGCACTTTTTAATTTTTTTACAGAAAATTAACTGAACAATTATTGTAGCCCATTTTGGGAGATCTATGTTACGTAAGCATTTAATTATACTATTTCCAATGTTTATACTTTAAGATCCATAAAGAACGTTCCAGCATAACGTCAATATAATCATACTCGTAGTACAACCTCATTAGATGGTACGTCCACTTAAGGTGCTGTCTGCAGCCAAGCCCTGAGCCCCCGAGCCCTTTCAGCCACTCCACCGTCTGAGTTATCTTGCATTACTGGTTCCGGCTAGAATAGTATACGTATCTGTTTAAAGGGCATTATAGGGCAACTAAAAAACCTAAAACTAGCTACAATGCTATTTTTACTAATACATGATAAAAAAAATAGTGGCACTCCGGGAGTGCCCACAGAGGTGAAAACTTGAACAATTACGTATGTATTTTTTTAATCGTCTTATAAACAAAACACAAGCAGAATACTTTGCCATCACTCACTGACATATCGGATATACATTAAAACCGAGTACATCCCGGGGACAGCCGAACACATCAGAATGTAGCGCGGTGTCGGTTACGGTAACGGTGTCGCGAGTTCAATGGTTTTTTCCCCATCTCAAAAAATGCCTAACGCGCCTAAAGAAATTTTCACTTCAAAAATTCGTCGACTGTCGAGTAAATAAAATGAAGACAGTTCGTTGAGCTACACGATTACTGACAAATGCGTACACTTACAGGACAAGTGTACTCAAATCTGTGTGGTTCTTTCCTCGAAAGACCATCTCAAACACCAGTCTACATGGTCCCCATAATTATGGCTTGACCAAGATGATGTCTGGATTTTAAAAGAGACTGTGATCTCTGAGTTAGTTCCGGTGTTTCTTCTCAGAGAAGTCAGATAGGCAACACCGGCGCGTCATTTAGATTTTTAGTATTTTTTGACGTGTATAAGTAACTGCTTTTTGACGTAAGTATACAACAGTTAATTGTACCAATTTACAGAAACAAATATAATTTATCATTTACCAGGGTGTCATAATGAGCGTCCCGAACGTTCGAAAAACATGACTGTGGACGAAAGGAGAAAATAAGTCAGGATATTTAAAAAAAATAAGGTAAGACTTGAAATCAAAATAAGAAACATATTAAATTAAACAGTACTTACAGCTGATAATGTCATTCGTGTTTGTGATGTTGTGGCAGCATTGCACGAACTAGTTTCTGGTGAAGCTGCAGACAAAAAAAAAACATTATTTACATGAAGCGACTGCCTATCTGACCTCCACAACCCAGTTACTGGGTAATACGATACCCCTTAGTAAGACTGGTTGTCAGACTTTCGTGTAACGCCTGCCAATGATCCACGAATGACAGCCGGGACCAACGGCTTAATGTGCTTAGGCACGGAGGGGTATATAAAGATGGATATGTAAAAGATGGTCACCCATCCACGGACCAACCGCGGCAAGCGTAGCTTAACCTGATCAATCGACCCGTGCGGCTGCTTAGCCACAAGCCCAATCTATGATGATGACTTTGGACTGATATCTAATATCTAACAAAATATCTATGCAGCAATGTGAAAGGAGCAACCGATTGATGTTTTTTTTTTCATAGAGATTGTTTTTGGGCCGGGTAGTGTAAAAATTCTTCTTATAAAATCAACGGGAGCATAGCTAGTTAGTCCTGTATAAAACTCAAGATTAACTCTCCAAATAATTACCAGTATGAGGTCGCGTAGCATCCAGCGCTCGCCATACCTATCTCTGAAGTCAGCGTGGAAGGGGAGGGGGGGTTCAGTGACCGTTATGTGGCACCTCCTGGGCTTCTAAAAAAGCCTCAGGAACATAGCTAGTCTTGAATAAAGTACTCTTCAAATAACTACCAGTATGATCTCTTCCCTGGTACCCATGATCTGGTGAACCTATAATTAAAGACGTTCGATCTTCAAATAATTACCAGTATGAGGTCGCCTAGCGTCCAGCGCTCGCCATATATCTCTGACGTCAGCGTGGAGAGCCCTCAGTGACCGCAGTACGGCACCTCCTGCTTCCGCCGGCGCCGCTTCGCTGCCCGATGACGCCTCGCTAGTCGTGGCCTCCTGGTATTCAAATAAATATTAGGCTATGGAAATTGTTTGAAGAAAGTTCAAAAATAGGTAAGTTATTTTTGATTCAGTCCTAACCGAAAACCCCACTATTAGAACAGTCGATCTATTCTCTAAAAATCTTACCGTGGAAACTTAGGCGAAGTGAGCTGTCAATAGTGCTAATCCAGTATTTGTTCCAGGTGGCATTACAGCTCACTTCAAACTCAGTTCACTTAAGTTTTCGATTATTCCAGTATAGTTTTAGGCCGCTATCCCACTGGCGTTTTACGAGCGTTGACGTCAACGTCACGTCTGCGCAGCGTCGACGCCGCGCAGACGCGACGTTGACGTTGCGTCGTCGCGTGGCAAGCATTAACGTCCGCTGAATGCGACGTCAACGTCTCGTCTGCGCAACGTTGACGCTGCGCAGACGTTCGAGATACGCTGACGCTCGTAAAACGCCAGTGGGATAGCGCCCTTATTGTTAAGTATTTGGACAAATAAGCAATGTTTGCTACACAGAGCGTACGATGCAACTATAACATTAAAATCAATTTCTGTAAAATAATTAATTTCAGCTAAAGGAAAGGCGAAATTAAAATAATAATTATGGCAAAAAGACGACAGTTGCAAGATCAAAAAACTAAAACGACCACAGTTCTTTAAAAAAAGAATAACCCAAAAATTAAAAGACGACAATAAGCAAATAAAAATACAACAGCGAAGGAAACAACGAAAAATAAGCCTATCCTTAACGAAGTAAAACTAAAAAAAGAGCTAGCTGCTAGCTAAATAGCTTAAAACAGAACCAAAACGGAGGCACCAGATGTTCGAAAAACAACCAATGAAAAAGCACTTTATGAAGAACAAAAGAAGGCTGGAACGAAATAAAGCTACAAATTGCTGAAAACATAAACAAAATGGAGCAACAGATATGCAAAGAAATTTTATAACCATTGAAAAAGTACTTTATTAAGAAAAAAATAAGGTTGGAATTAGTTCGTCAGCAGAACCTGTATGAGTGGTGGAGGGTGTGTGTCGGCCAGACGCCGCAGCGCTCGTTCGATGTGTCGCAACCTTATCTCCTTTTCGCCTAGAAGCGCCCGCGCCCGGTGTAGTGCCACCTCAAGTTCTGTTACTTCACGTTCCTCCTGTTTTTATACAGGTATAGCATAAACAACCCTATATTTGCCAGCGTTACAGTGGCCGAATCGGAAACCTCTAAATGGACTTCGAGCCCAAGTCGGCCGGAGCATAGACAATCTCCACAGGTGGGGGCTCACGGCGGCTCAGGCCTCGCGTGCGCACGCGCCCCCTGCCCCGCGTGCGATAGGTATCGATTTAGAGATAAAACATGACGTATGTGAAGTTTACACAAAAAAAACTGGTTTGGCGACCGATATTTCAAGTAAATTAAACTACCTACGGTCGCTGAGCCCAAAAACATCATCAAATCAATTTCCGTTTTGATTTATCATGTTTAGATAGATACCCATTATCGTCAACGTCTGCTGAATTTCGCTAGAAATTTGACCTTGTTTACGAAAAAACAGGGACTCGATATCGAGTATTTTCGACGCTTTTATTTCACTGATTTGTTGACACACTCTCGCGATACACTTCTGGGGAATAAATAGTAAGATTTTTTTAAATGTAATTTACTGATACAACTTACCGAAGGGGCTCTATGTGGTGACAGTGACGCCCGAGTCTCTAGAAGCGCCGCCTTCCTTCGTTTCAACGCGGCGCGCGCACGTCGCATGCCTTCTCTCTCTACGAGCGCCCGATGACGCACGAACTCAAGTTCGGGTGTGTCCGCTGTTGCTACTGGACCTGGTTTAAGGAACATAAAAGGTTTAAATCAAACGTTATATCAATAAAGTGGTAGTGTGAATGAACATTCATCTGCTCCTTTCATTTTTTTGATCATTCGGTAGGCGAGTGAAAGATAGCAAGTGCCGAAATATAACATCGTTGGATCGGTTCACTAATGAATTAATTTTTTTGCTTTCGTGATCAGATCAGACGTTGCACTTCGGGTGAAATAAACTGAATGTAAGGCAAAAATGAACAAAAAATGAAGCGTCTGATATCCGATTCCCGTGATTTATGCTGTTTTAAGTAAAGACATCTTTATCGATGCGTCGTTGAGCCTATGTAGTTTTATATAAATAGTTTCGTTAAGATTGTTCCCTTCTAAAAATAACACTATCACTATCTATAAGATTTGTGTGATGGGTCTTTTTACAGCCTGCATGTAGAGAAAACATGTCTTACCTAATTCAGCAAACGGGTACCGGAGACTGTAAGCCGGCTGACACGCTAAATCTGGGAATTGATCTTCTAAATCATCTAATTTTCTCAACTGCTGCCGAAGAGATTCCAATGGACTCGACCAGCCCTCGCCACGTCTGATAGACAAATAAATCAATATGTATAGTGAGGAAGGTATTGAAACAATTTAAGTAGTAGTATATACAGGGTTATTGATATAACATTAACAACCTCTTAAGAGGCCATTGTACTCATCACTATGAACAACTTTTACTATGGGACCAAACCTGAAATCGCGAAAAAAAAAAAACAGCTGTTCCCTACATTTTGTATCTCAAAAGTTTGTACTAACCTATTGTCCGTTCATTTAAATCACAACTGCCGTTCTATGACAGTAAATTAAGTATATGAAATGATTATTATATAACACGTCAAATTGACGTGGGATGTCAAATTGATTTTGACAATTAATTTTCTAACTGTACATCTAAAATTAAAGAACGCAGTGTTGCATAAAAAAACTACGAACACACCACTAGACGCTCAGGAGGTACAAAAATTAGTAAAAATAATATCTTACTTAGGTGAATAATTTAGACGCGACGTCGAAGCTGATTTTAATCTTGTAAAACACCTGCGTCGGCCATGTCCTGGAATAAATAATACTTTTTAGCGTAGTCTAATGCCTATTGTCTTAATTATTATTATTTTTAGAGTGTTTTCTCTTCTCAGCTCTTTGGCTGGTTTTTGCAACATTTACGGACCTATTATTATTATTATTAATATGATGCAAGTTTAATGCCTATGTTTAGACGGAGCAACAATAAAAGTTGCACCGTCTAAACATTGTAAACGGTGCAATATTTATTGTTGCGTCAACTTATGGTATGCCGCAAGCAATTAAATCACACCGTATGTCAGGCTTAATCTAACAATTGTTTTCAGATTACTTCTATAAGAGGAATCTTACAAAGGAATCGTGACTAACAAACTATTTTGCAGGAACTCCACGAGACAATTGTGTAAAAAAATATTCACCATTGACATTTTCTTTAGGTTTTTCGTCGGCTGTTGTGGCATCAGATGAATCTTGGCAGTCAGTTGTAGCACCTACGGAAAATATTTAATTACAATGCATGAAGTTTATTGAAATAAAATAAAGCTTATAGAGACATTGGCGCCGATTCCCTAGTTCACAAACTAAACTAAATTTAAGGTCAGTGCATCTTTTTCTTTCTATTTCATTAAGAACAGGCCAGAATATAAAATTTTGTTTAGTCCTAAACTATACTAAAATTTTTGTTTAGTCCTAAACTATACTAAAATTTTAGTTTAGTCCTAAATTATACTAAAATTTTAGTTTAGTCCTAAACTATACTAACATTTTAGTTTAGTCCTATACTATACTAAAATTTTAGTTTATTCCTATACTATACAACAGTACTCTTTTTTTCTTCTGCCTTAGGAAACAACATTTATAAATTAGCAATAAATTAACATTCAATAACTGGTACGTAAAGTACCTGTTTATAGTGTATACTTGAATATCCAATCTTAGACAAATTCACATGTATTGCTACTTAATCAACTATTTACTTTAGCAATATGCAGTCAAGTTGATTTTTGATAGTCCATTTGTAAGGAAAATTTCAAAAGAAAAGAGGAATTTGAACTATCTCATAATATTACACTGCTCTCAAAACTTGATCTGTGATTCTGAATTCAAAATAGTATGTATATTTAAAATAAATTAATACAGACCGTTCAAAGTTATTTTACTTCTGACAGCAGCAATCTTATTTTATCAAGAATAAAGTTAACAATAATTTTGACAGATATGTCAGTGATAGCAACTCAACAATAAGACCTTGTCTAGAAGGGGCGAATTCGCCGCGAAATTCGCACGAATTCATTCGCGCGTTAACGAGATATTAGGCGCCAGTACATCGCGTCCACAAGCAACGCGTGGTTTCAAAATCCGCGCGTAAATCGCGTGCAGTTCGCCAGACTCTCGACTCGCGCGCATTACGCGCGAGTCGAGACTGCCTTGTTGCGTCCAGTTGACGCGCGAACTCCAGAGCGTTCAACTCCATGTTATCTACTGACAAATTAAATTCGAACCCAAATGCTCGCGCGTTGGTACGCTCCTTCTGGACGCAACGGTCGCGCGTAATACGCACGAGAGGATCGCGGCGAATTCCCCCTTTCTGGACAAGCTCTAGCCTTATTAGAATGAGAATAAACATCTCTGTGATTTGGAGAGGGATGCAAAATCAGAGGTAAAATAACTGTGAACAGACTGTAGATGAGATTAAGACTGGAATTTAAACGTTCTTTTTAATACGACAATTGGCCTTCAGGTGAAAGACCTCGATAAGGGACTGACTATGCCAGAAGAGCTACTAATATAATTAAAAAAAAGTAAAAGTAACGTTCGTACTTATAGTATGTCGTCACCTGTATCTCTGTCGCGGCGCCGGCGCGGCGGCTCGCGGAAGGCCACGGCCGCGCGCCGCCGCGCTGCTGACGTCACGCCCGGGGCCGCGGAGGGGACACTCTGGAATAACAGTACATTACTTCAGAGGGAAGAAAGTGACAGTTCCATACCGAGATTATGGCATTTGCGCCACGAGCTTGCGAGGGGCGCAAACCATTTGAGGTATGGAACTGTACTTTATCCTGAGGGATGTATAGTGCTTTTTATTACACCTACGAGGAAAATTATGGACATAAATACATAGAAATGTTTATATTTAGTTAAAAGTACAATTATTAAAAGTGCAGCTATTTTTTACACGACGCCTTAGTAACAAAAAATACTTAGGTACACGTTGAAGTGTATCAAACTCATACATAATCAGTCTATAATGTTCCCACTGGTGAGACACAGGCCTCCTTTCTGTTCTCAAACTCAAACCATTTATTTTCAATTAAACCATTTACAGGCACTTTTGAATTGTTAAGAAGTCCGCGTTTTATATACAAAAATAATTTCGTTTTTAATTTTCTGTATGCACCAAGGAGGTTGGTAACTGGTAAAAAAAAACTGTATGTGGCCAGTAACAATTTACTTGAAATTTAATTAGTAGACAGTTAAAGTCTCTTGGCAGTATGACTGCTGACAAATTAAAAAAAAAGAAAAACCGGGTATGTAATGGAATTTCATACATACTTCCCACCCTTGGGTCGGAAGGATTTTCATACAAACTTCCATACCTTGGGATGAAAGGATTTGAAGGGCGGGAAAAAGGCGTTTCTTCCCTCTAATTGGTATAATTAGTATGTATTTTCAGAGCAGGTGTGATAAAAAGAAATTTAAGGTACTATTTTTAAGGTTGTGTTGAGTATCAAGCTCCAGGTGTGCTGCTGGTGGTCTTGACTTGGTAAATAAAAAACGACTGCGATATTACAAGTACTGTATTGCTGATTTTACAAGGATAAGACCGATTGTGTGCGCACGCTCAAGGTGTCGGCGAACGAGTGAATAGCGGGAGATGCTTGCGATCGCGGTATGTGACGTCAGATCTTTAAAAGATCGCTCTTAGCGATAAGACCGCCCATTGTGTCACCCTTTGTACAGTTTCTATATTTATGTCTCTAATTTATATGATGTACATAATAAAGAGTATTCTATTCTATTCGAATAAATGTTATAGAAAAACTGTGAGCCTAATTCTCAATGGCGCCGTCAAGCATAACATAGCAAAATTACGTAATAGCCAAATTTGACACCATACACTTTCCCAACCTTTGATTAATAACAGTTAGATACTTTGATTTGACATATCTAAGAAAATTGTATAATGTATCTAAATACTCGATAAACTATAAAAAAACTAACGGAAATAAACCGTAGTTAAGTCCAGTCATTTTGTCACTATGAGGTTTACAATATCGCAATGTACAATTCGGTATATTTTCTTTGAAAATAATTTTATTTTGCACACAATGCGACCACACGAGTATTAAACTGAGTGAGGTGGACTCTGTAGGTTACACCAAGTAGATTTTGATGTTGTTCGCTTTGGCCTATCTGTCGTTAGTATATACCTGATTTTCTGGACCTCTAGATCTCTAAATAGATTTTATTATACTCACATTGTCCCTCCTAAGTTTCCAGTCTTCATTATTATTGTCTAAGGGTTTGTGCGCGTTGCTCTCAGAGTAAGAAGTTTCGTTGTCATTGTATTTGACGCTCGGGTTGTTGTTGATTCGAGCTCGAGCCGGTTCGGGCTCGATGACAGCGCTTACTGATGTCTCGTTCAGTTCCTTACATCTGTGAAATTATATGTTCTAAAGAAAATGATACATAGATATATTCTTTACTAGCGAAACATCGATTTTCAATACTAACGATGTAGTGTTTAGCTGTAAAAAAAATTGTACTTTGGTATAAATTTTATAATCATGAAAAACCACTACAAATGCGACGTTGCCAGCCTGCGCGAGATGAACGCTCTTAACTAGAAAGAGAGGTTATTATACAATTATGATAGTTTATGTTACCTTTCTAGAGATTGATTAGCTTTGTGTGAATTAGACTTCTCGGTTTCCGATCCTGTGGTCATGCTCATCTCGCGTCTTTTGTTTCGGCGTTCTATCGACATCTGAAACAATAAAGAGAAAATATTAGCTATAGCAATGTTCATAATCTCAGATAATTCACATTCCATCGCCGCTTAATCAGTTATCGACTTTAGAGAAATGTATTCTAAGTTAATTTTTAAATGACTGTAACAAAAAGTTTTTAGTTGCAATGGAATTTAACCTTTACTGTATGACATTCAGTTTATTGTTCTATAATTTGAAAATTATCTCAAATTCTGAATTCAAAATATAGAATGCATTTACCACTACAAATGAAACAGTCTTCTTGAGTGGAAACCGCAAGACGGCAAACGTAAGGATGGACAGCCTAGGTTTAGGTAGAGTGACGATCTTTGCAATGTGGCTAATAGCAGCTGGATGATGAGAGCAGCCAGGAATCGAGTTAAATGGCGTGTGATTGGAGAGACCTATGTCCAGCAATAGACATAACTATAGGTATGAGAAACAGACCGATTTAAGTTCTCATCTTCCGCAGAAAAGGAAGGATCCTCCGACCAGACGGGTGTTGTGTCTGGTGGGCTTCTACCGTACGTAGTATATAAATATTGTTGCGCGCCACAATTGATGCTTGTACATGGTGACATTAGTTACCACTAGCGCCATCTAGTATCAGGTAGCAGAGCTAGTAGGGTCAAGGTCCTAGAAATTCCGAGAACTATCGACATCGGGTCAGTCGGGACCGGTATGTACTCGAGCGTTCTAGATGTCTATATAGTACCTCTGTGGCACTATATAAGGCCGGTGTGGGCCGCGAGACATAGTGTTGGATAAGCGATACAAGCGAATACATCGAAAGCGATATTCAAGTGCGACTGAAGAGTGATCAATAGTGCAATTGTGTTTCATAATTAGTGTGTTTGAGTTGTAATTAGTGTTGTGATTAAAGTGTCAACTTTTGGTTATTAAATCGGCAGTTTTTATTGTCACGAACCCCAAGCTCGTAACAATATGCTAGTTGCGCGGTAAACTTTGCTTGCGCGATGCAGAATTTTTGTGTGACGTCAGAGTGATGCGTAGTTCGCAGATTAAAGCTGACGATGACTAGTCTTACCTTAACATCGTGCTTGAGCCGCACATACTTCTCCTTGAGACACTTGTACTTGTCCTGAAAGGCTCTCTCCTCGTGCAGGCGTGTGCCGGCCGCGCGCTCGCTGGCCAGACGAGAG
Source organism: Luperina nickerlii (assembly GCA_963855955.1). NCBI lineage: Eukaryota > Metazoa > Arthropoda > Insecta > Lepidoptera > Noctuidae > Luperina > Luperina nickerlii. The sequence goes on from OY979678.1 coordinate 18,042,525, forward strand.
CGAACCTCTTCTAGGTGGCATGCGTGTTGAGTGCGGAGTCTTTCAACCTATACAGGTAAATATTATTTAGATTTAAATCCAAGCATTTATTTCAATTAAACCATTTATAGAACTTTGAACCAGGCTTTTGAATTTCTAAGGAGTCTGTCAGAAAAATTAAGTACTTGGTTTTCAAAAGCGTAGATATGGAGACGAACAGGCAAGAAACTCCATATAAACAAACTTTTAAATAAAAATATTATAGCCATGATGGATCATAAACTATTAAATTAAAAAAAAAACTAAACTAATAAAATCATTCAAGTAACTATAGCTGACTACAGGGTCAACGGCCGCTAGTTACTAATACAGTTACTTGAAATGAGGGTTTTCGTGAAAATTTACGACACCAGTTGGCACCACTGTGACAAGAGGTCTTCCAATATAAAATATATGATGACGTTCATCATTCGATTCATTCATTCGTTCATCATTCAGTCATGACTAAAGAAAATATAGGCTCTTTGACAGATGCCTGGACCTGACGTGTCAGTGCTGCCACCTAGCGAACGTCATTTCACAAAACCCTCATTACAAATTTAGAAAAAAATATTTGTCTTCTTTCGATATCGATACCATACACGGAGTTTCGCTAGCTAATTTAATATCGTTATACAGCATGTTTCAGAAAGGTGTGAAGATAAAGTTTTTCAGTTTGATGGTCTGTCACACCCTTAAATATGACAACAAGTTTGTGATACATGGCTGTTGATAGAAGATAAAACCAAAAAGTGTTTGTTTTATTTCTTAACTAGCTGTGCCCCGCGGTTTCACCCGCATAAGTATCGATCTCGTGGGTATATCGGGATAAAAATCTATCCTATTCGTTAATCCTGGTTATAAACTATCTGTGTGCCAAATTTCATCCAAATCCATTCAGCAGTTTGTGCGTGAATAAGTAACAAACACACTCATAAACTTTCGCCTCTATAATATTACAGTACCCGGCGATAAATATTGCACATCGACCTTTGGAAAGAGACAATCGGCTAATTTCGGCTTCGTAGAGCATTATCTCTGTCGCACGAAATACAAACAGTCCGGTATCTATTAGGAGCTGTTAAAACAATTATGATTTGCTTCTTTTGATAATTATTTTTATTCTTTGTATAAATACAAAAAAAGGTAAAGTTCGATGTGCAATATTTATCGCCGGGTACCGTAGTTTGACTCACCTCGGCTCTATAATCATGCCTCAGGTCCGTGACTCTGGTAGTATGTTCCTCTCTCAGCGACTCTATGGTAGCACTGTTCTCTTCTATCATACGACCCCGCTCTTTGCTCAAGTTTGCTTGCAGTTGGTCTCGTAGTTCTGATATTGTGCGTTCGTTTTCTGAAAAAATACAATTAATGATTGTTAACATTAGACTTGACCTAGGTAACCTAGGTTGTCCGCTTATTCTATTGGCATTAATTAGTCCGCCATCAATTAACGTTATTGTGACGCATAGGCGGATAGTCGCGTGTTCATATCAATAACTAGCTTCACCCTCTCCCAATTCACCCTCTTAGGGGTGAAATTTTGAAAAACCCTTTCTTAGTATACCTACTGTTTACAAAGAACACACCCTCCAAAATTCATGTCTCTAGAACCAGCGGTATCGGCTGTGCGTTGATATATCAGTCAGTCAGGACTTTGAATTTTATATACAGTATGTTAACTAACAGAGGGCGTTCCCGTTAACCCGCAATAGTATAGCAATCAATTAGATCGCCGCACACGCGGCCCGTCATTCATAAATGAATTTATGAATTCGACATTGCTGTCCTTCAAGTACGCGTGTACAGAGTGTTTCTTTAACGTATCAATTTACCATTTTTAGTGAATATTTTTATATAAAAAAAAAATAAAAACATTTTATTTTCGAATGGTAATATTTTTTTTTGCATGTATCGATGCTATACTATTGCGGGTTAACGGGAACGCCCTCTGTTAGTTAACATACTGTATATATAGATAGTCCACCACAAGAAATATGTATATCACTGATTAATTTATAGCCGCGGATCATCCGCGACGGAATATACGCGCGGCATGGCGCTAACCAATGAATGCAAATATACTTTTTTTTAAATGTTTTTTATAAAGCGTTATTATTCAAAGTTAAAGTATTTATAATTACAACCACTAGCAGCGCCCCGCGGTTTCACCCGCATAAGTTTCCCGTGGGAATATCGGGATAAAAAGTATCCTATGTGCTTTCCTGGGACTTGAAACTATCTCTTTACCAAATTTCATCTAAATCGGTTCAGCGGTTTAAGCGTGAAGAGGTAACAGACAGACGGACAGAGACAGACACACTTTCGCATTTATAATATCGTCCCTTTATTGGTAAAACCGATTATCTACACTTTTTTTCAAAAATGAGTTATTTACACCAAGCTACTCAACTTTTTGAGCTCTATCTATAGATAAAACCGATTTTTCGATACGATGCATAGTTTCCGAGATAGATACGCAAAAAAACAATTATAATATAAGATTGTAGGTAACATCTGCATTCAATAACAGCTAAAGTTTTATACCTGTACGATTTTTTTGAAACCTTGCAATCAAAACCACGTTCAGTTTCATATCTCATTTTAGTTGCAATTTGCTTACACTCTGAACATACTGTAGCATTATACTAATACAAATTAAAATACTTTAAATGGTTCTGGTTTTGCTGAATTATTGGAAAGTACTTAGAATCTTACACATTAAAAAGAAAGTAAATAGTTCTACTTGTTTTTAACAGAACATAATCCTTCGCACTTGTGCAGATTTTAATTCAATTAAAAGAGATTAAACAGCTTTATTTGTTTTTCCACAACATCAGAGATCGTATCGTTTAGATTTAAATACAAGTAAAAGCAACTTGAAACCTTACATTATGCAAATTGTATTCTTTGTACGTCAAAAAATGCGAAGACGAAAATATGGAACCTGTGTCGGAGATGACATATCGTAGAATTTTTTCTACAGAATTTAATTTGGGATTATTCATGCCGAAAAAAGACCAATGTCTTTTGTGCACTAGGTACAATCGCGCTAATCCAGAAGAACAAAATAAAATACAAGAAGAATATCAGACACATTGATAGGAAGCAAACTTGTAATCAGGAAAAAAATAAAGATAAAAAGAGCTGAAGAAGAAACAAATTTTCTGTCTGCTACTTTCGATTTGCAGGCAATTCTACAATTGCCATGTACTGATGTTGGTCTCCTTTACTATACAAGAAAATTAACTTTATACAATTTAACGCTGTACGAAAGTATAATTATAAAAATACCAAAAAATCATTACTTACATGAAAGTAAAAACTGAATAAAGTAGGAAAATAATAAGAATGATATATTAGGAAATAATCAACTTTATTAGTAACTTTTTATTTTTATCTAAGTATACAAAACAATTTGTGAAAAAATGGATTCATTTAGATTTTCTAAGTTCTTATACAAAACAATTTGTGAAACCATGAAATTAATTCATGTTTTCACAAATTGTTTAGTATACTTAAATAGAAAAACTAAAATAATGTATCTTTCCTTCATTAGCTGATGAGAAACTTGTAACCAGGAAAAAGATTAAGATAAAAAGTGAGCTGAAGAGGAAACAAATTTTCTGTCTGCTATTTTCTATTTGCAAGCAATTCTACAATTGCCATGCACTGATGTTGGTCTCCTTTACTAGACAAGAAAATTAACTTTTTACAATTTAACGCTGTACGAAAGTGCGCCTCCTAACGAAGCTTATTGTTTTGTATGGTCCAAGACAAATGGTAAAAAGGGAAGTTCAGAAATCAGAACTATTTTGTGTCACTATTTAATTAAATCTGTATCAGAGGAAGTCACAGAAGTCAGTTTGTTCTCTGACACATGTGGAGGATAAAATAGGAATCAATCTCAGAACAAGAACTAAAAGAATCAATTCGTGGCTGCTATCCTATTGTGGGTAATTCAAAACAGCATCCATTTACAAAACATAGAACACAAGTTCTTAGAGTCAGGTCACAGTTACATGGAAGCTGACTCAATGCACAGTGCGATTGAGTCTGCCAAGAAAAATGTTGATCTTTTTTGTATGACTGACTGGATTAAAATTTTCAAACGTGCTAGATCAAAAAAAAAAATACAGGGAAGACACAAAGACTATAACAAAAAATTGTTATCAAGTCAAGGAATTTAAATACAATGAGTTTAAAGACTTTAAAAAATTGGCTAATACAAAAAAATGGCTAAATTTTGAATAGAACCAAAAACACAGATGGACAGTAAGTGAAATGGTTAAAAATAAAACGGATGAAGTACATAAAAGGAGACAAAAAAATATACTATAACTATGTCATGTCAAATTCATTTATGGCAATGGATGTAACTGTTTCAGACACACAAAATAAGATTAATATAAATTCAGCATCGACATCTTCAGCACATGGACACTACAGCTATGCAACAAGAAACAAAGCAAAGCGATTGGCAGCAGAACAGGTAATTGAACTACCAACTACCTCGGAACTCCAGTTCCCACCGCTAGAACAATATGTATGATGGACCTCTTCCAATAACGGAAGCTAAGGAAAAAGATCTCATTAATCTATGTGAGAAGGGGTTATACCAGAAGAGTACCATGGATGGTACGGAAGTTTGCTTGTAGATAGGGATCGCATTGAACGCGTCCCTGGTGTGGCCGCCTATGAAGAGTCAGAATCTGAGTCATCTGTGGTCAGCTTCCATGTAACTGTGACCTGACTCTAAGAACTTGTGTTGCTGTTTTCAATTAACCACAATAGGAAAGCAGCCACGAATTGATTCCTATTTTGTCCTCCACATGTGTCAGAGAACAAACTGACTTCCGTGACTTCCTCTGATACAGATCTCATTAAATAGTGACACAAAATAGTTCCGATTTCTGAACTTCTCTTTTTACCATTTGTCTCGGACCATACAAAACAATAAGCTTCGTTAGGAGGCGCACTTTCGTACAGCGTTAAATTGTATAAAGTTAATTTTCTTGTATAGTAAAGGAGACCAACATCAGTGCATGGCAATTGTAGAATTGCTTGCAAATAGAAAATAGCAGACAGAAAATTTGTTTCCTCTTCAGCTCACTTTTTATCTTAATCTTTTTCCTGGTTACAAGTTTCTCATCAGCTAATGAAGGGAAGATACATTATTTTAGTTTTTCTTTTTAAGTATACTAAACAATTTGTGAAAACATGAATTAATTTCATGGTTTCACAAATTGTTTTGTATAAGAACTTAGAAAATCTAAATTAATTCATTTTTTCACAAATTGTTTTGTATACTTAGATAAAAATAAAAAGTTACTAATAAAGTTGATTATTTCCTAATATATCATTCTTATTATTTTCCTACTTTATTCTGTTTTTACTTTCATGTAAGTAATGATTTTTTGGTATTTTTATAATTATAAAAAAAATAGACCAGGCTTGTTGTAGTTCGTTGTATGAACATTTTGCAGATAGTCTACCACAATTCTTAATTTTACTCAAGCAAAACCAATTATAATTTTTTAAATTTCATTTTGTAGAATGTTTAAGAGTGTTATTTTTACAGTTGTTTTTGGTACCTTATTACTTTCTTCGAAAGGTTACGATGAAGCTATAAGATAAGCTCCAAATGATTTAATTAATGATATAATATGCTTATGTCGTTATTCAGGAAAAACCAACTAAATGACCTCCCTGAAGATAGTGTTTGGCATTTTTTCAAGCATTATCAATGAAGTACTTCTATTTTTATGATTTACAAACGTACTTTATTAATTTTATAATTATAATTACATGACTGCAGGAAAGATATATGTAATTTAGTTACATAATTATTCTGTCAAACTTTTAAATAATTATTGCTACAAGTTTAGTTTTCGGTAGATAATCGGTTTTACCAATAAAGGGACGATATTAGTATGGATTAACCCAGTGACAACCGTGATGACAATTAATAGAGAAATAAGTATGGAAGAAAAACACCTAAATAAATTGAATTAAGGGTGGGAAAGTGATGATAACCATTAAAACTTCTACAGGTAATTTGGAATTGTCGAAGAGTCGTTCAATTAGAAAGTTAAAGTCGTTCCAAAGTGTAGTAAAGAAAAAAGAAAAACACGTATTTAAAAAAAAAAGTGGCACTCCAGGAGTGCAGACAGAAGTGAAAACAAAACAAACAGAATACTTTGCCATCACTCACTGACATATCGGATATACATTAAAACCGAGTACATCCCGAGGGCAGCCGAATACATCAGTCACACGAGGAAGTCGAAGTGGATTACCTATTTCCAATTGTCGTTGTTGTTCGATCAGCTTATTTCTGTACTGTTGATGTATTTTGTTCATATTGTCTAAATGTTGCCTCTCTGCTAATTCGATGTCCTGTTGGTTTCGTTCCTCAAGTTCTAATGTCGCCTGTTCTAGGGTTTGTCTGTGTGTTTTTTCTGCTAATGTTAGTGCCTGAAGATAGAAAAACAAATCAGGCTTAACAATAAAATAATGAATTGTAGAAAAATAACCGTTTAGTAAACGCGCAAAATTCAGTGAGGTATTTAGGACGATTTTAACCATTGGAACTGAACGCGATCAATACATCGTAACGGGGCTCAAGAGCTGTCAGTGTCATCATTGTTGCGAAATATTGATACTGACAGCTCTTGAAAGCGGTTTAGTAATATTGTATAATATTATTAAACCGCTTACGGTCAATTATTATAATATGTATTACTAAACGTGTTTTTTTTTATATCCCATAACTCTATGGTCATATTCTATAAGTAAAAATAATACAAAAAGTCCCAGAATGTGTGGTCCAAAAATGCATAATTTCGAAGATATCATGTATCTAAGTTTCACTGATAAATACGAGTAATAGCAATCATACATATTTTTTTTTCCAGGATGGGAAATCATCAAATGAGCCCTCCCGCTCTGGGTGAAGCGGAAGGGAGTGTCAGACTCTTACTGACTAAAACCCACCCGTGTTCCTTCCTTAGCCCTTTTTTTTCAGGATGGGAAATCATCAAATGACTCCTCCCGCTCTGGGTGGAGCGGAAGGGAGTGTCAGACTCTTACTGACTAAAACCCACCCGTGTTCCTTCCTTCGCCCTTTATGTTCCGGGCCAGCGGTAACCCTTTCGGACAATCCCGCTGACCCGGCAGGCTTCGGCCCTTACGGGCCCCTTCGTTTAATGCTGACATCTCTTTGAGGCGCGCGTGATAGTTAAGAAAGTGCGACGTTGTATATTTCAAGTAAGGGTGTTTTACATTAATAATCTTGACTTTGTCGAATTATTTTGTATGAAAAATGATAATTGAAAAATAAATTCATGCCAGTTGATTCTTTGATACGGTCACATTCATACGGTACCCCAGTTGGGATATCAAAAAAAATACAAATAAACTATTTGTAATATAATATATTACAAAAATATTTTAATTGAATATTGTGAATTTATAATGACAATAATAATTAATGTACCTACTTTGTCGTCGTCGGTTATAGCAGGTATACACAACAGTTAATTTCGATACAACATAAAATGTATAGGCATCGAAAATGTAGATACCTATAATATTAATGTTGGTTAGTAATTCTGACATTTCTTTGTGTTGACAACAAAAAAAGTTTCAAAACCCTTACCTCATCCATCTCCTTCCGATGTCTCTCAGCCTGTTCACTCAATCTCATTCTCTTCTCCGCTATAAACCTCTCCTCCGCTTCTCGTAACTCCTCCTGCAACTCTGCTCTTAACTTCCTCTCCCTAACCGACCACTCTACTCTAATACTCTCCAACTCTTTCTGTAAAGCTAACTCCAGTCTTCTCCTCTCATCTGCTTTGTTCCTCTCTATCAAATCTCTTGTCCCCATGTCAGGAATCAAAGGGGACTTTATAGGCTTTTGAAAAGACTCCTCTTGGGTCTCGAATTGGTATACTACAACTACATTGTCCGAACTAGATTTTCCTTGGGATAGTATTACTCCGTCTAACCTAGGACTCGTTACGCCTTTTCCTAAACTTGACGCAGAATCTGAAGATTTTACTTGAGGTGATATTGACTTATTTAACGGTTTGAAGGTCGATAAAGGACTCCAAGGCTTTGAGGCAAAGTCTAGTCGCGGTGACCTCATTTCTGAGCCCAAACTGGGTGTTGGCGAGACTCTGATTTGAGGAGACTTCATGTTAGATAGTTCGTGAGATTTCGACTTTGGCTCGTCATCTACAATGGAAGTTTTCTTCGAATCTTCAGAATCAGATGGTACTGCCTTCGAAAAGTCTAATATAGGAACTTTAATTTGAGGTATTTGTATATTTTCACTTGAACGAATTTTCTCTGAACTTATTGACTTTTTCTCAGAGTTTTCTTCAGATTTTGGACTGTCTTTCTCTATATCTTTTTCGATTATATTTTTGTCCTTCTCGTTAGAATCGTCAAGGTCATTTAGGTCTAGATTAGCGAACTCTCTTTCTGGCGAATCTATTGATGTTTCAGATTCTATACTCTCCATTAGATTTATTGATATTTTGCTCTTTTGAGGTATCATTGGTGATCTGTAAAAAACACCAAAAATATAGTCATGTCGTAAGTTGTCAAAATATTATCGTTCACATCACATGCACTAAAACGATATTAAACTCGTCCAATACCCAGCATAATAAAGTGTGCCCAACATGTGAAAAGCGGGTAATAATCCTCTCTGGCGCCTAAGGATATTTGCAGCATCAAAAAAATCGCATGGGCGCGCGTTGCCATCCCAGATCCAAGGCTGAGACCCTTCAAATCGAAACACAGCAACTGTGCCTGGCGGCAGAAATAGGTATGGTGGTCCTTTACACTGAGGTACTATAAAGTCTGTCCAAATAATGGTTTCCAATTGACATTATTTCCACTCCCAACAAATATCAGCTTTACAACAGTGTTGATTACGTTGATTTCAGAATGGCTAGTAAAATTTAAAAAATCATAAAAATATTGAAAATTTATAAAGGAAACTAAACTTTATGTAAAACTATTTCTTCCGGATTGAAATAAATTGGAAAATAAATTGTAAATTCAGTTTACATACCTCGGCCTGGTCTCCTTTTCAGACAGCCCAGGTTCCTCCAAACTAACAGGTAAGGTATCTATATCGCCCGGTCTAACTAAGTCGGATATCTTTTGGAAGTTCTTCTGAAATAGGTCGGGTTTGATATAGTCTCCGGGTGGTGGTCTTAGGACACGTCGACGAGGAGAAGTGCCGCGAGCATGACTTTCGCTTTCTGTAAGCAAATGTAAGAATAAGTGTTTTTTTTTTATAATTGGCATCATGATGGTCAACCTAGAAAGTTGTCGGCTTTTTTTCAGGATGGGAAATCATCAAATGACCCCTCCCGCTCTGGGTGGAGCGGAAGGGAGTGTCAGACTCTTACTGACTAAAACCCACCCGTGTTCCTTCCTTAGCCCTTTATGTTCCGGGCCAGCGGTAACCCTTTCGGACAATCCCGCTGAAGAAGGAAAGTTGTCGGCTGCTTAACCGGGATTGCCTGTCGGTTTCTCAATAAATTAAGGCCTCCAACCAGGGCTTGAAAAACTTAAAAACCGGCCAAGGGCGAGTCGGGGTCGCACACGAAGGGTTCCGTACCACAAGGCATAAAACGCCGAAAAAAACGTTGCTTTTATACCCCTTTAAATTTTAACTTTATAGAAATATATCATCTGTGAAAATTTCAACTGTCTAGCTATCACGGTTCATGAGGCACAACCTGGTGACAGACAGACAGACAGACGGACAGTGGAGTCTTAGTAATAGGGTCCCGTTTTTACCCTTTGGGTACGATACCCTAAATATTAATCGACTACGCGCCTAGGACCGCCTGTGGTGGGGTACGGAACTGCTTAGGACGTCACTGTGGGACCGCAGCAACGCCGCGAATCATATTTAGATTAACATACAACCTGCCGGTCGATTCTGTAAAAATCTCACCGTGAAAACTTAGGTGAAGTGAGTTTGTTTCTGCTAGGAATTGACACTATTGACAGCTCACTCCACGCTCACTTCACCTAAGTTTTCACGGTGAGATTTTTACAGAATAGCACCGCTGATACTTACTTGCCAAATTTAAAAAAAAAAACGTAAGAAAATTAGAATTTCGCAAATTCGCAATTCTAATTTTCTTCTTTCGCCTTCTAGATGAAATCCGATTCCGTTTTCTTTAAACCTAATTACAAGTATTCACACTCCGTTATAAAAACATATTTTCACAACTTGAATAACATACCGTCAGAATCAGAATCTCTTCCAAGATCTGACAATCTTTGCTCCCTATTAAATATCGGCAGAGGATTGGGTCTTGGTAACAACGGGGTTAAGAACCTTGGGTTCTTCGGTATTGCAGGGGGTGAAGCGGGTGATAGCGGGACGTCAGGAGGGGAGGGGAGAGCCGGCGGCCAATCAGGATCTAGGAGCGGTAGGGTAATGGGGTTATAAATAAATCTAAAGCTAATAATGTAAGCTGCTGAGCACTAGGTCCTGGGTCGGGCAAAGTCATTATCAACATCTGCCTAGCCTTTTCCCAACTATGTTGGGGTCGGCTTCCAGTCTAACCGGATGCAGCTGAATACCAGTATTTTACATGGAGCGACTGCCTACCTGACCACCACTACCCAGTTACTGGGCAATACGATACCCCTTGGTAAGACTGGTTGACAGACTTTCAGCTTCTGACTACCCGTAACGACTGTCAAAGATCCGCGAATGACAGCCGGGACTCACTTTGAAAGTGATTGATCAAACGGTGTTGGAGTTTATCAATACTATACAATGTGTAACTGAATTAATGCACATTATGAAAGTAGTCAGAATCGCTTACTGAGTTCTGTCATTTTTAATATAGGTAATTTTTTATCCCAAAAATAATTAAAACTACGTAAATATTTACAGTCACAATTTACATTTACAGACACAGTCCGCTGTATTCAAAACATACCAAAATGGACAAAGTACCTATTACGCTAGACCCTTATACGTGTGCGACTGTATTCCTGCGTAGATTTGTAATGTGACCATAATTTTCTCTGTATTATGATTATGACATAATTTTCTATTATGTTTGGTGGTATGCGTTAATTCTGGAACATGATGTATACGAAAAAAAAAGGAAATATAAACCACACTTACCAACAGAATCCCTTTCAGAACTAGACCAACTCTTCACCTCCCTCGGACTTTCATTAGGTCGTGGCGGCAACGGCGGCCTTGCAGCCAGAGGGGACAACACAATCTGGTTCAGCGGCGGCATGGCCGGCGGTATAACCGGCGACGACGGCACGAATGGTGATGATGAATGAACGAGTGGTGATGACGGAATGACCGGCGAAGGAATGGAAGGTTGCGGAGCGGCCGAAATGATTGAGCTTTGACCATCGTTTTGTTCAGAAGAACTGTTTGAACCAGGACTAACGGTCGGTTCGGGTAGGTTTTCGAGTTTGAACCTGTAAGAAAGCAGAATTTTATTCAGATTTATTTATTTATTTAAACTTTTCGCACAAAAAGGTACAAAGGCGGACTTAATGCCTTAGGCATTCTCTACCAGTCAACCAAGGGTGGTGAAGAGATTCGTGTTTGGACTCAGATTTGGATTTTTTACAACATAATTATCTAAAAGTAAAGCTGGAAATGGTGATTACTGCTTTGATTTTATGCAAGACTACATTATGTTGTTGTATTTTTTACACTTCACGACGCAGGTCTTTGCTGAAAAGCTGTATAAATTGTTATTAATAGTAGATCTACATTTCGTCAGTTATGTAAGTGAGGTGAAGTGAATGAGTGGGTGAGTGAATTTTTTTAATGATGATTTTTCCAACTATGGATTATGTGGCATTCCATTGAATACTTTAGTACGGTATTTGTCATCTTATTTTAGTATCAGTGCACTGAGACATGCCATTTTGCGTCCTAAACAAGTAGTTTTAAAGACAATAATCGCTTACCTAACGCTTTTCCGGTCCTCTTCAAAACTAACAGGCTGCTTCTGTCTCCCTATAAACATATTATCGACCTTCTTATGGTAAGTGTCTGTAATTTTCTCCCTTAATATTCCTTTAGGAGGATCACTCTTTGTTACTGAGTCTATAGGCAAAGATTTGTCTGTGTCGGGGCTGGGGAGATCCGATTTTGATACTTTGAGGAACATGCTGCCTTTGCCTGCAAAAAAAAACACGATTTGTGAGTATTTTCTTGGCAATCTCTTAGCCCGAAGTTCGAGATAAAGTAAAAGTTTTAACTATAGTGCGATCACATCAGCTTTATTTCAAAAACAATCAATTAACTTAATTAATTTTGAAAACCTTGAGTTAGAGCATAAAATATTATAGCGGCACGAAAGCATGACGCCCGATGTTCATTTATTTATGGGTAATCCGCAGAAAAAAAGAAAATTCGGCGACTTTTCATTATTGGATCGACTTTTGAAATCTCTAAACACAAAGCAACTGTTTAAATGCTTACATCGTAAACCTTGTTTTATCTGGAAAATAAATTATGATGCCAAACGTATATTAGGCCCATTTTAGTAATAATTAATAATATTGTCTTAATTATTAATAATCAAATCAACATACTGATGTTGATTTGATTATAGTGGGTTGGGGTAAGTTCTGCTCTGAGATAAGATCGTACGAATCAAATTCCCGGCTTATTTGGCAATATTTTATAATGCGGATAACATTGAATTCTACGCCATTTTATTCTGCCCCAAAGGCGATCAGGGCAATTTTTTTTTGTAATAAAATGGCACAGAATTTGATTCATACGGTCTTATCCCAGCGACGACCTCACCCCAACATACCTTATTGCCATTTTGAATACGCAATAGGTACAATAAACAACATTATTTTAAAGGCAATACTTGAGTCCTGGTCTAGGGCCTAAGTATTAGACCTTCCGCACTATTGGCCACAGTGACCAAGAGGCCGTTAGCGCCGCCCGCACACACCGCATAAGGGAGGCGGCACGCGCATTTATTTATAATTACCTGTCAAAGTCAATCCCCGATCAATCTTGGTGGACATCAACAACGGACTGAAATTCTCTTCCTCAGGACTATTCAACACATGCATCTTCAGATCAATAATCTCTGATTGCTGTTTAAACAATAACTTCGGTCTTTCGGCTCCAAACGCGGGTCGACTAAGCAAGTCCCGATCTGAGGTATTTCTCATGAGACTCGGTTTGCCCGATAATGATCCATCTACGCTACGTCTTAAGGGTGATATTCGTGTTTCAGATAGTTTCTTGTCGAGTCTGCTAAGGGGAGATGGTGGTGGTCTTCCTAATGGTGCAAGTCGTCGTGGTCCAGTAAGTGTTGGGTTTTCTCTGACGTCAGAGGCATGGTTTTCGCTGTCAGTACTAAGCTCTTCATCGCTTTCGACTTTTGTTTCTACTCGTTCTAAGTTTTTTGTGTTCTCTTCTGATGTTAAGAGCTCCTGTATAACGAAAAAATGTTTTAATACTGACGTATTTCGATAGTCATAATGAGATTAAAACTAACATATCATAATTTCGATATGTCTGTGTATTTGAATCTCTGTGAATTTTAATTATAATAAATACATAATTATAAATTATTGTTTTTTGTAAGTAGGTTTGTACAAACACTGTTTATTACATGTCAATCATATTTAATACAATACAATACTAGATGAGGTCGGCGTTTCTTAACCGACTACACTGAGAAGAAAGGCCGAAACAAACTCAGAACAGTAAATACATATTTGTTACGGCTGCGAATCATATTTTGATCGACGTACACATTAATACTGGCCAGCAAATTGCAAAAAACGTAAGAAAATTTGAATTTCGCGTATTACCTTAGCGTTTCCCCCTTAATTATGGTGATGACGTCAAATTAAAAACAAAAGCATCTCTAAACTATATAGTTATGACTCGGTCTGACCTAAGTACCTAATATGAAGCAGTCTTCAACAATAACACAAATATAAGCATAACATAGCATTGTCTTAACACAACAAACCAAGCACGTCACAAGAAAACGACACAAGAATCAACCACACAGTTTCACAACACAAAAAAATCACAAAGCAGACACACACACACAAACACAAAAGTTAATATTAAAGTAACAGGCGCGTCCAATTAGTTCAAATTAAAGGTTAATAGTGTTACAGCAAAGTTATCGCGTCGTAAAGACATCGACATCGCTAACTCGTAGGCTCGTAGGTGTGAACTGACAGCCTTGGACATGCAACGATGGCTGCGTCAATTCTTAATGTACAAATCGATAGTACTGTTATTTACGTTATGGGAATTTTCTGTACGATGGCGAGGAAAAACTACGTGCGCTAGAAATATTCTATACAAATAAATAAAATAGAAGTGTCTTTTTGTAATCTATACTAATATTATAAAGCTGAAGAGTTTGTTTGTTTGTTTGGTTGAACGCGATAATCTCTGGAACTACCAGTTGGATTTGAAAAAATCTTTTTGCATTTGATAGCCCAATTCTTGAGGAAGGCTATAGGCTATTTAACATCACACTATGATCTTTAGGAGCCGAGCAAAAAGAGTCGGAAAGAACGCTAAGAGAAAACGAAGTGGTGCGATAGGGTGGGTCGGGGGAACAAGAAATTTCACGCGGAAGAAGTCGCGGGCAGAAGCTAGTGTCAAAATAACAGCTTTTTACTGAATGCATATGGATATACCTATACGGTACAGATGTTCTATCTCACGAAGTCCACTCGACCTCGGTTGTAGTAGTGACGTTTTCCGATATGCGTCTGTGTGCGTGAACCTAGGTAGCGTTAGCAATAAAAACCTTACGTGGATTTTCAATTATTTTTTTTGATGTTCGAAAATAATTGTTTAAAATATATTATAAAAAGAATATATGAAAGTAGGGTAGTAATAAAACAAAATAATTAAATTCAGAATCGCTGTTGCTGTCGTCGGAATCATTATTACGCACACTAAAACAATATAGGTACATGTGCATGCACAACTACAAACATAGTCAAACGGACCTCGTGAAATAGAATATCTATAAGTACATAAAATAAAATATTTTTTTCAAAATTTGTTGTCTATCTGTCTGTTCTTGCTAATCGCCGAAACGCCTAGACTGATTTTGATGAAATTTGTTAGGGGGATACTTTGAACTCTGAAGAAGGACATTAGCTTGCTTGTAGGGGAAAACCAAAGAAACGAAGGATGGACTGAGTGAAATATGATATGGTTAGAAAGGGGATGACAACCGAGATGACGGGTCGGCTTCCAGTCTAACCGGATGCAGCTGAATACCAGTATTTTACATGGAGCGACTGTCTATCTGACCTCCACAACCCAGTTAATATGATACCCCTTGGTACGGTCAGCATCAAAAGTCGATTAACACTTCAGTTTTTTTAATCTTAGTTATTGAGCAAAATATTTGTTAAAAATTGCATCGTACTTCTGCTGCAATTTTGAATAAATGTTTTGCTCAATAACTGAGATTAAAAAAACTGAAGTCGTGTTAATCGACTTTTGATGCTGACCGTACGACTGGTTGTCAAACTTTCGGGCTTCTGACTAACCCGTAACGACTGTCAAAGATCCACGAATGACAGCCGGGACCAACGGCTTAACGTGCTTTCCGAGGCGATTAATAGAGAAGTATGGAAGTAAAAGACATATTGCGCCAACCCCAAATAAATTGAGACATGGGCAATTAGCTTACAGGAAAGTTTTTCCAGAAAATAAATAAATATTTTTTTCTCCAAGTACTTACTAGTACCTCCTACTCTACCTGTTAATAATTTGCGGGACCCTAACCGCCTCTAGGTTGGAGGCGTAACATGGAGTAGAGTAGTCAGAGATCAGAATGGAGTAGGTTGGAGGAGGCCTTTGCCAACTGGCAAACGGACTTACAGAAAGTAAAGAAGCACCAAATACGCGAATAATTTTAATTATCTAAAATATATATAACAGTGCAGTAGTGAAAGAAACAATTGTATAATGTCCGATTAAAAGGCTTTATTATTATAACCGCCTCTAGACGTAATAACAATAAAACTTCTATTGTGTTCCGTTCAGTGTCCTTCGATGGGGAAATTTCACTGAAATGGGTTCAATAGTTGAACCGTAAAAACATACCAAACTAGAACACTTTCGTTTTTTTAAATATTAAGGGTTGCGACCTTAAAAGGTAACACGGTAACTTCATATTACGAATGTTTTCACCGAAGGATGGTGCATACTAATATGTTAAATGTATACACATAGAGGCGAAGTTAAAATACTACCAAAGATAAATAGAAGATAAACACGCTAATGGCTAATGAGACACAGACTTATGCAGATTGGATCATACAGGTGCACACCAGTGGCAAAGGTTCCATACAACTCGAATTCCACCGGCTTCCCTTTTAAAAATGGCACAGTCAGTATTCTATAGACAAATAATATAATCATATTAAAGATATCTACTCCGGCTTAAGGCTCATACAAACAAACAGGCGCGACACGACACGCGACACAAAGGCACCGCAAGTCGCGCAACGAGGGGTGCCTTTGTGTGGCGCGTGATTATATCGCGTGTCGCGCCTGTTTGTAGGAGCCTTTGCCTCATACAAAAATTGACCCTTTGCTACTGGTGTACACGCACTTTGAAACGCTTGGCTGACTTATAGGAACAGGCGGGATGTCGAGATTTATTGAAGATTTTTTTTTATTTGAGATGGGTTTGCTCTTGACTCTAGTCTAGGTCAGAGGTGACAGAGACAAAGTCTACGATGGAGTGAGCTTACCCAGAAGAAGCCTGTTCACTCTAAAAGTACTCGCTGCGCCCCGCGGTTTCCCGCGTAAATATCGATCCCGTGGAAATATCTGTATAAATAGTAGCCTATATGTTAATCCAGGGTGTCAGCTACCTCCGTACAAAATTTTATCAAAATTGGTCCAGCCGTTTTAGAGTGTGAAGAAGTAACAAACATATAACACACACACTCACAAACTTTCGCCTTTATAATATTGGTGTGATTACTAGCTTTTGCCCATGGCTTGTCCCGCGTGGAGGTCGGAAATGATCCCACAGGAACGTACTACACAGATAAAAAGTATCCTCTGTCCGAACCTAGGTTATGGTCTACCCATATGCCAAATTTCATTAGAATCCGTTCAGCCGTTTTAACGTAAAAGCGCGCAAACAAACTCACTATGATATTTATAATATTAGGATTATTAGGTAAGTTCAATAGGAATATATTGTACCTACTTACATAATTATAATTCTTCCGGAATAAATTCTCTAATGGCCGATTTCTATATGGACTGTCATTGGTTAAAATTAAGACTCTTGTATCTTTACCAATAATGAAGCCAAGACCTCACAGGTTTGCATAGTAGACCCTCCCATATGGAAGCTATCACAGGTAAAATTTACTTACGAATCTATTTATATGCCCAGTTTGGCAATAAAAGATGCTACATTGGTAAGCAAAACGATTCGTAACCGAGCATAAATAATGTTGAAAACCGTCTCAAAATCCGTTGCATAGTTTAGAAGAACAACGCGGTCACACAGACACACAAGAAAATCCACTTTTATTTAGGTATAATATGTATAGAAGTAAAATTTAACGGCCCTGAATAGTACGCTAAATACTTGGGTTTTTTTTCTACGACTACAGGTCGTGAACTCAATCCTCACGCGATACCTACAGACGAGGTTGTGACAATTTTGTACTTCAATTTACTTCCAGTAAAGCCCATTTTCTCTCAATGTTCTATTAAGGGGGACGTACGTGTTCCACGCGCGCCTCAAAGAGATGTCAGCAGCAATTGAGCCCGTTAGGGCCGCAGCCTGCCGGGTCAGCGGGATTGTCCGAAAGGGTTACCGCTGGTCCGGAACATAAAGGGCTAAGGACATAATTATAAGGGTAAGGGTATAAGGGTGGCATATAGTCAGTAAGAGTCTGACACTCCCTTCCGCTCCACCCAGAGCGGGAAGGGTCATTTGACGATTTGATGATTTCCAATCCTCAAAAAAAAAGGGGACGTAAGAAAATTTGAATTTCGCGTGCTAACCTATTTCGCTTTAAAAATTTAGAATACTAAACAAAGCATGTGATACTCACCCTACATGTCTTCAAAGATTGGTAAAATATTGTCAATAGGTATCTCATACCTCAATGAATATAGGAAAATAGCAAGTGCGATTTGGAGTCGCGCACTAAAGGTAATAGTAATCGATGTGACTCATAGTTGTTGGTACTGTTTAGATTTAGCAATTTGTGCAAAACAACTTCATGTCACTTACTGCAATGAACATTTTATCAGGCGTTTTTTTGTGACGGTGAATTCGTTTTTAGTCTACCTGCATTTTTTATGTCTTTTCTTGTTCTTCGGAATACATACATATTTTTACAGCTCCAGTTTATAATTTCGATATTTCCTGCCTAATTACACATCTCAACAGGTACCTAATCTGCATTCTCGATTTATTTGTCAAAACTGTAAACAAATACGAGTTTATGGAAAAATAACTTTAAATCCTATACAATAAAGTTTAGTTTATGCTACA
Source organism: Luperina nickerlii (assembly GCA_963855955.1). Taxonomy (NCBI): domain Eukaryota; kingdom Metazoa; phylum Arthropoda; class Insecta; order Lepidoptera; family Noctuidae; genus Luperina; species Luperina nickerlii. The sequence goes on from OY979678.1 coordinate 18,061,121, forward strand.
ACTTCAAACATTTTTATAACTTGTTCAATAGTGCTAGTCACTCTGAAATCAATTTAATTCCCATTAAAATAAAGTTGATATTTGTTTAACTTGAAATAATATTAATTTGAAACAAGTTTAAATATACTTTACACTAAGAAAGGGTTAAGACCCTGGCAGCTGAGGGTGGATTATATTAGGAATTATAAATGATGTTTATTCAATAAATTGGTTATAATAAATGTCACTTTTAAACGTCAATTTGGTGTTTCCTAGCCAACCAAGAAGAAACACCGAAACATATTCAGAGGTCAAAATCTCTTCTAGTCTATACAAATTACTTGTAATGGTCAGATCATATGAGAACCATGCAGGTTTAATGTGGCCTCTTGAGTCCTCACTCAAGAGCCCACATTAAACCTGCATGGTTCTAAGCAAAAGCTGCATTCATTTATAATATGTATAGATAATTTGTGTTTGTGCTTCCTCAAACACAAACACAAATTATCTATTATATCTATACCTACATATTATAAATGAATGCAGCTTTCGTGTCTGTCCATGGGACCACGTTGTTCTTATAAACTACGGAACTGATTTTGATGTGGTTTTCACGATTATTTAGAGAATTTAATCCGGAAGGTTTATGTGTATAATGCATTCATATTAAACTTATATATAATAAAGAAATCTCAATGTTCTGTCAAGTCGTAAAAGTCGGCGTGTCGCTAGTTAAATCTAAAAGAAGTTAGAAGTTTAAAGGTTCACCTGAACAGAAGCGCAGGTATCGTCTTGCATGGATGCATCCCGCGCCTTTTTCACCAGTTCTCTGTACACGTGGTCGAGTGGATGCTCCCATTGTGTGCTCTTCGTGTCTTCGTTGTAGTAGTAATGTGATTGTATCTTGTCGTCATAACTGTGTAGAGTGAATAAATTAGAGATTAATCAATCTGCCTAGCCTTTTCCTTGCTATGTTGGGATCAGCTTCCAGTCTGACCAGTGAATTGACACTATTGACAGCTCACTCCACACTTACTTCACCTAAGTTTTCACGGTGAGATTTTTACAGAATAGCACCGCTGTTTTTAGCTGAGATCTGAGGGGCAATTCCCATAATTTTAAGAATGTTCAGTCTGATCTCAGTCCGTAATTCCCTACATTTCTGACATTGATTGTAACCTGGCGGGCAACTGCCCGATGATTCATGTCGGGCCGTTGTATGCTAGTTGTGCGGTAAACTCTGCTTGCGAGATGCAGGATTTTGCGTGACGTCAGTATGACGCGTTGTTCCCATGTGGCGTTGTAGATACCGCTACAGCACTATTATGGGGAAAAGGGTAGCCTAGGTAGGCCTTTGTCCTGCAGTCGGACAATACAGGCTAGTTAAATTAGATTTTACTCTGACACAACAAAGAAAAATTTGGCACTATACTTATAACACAACCATTTTATTCCACACAGCTAAAGCAACACCACTATAAAAACGTGAACCCACATGAACTGGACAAAAAAAAATAATTTATGCAAATAAAAATCGAGACTTAGGTACTAAAATGTTGTGTAACAAAGCTATAATAATAAGCTGCAGAACAAAAGAATAAATCTGTAGGTACATCTATAGTCATATTTTTTTTTTTTACTTTTGTGTAAATTCTTTCCAACATAAAAATACAAAATGCCTGAATTATCTCCTAAGACTAATGTTCTATAGTCCGACTTTTAATTAGCTGCAGTAAAATGACACTTCTTAGTAACTTATTTCGGGCTGAGTTTAGAAATATGCATGTCAAATAAGTTTTGTTTGTTACACTATTCTGTACTAGAAAACAAGATTTGGTTGATAGCTGTAAAAAAACAAAAATACGCCAATTTCAGTCATATGTAACACAAAAGCTGTCATATTACTGCAACTAATTAAAAGTCCGACTATAAGTTTCATGGTACGATTTATTTTTTGATTTTATTTAATTTCTATAGCTTTTATACATTATGTAGATACATTTAGAAAATAAATTTTAAAAAGCAGGAGCTAGTTGTGCACTTACTAAGCTTTCCATGGTGCTGGTAGTGCTTGCATGAGCCCATCTTTAGCCAATGGCAGGAGATGGCTCTCGCTTTCAGGATCAATGCCCAGTTGTGCAGCATAGTCAGAGATTTCTACAAATGCAATAAGTTTTTATAAAACAAATTTCATTAAAATGTCAGTCAGCAGTTGGCTTGCTAAATGTTGTTGATTTCAATAAACGAGTCTGAACCTTAGAGTGCATTAACTCCCAAGGTTCAGGCAAAATTATAAGATGAATTTTAGAATCGAACTTAAAGTTTGAATTAGGTAAGTATGTACTTACATTTTAAAGAGGTTCACATTAAATCAATAATCATAATTATAAAGGCAGAACTTAATAAGCAAAGGAATCTACAGATTTTAACCCTTATTTCTTTCATTTTTCCCTCATAATTTTGAATCAGAGTCACCTAAAACTTGATTCAAATTAAAATTTGAATTGATCAAATTAATCTTGATACAAATTAAAAGACCCTTAAGAAATGGATTTCTCGTTTACAAAAAATGTATGGACTTATATACGTACAGGAAATTAAATCTAATAGCTTATACAACAATATTCACGTTGAATTATAGTAAATTTTAATGAACAAACCCTCGGCCGATGGTTGACTGTTTTCATCAAATATTTCACGGCACACCACAGGCGAAGACATCGTGCCACCATATCATTATTTCATTCTAAATACACATAGCCTGCCGTAGTACGCCAACAAAATGTTTCCTTTTATATAATTCATAATTGAAATTCGATATAAATAATTAAATACGGCAAAAAATTTCACCTTCCGCACACAGAAAATGCTGTCAAATTATCTCTTTTTTTTTTTTTTTTTTTGGCACTAGTTGTACTTTGTGCCATTTTCAGGTAAAAATTTGGGAAACAGGGAAATAAAAAACGGAACGGAAAGGATTACAATGATAGGAAATATGGATCAGGCAAGTCATTAATATGATATGTTATGTACAATATAATAAATAAACTAAAGTTTTATATCATTTTTATACAGAAAAGAGGCAATTATATCATAATAAATTATTGGGTTATGTAATAAACAAATCATACGAGTGGGGAAAGGGGTTTTTATACTAATAAGGGAATCAAGGAAATCAGAACGGTAATGACGAGAACATGAAAAAAAAATATGGTCCAAGGTACCAACATCTTCCCCACATTCACATATGTTATCCTCTACAATATGGAGCTTGGCAAGATGGTGAGGAGTACATACATGACCCAAACGCATACGAATGATTTGACTAACAATCAATTTTGAGCACTTAACCTTGAAAAACCACGGCTTAATAAGAACATGAGGTTGTATAAAGTAATAATATTTTCCTTTCGTTTGTGCGCTCTCTCCCCATGAGACACTCCAGGCATCGCGAAGGTATGTCTTGGGTAAATTCATGATATCATGGGAAAAGTTTAAATAAGGGAAAATGTCTCCATCATTGACAGCCTCCTTGGCTAAGCCATCCGCCTTGTCATTTCCCTTTATGCCACAGTGGCTAGGAATCCAAACAAAATGTACAGATTGCCCCTTCAACCTTAGTTCATATAATACATTCCTAATATCAAATACAACAGGATAGAAAGCCTTCATTTTAAATGGGAACTTCTCAATTGCCTGTAACGCACTCTTAGAGTCGGAAAATATAACAGTATTTTGTAACTTAGCTAACAAAACATATTCTAATGCCTTAAATAGACCAAAGCACTCCCCTGTAAAAACGGAAGACTCTGGAGGAAGTTTTATTTTTTGAATAATCTTGTACTGTGCATGAAAAACTCCTACACCTACACAACTATCCAGCGTTTTAGAAGAATCTGTAAATATTAGGTGCCAATCTTTCCATTTATCATCAATCTTACTGATAAATTTAGAATTCGCTCCAGAATCAGTTTTGGCGATACCCATATCATATGTTATTTCAGGCTCTAAAAGTAGAGAATCAAAAGAGTTATCATTAAATATTGCTAACTTTGGTGCATTATGCACAGGCGATGCAAGTAACTTAAACTTCCTGTAACTAGTAATTAAACAAGGAACAGATTTGCATCTCCAATAGTTGGAGGTTTCAATCAAAGAATTTAGATTATCTAACCTAATGATTAATGGGTGATTGGAAAATTGCATGATTTTAAATAGATACCTATCAGCTAACAGCTGTCTTCTCAAACATAAAGGAGGTTCACCACACTCTACTTGCAACGCATTTAAAGGACTCGAACGCATTGCACCCGAAATAATTCTGAGAGCTTTAGATTGAATATTATCTAACTTTTTGAACCATTTTTTATTACCACCCTCTAATAAAAAGGTACCATAATCCAAAATACTACGAATTATAGCATTGTATAACAATTTCTGGTTAAAAGGGTGAGCACCCCACCACACACCCGAGAGGCATCTCATAATATTCAACTGCTTTTCACATCTATCCACTATATAACTTAAATGAGATTTACCTGTCATTTTCTTATCCAAAATTAAACCCAAGAATTTAGCTTCCTCCCCAACATTTAGAGTATGATTGCAATAGGAAACTTTAGGTGGCGGAAAATCCCGTTTTCTTGAAAACACTACTACAGAACTTTTGTTAGCTGATAAATCCAGCCCATTATTATCAAGCCAAGCCTTTAATGACGTGAGGGATTCTGTTAATAAATTACATGCGGTTGGGATAGACATGTTTATTGAATAAATAAGTAGGTCATCAGCGTATTGTAAAACACTAACGATACCATTTAAGGACGCCTCAAGATCATGTGTATAAATGTTGTAAAGTAACGGGCTCAGTACAGACCCTTGAGGTAATCCCTTATAAACAGTTCGTGAAAGTTTAGTACCTTGGTTTGTTATAACAAATATAAAGCGAACAGATAAAATATTAATAATAAAATTAACTAAAATTGACGGCACCTGCAATTTCATTAGTTTATTTTTGAGCACTGATATGATTACATTGTCATAAGCTGCCGAAACGTCTAAAAATGCAGCAACCATCGATAAATTATTAGAAAAGGCCAAATTGATGTCTGTGGTAAAGATACTTAAACTGTCTGTGGTACTTTTAGATTTACGAAAGCCGTATTGAGAAATCGAAAGCAAATTATTTCTTTCGATATACCATTCAAGACGGTTCTTAACCAGGTGTTCTGCAATTTTAACAATAACCAAAGATAAGGCTATAGGTCGATAAGCAGCCGGATCATCTGGAGATTTTTGAGGCTTTAGTATAGGGACTATTTCTTGAGTTCGCCAAGAGGTAGGAATGTTCCCAGAAATCATTGTGGAATTAATTATTTCTAAATAATATAAAAGTGAGGAATCTCCCATATTTGAAAAGAAAGCATAAGGTATTCCATCTTCTCCAGGACAAGAATCTTTAACACTCGACAATACCCCTTTAAGCTCGTATAAAGAAAAAGGTAAGTTTAAACAATTCGAATCTTTTATTCCAGGATATAATGCGCAACAAGGCATCAAAGAATTTTTTTCAGGAGCTGTTGCAGCGGCCAATCTATCAAGAAAATCGTCTGCTAAAGCAGGAGACAACTGAACACCACAGCGGTTTTGATTAAAAGCATTCCTAAAACGCTTAATGTTACTCCAGACCTCCGAAGGACAAGTTCTAGGAGAGAGAGAGGCACAAAATGATCTCCATCCCTCAAATTTCCTTTCCTTCAAAAAATCTCTAGTCTCATTAATTATACCAGTAAGTTTATTTAAATTTTCTTCCGACATATCCTCACCATACTCTCTTTCCGCTTCCTTTCTTCTTCGTACTGCATATGAACATTCAGTATTCCACCAAGGAGGCATAGGTACATTTTTTGTGCGGGAACTTTTTATAGGGAAAATCTGATCCGCTACTTCAAGCATGCAAAGAGCTAAGGCTCGAGAGCAAACATCTTCTCCTCCATGAAGTATTTCAGGTAACTGTGACACTTTGACTTCAAGGACCTGTTTAAATTTTTCCCAATCAGCTCTACCCAAACTGTACTTTAATCGAGGGGGACGCTTTTCACTGATGGGATATTTGTCAGGGGATGCTATTACTAGGGGAAAATGATCACTGCCTAGTGTAGAAGAAGAGAAGACAGACCAAGTGAGTGATAAGGCCAAACTAGGGGAACAAATCGACAAGTCCACAGCACTCGGCAATTCATTGGGCTTGGTACGTCTAGTCGGTGTCCCAGTATTTAATACACATAAATTATTGTCATCTAATATTTGTAGCAAACGTACACCATCACTTTTATTTTCACCGCATCCGCACGTCTGATGATGACAATTAAAATCTCCCATTATCAAGACAGGGCTTTTCAATGAACAAAAAATATCACTCATCTCTTGTAGAGCAGCGGAGGAAGGCTTTGGAATATATACAGAGGCATAAGATACATTATTTACACGTACAGCAACGAAATCAACTAAAGAATACTGATTGGGTAATGCAATTTGAGAAAATGCAACATTGTTTTTGATTAAGATGGCAACACCACCGTAGCCATCAGTTCTGTCATTACGAATGCAAACATAACCTGGAATACCAAATATTCGACCGTGTTTAAGCCATGTTTCACTCAATGCAACAATAAGTGGTTTATACTTGTTAACTAAATAGAAAAGATCAGTTTTTTTATTAGTCACTGACCTGACGTTCCATTGAATAATCAAATCCATTATCGTTTTTCTCTGTCAGTAATTTACAAATCAGGTCAGCGTTGTTCGGTTTAATGTATTTCTTAATTTGTAACATCTTAATAAGACTATTAATTAGATCCATAATCTGATCATGGTCTTCTTTTTGTTCGGGTTTATTCTGTAGTGCACACCCATTACTGGGACTTGGTAAACTGAACTCATTTATTAATGCATTGTGTGCTGCTCTGTCATATCCAGACGCAGATTTAGGAGGCGAACGTGGTTTTTTAAATACTGTTTTTTTATATGAAGTTGTCCTAGGGCTATTATTCACATTATCATTAGTGTGGAAGTATGCGGATTTGGAATCTGATTGAGAAATTTTACTACCTGAAACAACTTTATCTGCATAAGACATAGAGGAAGATGGATGCAACTTACTAGCCTCCAAATAAGAAATACATGAATGGGCCATAGTGTTTTTGATATCTCTTTGTCTCTTAAACTCAGGGCATGCTTTATTTATAGCAAAGTGAAAACCAGAACAATTTGTACAAGATGCACAATCCTCCTCAATGCTACAAGATTCAGCTGAATGATTTTGTCCGCATTTAAAACATCTCGGTTCTGCAGCTCTACATTGTAATTTTGTATGTCCGTACCTACAGCATCTAAAACACTGAATGGTGGGGTACACATATATATCTACATTTAATGCATTATAGCACAGTCATGAATATTCTCTTTGGTAGAATTTGTCCATCAAAGGTTATAACAATGGATTCTGAAGGTTTCCAAACTGGGCTACCGTTAATCTGCACTTTATAATTTAATCTCCGAATTTTAATGACCTTTCCACACCCAATGGGTGTAGAAATATTTGCTTCGATTTCATCGAATGACCATTCTGAAGGAACACCGCGCACTATTCCCATTCTGGTTACATTGAATGTCGGGATAAAGGCTTTGAATTCGTTAGTACTTAATAAGTTAGATTTTAAAAAATCATTTGCATCATGGAAAGTCGAAAATGCAACTGCACACTTATTGCGGCCTATCCTTTTAATGCTTCCATTAATTATATTTTTAAATCCTCCCCGTTTCATGAAGTTTCCAAACGCAATGGGATGTAATACAGTTCCACTATTAGGTAAGTCGGTGATGCGCTGTACATGTATCAAATAAGGAGATACATCGGTATGTATGTACTCCTTCCTACCAACCGGCTCAAAACTTGCTTGACTAGGCTTTGACTGTGACTCAAGTTGGGACGATGCTTGGTTACCATGGGTACTTTCAAGAACAGTCTCTTGGGGATTACAATTGCAATCTATGATACTGAGTTCATTCTGGCCATGACCTTTTCTGCTGCGTTTGCGTATTTTACAGGTTTTACAGATTCTCCTGCGTTTTCTAGAAGACTTTTCACTACTATCAGTGGCCACTGAACCATCAGTGTCCATGCCACTTTTATCTACGACATTATCATATCGTGACATGATAGTCACATAGTTTGCGACATCCTCGGGGGGATTTAGGCCGCCGCCTAAATCCCCCTGCAAGTTATTAGGGGGGTCGTTCATACAACCCGGACTTCGGGACTAATCATATAATATGTATAAAAAAACTTACCAAATATTCACCTACGAACACTACTACAAATATATACAATTATTATACAAAATTATATACAAAGATAAGACTCAACTGATCCGTTTTACAATAAAAATTAAATTTCAAGAATTTGAAACAACCGCGCGCAACCGAAGTTTCCCGCCTTTTTTCGTTGAAGTTGTTAAAGTCAATTATCTCTTTTTGACAAACTCAATAATTTATTGCCAATACAGATAAGAGATAGGATACGAACGGAATCTATTGCCATTTAAAAATTTATAAATTCCTATCTAAACGTTCGCGTTAAGCTCTTTTCAGACTACGCTATAATATAATAGCATATAGTTAGTTAGCACATCAATATCGCTCGCCATACATTTATTTAGAACACGTTCACACTTTGCTATATTATTTAAATGTATAGCGAACGATAGTGTTGTGCTGTTGTGCTATATGCTACTATATTATAGCGTAGTCTGAAATGAGCTTGATCCGTGAATAGGAAGCTTTGTGAAGCGACTACTTGTTGGTTAGAAATTAACAGAATGGCAAAAAATTCATGAACATTCAAATTCGAGCCGCCACGTTCAGGAATTACTTTCCAAAACGGTTTATTTTAATCCATTATTTAGATATATACTGAATACTATAGAAAAAATTTAATTGTTTTTTATTATTTATTTTTATGTTTAATAATTTGTTGTTGTTAATTAGATAATTTCATCGCCTCTCAGATGTACTTAGCTCGTATGAGCGGTAAACACTTGATGAACTTGTTATTGTTTTACAATAATTATTATGTATTTTTAAGATAAGAGTAGTATGTTTAAAGATTACGACTGAAGGACATGTATCCATGGTCATGAATAAATTAATTAAAAAAAAAAAAATTCAAATTCGAGTTTGACATGTCACGATGGTGCGTTCAATACCACCAACCCAACTACTGAATTCGTTTGCAAAACAATAAAGTTTGATAAACAGATTTTTGCAAAATTTAAATTACACAAACTCTTATAATCCATTAATCATATAATTAATTTAAATACTCTAATTAGTAGGAAAATTCAAAGATTGATCTAATAGAGTCACATTGAAATAAATTCAAAATTATCTCAATCTCAAGGTTCCAAGGCAAAGTTCTGAATTTCTGAACGCAAGTTAGCAAAACAACCTCAAACGGTGAAGGAAGGAATCGGAATTTGTTGAAGCATTATTAAAATATTGTTCAAATATGGCATTAGTGAAAGACGTCGCAGCTTTATATCAAAATTTAAAAACTGAGTGGGCAAAGAAGCCACGTAAACTCGACAAATGTGGTGAATTATTGAATAAAATAAAGGTAAGCTAAGAACGATGACTGGACACTAATCTTTGTTTCATCTAGATTCTAGACATTTAACTATATTTTATTTACAGATTGCACTAACGCAGTTAACTTTCCTTCCGAGTAATAATACGGCGGCTAATCAGAAAGAATTGATTTTGGCCCGGGATGTGCTGGAAATTGGAGCTCAATGGGCTGTTGCTGCAAAGGATGTCAAAGCCTTTGAGAGATTCATGTCTCAGCTGAAATGCTACTACTTTGACTACAAGTAAGTACAAACAATCAGTAGGCTAGTCTAGTAATTTACCATAGGTACAATCGCCGGCATGTAACTTGGCAAGAGTTGTTAGATGCGTTTTTCCTTTCTTTAACTTCCTTCTAAACAGACATGTTTAAAAATAATCTATGGCAATAACCATAGTATAATGACACACAATAAAAGTGACCATTTTCTTGTTGCACTAAGTGTACACGCGCTAACTTACTCCCACTCCGCCAAAACCTTCCCAAGTTACGTGACGGCGACTATACAGTCACATTTTTATGCTCATTCATGATGATGATATTATGATACCAGTCTATTATTGTCCCACTGCAGGGCAAAGGCTCTCTTCTCATACAGAGATGGCATGGGCATTAATCATTAATATAAACAATGTTTTGTGTTTGATACTATCTTATGCCTAATGCATTTACTCAGTTCACTTGTAACTAATTTCTTTGTTATTGAGTCTAAATAGTAGAGTGATGAATAATAATTAGTAGTGAAATTGTTTATAAATTGAGGTTGAGAGCTGGCCCATTTCGCAATAAAAAAAAATTTCCGTAATATGCATAACCCTAATCTATTGTTGTCAGTGTATATAATACTAGCATTTTCACTCTTAATATAATTTATTATTGCAACTTTCAGAGACCATCTCCCAGAATCCGCATTCATGTACCAGCTTCTCGGTCTCAACTTGCTGTTCCTGCTCTCTCAAAATCGTGTAGCTGAGTTCCACACAGAGTTGGAACGTCTTTCAGTAGACGTGATCAGGGCTGACCCTTATATCAGGCACCCATTGGCTTTGGAACAGTATTTGATGGAGGGCAGCTATAATAAGATCTTCTTGGCAAAGGTATAAAATTAAAGTAAATTGATTATTCTGTAAATAGGATATTGGAATCACTTTTACAAGTAATATTCTAAAAAAATATGCTAAGTGGATTCGAAATTTCCTATCTGACTACCTCTAAGAAGAAATGGCGAAACAAACTCAAGTACTTATGTTAAGTGAACCATAAATTAAAATAAGTTAAGCTCCTTCAGCTGCTATCATAATAACTATTATTATTTTCTATACAGGACAATGTACCAGCAGAAAGCTACACCCTCTTCATGGATACCCTTTTAGAAACGGTCAGAGGAGAGATTGCCGCATGCATTGAAAAAGCTTACCTGTGCATCTCATGCGCTGAAGCTGCTAGACGACTGAATCTACCTTCCCAACAAGCTGTGCATGAATATGGCAAGAAGGTATGAACATAAATTTACGATATTTTTTCAGACTGAGTTATTTACCTCTAACTACAGAAAATGACCTGCAGTGAAGGTATACATCATTTATTTAACCCCACTTAAGCATGCTGTTTCCTGTAGTCTTTCTCCCGCAAACGCCTTTTGTAGTACCTATGGAATGGCCAGCATAGAACAGACCACTCATTGCTAGGATGACCCACAAAATTCACCCACAGCACGCATTAGGGTAACAATTACGACAGGAACGATTAGAGGAATCGTTCCTGTCGCAATTGTTACCTTATTACAAAAAAAAAAGATGTTATTTTTCTAGTAAAACAACATTGTTTTCTTTTAACGTTCCAGCGCAATTGGGTCCTAGGTGCAGACAACTGCTACCATTTTAACGCGGCTGAGGAGACTTGCGCTGCTGCCGCTGGAACACTGCCCTCTGCCGAACTTGCGGGACAAATCATCGAATACGCCGGCCATCTTGAAATGATTGTGTAGTTATACTTAGATTTTTATGTACAATTCGTAATTAAATTTCATTTACTTATAATTAATAAAGATTCTTTTTTATTTGTTTCTTGCATGACCCTGTATTCTCTCGATAAAGATTTTACCATCAATAACGAATGTAATGAGAAGTATACAAGTCCACACAGACTGAAATCGCTACGTGCGTGTGTATCTAGCATAATGTTCATGCTATAGTGTGTTTATTGCACTTAAGGCGAAAGCGCCAGGGTAGCCCGCGAAATTCAATTTTTTTAGGTTTTTTGGAATTTGCTGGTCAGTATTAAGTTGAACGTTGATTAATATATGAATCGCGGCCGTAAGAAATATGTGTTTACAGAATTATAATCATTAAAGTCATCAACACAACTCTCTAAGACCACGTAAGTCCAAAGGACTTACGTGGTCTAAGTGACTAATCAACGTTCAACTTAATACTGACCAGCAAATTCCAAAAAACCTAAAAAAAATTGAATTTCGCGGGCTACCCTGGTGCTTTCGCCTTAACGAGCTTGTCCAGAAAGGGCGAATTCGCTGCGACTCTCTCGTGCGTATTACGCGCGACCGTTGCGTCCAGAACGCGAGAGCGTTTGGGTTCGAATTTCATTTGTAAGTAGAAAACATGGAGTCGAACGCTCTGGAGTTCGCGCGTCAACTGGACGCAACAAAGAGTCGTATCTCAACTCGTGCGAATCAAGCGCGAGTCGAGAGTCTGGCGAACTACACGCGATTTACGCGCGGATTTTGAAACCACGCGATGCTTGTGGACGCGATGTATTGGCGCCTAGTATCTCGTTAACGCGCGAGTCGTTTCGCGGCGAATTCGCCCCTTCTGGACAAGGTCTTATTGATTGGCAATAAAAAGAGCTTAGTGTGATTAATTTCCTCATCGAGTGTTATAACTTACAATGCCACACATAATCAGCTAACCTTTTTTGGAAGCATTTGTTACGGGGAGAACGACAGGTTTAAAACTATGTAAACCGCTTAATAGTTTACTTAGGTACACTAAAGTTACTCCCAGAAATATGTATTGGGTGAGAGTATTGTGATAACGAAGGATAGACACCTCATTCTTTCATGTTGCCTGATGTTCTGAGTTAGCGACAGTGGCGCTCCTCGTAACTGCAAAGACTAAATCGTATTCAGAAGTCCACTGCTATTCTAGCACGGATTGGTTTAAACATTACTCCAGTAAAAAATCACAGGTACCTACTACAATTTTCCAACTCCAATTAACTGCTATACTTGCGTTGATTCCAGACAAATTCAGTTTTAGAATAAAAGTCAAAGTTAATTTAAGTTATTTAATCATGACCATAATTTTACATCAAATTCTACACATTTCACCTGAATAGAATTATGTAGAATGTTCTTAACTAGCAGCTTGGACCTCTTGAGTTAACGAGTCCAAGTTGTTTAACTTTAACAGCTTGGTAAAGTGCTCCAAAGCAAGTTTGAAGTTCCAATTATTAATTTCCAAACACCTGAAATAAAGTATACATTTATTTCTTACTGTTCTTTTTTATAAAATTAATTCTAAATTATGTTAGTAAACTTAAAAACCTTTCACTAATGTTTTTATCCATTGTTGTAAGTTTCATGAAAATTTTAAGAAACTTGTCCCGAAGATACTCATCTGTTGTGGATTCTATTTTCAAATTAAAATTCTTCTGTGAAATCTGTAAGAAAATAAAATGAAAACAAGTTTAGTTATCGTCGACATTGTCCTAAATAATGTGTGAATAGGCAGCCTTAAAACCATGTGTAGCTAAAACATTTTTTTTCCTATGGCAATAATTCCATCGATTCAACGACGCCGCTGTCAAACATTGCGTTTTACGAGGAAGTAGTTTATAAATTCACCTTTACAAACGAAATTAATTTTATTACTTTATTCCGTACAAAATGAAGAAACACCAAACAAGACAAAAGACTATTAACGACCCGGTTATTGTGTCGCGTGTGAAGAATTACCTTGCCGAGAATGTGGACAAGACATTCGTCGATGTTAGCCAAATGGCGCGTTCATTGAAAGAGCGCTACCGCGAATACAACAACAGGAGCGACAACGCCTTCTGTCAGATGGTGGAGAGTGCCTATAAAGTCGTATTACAAAGCTACGGACTTGATGGAGCTTCCACATCCGACGGATCGGAAGAAGAATCTGATTTAGAGCTATTAGACGAGAATAGTAGTGCATTGAACGACCGCCTGCTCGCCATGTACAAGATGCAGGATAAAAAACGGCCGGCAACCAACAGGCGCAACACGGATAAGACGGGAGAGCCTATAGATATATTGAGCAGCGATGAAGACGGCGGTGCGGCGCCTAAACTACCGAAAATCAATGACCAAATTACCATAACCCCCCACATACCAATCAGAAACGCAAACAGTACCGCGACTGAGAGTGCGCCCGCCAAGTCGCAACAGAATCAACACACAAATGAGAAAAAGAGGAAAGCTGAATCAATCAAAATTGCACCACCAAAGAAAAAGGTTGATATTGGTAATGTCAAAAGTGTTAAGGTTAGTTTTGATGACATTGGTGGTATATCTGAAATCATCACCCAGATCTGTGATTTAATATTACATATGAAACATCCAGAGGTATACAGTCAGTTAGGAATTAAAGCTCCTAGAGGGGCATTGTTACATGGGCCACCAGGGACAGGAAAAACTTTATTGGCACATGCAATTGCTGGAAAACTTCAGCTGCCTATGATTGCCATTACAGGCACAGAGCTAGTAGGTGGAATGTCAGGAGAATCAGAAGAAAGAATTAGAGAGCTCTTTGAGAGGGCAGTTTCTGTTGCTCCTAGTGTGTTGTTTATCGATGAGATTGATGCGGTTTGTGGCAACCGAGTACATGCTCAAAAAGACATGGAGAAGAGGATGGTTGCCCAGTTACTGGCATCCCTAGATTCATTGACTGATACTAATGCTTCTGTTCTCATACTTGCTGCCACAAACAATCCCGATGCCTTAGATCCTGCCCTCAGAAGGGCAGGACGCCTCGAACAGGAAATCACATTAGGTATACCTTCATTACATGCTAGAAAAGAGATCATTTCTATACTTTGTAAAAATATTGCTTTAGGTGAAGATGTGAACATGAATGTGTTAGCTCAAATAACTCCTGGCTTTGTTGGGGCTGATTTACAAGCACTTGTTAATAAGGCTAGCACTTATGCTGTTAAGAGAATTTTTACACAAATACAAGCATCTAAAACTACACAAGAGACAAAACCCGCTGAAGTAACTCCACCTAATGATGAAATAACAATTATACCAAATGGGGACAAAGCAACTGAAGAAGCTACACCAAGTGCAGGTGATGCCCCTGAAAGTGTTCCAGAGCCTGAAATCCCACCAGAAATCCCTGAAGAACCAATAGAAGAATTGAGTGAAACAATTGTACATACAGAAGAAAATCATATAACTGAACCTATCAAGATACCAGTCGATCCTGTTGATGAGGTATTACGCCTTCTTGAGGACATGCCTTACACTCGGGAAGAGCTGAATGGGCTTGCTATCAGACATGAAGACTTTGTTAAAGCGCTCAAAACTACTAAACCTTGTGCAGTAAGAGAAGGTATTGTCACTGTCCCTGATGTAACATGGGATGATGTTGGATCATTAAACCAAGTTCGTAAAGAATTGCAGTTGGCTGTGTTAGCCCCAGTGAAGTATCCAGATCAGCTTGCAAAGCTTGGTTTATCCGCTCCTAGTGGAGTATTGCTTTGTGGACCTCCTGGTTGTGGTAAAACTTTATTGGCAAAGGCTGTTGCAAATGAAGCAGGAGTGAACTTTATTTCAGTGAAGGGTCCAGAGTTGTTGAACATGTATGTTGGTGAGAGTGAGAGAGCAGTTCGTACGTGTTTTAGACGTGCGCGAAACTCGGCTCCTTGCGTTATATTCTTCGACGAATTTGATGCCCTATGTCCACGGCGTACATCTCAAGACCACAATGGAGCTGCCCGTGTTGTAAACCAATTGCTCACTGAAATGGACGGTATAGAAACCCGTGAAGGGGTTTTCGTGTTGGCAGCTTCGAATAGACCGGATATCATTGACCCTGCGGTTTTGAGACCGGGTCGTTTGGACCGCGTTATGTATGTCGGGATGCCGGCGAGGGAGGACCGGTACGATATACTGCAGAAGCTTACCAAAGGTGGCACAAAGCCTCATCTGGGACCTGACGTAGATTTACAAGTTATTGCCGGACTTTCGGACGGATATACGGGTGCCGATCTGGCTGGTTTGGTGCGAGCGGCCGCAACGAATGCACTGACGAATCACATCGCAAATGGCACCCTTGATGGTGACATTTTTGTCAGTTTCGAAGACTTCAGAACTGCGCTCGCGAAATGCAAACCATCTGTGTCGTCGAAAGAGCAGTTGCATTACGAGAAGCTCAGATTGAAGTATGCGTCGGGAGCCGACGATAGAGACATGGAAATGGAAACTGAGCCGTTAAATGAAGAATCTATGGACACAGTGTGAGAATCGTTCAGTTGTTTACAGACTTAACGTTTTCTTTAGATTATCGTGGCCTTTATGTTAAGTGTATTTCGTACCAATAGTGCCAAGTTGTTCCGTTTAAGCAAATTGTTAGGTCTACTTTTAAGTCCATTTCGTTATTAAGAAAAGCAATAAATGGAATGGTCAATATGCTAACAATCAACGTGGAATACTATTTTCTGTGAATAATCAGAGTGATAAAGGTAGATATCTCATCAAGCTCTTTGTAAACAGCACATTTTAAATTCAAGGATATGAATAAAGATGATTATTTTTTTCCTACAATTGTGTTTTTATTATCCTCTTTAGCCACTGCATTTATGAGAAAATGTACTACTATTTATAATAATAGTAAAGGTCAAGTGATGTTGATAGCAATGCATAGCTAACATGTCACACTTTACACTGTGCATTAAAAAATATTACATACTTTAATAATACAAAGGTTTTATGAACATAATATTGTTATGTTTTTTAGTTACTTTATTCATTATTATCTATGTTTGTTTTCTTTCAAATGTTACTCATCTATTAATAGATTACCTACTTCTAGCTATTAATTTTTATAATTATTTTTTCATATCTGACTTCTGAATGTGCCCATAGAACATCGAGCGGCAATTGTTCCATATTCGAACCCGCATCTCAACATGCAAATCCAATCAATACACGTCGCGTTGAATCAAAGAAGTATTCAAAACAAATTCATGTTTGGATAATTTCCATTTGGCGCCGATGACGTCACATGCACATATTTAAGTTTGTTGGGTGCAATACAAACCGAGTTTTACCTAACTTAGTATTGTGAAATTAATAATCTGCCTAGTCTTTTCCCAACTTATTTGGAAGTCTAACCAGTCCAGTTTTCCAGTCTAACTGGATGCTGAATATCAGTATTTTACAAGGAGCGACTGCCTATCTGACCTCCAAAACCCTGTTACAATGCGTGCCACGAAAGATGAGACTTGACTCCGCCTCCCCCGCTCTTTCCGCCGCCCCTATGACGTCCGGTCCCGTCCCGCACTCAGACCTCATACCGCTAAAGATACCTAAAATCGTGTACTGCGCATGTCAAACCACGTGGTGTGTCAAGTCTCATCTTTCGTGGCACGCATTGTACTTGTAACACGACAGTCACGATACCCCTTGGTCAGACTGGTTGTAAGACTTTTATAGACTTCTGGCTAACTGTAAATATCTACGCATGACAGCCGTGCTTTCAGAGGTACAGAGGGGTCTCGACATATAATGAATGGCCACCCTTCCACGACCCGACTGCGGCTAGCATAGCTTCACCTTCGATCGATTCTTGCGGCCGTTATCATTTATACCCACGACTTGTAAAATGTATATTGCAGCAAATATATCCTAACTAATATTATAAATGCGAAAGTTTGTTACCTTTTCACGCTTAACCACTGAACCGATCATCCTGAAATTTTGCATGTACGTTGTCAGGTGTACAGAAACGGAGATAGGGTAACTTTCATCCCGAAAAAAGTGCTGTTCCCGAGGAAAACAATAATAACGTTATTATGATAATAGATGGCGCCACGTGTCTTTCGAATAAAAAAACAGGACAACGTCTGTTGGATCAGCTAGTTCCTTATACATATTTGCATATGGCTAGAAAAGGGTGATTACCGTGATGACGAGTAATAGAGGAGTAGTAAAGAAAATGACATGTTGCGGCGACCCCAAATAAATTTGGAAAAGGGCAAGAACATGAAGAGCGAATCCTCGAATTATCGCAACTTTGTTCTTTTTTTCTGAGCGAATCCTGCCTGTGAATACTCAGGCTATTTCAAAATCCCGTGTATATGACAATAGCTTCTGCCCGCGACTTCGTCCGCGTGAAATTTCTTGTTACTACGACCCACCCCGTCGCATCGCATCGCCTGCCCGCGCTATTACTTCGTTTTTGCTTAGCGTTCTTTCTGACTTTTTTTCTTTTTGCTCGGCTCCTAAAGGTCATAGCGTGATGTTAAATAGCCTATAGCCTTCCTCAAGAATTGGGCTATCAAATGCAAAAATAATTTTTCAAATCCGACTGGTAGTTCCAGAGATTAGCGCGTTCCACCAAACAAACAAACAAACAAACTCTTCAGCTTTATAATATTATAGTAATATAGTATAGATACTAGGTGTTCGTGCCGCAACTTCGTGTATTTTGTACTATTCAACATTTTTTAGGGTTCCGTAGGTACCTCAAAAGGTTAAACGGAACCGTTATAAGATCACTTCGTTGTCCGTCTGTCTGTCTGTCGGTCAAGACCCTTTTTATCAGGAACGCGTGGAGTTAACAAGTTGAAATTAATATCGAATACTCAGGACTGCAATCCCTTGAACATATTCTGTCCCACTGTTGGGCAAAAGTCTCCCCATACTTTCCATCCATCTTTGCCTGCTGCCTTTTCCGACCAATCAGTCAAGAACGAGTCTAGGTCACCGCACCAGCGTTTCTAATGCCTGCCTCGGTGACGACGCCCGTCTTCAGGCGCCCACTGCGTGACGACACTGGCCAACACAACCGGACGACACAACCCTACTACAATCCTTTATTTTTGCTTTATCTAATAAGAAGATGCTGTTACAAAATGTGAAAGTCTGTGAAGGTAATGTCTTACCGTATTAACTCTGAACGCTGCCCTCGAGGCCGCAGCGCTCGGTTCGTGCCAGTATACCATTTCGTTTTGAATCTTGTACTCTGTCCCGTCTTCGGAATGCAATACTACTGTTCTAGTAAATGACAGGAGGTGTTCATCTTCAGCTAAAGTTTCCGCCGTCAGCTTTAGTACGCCGCTGATTCGAAGGACTGTTGTGTACTCCTGGTAAGTACAAAAATCTTATTGTTAACAACAAAACTTGTCTTCTGAATTCCTCGAAGGGGTTGGCAGACTTTTTTTTACTAGAGAAACCTATATAACATCCGATCGATTCTGTGAAAAACTTACCGTGAAAACATCATTTTCATCATCATCCACAACCCGACTTTACCCACTGCTGGTCCTCTCTTTTCTTGTGCCAATCCCCATGCTCATGTGCCAGTCTTATCCAGGTTTTGCCCGTGATGGCAACAATATCGACTGCCCATCTGGCCGCAAAAACTTAGGTCAAGTGAATTTCTAAGTGAGTTGTGAATAGTGTAAACCCCTAGCATCAGGTGGAATGACAGTTCAATTCTAGCTCACTTCACCTAAGTTTTCAAGGTGAGATTTTTCACTCAATAGACCGGCTGTTTTCTTGTCCCAAAAACCCCTTTAACATCGTTCTATTTCTTTAAATCGTTTGTAGTTGACAAAGACAGCATGATGTTTTAAATACGTTCAGCCCTAAGGCCCACTTGCATCACAAATCACTAAATGCGTTTAATGACAAACGTATTTTAAAACATTTTCTGATTCTGACAACCGTTTGAAGATAAGACAGACAGAGCCAGGATGATGTTTAAAATATATTTGGCGGTAAACTAATTTCGTGATTTGTGGTGCAACCGATCCTAAATGTATTTAGTCATATTAGGTGCAAGCAAGCTTTACACCCTGTTTGGAGGTTTCTTAACCGGAGTTTATCTATTCGATAATGATATTATTTCCATATCTTCTTTCTGAACACTCAGATCGAATTGATTGGTTGACTGATTGAATGAAATATTGAGAGTTTATTGTTGACCTCAGAAACTACACGTTAGTGTATTAATATCAGGGGTGCACTTGTGTGGCATGATTCGGCACAGCGGGGCAGCAAAATCGAATATATGTATGTCGGAAATACGTCTTTCGTTTGACTGATCGGGACACCAGCGCCATCTGGTGGCGCTTGAGATAGTCTAGCCTGAGTTCGAGGGGTCGACGACAGCGCGACAGAAAAATGTGGAGCTTGGACTTTGGGCATCGTACGAACAACATCTGCTCAGAAACTGTCCCGCGTTCCGTATCTGGTTGTGTCGTGTACCTACAGTGTGTGATTCGCTGGTGTAATTAATTTTGTCGTGAAATTATAATCTGATTTGAACTGCAAACGGTTTTTCTATTGCCCAATAACCAACACTACCCAACAGTACGCCCACAGTAGTTAAAATATGGCTGATGATAACGAGACACACATACCTTCTCCGACATGTAGGTACATCTATTATGTTCTGGAAAAAGCCGCTCCGTTTAGCTCGAATTGAATCGAGCCGCGACCAAAACATGATTCAATGAAGGTAGGTACATGCCAAACGGAGTTTGTTGATCGGCACGAGCCGAATATTTGTATATAACTTGGGGTCGGCTTTGTTGTTCAACAAATACTGCCGAATCTAACGTGCCGACCCGATCAAGTGTGTAGCACCTCGCAGTTCACGACTAATACAGCATTGGTTAAAATCTGCGTTTACTCACAGTATGATACAACGCATCCACGGTGAAGGTGAACGGATCATGTTCGGTATGCGGCCACCTGTTTATAAGCTTGGTGATCGCCATCGCTCCAACAACAGAGTCGGTCTCCCCTTCATCTAGAAACCGTGCGTATAGAAACAGGTTTCTGAAACTCCTGTATATTTGACCGTAGCCTGAAACAAGAATATAGAGGATGGATTTATTGAAAGGGTATCGGGATTTCTAATAAAGGAGGCAGAAAGATTTTATAATGGAAACAGCCGGTCGATTCTGTAAAAATCTCACCGTGAAAACTTAGGTGATGTGAGTTTGTTTTTGCTAGGAATTGACACTATTGACAGCTTACTCCACGCTCACTTCACCCAAGTTTTCACGGTGAGATGGTTACAGAATCGCACTGCTGGTCTATGAACTAATAACGATACGGTTTTGATATTTGTGTCGGGATACTTCATCTATACCGTTGTGCAAAGGGCCATCAATATCTGACACCGCAATTTCAAGCAAAATTCCATTTTCAAGCGTAATCGTAAGCGTAAGCGTAAAAATTGTGTAAATTCTAACAATAGGTATTTACCTATTGTTAGAATTTACACAATTTTTAAGGGCAGGTATTTTTTTTCAGGATGAGAAATCATCAAATGACCCCTCCCGCTCTGGGTGGAGCGGAAGGTACTGACTAAAACCCAACCGTGTTCCTTCCTTAGCCCTTTATGTTCCGGGCCAGCGGTAACCCTTTCGGACAATCCCGCTGACCCGGCAGGCTTCGGCCCTTACGGGCCCCTTCTGGTGAAGCTGACATCTCTTTGAGGCGCGCGTGGAACACGTACGCGCCGTCCGGCACGGGCCTGGTCCTGATCGGACGGTGAGCTACCCATTATTCTCCGCCCACAGGCCCGCGCCTACGGTGGCCGGGAGTCGTCGCGCGGCTCCCGACGCCCGGAGCGTCTCCCGCGGCGGCAAGTGCAGGTATCCTAACTGTTGTAGCTACAGGTAAACGTTCTTAGGAAGCTGTCCTTAACTTTTAATGACATTTTGTCTGCATTTACAGATTTAAAAAAGAAAACACCAAAAAATGGGCATTGTAAAAGTGTATTTTTCTCAAAATTGCCATGTCAGATATTGATGCCACTTTGCACAAGGGGAAAGGTGGGATGTCCTTACACAAATATCACAAGCGCAGTGCTATTGGTCCATAGACCACTTTCGCCCAGTATCTTTGACATAAATATAGCATTGCTTAAATTTTATCATACTTACGTAATTTGTAACAATAAGTAATAGTCAAAGTGGCGTCGTCATCATACATCCCTTGTATTGAAGGTCTATGGTCCGGCCCAGAGTCGAACAATGGAAAGAATGTTTCTAGAAACTTCTCCGCTACTTCTTGCGCTTCTTCCGGACAGTAGTTCTGTTTGTGATTGGGTAGTTCACCCTTTCGATGGATTGGTACGCCGTCCTGTAAATGATTACAAGGTCACGTATTTAATTCCTAAAAATATGAATGAACACTAATGTAATATTCATTACATTAGTGTTCATTCATATTGTGTGTGTGTGAACCAAAAATAATTCGTATTTCGGTGTCCTAAAAATAATAAATAGCCAAGTAACTGTGGCCAACTTGGATGTAGCACTCGCCAGCCGCTGCCACGGTACTGCTCGCTTCACTCGCTTAGTTCGTGCGCGGTTTGTCATACTTCTATTCAACTTAACTTATATGGTACTCACAATTTCCACAACAGCCGGGAACATCATTCTAATGACTTTAACATAGTGTTCAGGATCTATATAGTCGTGACACAGCGGGTTTCCTTCCAAGCGTATCGACTTCAGTGGCAGTTGTCTATCGTTCAGCAAAACAGTGACCTTTTCCAAATAATTGTGTGACAGGTCCAGATGCTTCAATCTTGGTGTCACATTGACTAAGTCAAAGCCAGATATGTTTCTGAAACAAGAATAATACACACATGACATCACGCCTGCATTCCCTAAAGGGTTAGACAGAGGTTTACCTGTAATATACCCACATTTCGCCAGTTATCTAAGGTTTTTTTTTTTTTTTACAGGATGGGAAATCATCAAATGACCCCCTCCCGCTCTGGGTGGAACGGAACGGAGTGTCAGATTCTTACTGACTAAAACCCACCCGTGTTCCCTCCTTAGCCCGTTATGTTCCGGGCCAGCGGTAACCCTTTCGGACAATCCCGCTGACCCGGCAGGCAGTTATCTAAGCTTGAATTTAGTTTTTGACGGAATTAAAACTAAATATACAGGATTATTGGTAAAACACTCACAACCTTCTAGGACTGTGTTACTAACATCATAAACAACAACTTTTGTTCTATGACTTTTAATAATTCATTCGTTCACCTGAAAAAGGATATTGTACTCTTCATTATGAACAACTTATACTACGAAAAAAATCGGAAATAGCGTAAAAAATCTGCTGTTACATAAATTTTGTTAATTATGCGAAGAAGAAAAAAGTATCCAGCTCTCGATTTATTGTTCGCGATGCTAGGTTTGGTCTGATGGTTAAGTAATAACAGCCGCACGGGTCAATCGATCAGGTTAAGCTACGCTTGCCTCGACCGGTGCGTGGATGGGTGGCCATACCGAGACCCCCCTCCGTCCGTGCCTCGAAAACACGTGAAACCGTTGGTTCCGGCTGTCATTTTTAGACCTTTGACAGTCGTTACGGGTCGTCACAAGCCCGAGAGTCTGATAACCACTAACCAGTCTTACCAAGTGGTATCGTGACCCAGTAACTGGGTTGTGGAGGTCAGATAGGCAGTCGCTCCATTCAAAATACTGGTATCCAGCTGCATCCGGTTAGACTGGAAGCCGACCCCAATATAGTTGGGAAAAGGCTAGGCAGATTGCTAGGTTGGTCCGGGGTAGTAATAGTTGTTCATAATTATGGTTTGTAATGAGAAACTGATTATTATTATTTCCTTTATTTATTTTTAAACAAACTTATTACTTATATTTTTAAATATTCTTTAAAAAAAATAAATAAAAAAAAAACATTTAAAAATATAAAAAATTGTAGCCCACCGGTATCGGGAACAGGGTCCAAGCTACCGGCGGTCAGGGCTCCAGAGAAAGGAACCTCCTAACGATACGAGCCGTGTCCAGGAGTACCGCTCTCTGCATCAAGCCCTTGACCCAGCTGCCTAACGAGAGCCTCCTCAGGTGTTGGTCGAGGCTCTTGGCAATTAAGCCATTGGCAGTAATGACTATCGGCACAATGATCGCTGAGTCCACACCCCACATGTCGACAACCTCGCGAGCCAAGTCAAGATACTTGATTTTCTTATCTTTCTCGGCTTTCACGAGGTTCTCGTCATGCGGGACGGTTATGTCAACAATCATTGCGCGCCGCTCTGATCGATCCACCACCACTATATCAGGCTTATTAGCTATAATAGTCCTGTCAGTGATGATGGATTGATCCCAGTACAATGTGATATGGCCATTTTCGAGAACTGGGTCGGGCGCATACCTGTAGTACGGCACCTCCGATTCCACAAGGTTGTACTGCAGAGCAAGTTGTTGATGGATAATCCTGGCTACAAGGTTGTGTCTTATTATTATTATTATTACTTACGTAATCCTGTTATGCGAGAGATTGAGCTCAACTAGCCGATCCCAATATACGGCGGTCTGCATGAGAAGGCACTCGCTCTGGTTGTTCACACGATTGAGCGGGAAGTATATGAAGTGGCTTATATCTGGAGAGTAAGTTTCTTTTTAATAATATCGTAGAAGGATCTACACTGCTAAAGCAGTGTTCATAATCTCAGATAATTTACATTCCATAGCCACTTATTCAGTTATCTACTTTAGTGAAATGTATTCTAAGTTGATTTTTCAATGACCATTTTTATCAAAAAGGTCCTAATAAGTTTTTGGTTGTAATGGAATTTGAACTTTATATGATATTCAGTTTGTTGTTCCATAATTTGAAAATATCTCATATTCCTAGCTCTAATATACAAGGATGTTTTGGCGCTCGAATGATGTCAACAGGGCGGCGCTATTGGTAAATATTAGAGCAATTGTTTTGTGAAATGTCACTTGAAATGTATTAAAAAAGATGGCAGCGTTGGTTCTGATTTTGGCCACGCGCAAAAGTAACCTTGTAGCGCTATAACGATTTGTTTTTTTTTAATATAGATATTATAACTAGCTGTTGCTCGCAACTTCGTCTGCGCTTATTTTCTATTTCATAACTTTTTAATAATTAATATCTAAGATGACAAGAAGCCTATGTACTTTTCCAAGCCCCAGACTACCTATCTGTCAAATTGCATGTCAATCGGTTCAGTATTTTAGGCTTGAAGAGCTAACAGACAGATAACTTTTTTAAAATAAAATAAGTACATAATTATGAATCGGTAAAAACTGACAAAAAAAACAGTAAAACAAAGTTAATATTATTAAAATAAAAACACTTTAAATATAACATAATTGTAATAATATTAAAATAGAAAATAGTTTATTGTCCAAGTTATTGTATAGTACGCAGGTTAATACCATGTTGGAATATTATTAGGGTTCCGTACGTTATTTCAGGTGTGCTATGGTATATGTGGTACGTGTGTGTGTGTGGTGTGTACAAGTGACTTTTATTATTTTCAACTCACCTTCTTGCAAAGTAAAAGCACTCAAATTCAGCTTCTTGATATTGTAACCCATGCTTATTCTCTCCCCCAATACAATTCTAGGTATGAATGGTGGTTTGTCTAATATATAGGGTACAGATATTGTGATGGCCAATTCGACCCCGTCCTTGTGGATGTAGAAACCAGTCTTGTGTAGAACTACGAGAGCTGCACGACTGCGCATGACAAGGAACTTGCATTCGTGTTGGTAAAACTGAAAATAGAAAACAATTTTTATAATTACATTCTTTATCGCACGAGTTACACCAGCATAGAACCTACTTGGGGGTGGCCTATGTCCAGCAGTGGACGTATTTTGGCTGAAATGATGATGATATTAGAATAAAAGGACTTTCTGCTTGTTGCTTGCTTGTTTTTAGGGTTCCAAACCCAAAGGGTAAAAACGGGACCCTATTACTAAGAGTCCACTATCCATCTGTCTGTCTGTCACCAGGCTGTATCTCATGAACCGTGATAGCTAAACAGTTGAAATTTTCACAGATGTTGCATTTCTGTTGCCGCTATAACAACAAATACTAAAAACAATAAAATACAAATTTAAGGGGGCTCCCATACAACAAACGTGTTTTTTTCGGTGTTTTTGCCTTGTGGTACGGAACCCTTCGTGTGCGAGTCTCACTCGCACTTGGCCAGTTTTTTACTGAACTGGGAATATTGCGCTACGAAATATCTCTATGCTAGGGGGGCTAGAATTGTGCTGCTACCCTGTATGTATTAGGTTACCCCACCTATGAAATCAGCGTTTTGTATGGAGAATTTTAAAGAAGTTGCATTTTACATACTAACATTTTCTTATTTTATTTAACAACCATGAACACTAATGTCTTAAAACTTTCATGCACTAATGTTTAAAAACTAAGATAACGTATGCCACTTAGATTAAGCGACAAAAATAAGTTTTGGCTAAGTTAAAACAAATAGATAGTGGTCATTTCTACTAACAACTAAGGAGTCATTTTTAAGGTATTTTTTATGTTTAGATAACTACATGTACTAAGGTTTTTTTACTATTGGTAGTTGTCTATGATGCTCATAATCCGATAGAATATCAAGCAATTGATGAATATTTTAAATAATAGAAGTGACAAGGTTCTTTATTTGTGAGAAAAAAAACGCCAATTTCATAGGTGGGGACCCAATATTACTAATCCAGGGGCTCATGGCTAAAGTAATAACAGCCGCACGGGTTGATCAGTAAGCTACGCTTGCCCAATTCGATTTTTTTTTGCCAAGACTGGGACCGTTCGAAATTAGACAAGAAATGTCCGTGTACCTCAGTAAAACACGGTATGAATATATGACCCCTGACGCTGTCAAGTACGGCGTCCAGCACACGCTCCTTCGTCCAAGTTGACGGGTAACCTTTCACCTGAAACAGTCAACAGTTATTCTTTTATTGTTTATCTATATACAGTGTAAACTCTTTATAACGTCATCCTTTATAACAATAAACTCCCTGTAACGTTGAAGTGAGCCCAACTTGGTTGGTTTGCGTTAAAACCCACATATTGAGACACTCTTTATAGCGATACGCCATTCTCTATTACGAAGAAATGTGTTCATATTTTTAGACAGTAAATATTTATTATCGGTATTATTGTTTATGTTATGTTATCAGGTAACAAAAGACTTTGAAGCTCGGAAACATCCGAGGTAGGTCTAGCTTTTGTTATCCTTAATTGCCTTGAACACGTGCAGTATGACGCATTGTTTTCTCGGAAGTGATGGTCTTCGACCAAGCATACTGGGTACCTATCTCGTAAACCTACTTTGAAACTGTTAACATGGCCAGTAAACGGAAAGCGATTAGTGTTGACGAAAAAGTTTGTGTGATACTTGTTAATTTGGTTGTTTTTTTTTGTTCACTCCATATAACGATAACTCTCTATAACAACAAAAAATGCTCAGTCCCTTGAGTTTAGTTATAAAGAGTTTACACTGTATATATATACAAGTAAAATAAATTGAAATTCCTGTTTGTAATGTCAAATTAACAGCTTTTCTATACAATACAAATCAAAATAATGGAAGTGTCTGTTTGTTAAGTCAAAATAACAGCATTTTACTAAATGCATATGAAAGTATATCATCATCTGCCTAGCCTTTTCCCAGCTATGTTGGGGTCGACTTCCAGTCTAACCGGATGCAGCTGAATATCAGTATTTTACATGGAGCGACTGCCTATCTGACCTCCACAACCCAGTTACTGGGTAATCAATTTTTTAATTTATTGTCAGTCTGTCTATTTGTTTCGGCTAATCTCCTAAACGGCTGGACCGATTTGAACGGGACTTTCACTGGAAGATAGCTGATGTTATAAAGAGTAACTAAGGCTACTTTTATTTTAGAAAAAGGATTAGGGTTCCGCGATAAAAATAAGAACCCATAAAATCCTATTGTTTTCCGACATGCACTTGAAGTCGAAGTCGCGGGTGCACAGTTAGTCTTGTAATATATAATTTATTTATAACATATCATCACGCCTGTAATCTCCGAAGGGTTAGGTAGAGATAAAAGTTGAAGCACAATATTATTGATATGGGTAGATAAATATATTTCCACATTTCAGGAGTTGGAATGTAAAACAACACCCCAATGAGGGTTTTCGTGAAAATTTACGACACCAGTTGGCACCACTGTGTCAAGAGGTCTTCCAATATAAAATATACCTATGATGACGTTCATCATTCGATTCATTCATTCGTTCATCATTCCGTCATGACTAAAGAAAATATAGGCTCTTTGACAGATGCCTGGACCTGTCGTGCCAGTGCTGCCACCTAGCGAACGTCATTTCAGAAAACCCTCATTTACGCCTTATTACAATAACCTAAGGGTCACATGACGCGCGTTCGTGAATTCTCATTATTTTTACTATTTGTTAATTATTATTATTAAACAACTCACCGTAATTTGAATGTAATAGTTATCTCTTTCATACGCTTTCTCCATTTGCTCTTGTTCAAGGATCATTGCGGACTGAAAGAAGATTAACAAATATGATCATTTATATCTATCATCATCATCATCTGCCGCGCCTTTTCCCCAACTATGTTGGGGTCGGCTTCCAGTCTAACCAGATACAGCTAAATACCAGTATTTTACATGAAGCGACAGCCTATCTGACCTCCACAACCTGTGGTTGTGGAGGCCAGTCACTGGACTGGGTAATATTAATTTATATGTAGGTATAAAAAGAATCCTTTTTGAAATTGCTATTTTTAGATTCTAAGTGATTTTTTGTTTTGTTTAATAACCTAATTTTGTCTCTCGTTTTGTAGCTTAGGGTCAATTCACACGTACCACAACCACACCACGTCGCAGCGACATAATGTGGTCAAGCTGTGGTTACGTGTGAATAGTGCCGCAGCGGCTTTTTGCAGTTGCGTTGTGGTACCGACAAAATGTCGATGTGGTTGCGTTGTCACTGTTGTTGCGACGTGGTAACCACACGTGGTCATGTGCAGTTATACTCCAGCTTTAGTAGAGGTAACACGGCTTGACTGAACGTAGTCATGGAGGAAAGATTGTTGTTGCTATCCTTGTCGCGCTGTTGATGACGTAATGTCGTGGCGATGTGGCCGCGGTGCCGCCGCCGCGTGGCGGCGTTGCCGTCGCGATGTGATTGCGATGTGTTTGTATTACACAGGTGGTCGATAACAACGTCAAAATGTGGTACGTGTAAATTGTAATATTCATTTTCAATACAAAATATACGCCCGACCACATGGCGTCGTTGTGGTGTGGTTGTGGCTGTGGTGTGGTTGTGGTACGTGTGAATTGACGCTTACTGTAATGATTACTATACACATATTTATAATATACATATTTAACACGTGCTTTCAACCATTTATGACGGGGATCTGGATTTATGGGGGGACTGTTTGTTCTAAACACAGGTTATCGGCACCCACTAACTAGATTAAGAAACTTTATGCTTATATTATACTAGCTTCCGCCCGCGAGGTATGTTGATAAAACTATCCTATTTCCTTCCCCGGGATGCAATCTATCTCTCTGCCAAATTTTAGCGAAATCCGTTCAATAGTTTAGGTGTGAAAAGGTAACATACATACAGACAGACAGACAGAGTTAGTTTCGAATTTATAATATTAGTATGATTACCTTACCATGTCATCTAGTCCTAGTTGAACAATAAATCTTATTATTATTATTTTACGTTACCCTAGAATTCCTTGCCGTAGCACTTCTCCGGATCGGAACATTCTTCTTCCAAGGCCAAAACGGAAGGAATGTCACGACAGTCTTGTCTGTACTCATCATGATGTCCTTACGTAAATGGACCGGAGTGTACTTGTCCGGGTCATCGTCCGTTTCGTTCACCACTTCCCTGCAAGTTTGTTAGGCGTTAGAAAGAGATGGCAATATTTTCCCATAACCGCACAACAGCTTACATATATCGCGATCAATCAAGTGAGCATATGACGTCGTCAAATTGAAGTGTCTATCCTTCAAATAAATTGTACCCAGGATGGTTTAACTTACATATTATTTTTCTTTACCATTATCTGCGTCTACCTAGCCTTTTCCTAATTATGTTGGGCTCAGCTTCCAGTCTAACCGGATGCAGCTGAATACCAGTATTTTACATGGAGCGACGGCCTATCTGATCTCCACAACGCCGTTACTGGGTAATACGATACCCCTTGATAAGACAGAGTAAGGCTGCGTTTTCACTAGGGGACATGTCACGGAGACATATCGCCCAACATTCACATGATAGGTCTTGGCGAATTTGTGGGACAATGTCGCTCGACATTTGTCTTGTTCACACTACCTAGTTGTGAACAATATATCGCCCGAGGAGGTAGTGTTGCGAAACACACTACGCCATTTCAGAACACAAAGCGACACACGTCCTCACTATTCAAAGCTTTTCGGGCGTCTGTCGAGGTATACGGAGGTCGCGCGTCTAGCGTCGACTTGCGGCAAGTCCCGCGACCCGTAGATGTCGCAAGCGACATCGGGCGACATTGCGCGACATCGCGCGGGACACGTATATTTCGTGTCAAGCAACACAGTCGCGAGACAAATGTTCCCTAGTGAAAACACGGCTTAAGACTGGCTGTCGGACTTTTGGGCTGTCAAAAATCTACGAATGACAGTAGGAACCAATGGGTTAAAGTGCTTCTCGAGGCACAGAGGGGTCTCGGTGTGTAAAGATGCGGACAAACCGCGGCAAGCATAGCTCTTACCCGAAGCAATCAGACTGTTATTACTTAGCCACGAGGCCCACATACAAGTATAAATATGTGGTGGTCCAAATCAAAAGGGACCTTATGGCGGTAACTAGTTTCCGAGATATTAATAAATTTGTAAAATACCTCAAAAAAATCGTTTTGTTTATTAACTGTATTTTTAAAAAGATGATTGTATTTACTACGTGTAGATGTGTTCAACTTTTCGAAAAGTCAATTTAAAAAAGTTTTGTATTCATCTAAAGTTTAGTAAAAAAGGAACCTTATCGCGGCAAGACCTAACAAATCGTTTTTTTTTGTAATTCAAACCATATATTATATCGACATTTTAATATTGCAAAGTAGGTTTTAAGTTTATGCAAGTATTGTAAGAATTTCCAATAGTAATAGTCAATCAAAGTATACCATCAGTTACATAACTTCACACTAAAACATAACTTTTTTGTACGGCAAACTTAAATTGCGATTTTCTCGAAACTTATAATTTCGATCAGTGAACTTCAAAAATTCGTAAAAAAATAACGGTAGTGGTTAGAAGGTTGGTTCTTGGGTCTATAGTTCGGTACATTTATGTAGTTTTCAGCTCTGTAGATAACTCATTTCCGCCATAAGGTCCTTTTTGATTTGGACGACCACATATATTTTTCCTCTACCACACCATCTAAATCACCCACTGTCATACCTTACAGGTTGTTCCTTTTTCAAGTTCAAGTTTATAGTGAGCTTAGGTTTCTTCGGCTGAGATAAAGGGCCCAGCCTTTGGAAAGCACTTAAACGTTTCTGACCCGCTTGGCTCTGCTCGGAGGATTCCGATTCAAGTTCGGGTGGCTCTGAAAAATAAATGCAAATAAGGAAGACAAGACGAGAGAATGGTTAAGCGATTGACTGCTGCGCTGCGTGTCGTGGGTTCGATTCCTGCGCTGAACAAATATTTGTATGACCTACAAGTACTTATTTATTCCGGGTCTGGCTGTTTGTGTAGGTGAGTTTAAATGTTTATAAACGCACCCACAATACAGGAGAAATTCCTAGTAAGGGGCAACGTTTAAAAAAAGGCACTCTTATTATTAGTACTGAGATTTTATTTAAAGTACTTTTTTTTGAAGTGAAAACTTCTTTAGCGGCGCTGTGTACTTTTTTTGGAATGGGTAAAAACTTCTAAATTCGCGTCAGGTCACGTGACCCTGATCGAAAATTCGTAAGACGTGACGCGCGTTGTTGAGGACAGCGCCATCTATGCACATCGGGAAGAACTACGAGGGCCTCGCGTACTACGTAGGCCTCGCGTACTAACTACGTAGTTCATCCAACAACGACGAGATGGCGCTGAACCACGATTTGTAAATCTGAATAAATTCCTTTCACGAGAAGAATAAACCAGTCACTTTGGTCATCATACCTGATTTGCAAAAAACCCTATAAAATAAGGAACACACCTTAACACGCGTGTTTTGTTTATAAGACGATTCACAAAATACACTCGTAATTGTTCAAGTTTTCACTTCTGTCGGCACTACCGGAGTGCCAGTGTTTTTTCTTTTTAAATGTAGGAAGTAATTTCTTAATCTTGCTTCAGCTGGTGTATGGAAAGTGGTTGCTATGACCACGGTATTTCTACTAAGTATTAGAAATTAATTAATGCAACCCTTTTGAAAAGTTTATCTATTGAATCTATGTATCTCTCAATACAATGCAAACTCTATAGTCTATAAATATTCTTTACTTTTAAAAATGTGACATTCTTCTCTTATTTTTGTCTTTTACGACACACGATTTAAAGAGAAAAACTTTTGAACGAAATATACTTACACAATTATCCCCTTATTTAGGTATAAACGTTGCTCAAAGTTAAGTATTGATTAGCGTCTGCTTAACCATAAAATTTTTGACGTTTATACGTCTCTATAAGTACTTACCAGGATTGATCCCCTGTTCGGAATAAACATCCGAAGGAGAATACGGTTGTTCGACATCGACTGGGCTCTCTGTTTGAACCAATATTGGCGATATGGCCGGAGTCATGACATTATCATCAACGTTTTCAGGCGTTGATTTACCAAATATTGATGGGAAATTTGTCTGGTATGTATTCTTACTTAGTTTACTCGGCCATATTGGCGAATCGGCGGTGACTGAAAGAAATACGTATGTTTTTAATTATTATTCTAGTTGCCTCGAAAAATCCGACATTTTCGCCACTCTCATCGCGTCGTCGGGACTAGTTACTCGCTCACGTCTGTGTGTTTAAGCGACACTATATTCAATTGCAGATGTTATTTTAGGATTATGTGTCGAGTTGAGAGGATTTTAAGGCAATGAAGTTCAATAAAGTAATATCCGAGTATCGCGTAAACTACTCCTACGACTTCTAATGTTCCAATTACACACAAATCAAAATCGACTAAACATGTTCACTTCAGCGCCATCTAGCGGGATAGGCAACGAGCAGACCGTATGTTTCAATTTAGCCCTTTCGCAGCTAATATTAAAACCATGTAAAAACTTACTCGGTGAACCGCTCGGTTCTAGTGCCTTTTCTTGCTGTAAAAGAAAACTTCTTGGTATTCCTGCAGAAAT
This sequence comes from Luperina nickerlii, assembly GCA_963855955.1. NCBI lineage: Eukaryota > Metazoa > Arthropoda > Insecta > Lepidoptera > Noctuidae > Luperina > Luperina nickerlii. The sequence continues at coordinate 18,094,183 of OY979678.1, forward strand.
AAAAATGAAATAAACCGTAAGAATACTTTTTAATAAAACAAAAAAACGCCTAAGCGTGCTACACACTTGTTCGGTTCGGCTTTAATCGGTACAGCCGGGGAGCAAAATCGAATATGTAGCTACTTTTTTATTTTATGGGGAGCTACTTAAACATAATTATCAAATAGTAGCGCTGATAGGACCTTACTCGCCAGTGGCGGCAACTGGTGAGCACAATAACGATAGCCTCGGGTCCGGTTTGTTGTTTAACAAATATTGCAGAATCGAATGTGCTGAACCGAACCAGTGTTTAGCACGCCTAAGTGCATGTTAGAGTTGCACAGTGGGATTCTGAACGCACAACGATATATCAAGCTATACATTTCCAGTATAAGCTGACATCTCATTGTACTAAAAGCCTATACGATGTGAAGTCAGCCAAAACTGGAAATGTAGTAGCTTGATGTGTTGTCGTGTGTACCACCAAAACCAACAGTTTACCTTCTTATTATTTGCCTTCATACTGGCCATTATTAGGTTAAGATTTGATAAAATTTATTGAACCAATGTTACAAAGTATTACCATATAATTAACTTAACGTCGGTCTGTAGCTGTTAGCGATCATCATTAATTTGGATCTTTACGGCGTTCCCCAAACTAGGCGGCACCTGGATCTTGGGGACCAGAGATCTGCTATTTACGACTGCAGTTTATGTAAGAGTAGGTAAGTAATTGCAAACGATTATATAAATTATTACATTACATATTCAAAGAAAATTTTAGCCGACTATGAACAGTATCTCTTTTATCAATAAGTTTAATTTAAAAACATGCGGGCTTGTGAAAGACAGACAAACGGCTTAGACATAAGGTCCCGATGGCACTTTTTGCTAACATAACCCTGAAAAGCAACTATAATTGTATATTCCAAACTCACATACCTTTTGCATAGATATATTTATAAGCTGAAACAAAAATTACAACATTTACTTATAGAATAAAAAATATGAAGTCAGAAACGTTCTCACCAAGCGCATTCGCTTCACTATAAGTATGTGAATCCAAGCACATAAAAAAAACAAATTCTAATAGATATGCTTGCGAAGGAATGTTCGATTTGCGAATGAATGTTCGTTTTGCGAATGAATGTTCGTTGCGTAACAAAAGCTCACGTAACGCATGTTAGCAAACTAACTTCGCGAAGCAAATGCTTGCAACGAGTACAGAGTAATAAATAAATCAACAGTGATGACGTTGAGATCAGTAGTGCTATTCTGTAAAAATCTCAACGTGTAAACTTAGGTGAAGTGTGTTTGAAGTGAGCTGTTCCACCTGGTGCTAGGGATTGACTCTCTTGAGGTCACACTTTTCACGGTGAGATTAGATCGACATGTTTACACCTGCAATACTTTTTACGGCGTTAAGAGCGAAATTAGCATGCGTAGAATATGCATAATAAAAGTGAGCACGCTGGTTGGGTAATTTCGTCTGTACCACCATTTATCTGACAGCTAGATTCCGCCAGATTTTTCTTAAATTAAGTTAAATTTTTAGTAAATTAAGTTTAGTATTAAGAAGTGAGCTGGCACTCCACCTGACGCTAGAGCATTGAAACTATTGACAGCTCACTTCAACTAAGTTTTCAAGGTGAGATTTTTACAGAATAGATTGGCTGCAGTCAAAGCGACCTCTGCGCTGCCACAGATGAAGCCGTGGCGGTGGCGAAGTAATAAAATCTAATAGTACCATCGACATGATGAAGGCTTTACACATAAAACTACTGATGATAATGTGGAAAGATACATAACGCAAGATTTTTAAGGAGCATTTTCTGTCTTCAACAAACAGTTCTTCTACATTACTATAATGTTTACTCATAGTAACTTTTAATTTTGCCGTGAGATAAGGCGACGACAAAATTTTGTCGCATGTAGGCCCGGTAGAAAGCGCAATGCGTGACGTCATCCGTCGTAAAGCCGGCTCTGTCTAAGTGAACGACTTGATTAAATTTTATATACTCGTATATATGGTAAAGAAACAAGTGGAGTCATTATTCTTACAGAGGCTTAAGTGTGAGATTTTTCACTCACGTTCGATTGCGAGCGCGTTAGAATTTTATATGGGAAAAAGTTATAGTGCCAACTGGTGGTCACTACGAGAAACCTAATTTTCCATACAAAATTCTAACACGTTCGCAATCGAACGTGAGTTGAAAAAACTCACACTTCGGCCACAGGTTGGATATTATTTTAAACTAAATTGAATTTAATTTTGATTTACGTTTTATTAAACTTTTAAAAAGACTAGCTCTGAAGTTTTTTGCCCATTCTTCACCATATAAAAACTAACTTTTGGAAGGGGCACCTAGAAGCAGCAGTCATTCTTGTACATTTTGACGTCCAAAGGACTCTTTTGATGGCCTACTTGAAATCAAGCGTCAAGTATCAGCTTTGTACCTATTTTTCTGTTCTGGTACAATAGGTACAAAGCTGATACTTTCTTTTTTCTTGAAATCAAGCGTCAAGTATCAGCTTTATACCTATTTTTCTGTTCTGTTTTTTCTTGTCTGTTTATATATGTGTGGACATAAATGGTAAAATAAATAAATACATATTTTGAAATGAACTTGCATGATCTTCCTTTCTCCATATCTATGGCAAAACCTACTTACGGACTGGTTTAACATTGGATGTCCCTGGTTTGGATGGCGGTGGACGTGGTGCGTCTTTCTTGAAGAAGCTACCAGCTTTAATCCTTGAAGTCCCTCCCCGATCCTTGCTCGATGTAGTGCCAGCCCGCGCCGCAGCTGAGCCTGTAGATTTAAATTCCCGACTGTGACCTCTGAGTTTGTTTCGGCCTTTCCTCTCAGAGTAGTCAAATAGGAAAAGCCGACCCCATCGTTCTTAAATAATCATAAAGCGATCCAGCCCGTACCCCACAGGGGGTGCCCTTAGCGTGTAGTCGCTTAGTACAGTACCCGGCGATAAACATTGCACATCGACCTTTGGAAAGAGACAATCGGCTAATTTCGGCTTCGTAGAGCGTTATCTGTGTCGCACGAAATACAAACAGTCCGGTATCTATTAGGAGCTGTTAAAACAATTATGATTTGCTTCTTTTGATAATTATTTTTATTCTTAATATAAAATACACCAATTTCCAAAGGTCGATGTGCAATATTTATCGCCGGGTACTGTATACTAAGTTAATATAAGCCCCTAGCTGGAGGCTTTGAGTTCTCTCAAGGCAGCCACAGGATAGTCCGGTTAAGTAGTCACGACCTCTCAAGGTCAACTACAAGATGCCCTAGTCAAAAAAAAACCTTGAAGTGGGTTCCGCTGTGCGATTCTCCAATATCGGTATGGCTGCGGAAATATTGAAACAACATTGATTAACTCGTCGCACGTCGAGTGTACACCATGTGTACCGATAACAATAAAATTTCTATTGTGTCTGCTAATTAGACGCGCGATGGGTTAATTAACAAAATAACCGGAGGCATGTTGGTGGTACGGTCGATTTTCGTAAGCCCTACAAGATACTTTTGGCGCGCGGCCCAAATCTGAACTAACGGCGCCATCTGGATCATTTTTTCAATACATTTCAGAAAACAATAAATTGCACAAATGCTTACGAACAGCGCCCACCTGTCAACGTCATTCGAGCGCCAAAATATCCTTGTAGCAGTGTAGTTAAATAGAATCTTGTCATATCTATACATATATAAAATTCAAAGTCCTGACTGACTGATATATCAACGCACAGCCTAAACCGCTGGTCGTATAGACATGCAATTTGGAGGGTGTGTTCTTTGTGAAGAGTAGGTATCCACTAAGAAAAGGTTTTTCGAAATTCCACGCCTAAGAGGGTGAATGGAGGGAGGGTATAATTTAAACGCGGACGAAGTCGCGGGCAGAAGCTAGTTATACGATACAAATGGAGACGTCAAAGATGTTCATGTGTTACATAAATTGACAAGTAAAGATTTAAAAGAGCGAAATCCAAAAGTCGCAAGTCTGTGGCAACAATTTGCAATTGCTAGCGACTTTATATCGTAGCAGTAAGAGCCATTTTCGTAGTGTTCGTGTTACCAGAGCGGAAGAATGTGCCGCGGGACTGGAATAGAGGTGTGATTCTTCTTATTTGTCGTATCGAAGATTTGTCTATTTTAAGTAAGCTTCGACCAGAATTCGGCCTCTTCGGCAGCGTTAGCGTTAGCCTTGCAAACAGCAAAGATCTTCTTTAGTGTAAGTGTTATTGCACAGAGAGCCACATCACAAACTTTGCCTCACCTCTTGGCGAGGCAAAGTTTGTGATGTGGCTCTACAGTCGCACAAATTTTGTGATGTGGCTCTACAGTCGCACAAGTCATCAGAGTACCCACACCTGAGTATAGTTGTGCCTGCAGCGGCCCACCTGGCTTCCAAGCAGGCCTTAGCATTTGTGGCCCGCTAGGAGCTCTCTCTCTCTCTCTCTTTCAACATAGTCAGCTGGCGGACTGTGTTTGAGAGGTGTTGTGTTATGTTAAACTGGACAAACAACACTTACTTGATGCCGGAACTTCAGCAATTAGTGGTGGATTTTTCGGTGACACGTTTTGATCCACCGTTTGTGGTGCAGTACTAGTTCCTGTATTAAATTTGTTTTTATTATTTAACAAAGAACTAATTATAATATCTTAGCTTATGGCATTCACCCGCGGTTTCACTAGCAGCCTTTCCAAGCATTAGAAATTGTACTTTACTTTTTCTTTTTTTTTTTTGGTATTGGATTTAAACGAATAAATTTTAAATATACAGGATAAAATAAGATTAGTTAACAAAACTCTGCCGTAGTGATGGGTATGTAGCGGTATCTACAACGCCACATGCAAAACAACGCGTCATACTGACGTCACGCAAATCCTGCATCGCGCAAGCAGAGTTTACCGCGCAACTAGCATAGATACAAACGGCCTGACACGAATCAAGGGGCAGTTGCCCGCCAGACACAACACCCGTCTGGTCGGAGGATCCTCCCTTTTCTATGGAGGTTGAGTGAACTTTACACCCTGTTCCTCATACCTAACCACCTACCTACCTACCTAGGTATCCATATCTTAACACGATAAAACAAAAAAAAAGTAATTTGACGATTTTTTTGTGGGATCAACGACCGCTGGATGTTTTGTTTTTATCACGTCCACGGAGTTTCGCTAGCTAATTAGATTTGACCCTGTATTTTTACTTTAGGATTAACATATTATTATTTACTTCAGTATTAACACCGACTGTGGACCAAAAAGTTAATTGTTGTCTTTGAATAAATGTATGGATTAGGGAGTGTGTTGATACAGAGATAAATACCCAAATACATTTAGCTTTCATGAACAGATTACTTATAGCTGATTTTTTCTGGTTTGAAAAAAGGCGGGAAGGTTTTTTTATGGCGCAATTCGAGAGAGGCCTTAGGCCATCAGCATACTGTGAATGACAAAGTTGATTGACATAACAGCGCTCATAATTTGATTTTCAATCTAAGTGATATCGGAATAACTTTTATATCTAAGTACACAAAAACCTACACAACTTCAATATTTTTATGAAATTTCCAATAATTGTAGTCATTCTGAAATCAACTTAATTTTCACTTCCATAAAGTTGGTATTTGCTTACGTGGAAACAAGGTCGATTTCAAAAATATCAGTGGATAGGTAATCAGTTCTTACCAGGAACATTCCCAGCTGCATTCTCGTCTGGTTTTATCCAATTAAGCCGCTGTCTCACCATCTCTTGCTGAAGATTTTTCTTCGTTATCAGAGTATTGCTTAGTATTTGTATTACTGGTGCTGCTGTAAATGTAACGTAATTAACCGTAAATTGAGATGCTAACTTTACATGCTTTTAGCTGGTTACCATGCAATCAATATTTGACAAAAAGTGAAGTGTTAAGCGATTTTGAACCGTATGCGGTGCAACTATTACTATCAACTTGATCTACCCTGCTAATGATTGTGCCCTGTGGGGTAATTGCGTAACTGACTGGACAGTTCCACACACATCTGTGTGTTTACTAAACTAAACTACAACCACCATGATTATATCTGGACTTTAAAAGAGACTGTGACCTCGGAGTTTCGGTGTGTCTTCTCAGAGAAGTCGGATAGGAAATAGCGACCTCATCTGTTTTTAATATATTATTGACGTGTAAGTATTTGTATAAAGCCAGTTACAGAAAAAAACAGCATGTGTGCAATTCACACGTGGTAGAAGTGAAACCTTCAAAAACACTGTATAATGCTTCCTATCTCATTTTCTCCCACGTTAAATCTTATGAATTTACATGTCTCTTTTTACTGTCGCTTTTTCGTTTCATAATCTTTCAAATCACAACGATGCTAAAGAACATACATCCATCCATCCATCCACATCCACATCCACACATCCATTAAATGTGATGTCATTTGTACTAATAAAAATCAAAACACTGTATAATGCTTCCTATCTCATTTTCTCCCACGTTAAAGCTTATATGTCTCTTTTTCCTGTTGCTTTTTCGTTTCATAAAATTTCAAATCACAACGATGCTAAAGAATTTTTCACTTCAAAAAAAAACCATTTATAATTTTAAAAGCAATGGTGGCCCAGTGATAACGACCGCGACTTTTGAGTTGTAGGTCGTAGGTTCGAACCCAGACAGGCGCTTTACTTTACATCACTGCTCTCAAAACGGTGAAGGACAACATCGTAAAGAAACTGACATGTCAAAGAACCAAAAATTCGAAGACATGTGAGTTCTACCAACCCACACTGGGCCCGCGCGACCCACTCCCTCTAACAGAAGAGGCCTGTATCCCCAGGGGGAACATTATAGGTTTATTATGCTACAGTACCCGGCGATAAATATTGCACATAGACCTTTGGAAAGAGACAATCGACTAATTTCGGCTTCGTAGAGCGAAAAAAAAAAAAGATTTTCCAACCCACACTGGGCCCGCGCGACCCACTCCCTCTAACAGAGGAGGCCTGTATCCCCAGGGGGAACATTATAGGTTTATTATGCTACAGTACCCAGCGATAAATATTGCACATCGACCTTTGGAAAGAGACAAACGGCTAATTTCGGCTTCGTAGAGCGCTATCTCTGTCGCACGAAATACAAACAGTCCGGTATCTATTAGGAGCTGTTAAAACAATTATGATTTTGCTTCTTTTGATAATTATTTTTATTCTTTGTATAAAATACAAAAAAGGTAAAGGTCGATTTGCAATATTTATCGCCGGGTACTATATGTTGCTTATAATTTAAAGTGAACTTACTGGTTCCCTGTTTGGCCTCTTCCGTAGTTACAGTAGATACAGTCACAGAAGTGGGAGCTTCACTGGCTTGTCCGGTAATATTTGATGACCCCTCTTGAGTCATTTCTGGGAGTACAGGTTCCTCATTAATAACTGTAAGACGTCAGCAATCACTTGATTAAAGAAATAAATGAAATAGCTTTCGTAAGATAGTTAAATCTAAGGCAGTCAGGGGTCTACTTCCTATACACGAAAGCCGTAGTTTCTGCCAAAATTACTGGCATTTCCTACAGCATATCACGTATGTAGGTTGTGGAGGTCAGATAGGCAGTCACTCCATGTATAATACTGGTATTCAGCTGCATCCGGTTAGACTGGAAGCCGATCCCAACATAGTTGGGAAAAGGCTAGGCAGACGATGATCACTTATGGGCTTAAAATTAGTTCGGGGCCCGAATTATGAATGAACGACAACATGGTTGGACAGTCTCTAATCCTGATATGTTTTGCCCATCCGAAAAAATTAATTTGTCAGATCAACTACTACTTTTGGATGGGCCCGTATCTTCGTTAACGTATCTAAAGAGTAGACCCCCAGTCCAGTAATCACATCGATGACTGACAACGAAAGAAAATTGAAGACTGCATCGTCTTCAAATTTCCTTCCTTGTTAGACATCAATGTTTGGTTTATCTTTAAACAGATTTAAACAAAAAAAAAACTTTGATGCCTCTCTGTGTGTGTGCGCTTAGATCTTCTATAGACCGGATTGACCATAGGTTCCCAAACTTCACAAGTTGTAGCCGAGAGTCGAGAGCTCAGTCGGTGTCTAAGAGTCCTCCTTGCTAGATGAAATTACAACTCGCCCCCCGAAGCCTCTACACAACGCCTCCATTTTTTTTCTGGGTCTCTTACCACCCCCCTTTAGGCCTGCAGCGCCCACAAGGGGGCGTTATCGCCCACTATGGGAATGGCTGGGATAGACCAATTTGATAGCCCAAATCTTAAGGAAGGTAAAAAGGCTATTCAGCATCAGACTACGACCGATAGGGGCCGAGTATGTTCCCATGGGATAATTTCTGAACTCCTCACGGTGAAGCCACGAGTAAAAGCTACTTATGCAAATAGATTAGCATCATAATTCTGTCAAAAGACGACCACATCTGCACAAAGGCCTCAAACATCGTCATAGCGACTTGTCTAGTATTTTCTACATCCAGCGAGTCCCGCGACTGGTAAACTAGGTGCAGGGATATCGACGCGCAAACTAAAAACATAAATTCAGCACATGATACTAAATTATATTCAAACTTATGTTTCAAATTGATGTTATGTGAAGTAAAAAATATCAACTTAATTATAATGGTAATTAAGTTGATTTCAGAGTGAGTAGCACTATTGAAAATGTTATAAAAATGTTTGAAGTTGTAGTGTAAACTAAACTTTATTGTGTAGGAATTAAAGTTATGTTTCAATATACTCATATCTATTTACATTTTTGGCAAATAAATCGCGCATGCAGATTAGACCCGCTAGCGTATAAATTTCATCGTTTTATAGAAAAACTAGCAGCGCCCCGCGGTTTTACCCGCATCTGTCGATCCCGTGGGAATATCGGGATAAAAACTATCCTATGCTACAGTAGCGAAGGGTCAATTTTTGTAAGAGGTAAGCCGGAGTAGATATCTTTAATATGATTATATTATTTGTCTATAGAATACTGACTGTGCCATTTTTCAAAGGGAAGCCGGTAGGAATCGAGTTGTATGGAACCTTCGGCACTGCTATGCTATGTCCTTCCCCGGAATGCAATCTATCTCTCTGTGAAATTTTATCTTCTAATTTTTTCTTCTTTTTTTTCTTTTCTCTTATTTTATCTTCTTCATCTTGTTTTATCTTCTTCTTCTTTATTTTATCTTCTTCTTTTTATCGTTCTTTTTATCTTTTTTTTTATTTCTTTTTTTTATTTATTATTTTTTTCTTTTAATCTTTTTTTTATTTTTTTTTATTTGTAGTTGCGTGAAAGGTAACATACAGACAGACAGCGTTACTATCGAATTTATAATTATTAGTATGGATATGGACGCAAAATTTGGAAAATCCAAAAGTGCACGACTCATAAATACTCATAATGCTCATTTGATCGTATAAAAAATCATAGATACTTATATTTATATTAGTTAGTTTATTATTAATTATAATTAAACTACATTGAATAAAAGAGCCATTTTCAATAGGGTTCCTCCAATGGAAACCCTAGTTCCTCCTATGAGTGAAACGAATGTATTAAAATTTGACTGAATTCATTAATTTTTTCGCAAGCTAAATAATTATACATATTATAATAAAGAATTATTATTAATTATATAATAAATAATTATTATTAATTATTTATTATTAATAATTATTAATGTTTTCAGGTTTCACACTTGATTGACGGGTTTTTTTTTTAGAAATATTTTTTGATGTCTTTTTCGTTACAATTAAATAAATTTTTGAAGAGCACAGAATTAATCTCCATTAAATTATCTCTAAAGTGGTATATAAATTAAGTAGGTTCTGTGTACAGTGCGTGCCACGTAAGAAGAGACTTGACCCCGCCTCCTCCGCCTCTTTCCGCCGCCCCTATGACGTCCGGTCCCGTCCCGCACTCAGACCTCATAACGCTAAAGATACCTAAAATCGTGTTCTGCGCATGTCAGACCACGTGGTATGTCAAGTCTCTTCTTACGTGGCACGCACTGTACTAGCAGGAGGATAACAATAGAAACAGTTGCAGAAAGGAGGAAAAAAAATCGATCATAAAACACTTTAATGCTTCGCATTATAGGTTGTGCAATACCTACGCGGTTAAAATGTATGGAACGGCAATTTTTTTTTAATAACCTACGAGAAAATTTCAACGTAAGGTTTAGAATCATGTAACATGGTCACAGGTCATGGTCATGGTAACAGGTTGCCAGGGCCGTCTTTACCCGAGGGTGCAAGGGGTGCGTGGCACCCGGGCTCAGGGTCTTAGGAGGCGCCAGGGTAGCCCGTGAAATTCAAAATTACTATTTCATGAAATATCAATCTTTTATTTTTTTTTTCTTCTTTTTTTTTTTAAAAAAAAAACGTTGCCCCACACTAGGAATTACTCCTGTATCGTGGGTGCGTTTACAAACATTTAAAATTCACATACACAAACAGCCAGACCCGGAACAACTACCTGTAGGCAATACAAATATTTGTTCCGTGCGGGAATCGAACCCGCGACACGCAGCGCAGCAGTCGATCGCTGAGCCACTGCGCCAACCGTGTCGTCAATCAATAGGGATAGAAGAACTTAGAGGGTTATATATCAATACAACCCTCTAAGTCAATTGTAAGACAAAATATCCATCCTGACACTGACCTGCAAATTGCAAAAAACGTATGAAATAACACATAAAATTTAATTTCGCGGGCTACCTTGGTGCCTCTCCCTAAAAATTGGACTCCAAAATCAAGTTTTTTTTTTGTTGGCAAAAAAAACACAGCCCAGACCGTTTTTCGCACCTCGGCGCCCAATATGTTTAAGACGGCCCTGCAGGTTGCTTGTCGATGTCCCTGCCACCTTGTATGATGAAAAACTATCTCGCTCGGTCCTTGCCCTTGGCTTCGACTTCTACATGAACATCAGATTATCTCAGTGTTAAGTAATTAAAAAACATAATCCTGCTGTCTTTGAATGACGAATGTATAAGGGTATCATTTTGCCGTTTGACTACGGAACCCTAAAACAATTCCTAGTTCTTAACAAAGTAACTCGGAAGTACAGACGCCAGCACATCAAGCTACTACAATCTGTCAAATTATTTTAATAGATTTTCAACTTTATCGCTAAAGCATAAGGTTCAAGGTTGATTGGGAAAATTAGAAAGTTTCAACTAGCTTGATGTGCTGGCGTCTGTACATTTAGTAGTATATTTCCGTATAATTTCTTCATTAATTAACTGCTTACCTGGCTTATTACCAGCTATCTTTGGGATCCTCCAATTCGTATTTAATGCACCCTTACCCTTCTTGTTCAAAATTTTTTGTTGAAATTTAAACCATTTCTTCTTTTGTTGATTGGAGATTCTGAAATTTTTATATAGCTCTACTAAAATAAGTTCTATAAAAGGTGACTATGTAATTATTTTTGAGGGCAAAAAAAATGTGTTATGAACTGTTAATTTAAAACTGCCTAGCAGTGACTGTTGGTCCAGGTGGGTTAACTAATAAATTGAACAGACATAAGCCTGAGAAGGCGGCACGCTGTGTTCTGCGCGCGCCTCTCAAGAGGAGCGGCCGGCCGCATAGGGTAATGGGTTCCGCCTGATCATCAGGCGGGCTAACACCTGCTGGGGGAGTGGCACTGTTTGGTATTAGTCAATAAGAATCTATCAGACCCAGGTGCATAAGGACTTTAAAAAAAAAACATTATTCTTAACTTACGTTTTCTCTGTTGGATCGGTTCCACTGGTTTGTTGGCTGGTATTTGGAGGAGGATTAGATGCATTTCCAGAATCCTGCGCTGCCACCTGCACGGTAACCTGAGCGGCATCCTGCACGGTAGGCTGAGCGACACCCTGCTCGGTAGTCTTAGCGGCACCTTGCTTGGTAGTCTGAGCGGCACCCTTTACGGTAGCCTGAGCGGCATCTTTAACGGTAGCCTGAGCGGCACCATTCACGGTAGCCTGACCGGCAGGCTGATTAGTACCCTGAGCCGCACCCGGCGAGAAAGCCTTAGTGGAAAGTAGCCAGGCAGCTTGCTTGGTATTCCGCGCGACACGCATTGCCACCAATCTCTTAGCCTTACTCTTCTTACCCATTTTTGCAGAACTTTCTTTTACTGTGTTTGCAGCTGTATTTGTGGCAATTATTGGAGTAGGATTTTTGGGCGGACCTGTATTAGAATCCTTTGTAATACTAGGAATATACGGTGAACTACCATCAACTAAATTGATAAGCGTTGGGTTGGGTGGCGTTAAAACAGTTACCACATCAAGTACAGGTGTTGTTCCTAGCGGAATGGTTTTCAAATTGGGTATTGGTTTATCAAGTAGTAGTTTGTTAGGATGATATAATATTTTGGGACGATTTTTATCCATATAGAGTTGTCCCCATAAATTTTTTACAAGATTTTCCTTCTTTTTCTTTTGGGAGGCATTCACATCAATTAAATTACTGTAAAAAAAATATAATTGTTAATGTTAACCCTCCTAGTTGACCAGTTTTTATTTATTGAACCGTTTAATTAACTTACACAATTGTAATAAAAAGGACAAGAAGGAAAAGAAGAAAAATAAGCCTGTTAACATGCTGCATGATATTTGGTTTATAGGGTTCTGTACCCAAAGAGTAAAAACGCAACCCTAGCTAGATAGATAATATAGAACCTACTTTATTATTTTTATAAATAAAAAGAAAAAAAAAACAGTTAAAATAATTATACACTGAGATTAGATAGTTAGATAGAATAATCTTCATCATCACTTCCACCTTTTTCTAGCACTAATCAGCATATAATGTTCCCACTGCTGAGACACAAGCCTCCTCTTTTTGAGAGGGAGTAGGCTACAATCTATCACGCAGGCCCAGTGTGGAATGATAGATGTCATGTCTTTGAGTTTTTGGTTCTAGGACATGTCGGTTTCCTCACACTGTTTTGAGAACAGTCGTGATGACATTATTTTTACAAAGGCGGCTGCCTGTGTTCGAACACAGGACCTACAACTCATACACACCTGACACTCTCTACAGACCTGTCTGAAAGAGGACTTTTGGCCGAAAGGTGTCGTATATCGATGTTTCAGAGGACGGTTATGTGACACCACGCAGCGAAACACGATGCCGACAACGTTATGTGTATAGTCATAGTTTTGAGGTTTTTTAATATGTATTAGTTTATTATTGTATAAGATTATTTTGTGTATTTTATCTATGGGCCTTAGTTGCCTGATAATAAAATGATAATTATTATTATAAGTCAGGGACGTTGCCACTGGGCCACCACTGCTCTCTAACCACACCTAAAACTTTACATTGCTTCAAATAAGTATCATAAAATATGATGATCACTCAGTCACACATTACTATAAAAATAAAGATCTGTTTCGGAATCTCAAGAGATATATTTATTTTCACATTATCCTACAGACAGGCATACAGTTCATTATTTTAATGAACTAGGTACTCTTAAAGAGAAAGGTGTTTGTATACAAAAGGCCATGAATGACGGATCACTTCGCATTCTTAGATGACTACCATAATTACAATTCAGGGAGGCCTGTGTCCCAGCGGTAGGAATGATATATGGCTGATTATGCATGCCCAACTATATTTACAAAAAAATTGGTCCAGAAATTGAGGAGACACAGGTGTACACATCTTCCTCTTTCTTTCGTTATTTAATTCAGTTATGAACTAAAACTAATTTCAAAATACATTACAAATAAGATTGATAATTGTTGATCTGATAACATTTATGACTTAAAAAGCCCTATAAATAAGACATGTGGGCAGGCAAGCTATTACTAAATATTAGCTACCTACCTTGTTTCAAAAACACTAACTAAAATATGTGGTTATTAATACAATCATGCAAATTTTACATTGTGCGTTTTCTAAAGATGATGACCGTTAAATTACTAGCAAATCCTGAGGACACCATGGGGAAACTTTCAAATAAAAAGCATTTTAATTTGTAATGGGAAAATAGCTTTTGATTTTGTTTTTACGCTAGTTCCAGTATGATTTCAACTTGATTATTGACAAATATATACTCACGATTGAGCCATGCCACACTTATTTTAATACTTACTACTTACTTGTATCAATTATAAGAATTATCGGCCTAATTTATCTGTTTAACATTTGTTTTCTCATCAGAAAATACAAAGTTGTTTAATGCAAAAACAATCCAGTGTTTACATTGAGACTTTTTAGCATGAACATATCAGAAAAAGATACAATCATGCAATGTTTCTATCGGGAGAGAAAGAGAAAGCTAAAGTTTTAATGCTTTTAGTTATATAGGCTCCTTTGATAATGTTTTGACATTGACATTTGACAGTGACATTGTGTAACAATTTTTTTGTTGCTTTATTGGGATATTTAGACTAGCGAAGGTATATAAGCCATAAAGCCTTATTTAATAAAATAACACAATTTATTTTCCTATAGGGGTATGGTTGACTAATACTTGTTTTCTCTAGCTTTTTAATAATGTTCGAGCAACTATTACATAACTCTGAGCCTCTTGGTTCGCGTGTGAATCGATTCGAGCGTTAGCAGGTATTTGACAGTGCCGTTCCAAAAAGAGATTGATGAAAATACTTATAAGCTTCGGTCAGTTCACACTTCACTTACAAAATTATACACCCTACTTAGCAGTTTACTTCGTTAGGTACGTGGATGCTCAGTCCAGTGATAAATATCTGCTTTACTAGCTGTGCCGCCCGCATTAATTTGACACAAAAACCTACTAATTATATTCCATTACTTTAAGAGTAGGTATTACTTAGGATTATTACTTAGTACAGACGCTAGCACATCAAGCTACCCGAAACTGTCAAATTTTCCCAATCAAGTTTGAACCTCATGCTTTAGCGATAAAGTTGAAAATCTAAGGTGGGTGGACCATGGAAGGCCATGCTCCTTCGAAGGCCAATTATTAAAATTTCATAGTTATTGCCATGTGATGACAAATTCCTTCTATTTACGCAAACACCCATCGAACTGGAAATCACAGACGCGGCAGCGAATCGCTCGCGCTACTATTTTGGCAGTACGGTCCCTCGCTTCTTCGATATCGGGAATCGACGAGGGTGTACCATGGAAGGCCACTCTAACAAATAAACAGTTATTATTCGTTTATTTACTGGATAAATAAAACTAACAAATATTTAAGTCATACTTTGTTTTATTACGTATCATATAGATCACTTCTTTTTATTGTAGATTTAATCGCTATTCAGTAACTTTTAGTGTTAAATGACTGATTTATTATAATGGCCTTCTAAGGAGCCTTGTTCCTAGCTAGGCCATTTGGAAGAGTTCAATGAAACTTAAGTTCAATCAATATTGATTAAATCTGCAATTCAAAAAGTGGTTTATATGTTACGTACCTACTAAAACAAAGTATTACTTAAATATTTGTTAGTTTTATTTATCCAGTAAATAAACGTATAATAACTGTTTATTTGTTAGAGTGGCCTTCCATGGTACACCCACCTTATTAAAGAAATTTGACAGATTGTTGCAGGTGCTGGCGTCTGTACCATAAAAAGGTTATAGTGAGTCAACCTTAAAAGATGAAAGATGCTGTGGGGGATTTTTTTTTAACTCTTATACGGGAACAATTTTGTCATACATGATGTTTGCGTAATTTTAACCGTTTACGCAGCGTACGTAACGAAAGGTCTCAAAAGGAATAATTTTTCCCGTATTTGCAAAATTTTTCATTGATGCTCCGCTCTAATTGGTCGTAGCGTGATGTTATATGGCCTACCTATAGCGTTCCTCGATAAATGGATTATCCAACACAAAAATAATTTTTCAATTCGAACCAGTAGTTCCTGAGGTTAGAGCGTTCAACCAAACAAACAAACTCTTCAGCTTTATAAATATTAGTACACAGTCATTTATAGTTTTTCCAAAAAAAGGTTGGAATGTATAGGTAGTTTCCATTTAATTTTATTTCTAGTTAATTTAAGTATTATTTTGTAAAGACAGTTTATTTGCTTGCCACACAATGCTCGGTTCCTATACACAAAAACGAATCGTTTTGCTTACCAATCGTAGCATTTTTTATTGCCAAACTAGAGCTAATTTTACCTGTGATGGCTACTTCCATATGCGAGGGTCAACTATGCAAAGCTATGAAGTCTTTGCTTCATTTTGGAAAACATACAAGAGTCTTAATTTTAAGCAATAACGTTCCGTAAATTATAGGAATCGGCCATTAGTAAGCAGTATGTGCCAATAAAATTTAGGTAGAGTAGGTACAGTGCGTGCCACGTAAGAAGAGACTTGACGTAGCGCGGGCAGGCGATGCGATGCGACGGGGTGGGTCGGAGTAACAAGAAATTTCACGCGGACGAAGTAGCGGGCAGAAGCTAGTCATATACAATGTATATAATGTATTATCTCTAGCTTTCCAATTTAATCAATCTGCCTATACCCCATTCGTAATAAGATTAGACATTGAAATAAATCTTTTTTACAGTCCGTTCAACCGATTTTGACTTCTATTGCATTGGTGGCATGACAAATGGCAGCTGCAATAAACAGTTGGTATTATAATCACGTTTTTGCTTTTAATGCCGTCCTTATGCATACGGAATAGAAGTAAAAATCGGTTGAACGGACTGTAAAAAGTTTTGTTTAAATGTCTAATCTTATGGAGTATAAGTTTTTTGCCAAATATGTTGGGATTTGCTTCCAATTTAACCGGATGCAGCTAAACACCAGTATTTTACATGAAGCGACTGCCTATCCGACCTACACTCCACAATTCAGTTACTGGGACAACACGATAATTGTAAGACCTGAAGGCCAATTCTCGTAATTTAAAACGTTCAAAATCTAGTCGCAGTCTCATCTCAGCGACAAGCAAATGTCAAAAACTTGTCAAAATGTAGGGAAATTAGACGTATTTTTTGACAGATTGAGACTGAGATCAGACTGTGAACGTTGTTAAAATTAGTAGAATTGCCCCTCTGGGCGCCTAAAAAGGCCACTTTGGCAGAATCATAAAAGGATAACATTATGAATTATAATATGGCAAAGACAGTCCGTATTTTTCTTTTTTTTTTTCGCTGCACTACGTAGGTATAATCAAAGAGATTGGCATTGGATTGGATTGATTGGTATTTTAGCACAGACAAAAAAAAAAAATAACTGAAAAATCCTTCACCAATGGGATTTGATACGATGAACTTAACAGTTAACTGTCCACTGTATTTCTTAATGTTTTCTTTTTATGATTCTGCCAAAATGGCCTTTTTAGATCCCAGTTGTCAGACTTTTGGGCTTCTGAATTCCCGAAACGACTAAGTACTTATCAAAGATCTACGAGTGACAGCCGCGCAAACTTTCCGAAGCAAAAAGGGGTCGTGAATCGTCTCGATGTGTAATGGAGTGTGGGTGTGTGGATGTGTAATAGTCCCCCTATCCACGAATCGACTAGGTACTTCAACGTAATTATTAACCATTTTCTATCAAAACATATTAAAAAAAAGAAGAGCCTCCACGACAAAGGCTTAGGTACAGCTACACAGACCTATTCTGCCGCCTTAAGTAAAAAGGGCGCATCTGGGAAAAGGAATAGAGGAAAATGAGCCTCAATGGATGGTGCCTTTTTGTTCCATTAAGGCTCATTTTCCTCTATTCCCTTTCCTCAGATGCGCCCTTTTTACTTAAGGGGGAAGTATTGTCATCTAATTTTATTTTTAAACAAGAATTATATTCTCGCAATATGGCACACGTAAGTACGTCAAGCAATATCATAGCGCATGCACCCGGCCTGAACGTTACAAAATGCAATATTGCTCGTTAAACCCACTTGACCTGCAGGTCCCGTATACACAGGGTGTTTCATTACTCCAACCTCTGTTATGAACGACTTGGAAAAATGTTGAGTGAAAAAAAAAACAAAATGGTTGAGCAGCGCAGATTAATTTTCTATTTTTAGGGTTCCGTATTAGGCATAAGCCTGCTACGCTTATGCCGTGCCGCGTGTGCCGCCGATGCCGTTTGTTTGTGTGTCTGGCTGGCTAGTCGTCTATCTGTCACACACACACAACTGCAAATTTTTAACAGTTATAGGTAACCAGTTGAAATTTCCAATAGAATACCTACGTCTATGAGTCTATAATGGCCATCACTCACTGACATATCTTGACATATCTTAATGGCCATCACTCACTGACATATCGGATATACATTAAAACCGAGTACATCCCGAGGACGGCCGAACACATCGGAAGTGGATATTTTTGGAATCGTCTTATAAACAAAACACGCGCAGTGTCGCAGTACAGTAACAGTGGCGAGAGTTAAATGGTTTTTTCCAATCTCAAAAAATGCCCAACACACCTAAAGAAGTTTTCACTTCAAAAATACCTAGGTACAGTAGGCTGCACGTCAGTGCAAACAAAACAAAGTATAGCTGAGCTGGCCTAATATTTTATTGAAAAAGCCAGCTCAAGGTCCAAATGTCACCAAAAACGTGTGATCGACTGTACCTAAACAACAATAGTCATTCACAGTTATTTTACCTCTGACAGCTGCAACCCAACTTTCTGTTGGGTTATTACAATCATTATAAAGAACACTGTGATTATGACAGTTGCAGCAACACAACAGTAACCTTATTGTCAGGAGATTAAAAATCACTGTGATATTGACAGACTTGACAGTTGCAGCAACGCAACAGCGACCTTATTGTCACGAGATTAAAGATCATTGTGATACTGACAGACTTGATGGTTGCAGCAACCCAACGGCAATCTTATTGTCACGATATTAAACATCACTGTCATATTGACAGTGATGCAAAATAACCGAGAATGGACTATTATAGTGCGTGAGTCCGACTCTCTCTTGGCCGGTTTTATAGTATATTGTTTTTAATTAGTGGGAATAGGTTTCAGATTGCACGGTTGAGGTTTCATGGTTGTTTTAGCTTTGATTCGAGGATTGTTTGGAGGATGTGGAAAGATGTAAGAGATTTTTTAAATGCAAAGAATTTAACTTAGTAGGTACTTACGGAATTTTTATCTTATTATTTTTTCTCTCATTGATCTTTTATCTTTTTGGCCACGCTGTAATATTTCTGCTATAGTTGGCGTGTTTTAGCATGGCAATAGCGGTTGTTGGATATCTATATAGGTACTATACTAATATTATAAAGCTGAAGAGTTTGTTTGGTTGAACGCGCTAATCTCTGGAACTACCAGTCGGATTTGAAAAACTCTTTTTGCATTTGATAGCCCAATTCTTGAGGAAGGCTATAGGCTATTTAACATCACGCTATGACCTTTAGGAGCCGAGCAAAAAGAAAAAAAGTCAGAAAGAACGCTAAGCAAAAACGAAGGCAGGCGATGCGATGCGACGGGGTGGGTCGTAGTAACAAGAAATTTCACGCGGACGAAGTCGCGGGCAGAAGCTAGTTTTCTATAAAAGGATATTGTTGCAAACCCTACTGCGGGGTGATTGCGTAACACACTAACAGTAGGAAAGGTTTTTATTTTGACAGTTCAACAACATTCATTGGGTTATATACGTTGTTGAGCGCACACATTTTTCGAACATAATTATGAAGCAAAGGATTAGCAATATCCTTCAAAATCATTCAAAGTCAAAGTCAAAGCATTTATTTCAAATAGGCACATAAAAGGCACTTTTGAACGTCAGAAATTACAACAAATAGAATTGATTCTAGTCGCCCCTTCCAAAAGGTAGTTTCAGATAGTGATTCATCGTGTGTTACGCAATTAAGATGGGTCTGTTTCTGTGTAAAATATATTGTAGGTATAGATCCTTTTAATTATAAGAATAAACGCTAATTAGATGGTAAATTTGCCAATTAAACAGATAGGTCTGTCATCCTAGTAGTTTGAATTTCGAATAATTCTTGGTACCTACCCTTAAAACAATATAATAAGACAAGAAGAGATTCTATCCAGAAACGACAGCGTACAATTGACCTCAGAACAGAATTGGAAAGATAAATTCCGAAAACAAACGAACCGACCACCCTGTATAAACCTGACCTCTGCTAAGGTCGTGATCTAATACGTTTATATTTTATTAGCTCTCATCGAATCATCGCGGTAATAATTAGACAATTTGTTAACAATTTAAAATTATAACATGGCGGGTCGGGTCCAGTCGTTGCCAACGCGTGATTAGAACCACACTTTATCAAGTCACAGAGGACATTTTTCCCTGTTTATAAATAAATTCAATTAGGTTTAAAACTTAAGTATTTTGTTACTTAGTGACGCTAACAGTGACATTTAATTTTAGTTATGAAATTATTGTGTAGTGCTGTTCGGTGGTGAAAACGAAGCCTTTGTTTTCAAATTATATAATGCTAAGTAGAATCGTACATGTGTCTGTTATTATCAGGTACTAATTAATAATTGTACCTTACCACATTAATTTATTTCGGAACTAGGTTTCGATGAAATTAGTTTTGAATATGTACCTATGTGATTAGCAAATTATAATTACGTCAATCGGTGTGGGATTTGTTTTTAAATGTAGAGAATTGATGGACGGCATATATTAATTAGTTTGTTGAATGTGGACCACTAATTATCTATTATAATAGTAATATTATTATAAGCAATAATTGCTACCTTCTATGTAAATAAATAGGTATTTGTTTTGTGGTAATGTTAACGGATGAAGAGGGAAAGAAATTATGGATGGATTGTGTGAGTCACACATTCACACAGTCCATCCATCGTTTTATTACTTTCCTACATTCATACTTATTACTTTCTTCACGACATGTATGAACGAACACAAATTAGTCAAATAAAACCAAATTGGAACCGATTTAAAATTAAACGAATTATACAAAACTAGCGACCCGCCCCGGCTTCGCACGGCTGCAATGCTGATACTAAATACACTACAGAAAAACTGTGAACGTTGTATATAGCGATGTTCAAATCCGCTATAAACTGTAAACGTGTTATAAACTATAAACTATATTCATATAGTCTGTTATTTTATACGCTATAATTATAGCGCGCTA
This sequence comes from Luperina nickerlii, assembly GCA_963855955.1. NCBI lineage: Eukaryota > Metazoa > Arthropoda > Insecta > Lepidoptera > Noctuidae > Luperina > Luperina nickerlii. The sequence goes on from OY979678.1 coordinate 18,115,217, forward strand.
TTTCAAAACTCGAGCGCAGTCTGAACGCGGAGACGCTATTATTTAGCAACACGCTATCAGTGCTATCACGCTAAACGGACTTGATGAATTGATGATGCGCGGTAGATATTATTTCGCAACGCGCTATACATTATAGTCGCTAACGCTATCTTGCTATCTCGTTCTGGCCCCGCTGTGCGAACGCTATCTTACTATCTCGTTCTGGCCCCGCTGTGCGCGTTTAAACTATTATTCATTGAGTAGGTTGAGGCGCTATAATATAGCGCGAAGTCAGAGCCGCTATAGCACGCGCTATACGCTATGTACAAATAGTCTGTTATATTTTGGCGCTATACGCTTTATTAACCACCACTAGTTGTATATAAAAACATAGCGGCCCGCTCCGGCTTCGCACCGCCGCAAACGCTACGTCCCGCAATTTTTAAATCTGTAATATCTTCGAAAATATTCATTTAAATCATACGGTGTAATGGGCCATATAGATCTATATTAAATGAACAATGTATTCAAGGTATTTAATTGGTTAAGGATTAATGCTGTATTGGTTAAAATCGCTTCGAAAATTAGCCATTATTTGTCGTAAAAAGTAAATGACAAAAAAAAGTTATTGTGGGTTATCCATAAGAGATAGACATATACCATCACGGACTTTTCTGTAGACCTTTTCAATGTGTACAATACTTAGTACATTATTTTGATAAAACTCGTAGGGTTCAGCCTGCGTTTGCAATGTAAGCGGAAAAAATGTAATTATTTACGACATCACATTAGAAACCTCAAAAATAACAGTACTTCTCCACTATTTAATGGATGTTATTATACATATAAACCTTCCTCTTGAATCACTCTATCTATTAAAAAAAACCGCATCAAAATCCGTTGCGTAGTTTCAAAGATTTAAGCATACAAAGGGACATAGGGACATAGGGACAGAGAAAGCGACTTTGTTTTATACTATGTAGTGATTACAAACTGCAGTGCGATTCTGTAACCATCTCACCGTGAAAACTTAGGTGAAGTGAGCGTGAGCGAGCTGTCAATAGTGTCGATTCCTAACAAAAACAAACTCGCTTCACCTAAGCTTTCACGGTGAGTTTTTACAGAATCGACCGGCTGTTACCTAAATATTGCATGAAATGCTGAAAAGCAGTGTGCCTAACGAGCAATAATCCATAATAAATAATACCTAATTGGATTTTTATTTTGCTGTGTTTCGTTTAGTTTGAGATCTTCCTGTACGAGTCGCAATAAATACTTTTTCTTTCTTTCTTTCTAATCGAATAAAAGCACAAACAATTTAAATCGACTTTCGTTGCTGACTTTACAAGTTTATTTTGATATCAAGACCATCTTGTTATGTATTTAATTGAGTTAAGGCTCGTACACACAGGCGCGACGCGACACGCGACCCAAAGGCACCGCAAGTCGCGCAACGAGCGGTGCCTTTGTGTCGCGTGTCGCGTCGCGCCTGTGTGTTCGAGCCTTTATTTGTAATAACATATTTAAGGGTCTCCCCCAAGGGCACGCCACGATAGCGGCGGTAAGACCCCTCTTTGAGGAGTGGTTAGAGAGGCGTCACGGCGCCCTCACCTACCGCCTGACGCAGGTCCTCACCGGACACGGAAGTTTCGGGAGGTTCCTGCACATAATCAGGCGGGAGGAAACGCCCGGGTGTCACCATTGCCAGGATCGCCCAGAGGACACGGTGGAGCACACGGTGGAGGTCTGCCCCGCTTGGGCGGAGCACCGCCGTGTCCTCGTTGAGGCGATCGGCAGCGGCGGCGACCTCTCGCGTCCGGGCCTGGTTCGAGCCATGGTCCGGGGCGAGAGGGAGTGGGGGGCAGTCGCCTCCTTCTGCGAAGCAGTCATGCTAGCGAAGGAGGCGGCGGGATGGATGAGGGAGAGAGCCTCCCGTCCCAGCCGCCGCGGGAGACGCTCCGGGCGTCGGGAGCCGCGTGACGACTCCCGGCCACCGTAGGCGCGGGCCTGCGGGCGGAGAGTAATGGGTAGCTCACCGTCCGATCAGGACCAGGCCCGTGCCGGACGGCGCGTACGTGTTCCACGCGCGCCTCAAAGAGATGTCAGCAACAATGGAAGGGGCCCGTCAGGGCCGAAGCCTGCCGGAACAGCGGGATTGTCCGAAAGGGTTACCGCTGGCCCGGAACATAAAGGGCGAAGGAAGGAACACGGGTGGGTTTTAGTCAGTAAGAGTCTGACACTCCCTTCCGCTCCACCCAGAGCGGGAGGAGTCATTTGATGATTTCCCATCCTGAAAAAAAAAAAAAAAAGGGTCTCCCCCACAGGCGCGTTATTATCGGTCGATAATATCGGATGCATTATTGCGATATCTGTCCTCAGTACCTAAATATTGTATTAGGACGCAAAGAAAGTTAAGAAAAAAAGTACACGTTTAAGCGGCCGGCGGACTATGCGTAGGTAGTTCATACAAACGTAATACCAAAATAATTTGTAAATCAAACATATTATTATGTGTATTTATTCCGATTGGATTACAGAATATCTAGGTTCCCAAACATATATTTTGAATGGACACTGATTTAAAGACGAGTTATGAGAAAAAATGAGACGTTTTCTATAGAAATTTGAAATTCGAATATTTAATTCATTTTGAAATGTAGGTAAGTAGTGTACCTAATGTTCTCCTGACTGGCAGTCATTTCACCCATTTCTGAGCACAGGCCTCTGTTGTGTTGCTTCGTCATCTAGTCCTGACTTATTGATTGATCTATGTATATTGCATCCTTGAACCTTATATACCTATTGGAAATAAGAATAATTTATTTGTTCAAAAATATACAGACATTTATAAATAATAATATACACTGTAATACACTATGTATATTCTATGATCAGATATTGAACATCTGTGTCTAAAATAGATACAAAATATCTGTATTTCAGACACAGCGCTGTTCCCATGTTGTAGGCGACACAATGAAATTAACTATGTTTGACCTCTATTCACATCTATGTATAACACATTCGATCAAAAATAATAAATTAAAATAATCACACTTCACACTAATATTATAAATGTGAAAGTTTGTGAGTGTGTTTGTATGTTTGTTGCTTCTTCACGCTTAAATTAAGTTTTGAATCAGAAAGAAAAATTTAATTATATAGGTAATCTGCGTTCGCTAATTAGTTTCCAAAAACGCAAACAAATAAATGTCCTTTTGCAAAAATAACTTTAAAACCCACACATAAAGTTAGGTTTGCGCTAGGTATAACTTCAAACATTTTTATAACTTTTTCAATAGTAAGTAGGTCACAAGTAATTCTGAAATGAACTTATTTACACTGAAATAAAGTTTTTGTTTGTTAATTTGAAGTAAGTACTATGAACTGACTAAGTTTTTCATTAGGTATTAGTCAAGGGTTGTTAAGAGGAAATGCGGGTGGTTTTTTCTCCACAGAAACGCTCTCGCCTGATTTCTTACTGGTCAATGACCATAATGCAAATATTTTTTACAGAATAATTAATATTAACTACTTGTATGCCCCTATGTTTTCCTTTTTGATGATACCTACATTATTTTTATAAGCAATAGAACCCTAAAACAATACCGATTTAAACCTCTGTCAACAGAGGCCTAGGTAGTGCACAAATTGACAACTATTAATGAAATAAGAAAAACGTAGGGACACACTATACAGTATGTTAACTAACAGAGGGCGTTCCCGTTAACCCGCAATAGTATAGCATCCATACATGCTAAAAAAATATTACCATTCGAAAATAAAATGTTTTTATATTTTTTTATATTAAAATATTCACTAAAAATCGTAAATTGATACGTTAAAGAAACACTCTGTACACGCGTACTTGAAGGACAGCAATGTCGGAATTTATTTAATTAAATAAATTAGAATTAATTAAATAAATAGAGTATCAATTTACGATTTTTAGTGAATATTTTAATATAAAAAAAAAATAAAAACATTTTATTTTCGAATGGTAATATTTTTTTTAGCATGTATGGATGCTATACTATTGCGGGTTAACGGGAACGCCCTCTGTTAGTTAACATACTGTATATTCTTCTTATTCATTTCCTTCTTATTATGAAATATCTTTTACATTGGTCCAATATTAGAGGAGGAACTAGGCGAGAGCCTTTTACTTTGACTTTTTACTTAGGCTTTTTCAAAAGTCTCTCCGACCGCATTATATTCCTTTCATCGAATTCATCATCACTGTTGCCCATTTTATGCCATGCTTCCCTGTTCTGTGCGAGTACCTACTATCCAACACCCAAATTGCGTAACGAACTATTAATCACAATCTGAAACATTTTGAAGTATATTTCTAATCCATTGCTTCATATATGTATATGTTCGGAAAATTTGTCTGCTCAACAACGTAAATAACGCAATGAATGGTTTGTTGAACTGTCAAAATGAAAGCTATTGCTACTGTACAATGCGTGCCACGAAAGATGAGACTTGACCCCGCCTCCCCCGCTCTTTCCGCCGTCCCTATGACGTCCGGTCCCGTCCCGCACTCAGACCTCATACCGCTAAAGATACCTAAAATCGTGTACTGCGCATGTCAAACCACGTGGTGTGTCACGTCTCTTCTTTCGTGGCACGCATTGAGTGTGTTACGCAATCATTCCGCTGGTCTTCCCCACGATCTTCTGTAGGTCGTCCACCCACTAGCTTTTGCAAGCAGGGCTCTGCTCCAACTGCGTCATCATGTCTGTTCAATGTGATTATAACTACAGCATTATGTGCAAATAATTTAGAAAAAAATTGATTCAATGACATGGCTAGTTACGAAATTGCTCTATTTAAAGTGTCAAAGCCAGAAATTAGAAAGCATAGCGGGATTGTGTAAATTAATATTTAACAAAAGCATTTAGTTACACGGTCTCATGGATAAACTACAATAACGTTAGGTACTTACTTAATGATTTTACACACCGTCATTCAAACTCAAACTCAAAAACTCAAACCATTTATTTCAATTAAACCATTTACAGGCACTTTTAAATTGTCAGGAAGTCGGTCAGTCAGCAAATATGAAGTTATTTGCCCATTCCAAAGCCAATGAAGAAGAACGGGAAAGAAACACATTATGTGAGGAGTTTGGAGTGACTCAGTTTATATACTCCCTAGTTTATAGCAGTTTTATAGTTAGTTATAGTTAGTATATTAAGGCCAATTCTCGTAATTTAAAACGTTCGAAATCTAGTTGCAATCTCATCTCGGCGACAAACAAATGTCAAAAACTTGTCAAAATGTCTTGTCAAAATTAAAGGTATTTTTGACAGATTGAGACTGAGATCAGACTGTGAACGTTCTTAAAATTACGAAATAAGCCCCTCATATAAATTACATTCCATCGCCACTTAATCAGGGGGCCTAAAAAGGCCACTTTGGCCTCATAAAAGGATCACATTATGAATCGTAATGGACCGTTAACTGTTAAGTTAATAAAGCGCTCTTCCTCTCTCTACTTCCTTTTTAAAGCGCTCTTCCTCTCTCTACTTCCTTAAAAAATTTGCTGTGCCCGACAGGGTCCATAATTGATTCTAGTATTTTTTATTTACCACCTGTAATTACACTATGGATTTCAATAAACGATTTGAGATTTGAATCAAATCCCATTGATGAAGGATTTTTCAGTTATTTTTTTGAAGTGAAAACTTCTTTGGCGGCGTTGTACACTTTTGTAATGGGTAAAAAATGTTAAACTCGCGTCAGGACACGTGACCTGATCGAAAATTCGTAAGACGGATGGCCGTAGCCGGTACCGCGCGTGTTTTGTTTATAAGACGATTCACAAAATACACACGTAATTGTTCAAGTTTTCACTTCTGTCGGCACTCCCGGAGTGCCACACAGTTTTTTTTGTCTATGCTAAAATACTAATCAGTTCAATCTAAATCCAATCCCTATCTCTTTGATTATACCTACGTAGTGCAGCGAAAAAAAGAAAAACACGGACTGTCTTCGCCATATTTTGATTCATAACGTTATCCTTTTTTGATTCATAACGTTATCCTTTTATGATTCTGCCAAAGTGGCCTTTTTAGGCCCCCATTTCATCACTCCCTTACACTTTAGTGAAATGTATTCACGTTGATTTTTGAGTGACCATATGTAACAAAAAGGTCCTAATAAGTTATTGGTGGCAAAGGAATTTAAGCTTCGTTAAGTATGACATTCAGTTTGTTGTTCCATGACTTGAAAATTATCTCAAATTCTTAATTACTTCGAATAGTTCATTCTATGACCCAGGTTTACACCATCGAGCCATTTTTACACTTGGACATTACAAAACATCTTGAGGAATAGTGGAATACTCGACTCATCATTCTATCTATCTATAATTATATTTATCTACTTTCATGTCGTAAAATTCTAATTACAAAATTTTAAACGAGTTTATATTGACATACTTTATAAACACAATACCGAAATAGAAAAAAAAAATTTCATTATAACACTATTTCTCGAACAAAATAATGTTATAAAATAATTTTTTTTCCATTACGATACAGGTTAACCAAGAAGTTAAATCACTAAGGAGAATGCATAACTTTTTTTAATCGAACTCGTTAAGCCCCATCCACATGCTTGACAAACAATGGCAAACAGCCAACAGCAAACACGGACATGTGGATGGGTGTTTGTCGTTGTTTGCCTGTTTGTGTTTGTGTTGGGCAGTGTTCGGCATCGGTGTCGGTTTTTCTTGCCAGATCAAAGGATGTTTGGCACTTTGTTTGCTGTTTGCGGTGTTTGTGACAAACAGCCAGCGTGTGGATGGGGCTTTACATATATACGGGAGCGTGAAGTTTTGTTGTGTAAATTTTACTTATCTGTGGTTGCGCTAAAGTGCGGTGAAGAGCTGGGTTTTTGGCGCCATTTTTACGTTTTTTCTGAATTTAGTGTTTTATTCTATTATTGCTTAAAAATGTCTGATACCAGTGAATGTGAAGGAAATTTGACTCCGCCCGATATTTTAGATGCGGCGACGGAAATAACTCATACAAAACTACAATAATTATCATAAGCAGTAAAGTATGTCTTACTTTTTGAACTTTGATCTTTTATTTAGTATATTCAATCTCAATGTATGAAAGTAGATAAAAAGTTGTATAAAACTGCACATAATAAGGTATTAAACACTCGTGTGATACTATTACAAACCTCGCTCCGCTCGGTTTGTAAACACACACTCGTGTTTAATACCCCTCATTATGCAACAGTTTTATAAACTACTATTATTATATATATAAAACAAAGTTGGGTTAGTTACAGCATTCATATCTCAAGAACGGCTGGTCCGATTTTTATGATCTTTTACTTGTTGGATTTGTCTCCGCCCCGAATAGCAGATAGACTATTAAAACTTGAGTAGAATTCGTGAAAAAAAAAATTTAAAGGTAATTTTCTCATACATTCGTTCTCATTGATTCTGAGGTGGTACGAGTAGTTAATATAAGTCTGAAGTCGCCAATTGATCTTGAGCAAGCGTGGTGATTAATTCTCGTGATTACTCTGTTTGAAGACGAAAATATCGTGAGGAAACCGGCATGTTCTAGAACCAAAAAATCGAATGCCTACATGTGACATGTACCAACTCGCCTTAGGCCCGCGTGGTATATTACAGAGACCCTCTAGAAGAGAAGGCCTGTGCTCCAGCAGTGGGAACATTATAGGCTGATTATGTACAGACGCCAGCACATCAAGCTACTACAACCTGTCAAATTTCTTTAATAGATTTTCATCTTTATCCCTAAAGCATAAGGTTCAAAGTTGATTGGGAAAATTTGACAGTTTCGGGTAGCTTGATGTGCTGGCGTCTGTACCTCATAACGGCTGTTTAATATTTTATACTAGCTGACCCGACAGACGTTCTGTTTTTGATTCAAAAGACACGTGGCGCCATCTATTATCATTATAATGTTATTGTTGTTTTCCTCGGGAATAGCGCTTTTTTTTGGGATGAAAGGTACCCTATGTCCGTTTCTGTACACCTGACAACGTATATGCAACATTTCAGGACGATCGGTTCACTGGTTTAGGCGTGAAAACGAAAAGGTAACAAACAAATAAACTTACTTTCGCATTTACTTATAATAATACTAGCAGCGCCCAGCGGTTTCACCCGCGTAAGTTTCGATGCCGTGGGAATATCTGGATAAAAAGTGAATCCTATGTGTTAATCATGGTTATAAACTATCTGTGTGCCAAATTTCATCCATAATAAGTGATAACTCAGAAAGTCAGAACGGATAAATATTTAAGAAAAAATCGTAGTAATAAACAATATTTAATCAATCTATAATAATGTATGATAATGTATAAAATTATGTATGGATGTAGTATGTTTTATACATAACCAGTCTATAATAATGTTCCCACTGCTGTGACACAGGCCTCCTCTCAGTGATAGGGAGTGGGCCGTAATCCACCACGCGTGCCCAGTACATACTCAGTTCTTACTTAAAATTGTGAATACGAATGCGAAAACTGTTTGCCTGTTAACTTATCTCCCGATTTGGGCGAAGTATGGGCACTGGGTTAGGACATAGTATTATCCTGGTAGTAACCGATCCTCTGGAATAACTTTCGGCTTCCGCGCGGACATTTTTTATTACTTCTACTAAGCTGTATATGCTTACCCCATGGGAAGAAGACGTGAGTTTATGTATGTGTGTATGTATAAGTACCTATTTTATGTAAACTGCATTCGCGATTTAGGTATTTGCTAAAAATGTGAACAAATATGAGTTCATGGAAAAATTAAATAAAGTTCAGTTTACGCTACAACTTCAAACATTTTTATAACTTTTTCAATAGTCCTATACCCCATTCGCAATAAGATTAGACATTGAAATAAATCTTTTTTACAGTCCGTTCAACCGATTTTGACTTCTATTGCGTTGGTGGCATGACAAATGGCAGCTGCAATAAACAGTTGGTATTATGATCACGTTTTTGCTTTTATTATTATTATTATTATTATTTATTTATGTCGAACACACGTGATTCATATTGTTGTTAGTAATACTTACAAACTATGTTAGCAACATTCTCATTTTATAATATTAACCATTTACATTACAATAAAATAAAATAAAAATAAAATAATCAATTCAAAAACCTACAGCTATAACTAAGTCCGCCTCCCGGTGCACCAGACCTGCAGCTGTGTATACGGGTCCAGTACCCCAGGAACGGACAGTCAGGTTTATCCACTATTACCTTTAAGATGCTGTTGGTGCTCCCCCGAAGCCGCCGCATCAGGGATGCTGTTCTTTTTCGCATAATTGCTTGAAAGCTATCTATACCTGCTTCAGCAAACATGCCCGACGCGCTACAGAACCGCGGGAGCCCCAACAGCACCCTAAAAGCGTTATTGTACTGGATGCGAAGAGCGCGGTAGGCCCTCTGTGTATGTCTAACCCACAGGCTGCACGTGTAAAATGACTGGCAAAACGCCTTAAACAGAGTGAGTTTCACTTCTTTAGTACATCGTGCAAACCTACGGGCCAGCATATTACATCGGACCGACAGCGCTCTTCGCTCCCGCTCCATGTCACTCTCGTCAGTCAAGTCCTCCGTCACTATATGGCCAAGATACTTAAACTGCGACACTCTATTTAGTGGTACACCATACAGGCATATCGGAGGAACTGTTTCAGGCTTCTTAGTACCCACTCTGAACACCATAAGCTCACTCTTCCGAACATTGTACAACAAACCATGAGACATGGCGTACCCCTCACATGTTTTAAGCATCCGTCTGAGTCCATCAATCGAGGGACTCAGCAGCACCATATCATCTGCGTAGCTTATACTATTTATGCCGTTGCTTATATTAATGCCGTCCTTATGCCTACGGAATAGAAGTAAAAATCGGTTGAACGGACTGTAAAAAGTTTTGTTTAAATGTCTAATCTTATTGTAAATGGAGTATAGTCACTCTGAAATCAACTTAATTGCCATTAGAATAAAGTTGATATTTGTTTATATTAATTTGAAACATAAGTTTGAATAGACTTTATATTATAAGGTCTGACTCTTCTTTCGTGGACATTAAAGTAATTAGATAGGTATGTTACTCATGAAAAAAAAAAGATTTCTCTTTGAAGTTGTAATGTGCATAGATAACTGAGTGGCTTGTGGCTAAGTATTGTAATAACAGCCCCACGCGCTTATCTTAGCTTATTTGGTCCAGGGCTCCAGGCTGTCATTCTTGTATTTTTGGCAGTCGTTACGGGTCGTCAGAAGACCGAAAGTGTGTGACAACCAGTCTTAACTAAGGGTCGTATAAATAAATCTTATATATCGTATTATAACTCAGTAACTGGGTAGTGGAGGTCAGATAGACTTCAAATAAAATACTAGTATTCAGCCGCACCCGGTTAGACAGGAAGCCGACCCCAACATAGTTGGGAAAAGGCTAGGCAGTAGTGTTGCCCAAATGCAAGACCAAGACAAGACCTTAGCCAGTCTTGGTCTTGGTCTTGCGTCAATACACCTGGTCTTGGTCTTGGTCTTGGTATTGCGCTCTCAGTCTTGGTCTTGGTCTTGGTCTTGCAGCAAGAGTCTCGCAAGTCTTGCGAGACTCTACTACATAGACTAGACTACATTCAAATACCTATTAGCCTATTGCTCAGGGTGGCAGGGACATCGACGCGCAACCGCTTACCATGGATTCAGTAGGTACAGACGCCAGCACATCAACCTACTACAATCTGTCAAATTTCTTTAATAGATTTTCAACTTTATCGCTAAAGCATAAGGTTCAAAATTGATTGGGAAAATTTGACAGTTTCGGGTAGCTTGATGTGCTGGCGTCTGTACCTCATAACGGCTGTTTAATATTTTATACTAGCTGACCCGACAGACGTTCTGTTTTTGATTCAAAAGACACGTGGCGCCATCTATTATCATTATAATGTTATTGTTGTTTTCCTCGGGAATAGCGCTTTTTTTTGGGATGAAAGGTACCCTATGTCCGTTTCTGTACACCTGACAACGTATATGCAACATTTCAGGACGATCGGTTCAGTGGTTTAGGCGTGAAAACGAAAAGGTAACAAACAAATAAACTTACTTTCGCATTTACTTATAATAATACTAGCAGCGCCCAGCGGTTTCACCCGCGTAAGTTTCGATGCCGTGGAAATATCTGGATAAAAAGTGAATCCTATGTGTTAATCATGGTTATAAACTATCTGTGTGCCAAATTTCCTCCATAATAAAGAAAAAATCGTAGTAATAAACAATATTTAATCAGTCTATAATAATGTATGATAATGTATAATTATGTATGGATGTAAGTAGTATGTTTTATACATAACCAGTCTATAATAATGTTCCCACTGCTGGGACACAGGCCTCCTCTCAGTGATAGGGAGTGGGCCGTAATCCACCACGCGTGCCCAGTACATACTCAGTTCTTAATTAAAATTGTGAATGCGAAAACTGTTTGCCTGTTACCTTATCTCCCGATTTGGGCGAAATATAGGCACTGGGTTAGGACATAGTATTATCCCTGGTAGTAACCGATCCTCTGGAATAACTTTCGGCTTCCACGCGGACATTTTTTTTATTTCTACTAAGCTGTATATGCTTACCCCATGGGAAGAAGACGTGAGTTTATGTATGTGTGTATGTATACCTATTTTATGTAAACTGCATTCGCGATTTATTTGCCAGAAATGTAAACAAATATGAGTTCATGGAAAAATTAAATAAAGTTCAGTTTACGCTACAACTTCAAACATTTTTATAACTTATTCAATAGTCCTAGTCACTCTGAAATCAACTTAATTGCCATTAGAATAAAGTTGATATTTGTTTATATTAATTTGAAACATAAGTTTGAATAGACTTTATATTATAAGGTCTGACTCTTCTTTCGTGGACATTAAAGTAATTAGATAGGTATGTTTCTCATGAAAAAAAAAAAAGATTTTTCTTTGAAGTTGTAATGTGCATAGATAACTGAGTGGCTTGTGGCTAAGTATTGTAATAACAGCCCCACGCGCTTATTTTAGCTTATTTGATCCAGGGCTCCAGGCTGTCATTCTTGTATTTTTGGCAGTCGTTACGGGTCGTCAGAAGACCGAAAGTGTGTGACAACCAGTCTTAACTAAGGGTCGTATAAATAAATCTTATATATCGTATTATAACTCAGTAACTGGGTAGTGGAGGTCAGATAGACTTCAAATAAAATACTAGTATTCAGCCGCACCCGGTTAGACAGGAAGCCGACCCCAACATAGTTGGGAAAAGGCTAGGCAGTAGTGTTGCCCAAATGCAAGACCAAGACAAGACCTTAGCCAGTCTTGGTCTTGGTCTTGCGTCAATACACCTGGTCTTGGTCTTGGTCTTGGTATTGCGCTCTCAGTCTTGGTCTTGGTCTTGGTCTTGCAGCAAGAGTCTCGCAAGTCTTGCGAGACTCTACTACATAGACTAGACTACATTCAAATACCTATTAGCCTATTGCTCAGGGTGGCAGGGACATCGACGCGCAACCGCTTACCATGGATTCAGTAGGTACAGACGCCAGCACATCAACCTACTACAATCTGTCAAATTTCTTTAATAGATTTTCAACTTTATCGCTAAAGCATAAGGTTCAAAATTGATTGGGAAAATTTGACAGTTTCGGGTAGCTTGATGTGCTGGCGTCTGTACATGATTCTGGACCCCCCCTGCGTTGAAATTTTTCGTCAGCTTTTTCTTAATTTTTACGTTTTTTTCTGCAATTTTTTTACTCTAAACTGTATAAAATCATTATTTCTATCTGACCCAATGAGATTTTTAATTAAAAAAATGTAAATTCACTTGTTTCACTTAAAACAGCAATGTAAATAAAACTCGAAAGGGCTACCTGATCAGCTGTATCGCTAAAGTTCATTTGCGAGGTCAACACTGTCTTCGTACCTACGCTATTCACTTTCAAATGCCGCCACAAAGGGACCGCAGCGCCAAGCGGTCTCCTCGTATTATTAACGCACTTGAAAATAAACTTTAAAATTATTACAATAAAGTGCATAAATGCTTGAACCTGACAAAAAATGCGGAAGATTGCGGGAATCCCCGCGCGGTGTCGAGTCGGCCATGAATCCCAATAAATCTAACAGACGCGTCACATGAGGCATTTTAATCATCTACATAATTGAATGACCCATTTACTACTTTTATTTTAGATAACGAATCTAAAATAAAAGTAGTAAATGGGTCATTAAATTCATCAAAAATAATTATCCCCTCATAATGATGAGGGGATAATTATTTTTCTAAAACTTGGAAGCGCTAAGGTAGCCCGCGAAATTAAAATTTTCTTACGTTTTTTGCAATTTGCTGGTCAGTGAATTTCGCGGGCTACCTAATACCGCTTTCGCCTTAAGTAAAGAATATTAAAAAAACGTGCAGAAGTGTATTGATAGTCACGTAATTTTTCGATATTTTTTTATTATCAACAATAATTTTAGTTTTGAATGCAATTCAACAATGTAATTTACTGTGTCATAAAAAAAATACATCCATTTTCGCATAATCGGGATTGAAACCAAATACCTACTATAACGCCCAAATCTCAGTTTGACTTAACTGCGAGACGCAAGAGTCTTGCAGGCTTAGTCTTGTTCTTGCTCAAGTCTTGCAGGGTTCAGTCTTGGTCTTGGTCTTGCTAAAATAAGTCGGTCTTGGTCTTGGTCTTGGTCTTGCAAAAATGCAAGAACAAGACCAAGACTGCAAGACCAAGACCGATTTTGGGCAACACTACTAGGCAGATGCATGTGCATAGATGACTACGAGAAAAGTCGCTGGATAAACTAATACCACGAACATATATTCGATAGTAGGTACTCATAGACTAACTGACAGTGACGACACCTAATGACGTGCAGATACATATTAATGGCAGTAAGCAGATGCGTAAACGTGCTCAACATTTATCTGAATCGTTTCAATTACTTACGTTTCACAACCACAAGATTAAAATAAATACCTAATTATTGAACTACTACAGTCAACAAACTTCATCTAATAGGTACAGACGCCAGCACATCAAGCTGCCCGAAACTGTCAAATTTTCCCAATCAACTTTGAACCTTACCTATGCTTTAGCGATAAAGTTGAAAATTTATTAAAGAAATTTGACAGATTGTATTAGGTTGTGTGCTGGCGTCTGTACATCGTCCTTATCCCACACTGCAATTGGCATCAAGTCGAAAAGAGACAACGATATATCACCATTCGTTTACTTGTTCCAATAGATTTTTTTGTTGTTAATACTTTAGAAATTGATCCAGACAATAGTTATAATCCCATGATCAATATAGGGCCATGGGAAACGCAACACAATGTGTTTTCCCATAAATGTAAGGTACTTACACTGGAGGCTACTCAGTCGTTTTGTATTAAGGAAGCGGTTAGCTGCTCGTGCGCAGAAAAAGTATAAAAAGTTCGGTGGCAAACTCAAGGTGTCATGGCGAAAACGCTGATATGGTAATTCAACTTTATTTTTAGTTTTATAAGTTAAATAGGTACTTTTCCTTATTTATGTTTAGTTTCACATTTTTAAATTGCATATTCTGTAGCTTTATATTGCAAGTGATTTCAGAACATGTTTGACAGCAGAATATGTGTTTTGTTTGTCTCTTTCACACATTGTCCTTGGCAGGGTAAGTAGAGTTCCACTTGTGTATATACAGACGCCAGCACATCAACCTACCCAAAACTGTCAAATTATCCCAATCAACTTTGAACCTTATGCTGGAGCGATAAAGTTGAAAATCTGTCAAATATATTTGACAGATTGTATAGTAGCTTGATGTGCTGGCGTCTGTACCTAACTAGGTGATATAATTATGTATAATATGAGACGGGCAACCAAAAGATAACAGTGGTTGCGTGACGCACTAACAGTAGCAATGACTTTTAATTTGACAGTTCAACAACACTCATTGCGTTATTGACGTTGTTGAGCAGACAAATTTTTGAAACTTACGAAGCAATGGATTAGCATTATCGTTTAAAATTTAGGTGCTAGTTGCTAAACCAATTGTAAGTAAGCACCTACGTTATGTACTGTAGGTACAGACGGCAGCACATCAAGCTACTACAATCTGTCAATTTTTTTAAATAGATTTTCAACTTTATCGCTGAAGTATAAGGTTCAAAGTTGATTGGGAAAATTTGACAGTTTCGGGTAGCTTGATGTGCTGGCGTCTGTACGTTATGTAGGTACTACGGGTCTGATTATTATCCATCGATTAGGACGAGTTTTCACTGTTTAGTTATCGATACCAATTTCGTCTGTGGAGTTTCGCTAGCTGATTTAATTTGACCCTGTATAGAAGAATTGGATTGGATCCCACGCGTGTAAAGTAAAAACTTGTTTGAGATTCCTACTGTGCAATGTGCATGTTATGTTACTTATTATATGTAGTTATAAAAAATAAACACCCTTGCCACTTTGCTAAGAGTGGTTGTATTAAAATAATGAAGGGTGGCAGGGACACATGTGCACGACCTATTACCATGGATGTAGTACAGACGCCAGCACATCAAGCTACTACAATCTGTGAAATTGATTTAATAGATTGTCAACTTTATCGCTAAAGCATAGGGTTCAAAGTTGATTGGGAAAATTTGACAGTTTCGGGTAGCTTGATGTGCTGGCGTCTGTACATGATCCTGAACCCCCCTACGTTGAAATTGTTTGTCGGTTATTACAAAAAAAAATTGCTGTTCCATACATTTTGACCGCGTAGATATTGCACTTTTCCATGAAACCGCGGATTTTATTTCGAAATAAATTTCTACGTCCTCTAGTGTAGAAATGTGACGTCGGTACCTACCTGCTACCCTGTATAAGGTCCATACAAAGTACCGACAAACTTATATAGCCTTATAAAATACTAGCTTCTGCCCGCGACTTCGTCCGCGTGAAATTTCACCCTCCCCTCATTCACCCTATTAGGGGTGGAATTTCTAAAAACCCTGTCTTAGTGGATACCTACTCTTCACAAAGAACACACCCTCCAAATTTCATGTCTCTAGGATCAGTGGTTTAGGCTGTGCGCTGATATATCAGACGTTTCACCGGCGGTAATTTCAGGAAAAAACCTACTAAAAACTTTATTACAAAAAAAAAAAAAAATAACCGACTTCCAAAAAAATACAAAGTGAAAAATAACTTTAATTTCGGAAGTCGGTGTCGTTGGTTCTGTATTTTCGTTTTTTGACACCGACTTTCGAAATTAAAGTTGTTTTTCACTTTGTAGTATTTTTTTGGAAGTCGGTTGTTTTTTTTTGTTAAAACGTTTTTATTTTTCACTTTTTAGTTGTACCTGCCTACCCCAAACAAATTCATATAACCCTACTTGGTATGTGAATATCAGTGACAGTAAGCTATTGAACACATCTGCCTACCCCTTTAAAAGGTACAGGCGTAATGTTATGTTATGTGATTGCGTAAACAATGCATACATAATGCTATAGCAGCAATCGCGGTTGATTTGCTGGCATTTATTGAAGAGTTGCGTTGTCTGTCTCCGAAACTCATCATCAGATCTTTATGAAATTTAAATGCGACCATTCCGGAATAAACCTATTTCGAACAAAAAAAAAATTTTGCAAATCCAATATGAGGGAGTTATGCCCTATTCATGGAAATTGATTGAATAAATAATATATAGTGTTGTTGTTTTAACCCAAGAAAATCGTATACCAAATATTGTATGTAAAGAAATTTTTCAATAGAGCTAATACGATAATCTAAAAATAAATAACTAAAAATGCAAAAACGACAAAAGGAACTAAATTTAGAAATATATACAAAAACAAAGTATCGATTTATAAAATAGAAGAATTTCATTAAAATTAGCATAGGTATTTCTTTACGCGGAATACAGAATTAATAAGTTATCGTAAACTCTGCGAACTGAACAATAACTTTTTTGTTAAATTCCACGTGGACGAAGTCGCGGGTAACAGCTAGTTATTAATAATTACGTTTCATGTTATTGCATTCATCTAATTAGTGTTATCGAGTAAGTACTGTAACAGGTTAGTGTTATAATTAAAAGTGTTTACCTAGAGTTTTATTTTCCTTATTTATTCAATTTTATATTTTACGTCTGTTCTTCGTGGTACTTTCGTAATCTATATTAATATTATAAAGAGGTAAAAGGCGATGGCCCAAAAATAACCCAGTATCTCAGATTTTAGAGGATATTTAAAAATAATATTATTTCAAACTAGCACTATCTCTCTGTCGGGTAGCTAACATACTTTTCACACCACCTGCTCGAAAATGTCAAATTATATGTCAAGCAACCTTAACCTAAAGTGAGTCATTAATGGCCGGGGGCACAGCCGGTCAATAATGTTGTACTGGATTTCATTATGACCCGCTGGTCAATAATGTGATTTGAATTTGGAATCTCACATGCTCAGCTAAATTGGCAGTATAGTACTAACAAACACCCTTTGGTGCCAGAAAGAGGAAAGCTATTCTCGATACCCTTACTACGCGTGGATGATATTCTCGATTTCCTACAAAATCATAACGACTGCTTCTTCATATCGTTGCCATGTTTTCGAAGGCATAATATTGTAAGAATAATTAGATAACTACGAACCATTTTTTGAAAGGAATGGAAGTGCATATAACTAACAAGTTCTAAATATGTTATTCTTACTGTTTGTTTATTTAATAAATACTTTGTTTTTCGTACTATGGCTATTATTTTCTCACAGTAGGTGTAAAAAGTAGAGTATCCTCCTCTGGGCTAAAGTTGTCTTTGCCTTGGGCTAACTTAAATCCCTCGCTGCATTCAGGATTCTTATATTAACTCCCTCGCTTCGCTCGTGAGTTAAACTCTTAATTCCCTCGCTGCGCTCGGGAGTTAAATCCCGAATCCTTCATTGCGCTCGAGATTCAATATGACGCCCGTGACATAAGACCAGGGATTGAAAACCGGTACGAATTTGGGTTCCGGTTCTTCATTTCGGTTCTTAAAAAGGTTCTTCTTTTCGGTACGGTTCCGGTTCAGGTTCCGGTTTGGTTCTGGTTCCATAGTACCGGTTCCAAATAAAGGTTCCAATATACCGGTTCTTTATCATCCGATTTAAAGGTTCTCTAAGAAAGAAGGGATAATGTTTGACGCGTGGCTAGCGTATCTTTTCTTTCAGTTAGCCTTCGAATTATTGGTGAGTAGAAGTCTGTACTGTACAGTGTCAGCAAATATTGACAGTAATTATTATTAGTTGTTTATATAATCTACAGTTACTGTTAATAAATTAATATAAAATGGACAAAGTTTAATCGTATTGTATTCACTTAGATATTATCCTCTCCTTTATTTATTGAATATACAGGGTTAATGGAAAAACACCAACAACCTCTTAAGAGGTCATTGTACAACAGACAAGTACACGAATGTATAATATAAATCAAACAATGAAACAAATATAGGGCGCACGCGTTGTGCAACGAACATGCAACGAATGATGCGAATGATCTACAAATGCAATGTACCCCTCTCTCCTCTTACAAAATCTCCTATCTTGCCGCTATTGTCCTGCGCTGAGCGGCATCGTATGAACTCGTTCGGTCTCGTACTCGTACCGCTAAAGAACCGGTAAAATAAAGGTTCTAATTTAGGTTCCGGTTCCGGTTCGGGTTCTAGCAACCGGAACCACTAAATACCGGTACTTTACCGGTATTTTAGGAACCTTTTCAATCCCTGCATAAGACACAACTTTAGCCCCTCGGTGCATAATCTACTATTTTTTTTTGCTCCAGAAGTTTTGTAGGCGTTCTTATTACAAACTCATTTATGCGATTATTGTGTAATCACAATCGCACGGAAATTCACAGACATTAAAATGTCTCGTCAAACTGGCGATGACAATCCGTCTTTTTCTTTTTTACGCTGCACTACCTAGGTATAATCAAAGAGAGGATTGGATTTGGATTGGATTGATTGATATTTTAGCACAGACAAAAAAATAACTGAAAAATCCTTCATCGATGGGATTTGATACGATCTGGGGCCACGGCAGTGCCCTCGCCAAGTCGAGCAAAAAGCGGCGCGGCGCGCCGCCGTACCATCCTTTTCTCGAAGCAGTTCAGGCTTAACTTAACAGTTAACTGTCCATTATGATTCATAATGTTATCCTCTTATGATTCTGCCAAAGTGGCCTTTATAGGCTCCCAGTTATTAGGCGTCAATCTGGAACTCTATTTACTCTATAAGTAAAGGTTTTCAGAAAACCACAAAAAGTAGTATTTTTTGTTATTATTTTTCTTTTGTACAATAGAGTATATTTAAATAAATAATAATAAATAAAAAGAAAAATAAACAAATTACGAAAACCGTTTTGATATTCGTTCCGTTTCACAATTATTACATTATTTGTCTATTCTGCAAAAATCTCACCGTGAAAACTTGGGTGAAGTGAGCTGTATCAATAGTGTTACACCCTAGCAACTGGTTAAATGACAGCTCACATCAAACTCAATTTGCCTAAGTTTTCAAGGTGAGAAAAGTTCTTGTCTAGACGTGATGATGACCGAATGACCACAGTGAGACGGTAGAAGGAGTATTGCCAGATCAAGATCTAGATGGAACATTCAAGGGTTTGTGGGTAGATCCTAGTTGAGATTAGCAGAGACCAGCGAAGCATGGAACAAAAGAAAGGAGGCCTATTATATACCTAAGGTTTATTTAAATTTGTTTCCAATTGATGTTATGACTACTTAAGCAAATATCAACTTTATTTTAATGGTGATTAAGTTGATTTCAGAGTGACTAGCGCTATTGAAATAGTTATAAAAATGTTTGAAGTTGTGGCGTAAACTTAACTTAATTTTTCCATGAACTCATATTTGTTTACATTTTTGGCGACTAAATCGCGAACACAGATTAGCAGTAGGTGGAACTATGCCGTCAATGATGATGACGATCAAACAAGTTCCTGGTTCGCATACAATATGTTTTATAACTCCTACAGACTTCATTTCTTACAGGTTACTGGCCCACTCCCTGCTTCTTGGCGGGATATCACCCCAAAGACTAGATTTAACGACTACCAACAACTCGAGGATATGCAAAGGGGAACTCATCCGAAGCATCGCAGATTTGAAGACCTTGGAAGGATGTGTCGTGGTGTTGGGAAGCTTAGAAATATTTATCGAGAAAGCAAGGAAGGAGAACTTTGTCAATATGACGTTCTGGGATCTGAGAGAGGTAGGGAGGGAATTTTTTGACAATTTGTTTGCAAATGTTTTATGTGTTTCTAGCGAAATATTCGGTACCTTTAAACGAGGTAAATAGTGATACAGGAGTAAACGGGACAAAGGACTCTATGTGTTTACTGTATTATAATAGGAGAGGAAAATTTTTTTGCATCGCGAAAATCAACCAGCTTCCAAAAAGAAAAATACTAGAAAGTAAAAAATTACTTTGATTTCAGAAGTCGGTTGTAAAAACGAAAATGCGGAACCAACGATACCGACTTCCGAAATTAAAGTTAATTTTTACTTTGTTGTGTATTTTTTGGAAACCGGTTATTTATTTTTGTAAAAATGTTTTTAATTTCCACTTTTTACTTGTACACAAAAACACCACACAAAAACCACCACACAAATTCGTATAAAATTAAAAAACCACCACACAAATTCGTATAAAATTACTTGCTATGTAAATATTAGTGACAGGAAAGTATTATAATATCATCAATATAAACTAAGTGGAAAAATACGTATTATTGAAGCTAACTCAAAAACTACCCAAGTAAAGGTAAAAAAAGTCATATAAAACAGCCACTGAACACCATATCCATAAAAAAAATCGAAATCGATCGACAACTGCCGGAGACATCGCGTAACATACATACAATAAAAAAAAAACATTCGAATTGAGAACCTGGAGGAGGTTAATAATAATAATAGAAAATAAATACTAATAACTTATTTACCTAATACTTTATTTGCAAATAGAATGAAATCTGTCCACTTTTGGAATTATCCTTATGATAGCTGTTTGTTAATACGAGGCCTTCATAATCCACAACGAATGCCTATATCATTGAACTCCTCGACTACATAAATTCTTATCACAACTCGGCTGCCCCATTTCAAAACCTAGTAAGGACTTAAAATGAAATTTTACAGGAGAGCGCATAAACGTAATATTGGTCAGCCTATGGAATGTATTGTTTTGAATTGGTTAAAGTGACTTACTAGGTTTTAAATGGTCACTAGGGAGTGTAAGGTGCACTTACTAGGTATCGATGTTTAAATATATCTTCTTTTATGTAAGTTTAAAACGCTGGTGTTTTTGTATTTGGTAGAGACCTAAGTTAGCAAGATTATGCAATAAAACGATTTTTGTAAAAAGTGTCCCTTACTAGGTTTTGAAATGGGACAGCCGAACTGTTGCCTTATTTTTCACCAATCAGCGGGATAACAATAGGAACGGCTTTCATTTTCACAATTCAACAACATTCATTGCGTTATTGACGTTGTTGAGCAGACTGATTTCTCAAACAACGGAAGCAATGGAATAAGCAGTTTCCTTCTAAATGATTCAGATTCAGATCAGCCTTACGCCTATTGGAAGCCATTTTGTCTAAATAAATACTTTGTGTTTTTTTGTGTTACAGATCACAGAATATCTAGTTGTTTATCGAGTCCGGGGTCTGGAGTCTGTGGGCCAGCTGTTTCCGAACCTAACGAGAATTAGAGGACTGAAGCTGTTGAACAGTTTCGGCTTGATTGTCTACGACAACTCAAATCTTAGAGAGGTATGTGTAATGTTGTTCTCACGTCTTGAATACTAGAAACCCGCTGTAGCCCAGCCGATTTTTTCTGTAAAAATCTCACCTTTAAAACTGAAGCGAAGTGAGCTTGAAGTGAGCTGTCAAACTCTAGCATCACATGGAATGACAGCTCACTTCAAGCTCACTGCACCTAAGTTTTCATGGTGAGATTTTTACAGAATCGACCGGCTGCTGCAGTGTGCCAATTTTCTCCAATTCCTAAATTGAGCTTATTGCAGTAAGCTCACGTTCGGCATTCACGATATGCGGGTGAAACCACCGGGCGCAGCTAGTTTTGTATGAAGTTCGCCGTGCAGAGTCTAAAAGATCAGCCCCTAATTGCGAAACAGACTATCAATCTGAATCATTTTGAAGAATATTGCTAAACCATTGCTTCATTATGTTAGAAAAATTTGTCTGCTCAACAACGTAAATAACGCAATAAGTCTTGTTGATCTGTCAAGATGAGAGCTATTCCTACTTTTAGTATGTGAAGCAACGAGGGTTTTCTGAAATTACGTTCGCTAGGTGGCAGCACTGACACGTCAGGTCCAGGCATCTGTCAAAGAGCCAATATTTTCTTTAGTCATGACTGAATGATGAACGAATGAATGAATCGAATGATGAACGTCATCATATATTTTATATTCATTGTCGAAATGGAATACCTCTTGTCAAAGTGGAGCCAACAGCAGTGCGATTCTGTAACCATCTCACCGTGAAAACTTAAGTGAAGTGAGCGTGGAATGAGCTGTCAATAGTGTCAATTCCTAGCAAAAACAAACTCACTTCACCTAAGTTTTCACGGTGAGATTTTTACAGAATCGACCGGCTGGTGTCGTAAATTTTCACGAAAACCCCCATTACCTCGCCGTTCACCAGTTGCCGCTGAACGCTCCGACTATTCTTCGAACCATAAAAACTGAACAATTAAGTCAATAACTATTATTCGTTAGTCAAGTTTTCGCCACTGAGCGATAAAAAAACTATTTGAATTTAGATAGCTCAAATGGAATTTCATATCAAATCTTGCAAACACTGGCAGTGCGGATATTTGTTTATTGTTTTTTTTTAATATTCTAATACACTACGAACTATTATTTTGTGCAATAAAGTATTCAAACAGAACTTAATGTTGGATTGACAGTTGAAGAAATTCACTTCTATTTTCAGTGAAAAATAAGCGTTGCAATAGAACCAGCCGGTCTATTTTGCGAACATAAACACTCGCTATATTATTCTACTAATCGATAGGATTATTTTTCAGAATAAAATGTCTCTAATAATCATTTGGTCTTAGGAATAAAAAAGATCATGAAATCTAATATGAATTGTATTTTATCACTAATTCTAAAATGAAGGGCACGTAAACATGAAAGAAAATTATTACATTATAAGACATTTTTATTTGAACTATTTAAAATTACAATTTTGTTACACTTTAATAATTTAACTGATGAGTTATTCGAAATGAGACCCCTTGTCACGGATACACTTTTATGAAATTAAAAAAGAACAATTCGATTCTTGATTCGCCATCATTACACAACTACGAAATGGAAGTAAAACAAAACAAAATCGTTAAATATGTTCAAAATGTTCGTAAGAATTTCAAAATTGCAGTTCCGCACCACAAACAAAGTTAAACGTTCCTTTTTTAAACTTTTCGTATAATTATTATTACCAATTAAACCATTTTCTTATCTAAGTCTTCAACAAGGTACTTAGTGATAAATTAGCAAACTTGTACTTTCTATAATGTCTTCGGATGTTAGAGTTATAAGAAAATTATAGCGTGTCTTTTAGTTGTTGAATATGAACAGTTGTAGTCTAGGTAATGCTGATTAAAGCTATTGTGTACCTACTAAATATTAGATTTCATGGATACATAACTTGTACGGTAGACGAGTGTATGACCTAATGTTTATTGGAGAAATTTTGTCTTTAACATCGACTGTACTCCCGATTTAGGTAAACTTGTCGAGAAATCTGTGAATGCAGTTGTTTCTTTTTAAAAATAAAGGAATGTCTCCTCTGTGTAAATTAATATATCTTAAGGATTTAAAGTAGTTGATTGATTTTATCCACCCTCTACTTATACACCGTGTTCTTCACGTTATCCATAATTTTTTTCAAACGCTTCTCTAGCTTTTACAAATTAAATCTAACACAGGAAGTAGTACTTAAAAAGGCTTCGTTACAAAGATGTTTGTAATTTCATTTAATGAAATTTAATAAGAAAGCGTCTTAACTTATTTCTGACAAGTTTCAGCCCGCCAAATCTTATTAATGAAAATACGTTGTTGCCAATTCGGATAAAGAGGCATGCATATCGGATGATTTACGTTAAGGTTGTATGAAATTTGACAAATAATAAAAAATAAGAATTCATTAGTGTGTCCATTATGAGAAATGCTTATTTCCATAGTCTGATCATCTGGTCGAAGTTTATGTATATCGTCCGGAACACGGTGTATAATATATATTTTTTTAAGTGAAATTTTCGTAAGACGCACTTTGCGCTCTTTCTGAACTGTGAACGAAATTGAACTGTAACGGTTGATCTTGACCGGGACGGTGACGTTGAATCGGGTATACTCGACTGCAGTCGATTGGTTACGCTGAATCGCGTATACCTACTCGGCGGTGAATATCTTATGCTTGCTCAGTTTACATAAGTTTTCTCTTCTATCGTGTGCTCATAGCCCTCTTTTTTTTTCCTAGATTGGTCTCTACAACCTCCTCAAGATAGATAGAGGGGGGGTGACAATGTGGGCATTGCCTCAAGCATGCTTCGTGGATACCATTGACTGGAAAGTGTTAGCTCCGAAGGCTCGGCACGTCATCAGTCCGCCAGACATACAGGTCCAATGCAGCATACTTTGCTCTTGTTCAGCAAATACTTCGTTGAACCGCTGTTGGAATAACAGGTAAGATTTTGTAGTTCATCATATTCTGTCGGCTTCTAAGTTTACTGAACATGAGCTTCTGGGACGACAGAAGTGTTATAGGGTTTTTCATTAGGAATTCCTGAGTAGTTACCCCGGAGTCGACTTCACGATCAAAAGGATTTTTCCCTGGTATAAATTTTTTGGGATGCATGAAGAAGCCTCCTCGTGTAGCGTAGTTTGTTCCGCCAGTCACTCAACTGAACCGAGTGCTCGGCGCATCCTGGACAATCACACCCAACACCTTATTTGACTGGCTTCTTCCCTTGCGGTGGTAGGGCCGACGCCCATCTGGTTTGCGACTACCTCTCACCGGAGTCCGGTCTCAAGCACCTTGCTTTGTTTCGTCGATGTGTGGGAGTTCCAGTGCCTTAGGCATCGTCTGGGCAAGCTCGTTCCATCATAGACCTCATCCATCGCTTTCCATCAGGCGTGATTGAGGTCAAAAGCGGGCCAATTAAGCAATAAAATGAAAATGTTTTTTTATTGCGAAATGGGCCTGCATTTGACCTGGATCTCGCCTGATGGAACGCTATGGATGAACTCTACATACAACGGCAATTTTTAGTAGCATAACACTTATCTGGCAAATATTATGGTTAAATGTGGCATTATACCAAAAGGGGTTTATTTATAAACGTGACTTAATCTTAAGTAAAGACTAGCTTAGCTTAACAAAATTTTTTTGAGGTTTCAACGTTTCTTAACTCTGTGCAACGTCTATCGTCTATCGTCGTTTTTTTACGATCGTTGTTGTCGCTCGATATGGTGTGTTTTGACGATCAATAAGATCTGTCTTACTTCTCATAGATTTGCTCGATTATCAAGGATAAAATCGAGCATCACTTCTTTACTTATCGATTGACAAAAGCGTTCCAAAATGGTGATCATCTTTTGCTTACACATTTACTCAATTTTGTTTGATCACACGACCGTGTCGATCGTGATGACACATTTTTGAAGTGAAAACTTCTTTAGCGGCGCTGTGTACTTTTTTTGGAATGGGTAAAAACTTCTAAATTCGCGTCAGGTCACGTGACCCTGATCGAAAATTCGTAAGACGTAAAACGTAAGACGCGCGTTGTTGAGGACAGCGCCATCTATGCACATCGGGAAGAACTACGAGG
This sequence comes from Luperina nickerlii, assembly GCA_963855955.1. Lineage (NCBI taxonomy): Eukaryota > Metazoa > Arthropoda > Insecta > Lepidoptera > Noctuidae > Luperina > Luperina nickerlii. The sequence continues at coordinate 18,141,123 of OY979678.1, forward strand.
GCCTCGCGTACTAACTACGTAGTTCATCCAACAACGACGAGATGGCGCTGAACCACGGATATATAACTGACGACGAGCTCCATGCGAGACCAACACCACGAACTGAAGTCTATCCTGTGTGCTTATTTGTAAATCTGAATAAATTCCTTTCACGAGAAGAATAAACCAGTCACTTTGATCATCATACCTGATTTGCAAAAAACCCTATAAAATAAGGAACACACCTTAACACGCGTGTTTTGTTTATAAGACGATTCACAAAATACACTCGTAATTGTTCAAGTTTTCACTTCTGTCGGCACTACCGGAGTGCCAGTGTTTTTTTACCTATAGTCCATTCGCACTTGTTTTACCTCTGACAGCAACCTATTATGAACCTTATAGCAACGTCTATATAGACCACTGTGGTGCAAAATCATAGGTCAAATATCTGTGAAAGGACTACCTTATTTTGTCCCACATTTAGAGTAAATAAATGACTGACTTGTTTTCCGATTGAAGAAAGTATAATTAGCCTATAATGTTCTACTGCTGGGACGCAGGCCATGATTGGTGGATGATTCTGGATTGAAGAAAGCTATTGTACAGACGCCAGCACATCAAGCTACTACAATCTGTCTAATTTCTTTAATAGATTTTCAACTTTATCGCTACAGCATTAGGTTCAAAGTTGACAGATAAAATTTGACAGTTTCGGGTAGCTTGATGTGTACTATCCATGTATTTTACCTTTCAGAAAATGCCAGTTGTTCCTGGATGGACCAGAAGCTGATAAGTGTAACGAACAGTGCCTTGGATGCCGCAAGACTAACAAAAACATTTGTTTTGTGTGCCGCCATTACACGTATCAGGGAAAATGCGTGACTCAGTGCCCATCTCATTCGTAAGTCATACAACACAGTCTTAAAACTAACGAATCGACGAAAACTAGCAAACACTGAAAACTGTTGAGTTAACGCAACTGTCTAATCGGCAAAACTGATGAATCAGTAAAACTGACTAATCAACAAAACTGGTGAATTAAATAAACTGACGACTGAGGGAAACTGACCAGTGACACGCGAACTCTGAAGCAGATTATCAGACACTAAATTGATCATTTTTACCGTACCTCAAAAGGAAATAAAACAGAACCCATAGAGGATCACTTCCGTTCATCCGATCGTCTGTCTGTCAAGATCCATTTTAATGATTATTTTAGAAGGACTAAATGGATGCAACGATGTTGACCAATGTAGAAGTTTAATTTATTATCTTTTTACTAACTAGATAGTCATAAACTGGCGCTGGGGCTCTGTCTCAGTCTGAGATGCTGAGCGATGGCCGTTTTGCGTGGATGTCAAGCAGATTTCCCCCGAACTTGTTCTTTTTTCGTGTTTGTTTTTTGCTCTGCGTCATCTTACCAGGAAATAAACGTATTATAAATGCCATCTCTGAAATTGTCGTAGAGCCGCTTTAGAGTCCTTCACTACAGTTATTTTACCTCTAGTATTACATCGCTGTCAAAATCACAGAGATTTATCTTTATTTCCGTTACAATAAGGTAGCTGTTGGGTCACTGCTGTCAGAGGTAAAATAACTAGGAAAGGACTGTAGATAGTTCCTTGAAAATTCTTATTTTCTTTTGCAGAATCCTTCTCCCTGATAACCAGTATTGCATCACGGAGGTGGAATGTTTGGAGCTGGGCCGATGGGTGTTTAATAATACCTGTGTCTCTAAGTGTCCTCTAGACTATAGGATGAACAATAAGACACATCCCATCACTTGTGCACCTTGCACTCATTGCGAAATTGTAAGTAAATTCCGCAATCTTCATCAAAGGTTTTTAGCAGAAAATGCATTGCAATGCAAATGTAGCGTTCAAAAGAGTTTGTCAAACTGGTGCCTAATTAAAACGATTTAACAGCTGATATCATCATCTGCCTAGCCTTTTCCGAAAAATGTTGGGGTTGACTTCTAGTTTAACCAGATGCAATTAATGTATCCAACTGAACTGATGGTGATTTAATAAAAAATATATGTTATTTAATTTCAGACTTGTGGTAGTTTAAAAATACAGTCTCTGAGCTCTATTCAAGACGCAGAGAGATGCGTTTACGTAAACGGATCTTTGGTTATACGCGTCAGAGCAATCCCGGGAGCAATAGGTGATCTAAGAGCATACCTCGGTCAAATCCAAGAAGTTTCCCAATACATAGCTATTGAAGGCTCCGATATAACATCACTAGATTTTTTGTCATCACTACGAATAATTAAAGGCGAGAAGTTGAAAGATGATAAATACATTCTCGATATCAATAACAATATCAATCTTCAAACATTATTTACTTCAGCTGTCATAAAGAATCTCAAAATGAAGAACGGCACAGCAAGATTTGACCATAATCCAGTACTGTGCACGTCCAGAATTGAAGAAGTGAAAACCCGGCTCCCGGTTAAGCCCTCTTTGATAGATTATCCAGCAGGCTCCAATGGCTATAGCGGAACATGTAAGGAGGTGCTTTTCGACTTTACAATGACACTGTATAACGAATCCTCAGTAGTGATCAAGTTTTCACCAGTTCTTAATCACAATATACACTACTCTGCCTTATATGTGCGTTTACCGCCTGGAGTTCATACGGCGGTGGTTCCTGAAACTTGTAGCGAGTTCGAATGGCACGCTATTGATGTCCCAGCAGTATTTGATAAGGGTTTTGGTGTGGCGGAGTTGAATGGGTTACAGCCAGCGTCATCTTACGCTCTCTGTATCGAAACATATGATCCTGAGAACAATCGATTGGAAAGGAGCAATATATTCAACTTCACAACGCCTGTAGGAATTCCTGAGCCGCCATTCATCGTGGAGTTGGTTGCGTCAGCATCCGACGTCGTTGTAGTACGATGGGTCGAACACAAAGATTATATCTCGCACATCGATTACTACGAACTGGATGTGGCCTTGATTGAAAGGGATTCAAGGAAATCAGCTGCGGTAGACTATTGTAACCTGAAAGAAGACTTATTAGATGTTGATTACACTCGACATGCATTAGTAAGGAGGCCACCTCCAGAATATAACAGAGGCTGTGAATCAATGTGTGGCATTCTCGCGTCTGTTACTCCTGGAGCGATGGTAGAGGAGTACTTCGACGTCTGCGATGACATCCAATTCGGTTGTGATAACCAAGAAAGTATAATTTCAAGCAATTCAAGCTTTGGCAACTATGTGCGAACTTTAATTTTGTTAAATATTACCAGCCCGAGAAACGACTTCCAAGTTGGCGGGCTGGCACCCTTTAGTGACTATAAGTTTAGATTAAGAGCTTGTTCTGGTGGCCATTGCAGTAGATCAGCAAAGGGTGTCGTAAGAACCTTCCGTTTAAAAAATGCCGACATACCTACTATCACCTACTTGTACGCGAACCAATTTGGTCATATTTTTGTGAAATGGAACCCGCCAAATGTAACGAATGGTCCCATATTATCTTATTCCGTCGAAGTATTCCCTAAGATTAAAATACAGTATCTAATGCCTCAATCTTGGTGCGTTTTAGCTGATGAAACAAGGATCTTCATACAATATGTGATAGTACCCAATTATTTAGTTAGAGTGTGTGTTAAGACACTCGCTTCTAGTCATTCTTGTAGTGATTGGATAAAAATTACTAGCGTAACTGAGTCGAAGACGATTTTGTTGTGGGCCGGTGTGACTTGTGGAATTTTGATATACATTGCATCGTGCATAGTAGGTTGGTTTAAGAGGACATCGAGCCATCGCAGTGATGTAGTGCCATTAGTCGATAGTTCATCTTCGTCACGTGTCGAGAGTGAGCCGCCAGGCCTGATGCTATCAGATTTCGTGCCATTTCATACAGTACCTTTAGATTAATGCTGTATTGTGCTACTACTGTAACGACTAATGAAAAAATATAAGTACCTAAGCCAAATATCATTTCGTGGAAAATTTCTATTGTTAACGAGTTTTGACTTAATATTTTTTTTACATTTTAGACTGAATTTTGGTGACGTTTAATTTAAAGGGACGTGACGACAAAAGAGTAAATGTTCGCTAAAGCTTCCGTTTTATTTTTGTAGCGTTGGTGTTCTGTCACCTTGCATGTCAACAAAATGTCAGTTGGCACAGAGTACTTTTTCTGTCAGTTGGTTTTTTCATGTCCATGGAAAATATATTTTTCCTTACATAAATAAATCGCATGAATATTCCTTGTGCGCTAGTAATTTATAAGACAATGCCTTCCGTTCTAAATTATATAATATGTATGTGGACTTGATCATTATACTAGATTATATTGAACATTATCATCTATCATTTTGATCCTTTAAGTACCCACTTCATTTTTATGGCGATGCTTCATAAGTCAATGTGATACTCATAGACGTATGTGATGCTTTTATTAAATTTTAATTAAATTGGTTTCATGTTATGTACGGAACACTCGCGTCACTTTACAAAGCCTTTATGAAAGGTATTATTATTATAAAAGGTTTGCTTTATAATTTGTAAAAAAAATTTGTAAAATGTTATTTTTAAAGTAGCAATTTTGTATGAGCGCTCTTATTATAGAAAATAAATGTGATTAAAAACGTGACAGTGTATTTCCTGTTCTTTTTCAACGATGTTTTTCAAAACAAGTTAGTTGACAAGCTTTAAAATGTTGTTTAAAAAAAGTGCCTTATACCCAGTTAATAATGAAATATCCTACCATTACATAAAGTAACATTAAACCATTTCACAACTTAAAAGGAAATTACTTCGATTCTCCGAAATTATCTAACGTTATCTAAACTTTTTCACTTACAAAGTTTCTTTCCTATTTTCTTTTATAATTGAATTTGTTGCCAGTTATAACTTAGTCTTTTGAGATAACCTAAGTTTTGGAGAGAGTAGTAATAGCTCGGTAGCATTGTGACAGAGATGTGACACCTTAAAGGAAATGCGGTCGGAGAGACTTCTGAAAAAGCTTGTAAAAAGTCATAATTCGAGGTGGCTCTCGCCTATTTCCTCCCCCGATATTGTAACAAGTTAATAGATATTTCATAAACTGAATAAGAAGGATATATACTCTGTCCCTATATTTTTCTTTTTTCATTAATACTTAGTTGCCAAATTTGTACACTAGGCCTCTGTTGACAGCGACTTAAATCGATATTTTTTGAGGGTTCTAGTGCTTATAAAAATAATGTATCATCAAAAAGGAAAACATACAAGTATTTAATATTTATCATTCTGTAAAAGAATCATTGCTTTATGGTCATTAACCAGAAAGAAAACAGGTGAGAGCGTTTCTATGGAGAAAAGACCGCCCGCATTTCCTCCTAAGACTTGGAATTCACATCTTTTACCCACTATGTTGGGGTCGGCATCCAGTTTAACCGGATGCAACTGACTTCCAGTACCTACTTTACATGAAGTGACTGACTATCTAACCTCCACAACCCAGTGACTGTGTAATACGATACCCCCCAAGTAGCACAAAATAGCTTTATAATCGATGGATAACAGAATTAGCATATTATTATAGCTTTATAAGAAGTCTACATATAGGCATTATAAACCACTACACAGCTCTTGTAATGCTAATTTGGGCCCCAAATTATACAGCCTTAAGTGTAAGAATGGCATTTTAGCAGCATTATATTGGTTGTCTACCGGAATGATAAACGCATTATAATGGGCTGTGAAAACAGGTTAAAGCAGTGCGCATATGTTAAATGCGGCTCTTATACAGCTTGTACCATTACAAAGGCAAAATAAAAACATTTTCAAATATTATTTTTAATTTCTGTTAATTTAATTTGTATTAATAAATCTTGTGTAAAAAGAACATGGATACTTTCAACAAAAAAATATAAGTGCTACAAGGCAAGTAATTAAACTCTTGTTTTTGTTCTCTATAAGGAATTAAGGTTGCGAGTATCAGTTTACTGTGAAAGTATGTATATATTTGAATCAAATATTTCATGCGCCTTCAAATTAAAGAGCTATTTATTACAAAAATATTATAAAAATATGTGGAATTGTAAAAAAAATTATGGTCTTACGAAGAAATCTTTAGTTTTAGTCATTATGATACCTGTATTGTACCGGCCGGTCAATACCATAGGTTGAAGTCTTTTCTAAAGGACTATTTACCATAAAATTAAATTTTAAATATTATCGATACAAAAAGCAAAATGGCGTAAGCATAATTAAAAACTTTAGGCATGCGGATGCCGGTATACAACTTATTGCTTGTTAAAATTCTTGTCATTATACGTTTGTATAGATAAAGGCTATATAATATTATGATGAAATGCTTTTAAAAAGCTGGCATTAAAACAGCACCAATGTACACCGTTAAACAGTTGTGACCCATGCGAAAGGTCGTTATAAAACATAGAGCAGTTTTAAAGAATTTTAAAATGCTTTTTAATAGCCTAAGCCGTAATTAATGCTTACATACGGCCTACACTTTTGTATAATGCTTACAGCTGTATTAGAAGCTGTATAGAGACATAAATTATGTCTAAAATAAAACCTTTAGCTGCACAAAAGATTGAAAAAGAGGATTATATAGCTTTAGGAACTACAAAGTTAATAAAATGCTGTTATACAGAAGCAAGACATTGCTAAAACCCTTCAAATTCTATAACGAAGCTAGAAGAAATTTTCTGGTCATCACTTTTTCCATTATATCGATTTTGTGTTACTTGGGCCCTTGGTAATAAGACTCTTTATCAGACTTTCGGGCTTCTGATGATCCGTAACGGCTGTCAAAGATCTACTAACGACAGCCGGGTCCTGCGCCTGATCTCTCTCCGGTCGTGTTGGATTGCCGTCCTACCGGACTATGAGAGTGAGTTTTCAGAGTTCAGTGAGTGAGTGAAGAGGGAGTGCATCTGTGTATGCGCGCACTCTTGTGCACTATAATATCTCCCGCGCCGAAAGCTACATAATTATGTCTCTGTTGAGATTCTGGCCGAATTACGGTCTGGAGGACATTTAAAAAAAATATGGGCTTAAGATGATACGGAGTAATGAGGAAAATGGTATGAATGTGGACGGTTATAACACCAGGGAAAGACAAAAAAAAAGATGGACTGTGTGATTATTTGGCTAGAAAGGGCTAGAAAGGGGTGTCTACTAATGGAAAAGTATGGAAGAAGAGTACAATGCGTGCCACGTAAGAAGAGACTTGACACACCACGTGGTCTGACATGCGCAGAACACGATTTTAGGTATCTTTAGCGGTATGAGGTCTGAGTGCGGGACGAGACCGGACGTCATAGGGGCGGCGGAAAGAGCGGAGGAGGCGGGGTCAAGTCTCTTCTTACGTGGCACGCATTGTACAGTAGCGGTCAGAACTGCACTGGCAGCATTACAAAACTATCACATCGTAACTCGTCGCACTTGAGACCTTCTTCTATTTAGACATTTCACACACACATACACAACTGTATATTGCACTCTTTCATCACGTAAGAAACAGAAAAGGCGCGGTATATGAGCATCATCATAGGCCTATCGCGGCACGCAGTCTTTATCTAATTATGGTAATGAGAAAAAAAACAGCGAGTATTTTAAACTAGGTAATCACATAAAAGTTGAGGGTAGATTTGAAAGAAAATTAATATACTGACTGTAGTTATAATGGTATGACGTTGTTGGATAGTGAACTTAGTTATGAGCGTTTGTGTTATTGATATTAGAAGTGTTGAGTTTGAAGATTTTTATTGAAAATGCAAGCAAATACTTATAAATATGGAAACCAGAGCGAACATTGTAGCCTTGTATAACAATGGGTTTAATATATCTGAAATATCCAATGAAGCCGGATTTTGTGTAAGTTATTGATTTTACTTGTTCTCATAAGTGACGCTTCAAAATGTGTAATAAGGATTTCTTTTTTTTAGAGAGATACTGTGAGACGTTGGGTGCGGAGATTTGAGGAAGAGGGAATTCTTAAGAGCCGTGTAAGAAGTGGTAGGCCGCCACTTATTGACCAGTCTCAGCGACGCCGACGCTTTATGGTTGGTGAATATGAAACGCATGGTTTCATACCTACAAGACGATTTAGCGAAGAATTTGATACCTACGTCATTGCGCACTGTTCGCCATGCACTCCATGCCGAAGATCTTCATCATAGAACACCAGTGAAAAAACCGTTTTTAACGCAAAGGCATAAGGAGGAACGGTTGCGTTTTGCTCGCGAATATTTAGACTTTGATTGGGAGACCACTGTATTTACTGACGAGAAGACTTTCAAATCGTGCCAAAAAGGATGACTTCATTTGTGGCGCAGAGACAATACACGTTGGTCTGACAGTAATATTATAAATAATACGGAGTCAAGAAGAATTAGTGTGAATATGTGGGGGTGGATTAGTGCTCAAGGGCCGGGTGAGTTGGCATTTATACCGACGCGGGCCAACAGCTCTAATTACGTCGAGGTTTTGAGCGATATAATGCTACCTACTGTTCGAAATGTTTATCCAGTGGATGAAATTGGTGAATTTTATTTGGTTCAAGATAATTGTCCGATCATACTAGTATTGTTCGTGAGTGGTTTACTGAGCATTCGGATGTTAAAGCTATTCCGTGGCCAGCGCGATTCCCTAATTTAAACCCTATAGAAAATGTATGGGGTTCAATGGTGCAAAGTTGGGAAGTGCGAGTCGAAAGATGTCTCGAACAGCTCAAATCTCATTGCATGGAGTTGTGGGATAGTTTACGTGCACAGATATTTGCAGTAATATTGTGGCCTCCATGCGTCGACGCCTTTTTGACTGCATTGATAATATCACTTTCATTATCGGAGGTCACACTAAATATTAATAAAAAAATAAATGCTATCAGTGGAATTCAGGGGATACACTGGCCATAATATAACAGTAACAAGTGAATGATTGTAAGATTGAGGTTTAGTTTCAATCTTCTTTTCCTTGAGAAAATGAACAAATTAAGCTGTAACCTCAATAAACCAAAAACATCCCATTTTAGTATCAACCAAAAATGATTTATGAACAAATTCGGTATTTTATGTTTCAAAGTTTGGAATAAGTATGTTTATGTTTTAAAGGTTGTTATTAAAATCAATAAATGTTCCTATGAAAAATTGTGCTTTATTTTAATTAAATTACATAGGTATTATACTTTATTTTTACCCTATATACCCTATTGTCATTATGTTAACGAAACAATAAATAATAGAACTCTGACACAAAAACGAAAAGAACAAAAAGAGTTGAAAGCGCGCACCGAGGTTCGAACCCCCACTTCACGCACACACAATAACATCCACCCACTTGTGCGAACCTGCCATCGCTGCTTATAATATCTCTTCGAATTTTAGCATTACATACTTTTAAATAGGCCCTGTGGTCGATAATATATGGTAGATCTTTATTTAGTGTTGACCACACATGCATCTGACCAACCAACATCGCGCACATTAAAACATCACACACACAGAGATAGACGCAGATCTAGTGTGCAGGCTAAAATGAGCATTCTGGTGGCAGTCCACTTATGGACCGTTACTGTACCTACTGCGCCGACCCCATGCTGTACGGTGTACCTCATCAACATCATTTCAGCCGAAAGACGTCCACTGCTGGAAATAGGCCTCCCCCAAGCACCTCCACTTCGACCGGTTCTGTACTGCTTCTTCTACGGTGTAACTATTGAAAGCGTTTACATTGGTCTAGTATAGATTTAATATCCAGTGAGAATTCCAGCGATGGAATTAAATTGATATTGCATAATCAGCCTAAAATGTTCCCACTGCTGGGACAGGGGTCTCCTGTCTTTGAGAGGGATCTATCCCTCTCAAAGACAGGAGACCCCTGACAATGACCAACCCGCACTGGGCCCGCGTGGTAGACCACGCGGGCCCAGTGCGGGTTGGTCATTTGTCACAGATTGTCATTGTCACGTCTTCGAATTTTTAGTTCTAGAGGACATGCTTCCTCGCGATGTTTTCCTTCACCGTTTTGAGAGCTGATGAAATTATTTGTTCAAAATTACATTGATCCACATCAATGTGATTTAGTATTTAACACAAACAAATAGCATGCTATAAATTTTAATTGTCTTGGAACAATCGCATTTAATTTTTAATAGCTGGTGTGCTTGCTTCTTTACCCAGCTTTGGACGAAGAAATGGGGTGACGCAGAGGCTTATGTCCAGCAGTGGACTGTGACAGTCTGAGTTGATGTACGGACGAATTGGGCATAAGGCACCTCTCGCACCGCCACTGCCGCGAGTAGAGCTAGTAACTAAAAACGAGTTGGCGAGCAACGAACACTGAGTGCGCGACGGCGACAAGTGATTACCTACTCGCTGTATATGTAACAAGCGTGAGTCTCTCAGCTAGTGTTCCCGCCCACCGAGCGAGCGTCGCTGAGCGAGTACTCTCATTGGTACAGTTCCCGGCACGTAACTTGGCAAGATTCGTTAGATGTGTTTTTCCTTTCTTTGACTTTCTTGTAAACAGACATGTTTAAAAATAATCTATGGCAATAACCATAGTATAATGACAAACAATAAAAGTGACCATTTTCTTGTTACACTAAGTGAACATGCGCTAACTTACTCCCACTATGTGAAAACCTTGCCAAGTTACGTGCCGGCGACTATACTTAGCTTTTGCCGCTGCGTCAAACGAGCCCCACGTCGGCAGTGTGAACAATCAGCGATTAACTATTAATATATGTATAGGTATCTTTGTTTACACGCGACCTACAATATCTTGTACGTTTCTTGAATGACAAAATCTTAAATAGCAAATCGCTTCCTCGTCAGCAACAGGTGCCCAAATTGAGGACCACAGAGACAGAGGTTATTAATGTTATTGTAGAACTCGACTCCGAATAATAATAACTCTGTAGAAGCATCGTTTTTCTGGCAGGTGACACCGGTAAATGGAACTTTAAAACAGCATCGAATCGATAACCTTTTAGGATTTTTGCTCTATTGGTACGGTAAGTTACGAAATCCATACAAAGGTCGGGCTTGGTGCCAATATACGGTGGGATCGTTTGCATAATAATCCTAAATAACATTTACCGTAGCTCATGTGACCTCTACGGATTACATTATGGAAATCTTTCTGTCGCGCGGCCACAGAGGAGATTTCAGGCTGGTGGCGTTAGAAGGAAAGAAGAGAAGAAAATACATGTCATCATAGAAAATACATTTCACAGATTCATCATTCTCTCTTGGCCCTTATCGCAATTTACTTGGGGTCGGCGCAACAAGTCTTCTTCGTCCAAGTAGGTACTAGTTACGTTTGGGGTAGCATGACTTTTTCTTTAAAACTACTCTATCAGTCGTCAACGCAGTAGAAGAAAAAATCTTTGGCACCTATTTTTAGAAAACTCGAGAATGTACGCCTTTACAAGGATGTCTACTTGTCTATTTCTTAGTAATATACTGTATACAAAGATGAAATACACAAGGTTTTCAAACTTTGCTTAAGGCTCCTACAAACAGGCGCGACACGCGATATAATCGCGCGCGACACAAAGGCACCGCTCGTTGCGCGACGTGCGGTGAATTTGTGTCGTGTGTCGTGTCGTGCAAGTTTGAAGGAGCCTTTATGCGTAATTTATGGTTTTAGACTCAGTTTGGTCGGAGCCTCAAGGACTCAGGAGCTTATGGGGCAACTGCACTGGTTGCCCTCCCCATGTTTCCGCGGCTGCATAAACCAGTAACTCACCTACTTATTCATAAAACTGCCTAAAGCGCCTGTTGTAAAATTAATAGCAATAACTTGTATAAGATTGGCAAACAACAGTAAACTATTTGAAGATGGTAACTATTGGTAACCGTTAGAGTAATTGCGTAATAAGTAGCATCGGATTTTATTTTGACAGGATTTTATTTTAACACTCAATACGTTATTTACGATGTTGAGCAGACAAATTTTTAGAACATTATGAAGCAATGGATTATTTTCAGATTGTGATTAATAGTGTGTTACGCAATCAGAACTAATTTTTTAAAAAGCCACATGGTCCTACTGTACTTATTATAGTGGTCGGCTGTAGCCGCAATACAGTATCAGTCACGAGAAGCTATAAATTTTGTAATAGAACTTCTACTAAGTTACGTACCTAGCGACAATTCAATCAACATGAAATGATCCCAAATTCAATCAACTCAAAGTAACATACGTGTAATCCGAAACTAACGAGCAATTTTCATTTGGTCGGGTTATATTTTAGCCATATAAAGCGCTGACTTCTAATATTTTGCGGTACTGGAACGCGTCTGACTCATGGAATGGAAACATTTGGGCCGCCATTTTGAAGTAAGTTCACGCTGTCAATGCTGCAGAATGCGGATGTAGAATCCTCGGGATCGTCTGACGACAGTAATAGATGTGTGTGTTCACATAATTATATACCTATATAAAAATCATTACAAAACAGTTTTTTTTAATTGATCCAAAGGTTGCGAACCCCCTAAATGTGTGTTTACAAAATTTATAGCTTCTCGTGACGGATACTTTAGACAAGCGTGGCTTATAACGTAAATATTTATTTATTTAACCATTTATGAACACACATATTTACAAACAGACAAGAAAAAAGGAACAGAAAAATACTTACAAAGGTGATGCTTATTTGTAAAGAAATCTCTTCCAGCATACCTGCGATAGGAGATTAGATAAAAAGAGATGTAGAGAACGTAGGAAAACAAAATACATAAAATTGAAAACAATTATTTAATTTTAATATAAAAATAGTATATGAGAAATACTTACATAGATACACATTCTTCTACTTAAGGGCTGATTTTTCCAACGCCAGATAATTTTATCCGAGGAATAATTTTGAATTGTTGATAGTTCTTCCTTATAAAATCTGTCAGACGTCAATTTTATTCCACGAATAAAAATTATCTATCGATTGAAAACTCAGCCCTAAAATAAATAATATATTGGCAGTTCTTGGTTTGGTATCTTACTATCCTACTTCCTACTAATATTATTAATGTGAAAGTATGTGAAGATGTTTGGATGTTTTTTACTCAATCACACGAAAACCGTTGAACAGATTTGGATAAAAATTGGCACATAGATAGACCATTTCTTGGATTAACACATAGGATACTTTTCATCCCGATATTCCCTCGGGATGGAAACCTACGCGGGTGGAACCGCGTGGCGCTGCTAGTAAGAAATACTTTTCGGCCGGCGAATATTTTTCCTTGTGGAACTTAACAGGCTTCCTGTCATTTAGATCACTCAATTAGGCGGCAAAAACATGCGTGAATGACACAAATAAATCGAAGCCGGACTATTCTGTAATATTATCACCGTGAAAACAAAGGTGAACTGAGCTGTCAAAAGTGTCAATCCCTAGCATAAGGTGGAATGACAGCCCAATTCTAGCTCACTTCATCAATGTTTTGTGAGGTTTAAAGCCGGTCTATTCTGTAAGAACATAATTGTGAAAACTGATTTGAACTGAGCTGTCAATAGTGACACTATTGACAGCTCAGTTCAAATCAGTTTTCATACCTAGCATCCGGTGGAATGATAGTTTAATTAAAGCTCACTTCACCAATGCGCAGGTTTTTAAAGAATAGATCGATTGAACAAATACATCATTATAATTATGATAGTAATTAATCAACGTAATATACAACTTAATGAGTGAGTACAATACCCATTATCATTAGTCTTTGGAGTCGAAAATCATTATTGCATGCAGTGCGGTCTCTGTAAAATAGTGTTGGACCGTAATTCATTTTACATTTCGGTGTTATTGAAAGTACGTACGCCACGCCAGCATATCAACCTACCACAATCTGTCAGATTTCTTTAATAGATTTTCAACTTTATCGCTAAAGCATAAGGTTCAAAGTTGATTGGGAAAATTTGATAGTTTCGGGTAGCTTGATGTGCTGGCGTCTGTACTTACACATAATTACAACAACTTTAACATAATAACTTTAACATAATTTCGTAAAACTTTTAGTAGCAATGACTTTCATTTTGACAGTTCAACAACATTCATTGCGTTAATTAAGTTGTTGAGCAGACAAATTTTTCGAACATATGAAGCAATGGATTAGCAATATCCTTCGAAATTATTCAGATTGTGATTAGTAATACAGACGCCAGCACATCAAGCTACTACAATCTGTCAAATTTATTTATTAGATTTTCAACTTTATCGCTGAAGCATAAGGTTCAAAGTTGATTGAGAAAATTTGACAGTTTCGGGTAGCTTGATGTGCTGGCGTCTGTACATTATGCAATCAGGGTGCTGGACTAATAGTTAATAGAAGTCTAAAATCGCCAACCCGTCTTGAGCAAGCGTGGTGATCAATGCTCGTGCCTTCTCTGTATGAGAAGAGATCTTTATCCTGCAGTGGGATACTAATAGGCTGGCTTTAAATACGTGTAACTAAGTGTTGTAAGCCCGAAGATTTGCCGAACTTAAGGCGAAAGCGCCATGGTAGGCCGCGAAATTCATTTTTTTTAGGTTTTTTGCAATTTGCTGGTCAGTATTAAGTTGTACGTTGATTAATATATGATTCGCGGCCGTAACAAATATGTATTTACAGAATTATAATCATTAAAGTCATCAACACAACTCTCTAAGACCACGTAAGTCCAAAGGATAACTGTTTCATGAAATCATCATTCTTTGGACTTACGTGGTCTTAGAGAGTTGTGTTGATGACTTTAATGATTATAATTCTGTAAATACATATTTGTTACGGCCGCGAATCATATATTAATCGACGTACAACTTAATACTGACCAGCAAATTGCAAAAAATGTAAGAAAATTTGAATTTTGCGGGCTACCTTGCAGGGCACATTGCTCGCAGAACAGATGGCCGATGGGGCCGAAAGGTTCTGGAGTGGCGACCGCGTAGCGGAAGACGTAGCGTTGGAAGGACTCCCACAAAGTGGTCCGACGACCTTGTGAAGGCCGCAGGAACCCATTGGATGCGAGAAGCACAGAACCGGTCGAAGTGGAGGTGCTTGGGGGAGACCTATGTCCAGCAGTGGACGTCTTTCGGCTGAAATGTTGATGATGATGATGAAGTATTGTAAACAACAATTACGTGTAACAATATGATTACCCTCTTAATGGCAATGAACTCGCCTAAAAACATATTAATATCGAATCTGATTGAAACGGATCGATGCGAAATACTTAATTAACATCGTTGTTCCAAGATTGTATTTATATCTAACGATACGATTGCATGACGTCATAGTCATTTAAGACCTTTTTAAAACGTGACTGAGCTTTTGATCGCGGCTGTCATTTGTAGACCTTTGACAGTCATTACGGGTAGTCAGAAACACAAAAATCTGACAACCAGTCTTGCTAAGTGGTATCATGTTACCTAGTAACTGAGTTGTAGAGGTCAGATCGGCTTTGGCTACATGTAATAAATTAGTATTCAGTTGCATCAAAGCGAAAAAAAATTTCTTTTCTTTCTTTCTTCTGGTAAGGCTGGAAGCCGACCCCAAGATAGTTGGGAAAAAGCTAGGCAGATGATGACTTATTGTAAAAAATATCCTGATACTCTAAAAGCTGTAAATGTCTAGTCTCTAGTGTCTATAAATCATCGATATGTAATAATATGTACTTATTAACTGTAAACTTTAAGGAAAACTTTGGTGAAGTGAATTTGAAGTGAGCTCACTTCAAATTCACTTCATCAATAGTGTCAAATCCCGTGAAGTGATCCGGTGCTCACTTCACCTTACTTTTCACGGTGGGATTTTACAGAATAGATCGAGAAATCGTGCTGTGGATGTGGTGTACGAACTCAATATCATCTGCCTAGCCTTTTCCCAGCTATGTTGGGGTCGGCTTCCAGTACAACGGGATGCAGCTGAGTACCAGTATTTTACATAGAGTGACTGCCTATCTGACCTCCAGAACCTAGTTACTGGGTAATACAAAACCACTTGGTAAGACTGGTTGTCAGGCTTTCGGGCTTCTGGCGACCTGTAACGACTGTCAAAGATTCACGAATAACAGCCGGGACCAACGGCGTTCCGAGGTACGGAGGACAATTGGTATGTAAAGATGGTCACCCATCCACGGACCAACCGCGGCAAGCATAGCTTAACCTGATCGACCCATGCGACTGTTATTACTTAACGATAAGCCCCTCTGCGCTGTACGAACTCCTTGTTGTAATTTATAGGAAAAAATACGGCCTATAGCTGTGAAAAATTTATTTGAAAGATGACAAGACAGCATCGAATATCAAAACACACATTTTAAACTTACCTATATATTCTTTTTTAGCTTATCAGAGAGGTTTTAATTGGTATCAAATAGTATACATTTACAACACTCCTCCGTCCTAAATTACCTCTGCGGTGCACTGTCACTAACGTGGCAGCCTGACAGATTGACACTTATGATTTTAGCATAGTCACGAGGCCCTGACATGGGCACGTTATGTTGCGAAACGTGTTGCAAAAATATAAAAGTTTAACCCTCAACGAAAGCCTTTTAAATAACCTGACCGACGCCGAACACATTCTGGCGCGCATCGCAAACGCTGACCCTGTACCACAGAATACTCAATTAATTGTACTACGCCTGTACTGTAAACTGATCTAAATAAAAAACATAATAATAATTGTTAATAAAACAATAATAATAATCGTTTATTTCTTCATTCAAAATTACAATATGGAGTTATCGTTGGTCCCAAACTAGACACGGCCTATGTCTTAGGCACCATTACATAGGTACAACATTTTGATAATTTTCATACAAAGTAAGTACAGTAAAGTTGAGATTGGCTACAGTTGAACTAGTTACCCTCATCGGGACTACAGGACTAACATGTACAAACAACTAAACTAACCAATTAAGGGAAAGCTGAGATCAAATAATAAAATAAAGATTGAGATTTAGAAGATAAAACAACAGTTGTTATGATTTCCGTTTATACACCATTGAATATGTATAGCATTATGATAATTTTTTTAGAATAAAATAACATAGACGTTGAAATTGGTACAGTTGAGCTAGTTACCCTAGACCAAAACATTGCCAAAACAGCAAACAATTTAAGAAAATGGCCTTGTTGTCTCGCCTATACACTAAATAGGTACTGGAGAACAACCTACACACCGATAAACAACGTCTGTGCAAAATAAGGGATCTTAACGTTGGCAGTTCAAATCAATCAAGTATCGTCGAGTTTTCTTGAGCAGATAGTAGGCGGGAAGATTAATTGCTCTTTCTGAATATTGGGATTGGAATACTTCTACCCAAAAAAAAACTTGTTATTAAGGCTCAAAGTAGCAAAAGTATAAATACATTTAAAAAATAAAATATTTTTGAAATATACGTAATTATATATTTATTGGCCATCTATAACATTTTTACACTATATCTTATATAAATTTTATTAATTATATTAATTATATAAATAAAACAAAGTCGGGTTAGTTACACCATTTATAACTCAAGAACGGTTGGACCGATTTTTATGATCTTTTATTTGCTGGGTTTCTCTCCGACCTGAATAGCAGAATAATTATTAAAACAATGGGAAATATTCACGAAAAAAAGTTTTTTATGATGTTTCATTTTCTAATACATTCATTCTGAGGCAGTACGAACTTCGCCGGGTCAGCTAGTTAGCGGTGGCGGTGACTTTTTTATATCACACTTGATGTAAAAAAGTTGGCAACCCTTGCTTACATTAATTGTATCTTAGCGCAAGTAAACGGTGATACGCTTGGTTTGTATGGAAAGTGTCAACTATGCCGCCTCTACCAGCCACCGCGCGCGCCGCTGAGGCGACTCCATATTCATCGTCGTTCTCCTGCTCTTAGGTATCCCAATTCATTTAGGGTCGGCGCAACATCTCCTTTGCTTCCACACTGCCCCATTATCTTTGGTCTTTCCCTAATCTTATAAATATCTACGAGGCGAATCCTTTCTCTAAGGTGTTAATAAATTCATTATGTAACCGGTATCGCCAGGTCTAAAACACATCTTGAATACATTGACATAAAATTTAATAGTATTAAGCCATACTAATATTTTAAATGCGAAAGTGTGTCTGTCTGTTACCTCTTCACGCTTAAACCGCTGAACCGATTTAGTTGAAATAGGGATAGTTTGAGCCCTGGGAAAGGATATAGGGTAGTTTTTATCCCGATTTTCTCACGGGATCAACACCGATCGGACCGGCGCGGCGGGGCGCTACGAGTTTTAAAATAAATTTATTATTAGACTTTTGATGTTTGTACAGTCATTTGCCGTTATTAAATTATGTCGCAATTATCTCTTGGAGGGGGGAGGCCATGTATATTGACGACGGTATAATTTTAAACGATTCTGCTTTGATACAAATTTTAATATCAGGTGCAGATTTTTTATATTACGTAATGTTTGCGATCTCTTTTCATTAAAATGATAATCTTTTATGAAGCTAATTTGGATATACAGTAAAGTAATTACGTTTTTATGCTTCCTGTAAACTTGCTATTTAGGAAGTGTCTTTTGGAAAACCAAATGTACAATTGGCGAAGTTTTTAGGCTACTGCGAGCGTATTATAGCGTAGTGAAAAATTGTAGAGTTATTTTTAAAACAAATAGCGTAAAGTCTCTTTCCCTTGAATTTGTATATAATATGTATATTACCAGCAGCTTACGCGGTTTTACCCGCATAAGTGTCGATTGCGTGGAAATATCGGGATAAAAACTATCCTATGTCCTTTCCCGGGACTCAAACTATCTCTATACCAAATTTCATCTAATTTGGTTTAGCGGTTTAAGCGTGAAGAGGTAACAGACAGACAGACAGACAAACACACTTTCGCATTTATATTATTTAGTATGGATAAGTATATATTATAGTAAATAGTATGTATGTGTATATAACCTATTTATGTACATATTTGTGTACCTAGTTTTAATAGTTTTTTTTGTATCATTGTTCCTCTCAACCAAAGCGCCTGCCATCTAATCTCTTCACCACTCTTGGTTGACTGGTAAAGAAATGCCTAAGGCATTAAGTCCGCCTTTGTACCTTTTTGTGCGTAAAGTTTAAATGAATAAATATTATGAAGTATATATGAATCATGCCATCATGATGCCATTCTAAAAGAGGGATGGTACTCTACCGCTGGCCCGGAAAATATAGGGTTAAGGAAGGAACACGGGTGGGCTTTAGTCAGTAAGAGTCTGACACACCCTTCCGCTCCACCCAGAGCGGGAGGAGTCATTAGATGATTTCCCATCCTGAAAAAAAAGGGATGGTACTTTCGGTCATGTATAATCCCGTCTCTCTTTCTCTTCTGCACTGAAATCATGATGGCATTAAAACGTCATACCTAATACGGCACCTGAAATGCAAATTAAAAAGCATTGTGTAGAATGAAGGAAATAAATACAAAATTATATCTACTTTCGACAATTCGATAACTTTCAGTAAAGATATTTAAGTTGTTGAGCAGACGAATTTTTCAAACAAGCAATGGATTTAAAGATTTAAGTGTATTACGCAATTGGGGTTAGGCTCTGTGATAGGTACCTACAATAAATAATTTGAAGCCTACCGAACTGATAAATAAAAATGCCCAAATATTCTAGTTCTACGCTGACACGTGTAACTAATAAATACCTAAGGACAATATTTTGATACAAAATATTATTGCAAATCATTCTTTTCGATAAGGAATCAATCACGCTATTTGCCATGTAATGGAGGACGAGCAATATTGCATTATGTTTGTATATCTCCAAACGGTAGTAAGAACATTGACGATAGTTACAAATGTAAGGCTCCTTCAAACAGGCGCGACAAGCGATAAAATCGCGCGGGACACAAAGACACCGCAAGTCGCGCAACGAGCGGTGCCTTTGTGTCGCGCGCGATTATATCGCGTGTCGCGCCTGTTTGTAGGTGCCTTTAAAATGACGCTTAAACTGCTGAACCGATTTAGATGAAATTTGGTATAGAGAACGTTTGTGTCCCGGGAAAGGACATAGGATAGTTTTTATCCCGATATTCCTACGGGATAAAAACATATCCAGGCGAAACCGCGAGGTGCTTATGGGTGCATGCAATGGTACAGGGATCATGTTGTTTTACCTTTACGGGGCTAATCGGTTATGTCATAAGTTATTTATTTCATAACAAAATACATTGTGTTGAAAATATTACAGTGATACTAAATAAAATAATAATATTAAAAAAAAAAACATTACGTACGTTCATATATAAAATTCATTACGTTATATACGTTACATAATTTATAAAGTTTATTAGTTAATCACGACATGCATAAGTTGTTTTAGTCAACTTTCAACAAAACAAATAGCTTAACCGTTTGACGACTGCTTTACAAACCTGTGGTTGTACGAGTAAGTTGCACTCCAAACAATTTATTATGAGTCTTTTTTTTACATTTTATTATAATATATATTTTGTCTATTATACTCAGAAAAAACTTCAAGTTTGGGCCTCTTCTGTCATGTATGGTTATTATTAAAAATAAATGTCTATGCTTAGGCGCCTAACAATCGCCTAAGCATAGACATACATAGACAAACAGTAAATTGTAAACACACGTGTTTACAATTTACTGTTTTATTATTTTAGTGATAGCCGTTCGTCAGGAATGATCTGTAAGAATGCATCAGTCAGTGTATCAGTGTTGCACCATTAGGTAGTATAATATGCAGGAACGCAAGCGAAAGCTGCGTGTCGACCTCAGGACGAGCCGCTTTTCACACGGACAACTGTACAGACGTCAGCACATCAAACTACCCGATACTGTCAAATTTTCCCAATTGACATTGAACCTCATGCTGACAGCGATAAAGTTGAAAATCTATTTAAGATAGACAGATGTAGTACCCCACACGCATGGGTTTTGAAAAAAACATTTTTGAATTTCAGTTCTAAGTATGGGGAACCCCCAAATTTTATGGTTTTTTTTTCCCTTTTTTGTGTGAAAATCTTAATGCGGTTAACAGAATACATCTACTTACCAAGTTTTAACAGTATAGTTCTTATAGTTTCGGAAAAAAGTGGCTGTGACATCCGGACGGACAGACAGATAGACAGATATGACGAATCCATAAAGGTTCCGTTTCTTGCCATTTGGCTACGGAACTCCAAAAACAAAGACGACAAAGTATACAGTAAAGGAAACAAAGACTTTTGAAGCTGCCTTATGGGCGGTTGTTTTGCTGCATTTGTAAAAGTAACATCTAATTATTCTTGTATTTCGGTGATGGATACCTATCAAACGCTGTTCTCCGTAAAGAGCACCTGTTTAACTATACACCTTGCTAAGCAATTAAAATTCAGTAGGCAATATTTTAGTTTAACTTAGATTAGAGCTAGGTACACGAAAGATAGCCTGTCTGGTTACGAGAAAATTCGACCAACAGCTTGGCGATGTCTCGAAATAAAAAAAAATATTGCAGAAGGTTGTTTTGAGAGCAGACTGAATTTCCAAGCTGGTAGCGGAACGGGGGCGGATGCGGAGGCTGATGTTTTTTCTACGTCGGATTTCCAATCGCGCCGATGCCGTTCCGATGTTTTCCTGCGGTACCGCTAACATCCGGCGAACTAACGTAGTTCAGTTAGTTTACGGACAAGCTGTTGATAGTAGAAATAATACAATATTGACCAATCACAGCATTGTCAGACCAGATAAGGCATTCAGTATCGCTGTGACAAAGGAAGTTTATCAATTTCCTATCTATTCTGTAAAAATTGCATTGTGAAAACGTGATTACGTCACTTTAAGGCTCCTACAAACAGGCGCGACGCGCGACGCGAATTGCGTTTGCGCGCGACACAAAGGCACCGCTTGTTACGCGACTTGCGGTGCCTTTGTGTCGTGCGCGATTTTATCGCGTGTCGCGCCTGTTTGAAGGAGCCTTTAAACTTCACCTATATTTTCAAGGGGAGATTTATACAGAATTTATATTCTTTAACTAGTTATTTATATTCCTTAATCACACTAATATTATAAAGGCGAAAGTGTGTGTGTGTGTGTGTGTTTATATGTTTGTTACTTCTTCACGCTCAAACGGCTGGACCAATTTACGCGGGTAAAACCGCGGGGCGCAGCTAGTTATGAATAATACCTTTGACTGTTTTATGACTTGACCTTGGTACAACTTTAATACGCCAGCATTGTATTTCTCGGAGAGACGGTACACTCCAGGGTAGTCCCTGGAAGGTACCGTCTCTCGGCAGAAACGGCAGAAACTACCATTTTGATTCGGCAGCATTGTATTTCTCGGAGGGACTGCGGGTAAAGAAAATCCCCGTGGTACCTTCCAGGGGCTACGGGAGGGACCACTGACCACGGGTCACACTCGAATAGACCTGCTGATGTTAGATGTTTTCATCTAAATTGTCACAGAAATTCACAGAAGAGGCAATGCATGTATGGGCGACTGGGAATATACGAAATATTCGACTCGCACGTCCTTTTTGTATTTTTTTTAATGAAACGTCAATGCTTATCTACAAAAAAAAAATGTAAGCAAGAGTGCATAGGAATTTTCTGGGCACGCTCGTCCCATCATAGACCCGATCCATCGCTTTCCATCAAGCGTGATCGAGGTCATGAGCAGGCCATTCAGCAAAAAAAAAAGAAGTAAAAAAAAAATATTGTCCTACTGTTTTGTATGATGCCCTAGTTTAAGGAATCCTTACTTTTATTTTTTTTTCTGTGAACTCACACTGACAAAGCTCTACAAAGTCCAAAGTACACACCCTTCCCTGGTAAAGGATATTATCCTGAGCACTTTTCACTTAACTACTTTAGTCTTGGCACCTGGTTTTAGTAGTGGCTTTTTACTTGGGTGACAGGATTATGTAACCTTAACTTGTTTGTAGGTACATTAGGCCGCACGTGAGTGGTCACAAATCCAGTATTAGCTGGTGTCGCCTTTTATTGAAACTGCGTACTAAGCTGGCCAACTTAAGGTCAGAATGTTACAACCAATGTACAGACGCCAGCACATCAAGCTACCCCAAACTTTCAAATTTTCCCAATCAACTTTATACCTTATGTTTTAGCGATTAAGTAGAAGATCTATTAAAGAAATTTGACAAATTTTAGTAGCTTGATATACTTGCGTCTGTACAGCCTACTGTACTATATAGTGGTGTATATAAAATTAAATGAAATTGTTTATTCTGTAAATAGGACATCGGAATCACTTTATATGTCTTAATATATATATAAAAAAAATAAGCTAGATGAGGTCGGCGTTTCCTATCTGACTACTCTGAGAAGAAAGGCCGAAACAAACTTAGAGGTCGCAGTCTCTTAAAGTCTAGACATAATATTGGTCAGATCAAGTGGAAGGCATCTAGCTAAGGAGATTCCTGCTTATGGACAGACATACTTTATATCTGGGTAAAAAACTATACACACAGAGAGCCAACGTGTAAAAAAACCGGTCAAAAGCGAGTCAGACTCGCGCACCGAGGGTTTCATATTGTGAAACGTGAAATATTTTAAAGTTTTCATCGGCAAGGCCTATATTCGTCAGAGAATTTTAATACTGCGGTGTAAAATATTGCCGTTTTAGGTCAGCGCCATCTCTTGACCGATAGTGGAACTAATGTAATTTTTGTGGATTTCTGAAAAGATTACAGAAATCCACAAACATTACAAAAAAATAAAATAAATAAATAAACTTCTATCACATAAACTTCGGAGATAAGATGGGGGAATGGTATTTTTTCGTACCTTATTCCTCAAAAGTCGAAAACTATACGGTCTAAAACTAAAAGAAAAAAAATTTTGAGAATGTGCAAACAGCGCCCTTTCATATGATACCTCACAAGCCCTAGTAATTTACTTAGAATTAGAATTTAGAATTTTTAAGACTCCCTTTCAGTCCCTGTTGCAAAAAATATATAAATATTCTTATTTTCAAAATAGTTGGGCAAACGTCATCTAAAACTATTCCAAATTTCAAGTTGATAGCATTAGTAGTTCTTGAGATATCCAGCTGTGATAGACGGACGGACAGACTGACTGAGTCGCACCGTAAGGATTCCTTTTTACCATTTTGGTACGGAATCCTAAAAAGGTGTAATTTTGTGGTCAACATAAACAAATGATCGAATACTCCTTCCATATTTTATATAAAATATTTTTAGTTAATTAGTTTTGGAAACTAAATCTCTGGAAGTTTCCAAAACTTATAATAACACTAGCTTCTGCCCGCGACTTCGTCCGCGTGAAATTTCTTGTTACTCCGACTCACCCCGTCGCATCGCATCGACTGCCCGCGTTATTACTTCGTTTTTGCTTAGCGTTCTGACTTTTTTTCTTTTTGCTCGGCTCCTAAAGGTCATAGCGTGATGTTAAATAGCCTATAGCCTTCCTCAAGAATTGGGCTATCAAATGCAAAAATAATTTTTCATATCCGACTGGTAGTTCCAGAGATTAGCGCGTTCAACCAAACAAACAAACAAACTCTTCAGCTTTATAATATTAAGTATAGACTAGCAGCGCCCCGCGGTTTCACCCGCGTAATTGTCGATCCTGTGGGAATATCGGGATAAAAAGTTACCTATGACTGTGTTAATCCAGGGTGTCAGCTACCTCCATACCTAATTTTATCGAAATTGGTCCAGCTGTTTGTGCGAAAAGAAGTAACAAACATACAAACGCGCTCAGAAACTTTCGCCTTTATAATATTAGTGTGATTATTTCAACACGAAAGTCTATGTGATATAGTTTTGAGTAGGGTAAGGATTTATAGTACCCGTCTGAAGCCCTTTGAATATGTAGTTATTATCAGCTAATTCTACTAGCCTTTGGGGAGATCCTCATGGATTACCATCTGCCCGGGCAAGCATAAGGTTTATGTGGCACTCCCCTGACAGGTGAACGCAGCCGTGGCGTGCTCAGTTCACCTCAGATATCAGTTACTGCTGGGACTCTGCCGTACTCCACGCGGACCTAGTGCGGATTGGTGGATGTCACAAATGCTTGTACGCTTGGCCCTGAATCTCATTATACGTAGCATTTCATTGTCTACAAATAAGTCAAACAATACATGAGTGGTTCTACAAACGTAACTTCATCATCGTTCTCCAGTTCTTATCCCAATTTATATTTGGCGTCGGTGTAAAATATCTTTTTGTTCCATACTCCTCTTTTTATTCTATTAGTCATCACACAGTCTATCCATCGTTTCTTTGGTCTTCGCCCACTATTAAAGCCATCGATATAATTACAAATGTAACGTAAAAAGGAAACAAATATAAATACCATAAAATCATCAATTTAAAAAGTTTCACCGTCAGCAACGAAACCCTATAAAAACGATAAAACCACGAGCCAAATCATTTCCCTAAGGTACACAAACACGCTCACTTAAGTGCCTACTTTGCCAAATAAAAAATTACGTCTTCAGTTTAATGTACAATATTCTCTGAAGTACGAAACTATTGGATATACAAACTTTCTGTATATGTGTTTATGGTGTAAATTTGAATTTAAAAAGTAGTACGTTCTAAGATACGTATGTCAACCATGTTTGTTCTTTTGATACCTTTTCGTGTGTGCTTTCTTATAAAATAATCTCCTAATATATTTACAACAAGTTATTCCTTTTTCATTTCTTTTATCCTACATTGGTTATGGGCCCAGACATTCAGTCACCCAAAGTTACGAGATCGAAAAAGGGATAAGAATAACGAAGATCCTGTGAAAAGTCTTAAGAGTTACGTAAGGAGAGTAAATTTTATTTTTCATCTAGTAAAGTAATTATTTGTGTAAAAAGGAGCGACGATGAGTAGTCTATTTAGGATCGAGCCCCTGAACAAAGAAAATTACGACAGCTGGAGAATCCAGGTCCAGGCGATCCTAATTAAAAATGATGGATGGAAATTTACTAGTGGTAAAGTACCGAAACCGTCAGAAATAGGAGAAGCTAAGAATTGGGAAGTAGAGGATGAAAAGGCCAAAGCGGATCTAATTTTGTCGATGTGTGGTTCTGAACTTCGACATATTAGAGGCTGTAACACTTCCAGAGAAGTTTGGCTGAAATTAGAGTCGATTTATGCTTCGAAAGGACCTGCTAAGAAGGCTACACTTCTAAAGCGGCTAATGTTACACAAAATGTCGGAAACAGGTGATGTACGAGATCATTTAAATAGTTTTTTCGACGCTGTTGATAAACTGGCAGAAATGAGTATACATATCAACGACGACTTGCTGTCTATAATGTTGTTATATAGTTTACCTGGAAAATTTGAAAGCTTTAGATGTGCCATTGAGTCAAGGGACGACTTGCCGAAGCCAGAGGCATTGAAGATTAAAATATTAGAAGAGCACGAATCCAGAGAGATAAATAGATCTCAGAATGAAGGCGTAATGCATACATATGTGAAAAAAGGTTTTAAGAAATGGAATAAAAGCGCAAAAGTTGGAAACAAAATTAACCCAACTACCAGAGGAGAAGGATTTAAATATAAATGTTTTAAATGTCACGAACAAGGACATAAGGCATCAGAGTGTCCAAACAAAAAGAAGGTACTAAAAAATGTTGTAATAACACATCATGAGGACGTGGACGAAGCACTAATTACTTTTAATGTTTCAGATTTAGAAGTATGTAATGCTGTAAATGCACAAAAAAATGACTGGATTTTTGACAGTGGGTGCACGTCTCATCTTTGTAATGATGCGAGTATGTTCAGGGACACTTTAACTATTATTACCGGAGAACTAAATTTAGCTACGCATGTAAGTACTGAAATAAAAGGTAAGGGTACTGTATGGTTGTCGGCATGTAACAAACACTCAAAGAACGCTATTGAATTACGTGATACACTTTATGTTCCGAACCTAAGAACAAATTTAATATCAGTAGCCAAGTTAACCAACGATGGTTGTGATGTCACATTTAAACACAATGTAGCAAATGTGATTGACAAAGAGGGTAATATTAAATTGAGTGCTTATCGCAAAGGTAACCTGTATTGTCTAAATAGTTCTGAATATTCATTTAGTTTAAGTAATGCAAATGTCGACATACGTAGTTGGCATGAACGCTTAGGACATTTAAATGGTAAGAATGTCGATAAACTTTTAACTAAATTGGGTTTCAAAATTGACAAAATCAAAGTACAGAGCTTACTCGATTGTGATATATGTGCTAAAGGAAAAATGACTGCATTACCTTTTTCTAATTCCGGGAGTCCTTGCGCTGAAAAACTTAAAATAATTCATTCTGACATTGTAGGTCCTATGAGATGTGAGTCTGTAAGAGGTGCGAAATATTTTATTACTTTTATTGATGATTGTACACGTTGGTGTGAGGTATATTTTTTAAGTACGAAATGTAAAGCCTTAGAAGCTTTTAAGGTATACAAAAGTCAAGTCGAGAATCTAACCGGATTAAAGATCAAGTATCTTCAAAGCGACAATGGAGGTGAATATTGTAACGCTGAGTTCGACGATTTTTTAAAACAAGCTGGAATAATGCGAAGACTGACAGTTGCTCGGACACCACAACAAAATGGAATATCTGAACGAATGAACCGGACTCTAGTAGAAATGGCTAGGTGTATGTTGCTAAGTTCAGATCTTTCGGCAGGTTTTTGGGCAGATGCAGTCGATACCGCGTGTTATATCAGGAATCGATGTCCTACAAGCAGTCTACATGGTGATATTCCTTATGAAAGATGGCTAGAGAAACCAGTGAAGATTGATTACCTTCGAAAATTTGGAACTAAGGTACATATTTTAAATAAAGATCCAAATAAAGACAAATTCACAGCAAGAGGAATTTCTGGTATTTTTGTTGGATATCCAAAGAATGCGAGAGGATATAGAGTATGGATTCCAGAGCGAAGACAGTTTATGGTTGCAAGAGACGTGAGATTTCACGAAAATGATAATTTACGTCACGAGATCTCGACGCAAGAGCTAGGACTATCGAATGTTAAAGAGAATACGGATAAAGAGTTTATTGAAATCGAATTTTCAAAGTATACTCCACCGGAAGAACATGATAATCAAATAGAACAAGTAGACGATGAGATTTGGAGTGATTGTCAAGAATACTCTGTAGAATCGAGAGGATGTGAACAGAATGCAGAGATAAACTCTTCAAATATTGATCATCATCTAGAAGATTCAAGAACGCTTGGAACGCGTGGACATATTGATCAACAAAGGATCATGAAAAGAGCTCCTGGTAGACCCAAACTATTACGCACAGGTAGTGCAGGCCGTCCAAGGAAAATCTATCGAATGACCGAAGTTGAACAACGAATAAATTTTACTGATTCAAATGATGCTGCAGATTTTGTTGGTTCAGCTGAAATGAGTTTGAAAAATGCTCTCAAATGTGAAGATAAAACAGAGTGGGAGGAGGCTATACTATCTGAAATTAGGAGTCTAGTTCAAAAAGGGACATGGGATATTGTTAGAAGACCGAAAAACAGAAACTTAATTGGTTGCCGTTATGTTTTAACGATTAAACAAAATGTCGACAAGACTTTTAAGAAGAAAGCTAGGCTTGTGGCTCAGGGTTTTAGCCAGCGATATGGGGTTGATTACGAGAAAACCTTTGCGCCTGTAGCTAGACTGGACACCGTCAGATTATTAATGGCTCTCGCTGTTGAATTGGACTTAGAAATTCACCAATTAGATATTAATACCGCTTACTTGAATGGTTCATTGGATGAAGAGATTTACATGGAAGTTCCTGAATTATTAAGAGAGAGTTTAATGAAGCTTATGAATCGTGAGGGAGAAGATCCTATCGTTAGAAAGCACGCGCAAGACATGCTTAGTAAATTGGATAATGGTTGCGATTCATGCTTATTGCGGAAATCATTGTATGGTTTGAAGCAAGCTGGACGTCAATGGAATCTCAGGCTCAACAAGAAGCTCACTGAAATGAACTTGAAGCAGAGTCTGAACGAACCATGCCTTTATTTTAAGCAAAATGGAAATACTTTCTTATTTGTATTAATATATGTCGACGATATTTTAGTTGGAAGCCAAGAAAGAGGTTTGATCATCGATTTCAAAAATGAGTTGTCAAAGGAGTTTGACTTGAAAGATTATGGTCAGGCGAAATATATTTTAGGAATAGACATTATAAGAAATGCCAATGTCATTATATTGTCCCAAGAAAATTACATTAAAAGATTATTAAAACAATTTAATATGGAAAAATGTAATAAATGTGCAACTCCTATGGAAATTAATTCAAAAGTGAAATCCAAAGAAAACTGTGATACAGAAAAGGATGGAACATGGCCTTATCGGGAACTAATAGGTTGCCTAAATTATCTGAGCAACGCAACTAGGCCTGATATTGCAAATGCGGTGAGTAAACTAAGCCAAAAGTTAACGAAACCGGAAACATGCGACTGGAAATCAGCGAAACGTATATTACGTTACCTTAAAGGGACAATGCGACGCAGTCTCGTATACAAGAGAACTGGTGATTGTGTTCAAGGTTTTTCGGATGCTGATTGGGCTAATTGCTTGTTAGATAGGCGATCATATTCTGGATATGCTTTTATTTTAGGTGGTGCAAGTGTATCATGGCAATCAAGAAAACAACGTAGCGTGGCTACATCGACTTGTGAGGCTGAATATGTAAGTCTATCTGAATGTATGAAAGAAGCAGTTTATTTGAATAGTCTTATGAGGGAGTTAGGAATTGTGAGGTACACTCGAGTAGTTGTTCATGCCGACAATCAGGGAGCAATATGTTTGGCTCAAGACCCAATGTTTCACGCACGCAGTAAACATATTGATATAAGGCATCATTATATTAGGGAAGTGCTCCGAGATAACAACGACATTGAACTGAGACATGTACCCACTGAATCCATGATAGCTGACGTTCTCACTAAACCATTGTGTAGTGTCAAGCACTTTAAGTGTATTACGGGTTTAGGTGTTAAAGATTATTGATTTGGATATATTTTAATGATTTAAAATTAAAATTTATGAGGGTGTATTGGATATACAAACTTTCTGTATATGTGTTTATGGTGTAAATTTGAATTTAAAAAGTAGTACGTTCTAAGATACGTATGTCAACCATGTTTGTTCTTTTGATACCTTTTCGTGTGTGCTTTCTTATAAAATAATCTCCTAATATATTTACAACAAGTTATTCCTTTTTCATTTCTTTTATCCTACAGAAACACTCCTAGAGTTGTGAGGGCTTCTTGAAAAGTCAATTTACAGCCACTCAATAAGGATTACAAAAGAGCACCTAAAACATTAAGTGTTGTGTGATAATCTTGCTGTCTCTTTCTCGCCTAAGGGTCGTCAGTTCAGGAGCGAGAGTTCAGATGTGTGGTCAATGGATGGCGTGGGAGCGCGGCGGTGTAGTATTCATGGGTATGCAAGCGTAGTTTCAATGATAATGGGCCTGAAATTGCAGGACAAAGGGCTCTTGTTGTACAGGGGAGCAAATACAAGTTTTGATTTTAGGGCGTTTTGTTTAGATTTCCTCTGGAGAACTTCACTATGTCTCAGCCAACCATAAACTGCATTATTTTCTGCGTGAAAGGTACTCAAAATCATCCAGTTAGAGTCAGAAAAGGCTCTAGGCACATTGGTTGACAGGAGGTGCTGAAAATCATGGGGAGCTCAATATTTATTCTGACATCGTATTATTCATCACGTGCAGGTCAATACATTAAGGCCCTTTTTACTCCGGACGATTTCTTAACACACTGAAAGAAATAAGCAGTAACAAATATGAAAAAAAAATTGATCTGAACTGCTTTAAACAGTTCCATATGAGCCTAACGTCCAAAACAATATTTTTTACTGATCCGAAAACAGTTAAAGCTTGAGGTAAAATTTTAAAATTACTGTCTTGACAGTAAACTTTGACGTTTTGTAGCTAAGGTCACAAAATTAACTGTTTATTCATTTGTTGATATCGTTCAAACTATTGAAATTTACTTACATTACAGTAATGGTGGTTCTATTTCTTTTTTTGTTTTTTTTTTTTCAGTAAATAGTATGTTCAATCATTAAAAGTTACTGTTTTGTCTTTTACTGTTTTAAAAACATTTCCTCTTACTGTATAAAGTCAGTAAGTCTTAAATTAGTTTTTCAGTGCGGTACGGCGAATAAACCGCGCCTTTAAAAAAAACGTGTCCGTCAACAAGCTTCCATAGTCATTCATACAAGACTTACAATGCGTGCCACGAAAGATGAGACTTGACCCCGCCTCCCCCGCTCTTTCCGCCGCCCCTATGACGTCCGGTCCCGTCCCGCACTCAGACTTCATACCGCTAAAGATACCTAAAATCGTGTACTGCGCATGTCAAACCACGTGGTGTGTCAAGTCTCATCTTTCGTGGCACACATTGTAAACCGCGGGGCGCAACTAGTCAATTATAATTCCGCGTGGTATTTGTGTAACAATCACTAGCAACAACATTCATTGCGTTATTTACGTTGTTGAGCAGACACATTTTGCGTTACATACACATATTATGTTCGCAAAATGTGTGTGTGTGTAAATGTGTTGTGTGCGTGTGTGTATAAAATGTGTGTGTGTGTGTTGTGTGTTCGTAAAATGTGTAAATGTGTCTGTGTGTGTGATATTGCTAATCCATTGCTTCATATGAAGCAATGGATTAGCAATATCCTTCAAAACGATTGAGATTGAGATCGAGGTAGTGTGTTACGCAATTAGGGTGCAGGTTTTCTTACAGTGTTATCCTCAACCGATGTCAGGGATAATAATAGCAGTAAAAATCAACCGCCATGGCTAAATAATAATAGCCGCACAGGTCGATCGATCAGGTTAAGCTACGCTTGCCGCGGTTGGTCTGTGGATGGGTGATCTTTACATACCGTGAAGGATATTGCTAATCCATTGCTTCATATGAAGCAATGGATTAGCAATATCCTTCAAAACGATTGAGATTGAGATCGAGGTAGTGTGTTACGCAATTAGGGTGCAGGTTTTCTTACAGTGTTATCCTCAACCGATGTCAGGGATAATAATAGCAGTAAAAATCAACCGCCATGGCTAAATAATAATAGCCGCACAGGTCGATCGATCAGGTTAAGCTACGCTTGCCGCGGTTGGTCTGTGGATGGGTGATCTTTACATACCGTGACCCCTCCGTGCCTCGGAAAGCACGTTAAGCCGTTGGTCCCGGCTGTTATTCGTGGATCTTTGACAGTCGTTACGGGTAGTCAGAAGCCCGAAAATCTGACAACCAGTCTTACCAAGGGGTATCGTATTACCCAGTAACTGGGTTGTGGAGGTCAGATAGGCAGTCGCTCCTTGTAAAATACTGGTATGCTGCATCCGGTTAGACTGGAAGCTGACCCCCACTTAGTTGGGAAAAGGCTAGCCAGATCATGATGACCAATCAAAAACCACCTAACCTTTTCCGTCTACCCCTTCTATAGACCCAACATCTTCGCAAACCAACGAGTAATCGACATTCTGTGTTCTTCACGCATAAATATTGTATGAGATGGAAACAGATAAGATGTGGCCGGCTCTGGAATATTCTATTTTAAGATAAAGCTTCAATGGACCTGGGTGGGACGTAACAGCTGGGTGACTGGCTAATAATGGTAATGTTGGGATAAAAATGGATCGTTCTAGAGGATTAAGTATGGGGAACTTGAGGAGGCGTTTTGTAACTTGAAATAACCTGCTTTAGGGGTTTTTTTTGGGGGTTCGTAAGTTCATACATAATATCATGCCTTATTTCCTCGAAAGGTTAGACATACATGTAGACAATCCATAGTACACCCACATTGCGCCAGTTATGTTAAAATCCCATGTAATGGGGGGGAGCCTTTTGCCACCACCGGGCACAAATTCCAGAGACTAGAGGAGAAGCCCAATAACACTTTGCTCAACCGGGTAATCAAACCTATTATAGGGTCTCATCTTCAGCACTAGCGCTTGCGACCCATAAACCAGCTCCTAATGCATTGTAAAGTGGTGTGACGGACGAAGGAACAATAAAGAGAAATTCAAAATCAGAAGCGCGCGAAGCGGTTCTCATATATCGTCGCTCGCATGACTAATAGTCTTTTTTTTTCAGGAAGGGAAATCATCAAATGACTCCTCCCGCTCTGGGTGGAGCGAAAGGGAACACTCCCTTCCTCTCCACTCTTACTGACTAAAACCCACCCATGTTCCTTCCTTAGCCCTTTATGTTCCGGGCCAGCGACGGACAATCCCGCTGATCCGGCAGGCTTCGGCCCTGACGGGCCCCTTCCCTTGATGCTGACATCTCTTTGAAAGGGTATACTATACTCTCGAGGTAGTCCCATTGTCATCAAGTTGGAATCTGATAAGAGGATCCCATGCAAATCGAGGAAAACCCTGAAATTGTATAAGCAAACCTATAGCGATTTGGGTATTTTTTAAAGCAATTTGAGCATATGCTTTTGGAAATCATCATTTGGTAAAGTGGAGCTGATGATGAAGACCACAGATGGCTATCGGAACTACTCAATGATAAATATTTCACGGGTTGCGATTCGATTACTTTAATATGGTTGCTAAGCACTAAGCAATGTATGCTCGTCACAATGCGAATGGTGAAATGGAGCTGATGGTGGAATACCGGGAGAACTCCTCAAAATTAACGTCCCTGCATCGGAAAAAGCAATATTTTGTGAAAGGCGATGAGCAAGTTGACACTATGCCATTGTAACTTAGATAAATTATAAGCAGACCAACTAAAAAGCGAGAAATAAAAACTTTAAAAAATTAAACCACCGAAAAAACTGAAAAGCAAAAGTAAAAAACCTTTTTTATTTAACCTTAATAACTAAGTTCTTAAACTAATGTAAGTATACCTAAGTAATTTTGAGTCGGCGCACAGTGGTCCGGGTTTTCAAAAAGGCGGACATAGGATCGAAAATGCATATTTAACGTAACAAAAAATAGTTTCGTATAGGAAATTTAACGCTGATTAATACTTATTACTACAACTTTTCAAAAAAACAGCTCCTTCACGTCAAAAAAAAATATTGAAAATAAAAATGTATGGGAGAAAATCTATTTTATTTTTTTTCTCCGTTCAGTATCAAAGTGTAGCAAGCAAACCTTATATTCTGGTAAGTACCTATTGTTCTTAATACGACAACATATAAATTGCTTGCGTATCCCTGCGGCCTTGACGCCTACGATGCTTCAAAGTTTAAAATTTCAATTGGGATTTTTTTAAATTATTATCGAGGTTTTCAATTAAGCTGAATTCAAAATATAATTTTTTAATTATATAAGAATTAAAACATACGCATTCAAGCATTTGGCAAGTATTTGTTTATTTTATTTTAATAAAAAGTACTAATAAAAGTCTTCAACTTTAGTTATGTAATAAAGGACACGTGCTGATTCGTAGCCTATTTGTAACTGACTGAAACGACTCCTGTGGTAAAAGAATCATTTACCCCCACCACCGGAGATTTCGACGACGCTGATTGGCTGTTGAAGATGTGGTACTAATTTCGTCAGTCACTACTTGCGAGCGTGTGTTTGTTATTAATATCTGTGCATGAAACAATTAAAGGCACTTGTTTCTCAACCCTTGAGGAAGCAACATCAATTATCCGTGCTGTGTGAAAGTTTAGTGAGTTTCGTTATGGCTGCATTTGTTACAAACTTGGACATTTTTATGTTCCTCCGTGTTGAAGGAGACATGAAAAATTGGGCACGACTCTATGAAGCTATTATTCTACATATCCCAGTTGAAACATGTTCGGAAGATTTAGAAATAATCAAGACCTTTTTGAAGAACTACATGAGTAATATCAATCGCAGATGGGCAAGTGCTTCTAGAAATCAGAAGACTTTCATGAATAGACATGCTGCGTGGTTAGAATCAAATATTAGTTGGCCAATTTGCACTACTGTTAATTTATCCGAGATTTTTCAAGCCCAAGATGAAGTTATCGAAAACATATCGTCAGACAATACTTCAGTTGACATCGATACTACAGCAGCTGTGATTCCGTCGACATCAAGTACAGCAACTGTGGGCACATCTACCGAAGTTCAGATTAGGAAGCCTTTTGTTGACCTCAGCAACAAACAGAAGAAAAGACGTTCAGAGTCTCTTTTGGACTATTCGCCGGAAGAACTTACTTTTGCATTAGTCGAAAGACTTAGGATAGACAAGAAGAATGACTTAGCTTGTGTTATTGATCATATAACGAAGAACCCTGATAGTGTTACTATTGTTCAAGCCACATTGTTTAAGAAAAATAGGAAAAAATCTTTAGATGAAGATCATGCTCTTGGTCTTTATACATCATTGAACCTGTCAAAATGGAAATACTTGTGTTTAAGGAAAGCGCTGTTAGATTGTGAAGTTCCAGTGTTACCATCGTATCACAAACTCCTTGAAGCTAAAAAGAGATGCTATCCACATGATTTAGAAATTACCGAGAGAGGAGCCAGAGTGAAGCTTCAAGCCCTATTGGATCTGACAGTCCAGAAGATTCTTCAAATTACCGGTACCCAGATTGATTCGTCAACTGAAGGATTGAAGTTAATTAGTAAATGGGGTTTCGATGGAGCTTCTTCACAAAGCACCTACAAGCAAAGGAGTGAAGATGTAGACTTCAGTGATTCATCGGTTTTCATGTCAAGTCTTGTCCCTCTTAAATTAGTTTCTAATAATAGCACCATATGGGAAAACCCAACACCTTCGTCAACACATTATTGCAGGCTCATTACGTTCGAGTTTTGTAAAGAGACAGCAGAATACATCAAGCAAGAAGAAGCTGCATTGAAGGAAGAAATAAAGAACATCAATTCTACAAAATGGGTCGGGCTAGAGATTAGTCACGAGCTTCATATGACAATGATCGACGGAAAAGTGGCCACTATTATAACGGATACTTCGTCTGCATCTGCCTGCAATATTTGCCTTGCTAAGCCGACTGAGATGAACAAACTGTCAGAAGTATTTTCAAGACCTGTTCGAGAAGATGTTTATAAATATGGACTTTCTACTCTTCATATGTGGATTCGTTGTATGGAGTGTATTCTACACATATCTTACAACATGGACTTTGAGATGTGGACTGCACGAGGTGCTAACAAGCAACTAAAAGCTGC
This sequence comes from Luperina nickerlii, assembly GCA_963855955.1. Lineage (NCBI taxonomy): Eukaryota > Metazoa > Arthropoda > Insecta > Lepidoptera > Noctuidae > Luperina > Luperina nickerlii. The sequence goes on from OY979678.1 coordinate 18,177,224, forward strand.
GAAGAAACATTTTACACAAGAAGAATTCAAACAGCAAATGGGAATACTTGTGGATTTTGTGAAGCAAGGCTTTGGAACCACAAACGACGGAAACACAGCCAGAAGGTTTTTTAGAGATTATGAGAAATCTGCCGAAATAACCAATATTGACAAAGGCCTACTGAAGCATTTTACGGTTATTCTTCAAAAGATTTCATCGGGATGTGCCATAGATATAGAAAAATTCAGGACTTATTGCAGAGAAACAGCTGAGATCTTTGTTCATCTATACCCATGGTTTTATATGCCCGCAAGTGTGCACAAGCTACTCATACACGGTGCAGACATTTGTCATCACTTTGGCCTCCTACCAATTGGCATTCTTTCCGAAGAAGCGGGAGAAGCAAGAAATAAAGAATTTCGAAGAGTTCGTGAATATCACACAAGAAAATTTAACAGGATGAAGACCAACGAGGACTTGCTCCATAATTTTTTAATTAGTTCAGACCCATATTTATCCCATATTCGACCAAAATACAGCAACTCAAAGCAATTCGATTTTTTTCCAGATGTTAAAGAGCTTTTGTTGTTGCCTGAGGTAGTAACAGAAGAAACTGAAAATATGGATCTACAGGAGTTGCAGCCTGAAGATGATCCATTAATGTAAACGTGACAGATTTAGTGATTTTGTTATTGTTAGAATTGAGTTTGTTAGTAGTAGTAGTAGTTGAGTTGTAGTCCTTTTCAGGACCACTTAAAATAGTCCTTTTCAGGACTTCAGAAAAAGCCCTTTTAAGGGCTACATCTATTTCTAATTGTTTCTTTTAAGATGAGTCACGTTAGTAGTAAAACCAACAATATCAACCATGATTTATCAATAGGAAATATCAACAGATGAAAGAATAACCAACAGATGATTATTAAAAAAAAAATAAGCAGAAATGCTTATTTTATCATAACATCACGCTTTATATTCCCCGAAGGGTTCGGCAAAGGTGTATACTACACTATAGTACACTGTCATTTCGCCAGTTATATTTAAGTCCCATGTAATAGGGGGCGAGCTTAATACACGGATGAGGCGCGCGGGGGGCTTGTTTTTATTAAAAATGATATTTTGGATTAATTTCAATTGAAAAACTCGTTAATAATATTAAGATAATTCAACATTAAAATTTTAAACTTTGAAGCATCGTAGGCGTCAAGGCCGCAGGGATACGCAAGCAATTTATATGTTGTCGTATTAAGAACAATAGGTACTTACCAGAATATAAGGTTTGCTTGCTACACTTTGATACTGAACGGAGAAAAAAAATAAAATAGATTTTCTCCCATACATTTTTATTTTCAATATTTTTTTTTGACGTGAAGGAGCTGTTTTTTTGAAAAGTTGTAGTAATAAGTATTAATCAGCGTTAAATTTCCTATACGAAACTATTTTTTGTTACGTTAAATATGCATTTTCGATCCTATGTCCGCCTTTTTGAAAACCCGGACCACTGTGCGGCGCCAAACAAGCAAATTAATGAATTACGTAAAGCGTGATGCGCGGCGGCAGCGCGGCGCGACACCGACACGCCCCTTCGCCGGAAAATGCCGAGCGTTCACAAAGAGACAGCAACCCGAACGGGCACACCCGTGAAGGCACACGTCGTTGCGAGTGGTCGTGCGGAGAGCGCATTTTTTGGAATGTTAATGTTTATCGCTGGAGATTTCACGTTACCTACATTGTAAATTTGATTTGATTTGATTGATTTAAATTTACGGTAATTTAGTGGTCTTTGTCCATTGATTGTTTGGCGCCGACTCAAAATTACTTAGGTATACTTAAGTACATTAGTTTATCGGCGGTTTAATTTTTTTGAGATCCAAATAACATAGAGGTACGACGGTTAGTGAAAAATGAAGAGAATCACGAATATACAAAATGTAGTTGTCCAAACTCAAATCAGCTAAAAAATTAGAAAAATGAGATAGGACTTTTAGTCATGTGAGCAATGATAATATGTACTACAAGTACTAGACGAAAGAATGCTTCCATTTCAAACGTTTAATATTTGGGGAAAATACGAATAAAAAAAAAAGCCCGAGCAAAAAAAATTACCGAATCTGTTCCCAAATGTGTTGGGATCGGCTTCCAGTGTAATTGGTTGGATGTAGCTGAATACATAATCCATAGACTAGCTAAAATTTACAATAAACTTTTTGTGAATTTGGATATATTCGCTTTAGATCGCCAAAAATTTAGGAAATATTTGGTGAATAGTTTACATTTGCGTGATGTTTGGTGTCTTTTATTTTTGTTTGTTTTCGTAGTAACTGTATTTAGTACTATTTGTATACAGCCTCTTTATTCTCTTAGTGTAGAAGACACTAGTTAAACCCCTAACTAAAAACAGATTTAAAAAAAAAAGACACTAGTTATTTACAATAAATATTTTGTGAATTTGGATATATTCGCTTTAGATCGCCAAAAATTTAAGAAATATTTGGTGAATAGTCTACATTTGCGTGATGTTTGGTGTCTTTTATTTTTGTTTGTTTTCGTAGTAACTGTATTTAGTACTATTTGTATACAGCCTCTTTATTCTCTTAGTGTCTTCTTCTTTGTTTTCTGTAACATAAATATTGTGTCTACACTATATCATTAACTTAGGTAATCTGTGGAAACGCTGTGGATTGTTCATTTACCCACTTCTCATGTAATCTTAGATGTAATATATAACGTACACTTGTTTGTTTTCCCTAAGAAAATAAATAAATAAATACCAGTATTTTACATGGAGCGACTTCCATATGACCCCGACCACCCAGTTACTGGGTAACACGATACTTGGTAAGACGCTGTCAGACTTTTGGGCTTCAGGCTATCCGTAACGCAAGCGATATTCATAAAAAAACTTGAACACAAAGGCATTAAGTCCGCCTTTGTACCTTTTTGTGCGAGAAGTTTAAATAAATAAATAAATAAATAACACAAAGAGCATAAAAAGCTCCATTTCCCGCCCTGCTACACGAGTTTCAATATAATGACGACATAAGGCAGGTAACGACAATGCATGTGCATAAAAATATGCTCAGGTGCTCTGACTACAAAGAACAATATCTATCTAACAGCAAGTCTTTAGGTGAGAAGAGATGAGATGCAACTTTGAGTATTTGTAGAGAGGAAACTTATAGCGGAGTTGCGACCTTAAAATATCAACTTGGGCAAATTTCTGCTCGGGAACAACGGGCATGAATAAATCATTCTACTTTCATTATTGTTTTAGGTTTTTGGCAGAACCAAAACCAATTTCGGAGCCCAACGACAAAGATTGTATTGTGTTACCAGTAAAAGACTTTGTTTCAAAATTAAAATGTTTTGTCTTACACTAGCTCAAAAGCACTTCCTCTCTCCTTAAACATCATCATTATATTTTCTTTGCTCCTGTTTCATGTTTATTATTATATTGATATATTTATATGTATGTGTATTTATTTAGATTAGTATAATATACATTGTGTATATTTATTGTATTATGTAAATGGTACACCACGGACTACCTACAGTATTTGTCTGTCCTTCCCCTTTTTAAATCCATCCTAAGGTTGTCTTTAAAAGATCGCTCTTAGCGATAAGACCGCCCATTGTGTCACCCTTTGTACAGTTTCTATATTTATGTCTGTAATTTATATGGTGTACATAATAAAGAGTATTCTATTCTTCTATTCTATTCTAGCTTCCCCGCGACTTGGTCCGCGTGAAATTTTTTGTTCCTATGACCCACCCAGTCGTATCGCATCGCCCGCCATGGCTGTTACTTACTTCATTTTTGCTTAAAATTCTTTCACTTTTCGCTTTTTGCTCGGTTCCTAAGAGTCGCAACTTGATAGCCTATAACCATCCTGAAGAATTGAGCTATGAAATACAAAAATGATTATTAAAATCCGACTGGCAGTATCAGCAATTAGAGCGTTCAAACGGACAAACAAACAATAAGGGCTCCTTCAAACAGGCGCGACACGCGATAAATTGTGCGCGACACGAAGGCACTGCAAGTCGCGCAACGAGCGGTGCCATTGTGTCGCGCATTGCGCCTGTTTGCAGGAGCCTTAAACAAATTCTTCAGCTGTATTATTAGTAATTAGTTATAATATAGATAAACCTACATGGACACTTACTATAAAACGTCAGAACCTAGCTGCACGGTTCCAGTTGGTCGTTTCCTATGGAGAAGAGCCGGCAAGAAACCACTCGGATATACGGTTACAAATAATATTGGCTTTTAGGTACGATATTTCCAAATGACGGTGTTAATAGGCATGAGAGGATACTGTGGGCAATTTGGTTGGTTTATCGGGACGGTTCTAAATCATGTACCATGATAATTACAGCAGCCATTTTAAAATCATCATCATCATAGAAAGAAAGAAAGAAAAATTGTTTATTCTGCACAAATGAAACGCACATTACAAATAAAAACCGGTCAACTGTGAGTTCGACTCGCCCACCGAGGGTTCTGTACTTTGTAGGTGTGTAAATAGTTTATCACAGGTTTTCTTTTTCATGCATCTACGCGCATTTTTGTAAGAGACCTCTTAACACCTTTTAACGACATACCGACATCAATATTCACTTAACTTCTAAACAAGCTGTTAAGTACTGAATCATGAAATATTTTTGTCATCGAATATTTTTGTGATCGATTGCTAGTAATCAAGCCAGAAGGTTTTCTACTACGACACCTCTACTTTGCGCATCGTTAGGAGGACATCTTTGGCAGTCATGCGCTCTACATTCTGATGTTTAATATGATTGTTAACATAATCGGTGTTTCCATGATCGTGTGTGCTTTGTCGCTATCGTGGCAATCGTGTGAGAGCAGTGGTGGTAACGGCAGCGACTTACGAACAATACGACTTACGGTCGTAGGCAGGGCCGTCTTAACTATATTGGGCGCCGGGGTGCGAAAATCAGCTTGAGCCCCAATTTTTGTTTTTTATTTTTTTATTTAATACTTTTTTTTTCGGTGGCTTAAGCGAGAACGGATTGACTTAGATACGCACAAGTGGTTGCGAGTTCGAATCCGACACCTCCGAAGAAACACTTTGTTTAATACTTCCTCTACTATAAAATTCGGTACATTTTCAAACATCAAATTTAATTTTTCTGGCTTTAAAATCGGCAATCTTTTTTGAGATATTGTCTGTTTTGTAATCAACTTTCAATTCGATCGGTATGCTATAGCCAAATTTGTCATCTATCTTGACTTGAGTTGTAAGTAGTTTTTTATTCATTTCAATTTCGAGAAGGTTTACGCATGGTACGTGTAGGTATAAGGATTGGCTTGCGCCCCCTAAGACCCCGGCGCCCGGATGCAACGCACCCCTTGCACCCCCAGGTAAAGACGGCCCTGGTCGTAGGCTCGAAACCAGACAGAAGCTTTGCTTTGTGTAAATAATTTCATCACTACTGCTCTCAAACTGTCCACACTCGCACATGTAGTTTGATGCAAGTCGCATGGTAAGTCGCGTCAGTCGCGTCGTAAGTCACATTGCTCGAGGCTGTGAACGGGGTCTAAAGGATTTATCCTTAATTCTTTTAGGCCATAAAAGCATTATGAGTGTCCATATCGCTAGTCCCTGAATATTCCAGTTTTTATTCAAATAATTTTGCAATAACCTACCTATAGGGATTTTCAAAAAGCCTGGGGCACGCGAAGTAGTTGCACCTTTTTCTTGCACTCTGTGATTGAGTTGAGAAATTCAGATGATCATTGGCACCTAGATAATGTGTCTGGTACCCAAATTAGCACTAACATCCAAATGAGATTTCGCCTATTATATACAAAGCAGTAGGTATTTAAGAAAACCGTCATTAATTAGCATATTGCGATTAGCATCGATTTTATTGAATCTGTAAACGTGATTCAGGAATACCTTTACAAAACGATGATATAATACGAGTTGATCTATGTACACAGAACACCGGCTTATCAGCTGACATAGATAAGGCACAGTATAAATTAATTGACGCAAATTGACACCGTACGTTCATTTGCCGTGTTATACCTGTTTTATACAACTGTCAAAGAGTGTGTGACAGAGAATGAGTGCGTGTATGTAGGTATACGGGTGTGGCAGTGTCGATTTGATTATACGGACAATATAAGTTGGTAGTCAATTTGTTTAACGATTATTTCCCTGAATTTATTTGGACGGCAGTCGTTTAAATAATTTTCTCATTGGATCGTGCTGATAGATTTCTTATAAGGATAGTTATAATGTTAAAAATAAAAGAAACTCTAAAACAAAAATGTACAGACGCCAGCACATCAAGCTACTACAATCTGTCAAATTTCTTTAATAGACTTTCAACTTTATCGCTAAAGCATAAGGTTCAAGGTTGATTGGGAAAATTTGACAGTTTCGGGTAACTTGATGTGCTGGCTTCTGTACTTTCACAATCTATACCTACTTACAGTAAAAAAAACCGGTCAAGTGCGAGTCGGACTCGCGCACCGAGGGTTCCGTACAAATTTGTAGGTATGTAACTACAAATTTACAGTTTTCGGATGTTTTTCCTTTACTTGTGCTACATGACATTGCTTCTTGCCGAATTTCATGATTCTAGGTAGGGAAGTACCCTATACATATAGATTTTGATTCCCTTTCGAGTGTCAAAATAAGCGGCACAAACTGAACATAAACGCCCGTATCTTTTGATTGCGTTGACTTAGAAGCTTGGTTTTTTCACTGCTTCCAGGGAATGAAAACCTGAGTAGGTATTTGATATTAATTTTAATTTTGATAACTCCACGCGTTCCTGAGAAAAAGGATCTTGACAGATGGACAGACACTAAGTGATCTTATAAGGGTTCCGGTTTTTTTCCCTTTTAAAGTACGGAACATGCGGACAGTAATCATGCCATTATATCACTATACACCAACTCGTATTGGACTCGCGTGGTGTATTATGGCACACTCCCTCTCACTGAGAGAAGGCCTGTGTCCCAGCAGTAGATATATAGATAAATTGTTTATTTAGTGCAATAAAAGACACAATACTGGTATTAAAAACATCAAAAAAGGTGAAAAAAAAAATAACAAAGATAAAAAAGATAAATTGAACCTTAGACACCTACATAGCTCGTAAACATCTATAACGGTCGATCACTACTGGGCGGTGTGTGTCTTATGATTGCACCAAATGGAGTCCAGCTCAGCATATGCCAGGTACAATACCCGACGCTGGTATTCTGCTGCATCCCGTTAGTGACACACAGATGTCATGTGGATGTTATCTCTGTCGCACGAAATACAAACAGTCCGGTATCTATTAGGAGCTGTTAAAACAATTATGAGTTGCTTCTTTTAATATTTATTTTTATTCTTTGTATAAAATACACCAATTTCCAAAGGTCGATGTGCAATATTTATCGCCGGGTACTGTAGTTCCATAAAACATGGTGTCTCGACATCAAACATCTATGATCAGTGTGATCACGCACGGCACCGTGTCTTAATAACAACAGTCTCCAATGACATAACAACGACAATTTGCACTTAAAACCTAAATGAAACGCTAATTGCTCAATCATGAAACACGAACGTTTGACAAACGTTCAACAAACGCTACACAGACGCAGTTACGTAACATAAATAGTTTTGTTTACACAAACACGCCGCCGACACATTAGTTAACGCTCGCGTTGAGAAAAGCTGTTTTGTGTTTTGTGGCGCACATACGCACAATTTCTATTCTCGGTAGAGATAGAATTGGGAGGTGTATATGTGTGTACGCTTCATTGCGTCTCGGGGGATAATTATTGTTGTATTGTTTATTTATTTATTGGATCGTCAACAGAGGCCAAGGGTTACCGCTGGCCCGGAACATAAAGGGCTAAGGAAGGTACACGAGTGGGTTTTAGTCAGTAAGAGTCTGACACTCCCTTCCGCTCCACCCAGAGCCCCTCCCGCTCGTCATTTGATGATTTCTGATGGTTTCCCATCCTGAAAAAAAAGGCTACACAGTTACTTACATGTTAACATAAATTGGGACAACAACAACAATACAAGTGTGCGCTTCCAATTATAGGCGACTAAATATAATAAAAGGGGGGGGGGGGTAATTATAGGTAAGTAGGGGTTATTATCTGTACATACTACTGGTACCGATAGGCTTGCAGCTAAGTAATAATAGCCGTACGGGTCTGGTTGATCCGGGGATGGGCGACCATCTTCACATACAAAGACCCCTCCGTGCCTCGGAAAGCACGTTAAGCCGTTGGTCCCGGCTGTCGTTCGTGGATCTTTGACAGTCGTTACGGGTCGTCAGAAGCCCGAAAGTCTGACAACGTAAGGGGTATCGTATTACCCAGTAACTGGGTTGTGGAGGTTAGATAGGTAGTCGCTCCATGTAAAAAACTGGTATTCAGCTGCGTCCGGTTAGACTGATAGCCGATCCTAATATAGTTGGGAAAAGGCTAGGCAGATGATGTCTACTGGTACCAACCTAGAAGAGCGGTTCCGTCATACAATGGCCGTCATGAAAATCTATCATTTCCATCTCAATCCTTGACATTAAAATGTCAAAAAACGCTCTGTATTTGGATCGCCGCTTACCGCTTTCTTAGGAAACCAAAGCTTTAGCGTAAATACATACATTTCTGAATAGCTATAGCTTTCGCCCGCGGGTTCGCTCGCGTTTTATGTCAATAAAAAGTAGTTTATGTCCTTTCTCAGGGCTTAAAGTATCCCCATACCAAATTTTCATCAAAATCGTTTCAGCCGTATACATATACTTTCATACGCATTTAGTAAAAAGCTGTTATTTCGACGTTACAAACAGACACTTCAATTTTTTTATGTAGTCAAAGTCAAATCATTTATTTCAAATAGGCACATTAAAGGCACTTTTGAACGTCAAAACTTACAGTAAAATTGAATTGATTCTAGAAAAGAATGGGCAAGAAACTCCACCGTTACTCTTATAAAATGGTTTTACTAGGTTTTGTATACCTACATAATATAATTATATGTGAAGACGATGCACCTAAAATAAAATTAGTCTACCACAAAAAGTAAAAAGAATTAAAAATGAAGCAATGACAGGTAAATCAATTATGTGATAGATACATGGTGCTCACATAATTACAAAATATTTACAAATATTTTAAAAGTAGATAATTTTCCTAGAATTTTAACAAGTGTGTGGGTTATATTTTGTATACCTGTCCTTTCCTACTTGATATCTATGAAATCATCATTAGTTCCAGTAGCAGTTACTATTTGGCTTACTTCAATTTCACACCGCTGAGTTTCATCTTGTGACTCTCTGGTCCATCCACTACCAGCCACTTTGTGACTGGTCTGGTGTATCTACGGTCAACTTCAGCAGCATTCAGCTTCATACCTACTACATTTGCCATTTTGTGGTCTCCTTTCAGGAACAACTCTGCCACAGCGGCAAAAAATTAACGGCTCGTATAGTCAATTTACGTAGAACTACGTGTTGCCTGTGACTTCTTTTGCGATTCATGATGAAAAGCATCTATGTCCTTCTCTAGGTTCCAGTTCCAGTGAAACTCTTTATATTTTTTTAAGTTTACAAGTGAAAAAAGAACATAAGTGACAACGTTAAGGAAATTTTATGACGTTCTGTTGTCCCCGTGACGGGTACCTACACAGATTACGGGGACAACGGGAATACAAGGAACGTGAAATCTTAATTGTCCGTTGTCCCCGTTGCCCCATACGTCATACGGGGGACAACGGTAAGGAATTTTATGACGTCCTGTTGTCCCCGTAACGGGGACACGGATTACGGGGACAACGGTAACACATCAATATCGCCCTTTTTACATATAGTTATGTTTCGGTGTCAGAGGCTTGTTGTGTTTGGAAAACATGAAATTGTCATATTATGAAAACATCCAGGTCATTAATGTTTTGCAACAATGTTGCTTGAAGAGCGGTCTGATTGTTGAAGTGTTTACAGATAAAGTTTATGTCGATTGTTAGGTTCCAGCACCCTGATTGCGTCACACGTTACACTATTAATCTCAATCTGAATCATTTTGAAGGATAAGTATTGCTAATCCATTGCTTTATAATGTTCGAAAAATGTGTCTGCTCCACAACGTACAGATTCCAGCACATCAACCTACTACAATCTGTCAAATTTCTTTAATAGATTTTCAACTTTATAGCTAAAGCATAAGGTTTAAAGTTGATTGGGAACATTTGACAGTTTCGGGTAGCTTGATGTGCTGGCGTCTGTACATAACGCAATGAATGTTGTTGAACTGTCAAAAAGCCGTTCTTACTGTCAGTGTGTTGCGCAATTAGCCCGCTAGTCAGTATCTCTTCTAAAAAAAATGAAACAACTTTACAACTTTTAGGCTCCTACAAACAGGCGCGACGCGCGACGCGAATCGCGCGCGATACAAGCACCGCTCGTTGCGCGACTTGCGGTGCCTTTGTGTTGCGCGCGATTTTATCGCGTGTCGCGCCTGTTTGAAGGAGCCTTTAACCTGTCTGTCTTTAAGCAAGAGTGAACAGGCATCTTCTGGGCACGTTCTTTTTATCATAGACCTCATCCATCGCTTTCCATCAGGCGTGATCGAGGTCAAGAGCAGGCCCATTCAACAATAAAAAAAAAATAAACCTTAGAAGCCAGTTGTCCGTTGATTCAGCAGAAGATACTAATAGTAAGGACTGGAATTATCTAAACCAACGTTTTTCAACATCCAGCACAATCTACATGTACACAGTGGGGAAATGGATGGGCAGGTCATGATGATGATGAATATATCTTTAAATTTAAATTTATTTATTTTTTATTAATAACCAACTTATATTAACAGTTTGCACCGCACATACAAGTTATTAGTCAATATTTGTAATTACACATGTCATAAGATTAGGTTAAATCACATGATAAAAACTAGACAAAAGATGAAATTAAATTAAATGTAACAAAATTGGTCAACATTAGATAAAGATTAGATAGTATTAAATAAATTTAGTCATAGTTAGATAGAATTAAGATAACTTGGAATAGAATTATAAATAACAAGTAAATCTTAATTTTTATTTGTTTACTCCAAGGAGATTGTACTGGGAGTGACAATGGACATCAGGTAACGGGTAGCAGTGTCCTGGAATCTCAGTTCAGCACTCGCGAAGACGTCTATGGACTCATCATATAGCAGAATATTGTTGATATGGGTGAAGGCTAGGTACAATGGACTGGTCTTAAGGGTTTTAGGGTTAAAGTGGTCTTTATCTAAAAATCACTTTAAGAACGTTGAGCAATAATGCGGTCTCTACAACATCTAAAGATCATCATCTGCCTAGCCTTTTCCCAACTATGTTGGGGTCGACTTCCAGTCTAACCGGATGCAGCTAATACCAGTATTTTACATGGAGCGACTGGCCTATCTGACCTCCGCAACCCAGTTACTGGGTAATACGATACCCCTTGGTAAGACTGCATGGTTGTCAGACTTTCGGGCTACCTGACGACTCGTAACGACTGCCAAAGATCCACGAATGATCGCCGGGACCAACTGCTTAACGTGCTTTCCGAGGCTCGGTGGGGTCTTGATATGTGAAGATGGTCACCCATCCACGGACCAACCACGGCAAGCGTAGCTTAACCTGATCTGATATTACTTAGCCACAAGTCACAACATCTAAAGATGTGGTGTATAATTATTTGTACAGACGCCGCCAGCACATCAAGCTACTACAATCTGTCAAATTTCTTTAGTAGATTTTCAACTTTATCGCTAAAGCATAAGGCTCAAAGTTGATTGGGAAAATTTGACAGTTTCGGGTAACTGAATGTGCTGGCGTCTGTACTTCAAAATATGCTTTACCTACACATTGAATCCGTATAATATTATCTACTAATATTATAAATGCGAAAGTAATGTCTATGGGTTACCTTTTCACGTCTAAACAGTTGTTGATCGGAATTGGATGTTTCAACATAGGATTCAACGCGGGCGAAGCCACGGTCTAAATGTAAGTAACTTATATTTCAGCATAACTGCCGTGTCCATGTTCCACAGCAATGTTTTTATTCTGACCGACTTTAAAACTTTGAATGGGCGTATAACTCATTCTGCGCGAAACTTTTTTGTTGTGTCTGGAAATAGGAAAAGAGTTTTGGAGTTTGCAGTTCTGTTTGCTAACGTTATCAATAGGCTGTGAAAGATAGAGGATTCACTGCTTTTCTGATTGATCGACATTATACTGGTATAAAATTCAAAGTTCTGACTGATATATCAACGCACAGCCTAAACCGCTGGTCCTAGAGACATGAAATTTGGAGGGTGTGTTCTTTGAGAAGAGTATCTTCACAAAGAACACACCCTCCAAGTTTCATGATAGATTTATACTCCTTGTAATAAAGTTATTGTTGCTACAGACAAGTCTGTCAAAGTCATTATAATCTTTATTCCCGTTACAATAAAGTTGCTGCTGTTAGTGGTAAAATAACTGTGAACGGACGATAAAAACTTACTATAGGCCGACCGCTTAGCTCGGACGTTGCCTGAGGTTGCTGAGGGTTAACAGTTGTCACCACACCCCTCCCGCACCTCGCTGCTACCTCAGGCAACGTCTCAGTTAATCGGTCGGCCTATGCTTAGTTTTTTCATTTTTTAGGAAAGAATAAGTTTATAAGAATGTTTGAAAGAATATAATTAGAACCGAATGAGGTTTTAAAATACATAAATATATTTTTATTCCAAGAAGCCAGACCGATTATAATCTAATAAAAAATGAAATAAATGTATAAAGCTAAAACGTCCACCATTTTAAAAGCTTTTACTTCATTCTCAATTAAAACCCCAAAAATAGACGAATTAATTTTAGTTCCCAAACTTTGCTCCATGCATTAAAGTGAGTGATGTGCCTAAACGAACTAAAACAAAGTCCATTTGAGTAAGTCACAATAGGCTTTTAAACTGGAAACGGGCGGAACAAACCGGATGATACTGGTATTAGTTGGATGGCGCCGGTTCAGGGAATGCTTCAATTTGGTGAGGTTGCATCTTATCGAATTTGAATTTGCTTTGAATGTACAGTCGCCAGCACATCAAGCTACTACAATCTGTCAAATTTCTTTAATAGATTTTTAACTTTATCGCTAAAGCATAAGGTTCAAAGTTGATAGGAAAAATTTTACAGTTTCGGGTAGCTTGATGTGCTGGCGTCTGTACTGTAAGACATACTTCTGTTAATCCTTAAGTGATTTATAGTAAAGAAGTTTATTTACAAGTCACTGTTAGGTATGTAATGGTCTTTTCATGCTTCTTGATATGGTTCTAGAAATGACCGCATTTTCATTCGTAACTGTGGTTTATGGTGCAGTCACACTTTGACAGCCTATGAAATTCAGGCTAGCGACCAAGAATAAGTGAAAATGAGTAAGTATTACGGTCTCCAGACAAGGGCGTCCAACCTCTTCGTCCAATTTCATAGACCTACGACACGCAAATTCGACAAGAGAAGTAGTTCAAATTGTCAGGTGTCGGAAATCGGGTAAAGTCATTTGAATACCCGAATGCTGGGTGATGACCAAGTAGAGTACATTGGGGTAAGTTCGGCGCTGGGATAAGATTGTACGAATCAAATTCCCGGTTATTAGGACAATACTTTTAAATGCTGATGAAATTGTGTTCAGTGTAATATTTTATTCTGCCCCGAAGATGATCTGTCGCGTCGATGCAGAATATAATAGCGCAGAATTTGATTGATACAGTCTTATCCTAGTGCTGAACTTACCCTAATAAACCTTATAATTTTGTGGCTCAATAAGCGTAAACTGGTAAGGTAGCGTATGATCAAAATCAGCGGAATAATTGCGTAACACATTATCAGTATTGCGTAACACATTATCAGTATTGCGTAACACATTATCAGTATTGCGTAACACATTATCAGTATTGCGTAACACATTATCAGTATTGCGTAACACATTATCAGGCTTTCATTTTGACAGTTCAATAACAATCATTGCGTTATTTACGTTGTTGAGCAGATCAATTTTTAGAACATATGAAGCAATGGATTAAAATTCAAATGATTTATTTTCTCTATTGGCAATATGTTTCAAAATTATTCAGATTAAGATTGATAGTGTGTTTAGCAAGTAGGGTTCCGAATAAATCTAAAACCTCTTTTTCTATAAAATCTAAAGTAACATTAAATAGAAACGAACCTTTACATCTACGGATACAGTTTCTGGTTCGCGCGGTTTAGACTTCCATTAGCCAGTTGATTGTTTTGTTTACTGCACTTACTCTAGTTACTTGTGTGTGTCTGTTTTAATGTGTTTTGTTTGGATTTGTGGTATTTGTAGGCTTTTTTTTTCAGGATGAGAAATCATCAAATGACTCCTCCCGCTCTGGGTGGAGCGGAAGGGAGTGTCAGACTCTTACTGACTAAAACCCACCCGTGTTCCTTCCTTCGCCCTTTATGTTCCGGGCCAGCGGTAACCCTTTCGGACAATCCCGCTGACCCGGCAGGGTGTTTGTAGGCTCAAATATCTAACTAGCTAGAACTGTCCCACAGCTGGGCTTCCCTTTCCCTTTTCTACACACCTGAGCCAAATATTCCCGATCAGTAGCACCTCTCCGTCGCCAATACTGTCAACGATCGGGAGAAAAAAGTTTCATTCTCGACGAACGGATTTTTTCCCGACCGTATATTGTATGCTTAGTTCAAGACCCAAAGTTTAGAAAAGTGGAGTTTTTTTCAAATGCTTTAATTACGACTTTCAGAGAACAAGTTAACATCAAAATAACTTGAACTAAGCATTCAAATCAAAGCAAATCTCGGCACCTGAAAATATGAATTTTCCTGATGGTGGGAACTTCCCTAAGGCAGGGTATGAAAAGGTAACACGACGTAATTAGTACCTAAACAAAAACTTTGTCAAAACAACTCAAAACGTAAACAAAAACAAAAGAATTAATCACGAATCAAGTTCATTTCGTTTGAAACAAACAAACAAGCGAATTGTTTCTCGTAACATATACCAAGTCTCGTAACGTATACATAAACCAAGTGCAAGGGCGTTCGATTCGCTAAATGGATGATAAGTACCGGCAACCGATTTTGACGTGGGGTTATATGCATCTTTTTCTAAACCATAGTGGGGGACAAAGATGGAGGTATTGCTTCGAAATCGGGATGTTACGGCAATTTCTGGACTGCGTCTGATTTTATGTTTGTGGAATAGCTTATCCCTTTATTTATCTCTCTATTCCAATGACAGTAAACACGGGTTTGTGGCCTTTGCTGATAGAGCAGAGATAAGGAAGGGGAGAGATATTCTGGATCAAAGATTGGATTTTTATGCTTACTCAAAGACCTCCCGGGCTTTAATATGGTGAAAAAGTTTTCGCTCTTTTTCTGGCAATCATTGTGCTGATAGTTGCTACCGCTAGCCAGAAGCTAGGCTATATGGTTTTTTTCTGGAAAGGGGTAATTGCACATACGATGTTTCTTTCTCTGGAGCCCGCTCCAGAGATAGAAATATCTACAGTACCCGGCGATAAATATTGCACATCGACCTTTGGAAAGAGACAATCGGCTAATTTCGGCTTCGTAGAGCGTTATCTCTGTCGCACGAAATACAAACAGTCCGGTATCTATTAGGAGCTGTTAAAACAATTATGATTTGCTTCTTTTGATAATTATTTTTATTCTTTGTATAAAATGGTTTTGTGTAAAAAGGTCGATGTGCAATATTTATCGCCGGGTACTGTAAGAAGTCAAAGGAGCGTCGATCGCAGTTAAGTTGTCTGTTTTCGATTCCGGTGGATTTTTAGGCCCACTAAATGCATTTTACGTTAAACCAATGTATTTAAAACATAATTCTGTCTCTGTCATCTTCAAATCAATCTGCCTGCCTTTTCCCAACTATGTTCGGGTTGGCTTCCAGTCTAACCAGATGCAGCTGAATATCTGTATTTTACATGGAGCGACTGCCTATCTGACCTCCACAACCCAGTTACTGGATAATACGATACCCCTTGGTAAGACTGGTTGTCAGACTTTCGGGCTTCTGACGACCCGTAACGACTGTCAAAGATCTACGAATGACAGCCGGGACCAACGGCTTAACGTGCTTTCCGAGACACGGAGGGGACTTGGTATGTAAAGATGGTCACCCATCCACGGACCAACCGCGGCAAGCGTAGCTTAACCTGATCGATCGACCCGTGTGGCTGTTATTACTTAGCCACGAGCCCCTCATCTTGCCATCTTCATGTGATTGATGGAAACAGAACGATGTTTTTAAATTCATTCATGGATTTTATTTTGTTTTACAATTGCATCAGCGACGTTTTTACTTGATAATTAAAACAACAACTAACACCTAATTAATTAATGAAATAACAAAATGATAATTATCCTAACTTAACTAAACTATACAGGGTTTTTGCAAAAACACCAACAACCTCTTAAGAGGTCATTGTACCCATCATTATGAACAATTTTTACTATAATAAGACCAAACCTGAAATCGCGAAAAAAAACTCAGCTGTTCCCTACACTTATGTTCGTATAAGTCGTCAAAATGTAGGGAACAGCTGATTTTTTTTACACGTTTTCTAGTTTTGTCCCATAGTAAAAGTTGTTCATAATGATGAATACAATGACCTCTTAAGAGGTTGTTGATGTTTTTCCAATAACCCTGTATACAAACTAAAATATAGCGTCGAAAAATTCATCCGCATCGTTGTCGACCGGTAATGTACTCAATTCACTCATTCAATTTGAGATTTGTGGTGAAAGCGGTCTCATTTTTTTTTGCATGCAAATGATATCGTATACCTATCCTTCCTTCCTTCTTTGCTATAATTTAGATACATGCGAGATCTATATATATTATGAGAAAGACTTTGGGTATGTGATTAGTTGGTAAGTCTTTATCAATAAATATACCTACATCTTAAGGAAAACACACACTATTCATTCTGTAATAAAAATCAATGCACAACAATCGTCAATAAATTACGAGTAACCAATCGCATAGACGAACGTTTAAAATTTAATGAGAAATGTATTTGCGTAGTACTTTAGACTTGGATCTGGCAACGTGTGCACATAGAAAATGTTGTTATATAACTGTTATTTGTATTATTTTTGAACCGTCACAAAACATATTTCGGGATAGAATGGTCATTACTGCACAGTGTAGGTAGTCAGTGCTGGGCATTCGAAGTGTTTAAATAGCGAATTGAAAAGAAATATAGCCATTTAGTCAAAGCTGTGTTTAAAAATACGGAAAGTGATACTTTTAATACAAGCAGTTTTGTCGAGGGATTTGTGTAAAACTGACGATTCAGTAAATGCTTATAGTAATTTGGCGTAACACAAGATCTGTTCCAAAAGCGTGATATTTGTGTTAGTGCATATTATAAAGACTGACATTCCCTTATCGACGCACAACTTATTACCATGTATTAGTACATAATTCCTGAGATTGCGTTGAAATATTTCGTCGGTAAATAAAATAAAAAAAATCTGCTGTTTCCTACAAAAGTGCAATCTCGCGGTTAAAATGTATGGAACAGCTGGTTACAAAAAAAAAAAAAAAACAAAAGACGATGAAAAATTTAAACATATGGGTGCGTCCAGAATTTTTTATTCAATCCATGGTACAGGTTGTGTTCCGATGCCACCCTTTATACTGTCCTACTGTATTATTTCGGATACGCCAAACTGGAGTGCATGTTGGAGCATTCCATGCAGTATAGTAGATAAAACTGTTATCATCCATAAAATAATTCAAATCCAAACCATTTTATCGTCATCTCACAAATCGTTTAACACTCTTACAAACAGTGTGATATGAGTTTGTGACGTCACAAAACAATGTGTATAATTCGTGATCCCAACATTTAGTAGGAAGTGTGGAATCGCCCGTTTGTACACATTGCTCGCGACATGGTTAATAGTAAATAGTTGATGGATGTTTGACAAACAGGGGCTCGTTAAGTGTGGCGGGTGTGTCGGACGATCGCTGCCGGGGACTTCGCACGTACAAGAGGTATGCAGTGTTTTATTATAATGATTAGTAGATAATTTTTTTTTTATGAACCTGGGAGGTAATGGATAGCGGAAAAGAAGAAAAGTAGGAAAACTCTTTTAAAATTATGACTTATGTTTTAGTATTAATATTTTCATGTAAGTGAATTACTGTATTCTTATGCGAGTAAAGTTATCTCAAACCACAAAACTCAGTTAGTTAATTTTGTAGATATGCTTGGATCTATTTGTGATAAGATTAAATTTTAAAATAAAATAGCATTAAATGCTGTTTTTATTTTTTGATCCCTATTTTTTCTGAATTATACCGGACGTAAATTCAGTTTCAGTTTTCTATGTTATGAAATAGTAAATGTTAATAATTACCACTTCACTTTGAAGATGTTCCGTTCATAATGGGGTGTTAAGCCACTTCTTCTTCCCAGCTAAAACACTAGGAGGTTGTGAAGGGCAGGTGTTTTGGTTCTGTCTATGTAATTTTGACATTCAAAAAGTGTTGTTTCTCAGCCTAGCTTGACTAATTTGATTTTGATGTCGAATTTATTTTTTCTTTCTGTTCGAGCAAGTTTTAGACAATAAGAAGTGGCACAGATAACTATAAGTCTCGAGGCTTTTCTAAACTGCTGTCTATCAGAAAGATAGACAGCAGTTTAGTGATAGACAGCAGTTTTTTTAAAATCAATCAACAGTAATCTTGTTACTATGACTTCGTGAGCGACAGCTTTACTTTTTCATCCACTTCATAAATATTGAAACCATTTCAGGCTGACAAAAAATAAATTGTCACGCCATTAAAAGGCACACAGAAACCTAATCAACCACCAATCTGAATACGTAACAGCTGAGAAGAAACTTTTCAAACATTTTCCAATAGAAAAGCAATCAACGATATTCAAATATTTAACATCCTTCGGATAAAGCGCTGGGGCATAAAATGTGAAATTTTCATTGAATTACGTAGGTACAGTGCAACCAATTGCATAATGACGCTCGACCATTCAGCGACCGTTTAGGCAAATGGAAATCGCGTCTAAAACTGTCTTTAAACGGTTATAACTTTGATTTTCTTTTGACTTTGTCATCGTAATAGTTTTCTTTTCATTGGTTTTCGTTCGTGACTTTTCCGGGTTAGAATAATTTTCTGTGACTCTCCGACTTTTTGAAATAAGGAAGTCCTTCCTACGGTCAAATAAAATAGTGTTTCACAATTTGTGAATATGAATTGTTTCTTGTTTGATTTAGGAAAATGTCGTCAGGAAAGTTTTTAGAATTAATGTGGATCGCTATTCGAGTAGGGAAAGATCAGAGAAACGATAGAAATAGAAATAATATTTATTTGCATAAAACATACATAGTGTATAAAGTAGTTTTAAAAATACATTATAGAGGATAATGTTTTGCTTTTATCATAGCATGAAAATATTGCCTTAGTTAATGTATTTGATGTTGGCGCAACAAGTCTTTTTCTTCCACACTTATTTATTCATGTCACTCCCTTCCTACCCTAGCAATGTCACCTTTCATACAGTATATCCATCGTTTTTTAGGGTTCCGTACCTCAAAAGGAAAAAACGGAACCCTTATAGGATCACTTTGTTGTCCGTCCGTCCGTCCGTCTGTCAAGACCCTTTTTCTCAGGAACGCGTGGAGGTATGAAGCTGAAATTTATATCAATTACTCAGGTCTACTGTCCCTTGAAGCTGTGAAAAAATCAAACTTCTAAGCCAACGCAATCAAAAGATACAGCCGTTTATGCCGCAAATTTTCGACACTTGCAAGGGAATCAAAACCTACAGGGTGCTTCCCGTGAACTCAGAATCTTGAAATTTGGTACGAAGCAACGTCTTATAGCATAGATAAAGGAAAAATTACGAAAACCATAAATTTTTAGTTACATCACATAATATATATTTTTTTAATAATTTTAAACTTACTACCCATTTCCTCATAAACGCGTAGAGGTATTAAATTGAAATTCATACCAAATACTCAGGTCTATAATACCTTTAAGCTGTAACAAAATCAAACTTCTATGTCAACGCAATCAAAAGAAACAGCAATTTAAGCTGCATATTTTGAAACTCGCAAGTACTCGCAAGGGAATCAAAACCTAAAGGGTACTTCCAGTCGACCTAGAATCTTGAAATTTGGCATGAAGCAACGTTTTATAGCACACATAAAGGAAAAATTCCGAAAACCTTAAATTTTTAGTTACATTACAAAATATATATTTATTTTTTAATAAATATAAACTTATTACTTTTTTCCTCATGAACGCGTAGAGCTATCAAGTTGAAATTCATATGCAATAAAAATACCATAGTTATGACTCGATTGTCGTAATGAACGAACTTTGTAAACCTTGCAGGTTTGTACGGAACCCTCGGTGCGCGAGTCCGACTCGCACTTGGCCGGTTTTTTTGGTCTTCCCCTACTCTTATAGACATTCATATATTATACCCGGTATCAGCTCCGACCAAACTAAATACTTTTGCTTAATCCTTGAACTTTGTGCAGACGCCAGCACATCAAGCTACCCGAAACTGTCAAATTTTCCCAGTCAACTTTGAACCTTATGCTTTAGCGATAAAGTTGAGAATCTATTAAAGAAACTTGACAGTTTGTGGTAGCTTGATGTCTGTACACTGAATTTTTTTTTACTTTTAATATGTACCAATACGCCTACCTGTGCGACAAAAAACTAAGCGTTTTAAGGCTCCTTCAAACAGGCGCGACACGCAATAAAATCGCGCGCGACACAAAGACACCGCAAGTCGCGCAACGAGCGGTGCCTTTGAGTCGCGCGCGATTATATCGCATGTCGCGCCTGTTTGTAGGAGCCTTTACGGTGTCCTACGTTTGGGCAGTGCCTTAATTCCAGAGAGATAAAATAAAAATAAAAAGTGTTATTGACTTTTTCTATCCGGAATTTCTCAGTAGCAGCTCGAAGCCTGGATTTGTGCCCGGATGATGGCAATAGGATAATTGGCGAAGTGTGGGTGTATTATACACAGGGTCAAATGAAATTAGCTAGCGGAACTCCGCAGATGTGTTGGACTGCTATTGAGAAATTCTTAATGGAAAAACCCAACACCACTTTGCTACACTTGTGAATCGAACCCAGGACCATGCTCTATAGTAGCACTTGCGGCCATAAGGCCGACGAGGTTGAATTAAGATTCGATAATGCGATCATTATTTCAGTGGTAACAGCCGAGAAGAGAGCAGCGGTGGCCCAGTGGTAACGGCCGGGACTTAAGGCTCTTGCAAACAAGCGCGACGACACAAAGGCACCGCTCATTGCGCGACTTGCGGTGCCTTTGTGTCGCGCCTGTTTGAAGGATGCTTTACGAGTTGCAGGTCCTAGGTTCAAACCCAAACAGGCGCTTTACTTTGTGCAAATTATTTCATCACCACTGCACTCAAAACGGTGAAGGAAAACATCGTGAGGAAACCGGCATGTCCTAGAACCAAAAATTCGAAGACATGTGACTACTACCAACCCGCACTGGGCCCGCGTGGTAAATTATAGCCCACTCCCTCTCGAAAAGAGGAGGCCTACGAGAGGAGGACTGGGTCCCAGCAGTGGGAACAATATGGCTGAATATGATTATTTATGATCATTATTTACGGCCGTGTGTAGTACTCTGTATAATGTTCAAACTAAATACCTAAATAAGAACAACGACAATTAACAGAGTTACAACTAGAGCATTGATGTGCGATAAAGGGGTCACGAGTTCATATCCTACTCGGGAACCCTCATATTACAGTCGGGGAAACTAATTGTCAACCAAATTGACACCCAACGTCGATTTACCGTGTTGTAGCCATCTCATATAACTGTCAAAGCACTTCGGTATCCGTGGATGGGTAGATCATCTATACATACCGAGACTCCTCCGTGCCTCTACTCCCGGCTGTCATTGGTGGATCTTTGACAGTCGTTACGGGTCGTCACAATCCTGACAATCTGACAACCAGTCTTAACAAGGAGTATTGTATTTTACATCATGTAAAATACTGGTATTTAGCTGCATCCGGTTAGACTGGAAGCTGCCCCAACATAGTTGGGAAAAGGCTAAGCAGATTGATTGATTAAATTTGCTTAAGAATTAATTTCATTGACTTTACATGTGTTTAGCTCAGTCGGAATAGCAGGAATATAATATCACATAGGGGCATAATCTTTCGCTTTTGGAGAAGGACCACTTAAAGCTGTCAACCGAGATAATTTAAGTAGCTCTAGTGGCAAGGGGAAAATGTTCAAACGGGAAACCTTTCATATAAATTTTAGAAATTTCTTTATTATTCTAAAGACATTTGTAATTAACAAATTTTGAATTGGGGTGATTTAATATCCACCAACCCGCACTGGGCCCGTGTGATGGATTATTCGTGTTGCTTCCACAATGTGTAACAGAATGTCACTTAGGGCTGATTTTTCAATCGACAGATAACTTTTATTCGTGGAATAAATTTGACGTCTGACAAATTTTGTATGGAAGAACTGTTAAAAATTCAAAATTATTCCTCGGAAAAAATTATCTGGCGTTGAAAAAATCAGCCCTAAATCGATTTCTGTCATCCATACTAATATTATAAATTCGAAAGTAACTCTGTTTGTCTGTATGTTACCTTTTCACGCCTAAACCACTGAACGGATTTTGATAAAATTTGGCAGAGATAGATTGCATCCCGGGGAAGGACACAGGATAGTTTTTATCGACATATCTCGCAGGCAAAGCAGCGGGCGGAAGCTAGTATTTAAATACTAGCTTCCAAGTTAGTATTTAAATTACCTATATTAATATAGGTAATTTTTTATCTCAAATATAATTAAAACTACGTAAATTACAGTTACACTTCCGCTGTACAGTCAAAACAAACAAACATGGACGAAATACCTACTACGCTAGACCCATAAATATGTAGGTACGACTTATTTAGGAGCGTATATTTGTAATGTGGACCATAATTTCCCCCCACAATCAGTTTAACAAATTTAATAAATAAACAATGTTTTATACATCATAGTAAAAAAATGTATTATGATTATAACAAAATATTCTAATTGGGGTGTTTGATGGTGTGCGTTGATTCCGGGACATGTTGTATATGTGAAAACAATGTAAACAAAAACAATAATATGAAACAATTCAAAATATAAGATGGGCCTGTTCACAAACACAACGCGTGGATCAGCACCGTTCAGTTCAACCAATCATTTTGAAGGGAACTGAATGATAATAAAGGAATACTCCATAAAAAATAAAAAAAACTGGAAAGTGTTAGTCGGAATCGCACGCGAAGGGTTCCGTACCACAAGGCAAAAACGCCGAAAAAAACACGTTTGTTGTATGGGAGCCCCCTTAAATATTTATTTTAATCTGTTTTTCGTATTTATTGTATTTCTGTAGCCGCTATAAGCGGCTACAGAAATACATCATCTGTGAAAATTTGAACTGTCTAGCTATCACGGTTCATGAGATACAGCCTGGTGACAGACGGACGGACGGACAGTGGAGCCTTGGTAATAGGGTCCCGTTTTTACCCTTTGGGTACGGAACCCTAAAAACCGATGTTTGTTGCCGACAATCTTATCCTAGAGATGTAAAACGTAATAGACTTAAATCATAAAAAAATGTAATTAGTCGTTATCAAAATCTCGCCAGAAGTCGTAAAAACTGTGCCATGTTCACAAACGCTAATCACGTCGTCTCATTCTATTTTAGTGTACTTAAGAATGTAATCGTCATTTACAAATTAACACTAGCTTTTGCCCCCGGTTTCGCCCACATAGAGGTAGGAAATTATCATACAGCAGTGCGATTCTGTAACCATCTCACCGTGAAAACTTAGGTGAAGTGAGCGTGGAGTCACAGTATAAAGACATACAGTATTGTATCTGGGCCGTAACCTTGAATTAAATGCCTACAGCCGCGCGGTACGTAAACATGCGATAGGGCTGCCCGCCTCCAGCATTTTAATTACATTTGCCTACTTTGTGTTTCCATTTAGTTTTGTTATTGTATTTTACTGTGTGTACATAAATAATAAAATAATTCGTCCAATTAACCATTTATTTAACATTAATCTAATTACAGTTTATTTCTATGAAAACTTGTTCATGTGTATTTTTAAACAAATTATGTTAAATTATTATTATTATTATAGTTAAACCAAACGTTCAAGAACCACAAATAAAATTCAAAATTGTATATTAATGTTTTTTTAATCTTTCCTATCATCGTCTTATCCTTAACAGAATAACACAGATTGGAAGAAGTTAAATAGCAAACATGTATAAAAGTTATAGTTAAAATAATCTGTTCATTGAAGTAATAAACATATTTAAATTAATGAGTGCAAATAAAAGTAAATTTATCAATTAAATTGTAGATTTCATTTCACTCCTTCTTTGTATTCATACAAAATATTAATAATTCAATAAAAATAATTAATTTTATTCATAAAAGTATGCAATCATTTCATTAATGTTTTGTTATGATGTTGTCACGTTAAACTATCGTCCGTAAATCGACTTTACAGACAACCAATTTTTTTCTAGTATTATTCATACACACAGTACAATAAACAACTATTATTAATAATAAAAACCACGTCTTTACTTTGAATTATACAAACTAACAAAACACACATGCCCCGAGGTTTTAACACAAGCGTACCTACCGTTTAATGATTCATGAACCGCCTATAACTACCTACCTCACTCGTGTTTATCACTTTCCTTTACTCTATTCACTTCATTTATTAATCCAGACATCTTTTTTTCGGGAGATAAAATGAAATACTTATCCATTAAAAATACACACATTATGTACCTACCTACAAGTAAGTAAAATTATTTTATAGTCTTACCTTTCAGAGTTTCCAGGTAATCTAAAAAAAGTTATCTCTGGATGCGTTATTGACGAATTCATGCAACCAAAAACAGCACAATATAGCCTACTCTTCATATTAAATATGTACTTGAACTTATTTTTAGTGAAAAAATCGCGCGGTTATTGTTAAAAAAAACAACACACCGTCCGTTCGTCACTGCAGCACAGTCGCGACTGTCTGCATGCTGAGCGCATACCGTGGTCGAGGCGCGTAGGTATAGCTCGCGTTTCGTCCGTTTGTATGAAGACGACGTACTGTATGTCTTTATTTATACTGTGGTGGAGTGAACTGTCAGTGTCATCTTACCAGATACTAGGGATTGACCAAGCATACATTTACAATCATAATCGAGATTTTAATAATATTTTTTTAGCCTAATCCTATTGATATTTTTATATAATTCAAAGCTAGTATTTTAGTGGTCAAAACATTAATATTTTATGGGGTTTTACTTACAATAAAATAGCAAAACAGAAGCGCAGTCAGAATCTCAATCCTGTTTTTTTTTTATTTTTTCCCTAGTCTAGTAAGTCCTTATATAGACTGAGGCGCGAGCGCGTCACGCACGAACAGTAAATAAAATTAAAACATTCACGTTTATGACAGCTAGACTGATGAAAATACGCATCGACATTGTTTGGTTATTATGAGCAATTGTAGATCGAGTCTAGTAAAGACTGCGACGATGTTCAGCGTTGTTATTAACCCAAATCTATTGAATTAGAAGAGATAACCGAGTGTGTCAAGTCATCGAGTGCTAACGGATGCCTAGCTGACGGACCATAGAATGTAATCCCACGTAGTTTGTGTGGCGTGATCACTTCACCCGATTCACGACACTAAATGTCGTAAATCGGGTGAAGTGAAGGTGAAGTGATAAGATCACGCCGCGCTTGCGCGTTAATCACTGTCATTATCACATTGCAGATTGCGTGATCACTTCACCTTCACTTCACCCGATTCACGACATTTAATGT
This sequence comes from Luperina nickerlii, assembly GCA_963855955.1. Lineage (NCBI taxonomy): Eukaryota > Metazoa > Arthropoda > Insecta > Lepidoptera > Noctuidae > Luperina > Luperina nickerlii. Next base: position 18,203,146 of record OY979678.1, read on the forward strand.
CGTGAATCGGGTGGAGTGAAGGTGGAGTGATAAGATCACGCCGCGCTTGCGCGTTAGTCACTCATTATCACATTAGAGATTTGTTTTTACATATTTAACTTGTAAGGCGTCATGTATAAGAACATTAGGAAAATGCAATACCAACGTCAAATAAGTGCAAATATTTTATCGCTCATCGCGCGCCCGTGTTTGCACTGCACCTCTAGTAACCCTTAAATGAAGAAGTGGTTGGTGTCAACCCTGAAGTGTATGATTGTATGGTCCCTAATAGTGCATAACGTAGTAAGTACACTCCTTTAGAATATAAGTAAGCAGTTTACATCAATGCGCATTGTAACATAAATTCACTAGATATTCATTAAAGTACATTCTATCAAGCTGGTTGTCTAATTCTAACGACCCTTGAACCCCCAACATTTCATGGCGACCCTGCCTTAGAGTCTGCCAAGGGGTAGATTAAGCAAAGTTTTCGTTGAGCGATTTTCAAAATGTGTAACTCTAAAGTAGAAAAAGACGAGGTATTCGCCAATCAAAACGCGGCTGGTGGAGGTGTTGACGCCGAGGTGGTGTTGCCATGGTTACGAGATTCGAGTGGAGTGATATATGGTACATTCCGAATTGCACTGTAATCGACTACAGCGTGCTTACACCTTGACCCCAATTCTGCTGTATGGTATTTATCTATTATTCCCCGCATAATCTTACCACGCCGTACGGTTGTCAAGCGTGGTATTTTGACAGTTCAAACCGGTTTCGGTCATTGTGTCATAGAGAATACGTTAATAGCAGATATAGTGATTAGGTTATTAAGGAATTGACGTGGTTTCGAAGTAATGAATCATTAAGTGGTCATAGTGAATTAGGGCCCTTTTCTGAATTAACGTAAACGCGATAACGATGTCCCGTGAATCGACATATATGAAGTCATGGCATGTGCCATCTTGCGATAACGCCGACTACCGACCATGCCCTAAATTAATAATTATCACCGATCTTTAAACTAACGTGGCATTTTCGAAATTGTGCTTCTGGCTACAGTCGCCACCTTACCAAAGAAGAGGAAATTCGTGGTGTATACACAAATAAATACTATAATCCAACCATGAGTAACTATTCAAGTGAATAGGTATATTACTGACTCTCAGCTGCCATAGTGGTTATTTATCTAAATCAGAAAGCAAATTATTCATGTGAGCGATGATGACTTAATTCGGAATGAGCCATATTTCACGCCGCGCAAGCGCGTTAGGCGCTGGCGAATGTTTTGACCACTAAAATACTAGCTTTGAATTATATAAAAATATCAATAGGATTAGCATTAAAAAATATTATTAATATCTCTTTTATGATTGTAAATGTTTGCATGGTCAATCCCTAGCATCAGTGGGATGACACTGACAGCTCACTCCACGCAAGTATTCACGGTGAGATTTTTACAGAATCGACATGCTGGAACGTATTACCGGGATAAAAAGTAACGTAAATACAATGTGTTTCAGAGGGGTGTGACCAAACTTGGGGGTGTGGTACAGGCCATCAAACTGAACAACTTTTTCCCGGGGACAAACACAGTAATCGTGAAAAAAAAAAATCAGTCGTCCCATACAAAACTTCAATACCTTCTTGACCAAATGTATGGGACGACTGATTTTTTTTTCACGATTACTGTGTTTGTCCCCGGGAAAAAGTTTTTCAGTTTGATGGCCTGTACCACACCCCCAAGTTTGGTCACACCCCTCTGAAACACATTGTATATATCTCATAATCGTAACCGAGGCCATAGACTACAAATGTGCCAAATACACACAAATCCGTTGAGCCGCTTAGGCGTGAAAAGGTAAAAAAGTTTCTTTCCCATTTATTTATAAAAGATATATAGGTATTAGTATAATATTAGTATTGGGTTGTGGAGGTCAGATAGGCAGTCGCTCCATGTAAAATACTGGTATTCAGCAGTATCCGGTTAGACTGGAAGCCAACCCCAACATATAGTTGGGAAAAGGCTAGGCACATGATTATTAGTACTTATCAGTACGGATATAGAACCCATAGATTTTTAGGTGCTTTAGACCATCGAACTGAACAACTTTCACTATGGGACTAACTCTGAAATCTCGAAAAAAAAAATGAACTGTACCTACCTACATACATTTTCATACATTTTGGTCAAGTAGGTATTGAACTTTTGTATTAAACAGCATATTTTTTTTTCGTGATTTCTGAGTTGGTCCCATAGTGAAAGTTGTTCAGTTCGATGGTCTAAAGCACCTCTTAAAGTTTGTCGGGTTAATTTTTTAACACCTTATATACGAGTTTTTACTAAATCTATGGTGACTTAGACTTTTGTGGTAGACTAATTTTATTCTAGGTGCATTGCCTTCACATATAATTATATTTATGTATACAAAACCTTGTAAAACATTTTAAAAGAGTAACGGACTAACGGTGGAGTTTCTTGCCCATTCTTCTTTATACGAACACTACCTTTTGGAAGGGGCGACTAGAATCAATTCAATTTTACTGTAAGTTTTGACGTTCAAAAGTGCCTTTAATGTGCCTATTTGAAATAAATGATTTGACTTTAACTTTGACTTTGACGGTAGCTTTTTACGATCGTCCATTTCACCCCGTAAGGTTTTCTTTATATATTTTTGTTTGAAACGTATACGATTTAAATCTATAAATGAGCGGAATACGTTGTAACACAAGCCCTGCATTTTCCGCGTAGTCGGAGCTGCATCTAAGATCATAATATTCTGAGAATATGATGTTTTGATAATGTGATGATTTGGGATTATGATATTTTGCGAATATGATATACAGAGACGGAGCGGTACCTACTACCCAAATGTCAGTTATTGTCAGTCAGAAGGTCACGCACGTACACACACTGTGAACCATTCTCTGATTTCTACTTATCTTATTTTTAAATATACAGGCGACAGCAAACTAGAAACCGACAATCCGGCATGTCTTAGCTGAGAACCCAAAAATACGAAGACATGTGACATCCACCAACCCGTACTGGGCCTGTGTGGTGGATTACGGCCCACTCCCTCTCACAGAGAGGACGCCTGTGTCCCAGCAGTGGGAACGTTATAGGCTGATAAAGGTTATTTTTATATTGTGTACGTTTTTGTTTCAGATTAAAAGCCGATAAAAATAATGATGAAATCGGGTCGACTCAGATATGCACCGTTGTTGGTGTTTCAAATCATTCTCATGATCCTGTACATGGTGTTCACAACCTATGGGGATACTAAAGATGCTCACCTTCTAGGTAAGTTCTAGTTTTAAAGGGCTTTCATGACCTAAAGCGCATAGAAAAGAAAGAGAAGCGCGATGACACAACACTGGTAATTTATTGCAAAATATGAAGCAATTATTTAATTACAAAAAATCTGAAAAAGCAGTTGGGCTAAAAAATTAAAACACTAGTATTTTAGTATGTTGCTTGTAGAATAATCTGACAAAAAATCAGAATGATTGTATGTATGGTATGGTATTTATTGTAAAAAGAAAGTTTTTAGAGGTATCTTCATGATTTTTTTCTGTCGTATCTTTGTTGTATTATGTTTTCAACAAACTATCTACCTAGCATATTTCCTGAAGAATATCATATATTTTTCTGATTTTGTTTACTGTGGTCGATCATATACTTTTATTAACTTTTATTCTAAAACTTGCGTTTTTTGCGTTTAGGTCCTGTAAGCCCCTTAAAGCAATTACATATGTTCTACTAGCTTTTCGTCCTCGGCGTCGTCGCCCGGGTGCCAACTTTTCTGTTACTAATATAGGACTGGCCATCTCTTTGGGTCTAAACAGACGGACTGCATTTCAGCTGCAACATCGTAGTTTGGATGCAGTTGATTTAACTGCTTCGAAACCTAATTATATCAACTGCATCCGAACTGCGATGTTGCACGGCTTATTTAAATTTCTGAATGTTTTTTTTATTTGTTTTTATCCTTATTATTACGGACGCTTTTAACGTGCACGTCTTTCTACATCGTTCTCACATGTATAATTTCAACATGAAAGATGTAACCAATATTTTGTAATAATTTTCTGACTTAAAAGAGTGTACATGGAGATATAGGTACCTACTACGCTTTGGAATGGGCAACTAGCTTCATCTTTCATACTGACCGACCTCTTGCCAATTCAAAAGTGCCTGAAATTGGTTTATTTGAATTTGTTTGTGTTTGAGCTTTGAACTGCATGTTTACCGGTTTTGTATTATCCTTTGTTTATTTTATGATGGTTGATAGTATGATAAATATGTTTTTTTAGTACTGATCTATCTATTAAGAATAATTCGATCTAGGGGAAACAATTATCGAAGTACGAATTTTAGATTTAAGTGTCTACCTAATGTCCAGAAACCAATTAGCCTGTCATCCTTCATCACGCACATCGCCCTATTCTCTAGGATCTAGTTGTTGAGTGAGACTTTCGTGAGGTTTTCTAGTTATTGATTGAAGCTCTACTAAACTGTTAGGTAATTACCAAAAACTCATAAACTGCTGGGTAATTGCGTAACAAACTAACAGTAGGAATGACTTTGATTTTGGAAGTTCAAAAACATTATTTGCGTTGTTTACGTTGTTGTTTTTTTTAACATATGAAGCAATAATTTAGCGTTATCCTTCAAAATGATTCAGATTGTGATTGAAAATTTGTTACGCAATTAGTGCTGGTCGACGCTGCGCCCATGAATGTCCGTCTCCTAGGCGCCGATGACATTGACTTGCTGAACTGCATACTAGTAGTGCAGTTTCAACGAGCGACCTAATTAAAGTACATAATCCATCTCTATCTCAATAATAATGCTCGACGTGTTCAATTAATTCATTCGCGCTTCCTCTGTAAATCCAGATGCGTTGCTCTAATTATTAAAACAAGGATGTACTGTTGTAACGAGTTGGACTAAACTCTCGAGTTTTATGCAAATTTTATTAGTCCGATGTAGTTTTGTTATTACTTGTAGTTTCAGAAGATTAATTATTCATTTCAGTTTGTTATTTTGTTCAATATTTGTAGAAATAATAAAATCTAGGAAGTGGAACATAACAGTTTTAGAGGCTTACTTGGAAGAATTAATGTATGAGATTATGTCTGTGTGTACAGACATATTCTCATACATTAATTCTTCTTTACAGATTTACCATACCTTTGATTTTTAATATGATCTAATTTGCCATTAGTAAATTCTAAATCGAAATCCAAAAAATAAATTAATCCAAATTATAATTGACTAGCTTTTGCTCACGGCTTCGATCATTTTGATGTCGGACCAGGATAAAAATATCCTATGTATTAACCCGGGTTATAAACTATCTGTATGCAACATTTTATCCAAATCTGTTCAGCCGTTTTTGCGGGATTGAGTAGCAAACATACAATCATACTAAACACCAATACATGCAAGAGATGAACAAAAAGCAACACGGTTTCACGTTACACACTAAATTGTTAATATCATCGCGAGCGTTGTCAATTAAAATAATGTTCTCCGTGTGAATAAGGACTGGCGTACAATTAATTTGCTTGAAATTCCACATTAATCCAGAGTGTAGTCGAGGCCGGTAACGAGTAGGTACGGATACTGGTTAGGGTTGCCACTCCGAGAACAATTAATATACGCAAAAAGAAGAATAATGTGCATTCCGGAATAATGTTCTACCATTATTTATTTATAGGTATACTTTATTGTACACAAAAAAAAAATACATAACAGAAAATAGATCGAGCACAACAAAATATACAATGGGCAGCCTGGCGACCATTGAATGTGGCGACCATTATTTTTTATTTTGTAATAGAAGCAGTGAGTTTCTTATTTGGAGCCCATTTTCTGCTACTGCTGAGCATGAGGTCCTGGGTTGGATCCTCGGGTCTGGTAAAGTGTTATTGCGTTTTTTCATGTGGAATTTTTTGTGGATTGTCGTCCCTGTTACATGAGACTAAAACATAAATGGGGAAATGTGGATGAACTTATATGTACAGTGTGTGTGTGTGTGAGGGTGTGTGTTGGGGGTGTGTGTGTGTGCATTTGTGAGGGGGTGTGTGTGTGTGTGAACTTATGTGTTGTGTGTGTGAACTTAATTGTGTTGTGTGTGTGTACTTGTATTTATACACATGTTTGAGCAAATAGATATGTAGATCTTATCTTATCTTATCTCCCTAAACCCTTCGGAGTAGGTATACATACAGGCGTGATATTATTAAAAAAGTTATAATTGTTTGGGTCATCTCTCGCGTCTTGGGTCTAGAGGGGCTTGTGGCTAAATAATAACAGCCACACGGGTCGATCGATCAGGTTAAGCTACGCTTGCCGCGGTTGGGCCGTGGATGGGTTTCCATCTTTGCATACCAAGACCTCCGTGCCTCGGAAAGCACGGTTTCTGCTATTATGTGTGACGTCTGATGATACAAACTTAGAAGTCATAAATCATAATATTTACAGATATATTCCATAGAGTTGACATAACATGCGTTTTATTTCAACACTATGATAATAATAACAAAACCTTTGTCGACTTTAACCCCTTGTATGCCGGGAGCGTAGATCTACGCGAGACACAATAGTTTTTAATTGTTTTCTGTAATTACGGCATACAACCGGTTAACGGATGAAGAAAAATGTGATCATAACTATCTGCTATTGTTTTAAGTAACCTACCTATTATTCTTCCATTTAACCAATACTAGCTGCGCGCCGTGGTTTCGCCCTTATAAAGGCTCCTACAAACAGGCGCGACACGCGATAAAATCGCGCGCGACGCAAAGACACCGCAAGTCGCGCAACAAGTGGTGCCTTTGTGTCGCGCGCGATTATATCGCATGTCGCGCCTGTTTGTAGGAGCCTTTAGTCTCGATCCTGTGGGTATACCTATTGAGATAAAAGTAACCTATGTCCGAACCTAGATCATGGTCTACCTATGTGTCAAATTTCATCCAAATCTGTTCAGCCGTTTTAGCGTGCAAGTGTAACAAACAAATAAACTCACTTTCGCATTTATAATATTATTAACGGTTTAAGGGAACTACAGGAACTAAACACAAAAAACGTAAGTTTTATAATGCCTAAAAGTATATGATCGACTAAAGTAAACAAAATCAGAAAAATATATGATATTCTTCAGGATATATGTTAGTTAGATAGTGTGTTTAAAACATAATACACAACTAATTTGATACGATAGAAAAAACATGAAGATACAGACGTATCCTTATGTATTTTCTATCGTATCAAATAAAAAGAAAGTTTTTAGAGAAAAACTTTCTTTTTACAATAAAAACCATACTTACTAATACACATACAATCGTTTTGATTTTTTTGTTAGATTATTCTAGAAGCTAACAAGCACTAGTGTTTTAATTTTTGCTTTTATGCTTCATATTTTGCAATAAATTACCAGCGTTGTGTCATCGCGCTTCTCTTTTTTTATGCAGTCCGACAGTGACCGCGCTTTAGGTCATGTAGCCCCCTTAATTAATATTGCCTGTGGCACCCCAACGTCTGAAAAATTGACTAGGTATATATGTATATTGGATCCAAATTCTGAGAAGAGTACGATTATACCATTACGCTTACTCGGGCGCGTTTTTCCCGCGGCGATGTTATTTCGCGCACTGGATTTTCAACGCACTGCTAACCGCCGAGAGTTGAAAATCCGTGTGTTTTTTTCACGCGCTGCCTGGGATGCGTTCTGTTGGATCTTCAATGCTTGGCTGAACACCTAGAGTTGAAAATTCAGTGCGTGATTCAATTCCGCCGCGATATTTGTACGTCTGTGCGAACGTGGGCATAAAGTCCAGTCATTTGGTAGAATTACCTGGAAAGGTTTCCGAGAGTTTTGGAAATTGGTGATTTTATTGATTGCGACGACGACGACGTGCTGACACTTTTTCACCTCGTATTCTTTGCCGCTCGCGCCGCCATATTGGAATATATAGTATTTTGACAATATCTCCTTTTCGACTCATTTTATATTGAAAATAGTTATCTATGTAATTAATTACAACAGAGAAAATTTTCTATCTCTCTTATTTATTTATTTATTTAAACGTTTTGCACAAAAATAAAGGCGGACTTAATGCCATAGACATTCTCTACCATTCTTTAACTTACCAGACCCTGATTGCATTACACACTTTCAATCGAAAACTGAATCATTTTAAATAATCATTTTATAATTATAATATAAATAGGAATATTGCACAAACATGAATAGTGTAATTTAATTGATGTTGACATTCCTGTAATTTTATTAATTTTGACTTGCCTGTATTCTTATTTTGACATTTGTAATTTCTTATCTTATTGACTTTTCTAACATAATTTTAACAAAATTTGCATGCTGAATTTAGTAGGCAGAATATGAAGTAGGTACTATGAATTGTATTATGACTTCTGTAAGCACCATATTTCTTGCAAATAAACGATTATTATTATTATTGCTAATCCAATGTTTTTAAGGGGCTTACAAGACCTAAACGCAAGTTTTCGAAACAATAAAAGTATATGATAGACTACAGTAAAAAAAATCAGAAAAATATATGATATTCTTCAGGATATATGCTAGATAGATAGTGTGGTGAAAACATAATACAACTAATTTGATACGATAGAAAAAAATCATGAAGATGCCTCTAAAAATTTTCTTTTTACAATAAAATCCATACTAAAATACATACAATCATTCTGATTTTTTGTCAGATTATTCTACAAGCAACATACTAAAATACTAGTGTTTTAATTTTTTTGTCCAAACAATAGATTCTTTGTAAATCGCATATTCTTATTTTCGAACAAAATACGTGCGCATGTGTGCGTAAACGCTGTGTAGCGACACTGCCGCTGCCGGCCGAGGCCTGATGCTATACGGACGTGTCGCTCTTTTCGCCGCAATATTTCCGCCAAGATTGTTATGTTTTTGTAAAGTTTTATTTGTAAATTCATTGTTTATTATTATTTGCATAATCTTCTTTGCGTAAATATTTTTATTTCGTGTAAATATAAAATACTTTGAAGTTAAAATAGCGTAACCTTGTTATCAATTATCATTTATTGTAAATATGAAGTGAAAAATTCCGTTCGGACTACAAAACGTTCATATAAAACGCTGAACATATTATATATATATATACGAAATTAAAAAATAAGAGCATTTTATTATTATTGAATATTTATTTTTTTAACAATAAAACTATGAATTTAGAAACGTCTAAGATAGTGCAGTCATGACGCATATACGCATAAGCTCAACTTTTTCGACTACATTCGTAACTGTTACGTTAGCGTATGAGGCCGATGTGTAGATTTGTATTCAAGAGTCCCCGGGTTCGAGTCCCAGGGATTCTCTAACCGAAGTTTTCTTTTTAAATGTATTTTGAATTTATATATTATGTATTTATTATTTTTTTATAAATAATAATTAAAACGTCTACAATGTAATTATCTTTCACAGGAGAAACACAGTCGTAAATATCAACACGGAAGTTATTTCTAATGCGAAACTACAATTTAAAAAAAAACTAAAAGCACCTAACTTATTGATATTGGGCATAACGAAATAACAAATTCATCTAAAAATTGCGATGAAAATTATCACAAGCAAGATTTTGGTTTTTATTATTATTGATTTCGTTTATAATAAATCTATACTAATATTATAAAGCTGAAGAGTTTGTTTGTTTGTTTGTTTGTTTGGTTGAACGCGCTAATCTCTGGAACTACCAGTCGGATTTGAAAAATTCTTTTTGCATTTGATAGCCCAATTCTTGAGGAAGGCTATAGGCTATTTAACATCACGCTATGATCTTTAGGAGCCGAGCAAAAAGAAAAAATGTCAGAAAGAACGCTAAGCAAAATCGAAGTAATAGCGCGGGCAGGCGATGCGATGCGACGGGGTGGGTCGGAGTAACAAGAAATTTCACGCGGACGAAGTCGCGGGCAGAAGCTAGTAGATTCATAATATTATGTATGAATGTTAGGTAGGTACCTATCTTTGAGGCTGTTTACACATTATGCCGCAGCTGCAGCGGCACCGCCACTGCCGCGGCGCCGCTGCATCAGTCACCCTTGGATTTGTATGATGATGAACACACGGCGCCGCGGCGGAGGCGACGAGTTTTGATAAAACCGTAGCAATACTCGCCGCCGAATCATGCTGCCGCCGCCGCGGCGCCGCCGTGTGCAAGGGTTCATGCAAATCCAAGGGCAACCAATACAGCGGCACCGCGGCGGCGGCGGCGCCGCTGTATTATATAATTTTTTTTTATAATGTACTACAGTCGCGCGGTACGTAAACACGCGATAACCCCTCCCGCCTACAGTATTTTAATTTCATCAACCTACTTGAGTTTCTTTCTAGTTTTGTGACTGTACCTACAGTCACAAAACTAGAAAGAAACTCAAGAAGTTAAAAAAAATATTTACCTATAGGTATAGGTAAATATTTTTTTTAACCGACTTCTAAGAATGAGGAGGTTGTCAATTCGGATGTTTCTATTTTTTTTTTTTATGTATGTTCGGACATAACTCCGTCATAAAAATATGTAGATGGATTTGCAAAATTCTTTTTTTGTTCAAAAGAGGTTTATTCCGAAATGGTCCCATTTAAATTTCGTAAAGGTCTGATGAGGAGTTTCGGAGACAAACAACGGAACTCTTCAATACATGCCAGTTTACCCAATCACACAACATAACATCACGCCTATACCCTTTAAAGGGGTAGGCAAATGTGTTCAATAGCTTCCTGTCACTGATATTAACATAGCAATTAGTGTTATATGAATTTGGGCGGGGTAGGTACAACTAAAAAGTGAAAAATATAACTTTTTTACAAAAAAAAAAACAACCGACTTCCAAAAAAATACTACAAAGTGAAAAATAAAGTCTTTAATTTCGGAAGTCGGTGTCAAAAAACGAAAATGCAGATCCAACGACACCGACTTCCAAAATTAAAGTTAATTACTTTGTGTTGTTTTTTTTTTTGAAGTCCGTAGTTTTTTTTTTTTTTGTAAAAAAGACTTTTCATTTATAAAATAGAAACACGTTGTGAATGGAATAGAAAGAGTTCAATAAAAATACATGGTCTTTTTGATCAATAGATTTAATTAAAAAAACTTATTGACGAATTCAAACAACCAAAAACAGCACAATATAGTCTCTTTGCCATATTATTAAGTAAGTACTTGTACTTATTTCAATGAATATTTGTCACAAATTGCACGCTTACTGCTTACGAAACCGTCACACCGTCCGGCGTCCACTCGTCACTGCGGAGCATTCGAGACTGAGTGTAAACCGAAATCGAGGCGCGTAGGTATGATTCGCGTTCCGACCGTTTTTATGAAGATAGAATACTGTATAGATAAAAATACCGTGGCGGGCGGTGCGCGGCGGCGCTGCCGCAGACACGGCATAATGTGTAAAAGGCCTTACTTACTTGACAAAGGAGAATGGGTAGACCGTACCCAGACACAAAGTTAATTGCAGCATTATGAACCCACGCACAACGGACCAAATGGGAGTCTAAGTGCGGAAAAGGGAGTCCTATCATCATCATCATCATGCAGCATTATGAACTATGTTGATCTTTATTGCCCTCATGGAGTAGTTTGCTTAATTAATCCTAAGACAGCATGTCTGAATTGATGAATTCACTTGGAGAAAAAAGTTATGTGAGGAAATTGAATTGATTTATTAAAAGGAAATATTTAACCTATTCTTTCAAAACTTATTGACCTGCTAATGATGGACACTTTTTGAAATTAATGAACCTCTAAAAACTTTTTGCGCTTTTAATGATGCACTTTTTTAAATTATTGAGCCTCCTTTTAACTTAATTTAAAATAATTAAAAACGTAATTTAAAATCTTCTATTTTTTTCATTTTATTATTGATGAATGGGCGGCCCGCTTTTGACCTCGATCACGCCTGATGGAAAGCGATAGATGATAAGTGATGATATGTGATGTTATTTTTTTTATAGATTGGAAACAGTGGTACCACAGGAAGATCACGATTGTGAAGTTATTGATAAAAGTACATATTCATCTAAACGTGTACTAGAAGAAATAACGGGATAAGAGCTTGACCCACCTCTTTTAGTTTTAACGTAACTCCAGAAAAACTTCGGATTATTTTTGAATTCGTTTTCCAATCGCTTCATATAATTGTTGTAACAAAGTTTTGCTAGGTCATTACAGCGCTTAGTTATAATCTGCAGTTCAATTCTGTCTAAAGGGTTTTTGTAAATATTGTGGCGATTTCTGATCTTATTTTTGCAATTAAGTAATTTGATTAGATCTCGATTGAACCATGGTGGAAATTTACTTTTTTTTGGCACTCGCTTAGTTATAAATTTTTCTATACCTTTCTGAATAACGTCATAAAATACCTCCACCATCTCATTAACTGCCTGCTGTGCTTCAAGTAACTCATCCCAGGCAGTTTCACTCAAATATTTCCGAATTGGTATGTAACTCGTTTTTCGAAAATTAGGTCTACCGCAAGTAGTGTTATATGGGAGTTTAGCTTCCTTATTTAGAGAAATCACGATATCGAGGGGTGGATGATGCTGGTCAATATTAGCAATCGGATCCTCACTTTGACTCACTCTACACAATGAATGGTTACATAGTATAAGATCTAAAATGCGGCTTGAAGCATTACATACATTGTTAAATTGATTAAGCCTATTAACATACGTGAAATCTATCAAAGTTTGACTTAAATTGGACAACTTAAGGCATTTATCAGAATTATTGACTATACTTCAATCGATATCACCGATATTGAAATCACCTGCGATGCAGACATATGATAAGTTTAACTGTTCAAACACTGCATTACATTTGTCCAAAAAGTGTTCCAAGTACGAGATACGTACAGGTGGTGGCAGGTATACAGAACAGAGAGCTGCCCGACGTACAGATCGAGCCGCAGGTAGATCTAAAATTACCCAAAGGTCTTCACAATTACTTTCAAATTGTTCTGCTCGTTTGGAAATTATAGATTTTTTTACGGCTATCAAAACACCCCCACCTTCTTTACTACTCTGTAGACAAGAACTTTCTCTGTCCCTTCTGTATACAATGTATCTGTCGTCGAACAGCTCGCTGCTCAGTACGGTATTATTAAGCCAAGTCTCTGTAAAAATGATAATGTCATAGTTATTACAGCATACATTACGAAAGATGATAATATGCGTTTTTGTTCTCACGCCTCTACAATTCTGGTAATAAATTTGTAAATTATCGAATTTTGTATTATATTCAAGTTACAATTACATGTATTTTTAATTAAAATATAAAGTATGTTTTTTTTTCACGTCAACTTATTTAGGGACTCTAGATTCTTAATGAGGATATGTTCTGACCCATCACTTTTCCTGACGAAGATTCTACCATTTCTAACCCAGACGAATTGATATCCTTTTTCTTTTGCTTGAAGTCTAGTAGCAGCATGCAGCGCTTTGTTAGAAGGAGACAAATTTTCTTGCACATATATTGGCTTCTTTTCACCAGCCAGTCCAAGGTCCGCTGTATTTAGTTTTTCGATGTTATTCTTGCCTTTATTGTAGTTAATGACAGAAGCTAAGAGTAGGTCACGAGTTCTTGGGGAGGCCAATTGGACTACGATAGAGCGCGGGCGGGCACTAGAATTTTGTAGTTTGGCTACACGGGTGCAATGATGGATATCGGTGTCGCTCAACTTGCATCCAACGACTGATCCTAGTTGCTTAACGACTGTATAGAGATTCTCCTGTTTATTTTCGGGCAAACAATGAACTTCAAGGTAAGTCGAACGTGCCTGTTGCTCCAAATAGTTGATTCGCTGGCCCATATCCGCCACTGACCTCTTAAGGTTAGTATTTTCTGTCTCTAAGTCTTTTACCGAGACTTTAAAAGCCCTATGTTCAGACTGATATTCTTCAAACTCCTGTATGTGAAAATTCAATGACGCCGTCATCTCCGTAAGTTCTTTCTTAATCGGTTCAAGCTCTTTATTTACGACATTGAGTATTGTATTGTTTATTTGACGAAGCATAGAAGCGAATTCAGCCTGTATTACTTCCTGGAGGATATCGCGTACATCATCACGAGTCACAAAGGTTGCTTCAGGGGGCGAGTTCAAAGCAGGTCTCTTGTTCCCCCTAGAGGTGGAGACATTACGGGTTGGAGTATATTCCTTTTTGGAGGTATTCGAGATGTGACTCCCGCAATTAGAACACCTCCATTTACAGTAGACATCCGTGTCCTCGGAAACTTCCGGAAGAGACAGGCACTCAAAATGATACAATTTATTGCATTTGGAACAATTACTTAATCGATTTTTTTCCATCCTTGCTGTCTTCATTAGCACAGCATCCCCATAACAATGTTGACGAAGCCATTCTAATTAATAGTCAGTCTCACAACAATTCCAATGCCGAAATAATTATTAAAAAGAAAAAAATGTATACTGTTCCAAGCACACTATTAAAGACCCCTTCAATCTTTGTTGGTAAAAGTGCACTCTAATAAAGGCCCTGCGCAATACAACGAGCGAACTAACAGCGAGCTCGCGAGAAGAACGTCGTATGCGCCGTGCTATCTGCGGCGCTTACGCGTTTTATTATAACTGGTGAATTACTCCTGACGGTAGATGAATAACTATTTTGATACGTTTTTTGTCTAGAATTGATACACAAAGCACTAAGTCACTTATTAATTGTAGATTGTTGTTATTGATATTATTCACACGATCAGCACTTTTAACGACACTTTAGAGCACTTTTGACGCGTGCCAACAATATTTTCTTAGGAGCAGTTCGAATGGGTAGTTACTCGTACAACGTATAATTTATTATTGCCGACTTTCAAAAAAAAAACACTACAAAGCTACAACCGACGATACCGACTTCCGAAATTAAAGTTATTTTTCACTTTGTAGTGGTTTATTTTGGAAGTCGGTTGTTTTTTTTTTTTGTAAAAACAGTTTTTATTTATCACTTTTCAGTTGTCCCTACCTACCCCACACAAATTCATATAACACTACTTGCTATGTGAATATCAGCGACAGGAAGCTATTAAACACATCTGCCTACCACTTTTAAGGGTACAGGCGTGATGTTATGTTGTGTGATTGCGTAAATAATGCATACAAATGCGATGGCAGCGATCGCGGTTGATTTGCTGGCATTTATTGAAGAGTTCCGTTGTCTGTCTCCGAAACTCATCATCAGATCTTTACGAAATTTAAATGTGACCCTTTCGAAACAAACCTCTTTCGAACAAAAAAAGAATTTTGCAAATCCGTCTATTTATGATGGAGGTCGTCTATATAGGACCCGAACATAAATAAAAAAAATAATAATAACAAATCCGAATTGAGAACCTCCTCCTTTTTAGAAATCGGTTAATAATTTTGTTGTCATAACTACTTGTTTCCGCGTCATCTATTGGAATACTCGGGCGTAATCGTAAATTGTATGCTGTATGTCATAATTGTGATGGGCGTCGTCGTTAGATGGCGTACGCGTCGATTGTGTATATGTGTGCATGCGTTTCTCAAGGACACTTTGCTCTACTAGTCCTCTTAAACTCGAAAAAATTATCTGCTTAACAATGTAAATAACGCAATGACTGTTCTTGAACTGTCAAAATGAAATTTTAAATAAAGCCATTGTTACTGTGGGTTACGCAATTAGACGGCAGCACATCAACTTTCTACAATCTGTCAAATTTCTTTAATACATTATCAACTTTATCGCTAAAGCATAGGGTTCAAAATTGATTGGGAAAATTTGACAGTTTCGGGTAGGTTGATGTGTGAGAATTTTTTTGATATCTAGTCGCTTTCCCGTTGACGTTGGGATAGGTGCCTATTTAATAAAACCAACAGGCGAAAGTTTAATAAGTGTCCTTCATAGTTTTAGTGCTTTATTAAACAGCACCTGTCTTGAAAACGTGTAATTTATGTAAATTTTTGGTAAATATTTCGCATTGTCTGTTACCTATATGCATAAGTTTTACCTGCAACATAGCCCACGGTTCTTTGTATCGGTTATCCACCCATCTAAGGTCACTACCTTAGATGGGTGGATAACCGATACCGGTACGGTACCGATACGGTAGATAGGGGATAGTCCACCAAAACCCACAGTCCCACTGGACTGTGGGTTTTGGTGGACTATCCCCTATCTACGAAAGCTACGAAAGAGGATTGAGGATTTTTGTATGGAGCCTGTCAGTTATGCCACAGTAGTTATACTGTCGCGCCATTTTATTTTTTTTTCAAAATGGCGGCCACGCTTTAAACCTATATGAATCGATAGCTGACATCAATGCAAATGTAAAATATAGGACCGAACCACGTAGTGTCACGTTTCCGAGACATTAACGTTCAAAGTTGATAACGTGACATCCATATTTTGTTAACTAGCTTACATCTTGTTATATACCTATATGTTTGATTACTTTAAACTTACAGAGAGATTATTTCAAAATGGCGGACAGGTAGGTATGTCACGGACCCACACAGCCCTTTGATTGAAGTTGACAATTTCCAAAAAAATATTTTATATCGTTTAGCTCACCCCTACCCTTCCGACTGCCGTGGAATGTACCACAAATTTAATTCACGACATTTATGAGAAGATTCTTAATATAAATTCTATGTCTCATTTACTGATTCTTAGTTTGTCTCATTTACTGAATTTTAGTTCAGTGACTGTGTATTACCTTTATAGTTGATAAATTACCTTTTGCCTCTTTATTTGAGATAGAGAGACAAATTTCATATTCGAACTAGCAGGGGACAGAGGAGGGGGGGGGGGGGGGGGTGGAAGAGGTTCAGGGGATCAGACTGGAATAAATCTTCTTTATTATGCACAAGTAGGTAATAACAAACGAAGGACGCTGCCGAATGTTGAAAAATCCTCAAATTTTGTGTAAATTGAATATTATGATTCCGATAGGTAGGTAATTGCAGAATCCTTTGTAATTTCAATCGTAAAAACAACTAGCTTCTGCCCGCGACTTCGTTCGCGTGAAAGTCGTAAGATACACAATGTATTAAAATATCGGCCACATTTTTATAATACTTTCTCGGCCACTGCGTCGCATCATATCGCCCGCTCGCGATATTACTTCGTTTTCGGTAATCGTCGTAGCGTCATAATAAAGGAAGAAGAATCAAGAATCTTCAAGAACTAGGTTGTCACATTTGATAGCCCAATTCTTGACTTTCTTACGACTTTCACGCGAACGCAGTCGCGTTGCAGAAGCCAGCTACTTTTACTTTTTAAATCACAAATCATTCTGCAATCGGCAAAAAGAATTTTTCGAATCCGACTGGTAGTTCTAGAGATTAGCGCGTTTAAACAAACAAGCCAAAGGGCTTGATTGTTTACGCTTACTAAACTAAAGAGAAAAAAGTAATAAAAAAAAAACAACAAAAAAACATAGAAACAAACACTTATAAACTAATGCTAAAGAGCGTTATTAAATTATTATAGATAATACAACACTATCGATAGCAGACATACAGCCCTGAGAGGAAAGACTTAACAACGATTCAACAGTACAATGTGAAACGTCCGAACCAATTAACGCAATAGTATGCTTGTGGTCTGAGATTTCAGGAGCGGAAGGCGAGCGAAATAATTTGACAATGCCGTTTGTGGCTACGCAGTACTAGTCACTGTAAGCTTCGCCGTCTATCATTGTCTCGAAACGATCCTTAGTTTATATGGTGGACTTTCTGAAAGGGGATTAATCGATATTGAACTTAGCTTTGATCATTTCAACGTACTTGATGATCATAATATAATAATAATAATACTTTTTTTTTAAAAGAAACATTTGAAGTATAATGTCTGAGAAAGTAATTAATGTTGCAATTTAATTTTATTTAAAGACGATACATTTCAAGACAGTAACTTAATTCCATAATTTCTTATAATTTTGCTTTAAAGAAAATTTGTAGTACGATGACTGAGAATATTGATCTCCTGAGAAGGTAATATACATATTCTTCAGAGCACATTCTCATTTCGGATAGTATTACGAGTACCTTATCTGATAGACTGCAGACGGCATACCAGTAGTTCTGTGTCTGTCATTAATAGAGCGATGTGACGTTTTTTAAGACAAATGACATTGGCGAAACTGAAAAAGGGTAATGCAGCTACCGTCGCGTCGTAAATGTGTCGCGTTCGCAATCAAACCCGGAGCGGCACCATTACGTAAAGGTGTTTTTACTACGTCTTCTTTAATACAATATTACTTTGAAAAAGTTACTACGATAGAATATCTAGCTCGTCTTACTGGAAACTCGCCCTAAAATACTCGGAAAATTGCAAGGGTGATAACAAGTGACCTGAATAGAGAGAATATTAATGAGTTATAGGTAGAAATTAGGATATACCTTTTTCTTAAACAAGATACATATTTAATTTAATCTCTCCCACCGCTGGGCAAAGCTCTCCCCCATACATTTCCATTCATCTTTGTCTGCTGCGTCTTTCGGCCAATCAATCAAGAACGAGTTAGGTCGCTGTGCCAGCGTTTCTCAGTGACAAGGAGATTGAAAAAAATAAAATTGTTATCAGATACTCATCGACTGAAGTGCAGACCAGTTTCTCATTGAATCGATATCGGCTCGTTGCGTTGTTTTGAAATTGAAGAAAGGGAATCAATGTGATTGTGTTTATGTGTCAAGTGTGTGTTGCGACTGTTAATTGGAAAGCATCCACTTATCAACACTGTGCTATGCAAGCTAATAGATGGGTAATGAACTGTTTAAGGTGACTGAGAAAGTAGAAAAAATACATTATTACACATGACTGGAGGATATCACCAAGTTTTTGTTATTTTATTTTATTAACCGACTTCTAAAAAGGAGGAGGTTCTCAATTCGGATGTTTTTATTTTATGTATGTTCGGGCATAACTCTATCGTAAATAGACGGATATGAAAATATTTTTTTGTTCGAAATAGCTTTATTCCGAAATGGTCCCATTTAAATTTCGTAAAAATGAAACGATGTTGAGTGTCGGAGACAGACAACGGAACTCTTCAATAAATGCCAGCAAATCAACCGCGATTGCTGCTATAGCATATTATTATGTGTGCATTGTTTACGCAATCACACAACAAAACATCATGCCTGTACCATTTAAAGGGGTAGGGTAGGCAGATGTGTTCAATAGCTTTCTGTCACTGATATTCACATAACAAGTAGTGATAATATGAATTTGTTTGGGGTAGGTAGGTACAACTAAAAAGTGAAAAATAAAAATTTTACGGTGTCAAAAACGAAAATACAGAATCAACAACACCGACTTCCAAAATTAAAGTTATTTTTCACTTTTTTTGGAAGTCGATTGTTTTTTTTTGTGAAAAAGTTTTTTAAGCTATAGAACATCCACGAAGACGAAGGAAAAGAAGTGTTTCTATAGTTTCTGCCTATTCCCATGGAAAAAGTAGAATAAGCTTTATGTATGTCGCAGCCAACTGGTTTAATTAGCCGTTTCGTTAACCGGCCAGCCCTTTAACTAAACGGCGGCCGTTCAACTAACGGCCTGAAAGATATATTCAATCATAGTTTAGGTTGAAACTGTAACCAATCACGCGCGAGTCGAATTGTTCGCAGTAACTAAGCCAGCTCGCTCCGACCCGGTTTAGGTTAGGTTAATTAGAACTGTGATCAACCGCGTGCGAGCCGAGAGAGCGAAGCGAGGCGGGCACTACTTCCGAAGGCCAGGCGGGTAACTAAACGGCTAATTTAATGTAAATTACAGATATAGATGTAGACATTTTACAAGGGTGACAACGGGCGGTTTTATCGTCAAGAGGAATCTTTTATAGAAAATCTTTGCATGGATTAAAATGGGGAAGGAGAGACAATACTGATACTAATATTTATTCCTCAATGTTCATGATTGCACCCACCACAGTTTGTCTCTGCATCACCCAAAGGTTGACTGGTAGAAAATGCCTCAGGCATTAATTCCGCCTCTGTACATTTATGTGCTTGAAGTATTAAGGCTCCTGCAAACAGGCGCGACCCAAAGGCACCGCTCGTTGCGCGACTTGCGGTGCCTTTGTGTCGCGTGTCGTGTCGCGCCTGTTTGAATGAGCCTTTAAAGAAATACTGTTGGTAGTCTGTGATATCCCATTTACCTAATACAATCATTGATTTCCAAAACTCGAGCTCCGCAGATGTTATTGAAAATAATGCACCATTCAAAAGGCAAACTGAAAATACTAGAAGCTTTAAATATTAAATGTTTCAAATATCATGCAAGTAAATGGCTTAAACTAAATTGGTTTACTTATGTAGTTCAGGGTTAAATGGCAGCAATTTGTCGCGACTTGTTTGCTAATGAATTTTTTAGTACCGTTTACCTGGCTTCAGCATAACAGTAATTGGTAACCTTTCACGGAAACATTTAACGTCTGATTTCTGATAAACGGCATTTGCTTTCGGAAAGCAAATTAAGCCGTTGGTCCCGGCTGTCATTCGTGGATCTTTGACAGTCGTTACGAAGACGGGCCGTCAGAAGCTCGAAAGCCTTAATTTTTTTTTCTGGATGGGAAATCATCATGTGACCCCTCCCGCTCTGGGTGGAGCGGAAGGGAGTGTCAGACTCTTGCTGACTAAAACCCGCCCGTGTTCCTTCCTTAGCCCTTTATGTTCCGGGCCAGCGGTAATCCTTTCGGACAATCCCGCTGACCCGGCAAAGCCCGAAAGCCTGACGATAGTCCTACCAAAGGGTATCGTATTAACTAGTAACTGGGTTGTGGAGATCAGATAGGCAGACGCTCCATGTAAACATTGGTAGTCAACTGCAGTCTGCAATCCGGTTAGACTGGAAGCCTACCACAATATTGTTGAGATAAAGCTAAGTAGATTGATTGATCTTCTTCTCTCTTCTTCTTCTTCAATATTATTGAGATAAAGCTAAGTAGATTGATTGATCTTCTTCTCTCTTCTTCTTCTTCTTTCTTTCTTTCTGTCTTTCTTCTTTTCTGATCTTATCTTTGATAACTTGGTTTTTATTTTGCTGTATTTAGTTTAGTTTGTGATCTTCCTGTACGAGTCGCAATAAATACTTTTTCTTTCTTTCTTTCTATCTTAAGTAAGAAAGCCTAACACTCCATATCTATGGTCCGCTTCGGTAAACCCTTGTGCGTTTTGAATTTTAGATACCGCTGTTTGGGTAGAACACGTTAGTAGGCGAGCTTGATGTTGTGTATGTGTGATTACACCACAACCACACCACAATACGCGGACGGGCGCTAATTATGTATATGAAAATGAATAATTTTTACACGGACCACATTTGACCATCAAAATCAACCGTGTGGGCGATACCGTTCACACCAAGACCACGTCGCAGTCACTACGCAACCACCAGCGAGACCGCACGGTAGTGGCCTACCACATCGCAGGCACAACTATCTGTCTGTGTGCAAACACTAGCCACAACGTATCCACATCGCAACTACTGTCGACAACGCAACCACGACACAACTGCAAGAAGCTGCAGCGACACTATTCACCCATAACCACTGCTTGCCCACATTTTGTCGCTGCGATGTAAGGGTGGTTATGGTACTCGTAAACGGATCGTTATCCTTTTTATGAGGTACATAAAACTTTTCTAACAAAGAAGCAATATCGATGCAAACAAATACAATTTCTCCCCTTTAAATTCAACATCATGGCAATAAATTAAAAGTAAACACAAAAATCCTTCAGCAGCAATAAAAACATACCTACAAATCTTGCAATTGACGCTTAAAACCGAAGCACTTTGTTTACTATAAATAGGTACATCTGACGCATTCGACATGTTTGTTCCCGTGATGTACAGGCGCGATCGTTCGCATGCAGATTGGGAATTAAAGACTGACATAGTGATGTGTCTTTGTTTATTTGCATGATGGTTTCTGATGGTATTGGGTGTCAATTTGTGTATTGGTAGTAATTTATTAGCAAGCAGGGTTACGCAAACCTGATAGAAGATGGTTGCTAAAAATATCTGCAACAATGTATGGGTCTAAAGTGTGTCATAGGGATGCAACCGCCTGCAAAGGACCCCCGGGCAGTCAATTGCGCTGTCATAACAATAACAAAATAATCAGCTTAGAATATTTCTGTGCACTGCTGAGATCAAGTTATCCACTCTGTAACATAGAGTGGGTCGTATGCCACCATGCAAGCCCAGTGCGGGTTGGTGGATGTCACATATCGTCGAATTTTAGATTACCTATAGGATATTCAGGTTTCCTCACGTTAATTTTTCTTCAACGTTTTGAGAGCAGTGGTGATGAAATAATCATAATCAGTCTATAATATTCCCACTGCTGGGACACAGGCGTTCTCCCTGTTAGAGGGAGTGGGCCATAATCCACCACGGAGGCCATAACCCACCACGCGGACCCAGTGCGGGTTGGCAGATGTCATATTTACTTCGTCCCGCAGGCAATATAATATCAGTTAAGCGTAAGCGGTCGACTTATAGTCACGCGGTATACTCTGCTTGCGCGATGCAGGATTTTGCGTGATGTCCGTGTCAGTGTGATACATGTAGCGGTGTAGATGCCGCCACACCGTAACAATACAGTTTTTTTTAACTAATATTTGTAAGTATTATTATTCCAGTTTCGCAGATTACTCTCGTTTGTTTGAGGTACAGTACATTAACCTAACCCGTTTCAATTTCCTTTCCGATCACTTCCATCAAAACATATCCCCGTCAATATTAGATTTCAGCGGAAGCACTTTCGGTGAAACTGAATTACTCGAGTGTCATGCCCTTTCACGTGTGTTTCTCAGTATTGTATGAGAAATCAATGAACTCCCAATATGTAGCACAAATTACTACCAAATTGTATTATTATTAGCCTGTGATGTCCCACTGTAGGTCAAAGGCCTCCCTACTCTCTTTCCACTTCTCTCTGTTCAAAGCTGCTAAGGACCAGTTCATGTTGAAGGAGTCCAGCTCATCCCGTCATCTCCGTCTGGGCCTGCCACGATGTCGTTTGCCATTAAGAGGGACCAATTGGGTCGTACAATGCGTGCCATGAAAGATGAGACTTGACCCCGCCTCCCCCGCTCTTTCCGCCGCCCCTATGACGTCCGGTCCCGTCCCGCACTCAGACCTCATACCATAGTATAAAGAGGGGAAGTACGTTATCTTCATACAAACGCACCGCGCGCGGCTTGTATGTGTGCGTCATAGTATCTATGCGTCGCCGCACGCACACTTAACAAAATCTCGACCCGTTTCTCAGTGCGCCAGTCGGGGCTAACACCGCATGAGCTTCGCGCGTCACGGCTTTCGGCACCGCTAAATGAATGAAAAATGTGTGATAATCGCAGGAGAACGTATTGATTTGTGTTTTTGGGTGTCTTAATAAGTAATTCCAGAATTGTCTCTGTTCTGATTACCTATTGAACTGGAAAGGTAAGCAAGTTGCAGCTTGCAAGTTCTCGCATATAATTTTTACTTGATGACTCATACCTACTTATTTAGTTTTTGTTGTAAGTATTATTTTATATCAGACAGAGGAAGTAGGTAGACCTACTTTCCCACTAGAATGCATTAGGTACTTTTGATCTGTCAATTGATTTGCCATTGATCGTTGTTTTCTCGTGCTCATCACCGCCCCGCGCCGCCCGTTTGCTGGCCCGTCACTCTTTCTTTTATCGTGAAAGGTTTCATCATCGTTTAGGTAAAACTGACCTCACAAACCCTGTACTCAGACAATACAAGTAAAAAATACAACTTCCCGACCCTTGCCAATTTATAGGCACTGAATTAACATTTAGCTAAAAGTAACAAACCTGAGACAGTAGGCAATTATATCGCGGATCGGGCCGGAGATAGCCTACTTCCCCTCTTTATACTATGCTCATACCGCTAAAGATACCTAAAATCGTGTTCTGCGCATGTCAGACCACGTGGTGTGTCAAGTCTCATCTTTCGTGGCACGCATTGTAAGTTTGGCCCATTGTTCGTCTGACATGCGGTAGATGTGTCCAGTCCAGTTCCATTTGAGCGTGGCAGCTTTCCAAGTGACATCAGTTATCTTTGTGTTTGTTACCTTACCACATGTACGAAGGCAATTCTATAAGTTTTGATTGACTGAAGTTCAATGATCGCACGGTAGGTGGTTGCCAATTTTCATGATTTTATTTTCGTTTCATCTTATGTGGAAGTTCGGAGGTCAAACACCCAGTATTTTATTTTTGTCAAGTACACAAAAAAAGCCTAAGTAATGTTAGAATCTTTAGATTTCTTTGACCTTATTCATTGGCGTTGAACGGTAAATGAAAACGTTTTTAGGAAACTGGGACTACCATATACATTCTTATAACTTAACTCAATGTTCTTAGGCGAAATATGAAGTTCCATGCGAATCAGCTTACACTCCTCGATTCCTAAATCGAATCACCGTGCTTATTTAAATGTAGGTATAAAGGTCTAACTAAAGCATAAGTATAATAAACTTACCGGTAATTATATTTTCGAGCCGTCTGAGGTTGAAACCCTTAGGCTTTGGGGTCCGAGTCCTTATGGTCTCTTCAAGGAAATCTCAAATCTGATTGTTGACACTTCCCGTGATCCAAGGGCTGGGTTTTACCTTGGCCAGAGCCTAAGCATTGCCATAGAACGAGGTAATGCCGCCTGTCTCTTGGTTACATTACCAGCCGACAGCGATGCGGATGAATTTTTCGATGCTATATTTTAGTTTGTGAATAGTTAATTAAGATATAATTTTGCTGTTTTTTAAATTAGGTATTAGTTGTTATTTACGTACATATTATTTTACTAAAAGTTCTGACTAAAAGTTTTTATGCAATTTTGAAGCCGACATTTTGGCCATCATTTTGGTGTCATCTTTGATCAAAATTGGAATTTACGACCATCTAAAAAGTTGAAGACCTTTATACAAAAAAAAAAAATGCAGGGTGGCTCGATTCGTCCGAAAGTGTACTTGTCATTGTGTCCAGACTCATCAACACGCAATAAGCTGCCGCCATGATCAATGCTCATTCATTCTTAGAACGCAGAGGCTTTCCCCCATTATAATTAAAAAACCGATAAAAAACTTTCTTCCCGAGTAGGAAAACCGGAGCATGTTTCCATTAAAACCCGGGTAAACAGATATCCGATGCCGTGACGCAAGCAGTCCCTCATTGACCCGGATTGCGTTCAGAACCGGATATCAATAAACGTGTCGGTGACCGAGGTTCTTATAGTGTATTTCAATTAATCGGATTATTTGCTCGTAGTTAGTAGTTGTTGTTATGTGGGAAAGTTAAGTGTAAATGAATATTAATTATTCATACCTCTTAACACGTTAATCCGTCAATTAATTATCTTCAAATATAAAATTCAAAGTCCTGACTGACTAATATATCAACGCACAGCCTAAACCGCTGGTCCTAGAGACATGAAATTCGGAGGGTGCGTTGTTTGTGAAGAGTAGGTATCCACTGAGAAAGGGTTTTGCGAAATTCCACCCCTAAAACTGTGAATGGGAGTGAAATTACACGCGGACGAAGCCGCGGGCAGTAGCTAGTGTACTATATAATTTGATTGCCTTAATGGTCTAGTGGATACGGGGTTGTGGTAATGTGGAGGTCAGATAGGCAGTCGCTCCATGTAAAATACTGGTATTCAGCATCCGGTTAGACTGGAAGTTGACCCCAACATGGTTAGGAAAAGGCTAGGCAGATGCAACCACTAGACTAACCATCATCATCTGCCTAGCCTTAGCATGAGGTCCTAGTTTATTTATTTAATACTTCAAGCACATAAATGTACAGAGGCGGACTTAATGCCATAGGCATTTTCTACCAGTCAACCTTTGGGTGATGCAGAGACAAACAGTGGTAGGTGCAATCATGACCATTGAGGAATAAATATTTTAAATATAAATATACGCATAAACCCATTAAAACTGAATATAATATATACCTAATTACATATAAATATATTACAAATAAATATACATAAATAAACTTAATAAAAAAGAAATAAGACATACAATGAGAAAATATTACGGTTGTGATGATACTGCCAGCTTCTTGCGAATGTGCTCGCGAACCTTAACTTTAAAGGATAGTCGGTTGGTTGCCATTTCCCTGGGGGAGCGCATTCCACAGAGAGATAGCCTGAACGAAGAAGGAAGAGTGAATGAAGTCTGTGTGATGAGTGGGACATCCTATCCATCCTAGTTTCGATTCCCAGGTCGCTAAGCGATATAGCGTTTTTCCATCAGGAATTTCTCAGTAGCAGTCCGGTGTCTTTATTTGGGCCCTTCATAATCATAATCAGCATATAATGTTCCCACTGCTGGGACACAGGCCACCTCTCTTCGAGAGGGAGTGGGCCACGCGGGCCCAGTGCGGGTTGGTAGATGTCACATCTCTTCGAATTTTTGATTCTAGAACATGCCGGTTTCCTCACGATGTTTTCCTTCACCGTTTTGAGAGCAGTGGTGATGAAATAATTTACACAAAGTAAAGCGCCTGTCTGGGTTCGAACTTACGACCTACACCTCGTAAGTCACGGCCGTTACCACTGGGTCACCACTGCTCTCTCTGCTCAATTTGTGCCCGGTTAATAGCAATAGTTTCGCCTCCTATTAGATGGGACTTAAACATAACAGTACTGGCGAAATCTACGATACAATAGGTACATAAGTGCCTAACCCTTTGGGCAATACAGGCGTTATGTTCATTATTATAAGGTCTTCAAACCGTCAAACGTCACGTCGTCAAATCACTACTAAATAAATTGCGGATCTCAAAGACCGATACAGAGGAAGCTGCCACTCATAATCAACACGTTGTTGATAGCATACTGCAGGGGGCAGAGCTTCGTATGCTGTTATAACAAGCCATTTATCGCCTTTCCCTCTTAATAATAAACGTTGTGTAGCGTCTAAACAGCGTCTGTATAGTTACACAACGCTTTGTCTTCTTCTTTCGAAAGTCAAATTACTGACGACTGAAGGAGAGAAATCGGTGTGTAACTATTCATCTGATACGTTTATATGTAAGGGGGTTTGATTTTATACTCTTTGGTCTACCTTAACTATAATACAGGGTGGCAGGGACATCTCCGTCCGTGACGACTCCCGGCCACCGTAGGCGCGGGCTTGCGGGCGAAGAGTAATGGGTAGCTCACCGTCGGATCAGGACCCGGCCCGTGTGACGGCGCGTACGTGTTCCACGCGCGCTTCAAAGAGATGTCAGCATCAACCGAAGGGGCCCGTCAGGGCCGAAGCCTGCCGGGTCAGCTGGATTGTACGAAAGGGTTACCGCTGGCTCGGAACATAAAGGGCTATGGAAGGAACAAGGGTGGGTTTTAGTCAGTAAGAGTCTGACACTCCCTTCCGCTCCACCCAGAGCAGGAGGGGTCAATTGATGATTTCCTATGCTAAAAAAAAAAGGCCTCCACGTGGTGGTAATTTTAGCCCACAGCGTATTGGGCATACGGCAGACGTGGCCAGCCCTTTCCACGCTAGGGATTTAGAATCATGTACCTACTGATTCCATGGTATTTTCGGGAAACGGACATTTTGAGAAAGGGCCATTTCGGGAAGGGGATTTTTTGGGAAATTGACGTTTCGGGAAAGGGACATTATGGGAAATAGACATTTCGGAAAGGGGATTAATGAAAACAAGGGACATTTTGGGAAAAGGACATTCTGAGCCTGAAAGTTTTTTCAGTATAGCAAAATATATAAAATAATCAACCTATAACGTTCCCACTAGTGAGACGCAAGCTTTAGCGAGTAAAAGGTTGTAACAAAAATAAATTGGTGATTACAGTCAGTCGACAGCCTGCAACATTAATAAAGCATTTAGCAGCAATTCATCGGGGAACCGAAATATTTTAAATTAAGTTTTTAACTCGAAACATGCCAATTTAAATTATTTCATCTGAAAACGGAATGTTTGCGCAAATATCACATTATTATTTAACGTTTATTTAATAAAACAAAGGTTGGTTGAGCAATGAGTATTGTATTGAAAATTTACCAATATTTAAAGCATATAATTTTAATCAAAATCATGTAGCGGGTCCAATAACTTGGCAGACCTATCAGTTTCTAGTTTGTATTGAAAATTATCCAATATTTAATGCATGTAATTTTAATGAAAATCATGTAGATTGTAGCGGGTCCAATAACTTAGAAGGCCTATCAATGTATAGTTTTTTTTTAAGTTTTGGGACCAACCAAGTATTGACTAAGTGCACCTTCAGTATTCTTAAAGGGCAGTTTTAGGTAAGCTTACTGTTACGTGGGTTAGAGTTCAATTTCGATTGGAAAGTAGTTGATTCAGGGATAATCGCGTCTATCTTTGATGGTGTTTATTAGCAAAAATTAACTTAAAAAATATTCGTACATCATCCATACTTAATATATAATTGCGAAAGTGCATACGGCAGACGTGGCCAGCCCATTCCCACTTCAGCTTAGCGGCTTTTTGAGCAACGTCAGTAATCTGTCTGTTTGTCTGTCTGTTATCTCTTCACGCTTAAACCGCTGAACCGATTTCGATGAAATTTGGTATAGAGATAGTTTGAGTCCCGGGAAAGGACATAAGATAGTTTTTATCCCGATACTCCCACGGGATCGACACTTATCTTACGAATGAAAATACGTCGTTGCCAAATCGGATAAAGAGGCATGCATATCGGGTGATTTACATCAAGGTTTTATTTAATTTGTACGACAATTAAAAAATAAAAAGAAATAAGAATTAATAAATGTGTCCATAATGAAAAATGCTTATTTCCATGGTCTGAACATCTAGTCGAAGTTTATATAGATCGTATGGAACACGGTGTATACAGATTATATAACAGAAACGTAACAAGTTGCATTTCTGTTTGGTTCCATTTAAATCTTTGCCACTGTAATAATTTTCATGACAGTCGTCATTGAGGCCGTAAATTGTGCGGTCTCTGTTTATCTAGGAAACTCTAGGTTTACTGTGTGGGGACTGTGTCTCACGTACCCATCCCTTGCATAGTTTTAAGAATGTAATATTTTTATAGAGGAACTTATTGTAATAATTTTTAGAAAATTTCATTTTGTGTTTTTCCCACGTTCCCACAGCTGCAAGCGATTTAAGTAATAGGTACTATTGTCTTTCATGATTCTTTACTTTTAAGGTTCATTGTTCTATTATGTTTAGTTATCTTGTATTGTACCTATTTGCTATTTATAGTTAAGGTTCATTGTTCTGTTATTTTCAGTTGTCTTGTATTGTACCCATCTGCATTTCTCGTGTTTTATTATACTTGTGGATTTGCCGCGTCCTTTGTTTAGTGAACGGCAGATTTGGGAGAGTTTTGGTTCGGAGCTTCAGTCTGTGCTGAACTACGATCGTGCGAGGTCCTCTCTGACCCCCGATCATATTTTACTCGCCGAAGCTCGCCGTAATAGTTTACGGCGAGCTTCGTGTTTCTATTAGTTTTACTCTTCATGTAACATTATTTAATTTTACCTTTTCGTGTCAAGTGTAACTGCTAGCTTTAGTTACTTGATATCGTAATAAATTAATCGTTACTTATTTTCAACTTATTCCTGTGTATCACTTGCCCACCACGGTCACGAATTCTGCACAGTGGTGACCCCGACGTGATCAAAACTATCAATAGCGTGAGTTCGTGACAGTGCGGAAAGAGTTTCGCGAGTGCTAAATCAAAGTACGTGTTAAAATGGCGAGCGATCCAGCGGGAGTCACTAGCGGCGGATGACGCGCATTCCCAGCCAGCCAGCTCCCACGGCTTCAACGGGTATTCTGACCACCAGCATGCAGCGACCGCGCATACCTGGTCATCACCCTCAGCCTCACCAGCAACCTCGGCACAGCACACTGCACTTTCGGCCGGTCAACAAGAAGAGCTCAATTCCTCTCCTGGTCGACGCAGCAGCCAGCCTCAACCCGGCGCTGTACCACATCCGACGCACTGGAGCATAACGCAGCGCCCGCGCCACCCCGACTCACTGGGGACATCTTCGCAGATAGTTCCGACTCACCGTGAACTATGCGGCAACCGGTTCCGACTCACTGGAACCTAAGTTGGCCTGGCAAGCATATTCCTCGCCGTTCTGGTCGCTGTACCACATCCGACGCACTGGAGCATAACGCAGCGCCCTCGCCACCCCGACTCACTGGGAACATCTTCGCAGACAGTTCCGACTCACCGTGAACTATGCGGCACCGACGCACTGGAGCATAACGCAGCGCCCGCGCCACCCCGACTCACTGGGTACATCTTCGCAGACAGTTCCGACTCACCGTGAACTATGCGGCAACCGGTTCCGACTCACTGGAACCTAAGTTGGCCTAGCAAGCATATTCCTCGCCGTTCTGGTAGGCGAGTTAAATTTCCTGATTACTATCAGGCAGGTGTTTCGTGATCTTTATCACTGGTAGGGGGGTACTGTGGGGACTGTGTCTCACGTACCCATCCTTTGCATAGTTTTAAGAATGTAATATTTTTATAGAGGAACTTATTGTAATAATTTTTAGAAAATTTCATTTTGTGTTTTTCCCACGTTCCCACAGCTGCAAGCGATTTAAGTAATAGGTACTATTGTCTTTCATGATTCTTTACTTTTAAGGTTCATTGTTCTATTATGTTTAGTTATCTTGTATTGTACCTATTTGCTATTTATAGTTAAGGTTCATTGTTCTGTTATTTTCAGTTGTCTTGTATTGTACCCATCTGCATTTCTCGTGTTTTATTATACTTGTGGATTTGCCGCGTCCTTTGTTTAGTGAACGGCAGATTTGGGAGAGTTTTGGTTCGGAGCTTCAGTCTGTGCTGAACTACGATCGTGCGAGGTCCTCTCTGACCCCCGATCATATTTTACTCGCCGAAGCTCGCCGTAATAGTTTACGGCGAGCTTCGTGTTTCTATTAGTTTTACTCTTCATGTAACATTATTTAATTTTACCTTTTCGTGTCAAGTGTAACTGCTAGCTTTAGTTACTTGATATCGTAATAAATTAATCGTTACTTATTTTCAACTTATTCCTGTGTATCACTTGCCCACCACGGTCACGAATTCTGCACAACTGCTTTAATTAACGTGGACTGTTTTGTTGTTCGTATAACTTTTAAACCTATTGAAATGAGCTCCAGCACTTACACTCTATTGTTATGTATAGCCTCACACAGTTCAAATGATGTCGATCCTTGATATACCTACTTACTAGATAAAAGGTTTTTAAATGTTTTCCGTTGTGGGAAGTCTCAGGGCCACCTGGTTGCCGTGTATTCGGAATCTCCTCCGTCCGCGTGGAAGCAACTTTACCATAAATATATACCTATCTATAGCACTCGGCAATACATTCCATTTTTTTCGTTAGCCTATATTGTGTCCCACGGCTGGGAAAACGCCTCCCATTTTTCCTTCCAAAGCTATGTCTTGAGCGAACTCTGGCCATGTTGGACCTGCAAATCTCCTCATAACTTTCTATTAGTGAAAGAATTTTCGGAAACGGATCATTAGTTCCGAAGATTACCACCTACATACATACTCACAAATATCTAATCATTAGTAATGATGAGATTTCGTTAGCCTATATTGTGTCCCACGGCTGGGAAAACGCCTCCCATTTTTCCTTCCAAAGCTATGTCTTGAGCGAACTCTGGCCATGTTGTCCCTGCAAATCTCGTCATAACTTTCCATTAGTGAAAGAATTTTCGGAAACGGATCATTAGTTCCGAAGATTACCACCTACATACATACTCACAAATACCTAATCATTAGTAATGATGAGATATCGTTAGCCTATATTGTGTCCCACGGCTGGGAAAACGCCTCCCATTTTTCCTTCCAAACCCATGTCTTGAGCGAACTCTGGCCATGTTGGACCTGCAAATCTCGTCATAACTTTCCATTAGTGAAAGAATTTCCGGAAACGGATCATTAGTTCCGAAGATTACCACCTACATACATACTCACAAATACATACCTAATCATTAGTAATGATGAGATGAGATGATATCAGATGTACGTGCACGAGTTGTAAGATAAAACTAATCACATATTTTTATTTATAAAGTTGGAACCTCATACGAGTGTTATCTTTGTCTTTTTTCACACATAAGAAATGTGATTCAAAGCTGAAACCAACTTCGTTATAACTTTTTCATATATTTATGTAAATGTGCAGAAAAGGCTGAAATGGAATATTATCATATATTTTCTTTTGTGAGAGATTAGTTCTGATGGCTTGTAGGTAAGTACTAGGTGGTTCCCTATCCATTTGCATAAAATTTTAAGACCTAATATAACTTGGCATACTTTTGTTTATCCTAATTATATTTACGCATAATAGCTTACGCATAATTTTTTACGCATAATTTCTCTAATCATAATAATGATTAAGCATAACATTCTAAAGCATATTTTTTTTAAGCATAACACTAAAGCATAACTTTATTAAGCATAACATTCTAAAGCATAACTTTATTAAGCATAACAATAATAATAAGGCGTAGTCGACGGAGCCCCGCTTCGCGGGGCCCCTATTTCTGTCTGCAGGGTTTAAAGGAACCTAACACGCAGAGGATGACGGTTAATTCGTTTTTAATGTGATGTAGATGCAGATAATAAGTTGAAAAAAAGTTAAATATCTTCAAAAATACTAGATACCTACATAATTTTTTTACTGTCACTTTTATTTTCATTAAAATTGAGCTCATGGTTCAGCGTTATTCAATAAGACCTGCTGAAAACAAAGCCGAAGTGAGATGTCAATATTTTCATTCCTTATAGGTGATTACCTATAAGGATTCAGAATATCAGGTGGAATGACCGCTCACATCACCTAAGTTACCGCTGTGAGATATTTACAGAACAGGCTGGCTGTAGTTAATAAAAAGGAATCATCATCATCTGCCGAGTTTTTTCCCAACTATAGAATAGAATAGGTACTCTTTATTATGTACACCATATAAATTACAGACATAATATAGAAATTTTACAAAGGGTGACACAATGGGCGGTCTTATCGCTAAGAGCGATCTCCAACTATGTACCAACTTTGTTAGGGAACTGGGCCGACGTCGACTATTAATACTGCCAGCGTCACTCAATAAAGTTCATGGTCAACCTATCTTAACGTGTCAGTCAAATGACATCTATATATACCGTATATATAGATGTCATTTGACTGACACGGTATAATACCTAACTGACTGATATATCAACGCACAACCTAAACCGCTGGTCCTAGAGACATGAAATTTGGAGGGTGTGTTCTTTGAAGAGTAGGTATCCACTAAGAAAGGGTTTTTCGAAATTCCACCCCTAAGAGCGGACGTGGATGCGGATGAAGTCGCGGGCAGAAGCAAATTTATGTATTTTTTTTGTCACAAAGCTATAACCACAGCGTTGATGTCATTGGTGATTTGTTACTGGTAGTAAAATCTATCAATATACCTAGCCTTTTCTCAACTATGTTGAATCGGTTTCCAGTCTAACTAGATGCAGCTAAATACCAGTATTTTACATGGAGCGATTGCCTATCTGGTCTCCACAACTCAGTGACTAAGTAATACGATACCCCTTGGTAAGACTGATTGTTAGACTTTCGAGCTCCTGACCACCCGTAACCACTGAATCACCCTGTATAAAAAATAGTACACAAGCGTTTCACGTTCTACATATATATATCCATTTAAAGCTCCATTATCCTCGAGGGCTCCATTCTGTGGCAGAAAACAATGAAATGTGTAATTTCATTCGCAATTTTTCATTTGACATTCTAACAATTACTTCTGGGTAAAAAAAATAAACAGATAAAAAGAGATATATCGGGTCAATGTATTGTTTCCTACATGCGTGATGAAGTTCGTAATGGGTATATTTGAAGCATTTAAACAATAAATGATTTAAAAGTTCAATAGGTGTTGTTGTTTATTGCCCATTTTATTTTTAATGATGAGTGTTTTTAACGGACTTCAAAAAAGGAGGAGGTTATCAATTCGGATGTCCATATATATTTTTTTTATGTATGTTCGGGCATACGGATTTGCAAAATTTTTTTATGTTTGAAAGAAGTTTATTCCGAAATGGTCCTATTTAAATTTCGTAAAGATCTGATGATGAGTTTCGGAGACAGACAACGGAACTCTTCAATAAATGCCAGTAAATCAACAGCGATTGCTGCTATAGCACATGTATGCATTGTTTACGCAATCATATTCACATAGCAAGTGGTGTTATATGAATTTGTTTAGGGGTAGGTAGGTACAACTAAAAAGTGAATAATATAAACTTTTTTCAAAAAAAAAAAACAAGCGTCTTCCAAAAAATAAACACTACAAAGTGAAAAATAACTTTAATTTCGAAAGTCGGTGTCAAAAATCGAAAATACAGATACAGAACCAACGACACCGATTTCCAAAATTAAAGTTATTTTTCACTTTGTAGTGTTTTTTTTTGGAAGTCGGTTTTTTTGTAAAAAAGTTTTTGAATGAATAATGAAAATTCCTGTGACTGAATGACATATCTGGCCAAAAATATATGTACACTAATAATTCTTCACGCGCGCGCGGTATTTAGCGTTTTTTTTATTTGAGGCTAGCTTCTTTAAGAGCAGGGCAAAAAGCTAAAATGTCATAAAGAACGCGGGTAACACGATATTCCTTGGTAAGACTGGTTGTCAGACTTTTTGGTTGATACTTGCGAGTGCAAGGACTGTTAAATATGCGATATACCTATACAAATGACAGTCACGACCAACGACTCTGTAAGTAATGGATGTTTATCCATCCATGGATTGACCTCGGAAAGCGTTGCTTAACAATGAAGACCGACCAATCCGGCTGTCTTATAAATATTTCTACGATAGTATTTGTGGCCACGTCAGTTTGATTGTGTTTACTCTTATGCAATGCAGCAAAGCTGTCTGTTCAGTTAGAAAAACATAGTTTCAATATTGCCGAGTGTTATAGGATAATATATTTTATTTTAAAACAAGAAACTTCACGCGGACAAAGTCGCGGCCAGAAGCTTAGTACGGTCAGCATCAAAAGACGATTAACACTTCAGTTTTTTTAATCTCAGTTATTGAGCAAAATATTTGTTCGAAATTGCAGCAGAAGTATAATGCGATTTTGAACAAATATTTTGCTCAATAACTGAGATTTAAAATACTGAATGGTTAATATTTTGCTCAATAACCGAGATTAAAAAAACGTAAGTGTTAATCGACTTTTGATGCTGACTGTACCATATAAGTTCATAAAATAAATGTTTTTCCTTGTTTCAGGCTATGAAGATACACATGTCATGATATTCATTGGTTTCGCGTACCTTATGACCTTCCTGAAGAAGTACTGCTACAGTGCCTTGGGATACAATTGGTTCCTGGCTGCCTTGGTTATACAATGGAGCCTCCTTTGCCAAGCCTTCTTTCATATGAAGGACGGTAAAATATTAATCACGAAGAAAAATATGTTAGGTGAGTGATCGTCAACTAAAAATAGTACAGTATAACCTGCATAAGTCGGATCTCAAAAGCCCTAGAATTATTTAGCACTAAGGCCGATCACACACCGCAACGTGTCACACGACAGGGCTCGGGAAACAGAGCCAAATTCCCCGCACGGAAGCGCGTTTTTATTGAATTTGTATGTAAAAAGTCACGCGCGGGGGCAGGTTATCTGCGTCCCGTCGCGTGGCGCGTTGTGGTGTGTGATCCGCCTAACTCTATAAGCTACCCAGCTTTTCATTTACCCAGTTTCCCAAATAGTTGTATTATTTACAGAGGCGCCCGGTAAGACAAGTCGTAATGTGTCATTTATAGAGGAGAGGACAAACGTGTTGCGACCTGTCCAGACCAATATTCTTATACATTATTATTAGTTGTCTTTCAGGGTATTGAACTACAATGTCCTAATTACAGAGGTAAAAATCGATAAAATCTAACAAATGCACTCACAGATTTAATTTCAATTCAATTCAATTACAATGCAAAAGTTTCTCAGATATCTTTTAACCAGCACCCTAATCGCGTAATACATTAGTAATCACAATCTGAATAATTTTGAAAGGTATTGCCAATCCATTGCTTCAATTGTTCGAAAAATTTGTCTGCTCGCAACGTAAATAACGCAATGAATGTTGTTGAACTGTCAAAATGAAACCCATTGCTACTGATAGTGTGTTACCCAAGTACCCCGCAGGTTACAATGCGTGCCACGAAAGATGAGACTTGACCCCGCCTCCCCCGCTCTTTCCGCCGCCCCTATGACGTCCGGTCCCGTCCCGCACTCAGACCTCATACCGCTAAAGATACCTAAAATCCTGTACTGCGCATGTCAAACCACGTGGTGTGTCAAGTCTCATCTTTCGTGGCACGCATTGTACACTATATTGTTTAATGAACTTAAAGTTGCAATGCCCAATTATTAGATACTTATTTGATAATTATTTGTACTGAAATGATTCGGAAAAAAAATTATAATATAATCTGTGACAGAAATCTTTCGATAAGTCCATGGAATTGCACACTGCCCAGTTTTAAAATATTGACTAAAAATGTATGTATAGGTACAATTTAAAGTGTTTTAGCAGATCTGCTTGTACAAATAAATCAATTTCATCCCATCGTTCGGTTGTCTAAACAAAACAGTAAATTGTTGAATTGCTTTTTAAGACTTCGTACTTCATTCAATTACAAAAGTTTATTCGCCAGAAACAAATAATAATTATTATTGTATCTAGCAACAACGCAGGATCCTGTCTTCAATTTTAATAAAGGCAAAATTTTAAATGCTCAATTTCCTCTGTATTCTCTCTCACAAAAGAAAGCTCTTAAAGTATCGTCGAAATGTTTTGATATTGTTTTAAATTCAATCACCATTTTGTGTAGGTACCTATAACTGGGTTTTCTTTTGGCACAAGCGAAATTTAATTAGACAGATGTTGATTTTCAGTAGCTTGCTCTTTAGGATTTTACAAGATTGATTTGTCATTTAACTTAGCTGTGAGATGAGATTTAGGGAGCGCTCTAGACCAGTGGTTCCTAACCTTTTCAATATTATTACCGCTATACCTATTAGGAAAACTGATTTTACGCCGACCATAAAATGTTATCAATACAAACAATACAAGCAAATACGAGTACAAATATCTTTATTAATCTCAAATTGCACATTAATCTTAAAATTTTAACGTATTTCATATAATTATATGAACAATTAATGAAGTGAAAATGTTTACTGGAGGTCACATTCACAAGTTTCTTATTTAAGGTCTAGTTTCGCTTAAAGCGCATCTTAAGTCATGTTCCACATTGAGACGGTTTCTGGCCTTTGTTTTCAGTGTGACCAAAGTTAAAAAATCACTCTCACATGTATAGGTGGTGGCAAAGAGCATTAGCATTTTTAAAGCTCTGTTAGCTATAACAGGATAAAACAGACATGGCGCACTGAAAAAAAGATTTCTTAGTACAGCAATTTCATTACGATTTACTGACTTTATACAGTAAAAAGAAATGTTTGTAAAACAGTAACATTTAATTATTGAACATACTATTTAATGAAAAAAACAAAAAAAAAAAAAGGAAAACCACCATTACTGTCATGTAAGTAAATTTCAATGCATGATCTGAACGATATCATTAAATTAATAAAACAGTTAATTTTATGACCTTTTAGGTAGGTACCTACTTAAAACGTTAAAGTTTACTGTCATGACGATAACATTTTGCCTCAAGCTTTAACTGTTTTCGGATCAGTAAAAACTGATGTTTTGAACGTTAGGCAATGGAACTGTTTAAAGCAGTTCAGATTAATGTTTTTTCATTTTTATTTACTGCTTATTTCTTTCAGTGAGAGGCGACCGCGAAGACAAGTAGAAAGAGAGGCCACGTGTAGTTCTTACTGCGCGGCGATCTATCATTTTTTCTTTTTAGCTAGGTATTTTATTAGATTAGGTCTTAATTATTAGATTTTTTGTTACCCCCACAGAATAGCTGATTTACCCCCGCGGGGGTAATTTACCTCCAGGTTCGGAACCACTGCTCTAGACTGATTTTTGCAGTTATTGAATAATTGTTTATTTTCTTCTACTTTTATTTTTGATTATAAACAGATAAGATAAACAGGGTCAAATTAATATAGCTAGCAAAACTCCGTAGACGTGATGGATATCGATAATAATATCCAAATATGATAAAATAAAACAATATAATTTGATGTTTTTTTTCTAGGGACCGCAGTAAGTGTAAACAATTACTTGAGTTAGTGTAGATAGTTTATTTTTGTGTAAACTTCACAGACGAGAAAGTTATTGATATTTATAGGTATAACAAGACCACCAGCAGTCGTTGACCCCAAAAAAAAACATCAAATCTTTTACATGTTTCTTTTATCGTATTTATATATATCGCTACTCGTCACGTCACTTACGGTTAGTTTTGCAAAGGCGAGAGCTTATGTTTGTTATTTATCAATTACGTATTAATTTCTATTTCATTTCCAGAGGCTGACATAATGTCTGCGACTGTCCTCATCACGTTTGGATGTTTGCTAGGCCTTGCGAGTGGCACACAGCTGCTGTTCATAGGTATCATAGAATCAGCAATCGGCAGTGTCAATCTGTATATTAATGATGAAATACTTAAGGTTTGTGTTGCTATACGGTTTTGCGTTTTCGTTTGATGAATATATTTTAATTTCATTAAACGTTATTATTTTCAAATTTATATAATAGCATCGTAGAGTAACATGTACTTAGAGAATTGTAACGCAGGGGTCATTTGCCTGGGTCACGGATCATAACATCGCATCAAGCTCACTCCATCGTAGGCTTTGTCTCTGTCACCTCTGACCTAGACTAGAGTCAAGAGCAAACCCATTTCAAATTTAAAAAAAAAAAAACGAATAACGACTAATAACGAATAAAATTATTCATTCATTCACTGACAGACAATTCCCAGTCTAAACTTTTGGGTCTAGAAGCATAAGATTTTGTATAACGAAAGTGAACTAAAGGACTTTTTGAAAATTCCCCCCCTTTCTGGTGTTAAATACGAGATGAAAGTTTGTACAGCTTTTATAATAACATAACTGTCGTTAGGATGTACTCAGCTGGTCTGTGGTGACCAGTGATTCTCTCTTCTCTGTATGAGAATAGGTCTTTGCCCTCAGTGGGACGATAGGCTGGTGTTAAAAAAATGAGACAGCCTGTCCTTGAGCTCTTAAAGGAATATGTCATAGGTTTAACATCTTTTAAATACATATGATCTTTATGTCACGCCTTTTTACCCCCGAAGAGTTAGACGCGATCTACTGCCGCATCTCCTTTTAGCCCGATTTCAGATTTGTTAATCAGATTAACTTGCCCTTGTTGGTTTTAGTCGTAAGTTCTACTGCTGAGCATGAGGTCCTGGGTTCGAGTCCCGGATTAGGCAAAGTGTTTTTGGGTTTTTCCAACTGGAATTTCTCTGTAGCAGCCCGGAGGCTGGTTTTTTGCTCGGTCGATGGCGGTAGACTGGCCCGGGGTATTACATATGAGATTTGAACATAACTGGCAAATGATGAGTGTATTTCTGGATAAATCGGTTACAAAATACTTATCCAACGCCCGCCATGTATCGAGCCGCAGCTCAAGCTTACATCCTTTAGCAAGATGAATCTCAAATGAAACTAGGTGACCGTATAAAATCGTTCTTTATATTACAATCTAAATATGTAGTATAAAAGCCGACCGGCGTTCGCTTACCAGTGCTTACAATAATTAAAAAAAAAAAAAGATCGACGCGTACGCTGTATTTAAATTTAGTTTGAGCTTAACTTACTCTTTAGTTATTTTATAGGAAAAAATATAATATAATATAGTGTAATATAGGTGCACCTCTGCCATACCTTTCGGAAAATACAAGCGTGATGTTATGTATGCCTTTGGTTTCAGATTTCAGATGTAGGCGGCTCTATAGCTATTCACGCGTATGGAGCCTACTTTGGATTAGGAGTGAGCGCTGCTTTTAGAATAATGAAGAAAGCTAAAGATCCACATGAAGCGCCCCCAGCAAATACAGTCGCACTTAATGGACCCAGTTACACCTCCGATGTTACTGCTATGATTGGTAAGGCTCACAGCACTCTAATGAGGGTTTTCTGAAATGACGTTTGCTAGGTGGCAGCACTGACACGTCAGGTCCAGGCATCTGTCAAAGAGCCTATATTTTCTTTAGTCATGACTGAATGATGAACGAATGAATGAATCGAATGATGAAGGTCATCATATATTTTATATTCATTGTCGAAATGGAAGACCTCTTGTCAAAGTGGTGCCAACTGGTGTCGTAAATTTTCACGAAAAGCCCTCATTGTGTAACACACGATCAATCACAATCTGAATCATTTTGAAGAATATTGATACTCCATCGCTTCATATGTTCGAAAAATTTGTCTACTCAACAACGTAAATAACGCAATGCATGTTGTGGAACAGTCAAAATGAAAGCGATGGCTATTGTTAGTGTGTTGCGCTAGTACAGACGCCAGCACATCAAGCTACCCGAAACTGTCAAATTTTCCCAATCAACTTTGAACCTTATGCTTTAGTGATAAAGTTGGAAATCTATTAAAGAAATTTGACATATTGTAGTAGCTCTATGTGCTGGCATCTGTACCTACTCCACAGTTCCACCATGATATTTGTATTAAATTTATATTTGTATTAATTATTGCTTTCGACTACCTGTAACGACTGTCAAAAATCTACAATGACAACCGGGAAAAACGGCTTTACGTGCTCTCCGAGACACGGAGAAGTCTTGATGTTTAATAGACGGTCACCCATCCGCGGACCGACCTAGGCATGCGTATCTAGCTTAACCTTCGATCGGTCCATCCATCGGTTGAAAGCGCTTTGCAGGTCCGTGTCATACATACTGTCACGCCATTTTGTTTTTTTTTTTCAAAATGGCGTCCACACATTAATCTGAACTAATAATAAAGTTGAAGAGTTGGCTGGTGTTTCAGAATCATGTGTGTGTGAATTCATGGTTGCAGTTTGCGCGTCTATGTCCCATCCACCCTGTTTATGTCTAAAACGTATTTAGTGAATTATTTCCAAAATGCACGAAGAGTGTGCTCCATTTATTCGTGTTAACTTTCTAAACTGCCATTAATACAGCCGGCTATCCAGTTCAGCTTACGTAAAAGTGTCTTTTCATATTATTGAAAATGTTCGCCTCTTGGTGCGCTCCATTATCCTAGGAGTGACGGAATGACCTAGATTCGTTTCGATTGCTCCTGAAGTTTCGCTTGCAGACCTTCCTTCCTCGCCTTTTGTTTTGATTTTATTTCATACGCAGACTTGTTATATCATGATTGTTTTTTAAAATTACTTTTGTTTTTATATAATTGTTTAGTATAAATAAATATAGATGTTGAAGCAATACGCTATCTTAATCTATATAAATAAAACAAAGTCGGGACCATTTACCATTTACTCAAGAACGGCTGGACCGAATTTTATGATCTTTTATTTGTTGGATTTGTCTCCGCCCCGAACAGCAGAATAACGTTTAAAATACGGGAAAAATATAGTTTTAACTCAATATTCTAATCTGGGTGTATGAGATCTTGCGTTAATTATGTTACTTATTGTATAAATCCTTATTAAGGCTCCCACAAACAGGCGTGACACGCGATATAATCGCGCGCGACACAAAGGCACCGCTCGTTGCGCGACTTGCGGTGCCTTTGTGTCGCGTGTCGTGTCGTGCCTGTTTGTAAGGAGCCTTAAAATAATCATGGAAACTATTAATTTCTTTGTTTCATTTCTCACAGGTTCAATTTTCCTATGGATCTACTGGCCATCATTCAACGCCGCATTGACCTCTACAACGGAATCGTACCAAAGGGCTCTCATCAACACTTACTTATCTTTAGCTGCATGTACGGTACGATTGTCATTCCAATATAATTGCTTGTAAAAGTGAGAACTGTGGGAGTAATTTTTAATGCTCTCTATTACTTAACCCCTCTTACAAAGAAGAAGAATGAAATAATTGAAAAGAGGGTCAGCGGGATTGTCCGAAAGGGTTACCGCTGGCCCGGAACATAAAGGGCTAAGGAAGGAACACGGGTGGGTTTTAGTCAGTAAGAGTCTGACACTCCCTTCCGCTCCACCCAGAGCGGGAGGGGTCATTTGATGATTTCCCATCATGAAAAAAAAGGCCATAAACGTAGAGTGGCTGCTACGGACGGAAAGGACTATACCCACACGGAATCTTTGCTCACATACATCATCTAGTAATCTATCACAGTAGGCAGTATTACAGCTCTTACATAAAAAAATGCACATTTTTAGACAGTTACATATATTCCCCATTCATAAACTGAAACGTGTATGTAACACAACATTTAATTTAATTTACAGTACTCATAAAAAAGTTACAGAAGCTTAATAACATCAACACCGTTCATTTGTTGTATTAAATCATACTTAAATAATTGTTTGACCGAACACTGTCTCTAATACAGGCTATCCTAGTCTAAAGGACAGGGTTATACAAATTTGGTACAGATTTTGCAACTTGTAATGAATTGACATTGTAATGTACATTATAAATGTGTTTCTGTATTTTTTTTTGTGAATAAATCTTTATTATTTTATTATTGTAATCTGGAAAATTCAAGCATTTATTATTTGGACAGTAATATAAATTTGGCGAGGCTTGGTCTCGAGGCCAAGGTCCAGTAGCGTACGTCTTTCGGCTAAACAACCAGGTCCGGTATATGCGTCTGTAACTTATAACACTAGAAGCTTAGTAAAATTGTTACTAACCCTTTGGACTCCGGACTGTCTGAAATAAAACTTTTCTATTCTGTTCTAAAATGATGATGGTGATGATGATTTTAATAAGTCTTCCATGTAACAGGTGACAACATTCGTGCTCTCCGCAGCAGTAAGCCACAAGCCTGGCAAGTTTGACATGGTCCATATCCAGAACTCGACGTTGGCTGGCGGCGTGGCCGTCGGCGCTGTTGCCAACATGATCATCGGCCCTGGCGTAGCGATCGCTATTGGCATTGGCGCTGCTTTCATCAGCGTTCTGGGGTATAGGTATTTATCGGTGAGTATCAAGACTGTGTTACGCAAAAAAAAAATAGGCTCGGGCTAGGTGGAGTGACGATTTTCGCAGAGTGACTGGTAGCAGCTGTATGAGAATGGCCGAGAATCGAGTTAAATAGTAATAGTTCTATGTCCAGTAGTGGACTGCTCGGCTGTCCCATTTCAAAACCTAGTAAGTGACACTTTTTACAAA
Source organism: Luperina nickerlii (assembly GCA_963855955.1). Classification (NCBI taxonomy): domain Eukaryota; kingdom Metazoa; phylum Arthropoda; class Insecta; order Lepidoptera; family Noctuidae; genus Luperina; species Luperina nickerlii. The sequence continues at coordinate 18,246,499 of OY979678.1, forward strand.
AGTCGTTTTATTGCATAATCTTGCTAACCTAGAAGGTCTCTACCAAATACAAAAATACCAGCGTTTTAAACTTACATAAAACGAGATATACGAGTATTTAAGCATCGATACCTAGTAAGTGTACCTTTCACTCCCTAGTGATCATTTTAAAACCTAGTAAGTCACTTTAACCAATTCAAAAAATATATTCCATAGGCTGACCAATATTACGTTTATGCGGTTTTCTGTAAAATTTCACTTTAAGTCCTTACTAGGTTTTGAAATGGGGCAGCCGTGCTGTAGGATGATGATGATGATGACATTGTGAAAGCAGTGGTAATGGCCGCGGCTTACGACTTGCAGGTCGTTGGTTCGAACCCAGACAGGCACTTTACTTTGTGTAAATTATTCCATCACCACTGCTCTCATAACGGTGAAGGAGAACATCGTGAGGAAACCGGCATGTCCTAGAAACAAAAATTCGAAGATATGTGACATCCGCCAACCCGCTCTGGGCCTGTGTGGTGGATTACGGCCCACTCCCTCTCACTCACCAAAAAGAGGCTTGTGTCCCAACAGTGGGAACATTGTAGGCTGAATTTAATAACATTGTGAAAACCCTACTCACTTAATGTCTTGGACAATTTTTTCTCCACAAAATATTCCGTCTGGTCCAAAAGAAACTGGTAATTTCACCGATATACAGCCTACATTCACACAAACTGTCGTTAGGACTATGAAAGAACAAAGTTTTGACTATCTAGAGACGAAATTAGAGAGGAGTTTTGTGAAAAAGTGTTAGAGTAGATAGTATTTTTGTAAGAAACTTCGTTGAAATCTGAAAGTCCCTCAGGATAACCGATATCTATGGACAGTAAGTATTTTAAGTATTTAGAAACTTTTGTTGAGCTTTCGAACAGTTTATATTCGTTTTACCTGTGTTTTATATGTTTTGGCAGTTTGCCTTTTTGCGATTTCACTTACTGAATTTTCGTGTTTCCATATTCATTTTGCTGTGTCGGTTTTGAGTTTAAGGTTTTTATAGAAACTATTTTATATCTATCTGTAAATATCAAACAGAAATGTTGTTTTTGCTACCTACCTAATAAATGATTCTGTCTATATTCGTACTAAAGCAATAAAATAACCAAGCATGCTAATTTCATGATATGTTTGTATTTTTGGAACGAAGTTTTTTAACGTGGTTTGCGGTAGAAGTAAACTGAAGGCTCGTACACACAGGCGCGACGCGACACGCGACACAAAGGCACCGCAAGTCGCGCAACGAGCGGTGCCTTTGTGTCGCGTGTCGCGTCGCGCCTGTGTGTACGAGCCTTGATAGAAATCGTCACTTAACGAAAACGCGTTAATTTTTTGAAGCCAATAGTGAGGTCAAAATGATAATACAAGATGGCGGCTGAGAAAATTTTCAAATTTTTATAATGGTATCGTTTTCGTAGTTTTCGAGGGTGCTGAAGTCAATACTGAGGTCAAAATGAAAGTTCAAGATGGCGGCTGCGAAAACTTTAATATTCTTAGTCATGAATGTCGTTTTCATGGTTTTTGAGGTGCTAAAGCCGACAGCGAGGCTAAAATTAAAATCCAAGATGACGAGTTTATGATACTTTTTACAAACTTTCTAGATGGTTCTGTATTAAAAAAGCGTTCTTTCCTCGGTCTCTTTCTATTATATACGCGTGTGTGCGTGCGAGTGACGCATAAGGAACGTCGTTCCTACCACACATGTTTTTTTAAATTCCTGTTCGATACCTTTTGATACTTAGATTTTGCGTCACAACATAACTTGCTATGACCGAACACGGCTACCACGTGGTTAGATAGATAGATTGATTTGGCCCAATTAGGGGTCCGTGAGAACAAAGCTTGCTTGAGAGCAATGGTGGGCCAGTGAGGTGGCCAAGTGGTAACGGCACCAACATACGAGCTGTAGATCGTGGGTTCGAACCCAGAAAGGCGCTTAACTTTGTGTAAATTGTTTCATCACCACTGCTCCCAAAACGGTGACGAATAATGTCGTGAGGAAACCGGCATGTCCTTGAAACAAAAATTCGAAGACATGTGACATCTGCCAACCCGCAGTGGGCCCGCGTGATGGATCCACACTTTCTCAAAGACAGGAGGCTGGTGTCCCAGCAGTGGGAAGGCTAAATATGTTGAGGAGAATGCTAAATGAGAGAATCTATATCTATACTTTACTTACTAATATTATAAAGCTGAAGAGTTTGTTTGGTTGAACGCGCTAATCTCTGGAACTACCAGTCGGATTAAAATTTTTTTGCATTTCATAGCCCAATTCTTGAGGAAGGCTATAAGCTATTTAACGCGCTATGACCTTCAGGAGCCGAGCAAAAAGAAAAAAAGTCAGAAAGAAAGCTAGGCAAAAACGACGTAATAGCGCGAGCAGGCGATGCGATGCGACGGGGTGGGTCGGAGTAACAAGAAATTTCACGCGGACGAAGTCGCGGGCAGAAGCTAGTGCTAATATATCATTACTAGCAGCGCCCCGCGGTTTTACTCGCATAAGTCTCGATTCCGTAGGAATATCGGAATTAAAAGTATCCTATGTCCTAATCCAGGTCATGGTCTACCTACACTTTCGCATTTATAATATTAGTATGGATTGAGCACAAGTATTAATTTTTTGTATTTTTTTGCAGCCACTTTTAGAAAAATTTGGTATCCAGGATACATGTGGTGTGAACAATCTCCATGGAATGCCTGGAATATACGCTGGTCTTCTCTCTGTGCTGTTTGCAGCTCTGGCTACTTCTGAAACATATGGCACTGAATTGGGCGCAATATTTCCCGCTGTAGGTGAACTTAAAGAAGTAAGTCATTTTTAAATTGACTTTAGAATAAGTTACAGCTAAAGTCTACAATTAAATTACAGCTAAAGTCTACAGTTATTTCCTATAGGAAAAGTGTTTTTTTTCTGGCTGGCACTTTAATTTTTGGATACAAATTCAATGATGCCTTTTAGCTTATTATTCGATTCGCGCAACTCAACAACTCCAGAAATATGTATTAGGCAATTAGCACATTTTGATAGTTTTGCTATAAACTATAGAAAAAGGACACTAGCATACAGAAGTGATTAGAGCTTAATTTTAACGATAAAACGTGTACTTTTTCTTATAAAGTTTTGTGCGAATCGACTAATAAGCCGCAAATTAATGTCGCTGAAAACGCGGTTTTTTATGTAATAACTAGTTGCCCCCCGCGGTTTCACCCGCGTCAATGTCGATTCCGTGAGAATATCGAGATAATAAGTAGGCTTTATGTTAATACAGGGTGTCAGCTACCTCCATCAAAATTTTATCAAAATTGGTCCAGCCGTTTGAGCGTGAAGAAGTAACAAACATATAAATAAATAAACACACACTCACAAACTTTCGCCTTTATATAATAAATGATTATATTTCTTATTCTTTATTGTACACATAATTACATTAAAAATGTTAAAGTCGCTGTTTTTTTACAGGGGCTCGAGCCGAGATCCATAGGGATGCAGGCGGTGTATCAGCTGATAGCTTTGGGAACTTCTTTGGCTGTGGCGCTTGTAAGCGGCTTAATTTGTGGTATGTGCTTGTCATGTTCATCTATCTACCTATATGTATTATAAGCTAGCTTCTGTCTGCGACTTCACCCACGTGAATAATGCGCACAGCAAAAGAGTGGAACTCTCTACCTGCGTTTGTGTTTCCGAGTGCATACAACCCGAATCTCTTCAAAGTAAGAGTGAACAGGCTTCTTCTGGGTAAGCTCACTCCATCGTAGACTTTGTCTCTGACCTAGACTAGAGTCAAGAGAAATGGGTTTGCATTTCAAATAAAAAAAATTCTTGATGTTAAGTCAAGGCATAAAAACCGCGAAGCAACGGGGCGGGTGCCAGTTATTTCTAAGTGCCTTCCAAGTTTCTTTCCTTTGTATATCTGAGCTAACAACAGGTTTAGAGGAGAGTGTTATTTGCAGGTTATGATTTACAGAGCTTAGGGTTTATTTATTCCCGATTTTGTTTAACAACAGCAACCCAATATCACTAGCTTTTACCAGCAGCTGCACCCGCGGGGATAATATCCCACGGGAACGTACAACCGGGATTAAAACCCTATGTGATAATCCAGGTTATAACAGACCCAGCACATAATAGGCTGATTATGCTTATGTTTAATGAATAAATAAAGCACCAATTTCACTAGTTAAATTCTATTAGTTGCCACTTCTCAATATTACTTTCCTCGTCGGCTGCGATGAGACAGGTGCCTTAAAGAGATTTTTCCTAAAAATAGGATCAAAAAACCATTCCATTCATTAATTCCATTGGTTCCAAACCATTGGGTAGAATAATCTATAATTTCACAATTTTCCCACAACTGGAGCAAATAAAACCGTGATAAAATTTAATATAACTCGTACACAGCCGTCCGTTGAGCGGATTTATTTTATCCTGTCGAATTGTTTGATTAACAAATCAGTTTGATTAAATCCAGCACGCTGAAATATCATGGATGCATCGGGTTTCTGTTTGACCGAAAGTACCAACTTTCTTTTTAGGGTTCCGTACCCAAAGGGTAAAAACGGGACCCTATTACTAAGACTCCACTGTCCGTCTGTCTGTCACCAGGCTGTATCTCATGAACCGTGATAGCTAGACAGTTGAAATTTTCACAGATGATGTATTTCTGTTGCCGCTATAGCAAGAAATACTAAAAACAGAATAAAATAATTTTTTAAGGGGGGCTCTCATACAAAAAATATCTGATAGAAAGCACTAGGAGGTGGTGAAGGCCGGGCGTTCTGAGGGAGAACGTCCGCCCTTCACCACTTCCAACTGCTTTAGCCGGAAAGAAGAAGTGGCGCAACTCCCAGCAGGACAGTCTTTTCAGTTAGAAAAACTGGACTGCTTACGCAGATTTCACAGACGCCAGCACATCAAGCTACCCGAAACTGTCAAATTCTCTCAATCAACTTTGAACCTTATGCTCTAGCGATAAAGTTGAAAATACCTATATTAAAGAAATTTGACAGATTGTAGTAGCTTGATGTGCTGGCGTCTGTACATTCCGCGTAAGCAAAGTATTAACAATACAATGTTTACAATTTCAATAATTATATATTTTTTGCAGGTTTCATCGCGAAAACTAAAATCTTCACGCCTCTGGATGAGAAGGAGCAATACGACGACGAAGTGAATTGGGAGCTGCCCTAACTTAACATAAAAAGACGTCATTATTCTGAAAGCTTTCATTATAATTTCTAAGTCTCATGATTTTCAAACAGTACCAAAAGAAATTAGAGAGAACACGAATGTTTTTACAAGCTTTTTATAAGCTTGCTTCGGTCGTGTTTTTGGTTCGAAATTAGCTGTCCATTTTTAAAGTACTTCCTGGCATGCAAATAAGCTGAAACTTGGCATATCTATGTCACTTCAGTAACAGTGCAATAATATGGAATTATAGAGCTGGTCTCATGGTGCAGGTAGGTGGCCAATGGAAGGAATTCTTCAACTAAACAAGAAAGCCCGGTTGTGTTTGGGCTCGTTGATTTTGTCTTGACAAAAACCATAGCATATAAAGTGTAGTCCAGGGTCTGATATTGGAGCCGGATCATGGACATGACCAAAAATCGAATAATTAAAAAAAAAAGCATGTCATACTCCGTCATAGTCAATTGAATTCGGTTTAATTAAAAATAGTAATATAAATCATTTATTTATTTGTTTTTTTATTTATTGCTTATAATATAGGTACAGACGCCAGCACATCAAGCTACCCGAAACTGTCAAATTTTCAAAAGTTGAAAATCTATTAAAGAAATTTGACAGATTGTAGTAGGTAGTTGTGCTGGCGTCTGTACATAATATAAACAGGATCAAACTAGCTAGCGAAATTCTGCAGACTTTATGGTTATATCGATGTGTGCGATATCTAAACACGATAATTTAAAAAGATTTTTTAATACAGTTGCTCAAAAAGTGGCGTATTGCAGGGACGTATAGCGTTCGGGATGTGGGCTATTACATACTCGTGCTTTTTTTTTACCTTTCCCGAACTCGTGCGTTCTCTTTCCCAACTGTCAAAATAATGTCTATTAAAAAGAAAAACCAACCATGAAGTTTTTACTAAAAAAAATCATGGAAGTATTTATGATTCATGCAAATACGTATATTTCTAAAAAGAAGCTACTAATTTGTTTCAATATCAGATTTAATGCATTGATTGAATGAGTTAGGTTAGGTTTCATTTCATTTCATCTCATTAAATTTCATTTTCATTTCATATCAATAAAAAAATTCTACTGAAGACTTGGCTGTATGGGCATAGTTCCCTTTGCCTACCAGAATGGGTGAAGAAAAAAAATCTCTGCTTATATATATTCTACGGATGGCGCCATTGGTTAGTTGAGTTTATTGTGTTTTTATTATTTTATTAAATTGCTTCATTTTTTCGCAACTGTATTAAAAATAGTCGTTCAGTACACGTGCGAAATCGTCATTGCAACTTGTTCCGACTGTCAACCCTCGCCTTCGGCTGCGCCTCGGCTCGGGTAGACATTTGTCGGAACTCTTTGCAATGACAACCTTTCCGCACTTGTAATGAAATATACTATTATGTTTCTTCACGATAGCTGCTATAGTGTTGTTACTTGAAGTATGAGCTGAGAAAATCTGTTTTTATCGTAGTATCGAAATTAATGACGTCTGTGAAAACACAAAAAACTGTTTTTTTTTTAACTGATGTGTGATCGAGTGACTAGACTAACTACGGTCAATGACCACCAAAAATCGATCTTCAAATTTTATACCAATCACGTCTGCGGAGTTCCTCTAGCTAATTTAATTAGAATCTGTATAGATTTTTTGTAAATAGTCCCAATAAATTTTACCTTGTGGTGCGGCCCGCCTGTATTGTGTAAAATTTACGAAAATGATGAAGTAGTATTTATGTGATGAGGTGTTACGGCGTGGCCTGTCCCAATCTGCTTTATTTTACCTTCTGAGAGCAACCTTATAACAACGAGAATAAAGGTCAAATTCAGAAGTGAAGAACTGTAAAGGGACAGTTAATAACTTATTTAAGATTTTAAGAATTCTATAATGTATACGTTACTTTTATTTTGTAAGTACTTTTTAGTTAAATAAAGAGATAAGAATATTTAATTTTATTTATAACTTCGAAACGATATCAAATGCTTATAATATAGTGGACTAAAATAATCAGGATACTGACGTTAATAAATTAAGATTATTATTCAACACACCACTCTTGCTAAAAGTTGGAAAAAAAACTTTATTATATTTTTCCACCGTGCTTATCTATAATCTATTATATACAGTATGGAAACCACATAAATGCAATAAAATACACCACATACTTGTTATCGCCTTTTCTGACGATATACAAAAATTTAAAACAAGATGGCGGCGTTAGTTCCTATTTTGGCCACGCGCCAAAAGAAATTTGTAGCGCTATAATAAACAAATGGAAATGATAATCTGTTGAAGTAAAGCTGCAATTAAACATGTACCTGCTTACTATTAGCAGAGTTAGGCCCACTTGTGCGTTTAATGAATAAATCTAGAGTTTCTAAACTCTGAGTTAATTAATTAACATTTTAACTCTTATGATGCGTTGCGCCACTAAAAAGTAACACCGGATTAGTTAATCAGACATTAGTGTTTTTTGAGTTTAACATTGCAGTTCCATCGACGAAACATAAAACAGAATAGCAATCTCTATGCCCTGATATATGTAATCCGACCAAAAATAAATGAACGGAAATTGTATACTTACCCATCTCTTTACACTACATTACGATGCGTAATACTTTCTTGTTTTTGAATTTTATAACATGACGTTTCATTTAAATCGTATTGTCTTATAATGGATATTTAGTTTATTGATTGACGTCAGATAAGGAAAAATATGTTTTAGGTTTTTTATAATTTGTATTTATTTTTATATGAGTTCATAAATATATTGCCTGCTGATATAGTACCAAATTTTCACTTACTACAACATCGAATAATACATATACACTAATTTGTTTATTTTGTTTTGACAATACTAACACTAACCCAGAATTTAGCGACTTGACTCTCCCACATCAGTCATTGACTTATATATTACTACACATCAGTGGGTTTGGTATTTAAAATTTTAACTCTAGGCTTACCTCCGACTCTTACAGGCGCAAGACAATTTTTTTAGGTTGTTACAGAGTTAGCTGTTAACTCTGAGTTATATAAGATAACCCATGAACGCGCAAGTGTGCCTTAGAGGATATTTTCTATATATTGCTAAACGTTAATAATAAAGATTTTTGATAAATGAGTCTTTTATCTCTCATGTTAGGTATACCACCCGGAATTGCACCCGGGTGTAATTATGTAACATTGAGTTTCTGTAATAGATGGTCGATGGGGCCGAAAGGTTCTGGAGTGGCGACCGCGTATCGGAAGACGTAGCATTGGAAGGCCTCCCACAAGGTGGACCGACGACCTTGTGAAGGCCGCAGGAACTCGTTGTATGCGAGAAGCACAAAACCGGTCGAAGTGGATGTGCTTGGGGGAGGCCTATGTCCAGCAGTGGACGTGTTTCGGCTGAATTGATGATGATGATGATGATGAGATTCAGTATGAAACTACACACGGATACAAATGACAACGACTAGAATATTTTTTTCCTGTAACTGTTGACATTCACAGGTCCTTTTAAGTGCTTAATTAATCAATTAAGCACTTAATGGAAGGACGTTGAACAAGACGACATTTTATAAAGCCAATTTTTTCCAAAGTCAAAATCAAATCATATTTTTAAGTAGTCATTAGAAGGCCTAAGAATTCTATGCAAGGGGCGACTGAATTTTATTTTCTTTTGAAGTTCAAAAGTGCCACAAGGTTAAGTACTTTCGTAAGGAGAAGAATAGGCAAGAAATTCCATGGATGCTCTTTTAAAATATTTTACAATATTTTGTAGATCATAATATGAATGGCAAAAAAGTTATAAATTATTTTAGAAAATTAGCAACTACATAGTTTGGTTTTGTCTAGTTTCGAGATTTTCCTATGGAGCCAGGACCAGCACGTTTCCAAGCATTCTTATCTATGTAGGTAATAAAAATTAAATGCTGTCCGTTGGTAAGCGCATCGCTTCAGAAGGGCTGAACCGATTTGGTATTTTTCTATAATAAAAATGAATCGCTAAATGTGTTGCTAAGCGCAAAACTCGAGAACGGCTGGACCGATTTGGCTGATTCTTTTTTTGTTGTGTTTGTTTTTGTCAGGAGAAGGTTCTTATGAAAGAAAAAATAAAAAAAGTCGGAAAAGTCGGTCTCAAGGGTAAGGTAGAGGTAGGGTAGGGCTAGGATACCACGCGAACAAAGTCGTGGCGGGTCAGCTAGTAGGTAATAAAATTAAATGCTGTCCGTTGGTAAGCGCATCGCTTCAGAAGGGCTGAAACGATTTGGTATTTTTCTGTTTTAAAATGTTCGTTAGACTTCGAATCAGTTCACGGAAAGAAACATTTGAAACACTGCTGAGATTTTTTTTTTTAAAACTTTGCCCGACACTAGGAATTTTTTCCTGTATTGTGCGTTTACAAACATTTAAACTCACATACACAAACAGCCAGACCCGGAACAACTACTTGTAGGTCATACAAATATTTGTTCCGTGCGGGAATCGAACCCGCGACACGCAGCGGAGCAGTCAATCGCTTAACCACTGCGCCAACCGTGCCGTGCCGTGTGCGAATTGGAAAATTCAGGAAAACTAAAGTACAATTTCTATGGGAATTTTGTATGAATTATTGAAATTTGGACAAGACAACATCTGTTGGGTCAGCTAGTTTAGATTATAACATAATTAGCCTACAATGTTCCCACTGCCGGGACATAGGCCTCCTCTATGTGAGAGGGAGTGTGCTGAAATCCACCACGCGGGCCCAGTGCGGGTTGATAGATATCACATCTCTTCGAATTTTCGGTTCCAGAACTTTCTAATTCGTTACTTTCTAATTTATAATATTAAGATGGATGTAGTCACATTAAAATAGAGTTACGACATATTCCTTATATAGCGTTCTATAACTTTTACGGGTAAGAGTAGTGTTGCCCAAATGCAAGACCAAGACAAGACCTTAGCCAGTCTTGGTCTTGGTCTTGCGTCAATACACCTGGTCTTGGTCTTGGTCTTGGTATTGCGCTCTCAGTCTTGGTCTTGGTCTTGGTCTTGCAGCAAGAGTCTCGCAAGTCTTGCGAGACTCTACTACTTAGACTAGACTACATTCAAATACCTATTAGCCTATTGCTCAGGGTGGCAGGGACATCGACGCGCAACCGCTTACCATGGATTCAGTAGGTACAGACGCCAGCACATCAACCTACTACAATCTGTCAAATTTCTTTAATAGATTTTCAACTTTATCGCTAAAGCATAAGGTTCAAAATTGATTGGGAAAATTTGACAGTTTCGGGTAGCTTGATGTGCTGGCGTCTGTACATGATTCTGGACCCAACGCAGGGGCGTTGAAATTTTTCGTCGGCTTTTTCTTAATTTTTACGTTTTTTTCTGCAATTTGTCTACTCTAAACTGTATAAAATCATTATTTCTATCTGACCCAATGAGATTTTTAATAAAAAAATTGTAAATTCACTTGTTTCACTTAAAATAGCAATGTAAATAAAACTCGAAAGGGCTACCTGATCAGCTGTATCGCTAAAGTTCATTTGCGAGGTCAACACTGTCTTCGTACCTACGCTATTCACTTTCAAATGCCGCCACAAAGGGACCGTAGCGCCAAGCGGTCTCCTCGTATTATTAACGCACTTGAAAATAAACTTTAAAATTATTACAATAAAGTGCATAAATGCTTGAACCTGACAAAAAATGCGGAAGATTGCGGGAATCCCCGCGCGGTGTCGAGTCGGCCATGAATCCCAATGAATCTAACAGACGCGTCACATGAGGCATTTTAATCATCTACATAATTGAATGACCCATTTACTACTTTTATTTTAGATAACGAATCTAAAATAAAAGTAGTAAATGGGTCATTCAATTCATCAAAAATAATTATCCCCTCATAATGATGAGGGGATAATTATTTTTCTAAAACTTCATCGATTTAAGGGGGAAGCGCTAAGGTAGCCCGAGAAATTAAAATTTTCTTACGTTTTTTGCAATTTGCTGGTCAGTGAATTTCGCGGGCTACCTAATACCGCTTTCGCCTTAAGTAAAGAAGATTAAAAAAACGTGCAGAAGTGTATTGATAGTCACGTAATTTTTCGATATTTTTTTATTATCAACAATAATTTTAGTTTTGAATGCAATTCAACAATGTAATTTACTGTTTCATAAAAAAAAATACATCCATTTTCGCATAATCGGGATTGAAACCAAATACCTACTATAACGCCCAAATCTCAGTTTGACTTAACTGCGAGACGCAAGAGTCTGCAGGCTTAGTCTTGTTCTTGCTCAAATCTTGCAGGGTTCAGTCTTGGTCTTGCTAAAATAAGTCGGTCTTGGTCTTGGTCTTGGTCTTGCAAAAATGCAAGAACAAGACCAAGACTGCAAGACCAAGACCGATTTTGGGCAACACTAGGTAAGAGTGGCTACCCTAATGTTCCGCATGCGGGGCAGCACTAACAGCCTTCTGAACACCATATTGGGAAGGGTTGATTGCCCGGTTGTGAGGTACTGGAATACCTTGCACGGATTTGGAGTTGCCCTTTATAATGTTAAATACAGCAATTTTAAATAATAATCACTAACCCAAGGGGGTTACTCGTATTCATTATATCAAATGAATACGAGTGGTTACACACCGATTTCTCTCTTTCAGTCGTCAGTAATTGACTTTTGAAAGAAGAAGACAAAGCGTTGTGTAACTATACAGACGCTATACAACGTTTATTAGTATGGGGGTAAATCACACTAATATTATAAAGGGGAAAGTGTGTGAGTGTGTGTGTTTACATGTTTGTTACTTCTTTACGCTCAAACGGCTGGACTAATTTTGATAAAATTTTGTATGCATGTAGCTGAAACCCTAGATTAACATATAGGCTACTTTTTATCTCGATATTTCCACGGTATCGACATTTACACGGGGGAAACCGCGGGGCGCAATTAGTAATTTATAATTTTATTAACATAGTTAAAAGTATTTTTTACTAATAATGTATGGAATGTTAATTTTTTAGGAAATAAAATGATAATATAAATAAAGGGGATCATTGACCAATCAGATTCAGAATTCAATCGTTAATCATTACATTCAGTTTGTCAAAGATAAAATTAAGGTTATCGTCGTATCACAAGAAATTCACACTGGAAAACCGTTTATTTAATAAAATACGTTTCTGTATTCGAAAAAGGTGTTCGGAATTATTCTTCAATTCTTGCTCGGGGCAAACACCTGAGACTATAGTCAAGTGAATTTTGTAAGACTTTCATTACAGTGACATAAGTTTCAAATTTGTTTGGCAAATATCCAAGTGTTTCTCACTAGCTGTCATGAGGAGTGTAACAATGGAATTTCAAGGGGAAATGTTATTTGTATCTTTGTTCATTGCATCTGAAATATTTCGGGATTTGCTTTGTATTGTTGTACAGTAATCATGCTTATTACTTTGTCGTTTAAAGGACGATTTATGCTTTATATTTCTGGTTTTCTAATAGGAAATGTTAAGGCTATGCGTTTGTATGTGTTACTTTGATGTGAAAAGGCAACATATAGGGAGGTCATGTTTACGGGGATACCTTTGTTCAGTGGGACAGTACAGTTTTAATAAAGGCTCCTGCAAACAGGCGCGACGCGCGGCGCGAATCGCACGCGACACAAAGGCACCGCTCGTTGCGCGACTTGCGGTGTCTTTGTGCCGCGCGCGATTTTTGAAGGAGCCTTAACAAGTATCCTTTCACCAAAAAGAGGTCCTGTGGGGTAATTGCGTAACACGTATAAAATGACAATTAATTGCAATTCCTTTTAATTTGACAGTTCAACCATATAGATTGCGTTATTTACGTTGTTGAGCAGACCATTTTATTTTTGAATCCTGCGAGGCAATGGATTAGGAATTTCCTTCAAAACCGTCGTTGTGATTGAAACTGTTTCACAATTTCTCACGTTCCAAACATCTGAAGTAAGAAAATTTATTCAGTGTGCAAGCGTTTAAGAGGAAATGCGATCGGAGAAACTTTTGAAAAAGCCTAAGTAAAAAGTTATAATTCGTGGTTTGACTCTCGCCTATGTCCTCCTCCACTATTGGACAAATTTCAAAGTTATTTCATAAACTGAATAAGAAGGATATAATTATACTGGTATAGGTATTGGTATTCAGCTGCATCCGGTTAGACTGGAAGCCGACCCCAACTAGTTGGGAAAAGCCTAGACAGATGATAATGATGATGATACTGTGTCTCTATATGTTTTTCTTTTTTCATATTAATGAAAAAATAAATTTGACGACTATTAAGTCGTCAAATTTGTACACTAGGCCTCTGTTGACAACGGTTTAAATCGGGATTTTTTGAGGGTTCTAGTGCTTATAAAAGTAATGTACCTATCATCAAAAAGGAAAACATAGGAACAAACAAGTAGTTAATATGTATTATTCTGTAAAAAATCATCAATCAGAAAGTAAACAGGCGAGAGCGTTTCTATGAAGAAACGCCCACCCGCACTTCCACTTAAAGAATTCTCAAAAATATAGCAGCTTTCAATTTATATCTTAAACAATAACAGTATGACTATATTAATTAAGCTTCACACACAGGATCTCAGACAAGCAACAGAGCACACCTATCAAGATTGTTTGCTATAACAGCAAGGCTATTTTGTATTCCATTCCGAGAGCGCAAGCTCTCAAGCCCGAAGCCTTTGCAATAAATAATAATAGAATATGGTGGTAACTATATATAGTTAGTTAGCCATAAGCCCCTTAGTTTATAAACTAAGGGGCTCGTGGTTAATTAATAACAGCCTAACAAGTCAATCGATCAGGTTAAGCTACTTTTACCACGGTTACTTCGTGGACGGGTGATCACCTTTATATACCAAGATCCCTCCTTGCTACCGGCTGTTATTTGTAGATCTTTGACAATCGTTACGGGTACTCAAAATCACGAAAGTCTGATAACCAGTCTTACCAAGGGGTATCGTATTACCTAACTGGGTTTAGGATGGCAATCGCTCCAAGTAAATACTGGTATTCAGCTGCATCCGGTTGGACTGGAAGCCGACCCAAACTTGGTTGGGAAAAGGTTAGGCAGATGATGATGGTGGTAAATTAAATATAAGGAAGCAAGGTGGCTTTAAGAGGCAAAATCGTCTTTATCATTTCATCCGAAAGACGTCCACTGCTGGACATAGGTCTCCCCCAAGCATCGCTAATTCGACGGGTTCTGTCCTTCTCGCATCCAGCGGATTCCTGCAGTCTTCACAAGGACATCAGTTCACGGTAGGCAGAATATAGAATAATAATAAAAACTGTCAGTGCGAGTCGGATTCGCACACGAAGGGTTCCGTAGCGCAAGGCAAAAACGCCGAAAATAAAACGTTTGTTGTATGGGAGCCCCCTTAAATATTTATTTTATTCTGTTTTTAGTATTTGTTGTTGTAGCGGCAACAGAAATATAGTGCGTGCCACGTAAGAAGAGACTTGACCCCGCCTCCCCGCCTCTTTCCGCCGCACAGTGGTCCGGGTTTTCAAAAAGGCGGACATAGGATCGAAAATGCATATTTAACGTAACAAAAAATAGTTTCGTATAGGAAATTTAACGCTGATTAATACTTATTACTACAACTTTTCAAAAAAACAGCTCCTTCACGTCAAAAAAAAATATTGAAAATAAAAATGTATGGGAGAAAATCTATTTTATTTTTTTTCTCCGTTCAGTATCAAAGTGTAGCAAGCAAACCTTATATTCTGGTAAGTACCTATTGTTCTTAATACGACAACATATAAATTGCTTGCGTATCCCTGCGGCCTTGACGCCTACGATGCTTCAAAGTTTAAAATTTTAATGTTGAATTATCTTAATATTATTAACGAGTTTTTCAATTAAAATTAATCCAAAATATCATTTTTAATAAAAACAAGCCCCCCGCGCGCCTCATCCGTGTATTAAGCTCGCCCCCTATTACATGGGACTTAAATATAACTGGCGAAATGACAGTGTACTATAGTGTAGTATACACCTTTGCCGAACCCTTCGGGGAATATAAAGCGTGATGTTATGATAAAATAAGCATTTCTGCTTATTTTTTTTTTAATAATCATCTGTTGGTTATTCTTTCATCTGTTGATATTTCCTATTGATAAATCATGGTTGATATTGTTGGTTTTACTACTAACGTGACTCATCTTAAAAGAAACAATTAGAAATAGATGTAGCCCTTAAAAGGGCTTTTTCTGAAGTCCTGAAAAGGACTATTTTAAGTGGTCCTGAAAAGGACTACAACTCAACTACTACTACTACTAACAAACTCAATTCTAACAATAACAAAATCACTAAATCTGTCACGTTTACATTAATGGATCATCTTCAGGCTGCAACTCCTGTAGATCCATATTTTCAGTTTCTTCTGTTACTACCTCAGGCAACAACAAAAGCTCTTTAACATCTGGAAAAAAATCGAATTGCTTTGAGTTGCTGTATTTTGGTCGAATATGGGATAAATATGGGTCTGAACTAATTAAAAAATTATGGAGCAAGTCCTCGTTGGTCTTCATCCTGTTAAATTTTCTTGTGTGATATTCACGAACTCTTCGAAATTCTTTATTTCTTGCTTCTCCCGCTTCTTCGGAAAGAATGCCAATTGGTAGGAGGCCAAAGTGATGACAAATGTCTGCACCGTGTATGAGTAGCTTGTGCACACTTGCGGGCATATAAAACCATGGGTATAGATGAACAAAGATCTCAGCTGTTTCTCTGCAATAAGTCCTGAATTTTTCTATATCTATGGCACATCCCGATGAAATCGTTTGAAGAATAACCGTAAAATGCTTCAGTAGGCCTTTGTCAATATTGGTTATTTCGGCAGATTTCTCATAATCTCTAAAAAACCTTCTGGCTGTGTTTCCGTCGTTTGTGGTTCCAAAGCCTTGCTTCACAAAATCCACAAGTATTCCCATTTGCTGTTTGAATTCTTCTTGTGTAAAATGTTTCTTCGCAGCTTTTAGTTGCTTGTTAGCACCTCGTGCAGTCCACATCTCAAAGTCCATGTTGTAAGATATGTGTAGAATACACTCCATACAACGAATCCACATATGAAGAGTAGAAAGTCCATATTTATAAACATCTTCTCGAACAGGTCTTGAAAATACTTCTGACAGTTTGTTCATCTCAGTCGGCTTAGCAAGGCAAATATTGCAGGCAGATGCAGACGAAGTATCCGTTATAATAGTGGCCACTTTTCCGTCGATCATTGTCATATGAAGCTCGTGACTAATCTCTAGCCCGACCCATTTTGTAGAATTGATGTTCTTTATTTCTTCCTTCAATGCAGCTTCTTCTTGCTTGATGTATTCTGCTGTCTCTTTACAAAACTCGAACTTAATGGGCCTGCAATAATGTGTTGACGAAGGTGTTGGGTTTTCCCATATGGTGCTATTATTAGAAACTAATTTAAGAGGGACAAGACTTGACATGAAAACCGATGAATCACTGAAGTCTACATCTTCACTCCTTTGCTTGTAGGTGCTTTGTGAAGAAGCTCCATCGAAACCCCATTTACTAATTAACTTCAATCCTTCAGTTGACGAATCAATCTGGGTACCGGTAATTTGAAGAATCTTCTGGACTGTCAGATCCAATAGGGCTTGAAGCTTCACTCTGGCTCCTCTCTCGGTAATTTCTAAATCATGTGGATAGCATCTCTTTTTAGCTTCAAGGAGTTTGTGATACGATGGTAACACTGGAACTTCACAATCTAACAGCGCTTTCCTTAAACACAAGTATTTCCATTTTGACAGGTTCAATGATGTATAAAGACCAAGAGCATGATCTTCATCTAAAGATTTTTTCCTATTTTTCTTAAACAATGTGGCTTGAACAATAGTAACACTATCAGGGTTCTTCGTTATATGATCAATAACACAAGCTAAGTCATTCTTCTTGTCTATCCTAAGTCTTTCGACTAATGCAAAAGTAAGTTCTTCCGGCGAATAGTCCAAAAGAGACTCTGAACGTCTTTTCTTCTGTTTGTTGCTGAGGTCAACAAAAGGCTTCCTAATCTGAACTTCGGTAGATGTGCCCACAGTTGCTGTACTTGATGTCGACGGAATCACAGCTGCTGTAGTATCGATGTCAACTGAAGTATTGTCTGACGATATGTTTTCGATAACTTCATCTTGGGCTTGAAAAATCTCGGATAAATTAACAGTAGTGCAAATTGGCCAACTAATATTTGATTCTAACCACGCAGCATGTCTATTCATGAAAGTCTTCTGATTTCTAGAAGCACTTGCCCATCTGCGATTGATATTACTCATGTAGTTCTTCAAAAAGGTCTTGATTATTTCTAAATCTTCCGAACATGTTTCAACTGGGATATGTAGAATAATAGCTTCATAGAGTCGTGCCCAATTTTTCATGTCTCCTTCAACACGGAGGAACATAAAAATGTCCAAGTTTGTAACAAATGCAGCCATAACGAAACTCACTAAACTTTCACACAGCACGGATAATTGATGTTGCTTCCTCAAGGGTTGAGAAACAAGTGCCTTTAATTGTTTCATGCACAGATATTAATAACAAACACACGCTCGCAAGTAGTGACTGACGAAATTAGTACCACATCTTCAACAGCCAATCAGCGTCGTCGAAATCTCCGGTGGTGGGGGTAAATGATTCTTTTACCACAGGAGTCGTTTCAGTCAGTTACAAATAGGCTACGAATCAGCACGTGTCCTTTATTACATAACTAAAGTTGAAGATTTTTATTAGTACTTTTTATTAAAATAAAATAAACAAATACTTGCCAAATGCTTGAATGCGTATGTTTTAATTCTTATATAATTAAAAAATTATATTTTGAATTCAGCTTAATTGAAAACCTCGATAATAATTTAAAAAAATCCCAATTGAAATTTTAAACTTTGAAGCATCGTAGGCGTCAAGGCCGCAGGGATACGCAAGCAATTTATATGTTGTCGTATTAAGAACAATAGGTACTTACCAGAATATAAGGTTTGCTTGCTACACTTTGATACTGAACGGAGAAAAAAAATAAAATAGATTTTCTCCCATACATTTTTATTTTCAATATTTTTTTTTGACGTGAAGGAGCTGTTTTTTTGAAAAGTTGTAGTAATAAGTATTAATCAGCGTTAAATTTCCTATACGAAACTATTTTTTGTTACGTTAAATATGCATTTTCGATCCTATGTCCGCCTTTTTGAAAACCCGGACCACTGTGCGCCGCCCCGATGACGCCCGATCCCCGTCCCGCACCGGGCGTCATCGGGGCGGCGGAAAGAGGCGGGGGTGGCGGGGTCAAGTCTCTTCTTACGTGGCACGCACTGTACATCATCTGTGAAAATGTCAACAGACTAGCTGTCACGGTTTATGAGATACAGCCTGGTGACAGACAGACAGACGGACAGTGGAGTCTTAGTAATAGGGTCCCGTTTTTACCATGGAACCCTAAAAAAGCACACGAGGGTGTTGCCATGTGGAATGTGAGCTCGGCTGTCGTTGTGCCGATTGTCGTGTCGGCCAATGGCCTACTGGCTGGCCTTCGATCAACATCTCTCGAAGCTCTCTTTAGGCGGTTGGATCAAGGGCCTGAATCAGGAGGTAAGTCTTTGATACGGCTCGCATCGTGAGGAGGTTCCTGTCTCTGATGTCCTCACCACCGGGAGCTTGGACCCTGCTCCCAATACCGGTGAACCAAAATTTTCCAAGATAATAAATTAAATAAAATATACCTATATTTTTTTTTAATGAAACAAAAAATTAAAATATATAAATAAATTGGTTTTGGAAAACAATGATTATATTAGGTAAATGGGACGTCACATACTACCAACAGTATTTATTTATTTAATACTTCAAGCACATAAATGTACAGAGGCGGACTTAATGCCGTAGGCATTTTCTGCCAGTGAACTTTTGGGTGATGCAGAGACAAACAGTGGTAGGTGCAATCATGAACATTGAGGAATAAATATTTTAAATATAAAGATACGCATACAACCATTAAAACTGAATATAATATATACCTAATTATACATATAAATATAAATACAAATAAATACACATAAATAAACTTAATAAAATGAAATAAGACATAATAATATAATGAGAAAATATTACCGTTGTGATGATACTGCCAGCTTCTTGCGAATGTGTTCGCGAACCTTAACTTTAATGGATAAATCGGTTGGTTGCCATCCTGATTTCCTGGGGGAGCGCATTCCACAGAGAGATAGCCTGAACGAAGAAGGAAGAGTGAATGAAATCTGTGCGGTGAGTGGGACATTCGAGAAGACGATTGATTGATTCAATGAATCTACTACACCGTTAAGGTGAAAATTTGCAGAATAGACTGTTCTATAAACGAAATTCTCTCCGAATAACGTAGACTGATGCAGATCGGATTAATTTACGGTTGACTTCCAGTCTAACCCGATGAGACGTAACGAGACAAAGCTCGATTCCAGGAATGAATACCTTCCATGATATAAATTCCATAATATACAGTCTGTTTCAGAATATCTTCCATGATTCCATAAATAGTCTGTTCCAAAAGTATCTGATGAAAATGTAAACAAACGGAGCAGTAAAAGTATTAATTGTGGATGCTAATTTGTAGTACCACTTACAAATTGCGAGCTTAGATTTGAATACTTAAATACTGCTGGCACACAGGCCTCCTCTCTGTGAGGGGAAATGGGCCGTAATCCACCACGCGGGCCCAGTGCGGGTTGGTAAATGTCACACGTCTTCGAGTTTTTGGTTCTAAGACATGCCGGTCTCCTCACGATGTTTTCCTTCACCGTTTTGAGAGCAGTGGTGATGAAATAATTTATTTAAAGTAAAGCGTGTGTCAGGGTTTGAAACTACAACTCGTTAGTCGTAAAGGTGTTTATTTGAAAGTTAAGGTTAATTTCATTACCTAAATATCCTTCGATGATTTCTCAATTACAATTTAATATCATTCAAACAATAATATTTAGAGTAGAAAAAGTAGTTAGATAATAAATTTAAGCCTTCTGAACACAGGTGAATGTGTTACTAATTCCCTTTAGTGAGTAACTTGTATAAGAATTTAGCCTGAGCAAGATTTGTTTACACTTTCACCAGATAATTTTGAAACTGTAGCAATGAGATTCCAGACGAGAAAGATGGAATGTTATGATACTACATAATATATCGAGGGAATATTCCCCCAGGTACATCGGATTAGGTTATTATTATCAAAATTATTGAATTTGTATAACTTTCGCCGGATTGCCTGCTACGTAGGGAAATCAGGTTTATGAAATAAATTTAATTTTAACCGTCTAGCCTTGTTAACTTTCACTGTGAAAATATTTGACTCGTTGATAAATATAGGATGGCAGGGACAACGACCTGTTACCATGGATACATTATATGATTCTGAACGAACCGACGTAAAAATACAACCCAAAGGTTTTTTTTTAATCTGTCAAATCTTTATCTTAACATCTATTTGGATTATTATTAGTACTAATAGTTCAATGAAAGTGAATCACTCAACAGGTACTGTCATTAACTCACAAAATTTTTTAGTGGTCTCTGAACATGGTAAAGATAAAATTGATTGAATTAAGCCTACATCTAACCTATTTAGTTTTAGCTCGATTATGAGTGATTCACGTACATCTTTATTTCGGACACAATCCATCAGCAAATGTTGTACATCCTCGACCTTATTGCACACTGTGCAATTCGGAGAATCGCTCTTTTTCATAAGGAATGCAAACCAAGGGTTACCAAGGGTTCAGCGGGATTGTCCGAAAGGGTTACCGCTGGCCCGGAACATAAAGGGCGAAGGAAGGAACACGGGTGGGTTTTAGTCAGTAAGAGTCTGACACTCCCTTCCGCTCCACCCAGAGCGGGAAGAGTCGTTTGATGATTTCCCATCCTGAAAAAAAAAAGGGTTGTGGTAATTTTTCGTCGGATAATAAAAAACTATGCTGTTGTGTGTTGTTGTTTGTTTTCAATATTGTACATTTTGGCCGGGTAGGTATTGTAGTTTTCTATGAAATAGCTGATATTTTTTATTATAAATAACGAAAAATTTCTTTGTCTACAATCATGTGCTGGATTCACGGTTACCACCACCATTTACGGTTACGGTATCAATAGTTTGAGCGTCGATCTCCCTGGAGATCGACTCTCAAACTGTTGATATTATTCTATCATTATTATTATATTCTATTATCTCTTAGTATTATTATTCAGGGTGGCAGGCCACCCTGTGTAAATATCTAATCGCAAAAGTATCTAATGTCAGATTAAGCTCATACTAAAAACACTTTCTTGCTTCTTTTGAGTCACTAGGAGGTTTATTTACAAGCGTTGTCTAAAGTGAAGTTAATTTACTTAAAGTTAGTAAGTGTTTAACCATACATCTTTAACGTCTTTTAAGTTTGAGCAACGTTTATGAATATAGGGGTATAATGACAGGCATGTGAGTCATTTCAGTTTTGTTTCTGGAAAGGAAATGCACCTTCGGTACCTACCTCTGGTATAAGGGGATGCCTATAGTCGGCGGTGACCATACACCATCAGGTGAGAATTTAAAGGGAATTTTAATAGGTCACCATCATTTGCCTAGCCTTCCCAACTATGCTGGGGTCGGCTTCCAGTCTAACCGGATGCAGGAGCGACTGCTTATTTGACCTTCCGCAACAACAACACGATACACAAATACGACACCCCTTGGTAAGACTGGTTGTCAGACTATCGGGCTTCTGACATCCCGTAACGACCCACGAATTACAGCCGGGACCAACAGCTTAACGTGCGTGCTTGCGTGTTTATAATTTTAATAGATATCATATTTAACTGATAAACAAGTTTAACGATAGGTACCATTAAAAGTATGCTTATATAATAAACAATTTATTAACAAAGGATGTACCAAACATTTTAATGGTAATTATTATCAAAAAAAGTTTGACTGACATTAATGAGCCGTAATATTATATTGTTTGATAGACACCACAATGGAGAAGTTTCATGATGTTGTTAATACTATACATATTCAACGTAATGGTATTAAAATATAGATCAACACTAATAAATCGTTAAAAAATTTTGAAATCCATCAATAAATAACTTAGATATAGATTATTGAAGTGTACGTATTTTAGCACGGAACTTCTGTGGTCTCTGATTCGTCTGTGACGTCATTTGACCTATCCGAGATCGTCACACCACAAATCGTTCAAGTAGGTATTAGTTTCGTAGTCGCGCCAGGGCTCTTGCGCCATTTGTAGTTATTTAGGTATAGTTGTTTTTTTTTTTATTTATGAGTGTATAGTTTTTATTTCACTATAATGGAAGGAAGATAAATGGAAGAAAAATAAATGATTGGGGTTTTTAACTGTCGTGCTTTGACACATGGGAACAATACAACATTTGTTAACGTATTTGTTAACCTCAGTCATCGTGTAATAAACAAAATACGACTTGAACGGCGCAAGTGAATACACACCTATGAATTTGTACGCACTATTGAATGAATGAATTTGTTCGGACGTCACACGCTGGGACGCCACGTGTATATTATTCTTGCAAGCGCAACTTCAAAGGCGCACAACTTTTTATTTTCTAGAGGTATTTTAATGAGTCTTCCACATTTTTGTTTCATTTTACATAAATTTTGATAATACATCCAATAAAAATTGGAATTTTTTTAATTATATCAATTTCTATTAAAATTCATACTCGTATTTAATTATGTTGAAAGTATTTATCACCTCCTTGTACTTAACTCTGGCTAGATAGAATACTGTATACATAAAAGTTGATATAAATGGTTTCTGTACGATACACCATTTTGACCATATTATTCTTAGATAAACCTTTATATCTTCCTTATAAATATTTAACAGTATTTCCTGTGTTTTCACTCTGCTGACCTACCCAACAAATTAAATACTTCGATACCCCGAACTCGACTCTCAAATTATGGTTTAATTTACACGCTTTTTTTTTTTTTATTATATTTCTTACACAAAACAAGTTATTTTTTACAGTTTTTTACTCGCCAAACTTTACAGTTTGATGGCGAGAAGCGCTCGTTTATGAAAACATAACTCAAAATTATAAACTTAACCTAAAATCGAATATAAAACTTACTGCTACATTCTGTCTCGTGAATTTATTTTTCGACAACGACAGACCGACACCAACACAAACAAAATGAATTTCAAACCGGAGTGACCACTGCTGGCCACTCCGGTCCAGAATCTACCGCTCATCAGTCCGACGACGTGTCCGCGTTCTCCAAAAATAAATTCTTTAGCTTAGTCTTTAACACACCTTTGCTTAGGTTAGAGTTATTTCTTAATAATTCTATTTTATTAAATACTTTTGGCACCAAATATTTAGACGTTCTTTTACCGTAATAGTTTGTTATTGTTGGTTGTACTAGTCTTTTCTCTCTCACACTCCTTGTGTTATACTTATTTTTAACATTTACTTTGAATGTATCACTATAATAGTGTTCTAACCCTATCAAATACTCAACTTTCATATCTACTGGCAAGATTTTACAAATGGAGAACAGTTTATCGTTTTAGTATTTCATTAAGTCATTAGCATTACTCATAATGTCAATTAACCATGCACCCATAAGCACCTCGCAGTTTTACCCGCATCAGTTTAGATCCCGAGGGAATATCGGGATAAAATGTATCCTATGTCCTTTCCCGGGATTCAAACTATCTCTATACCAAATTTCATCTAAATCGGCTCAGCGGTTTAAGCGTGAAGAGGTAACAGACAGACAGACACACTTTCGCATTTATAATATTAATATGCATATGTTATTGTTCCTAGGTTCTAAGCAGAGATTATTTAAATTGGTGGTTTTAAGGTATCGTTCACAAAACAATGCAAACTGCGACGAGATTGGCGTCAAGTAAAACGCGCGCGCATCATCCGTCTGCCGCTCGGCAAGGCGCGTCACGGTGACTCGTGGCATACTCTAACAGCTTTCATTTTATTCTTCACCGTTGCTGTTGCAACATACGTGCCGTTTACGCGTGTATCTCTTGGCCACGGAGTTATTGAATAACTCAAGTCTTGGATTCAGTTATTCAATTATACATTTTGCAGTAGCAGCGTTGATCCTGAACCTACTACACGCGACTTGTAACAAATGGCGGATTTCCCATTGACACATCATAATCTTTAAACATAAATTAAACGTTAAATATAATCTCCAGGCAGGCAACAAAGCCAAGGTAATTTATAAAGCGTATTGTAGCCTAAGGATTTTAGGCTTTAAGCTATAGATACTTTAATACTAGGCTTTAGTTGATGGGTACTTAACGGGCCAACTGAGCTTTGTTGTGCAAACGGATAAACTTGCTTTACAATGATACCGTTTGTTAAAGGATTTGATGGTGAATTTATATCTTGACTAAGTCTTTGAGGTTTTGGAGCTTTGTTAAGGTGTTTTTAATTGAGTTGCTTGTGTCGGAGAGAATAATGTCTAGCTTTCTTTTTCAGATCGAGCTTAAAATAATAATAGTAACTTTAGGTTATCGATCAATAGATTTAAGAATACTGTATTTAACGATAGTCCTTATATTTTTGAATAAATTTTATTATTATTTTTTATTTTTATTATTTTACATATCTCGGGACCATGGGGTCTCGGTCCTTTGGAAAGCGTACGTGGGGCCGAAGCCAACTCGCAGAGGCCCCTTAGAAAATTTTAAAGGAATGCGGTACCAACGTACGATTATTCCTGTAAGCACTATGCAAGTACATCCAAGTATTATTATTATCAGTATTACGATGCGACCGTACCTCGGCTCGGAATGCACGTTAAGCCGTTGGTCCCGGCTGTCATTCGTAGATCTTTGACAGTCGTTACGGGTAGTCAGTCTTACCAAGAGTATCGTGTTACCCAGTTACTGGGGTTGTCAGATAGGCAAGCTGGTGTAAGTCAGATAGGCAGTCGCTCCATGTAAAATACTGGAATTTAGCTGCATACAGTCAGACTGGAGACCTACCCCAACAAAGTTGGGAAAAGACTAGGGAGATTTATTATAGTATACGGTCCAGGGCTTCAGACAGTACATATTATAGGTTCACTTCGGTGTCTATTAATCAATTAGTAAATAATTCTTATTTTTTGACAGAAAAATTATCTTTGACACAAATATTAGAACCGTAAAGGACCAAAATATCGATCCATAATATATAATCAAGCTCTAAACAATTGGAGTACCATTCCACATGATAAAAATCTTAAAAGTCAGAAGCATGAAATTTTACACAAAGGTTTCTTCTATAACGAAGGTAGGCACTAAGTCCGCCCAACCCGCACTGGGCCCGCATGGTAGATTACGGACCTCTTCCTCTCACAGAGAGGAGGCCTGTGTCCCCGCAGTGTGAACGTTACAGGCTGATTATGTATATAGCCACTAAGGATGGATTTCTAAAAATTCGTCCCCCTTCAGGGAATGAAGGATGCAAGTTTGTATAGAAGTTCGTCAATTTTGTCGATGCGAATTTCCATGAGGCACTGTATGTCTTGTTTTAAATAATCCTTAACTTCCACTTGCACAGTTTTAATGAAAACAAATGAAATTTATTTGCAAGAATTGTAGCAGGTGCAATCAGCTCCAAAAAGATGTATCATGGACAACGAACCATGTTATTGCCAACAACCTTTGTTCCATAAAATTGATCCACCATATAGATACAAAACGTATTATAAAATTTATTTTAACATGATAGATGTTTATCTATCACCATATGACCAAAACAATGTTCACAGTGCTGTCACTGTGGTTTCCAAAACAAGGTAAACAAGACAACGTCATATGACCTTTAACGAATGACACGTCTTTAACTTCGTTTAATAGAAGAACTAGATTTTTTTTGTCTTCTTCATTTCAGGCTCTGAAATATGAATCATGACGGGACCAAAATGATTAAATCCGTTTTGTGGATCCATTAAATAAAAGCGTACATGTATGTAAAAGAAATCCATATAGGGCTCTCTTCGGCGTCTATCGATCAATTAGCAGGTAAAATGAAAGAGAACCGAGTGGTTTGCAATCCATCAATAAATTCTGGAGAGTGACCGACACTGGCTTGTTTGGGGAAGCGTAAAAGCATGCAGAGTAAAAAGTTTTTATTTGTCATGAAACCATTTATGCAATTTCTTAAAGATACTTACCACACTGACTGCGAGCATTTTCTTTTGTAGTGTGAATTGTAAAAAGAAAAAATAGATTACCCTTCATCATTTGTCAACATTGTATATTGCAGGGCTTCCAATGACAATTGCTCCAATAAGATGAAATTATCATATAGGTAATTTTTTTTTTTATAATTGGAAATGGGTTTGCTCTTGACTCTAATCTAGGTCAGAGATGACAGAGACAAAGTCTACGATGGAGTGAGCTCACCCAGAAGAAGCCTGTTTACCGCGTTCCACTAAAGGAACAGTGATTCAATTTGCTATTTTCATCACGTAAAACAACCACAAGAAAGATGATGCCTGTCAATGCATGAGCAATTTCTGGATAAATTATTATCTAGTATCGTGTTGCACTTTCTTTCTTGATTTTGATGTATTGTTGTTATAGTTTCAAAGATGGTGCCCTGCGTTTGCATTGTTCCAGGTCTCATTGTCTGGTTTAAGTAACTGATATCATTATTTTGTTAAACTTTGTCTGTAATGTAATACTAACATATGTAGATTTAAGACCTTTGTAACAGACAATTACTTTTATGCATGTATAGATGCCAGCACATCAAGCTACTATATATAATCTGTCAAATTTCTTTAATAGATTTTCAACTTTATCGTGAAACCATAAGGTTCAAATTTGATTGGGAAAATTTGACAGTTTCCGGTAGCTTGATGTGCTGGCGTCTGTAATTACACTAGTGTGTACGTTGTGTATGTAATTACTAACAAAATGGATTTAATGATCTGTAAATAAATAAATGCTGATGATGCTATGATTGCATATAACAGAGGCCCTAGCACGAACGTATGACGTAAACCTAACGTGAATTCGAACGATTTTTGAAACGCAAATATTCAAACGAATCTATAGCATTTTAGTTTTTTTTTGCGACAAACACAATCTGTTTCACCCATAGAGGTGGATAAAGTCTAAAAACCATGTAAATATTATGTGCAAAACGAATATTTGCACCTTTAGAATTGTTATAATTTATATTACGTGCGAGCGAACGCGAACGTTTTGCGAGGCCCACTGTATACTAAGTTGGCCTTTCTTGACCCACGTAATATCCATTTCCACGATTATAAAATTAACCCGCATAAATGTCGATCCCGTAGGAATATTGGGATAAAAATGTATGTCCTTTCCCAGGACTCAAACTATCTCTATACGAAATTTCATCTTAATCGGTTCAGCGGTTTAAGCGTGAAGGGGTAACAGACAGACACACTTACGCATTTATAATATTAGTAAGGATTCTTTTCTATTAATAAGGCAATCTTTGGAACTACTAATCCGATTCCGAAAATTCTTTCACTAATGGGAAGCTCCAGTATTACCGAGTGACTTATGATATATTTTACGTTAAAACAAGAAATTTCACGTGGACTAAGTTGCGGGCAGAAGCTAGTAGTACCTATAATGTTTCGGTTCACGAGTTCAGTTAAACTGGTCAATATGCTCTCAGTATATCACTTGAGGACTGGGCACGTAGCCAAGGCCTTGCATAAAATTAAGAGCCAATAGATTACATGGCTGGCTTGGCTCTAGATATGGGTACAGTTTGTGCTCTCCTGAGCCATCTACTAATAGAGTGAATTTAATTTAAAGAATGTGGAGTAAAATTTGACCAAATGGAGGTCGGAGGAAGCCAGGGGAATCCTAACTTCCGAACTATACATATTTATTTATTTAATATATTATATTATTTTAATATAATAATAATATATAATATTTTATTTTTTTATTATAATATTATAAATGCGAAAGTAAGTTTCTTTGTTACCTTTTCACGCCTAAACCACTAAATCGATCATCCTGCATATACGTCGTCAGGTGTACAGAAACGGACATAAGGTACCTTTCATCCCGAAAAAAAGTGCTGTTCCCGAGGAAAACAACAATAACGTTATTATGATAGTAGATGGCGCTACGTGTCTTTCGAATAAAAACAGGACAACGTCTGTCGAGCCAGCTAGTATATAATAAAACCGACAGGTGACTGGAATCAGGCGATAATCCGACAATCTGGCAAAGATAGTTTTTTCATAGTTTTTTCTTTGTTAACAAGCACCTGTCATAAAAATGTGACGATTATGTCTTTTTCTATTGCCAGTTAGATTAAATAGAGCCCAGGTCGCTTCAGAAACATCCAAAACCATGACGGCTGGTGGAAATGGAATAACCCCATTGGGCGATTCGGGGTTGCGATGATCGTGAATTCAAAGCTTCGAGCTGGATACTAAAAAACCGTGAAGCGAGTTTCATTTTATCCTAGGCGGCATTACGTCCACGTGATAATTGTATTGTGAGACAGAAATTGATAAAGTGAAGTAGTTGGTATGTGAGCAACAAAATAAAGAAATAAGTACTTTTTTACTGGAATCTATTTTTCTAATGTGGCTACGCACAGCAGAAATTACTGCAGGACTTAAGTTTTACTATTTCTTGAGCGCTTTTATAAACATAAATTGAAGTAATCCTTTAAGCCTCCTACAAACAGGCGCCACACGCGATATAATCGCGCGCAACACAAAGGCACCGCTCGTTGCGCGACTTTCGGTGCCTTTGTGTCGCGTGTCGTGTCGCGCCTGTTTGAAGGACCCTTTAGTCGTATTTTACCCCATGTGTGAGCAAAGGTTACCCATTTTTATGACAATAGCACTATTACAATAAATTCATAATTTTACTGTAACGAATACCAAATAGTAAACGTTCAACATACGAATAAAAATCATTAATCACATTGCTTAAGGGGCTTACATGACCTAAAGCGCGGTCACTATCGGACTGCATAGAAAAGAAAGAGAAGCGCGATGACACAACGCTGGTAATTTATTGAAAAATATGAAGCAATTATTTAATTACAAAAAATCTATTGTTTGGACTAAAAAAATTTAAACACTAGTATTTTAGCATATTGCTTGTAGATTATTTTGACATAAAATCAGAATGATTGTATGTATATAAGTATGGTTTTTATTGTAAAAAGAAAGTTTTTAGAGGTATCTTCATGATTTTTTTCTATCGTATCAAATTAGTTGTATTATGTTTTCAACACACTATATTATATCTGGCAGAGTATTCTATTCTATTCTGGCATATATACTGAAGAATATCATATATTTTTCTGATTTTGTTTACTGTTGTCGATCATATTATACTTTTATTGTTTCTAAAACTTCTTACGTTTTTTGTGTTTACGTCCTGTAAGCCCCTTAACAAATAAAAATAAACTTTACGACGAGTTTATGGGGAAGGAAAAAAACTAATAAGACTACGGACTATGTTTGCTCTGGGGACTAAGGAATTCATTATGGAACCACATATTTCTAACTGGAATTAAAAAGAAAATTATTTACGTTTTTAAAATAGAAAATCCAGACTAGAAATGTGAACTTTGTTGAGAAGTAATAGAAAGAAAGAAAATTCGTTTATTTGCGGTAAACATGACGCAATAAAGAACATAAACACAAAAAAGAAAGAAGAAAGGGTTGGGGGAAACATGCGTCACATCCACACAAAACGGCTATCGCTCAGCATTATGCTGCGACCCTATGCAAGACAGAGCCCCAGCGCTAGTTTTCAGCGACAGCGGGCGCTGACGTAATGACGTCGTCCGGTGCAGCAAACAATTATTAGGATGCTAATACTTAATGAGCCTAGGACATGCCGGTTTCCTCTCGATGTTTTCCTACACCGTTTCGTGAGCAGTGGTGATGAAATTAAATACACAAAGTGAAGTGCCTGCCTTGGTTTGAATACACGACCTACAAATCGTAAGTCGAACTCGTGAGTTGCCCTGAGAAGTAATAGTAATTTATTTCCAAAACTTCAGTACACGGTACATTAATGAGGTCTCCTGAACTTGGACATCCTGTATGACAGGGGTCGAGGTAAACTTGTTAGGCGGGTATTAATAATGTCTCATCTTATTTTGTAGAAATAGGTCGTTGTTACATTGATAGTATACAAATACAACACTAGCTGACCCGGCGAACTTTGTACAGCCCCACCAGCCACTCTGCTCCCGCTTTTTAAATCTCTGATATCTTCTAAGATATTCATTTTAATGATATACTGTAAAGAGTAATTTTGATCTAAATAAAATGCACAACTATTCAATGTATTTAATTGGACAAGGAATAATACTGTATTGTTTAAAATAGCTTAGTAAATAACCCATTTTTTTTTTGGAATATGTAAAAGATTAATGGTTACTGTGGGTTATCCTTAGGAGATAAACATATACCATCGCAGACTTTCTTATCGATCTTTTCAATATATACATTTCCGTACTACATTAATTTGATGTACCTCGTAAGGTTTAGTCAGCGTTTGCAATGTAAGCGCACAAAAATAATGTTTGTTACGACATCATAATACAAATATTTTAAATTCTCGGCTTTTCTTTACTATAATATGCAAAAATTACAAATCAACCTTCCTTTTGAATCACTCTATCTATTGCTGGAAACTGTGTTAAAATCCGTTGCTTAGTTTAAAAGATCTAAGCTTACAGACAGCGGGAGTGATTTTGCTTTATACTATGTAAAGATAAAAATATGGTTACTGTGGATTATCCTTAGGAGATAAACATATACCATCGCAGACTTTCTTATCGATCTTTTCAATATATCATTTCCGTACTACATTAATTTGATGTACCTCGTAAGGTTTAGTCAGCGTTTGCAATGTAAGCGCACAAAAATAATGTTTGTTACGACATCATAATACAAATATTTTAAATTCTCGGCTTTTCTTTACTATAATATGCAAAAATTACAAATCAACCTTCCTTTTGAATCACTCTATCTATTGCTGGAAACTGTGTTAAAATCCGTTGCTTAGTTTAAAAGATCTAAGCTTACAGACAGCGGGAGTGATTTTGCTTTATACTATGTAAAGATAAAAATATGGTTACTGTGGATTATCCTTAGGAGATAAACATATACCATCGCAGACTTTCTTATCGATCTTTTCAATATATCATTTCCGTACTACATTAATTTGATGTACCTCGTAAGGTTTAGTCAGCGTTTGCAATGTAAGCGCACAGAAAGAATGTTTGTTACGACATCATAATACAAATATTTTAAATTCTCGGCTTTTCTTTACTATAATATGCAAAAATTACAAATCAACCTTCCTTTTGAATCACTCTATCTATTGCTGGAAACTGTGTTAAAATCCGTTGCTTAGTTTAAAAGATCTAAGCTTACAGACAGCGGGAGTGATTTTGCTTTATACTATGTAAAGATAAAAATACATCCATAATAAAATCACGCCTGTAATCGCCAAAGCGTACGGCAGAGGTGTACGTAGTATTGTGTATTTTTGAAGTGAAAACTTCTTTAGCGGCGCTGTGTACTTTTTTTGGAATGGGTAAAAACTTCTAAATTCGCGTCAGGTCACGTGACCCTGATCGAAAATTCGTAAGACGTTAAACGTCAGACGTAAAACGTAAGACGCGCGTTGTTGAGGACAGCGCCATCTATGCACATCGGGAAGAACTACGAGGGCCTCGCGTACTAACGTCAGACGTAAAACTTAAGACGCGCGTTGTTGAGGACAGCGCCATCTATGCACATCGGGAAGAACTACGAGGGCCTCGCGTACTAACTACGTAGGCCTCGCGTACTAACTACGTAGTTCATCCAACAACGACGAGATGGCGCTGAACCACGGATATATAACTGACGACGAGCAAATCTGAATAAATTCCTTTCACGAGAAGAATAAACCAGTCACTTTGGTCATCATACCTGATTTGCAAAAAACCCTATAAAATAAGGAACACACCTTAACACGCGTGTTTTGTTTATAAGACGATTCACAAAATACACTCGTAATTGTTCAAGTTTTCACTTCTGTCGGCACTACCGGAGTGCCAGTGTTTTTTTATTTTATTTTTACTTCATTGTATGCTGCATCGGTCGGTGTCATCACGTCAACGCCGCCGGTCGTCGACCAGTGGGCTCTGTCTCGCATAGGGTCGGAGCATTATGCTGAGCGATGGCTGTCTTGCGTGGACGTGACGCATATTTTCCCCCAACTTGTTCTTTTTTTGTGTTTGTGTTCTTTCTTTGCGTTATGTATTCCGCAAAAAAACGTATTTTCTTTCTATTTATTCTTTGTTTAGTGCACCCACAATAGTGGTCGAGCTTATTGTCATAAACTAGGCACACAGACCGACTCCGACTAACTCCGGACTCCAGGCTGAAAAAAACTAGTATTCGACATTATCCAGTTGAAGCATGACCACTGAAGGGCATGGATGAGACTCTACCAAACATCTTCACAACGATCAGCGCTGCGCTTCTTGCATCCAGCGGAGTTCCGCGACCTTCACCAGGAGAGCGGTTCACCTTGTGGGGGTGCTTCTTCTAGTATATAGCCGCTACTCAAGAATTTTTCGAACCCAT
The DNA here is from genome assembly GCA_963855955.1 of Luperina nickerlii. Lineage (NCBI taxonomy): Eukaryota > Metazoa > Arthropoda > Insecta > Lepidoptera > Noctuidae > Luperina > Luperina nickerlii. The sequence goes on from OY979678.1 coordinate 18,279,351, forward strand.
TATTCATCCGTAAAAAAAATTAACGGTAAAGGTTATCATTCTTCATCATTCCGTTCCGATACAGGCTCACATAGTTTCTGAATCAGGGGTTGAATTTCAGTGTCTCTACTTTCCCTTGTTATTTATTTTCCATACCAGTTATCCAAAAAACTCTGGGAATAAGAGACTCTCTAGTAAATAAATCAATAAAAATAAATGATTGATCTTCTGGAATCCGAACAACGAATCATCCTCAATTGCTACTAAGTTTTGTCCCCCAATTTCAGTTCAATTTTTTTCGTTCCGATAGTCAGACAATCAAATCATCAACATTATGCAGGTAAATTGATCAGAAAAGTTATATAAAATGGGGTGCTTGCCGAAATGTGAAGGTTGATGAAGACATTCAATGTTTTCGAAGTCGATTTGAACACCATTTTCTCCTTTGTTCACGACGGTTTGGGGATAATGTAAAGTGGAAATACAGCTTACAGGAAATTATGGAATGTTACTGAAGGCACGTAATATATTTTCGTTAACTTATGTATTGTATCTAGTCTCTTTTCAGCACGGCAGAAACTATTCTCATGTACCTAGATGTTTTTTGCCATTAAGGCCTGCTTTGGATCTCAATAGTATGATATATGTATATGTAGGTATAGATGTACATACAGGTAGTTCGAGCCGATACGAGAGAAGTAGTTTATAAAACTCAGTTAACAATTTCACTGTTTGTATGTTAAATGCAATGCACCGAAGATCTATTTTGGCCCATCCGTGGATGATATGTGATGTTATATCATAATTATCGTATAATTATTAGCAATAGATCATGAGATCAGAAGGCCAATTCTCGTACTTAAAAAAAAACGGTTGAAATCAAACACATAACCCTCCTTTTGGGCTTCGCCGCAGTCGGGTAATTAGAATGCGAACGTTTTTAAAAACACGAAAGTTGCCCCTCTGGTATATTGATTTCGTGCAAAAGCGATGGCGCAGCGGTGTCTTTTAGTCTAATATCCGCATATCGCACCTCCAATAAAATAGGATTTCAGGTTGTTTTTCAGGAACATTGAAAAACCGCGTATGCCATTAAACATATTTTTTGTAAGCTTTTCAACTATGTATAATTTTGATCACATAATAATAGTGCAAGAATAAAGACTGATTAACAAATCCGTGAGTATATTTTCGCTTTTCTAAAAATCTAGGTTTTTCGAGTTGTAACCTATTTTATCGCAAGTTTGATATTATAATTGCATATGTTTTTTTTGTGTTATGATAAGTCTGTTATGTCCCACTGCAGTGCAAAGGCCATACCTTTCTTCTTTACATTTTTCTCTGGCTTTAGGGGTCTAACTCGTCTCGTCCTATCCTTCTAGGTATAGCGTCACTGGTTCCGGCTGTCATTGGTGGATCTTTGACAGTCGTTACACGTCTTCAGAAGCCTGAAAGTCTGACAACCAGTCGAACCAAGGGGTATCGTATTATCCAGCAACTAGGTTGTGAAGGTCAGATAGGCAGTAGCTCCATGTAAAATACAGGTAATCAGCTGCATCCGGTTGGACTGGAAGCCGACCCCAACATTCTTTGGAAAAGGCTAGGCAGATGATGAATGTTTCCACTGCTGAGGCTCAGATCTCCTCTCTGTCCAACACTATATCATCATATAAATACAATATAATGTTATCTATGCCACGCGAGCCCAGTTCGGCTTGGTAGATGTCACATTTCTTTGAACATGATTGAATATGAATCATGATTTATACGGTACATGCAAATTCGTCAGGAAATACGTGAACTTTTTCACAACCCGCAGCGATAAACATACCGACCGATCTATCAGATATAAACATTTATGTAAATGTTACCCACCTCGCGCACGAAACTACATTCCAAAAAATATTTAATAAACTACCAGAAGCAATAAAGGATGAAACATTTATAAAGAAGCTCAAGCAAATATTAATTTAATTAAAAAAAGCACTCATTAATTAAAATAGTTTAGTTTATTTATTAATAATTATAAAAATTACATGTCAAGTTTTGAATAATCATACTACAAGAAAAACGAATACATACATGATAAAAAATTGTATTGAATACAAACAGACGCCACACACAGTTTGTCGTCTAGATACAATCACACATACATAATAGATAAATATTATAATATGATAATATATTTTTCAACACACTTGCTCGAAAAATGCATTTACAAAGCCTGTATACATTGTTCGAAAGTTAAAAATTACGCACCATACAACGGAACGTGCGGTAAAATAGGTACTCTCACCTAAGTACCTATTTTACGGCATATCCCGTTGTATAGCACCGTGCGTTTTCTTTAACGGTTTTGTTTTAATTTCCATAAAAAAAATTATAAAAATTCCACCAAAGAGTTTTACATTATGAGAATAAACAACCTGACTGATCGAACCTCCTTGGAAGCGCTTTTGCTCAATACGTTGTCTCACTTTAATACTAAAGAGTAAATGAGACGAAAGATTTAGTTCTAATTTTCACCACGTGCATGTGGCGCCATTTGCAAATTCACGCCATTTTCATATTAGAAACTTCAAAAATTGTTGCGACTTTCCCACTGTTAAATAAAGTTTATTTAATTACATACTGTACTGTTTTCTCGAAAATGTGTTGAAAAACATTGTATGATACACGTGCAGAAATTGGTATTTACAAACTCGTGACTATGGTAAGCCCTCGATTTCGTCTCGGGCTTACATTCGTCTACTCGTTTGTAAAAATCAACTTACTCCACTAGTATCATAAATATTTATGATACTAGTGCGGTAAGTTGGGGTAAGCGGGACGCCCCACAGCTAGATGGTTGACGACCCTAAAAAGATGACTGGGAAGGACTGGACGCAGAAGGTGGAGGATAGGGTTGTAACGCTGCGCGCCGCCTGGGAGAGGCCAATTTCCAGGAGTGGACCGCAGTAGGCTAAGTAGATTTCATTGAGGGCTACTTCGCTATCATTTTATGCGGAACATTAAAATCGAAACACTATTTGTTAGATTAAATCTTTTGTGTTCACTGAACACAGTGATCGCAAGGCAAAATAAGGTATTTAATATGTATTATGTCCATATTCTATTCATTCAAATATTATTTTGTTCCTATCTCTCATTCAAAATTAGGTACATTAAAATGGCCTAGTAGATTTATAATGATAGGATATAGATATTACCCATATGGAATATCATTAGGTTTTTCGTAGCTTGTCATTATGTTCGAGCGTACGTTTGTTTCGTTTATTATTTTGGTTCTGTGTGGCGCATATTGCTATAATGTAAGTAGGTACTTAGATAGGGTAGCAGTGGCAGCAACCGGTTACTATGGATTTAGTACATGATTCTGAACCGAAAAATTTCAACCCAGGGGGCGTTGTAAGTTTTTCGTCGGTTCCCTAAAGATAGATTGCTGTATTTAAATAATATATCAATGGCTGTTCCATACTTTTTGATAGTGCAGCTTTTTACTTTTGTAGGAAACACCTGATTTGTCTTTGTCTAAATCATGTGCTGAATTCATTGTTTCAGTTTTCGTCCCTGCCACCCTGTTTTAACCTCCATAACAAAACTACTAACTGGCAATGTGAAAAGGACAATGAACAAAAGTCGTACCAAAAAGTCTCATGCATCAAGTTCAAAATATAATAGTAATTATTATAGACATTATGTGACGGGGATTTGATACAGCATGGTACGAGATTCCATACATCCATGAGCATTGTCCTTTGAATCAATTCGTGTATACACTTTTAATAGGTACACGTGAACGACTTCTTGCAAATTTCCCAAACTATCACTGCCAAAAAGTCAATTTAGGCAATAGTTTAAAAACAAACACACAACATCACACCTATAAGTCAATGATCACACCTCTTTTTTTAGTTTGTGATCTTCCTGTAGGAGTCGCAATAAATACTTTTTCTTTCTTTCTTTCTTTCTTTAGACATATATCGCCAGTTATCTTTAAGTCCCATGTAATAGAAGGCGAGCTTATTACCATAATCATTTCACCTAAAGACGTCCACTGCTGGACAAAGGCCTCCCCCAAGCACCTCCACTTCGACCGGTTCTGTGCTTCCCGCATCCAGCGGATTCCTGCGGCTTTCACTAAGTCTTCGATCCACCTTGTACCTCCCACAAGGTGGATCGATAAAAATATACTAGTCGTTGTCATTTGTACCCGTGTGTAAACACGTCCACTGCTGGACATATGCCTTCCCCAAGCACCTCCACTTCGACCGGTTTTGTACTTCTCGCATCCAACGAGTTCCTGCGGCCTTCACAAGGTCGTCGGTCCACCTTGTGGGAGGTCTTCCAACGCTACGTCTTCCGAGGTCGCCACTCTAGAATCTTTCTGCCCTATCGGCCATCTATTCTGAAGGCCAATTCTCGTAATTTAAAACGTTCAAAATCCAGTCGCAGTCTCATCTCAGCGACAAACAAATGTCAAAAACTTGTCAAAATGTAGGGAAATTTGAAGTATTTTTTGACAGATTGAGACTGAGATCAGACTGTGAACGTTGTTAAAATTAGTAGAAATGCCCCTCTGGTATCCTTCAGCCTGCTATTAAGAAGGTCCTGATGGAAAAACCACATACACTTTGCTGGAATTGGGAATCAAACTCAAAATTAAAATCCTAAAAAACTGTAAGTATTACTGACATTTTTTTTTCAGTGTCTCACTATCATACCCGAACGTGTAATAATAAAATACGTGAATGATAAATACGTCTCCAATGTTTCGGTAAACGTTCGGAGGTCAAGCAAGAGAGGGCAGTATGTGTTCAACATGAAGCTGATTAACAAAACAGTATTAGGAAATAACGTTACGGTAAGAATTTCTGATAAAATAATTACCTATGAGCTTTTAAGAAAGCACTAATTTTCAAAGGGAGGTACTCCAATTATGAAAGAGTGAACAAACTTGATTTTATTACATTACCCTGCCATGCCAATTTCAAGTCAAGTTACTGCGTCATTGTGTGTTCTAACATTGGTTCTGACACACAATGACGCAGTGACTTGACTTGATTGCCATGGAGACGCTATAATAATGTGTGACCTCACTCTTCTCAGTGTTGACTCTTTTTCGCGTGCTTAAGGTCATAAGCACACGTATCAAACCAGAAAAGGATCGACACCGTATCAACTCGAGCCGTTCAGTATTCTTTGTATGAAACTGCCTACTGCAACGCACACTAATTGGAATCGTAACGTAATCGCTTCGCGTCGGGACAAGCTCACGAACCGCGGAGCGGTGCGTTACGGCTCGTCGTCCCCGCGTTTACGTCTCTCCGCACCCGAGCTTACGTATCTTCGTCCACCCTTACCCCTTTCACTCCTCCGGCCTGCCTGCTGCCACATCAAGCAGCAGTCGGCGAGCCGTCAGCGCGGCGTCGCTTAGCCGTAGATACGGTGCCGATCCTTTTCCGATTTGATACATGTACTATGACCTTTTTTTATGGTGGAGAAATGCTCATGCATACTGCACTACCACGGGGAGATAGTGCAGTTATGTGGGACTCTAACCCACTAAAACTCCACGGTGTCCTCCTCTGCCGCTTACGGCGGGAACACGGGCACGCGTTAGCACGCATCCGTGAACCCGCCGCGGCTGTCCGTTGCCGGACCCTCCTCTGGGGAGTACTCCCCATCACCGGCGCACCAGAACACATAGCACGCCGTGACCACCCCAGGGACCAAACCAGCACATGGGTGTTAGACGACCCCGTGTCTGGGCACCCTTGGTCCGCCTGCGACGGGTCAGGTCATTGGCCCCGCCGCCTGCCAATTTTCTGCTGCAGAGGACAGGGAGAGTGGCCAACGTAATACCAACACTCCTCCTCCCCTGCAGCCCCACCGCGTCCGCCATCACACGGTGGCGACCTCGTCAAGGCCGCGGAAGGTAGGGAGCGGCGCATCGCAATACCGGCACTCCTCTCCCGTCGCGGCCTACAACCCTTAGACGCGATGCCCCCGATACGACATCGCGGCCCGCCTCAGTTGCGATGTCGCCCAAGCGGCACCGCAACCTACTTTTGGCCGCTACGTCGTTGGCTTGTCAGCAAAAGTCCTGACGAGCGGCCCCTCCTCGGGTTCCTCTTCGCTTCACCGTGGGTGTCCAAGCCACGCTTACTAAACCCCCCGGCTCGATAATGCGGGAACCCACCGGGGGAAATGTACTATGACCTTAAATCTCTGTTGCTTTACTAGTTCCACGTGGCCGTATATGAACACAGTAGCAGATACAATCAGTATGTTCGCACCCTGATGGAGTTTCACTACAAGTTGTGTGATTTGGTGCTTCGCGACATATTGATTGGTCATATTCTCCGAAAACATGGTATAACAGAATGTCCTATTTTACCGGTAAATATAAAATTGCTTAATTTTTTTCAAGTTTTATTTCTATTTCTTCTATCGTAATTTTCGAAATTTCCATTAAAGTTTTCGTTTTCGTTGTGGTGACATTGACGAATACTGTCAATTCTAACAGTAATGTAAAAGTATTTTTACTATTTTATTATTGTTCTTTACAGGGTCCTATTGCAGTGGCAAATATGTCATTTAGTGGAGACTTCCCATTTACCGTATTATTTGACAAAGGCAAGTTTGATGCAACCTGGAAGGTAGGGTCTACCGGTGAAGTAATGGGCTCTCTTGATGTATTTGTGGGTTTTGTAAAATCATAATAACACAAATAGCTGTAAGAGAATTAAAAATATTCAGCACATGCATAGGACATTTTATTTATTGAAACCTTAACGTTCTTTGGACCAAAGGAATCATATATAATATTGATATAGTTAACCGGGTGGTAATCATCACTGTTACTAAAATATTCTTTTATTCGAGGAAACATAATTTTAAAAGCTAACAGTATTAAAATAATAATAATATGCACAAGTATATAAAAATGAAACGTGCCCAAAAGACTGGCAGCATTGCCACGTTGTATGGCAATGCTGATTCTTTGGCAAAAAAATTGAGCCAGCCCTCTGGTCACGTGAAGAGTCGTCCAACCGCTTGGTGATGTCTTGAGTGGGCACTCGGGCCTCATGGCCCTAGAGTTGCAACCCCAAACCGCTCAAAAATATAAGTTCCAAAGAGATTGGAGTATTTGCGCCGCTTGAGGTTTTCCGCACCTGCAGCAGCCGCCCCAGCACAGCTCACCTTGCTTGTAAGATGGGATGGCGCAAGGGTGTCGACACACGTTGCATCCCACACCAAAGGCCTATCAACCTTCCAAGGCATTATGGTCATTCCGTCTAGTCTCTTCCCATCTTCACGTGCCAAGCCATTGGGTTCTAAAACAGCTGGCATCCCGGCGGTGACAAGAGCACGACGGATGATGTCATTGATGTTGGTATGCCATGCTATCCGGCCTGCGTTTTTACTGCAGGATAAGCCATGGTGTCCGAGGCAGTCGACACCTTCACCGCATTGGCAGCGATGCGGAGCCACGCAAGGGGCGTCCAGACGCAGACAAGTAGCGAGCCGGAAGGTGGAGTCACCCAGCAAAGTGCCTATGTTGGGTGACGGTAGCGCCTGAAGCCAGAGGCCCGACTCCCACTCACCCACAGCCAGTATGCGGGCACGCTCAGCAGTATTGGTGAACGTATTAATAAGATTATTCCGTACCAACCTGCAGAGCGGCTCATCCCACTGCTTCTGGGAAGATGGGTTCGCGGGCCGATCTGTATCCGGGCAAGCCATTTTCTAGGAGTTCACCGCGTCGGCTAAGCACGGCACTTCAAAATCAACCAGACAGGGGGCTAAAATATTCCCAGTCAACTTTTCGGCGCCGTGGACAGAGGACAGGAACAAGCGAATACTGGATATATTGCGGATTTTTAAAATTTTTCGTAATTTTTTCACTGTTACTTAATTTGGAATGGGGTGCTCCATCTCGAAGAGATGGTTCCCAGCAGTTGGAACATTATAGGCTGTTCATGCTAAAACAAATTGTAGTAGGTAGTTATTTAAAAAGTATAAATGTTACTAGAATGTACTGTAAGTTACATCATAAAAATATACTCGACTAATTAGGCAAAATATTTTTATTTTGGTTTGAAAGTCAACACTATTTCCCCTCTGGCCATGATGATTCCTGTTGAATTGTCCGTGGCAGTGACTTCCAATTTACCCTTTTCGAAAGGCCAAACAGAAGGAATATCGGTGTTCAAATTCACGTTCTTCAAGGAAATTTTGCCCTGCAAAACAAAAATCCATTTCCATTGAAGAGCAAATAAGAGCTATTTTAGAGTGATACTGAAAACCCGTTAAATGAGTTCGCTCTACATACGAATTCCTTTGGTGCACTTTACTGCAGAAGATCGGACAACAAGTACAAAGTGCAACCAAAACAACAGTGCACTAAGTCTAATGTCTGATGGTTTGTAAAGAATTTAAGTAAATATTAATATGGTGTGGTGATTTAGTCACCTGCATCCATCAATTGATGTCTGTGTCGGGGTGGTGATTTTACCCGTCCTATTACAAATGAACTAACTAAAACATGGACTCGAATGGATTTGGGCGGGACACCTGGCGAAGCGCAGTGATGACACGTGGAGTAAGGCTGTGACAGAGTGTTGTCCAAGACCTAGAAGACGAGATGTTGGTCGTCTTGCGGCGAGCGACGAGCGGCGACGACATTATTGCCATCGCAGGTAAAACCTGAATGAGTTTGGGGATTGGCACAAGAAAAAAAGGCCTATACCCAGCAGTGGGTGCATGTGATGATGATGATGACCTAAAAACATAGTTAAATAAAAGCTCATAAAATCATTTTGTACAAGCTACTACAATCTGTCAAATTTCTTTAACAGATTTTCACCTTTATTACTAGAGTATAAGGTTCAAAGTTGATTGGGAAAATTTAACAGTTTTGGGTAGCTTGATGTGCTGGCGTCTGTACGTATGCATCGAAATAATCTGGCTGGTGATTAAATCGCCACTCTGTATACGAGTAGACCCATAACTTTGATGAAAGTAAATAATTACTAGCTGCGTCCCGCGGTTTCACCCGCATAAGTTTCGATCCCGTGGGAATATCGGGACAAAAAGTAGCTTATATGTTAATCCAGGGTGTCAGCTACCTCCATACAGAATTTTAGCAAAATTAGCCGTTTGAGCGTGAAGAAGTAACAAACACATAAACACACACACACTCACAAACTGTCGCCTTTATAATATTAGACTTACCGGAGGTATGGGACACGTTGACAAGCCAGCCTTCCTTACAATACTGCCAACGTAAGGATCCGTAAGTATTAGATCGCAAGCTACGAAATGCATCTCCACGAAAGAGCGCCTGAACTCATTGTGCAGGTACTCGAAGAAGATCAGGTCGAGCTGTAGAAGAAAAAGTTCGTTATAACAAATTCTTTTACATATTAATATTTTAAGACTGTTAGCTTTTTTGGGATGTAAATTATTATCTTGGAAATAAAACGTTAATGACTAACTAACTTACTGTTACGAGCTTGGGGTTCGCGACAATAAAAACTGCCGATTTAATAACCAAAAATTGACACTTTAATCAACAACACTAATTACAACTCAAACACACTAATTATGAAACACTATTTCACTACTGATCACTCTTAGTCGCACTTGAATATCGCTTCGATGTACTCGCTTCTATCGCTTATTTAAAACTATGTGTCTCGCGGCTCATACCGGCCTTATATAGTGCCGCAGAGCTAATGAACATCTAGAACGTTCGAGTACATACCGGTCCCGACTGACTCGATGTCGATAGTTCTCGGAATTTCTAGGACCTTGACCCTACTAATTCTGCTACCCGATACTAGATGGCGCTAGTGGTAACTAGTGTCACCATGTACCAGGCATCAATTGTGGCGCGCAACATTACTATACAAATAAATACAAAAACAAAGGACACTTAGGCGTCGAAGTATTCGTCCGTATCGCTGTCATCCGGAAATGTGCCCAGAAGACTGGCAGCTCTGCCACGTTAATTGTTTAAGACTTGAATTTTACTGAGCACAAGCCTACAAGCCCGGTTTTTGAAGTGAAAACTGTTTTAGCGGCGTTGTACACTTTTTTTGTAATGGGTAAAAAATGTTAAACTCGCGTCAGGACACGTGACCTGATCGAAAATTCGTAAGACGGATGGCCGTAGCCGGTACCGCGCGTGTTTTGTATATAAGATGATTCACAAAATACACACGTAATTGTTCAAGTTATCACTTCTGTCGGCACTCCCGGAGTGCCACTGTTTTTTTTTACCCTAATCTTTTAAGGGGTCACTATGCTTATCATTATGAGCAATTTTTACTACGGAATCAACGCTGATATCTCGAATCCACACCTGTCTTCTTCTTCATCGTATCGCACGACAGTTATTAAAATTGTAACGGTATCTACAACGCCACAAGCAAACAACGCGTCATACTGACGTCACGCAAAATCCTGCATCGCGCAAGCAGAGTTTACCGCGCAACTAGCATAGATACGACGGCCCGACATGAATCATTGGGCAGTTGCCCGCCAGACAAAACACCCGTCTGATCGGAGGACCCTCCCTTTTCTATGGACGTTGAGTGAACTTGTGTAAAGTTCACTCATATCTCTATAAAATCTTGCGGGCCCAAAACTTCGCCACTTCCATTGCGTTATCAGTGGCAGCGCTGCGATCACTTTGGCTGCATGTTTTGGGGCACAGAAGGCAGGATAAGAGGAGCTATTCACTATCTACTACCAAAAGACCATTCCTGGAGGATGTTACCTTCCGTGGTCCACTTGGAAGTCTCTGAACTGTCTCCGAACCCAAGTGGAAAGGTGTAGGTTGAATCTCGTTTGGGGTCTCGTTTCAAAGTGGGGCTATCTCGTCAGAATGGCAGCAGGGAATCTGAGTCACAAACTATGCTCCATAGCAAAAGTTGTTGTGTAAAAGAGTACAATGACCGCTTAAGAGGTTTGCAGGTAGAACGTCCTCAGGTCAGGTAGGGAGCCCATGTTTTCAGACTGGCTAGTCGGTATAAGCTGGATGAAACTAGCCGAGGATTGAGTTAAATGGTGGGTGATTGGAGAGGCAGATGTCCAGCTGTGGACTGCTATAGGCTGCTGATTATATCGATAATATTTGATGACGAAAAATATCAGATAGTGCCGCAGTACTAACTTTCTCCTAAAGAATTAATCCGTCTGACGGAAGAAGTTTTCCATGACTTTGTTTCTAGCCAGGTTCCAGGATTTTCGTTTTATTGTGCAGAAAAATTGATATTAAAAAAAAAAATATATATTCAGACCGGAATAAATCGAAAGCACTGCAGGACTTGATTTCAAGAGGAAATCAAATCCTCCAGTTAGGACCAAACTTACGGAGTGATATTTTGTCGAACCCGACATTAATAATGCAACATTGTACGTGGTTCGCAAGATCATTGCTACATACATTCTACGCGGGTTGCGGAATCATTTACTGCTGCGGCTGCCATGGCGTTTGTATTGTTCCGGGGACGTTTGCGGATAATAATATTAATGGTTTTGCCGCCATTGTTGGCAATAGATGTGCATCCCTGGTGACGCGTGTCCACGGCGTCGCCAACAATATTCTCAGTGTATTCGCAGCTCGGTGGGATACCTCGATGTTGCGAAGGTGGAAGCAAAGCAATTTCACGCTGAATTTCAATTGTAAATAAAAGCAGTGTCTGTGACTTACTAACAATAGAAGTTTAGTAAAATTGTTAGTAACCCTATGGATTCCTGGCTGAAATAAAAGTTTTCTATTCTATTCTATTGCTACATTCTACGCAGGACTCGGGATCATAGCTACATTCTACGCGGGACGCGGGATCATGGCTACATTTTACGCGGGACGCGGGAGCATGGCATCATTCTACGCGGGACACGGGATCCTGGCTACATTCTACGTGGGACACGGGATCATGGATTCTACGTGGGACGCGGGGTCATGGCTACATTCTACGTGGGACGCGGGATCATGGCTACATTCTACGCGCGTCGCGTTCATGGGAAAACATTGCATCGTGAGTTTGGTCCCATAAGCCTTACCATCACGTTGTATCCGATATCCAATTTGGATACGAACTGAAGATTAGCCACATAATCACCTCCTCTGCTAATACGTCTGACAGATGCAGACACGTTAGTAAAATACGTCTCATTCACATAAGTTATTGAAGCCCGCTCTGGTATTATTTTGAGGCACTGAAAAATATATATTCAGAGTTAGTCCTTGCTTCACACTGGTGCAATCAAATACGTAATGTGGTCACATGTCACAACATTGAAATTTTTGTTTTATATATCAGTTAAATATTTATGTATTAAACACTTATCTGAACAAAATCTCTAAATGATGGTGAAAACCGCATTATGTAGTTAGTCTAGAAGAACTCAGCGGCCAGACAGACAGACACGAAATGCAGCTTAATTTTACTTTTATAGATAACCAAAAGTAATTGCCTGTAGCTTGCTCCAAATGTCAATCATTTACCTAGCCTTGGGGTCGGCTTTAGTCTCACCAGATGCAACTGAATACCAGTATTTTAACTTTACCAGTATATATTTTTTTAAAGTGCTATCTGTCCTCCGAAGCCCAGTTACTGGGTTACCCCTTGGTAAGACTGGTTATCAGAATTTTGGCGATACCCCTTGGTAAGACTGTCAGAATTTTGGAGCTTCTGACGACCCGTAACGACTGCCAAAGGTCCACGGGACCAACGGCTTAGCATTATTACTTAGCCACCAGCTCCCAATGCAGCAATGCTATGTAGGCCACAATTTTATTATAAATTATAAAAAAAATTGTGTTTTTAAGTACTTCTTTCTGTACATATGAACATCATTATATAGCTTATGTTCATACGGAATAATGTACAGATGCCAGCACATCAAGCTACTACAATCTGTCAAATTTCTTTAATAGATTTTCAACTTTATAGCTAAACCATAAGGTTCAATGCTGATTGGGAAAATTTTACAGTTTCGGGTAGCTTGATATGCTGGCATCTGTACCTTTCAAATGGTGAAATATTTTTTTCGACTGGTATACAAACTCACAAAATACGCTCTTTCTCTTTATAATATTAAGTTTAGGCTAGACTGAAATTAAAATGTTTAAAATAGAAAAAAAAAATGTATCCAAAAGAACTCACATTATATGCAAACGTTAGATGAAATATGAAAACCAAAACCAACTTCTTGTCACCGTTCATTATGCACGGTAACACAAAAATTGTTAGGTCAACATTTGTATAAGTATACTTATAAAGTTCCAAACAAAACATAAATCCAATTTAGAGATAAACCATCTCTCAATTATTGTAAATTCAATTAATTGATATATTAAAACAGACCTACACATTCATAGCGAGATGACGAATTTAAGGAATCGTTTTTAACTCGATTTGTACAATCGATCTGCACGCGGTACAATTCGATTCCTAATAGAGTTTTGTGACATGAATTAGTATCGTTTTCTATACGAGTAAAGTAACTTCTTCTTTAAATGCATAGTCATTTTAATTCTACCAAAGACATCCGGACACATGAAGACCTAAAGTAAAAAAGATGTCACCAAAATACCAATGATATTGCTACCTATAACTAGGAAAAGAAGAAAAATAAGATAAAGTTAAATCAGATAGAATTTGTGTCAATCTCAGTAATTGGTCAGTACGTACCTACTACACGAACTCAAGTGATTAGATTAGTCCGTGCTTTCGCAGAAGACGACATGCAAACCACTAACTCGATCAAGCGTGGTTTAACTCGATTTAACTTGAATTAGATCTAAGTCGATACCTACCTTAATCGATTGACCACATTGAGTTGGTACATCTCTAGTTTTCTACCTATGATAAAATCAAGACTATTATATCATTTAATTGAATAAACCAGTTAATAAAAATAAAAAAATATATTTATTGTAATGAGCTAAGTGTTATCATAAAATCTAGCGTTTCTATGTTATTAAATAAATACAAATATGCCTCTAACTAGTTTCCTGTTAAAAAAAAGTATATCATAGAAGAGAATCTGTTTTCGAACCTTTGACAGTGACGCAGAAGTATATTTTTATAATTTTCGGGATGACGTTTTGTCCCAGTATCTTTAGAAACGTGATACACTCCGTACAATAATTCATATTTTGAGTTATATGTGGAGGTATATTAAATATTTTAGTTAAAGTCGTCACAAAATCATATTAATCACTTTTTGTTCTCAGACACCATCGTCTACATTTATTTTTCATTTGTCCTTTCGCAGGTGTGATAGAAGAAATTTCTTAAGAAATAAGCAGTACTTACAATTGTACTAAAAAAAAGCATCCCGACGGATTTCGGTCACGGTGGTCAATTTCAACGGAGATTAGCCAGGTACCTACAGTACCAACCCGGCGATAAATATTGCACATCGACCTATTCGATCCTATTGATTTTATACAAAGAATAAAAATAATTATCAAAAGAAGCAAATCGTAATTGTTTTAACAGCTCCTAATAGATACCGGACTGTTTGTATTTCGTGCGACAGAGATAACGCTCTACGAAGCCGAAATTAGCCGATTGTCTCTTTCCAAAGATCGATGTGCAATATTTATCGCCGGGTACTGTACGCAGGAGATATTATAGTGCACGAGTGTGTGCGTAAACACAGGTGCACTCTCTGTTCCTTTACTCTCATAGTCCGATGGGACGGTAATCCGGCAAAACCGGGACAGAGATCAGGCGCAGGACCAACGGCTTTACGTGCTTTCCGAGGCACGGGGGTATTAAACTGCCAATTTCCAAACTCTGGGCTATTACTAAGGAATTCCTAATGGAAAACCTAATAACACTTTGTCCGACCTAGGAATTGAACCCACGGCCCCACACTCAGCAGTCGCGCTTGCAACCACGAGACCAACGGGGCAGTCAAACTCAATACTCAATACTTATATGTTTATTTTACTGTGAGTACCTACATAAATAAAAATAAATAATTTTGATTCAACAGTCCTTTCACAGTTACGTTTTTTATCTATTTGTCTATTGTATTTTTGTCTATTCTGTAAAAATCTCAACGTGAAAACTTGGTGAAGAGAGTTTGAAGTGTGCTGTCATTTCACCTGATGCTAGGAATTGACACTTTTGACACTTCAAGCTCACTTCACTTAAGCTTTCACGATGAGACCTTTACAGACTACTGATATTGTATCACTATCAAAAGCACGATGTCCTTAAAGGCTCCTTCTAACAGGCGCGACACGCGATAAAATCGCGCTCGACACAAAAGCACCGCAAGTCGCGCAACGATCGGTGCCTTTGTGTCGCGCGGGATCGCGTCGCGCGTCTCGCCCGTTTGCAGGAGCCTTTATTATCGTTGCATTAAGGTAGCTGCTGTCAGAAGTAAAATAACTTTGGGACATACCATTATCGTTTTCGGAAATGAACAATACATAAGTTAATGTCACAGTCGTGTCACATTTATACGAACTAACGAAACTAAAAGGACATCAACACTATCATTACGAATCCAATTAGGCACACAACTTCACAAAATTTAACGCAATAACCGACTACGTCATAGATTTGCAATGGAATGTTCCAATTAGTTACTGCATGATTTCACAATAGACCGGACAAAATATGCGAAACCGGTAGTGAGAACTGAAAGCCCGATTTACGTTCAACGCCAAAATGGGGTTTAATTAGCATCAATCATTCGGGACATGGCTTGATTTACGATTTAGTTTAGTATTTAGGTAAATGAGATTGACTGCTGTGCAGGTCACAGGTACTAATTCAGCACATAAGGTGTTGTATCGGGATTGTTAATGGAAGTTATCCGTTATCACTCTCTAGTTCCGTTAACGAAGATACGGACCCGCCCAAAAGTAGTTTGATACTTCGGAATGAACCCTACTCCAGATTAATTAACTATTTCGGACGGGCAAAAACACTTCGGGAGTAAGGGTAGCTGTCAAATCCTGTTGTCATTAAATCTTAGTTCGGGGCCCGAACTAATATTTGGTCCGAAGGTGATACGGAGTATTACGTAAACGCTTATAACTACATAGTTCATAGGCCACATCATAAATATGCATTTACTAGTAAATAGTTATCTTAATAATTATGTTCAAATTATAGGCGAGGACGCTGGTGACGTTGGTTTTTACTTTGGGTGCTAGAGTTAATCGAAAACACTCTTCCAGCACCCAGCAGGCTTCGGCCCTGGCGGGCCCCTTCGGATGATGCTGACATCTCTTTGAGGCGCGCGTGGAACATGTACGCGCTGTCCGGCACGGGCCTGGTCCTGATCGGACGGTGAGCTACCCATTACTCTCCGCCCGCAGGCCCGCGCCTACGGTGGCCGGGAGTCGTCGCGCGGCTCCCGACGCCCGGAGCGTCTCCCGCGGCGGCTGGGACGGGAGGCTCTCTCCCTCAGCCGTGCCGCCGCCTCCTTCGCTAGCATGACTGCTTCGCAGAAGGAGGCGACTGCCCCCTACTCCCTCTCGCCCCGGACCACGGCTTGAACCAGGCCCGGACTTTTTGTACCACTGAAAGTAATAAAAAACACTTTTTTTATAACTTGGCCGAAACTACATGCGGATTTCGTACCTACTTAGAGAGTAGACACCCTGAATGTGAGGAGAAATAGTGTTCAAACAATCTAAAGCTGTCTATTAAAATACTCGTTTTTTGACATTAAATTTCATTAGAATCCAAGAATACACATTAATAGTTATAAACTCTTAGAGAGGTTCTGCGCTACATCCGATCCGAATCCGAATTAACCTCTTAATCACCGCTAATGAGACACAATTGATTATCTATCGCTTGATATCGGCCCGAATCTGCCGGCCGGCTGAAATTGAATCGGCCGATATCGGCCCGCACCGGGATGGAGTGGTTAAAGATCCGACTTTAATCCGAATTTAGAACATTCCCATGAATGAGTGGTTGCGCTCTAGATCTTCAGATCTACAATACAAATAAACAAATAGAACTATGGTCACTTCGGACCGGCATTTCTTGGATTCGGATTGGTTGTAGTGGAGAACCCCTCTAAGACCTTTTGTACACGGCACGGTTTCATTACGGTACGGAGTAATAGCTGCGTCCGTCGTAGAAAAAACGTGTCCGTCAACAAGCTTCCATAGTGATTCATATAACACTGACGACAGTGCCTACACACGACGAATAAACCGTAGATTTTCACGACAAGAAAATCGTCTGTGCACAAACAGCTTTAGACTTGTCTCGTTAAAAAGTTGATTATTTCACTTAAAATAGAATAATGTGAGAATAATGTGTGTTAATTATTTTATCCCTCCCTCTCTTAAGAGGAAAGTGTCATGCAGATTAGGGTGGACAAGTTGACAGTTTGTGTATATGGCTGTTGAATTACAAAGTATCTTCATCAAACAATTTCGTAGAAAGTGTTCCGTGAATGACAGACATGAAAGTGTAGGTATCCATTAGTGTTTCAACAATATTTTTTTGTCTCATATGTGTGTATTTAATATTTGTCTATTTCATTTACTCGTAAGTACTGATAATGTAGAATTTGTTTGAATTTGCGTTCCCACTGCCGGGATTCAAGCTTCCTCTCTGTGAGAGGGAGTGGGCCGTAATCCACCACGCGGGCCGCATTGGTAGATATGACATGTTTTCGAATTTTTGGTTCCAGGATATGCCGGTTTTCTCACGATGTTTCCCTTCACCATTCTTAAAAGGCAGCGGTGATGAAATAAATTTCACAAAATAAAGTGCTTTCTTGGGTTCGAACCCACGACCCACAACTCGTCGGGCCGTTACCACTTTGCACCTCTGAGAGTTTGCAGGTTAGTTGTAAGTTAATTTATTAGATAAAATCGTGTGCGGAACCCCTGTCAGGAATGATGTTCCTTACGTGATACTCGCAGGCACACGCACTCGTATATAATAAAAAGAGACGGAGAGAGTTAAAGTATTACTTTAATACGCTTTTTTAATACAGAGCTAGCTAGTATAAGTTTTTAGAAGCTCTAATAAAGTTTTTACCGTCTTGGACTTTCATTTTGACCTCGCTAGGTATCTGCTATACCTAGCTCCCTCAAAAACCATAGAAACGACATCTATGACGAAATTTTCTTGCTTTCGCAGTCGACATCTTGGATTTTCATTTTGACCTCACTCTTTCTGCTTAGTACCCACGAAAACCATAAAAACGACACACATGACGAGACATTTTGAATTTTTCAGCCGCTATCTTGGACTTCAATTTTGACCTCACTATCGGCTTCAGACCTTCGAAGGCCATCTCACTCTCTCTCTGTGGCGTAAGTCGCATGGTCCCCCCATGCGACTTCATTACGTGACGTAGCTTTTTCGCTACGTGACGATTTCTACCAGTCCTACCGCAAGCCACGGTAAAGAATTTCGTTCCAATAATTTGAAGGAGAAAATAAATGTCAGGTGCGTAGTACTCGACAACCGGTGTGCGTGTATGACCCAGATTTATGAACATAAACGAAGCAAAAGAAGTATATATAAGGCTCTTAGCAGGTGGCGTGCTATAGTTTCTGCCTACCCCCATGGGCAGAAGGCGTTAGTTTATGTATGTGTATGTAATTTAAAGCATGCTGTGGCCGCCTGTACTAGACTAAAGTCTAATATCTCTATAAATTGTGATGTTTTGTATAGGTACATCTTTTGTTGGAGTATCTCAATAAATAAACAACAAAAATATGAGTTTCCTTAAACAGTATTTTAGGGTGATGACAACTACGCAATATGGTCCTACGTACA
This sequence comes from Luperina nickerlii, assembly GCA_963855955.1. Classification (NCBI taxonomy): domain Eukaryota; kingdom Metazoa; phylum Arthropoda; class Insecta; order Lepidoptera; family Noctuidae; genus Luperina; species Luperina nickerlii. Next base: position 18,298,133 of record OY979678.1, read on the forward strand.
CATTTATGGATTCCCTTTAAAAGTGTTTAACGATGGCGTATTTTCTCTTTAGGAGTTCAGCAGGGTTTATGTTACCATGTTTTGATAGCTAATAAATATAAAACAAAGTGACACACTTTTATGTTTATAGGCTGTGGCAGTGGATATATTCGTAAAAGTGACAAATTGTGTAGGCATAATACAGCAGGGTAATTGCGCAACATTCATTTCGTTATTTAAGTTTTTGAGCAGACACATTTTTTGAACATATGAAGCAATGTATTAGAAATAAGAAAATAATATTATTAAAATTATGTATTAGCAATATTCTTCAAAATGATTCATAATGAGTTTGATAAAGTGCGTTTCACGAAAGAATTCTCTTCGCCGTAATGTTTGCCGCACCATTGCTTTTCATTGAAGGTAAAACAATTCTTCAATGAAAAGCAATGGTGCCAACATTACGGTGAAGGGAATTCTTTCGTGAAACAAACTTTAGTGTGTCACGCAATTAGGGTGCAGTTGGTGTATTTGTCTCGCACTGACATATGTAAGGGGGTTGTTGTTGTTGTTGTTTCTGTTTTGTTTTTGTTGTTTTTGTTGTTGTTCTACCTAGGCATAAAGCCGTGTTTCCTGCGCGTGTTTTTTCAAAACATTACACATAAACATTTGTTTTCATACACAAGCTGTCTCCTGCGTACCTATTAAAATATTTTTAGATTACTAACAGATTTTGTATAGATGTCGTAATGAGTTCCGAAAAGAAAGACGTGCTCTCAGTTTTAGCAATTATAGACTCAATATCGAGGAGAAGACACAGATTTCGAGTGAGACCGTATTTACGACTTCAAAATTTTGACATTTAACAAGAACTAGGGATTTATGACCTGTTTGAATTGGGCAATTTTTTTCGTGTGTTTGAAACCGATTTTGATTTAAGGTTTAGGTTTTCCTTATATGGTCCGTGGGAAAATTGCGTAACACGCTAACAGTAGGAATCGCTTTTATTTTCATTCATTGTGTTATTTACGTTGTTAAGGCGAAAGCGCCAGGGTAGCCCGCGAAATTCATTTTTTTTTTAGGTTTTTTGCAATTTGCTGGTCAGTATTAAGTTGTACTTGATTAATATAAATGATTCGCGGCCGTAACAAATATGTATTTACAGAATTATAATCATTACAGTCATCAACACAACTCTCTAAGACCACGTAAGTCCAAAGAATGACTGTTTCATGAAATCATCATTCTTTGGAGTTACGTGGTCTTAGAGAGTTGAGTTGATGACTTTAATGATTATAATTCTGTAAATACATATTTGTTACGGCCGCGAATCATATTTTGATCGACGTACAACTTAATACTGATCAGCAAATTGCAAAAAACGTAAGAAAATTTGACTTTCGCGGGCTACCTTAGCGCTTCCCCCTTAAGCAGACAAATTTTTCAAACCTATGAAGCAATGGATTGTTAGTAATATCCTTCAAAATGATTCAGATTGTGATTGATAGTGTTTTACGCAATTAGGGTGCTGTTTGGATTTGGGCAATTTCTTTCGTGTGTATGAGACCGATTTTGAAGAATTGGTTTTCCTTCTATGTCTCGATGTGCGCGGCGGTTGAAAATGAAACAAACCCTTCCCTTCTTCACCCGCGCGGGGAATTTTTTCCATGAAGCTCGGAAAACAAAAACATCGTGTTTGCATACTGTACGAGCCTACTTCTCTCTGCATAATCTGTGCTCCATTAGTGGCAACACTATAGATTTACTTTTTTTTTTTTAGTCTATCGAAAACTGTCATGTCGGGACCGGCGTCTTCCCGCCTTTGTAATTAATCCGAAGATTAAATTGCTGTTAAAATCGAAAGAATGTTTCAATAAGTGTGCCCAAACACATTGCAATTATGTGCGTAAACATAAAATTGGCGACCGTGACAGGACATATGTAACAAATACGGCACGCGAGTTCATTCATACTCGGCGGCCACGAAACACGAAAATTCTTGGAAAAACGAAACTTGGAGGCTACGACAAAACTACGAGCCAGCCTGGTCTTCCGTGCCAACGCATCAGCTAAAGATCGTACCGGAAATCCATGGAATCACCAATTTCAGCAAGTTAAGTGCCTTCCCTTGTTCCGTTCCACCACGCCAAATTACAACCAATTTCCAAATTCCACTCATAAATCCCTTCTAAAATACCTCCACACTAATGACTAGCCTCTATTAGTGCTATAATCTTAATTTTTCATAAGTTTTATCGTACCAAATACTTAGGTAGGTACCTACCTACACAAGTAAAAATAATTAACCTCTTTGTTCATTAGAATATTTACACGTTCTAAACAATAGTAGTCCTAACTTTTCACACTCCTACCGTTATTTCCGGTATTTTTCCTTACATATCCGCGTATTAAAGTCGATTTGCCGACATTTTCAGGCATTATCGTGAACTCCCGACTGAGTCTGCAGCCATCATTGCCGGTGGCTGAGTGAGGCACTGCAGCCAGCTGATTCGAGCCTTCCGGAGAGTTCCACCGAGGAGAGGAGTGTGAAAGTATAATTTTTATTCCTTTTCCTAGTTAACTAAAACATTGTCGATACATTCAACTCCATCGGGTTAAGGTCTAGTATTAAAACAAGTTAATACAATTTAAATCAAAATGGATCATGAGGGTGGTGATAAATCCTCTGCAAATGCTGCTTTAAGAGAACTATTTGTAAAACGCAGCTCAATTAAAGGTCAGATAACAAAATTTAAAAATTATTTAGATAAAATCAGAAAAATTCCTGACCTGACCAATATAGAGCTTGCCGAATTAACTTTAAGATTAAACAAGTTTCAAGGGCTATCGACAAGGTTTGAAGATTTGCAAACTGAGATAGAAGTATTAAATTCTTCTAATATTCAATCAGAACTTGATGAGCGAGAACGCATTGAACAAGACATAGTTCAAAATATATCTATAGCCAAGACAGAGCTACAACATTACAGTATTGATGATGATGGTAAGCGCCGTCAGTCATTGGTCAATGCGGACTCAGATCATCAAAATGTGGGTTTTCGTTTACCTCAAATACAAATTTCTAAGTTCGATGGTTCACACTTCCGCTGGCTTGAGTTCCGGGATACATTTCTTAATTTGATTCATAATAATGAGCGCATTCAAGATATTCATAAGTTTCATTACCTTGTATCTTATCTGACTGGAGATGCTGCATGTGTTATTTCAAACCTGGAAGTTTCTTCGGCCAATTACCAAGAGGCTTGGAAACAGATCTGTGAGCGATATGACAACAAAAGGATTCTTATGAATTATCATTTAGATTCTCTCATAAACATTCAACCAATAACGCGTGAGTCAGATAAATCACTTCGGTGCTTAGTTGATAACATTACAAAAAATCTTAGAGCTTTAAAGACATTAGGTTTACCCACAGATCAATGGGATATGCTTCTAATATTTATTATATTGCTCAAATTAGACAGTCGTACCATACTAAAATGGGAAGAGTATCGCAACACCATAGATTGCGTGAATGATGTGCCTACTTTGGAGCAATTTAACAAATTTTTAATTGACCGCGCTAATGTACTAGAATCATTTAATCAAAATAAATCCATGAACAACAATAACAACAATTCCAAATCTCAACAAAACCCACGTCCTTTTAATAACCAATTTCAGTCAAATCCCAATAAATCTTCTAACAAATCAAGCAAACCAAATAATAATAACCAAAATACCAATGTGTTTACATCCACTTCACGTAATAATTCCTCAAATGTTTATTTATGTGTAGTCTGCGATGGTAACCATAGGATTTATGACTGTCCAACTTTTAAATCAAAATCCATTCCGGAGAAAATGTCATGCATCTCCCAATACAAATTATGTTCGAATTGCCTGCGCCAAGGTCATCCTGCGGCTGAGTGCGGCATGGGTTCGTGTCGGCATTGCAATCAAAGACACAATAGCCTTCTTCACGACCCTAGTGTATCAGTTAACTGTAACATAAACGATAATGAAGATGTTAAGGGGGAGACCATAGTGGCTTTCTCTCAACAAAATAATAGTCATGTATTTCTATCTACAGCTATTATAGAAGTGCACAATCCTCAAAATGCCAAAACCGAAAGAGTCCGTGCTCTCTTGGACAGTGGCAGTCAATCCACTTTTATTTCTAAATCTCTGCAACAAAAATTAGATTTAAAATGTAATCCTCTAAATGCATTAAATGTTATAGGTATAGGAAATAATCAATGTGACACAGTATCAGAAAGTTGTGTTACTCAACTAAAGGCAATCCATGGCACTTACCAAGTTAAATTGTCTTGCTTTGTCCTCAACCAACTTACCGGAGACATTCCAAAGGTTACAGTTGATATACATCACCTGAAAATACCAAAGGGTACTATATTAGCCGATCCAAAATTCAACGAACCTGCGTCCATTGATATACTCATTGGCGCAGACCTCTTCTGGGACATACTAGTCAGCGGCCAACGCTCACTAGGCCCAAATAATCCTAAATTACAAAATTCCAAATTAGGTTGGCTTATAGCCGGCCCTATCAATTCACAAAATTACAATCAAAATATTCAATGCAATCATGCAATTGTTTCAAACAACAATTTGGATGAAATGCTCACAAAATTTTGGGAACTTGAGAATGTCCCTCAAATACGGCTTCTCAGTCCCACCGAAATAGCATGTGAAAAACAATTTCACGAAACCACTACTCGTTTGAGTAATGGCAGATTTATGGTGAAACTACCACTAAAGGAGTCACCAGACTGCCTCGGCGATTCCTATAATCAAGCTCAAAAACGTTTCAAAAATCTCGAAAAAAGATTTAGAAAAAATCCGACACTAAAGTCTCAGTATGTAGAATTCATACGTGAATATTCAAACTTAGGACATCTTTCAGAGTCATCTATTTCAATACCAAATCCTTCATATTTCTTATGTCATCATGCTGTATTCAAAGAGGACAGCGAGTCCACTAAAATTCGTGTAGTCTTTGACGGCTCAAATCCTACAACTTCTGGCTACTCTCTAAATGACATCCTAATGGTTGGGCCTAATTTGCAGAATTCTCTTTTCTCCATTCTAATAAGAGCACGTCAGTATAAATACATTTTGACTGGCGACATAGCTAAAATGTATAGGCAAATTGCTGTGGATCCAAGGGATTGTGATCTTCAATTAATATTATGGAGAGAAGATGAGTCACATCCCATCCAAACGTTGCGTTTGGATACTGTCACTTACGGTACTGCTAGTGCCAGCTATCTTAGCACTAAATGTCTTTGGCAGGTAGGAGAAGAGTGTGGTGACGAATTAATTAAAACTATAATACAAAATGATTTTTATGTGGATGACATCATCACAGGCTCTGATGATGATGATCAACTAATATACATACAAAAAGCTCTCTCTCAGTTTGCAGCGGGAGAAGGAATAAAATTTTCATTTATACCTGCTTACAGTCCTCACTTCGGTGGAATTTGGGAGGCTGGAATCAAAGCTGCTAAATATCATATTAAAAGGGTCATGGGAAATTCCCATCTTTCCTTCGAAGAGATAGGTACTTTATTCGCACAAATAGAGGCCGTTCTGAATAGTCGCCCTTTGTGCCCAATGTCTTCATCCCCTGACGACTTCCTATCCTTATCCCCAGGGCATTTCCTGATTGGCAGACCACTCAACGCATTGCCAACCCCAGTGCAAGATGATTGCGGAACCACTCATCGAAACCGGTACGCTCGCCTAGAGCAAATAAGGCAAGACTTCTGGAAGCGCTGGCAAAAGGAATATATCTCCGAACTTCACCAACGCACCAAATGGAAGACTGACGATAAGAAGCTAAATATTGGAGATCTTGTCATTATACAAGAAGACAACACCCCACCACTCAACTGGCGCCTCGGACGTGTCGTCAGACTTTACCCTGGACCAGACGGCGTATCCCGAGTCGCAGATGTCAACACTTCACGAGGCTGCGTGCGTCGATCTCTAGTACGGCTGTGCCCCCTTCCTACTGGTGAAGATATTCAAGGTTGAAGCTCTCCGTCCTTCAACGGGGGGAGTCTATGTACGAGCCTACTTCTCTCTGCATAATCTGTGCTCCATTAGTGGCAACACTATAGATTTACTTTTTTTTTTTTAGTCTATCGAAAACTGTCATGTCGGGACCGGCGTCTTCCCGCCTTTGTAATTAATCCGAAGATTAAATTGCTGTTAAAATCGAAAGAATGTTTCAATAAGTGTGCCCAAACACATTGCAATTATGTGCGTAAACACATACACAAATGTGTATGGCCACGCCTCTTTGTTTTGGTGTTTTTGTGTAATGTTTCGAAAAAACACGCGCAGGAGACACGGCTTAACTTAAGATACTAAAAGCAGAAATAAGTAGAAAAAATAACACAACCCACACATTATTTCTGAAGGAACTTTCTATCAGCTTCTTCTGGGGATGTTCTTTTTTTAAATAAATTCATCAATAATAGCTATTATACAACTTTAACGCTACGTGGGAGATTATTTTTCCATGGCTCAAAAAAAAGTAAAGGTATTTAAAACACTTTTTATTTGCGTATTTCTCTTCAGTAATAAGTGCTGAGTCTGTTCAATCAACAGTTGACTACAATAGAAAAGAATAGAATAGAATACTCTTTATTATGCACACCATATAAATTACAGACATAAATATAGAAACTTTACAAAGGGTGACAAATGGGTGTCTTATTGCTAAGAGCGATCTTTTAAAGACAACCTTAGGGTGGATTTAAAAAGGGGAAGGACAGACAAATACTGTAGGTAGCCCGTGGTGTACCATTTACATAATACAATAAATACCATACATAAAGTATATTATACTAATCTAAATAAATATATACTATGTGTATATTTTTATTTATATAAAATATATCCATATAATAATAAACATGAAACAGGAGCAAAGAAAATGTAATGATGAATAGGCTGATGTAGTCAACTACTGGACATGGGTCTTTCCCAGGCTATAATAATGATAATATATTTATTTGCATAAAAACACGGTATAAAAAGATGGTAAAAGTACAGTGTAGAACAAAACATGTTTTGCCAATATAATAATAAGCATGCAAATTTTTAGTATGTAACTGACATTAACATTGTTTCTCAATGAAATCCTTAACACTATAAAAACTATTAACAGATAACCATTCGTATATTTTATTTTTAAATAGCTTAGTACCTATTTAAATTTTTGAGATCATTTGGTAACATATTATATAAACGTACGCACCATTGCAAGGCAGCTTTTATTATATTTAGTTAGCCTTGGAATCTCATTTAGTACGAGCCTGTTGGGGTCTCGCTACGTCACAATACACCGTCCTGTCCTCCGCCTTCCGCATCTAGTCCCACCCACCATTTTAAGATCGTCGGTCCATCTAACCGAGGGGGGATGCTACGCTTGCCGACACGCGGTCTCCATTCCAGGACTCGTCTGCCCTACCTGCCATCGGTCCTCCGACAAACATTGACTGTTCAATCAAGTTAGGTTCAGATAATTTCTCGCAGGAAAAACCATTTTGTCCTACCTAATAGAAAGCAATTTCGAGTACCTACCATTACACCGTGGGACATTCCACGTGCTTCAAACTTCGTCCTACGGTCTATATCACAGCATAACTAGTCTAATTTACATTCCGTAACAGCTATTCCAGATGATCAATTTAACGCGTGGTTTGTTCTGCGGCTGTGTACTTACGAGTTGATTAGATGCTAGCGGTTAATACATCAACTAGCAACGCGGGAATTCAGGTTAGCAGATTATGGTTGGCTCACACATTACCTATATATCTGCAACGATGTTACAAATGTATCCATTGCAGTGTGATTTTCATTTAGTTGTTAGCTACAGTCAACTGCTCGTCACATACCACATAAAAAATAAACATCCTATAATGTTCCAACTACGGGGACACAGGGCTCCTCTGTGCACGTCAGTAAAAACCAGTATAAGCAAGTCTCTTATTGTATTGAAACTCCGTACAGTACCCGGCGATAAATATTGCACATCGACTAATTCAAATTGGTGTATTTTATACAAAGAATAAAAATAATCATCAAAAGAAGCAAATCATAATTGTTTTAACAGCTCCTAATAGATACCGGACTGTTTGTATTTCGTGCGATAGAGATAACGCTCTAGGAAGCCGAAATTAGGCGATTGTCTCTTTCCAAAGGTCGATGTGCAATATTTATCGCCGGGTACTGTACTACTTTAGACCGGCTAAAAGTGAACGTTATACCATCAACAGTCAACTGTATTTTACATCCACAGATGACGTAAAAAAATTTAGCAATCGATTAAAAACATTTTCAACACATTCATATAATTTTTCGTCAAAAAAAAAAACATACCCTAAACTATTTTCGTCTCGCTACCGTGCTATCGTTTATTGATTAAGTGATAGGAAAAGCCATTGACATTTCAACGGACGATTGGGCAACTTTAATATTGCTTACATTTGAAACTAGGGCATTCGGTCTAGGGAACTCCCGAGAAATTTGTATTAGTTCAACGGCAAATATAATTTCTATATCTGTTCAAGGATTTTCGGTATTATTTAAATCGAAATCCATTAAGTTTGTCATTTAGAAATATTCTCGACCAACTACTGTATATCTTAGTCTTATCTTCTTACTGTTTATCTTACTGTATTATTATCTTATCTTATCTTTCTTTCTTCTTTCTTATCTTATCTTATCTTCTTCTTATCTTATCTTCATCAGTAAGTCATCAATTTTTTGCCCTTATCCCAATTTATTTCTTCTGCGCAACATATCTTTTTCTTGCATTCTTCTCTATTAAGGCTCCTGCAAATAGGCGCGACACGTGATATAATCGCGCGCGACACAAAGGCACCGCTCGTTGCGCGACTTGCGGTGCCTTTGTGTCGCGTGTCGTGTCGCGCCTGTGTGGACGAGCCTTTACTCGTCATCTCGGTAGTCCCTTTCTAACCATATGATCTTTCACACAGCCCATCCATCCTTTCTTTGGAGTTGCCCTGCTCTGGAAGCCACCCATAATCATACACAAAACTTTACTCTTAACATTTTCCTTATTCCTTCCCATCACAATGCCTATGTTGTAGCCAACTGGTTTAATTAGCCGTTTAGTTAACAGCCTAGTTTTATAACTAAACGGCGGCCGTTCAACTAACGGCCTGAATGATATTCCATTATAATTAAGATTTGGTACTGTAACCAATCGCGTGAGATTCGAATTAGTCGCAGTAACTAAGCCAGGGCACCCCGACCAGGCTTAGGTTTGGTTAGAACTGTGATGGTGATCTCCTTCTGTGAAACCGTCATTTCACAGAAGGAGGCTGCGGAAAGGTTGAGGGAGGTCGAGACCACTCTCCCGACCCGCAGTAGACGTACTAAGCGTCGGCGGAGGCCGGACTACGCCCTCTTTCAGCCCCCCAGTAAACTGGTCTGAGGGACGGCGGACTTGGAGACGTCCACCGCTCCCCCATCTAGCAGGACACAAGGCGGCGGCGCGTAGTGTTCCACGCGTGCCCCTACAGGACATCGCGAGGGGAGTTTTACACCTCACTCTCCCCGTGGCCTTGAGGTGATCCGCCAAGGCGGGCCGACACCACCGGGGATCGTGGAAGGCGTACAAGTTCCCATGATCCCCGGTCCAAGTGTGGGAAGGGAATACCGGGGTGGTTTTTAGTCAGTAAGAGTCTGATAGACCCCGTCGTCCACCCCAGGATTAGAACGGTGATCAACCGCGTGCGAGCCGAGAGAGCGAAGCGAGGCAAGCACTACTTTCAGCCAGGCGGTTAACAAAACGGCTGATTTAACCAGTTGGCTGCGACACCTATACTAAGACATCCGATTTCCACACAAATATTTATATTCCAAAAATAGCCTGTCAGTAGTGGAATTACCTATATCATACTTTATTTTGCACAATAGTCACATACGTACCTTTGGAATCAAAGACGCCACAACGATGTCATTGACTGAACGCTACTCTCGAATATCGCAAATCATGTAGATAAGTGATACGTTTACACTTCTATGATTCCACGTGTATCATTTATGTTTGGAACCTCTGACCTTTTCGGATAATCAGACCGAAGGATGATTGTAATTTGAGCCTCTTCACGGGGCTCATGACTTGTCTGAGATCTCAATCAAATCTCTCTCTTTTGTGACTTCAATCTAAGATTACCTTCAAATAAACTTTTAAACGAATTTTTATTGTTTATTTTGAATAGTTTCTGTATTCAATTCTTTTTACATTGTTCGCACATATAGAAACAACAAGAAAGAAAAATGTACCAAGATTTTATAATATCTTGATTTAAAAGAGTGTCCTTGGAGTTTATTGCCTGTTCTTCTCCATAGAGATATGTTTGGAATGGAAAACTAGCTTCAACTAACTGAAAGACTCTTTGAAAATGCAAAAGTACCTATAAATGGTTTAATTGAAATATATGGCTTGAGTTTGACTCCTCCGTTACAGGAGGCCAAAGAGGAGACAAAGAAACAAATGACTTCAGCAGGATTTGTCTACCCCTTGTTCTGCACAACAGAGCATGAAATCGCCGCCCCGGCAGAGACTAGAGACGCCTTTATGAATAACTAGCTGCGCCCTGCGGTTTTGCCCGCGTAAATGTCGATCCCGTGGGAAAATCGGGTTAAAAAGCCTATATGTTTTTCCAGGGTGCCAGCTACTTCCATACAAAATTTTATGAAAATTGGTCCAGTCGTTTGAGCGTGAAAAAGTAACAAACATATAAACACACACACACAAACACACACTCACAAACTTGCGCCTTTTTTAATATTATATATAGTGTGATAGTGTGATATTCGTGTCCAAATTTAGTGCTACTGAGCGCAATTGCTGACACAGGGCATTGTTAGAATAGATTCTATGATCATTGTTAATGTTACTGTTAAGACTAACTTTGACGGAAACAATAACGGAGCTCTTGATGCAACTCACCCTAAGTACAGCCGGTCGATTCTGTAAAAATCTCACCATGAAAACTTAGGTGAAGTGAGTTTGTTTTTGCTAGGAATTGACATGTATTGACAGCTCACTCCACGCTCACTGCACCTAAGTTTTCACGGTGAGACTTTACAGAATCGTCCCGCTGAAATGTACAGAACCGGACTAAATAAGATAAACAGTGGAAGGTGCAATAGTGAAAATAAATAAATATTTAGGAATAAATATTTATTTAAATATAAAAATATCCTACAAAACCCTATACCTATACTTAATAAAAACTATATACACCTTATTATATATAAATGTAAGTATAAAGTGAGTGACAAAGTTTTGGGAAAACGAGATTCAAAATACAGTCGTGCCACCGACACGAAGAAGAAGAAGTATAGCTAATACACGAATATACTTAAACAAGTAAGACAAGCAATGGGAAAACATTACCGTTGTGATGATACTGCCAGCCTTTTGCGAATGTGCTCGCAAACTTTAATTTTAAAGGATAATCGGTCGGTTGCCATCCTGATTTCCTGGGGGAGTATTGTCATGGACCGTCAGTTTCTACGAGTAAACAGTGACGCTTACTGTCACACTTGGTTTATATGAAAAGTATTGACCGTGAGGCGGCATCTACATCTACAGCGCCACATGCGAACTAAGCATCACACCGACGCACGTCACTTCAGTTATCAATCCATCCATATTATCCATATCCATACTAATATTATAAATGCGAAAGTGTGTCTGTCTGTTACCTCTTCACACTTAAACCGCTGAACCGATTTGGATGAAATTTGGTATAGAGATAGTTTGAGTCCCGGGAAAGGACATAGGATAGTTTTTATTCCGATATTCCCACGGGATCGAAACTTATGAGAGTGAAACCGCGGGACGCTGCTAGTCGATAATAAGCATGGTTCTTATGTGAATGTTTCTCAGTATGTTGGCCATAGACATTCTTAATATTTCTCTGTGTGACGATCGAATCGGTTCCCTGAAAGAAAACATGCTTACTAGACCACTTCAACTGATTAAAATGAATAATTATGCTCTCATTGCGTCCGGCACATTGGAATGGATAAAAGATATAATCTTTTAAATGGCACCTCCTGTGACCTTGGACTTAAACATAACTGGTGAGATTCGAGTGTGCTAATAGGTACTCCCCTATTAGGCAAAACAGGCATGGTTATATGTAAGTTAAGTGACACATAATTATGTATATTTCGGGACACGGATATTTCGGGAGGTTCCTGCACATCATAAGGCGGGAGGAAACGGATCGCCCAGAGGACACGCTGGAGCATACGGTGGAGGTCTGCCACGCTTGGGCGGAGCACCGCCCAAGCGCCGCCGCCGTGTCCTCGTAGAGACGATCGGCAGCGCCGGAGACCTCTTGCGTCCGGCCCTGGTTCCATGGTCCGAAACGAGAGGGAGTGGGAGGCAGTTACCTCCTTCTGCGAAGCAGACATGCTAGCGATGGAGGTGGCGGGATGGCTCAGGGAGAGAGCTTCCCATCCCAGCCGCCGCGGGGGACGCTCCGGGGGTCGGGAGCCGCGCGACGACTCCCGGCCACCGTAAGCGCGGGCCTTCGGACGGAGAGTAATGGGTAGCTCACCGTCAGATCAGGATCAGGCCCGTGTCGGGTCGCGCGTACGTGTTCCACGCACGCCTTAAAGACATGTCAGCATCAAATTGAAGGAGCCCGTGAGGGCCGAAGCCTACGGGTCAGCGGGATTGTCTGCAAGGGTTACCGCTGGCCCGGAACATAAAGGGCTAAGGAATGAACACGGGTGGGTTTTATTCAGTAAGAGTCTGACACTCCCTTCCGCCCCACCCAGAGCGGGAGGGGTCATTTGATGATTTCCCACGCTGAAAAAAAAAAGTTACCGACAAAAATGTCGAATCGTTGAGCTCCTCAAGTTCTGAGTTGAGCTGCACGATTTTTGACAAATGCATGCACTGACTGGACATGTCCACTCAATCTGTGTGATTCTTTCGTCAAAAGACCATTTCAGACACCATTGCAATCTCATGTAGATTGGTGTCTGGTGTCTTCACATGATCTGACCAAGATTATGTCTGGACTTTAAAAGAGACTGACCTCTGAGTTTGTTTCGGCCTTTCTTCTCAGAGTAGTCAGATAGGAAACACCGACCTCATCTTTTTTCATTTATGTATATTGTTCTACTGCTTGGCAAATATCTCCCCATATTCTTCCAATTTCTTTGAGCAGTGCCTTCTTCAACGAATCTAGTTTAAAAAAATATGATTGTCGTGAAAATTGTTTGTACAAACCTACTTACAGAAAATAAATCATTTATCATTAGCGATGCCAGGTAGTAGTAAAAGTATCTCATCTAAACGCATAATTAGCTACCGACTTATCAGTTATCTGTATATTCACGATACATTTACGACGAACTAAAAGTTAATAGAAAATATATTGATAAGGCCTTACGTAAACTCATACGTACTGAATATTGAAAAAAGTTCGAAACACTATCAGTAACGTTAACAATGAACCAACTTCGTCTATAAAAGTAACCGACTTTTTATGAATATATTCAATTTGATGCACGACTAAGCTTCGATCTTAGTGATGGGACTCTTACATCGATAAACTATTATGGCTGAGTGCGACGGATGGCGAACTATAAATTGGGCTCTAGAAAATATAATTTTTGCTTGATGGGAGATTTAATACATGCGTTGGTTTTGTGAAAAGAATTTATTATGAATTTTTATTACGAGTTATGCATAGGTGAATTCGTGACGCTTTTGTGGAAACAATCTGGTGTTGTATTTACAAGTTATTAAATTCTTTATAACCGTCCATTTTCCGGCTTTTATGATATAAAATTGTTGTTCAAGATTTTATTTCATGAACTTTTCACAACCTTTTTTTTTTCCTGGATGGGAAATCATCAAACGAGTGGAGCGGAAGGGAGTGTAACGTACGTTAATCATCCTGGTTTTAAATAATATTGTATTATAATAAATTACTGCTCCAATAAATATTTTATACGATGCAGATAAAAAGCAATAATACCAAGTAAAGTTTACATATGCATGAAACTATAACCGTATGCTGAAGCGGACAATTGCTTTGCACGTCATTTGCATGCCTGCCGCAAATGAAGACATAACTTCCTTTTTAACGCGCATTTCTTGAACGTAACGTCTCTATGTGTAATTACCGCTAGTAATAATTTACAGCTGGATAGTTAAGTTTGAATTCGTAGATGTGCTTTTGCATTTGATCACAATTGGCGTGTGCGGTGCCATACGTGTTTAATGTTTTACATGACCAGAACCCGAATGCGTAAAACACTGTCAATCTCAATCCGAATAATTTTAGAGGATAGAAGGAATTTGCTAATCCCTTAGTCCATAATGTTCAACAACGTAAATAACGCAATTAATGTTGTTGAACAGTCAAAATGAAAGCGATTGCTACTGATAGTGTTTTACGCAATTAACCTACAGGGGGCAAGTCTACCAATCTATACTAATATTATAAAGCTGAAGAGTTTGTTTGTTTGTTTGGTTGAACGCGCTAATCTCTGGAACTACCAGTCGGGCTTGAAAAATTCTTTTTGCATTTGGCAGCCCAATTCTTGAGGAAGGCTATAGGCTATTTAACATCACGCTATGACCTTTAGGAGCCGAGCAAAAAGAATAAAAGCCAGAAAGAACGCTAAGCAAAAACGAAGTAATAGCGCGGGCAGGCGATGCGATGCGACGGGGTGGGTCGGAGTAACAAGAAATTTCACGCGGACGAAGTCGCGGGCAGAAGCTAACTCACAAATATTTTTCACAAATTTTGCATGAAAAAATTGTCAAAAACTCACAATGTAGTGACCATCGTTAGTAATTTAGTAGACTTGAGCCGATATCCCTCGAATTAAGTAGTTATCAAGGTGGCAAAGATTGCACGGGTGTTGTAGTCATGATCGCAAGATTTAATTTTTTTTAATCATAGGAATTAATTTAATCATAGGAAAGTTACTTTTCTACTTGAGAAAGAGCTCGTCCAAGAAAGTAAAGTCATTCATAATATTTTTGAAAAGCTAACAACGCCTCGGCGACCTTATAGGCCAACCTTATAAACATTCTGTAAAACTAATGTACACGCAAACAATACACGATAAAATAAAATATAAAAACAATAAAGTAGTTGAGTACCCGGCGATAAATATTGCACATCGACTTTTGGAAAGAGACAATCGGCTAATTTCGGCTTCGTAGAGCGTTATCTCTGTCGCACGAAATACAAACAGTCCGTTATCTATTAGGAGCTGTTAAAACAATTATAATTTGCTTCTTTTGATAATTATTTTTATTCTTTGTATAAAATACAAAAAAAAAGGTAAAGGTCGATGTGCAATATTTATCGCCGGGTACTGTAGTTATTATATTAGTCGCAAGCGCTACTGCTGAGCATGAGATCCTGTGTTCGATTCCCGTGTCGAGTAAAGTGTTATTAGGCTTTTTCGTCTGGAATTTCTCAGTAGCAGCCCGGAGTCTGGATATATGCCCGGATGGCATAGGTTTCACCCTATAACAAGATGGAAGTTAAACATAACTCGTGAATTGTGAGTGTACTAAAGGTATATCTCTGCCTAAACCTTCGGGAATTAAAGGCGTGATGTTATTCTAACTCTAAATGTAACAACTAACTTAAACATTCTTGAATCTAATCATTTAACATCTTAAGAGGCTATCACTTATCCTACTAATATTATAAATGTGAAAGTTTTTAAAGATGTTTGGATGTTTGTTACTCAATCACGCGTAAACCGTTGAACAGATTAGGATGAAAATTGGCACATAGATAGAGCATTTCCTGGATTAACACAAAGGATACTTTTTATACCGATATTACCACTCAAACTTACGCAGGTGAAACCGCGGGGCGAAGCTAGTAATATCTATATCGACAAAGATCCTTAGTCCATCACTAAACGTGTCGTAAGTTTCATCTTCTAAGATATGCACTGGGTGCTACGCGTAATGATATATTGTTCTTCTTGCGATATTTTTCTTTTTACTGGGAAATAAATACTTTACGACGTTTTACGTAATATGAGCTGTCAACTGTTGGATGAAACAACTGGTATTACTCTTGTAACAAGTGAGAGATAAAACGCAATTGCTGATTGCAATGGTTTTAAGAAGATGGGCGAAGAGTAAAAGGATTGTTTAGTTAGTATCTTAGTCGAAAGTTGAAAAAGTTAAAGTAAAAAATCAAGTAAATGATAAGGTTAGGAAGTCAGCTATATCAGCTCTACTGAGCTGCTGTAGCTGACTTCCTAACCTTACCATTCAGCAGCTGCAGTCCGCAGTCTGGATGGATAGGATTAGAATTATAGGATTGTCCCCACAGATAGAGATACGCCTAGATAACCCAAAAGCAACTACTTCGCGTGCCAAAAAACACACCAGCTTACGTACAAAAATCGTAAGCCACCACTTTCGCGCTCAGTCCTGTGTAATGCTGGCTGGTGAGCGTGACCGCTGGCGCTAGGCCCCGGGGGTAGGGCGAGATGGGTGACGCTCGCGGCGGCGTCTTTGAATCGATTTGATTTTCCCATTACTAACTAGTGCTTGTGATGTCATAGTAGGTAGTAAAAAAGTGGCACGCTTGGTTTGCATACAGATTGTGACACTTGCGTTATCTAGGTCTATCTATAACTGTGATTGTCCCGTATTACATGGGGCTTAATCATAACTGGCCAAATGTGTGTGTACTATAAGTACTGGCCAAATGTGTGTGTACTATGTGTACTGTAATTACGTTTGTTACAAAAGTAGTTATTTTTCCACTATACAATTGGAATTGTTGTTTTTGTTTGATTGTTGTTGTTTTCACGTTTTGTTGTCATATTTAAGCAGTGTCGCGGGCGCATCACGGATTGATATGTATTTTCAATGTCAAATAATAATGTGTGTTGTCTTTGGTGCCTGGCCCTGACATCAAGCAATGGAGAAAATTGTCAACATTTTCTAAGCTTGAATACGAGGCTTTTGACTACGTTGTGTGTGTGTATTTTATGTTTTTTTTAATATTTTTTAAAATTTTAATTGCAATGTGCGTTTTTGTTTGTGCTGAATAAACAAATTATCATTCTCTCTTTTCTTTTTCTTTCTCTGACTAACCCTTAGGGGAATACAGGTGTGCCGTTATGTAGACGTTATCCAAGTTAAACAACTTAAAATAATAAGTTTATTAGTACATAAAAATAACAACACCGTACATAGCATATGGAAACAGTGGGTTGTACTACCAAATTTAAAATTCTTGCCAGCTTTCCGGGCTCTTAAACTAGGTACGCAGACCTGTATCTTAGGAGTCGGATATTTTGAGACCTCCATTTATATAATACAACCGTGACTTTTCTGTTTGCTTGCAGTGGTTGTTAACACAGCAAATGGAGTGAATGATTATGGTTGTGGATCTAGGAGTGTGTTTATGAGTGTAGTTTGTAGTGTGTAGGGAGGTATGCATATGAAAGTCAGCGATAACCAATTAATTCCTCTAATGTGGTAAGATTCACAATACGTAGAAACTGTTGACTGCAAGGTTATCCCAATTTCCCTCGCTCAGGGAGGGTAATGTTTCTAAAACGCTTTTCCTCTTCACAGTTTCAAAAATAAACTAGTATCTTCGACAGTTCCAATACTTGCTAAGAATTGTTTGTCGATCATTCACGAAACTGTGGAGTTAATGAGTATTAATAGAAAATAATTTACATCACAATCTGTGTAGGTATTTCGCAACAGCTGAAAAAAATAAAAATACATTTTTTTTTTTAGAAATTGACATAAAACTCTGAATATCTATGGATGTGTGCTAACAGAAGTTATTCCCAAAAAAGTATTTCCAAAACTTACATTAATAAAACAGTAGGAAAATAAATTTTTTTTAGAGAAATCTGACACACAACTCTAAATATCTATGGATGTATGCTGACAGAAGGTACTCCCAAAAAAGTATTTCCAAAGCTTAGATTAATAAAACAGTTAGACGACTTACAGGAAACTTTAGAGAAATTTTGACTTATTCGAAAAGTTTCCAACTAATTTTCCTTAATTCAGATTGAAGAGATTGAAGCTTTCGTCGACAATTATTATGAAAAAGTCAAAGAAAATTTACATGATATTATGTGCCTTCTGAAAACGAGGGCTTAGAATGAAAGAAAAATGTTTTTCTTACTTGACTAGAAGTTGCCATGGTTCTTGATTGTGCTTTTAAATGTTTGGTTTTAATTTGCTTTAAGTAATTCAACCTTCTTCTTAGCGTGTCACTAGCAATTTATATACAGTCAGCCCACAATTTTGCTACACTGAAAGAAATAAGCAGTAAAGAAAATGAAAAAACATTATTCTGCCTTAAACAGTTCCATATGAGCCTAACGTTCAAAACAGTATTTATAACAGATCAGAAAACAGTAAAAGCTCGAGGCAAACTTACCGTCATAACAGTAAACTTAACGTTTTAAATAGCTAAAAGGTCACAAAATTAACTGTTTTATTCATTTGGTGATATCGTTCAAACCATTGAAATTTACTTACATTACAGTAATGGTGGTTTTCCTTCTTTTTTTGTTTTCAGTATATAGTATGCTCAATCATTAAAAGTTACTTTTTTGTCTTTTACTGTTTTACAAACATTTTTTCTTACTGTATAAAGTCAACCAAAGTCAGTCGTCTGTCTTAAGTCTGTGTGTGTGTTTCTTACTGTGTGTAGTCAGCCTTAATGAAAGCACTCTAATGTGCTGTAGTAAGAAATTATTTTTTTCAGTATACTAGCTCAGCACCTTCAGTAGCGACCATCAACTCCTGAAGCGGACAGACAACAGGACACACTTTACACGGTATGAAGTGCCCCATTGTTTGTGGGACAGCACTACATTTACACTCCAAGGCGGAGTTATCTGTGAATCACCACCTGATCAGGTTTTCTTTACTTCGGTCTACCTCAGTCCGAAGTCTATTGAAAGACTAAAATTCAACCTGAATCATTAGCCGTAGTAAACTACATACAGAAAGCCAGGCTTTTTTACATACGAAAGTGGTTACAAATTGTGTGAAGTACCTAACTAGCCCTGTTTTAATGGTCTTCGCCAAGTATTGGTGAACAATTGTCATCGGGAAATACTGTATTTTAAGAATAAATGGAATGGATTTTATCATAATATAAAATTGATATGAATAAAATAATATAAAAATACCTGCATATAAAACGTGTGCAGTTTGGGGACCCCCGTCGGGAGCGAAGTTCCTTACGAGATACTCGCACGCACATACTCGTATATAATAGAAAGAGACAGAGAGAGGAAGTGTGAATTTATTACATGTGTTTAATACAGAGCCATCCAGTATAAGGTTTTTAGAAGCTCTCATAAAGAAGTCGCCATTTTAGATTTTAATTTTGACGTCACTTTCGGATTCAGTGCTTTCGAAAACCATGAAAATGACACACAAGATGAAATTTTTTAAAATTTTCGCTGTCGCCATCTTGGATTTTCGTTTTGGCTGCACTATCGACTATAGCACCCTTGAAAACCATGAAAACGTAACCCATGATGAAAAATTTGAAAATTTTCGCTGTCGCCATCTTGGATTTTCGTTTTGGCTGCACTATCGGATATAGCATTCTTGAAAACCATGAAAACGACACCTATGATGAAATTTTTCGCAGCCGCCATCTTGGATTTACATTTTGACCTCACTTTTAGTTTTCATAACGCGTTTTCGCTACGTGACGATTTCTACCAGTTTACTTTTACCGCAAGGCGCGTTAGGGATTTCCTTCCAATAATACAACAAAGCTCCCAAAGGTACGGACAGCATTCATCCAAAAAATAAACACAAACAAAAAGAAGAAAAAATATATAAATAACAAAACCACCACGTGCCCCAAACACAACACAATATCACTAAAAAAACCGAGTACACAAAGCAAAAGTGTTGCAACAAAACCATAACGGGCATAATGAAAATCACTGTGCGCACTTATTTGGTTCAGTATACGTGACACGGGTCGCGAAATTTCGTCATTCAGAACGTTCGTTACGGGCCAATCGATTGGTCGATCCGGGTCAAATATGTCACCCATATACACGAACGATCATAAAAATGGACGATATATTTCATGATACAGAAAACATGGGGCTATTGAATCTCTATGCAGTCTTATGAATGGATTCGGGTTTTGTAGTGTAGTGATATTGGTTTTCGATCCTCTACTAATAAACGAAATAGGTTTGGATGACGTTGGTATCTAAGGAATTTAATTCATGGTATACAGGATGAAATAGAAAACAAATTGTCATTTCCCAAATCTAAATTCATGAAAAAATCGTGTAATTATTGTCTTAGATAGTACAAACTAAGTTATAGCCTTCAAGTGGACACGAATGATCGTCGTTTCAGTAAAAACATTTTTTTTTCAAAATTATCAAAACAAATAGGCCGTTATGCACGACTCTTTTTCATTTGTTAGAAGAAGCCCTCGTGGTGGTGCCTAGTATACGATAACAACTATCGTGCAGTCTCTGAGTGATTTCAATCAGATTCTCATCTGTTACAGACATCATCATCTGCCTAGCCTTTTCCCAACTATGTTGGGGTCGGCTTCCAGTCTATCCAGATGCAGCTGAATACCAGTATTTTACATGGTAGAGCGACTGCCTATTTGACCTCCACCACCCAGTTACTGGGTAATACGATACCCCTTGGTAAGACTGGTTGTCAGACTTTCGGGCTTCTGACTACCCGTAACGACTATCAAAGATCCACGAATGATAGCCGGGACCAACGGCTTTACAGCGTTTACGCCGTACGGCATTTCATACAAACTTTCAAGCCCTTATTTTTCGAAATCAATGAACCGATTTTAATGAAACCTCATACGCATAAGCAGGATGCAAAGGTCTAAAAAGTTAGAAGAAAACATTTTCGAAATGTCCTATTTAAAAAAAGATAACTGGAAATCTCTGTTTCTATGGAAAATTTAAAATCGGTCTAATGAGGGTTTCCTGAAATGACGTTCGCTAGGTGGCAGCACTGACACGTCAGGTCCAGGCATCTGTCAAAGAGCCTATATTTTCTTTAGTCATGACTGAATGATGAGCGAATGAATGAATCGAATGATGAACTTCATCGTATATTTTATATTCATTGTCGAAATGGAAGACCTCTTGTCAAAGTGGTGCCAACTGGTGTCGTAAATTTTCACGAAAACCCCCATTTGGCTGTAACACTATTTTTCTAAAATGTTCTCTACTAACTTTTCTGTACACCTGACAACGTATATGCAAAATTTCAGCATGATCGGTTGAGTGGTTTAGGCGTGAAAAGGTAACAAACAAACTTACTTTCGCATTTATAATACTAGTTAGGATTACAGAAGATATTATTTTCTTACCTGGATGAGGGACGCACAATATGGCAGAATGGAAAGGAGGCCTATATGTACAGACACCAGCATATTACCAAGCTACCCGAAACTGTCAAATTTTCCCAATAAACTTTGAACCTTATACTTTAGCGATAAAGTTGAAAATCTATTAAAGAAATTTGACAGATTGTAGTAGCTTGATATGCTGGTGTTTGTATCTGCCAGTGGGTGATTCCAGATACGATAATAATGATGATGATAATTTTCTCCGAAACTTACATAAGGTTTTTCATTGTTTTAGTCTCACTGGTAGGTATGCTAAGTTCACAATTACAAGAACAATCAACGTTGATTAAAGTGAGGTTCATCTCTAATTTCCAACTAAGTTTTTGTTCAAACGATTTGGATTTGCTCTGAACTTTCGACCGAGGACGGGATTCCTACAACACGGATCGCAAGCTCAACCTTCATAATCCTGTGCATTTAATTTTTCTATAATTAAGTTTTTCATTAACTTTTCCTACAAATTAAAACACTAGATCTTACATAGTTTCATACCATTGCATGCTTTTGTTAAAAAACTTCAACCCATAATAGCTGTGCAAGTTAGCAAGAATTAAACTTAATCATACTATTAAAATGCCCGTTGTACTTTACTAAGGTGTCAAAATACACAACAAAAGATTTGCTTCAAGCCATTTGTAAATTTCAGAGCGTTATTTAATAGGAGCAAATTAATTATTATTCAATAACGCTTTGTAATTTACAAAGTCTGTTTTTCAAGGGCATACTTCTAAATATTGTCGTCAAATCAAAAAACAAATTATTCGATGTTGAGATTATCAGTAGTTTTGTATTGCTCCGCATATTTACATCATCGACCCGGCAATTTACAACAGGCGAGGTTCCAAGATAAGCTTTAGCCTTTAGGTTATTGCTGGTTTTATAACAGAAGCTTTAGCTAAGAAAACCAGGAATTTTCCTAGCTTCGTGGAATACATTTTCTTGATTTTTCCAGGAGCAGACAATGAGGCTATCTGAGGCGATGAGTCGTCTTTTTGTATTTTATAATGAGAAATTCCCGGGAAAAGAGTGAATGGAAGGACTTGGGAGAGGCCTTTGCCCAGGAGTGGGACAGTATAGGCTAAACAAAAAAACATCTTTGGACCCTTTTGATATCACACGAAAGGGGATTATCCAAATGCCGGGTACTCGGCTTAACACTTTGTGGAACACTAAACGCCCCTCGACGTAATAACAATAAAACTTTTACTGTGTCTCGTTCAGTGTCTGTCAATGTGTTAATAGTAGTGCCAGTTTAGTCATACGTAGTGACATGATTATTAATATTAATAATTATGTCACTCTCTGTAGGTATTTCTTATTTTTCTGTGAACTTCGTTATTGGCGTAATGATTAGAATAATAATTATGTTATTTTTGTTAAACTGGGCCTTTTTGGTGTAGCCGTGAGGCACACTTTCCTGCTAATTTCTTACATCGGAATTTACACTTTTTATTTGATATCTATTGTTTGTTTTTATCTGATGTATGTATCTGAGGGAAATTTCTCGTAATTTTATGAATGTTCACAGTCTGTCAGACATCTCAATCTCAATCTGTCAAAAATACCTCTAATTTCCCTAAATTTTTGATAAGTATTTGACATTTATTTGTCGCCTAGATGTGACTGCAACTAGATATTGAACGTTTTAAATTACGAGAATTGATCGTCTGGTGTATTGTGTGTCTTTTAGTCTGTGCTAAATAAATGTATTTTCTTTCTTTATTTACACTGTCAGCTGTAAAGTACAGTACCCGGCGATAAATATTGCACATCGACCTATTCGATCCTATCGATTTTATACAAAGAATAAAAATAATTATCAAAAGAAGCAAATCATAAATTGTTTTAACAGCTCCTAATAGATACCAGACTGTTTGTATTTCGTGCGACAGAGATAACGCTCTACCAAGCCGAAAGTAGTCGATTGTCTCTTTCCAAAGGTCGATGTGCAATTATCGCCGGGTACTGTAGTATCTTTTATCTGACTTTGTGAATGAACAACTATATTAATGCATGGCGAATGATGGACGTTGATTTAGGACGAACAATGATTTTAATGTTAAGTAACTAAGGGACCAGCATTAAATATTGTACACCTTAGGTAATAGGTAATACGGGCTTTTGTCCGCAACTCCACGTCAATGCGCGTATTTTGCGTACATATATTGTACACCTTACAGGTATGTTACAGCGATCCTGTATAATAATCATTAGATTTGATATTTCTCTTGTGACAAACAATAAATGTATTTGAATTTTAATTTGAAGCTCATCATCACCATCCACAGCCCGACTTCACCTAATCCTGGCCTCTCTTTTCTTGTGCCAATCACCACATCCTGTGCCAGTCTCATACAGGTTTTGCCCGCGATGGCAACAGTGTTGTCTGCCCATCTCGCCGCCGTATGCAGGGTTTTTGGAAGCTGAGTGCAAAGCTTTAAGGGAGTGATAGTTGACACCATTTAGTCAAAAATAACATACCAGTTAGAACTGGAAAAAAATACTTCATCTAAGACATGTATGACTCAAAATGATTTAAATGGTATCAAATATCACACCCTTAAGGCTTTTGTATCCACCTTTCAAACACCCTATATAATTAAAATAAATAAATCTCATTGGTACATCTTTATTTATTTATATATACTTTATTGTACACCAGAAAATACATAACAAAAAAAATACGATTATGAATACAAAACATACAATGGGCATCTTTCTTAGGTTCCTCACAGTTTCTCGCATAGAATTGAGCCTTACCTACCATTATCATTTGCAGGGCAGTTCAAGGTGAATCCTTCAATGTAGCTAGTGTTAAAACATTGAATTATAATCATTTAAAACATCAATATAGCTGTCGAAAGCATTTTCGACAGCTATATTGATGTTTTATATTGATGTTATGTTTAATTTGCTGCAAATTGACATATTTTTAGAAATACGCGAATTGGCAAATTAAGATAAGGACAACTAGGTGGAGCGACGACCTTCACAGGGTAGCTGGTGGTATCAGCTGGATGAGAGTTGCTGCAAATCGAGTTGAATGACGTGCCTATAAGAGAGGCCTATTTTCAGCAGTGGACTGCTGTAGGTTGATGATGATGATGAGTCTTATTTCCATTATGTATAATATAGAGAGAGAGAGTAGAGAGAGAGAGAGCGAGAGAGTAGAAATGAGAAAGAGAGATAGAGAGGGGGCTGAGGGTCTTTTTTTGTTATTAATGTTTTTAAATTATTATAATTTAGTAATTATTTTACCAACCCGCACTGGGCCCGCGTGGTGGATTACGTCCCACTCCCTCTCACCGAGATGAGGCCTATGTCCCAGCAGTGGGAACATTATAGGCTTACTCTAATGAATTATTTTATGCAAAAAATGAAAGGCATTTTAATCTCGCAAGAAATTGACGACATCCCTTAAGTTCAGGGTGAGCTGACAGTTAAAAGTTGCACCGCACATGGTTCATAATCGCTTGACACTTTTTGTCTAATGACCTGCTTTTAGAGTGTATGGTAACACGTAAGTTAGCACAAGTGTCAGTGATGTGTCATATTTAAGTAATATGTTATACTTAAACCTTGTGTTTATAACGGAAGTACGCAATCATTTTGTATTACGAGACCCATGGGTTGTAATTTTGGGGCTAGTGTTACAGTTCATAATTTAATACTCGGGGCCTCCTAGCACAGGTATATCTTTTACTTAAAAGGAGGTCCCGATGTAAGATTTACTGTAAAAGTTGTACGAGTTTCTACAATAAACTTTTTGTATTTTGTAATAAATATATTACTGACACGAAAAAAATAAACTGTCGTGTTAATTATTTAAGTTATGCCTTATTAGTGTTATTGTGCTATGTATTTTTGGGAAATTAAATATCAAACCATTAAATACTTCAATCTTGGCAGGCAGATGTGAGAGGAAACGGCAACGCCAGGAGGGGAAGCCCTAGGAGGACATATGGCATACATACACACATAAACACACACAACACACACACAAACACACCCCCTCACACACACACACATACACACACACACATCTGTATGGTATATACACCGACCTTATTGGTGCTCTTCTTCAGATAGGTCCGCCCACTTCAACAGTTTTATGCAGACATACATAATCTGCATTCGCGATTTCTTTGCCAAAAATGTAAACAAATAACTTTAAATCCTACACAATAAAGTTCAGTTTACGCTACAACTTAAAACATTTTTATTACTTTTTGAATAGTGCTAGTCATCCTGAAATCAACATAATTACCATTAAAATAAAGTTGATATTTGTTTAACTTCAAATAATATTAATTTGATACAAGTTTGAATAGACTTTATAACCGGATACACCGGATACACTTTTTAACCGGAGACCTCAAAGACGATGTTGATATAGATCGTGAGCGTAGGGCGCTAGCAGTCAGGGCCAACATGCTGATACACAGGTTCGCTCGTTGTGGTATTGAGGTAAAGATTACGCTGTTTAAAGCGTATTGCCAATCATTTTACACGAGCGGCCTGTGGGTAAGGCATACTAAGAGGTCGCTAGACGCCCTGCGTATTCAATATAATAACTGCTTCAGGATGCTGTTGGGACTGCCGCGCTATTGTAGTGCGTCCGGTATGTTCGCTTTTGCGCATACTGATGATTTTTACGCCATAATGCGCAAAAAGACAAACTCCATCTTGTCAAGAGCGCGGTCTAGTTCTAACAGCATCCTAAGTATGTTGATAGAGAAGTTCGACGCACCTTGGTTGTCGCACGCTGTGGAGGTGCTGGTCAGAAGACCCCACACCTAACCTCACAATTTACTTTTTTCTATTTGTTTTGTGTTTCTGTGTTTTTGTTTACTAACAATAGTTTTTAGGAATAATGTTATGTTACTAACAATTGAGCCTAGTTGCCATAAATTAACAATAATATTTAATTTAAAAAATTTAATTAATTAAGTAGTTACATACATGAACTCACGCCTTTTTCCCAGGTGGGTAGGCAGAAACTACAGAACGTTACCTGCTACGACCGTTACATACTCCTTTTGCTACATATTTTTTATTTGTTTATATTATGAAGAGGACAACAAAAACAAAGTCACTTTAAAAGGGGTCTTCATTCAAACCATCGTCGATCAGGTATGACGACCTATGTACCCGTCGGTGCTCCATGGACCAACGTATATTTATATATCTATGTACCGTAAATATACTTTATTACATGCCATAGTACAAAAAGTACCGTCGTCTTGCCTCGCCTTTGAGCAACGCAGTCACATTCCTTCTTTAATAATTTCCTTTAGCAGACTTACACGGAAAATAATCAAACGGAGTTATGTACCGTAAAGGAGAAAAGGAACCTTCAAATTAAAATAAGTGGAATATTTTATTAATATTTTTTTCGTAGCGACAAAGACGTACACTCTGTGCTACGATGATACGCCAGTTTCTACGCTGTAGAATGTCTTGAGGTCCTAATTTAAATTTATTCTATTCTTTTGGCGAAAGTATTTAATGAAGGCTTTTGATGCTTCCGTACGTCCGAATGAAAAAAACACTGGCACTCCGGTAGTGCCGACAGAAGTGAAAACTTGAACAATTACGAGTGTATTTTGTGAATCGTCTTATAAACAAAATGTTATATATCCGTGGTTCAGCGCCATCTCGTCGTTGTTGGATGAACTACGTAGTTAGTACGCGAGGCCCTCGTAGTTCTTCCCGATGTGCATAGATGGCGCTGTCTTACGTTTTACGTCTTACGAATTTTCGATCAGGGTCACGTGACCTGACGCCAGTTTAGAAGTTTTTACCCATTCCAAAAAAAGTACACAGCGCCGCTAAAGAAGTTTTCACTTCAAAAAACAGAATCCTTATAGGATCACACGCGTGTCTGTCTGTCACAGTAAATTTGCTCCAAATCTAAGACCTATAAAGTTAAAATAATGTAATACGTATATACCGACGTATAACGTCAATAAATTAATTTTGAATAATTATGCGGTTAATTTTGGAAGACAAACTCTACAGTGTGACATGTCAAATGAAAGAGCGTACAGCGAGGGTTTCAAATATAATGTATTTTGTTGTTAAAAAATAAATGGTTTTAAAGTTATTTAATAAAAAAAAAACTAAATTTTACCATTATCTCCGAAACTACAACAAGATTACAAAAAAGTTATAAAAAGTATATAGGAGATAAAAGGTCATAAAATACACATATGTACGTACAAATTTACATTTGCAGTTGGAATATATGGCAATGCATGTATGCTAATGCAAAAATACAATGTTAAGTTTATTCATCATCATCTGCCTAGCCTTTTCCCAACTATGTTGGGGTCGGCTTCCAGTCTAACCGGATGCAGCTGAATACCAGCATTTTACATGGAGCGACTGCCTATCTGACCCCTAAAACGCAGTTACTGGGTAATATGATACCCCTTAGTAAGACTGGTTGTCAGACTTTCGGGCCTCCGACTACCCGAAAAGATCCACGAATGACAGCCGGGACCAAAGGCTTAACGTTCTTTCCGAGGCACGGAGGGGTCACGATATGTAAACATGGTCACCCATCCACAGACCAACCGCGGCAAGCGTAGCTTAACCTGATCGATCGACCTGTGCGGCTGTTATTATTTAGCCACGGGCCCCTCAGTATGTTAAGTTTGTTATTGCGATAAGTTTAGTTTATTTCAACTACGGAACCCTTCATTGTGCGTAATCCGACGCGCATTGACCTTTTTTTTTTCTGGCTTTTAACTGTAGGAATGAGTGTAATATATAATCTCATAATAAGCCTATAATGTTCCCACTGCTGGGAAACAGACTTCCTTTCGGCGAGAGGGAGTAGGCCAGAATCCACCACGCGGGCCCAGTGTGGGTTGGTAGATGTCACATGCCCTCAAATTTTTGGTTCTAGGATATGCCGGTTTCCTCACGATGTTTTCCATCGCCGTTTTGAGAGCAGTGGTGATGGAATAATTTACACAAAGTAAAGCGTCTGTCTGGGTTTGAACCTACGACCTACAACTCGTAAGTCACGGCCCATACAGTACTTGGCGATTAATATTGCACATCGACCTTTACATTTTTTTTGTATTTTATACAAAGAATAAAAATAATTATCAAAAGAAGCAAATCATAATTGTTTTAACAGCTCCTAATAGATACCGGATTGTTTGTATTTCGTGCGACAGAGATAACGCTCTACGAAGCCGAAATTAGCCGATTGTCTCTTTCCAAAGGTTGATGTGCAATATTTATCGCCGGGTACTGTACTGCCGGGGCAATCACTGCTATCACTGAACTATAGAATATGTTAATTACAACGTGGAATTTAGTAGCAGTTACTGGTAGACTAATTCATCCGATGACAGGTGGTTTGGTTACCGCTGCCTACTGCCTTGTTACCGAAGTAAGTCATTAGGGACACAAGTTGATAAATGAAACGTCCCACGTGGATTTTCACTGGCAACACTTCTCAAACTGGACTGCAGCGCAAACTGGTACACACAGCTTCATTAAATGATTACCCCTCCAAAAGACATGTGCGTTCAAATCCGTGATAGGCCCAAGTTGGTTTTTGTATTTTGCAAAAACATTTTATTTCAATTAATTTATTGTTTTAGTGAATAAATAAGTTTAAGATAGTATTTATTTTTTAAAATTCTGTTTTTATTATTGTTTTTTCAATAAAACGTTAATACTTTTATTATTGCGAAAACGACAAGCAATAATAGGGTTAACATTTACGAACGTTTTATTCATCGTCTAAATAGACTAGAGGTTTCAAGACCGCTTGCCGTGCCTATGAGTGGAAGTTCAAATCATAGCCACGAAATGTGCTTTTTGTTCATTATAATTATTATTTTAATATATTTTTCTATTTTGTTTTAGTAATTATTTATAAAGAATTTAAAAATAAAGAAAAATAAAATACCTTAATAATCATATCGCCGTCCCCGGAGAATAAAATGATAACTGCCATTATCCTAGTTTTAGTGTTATGTCATTTTTGGGATCTGTGGGTGTTAATACATCTGCTCAATTTTTTTCGCATTTTTTAAACACTTATTTACGAAACAAAAAAATATTACAATAGTATTCAAAATTTAAAACAGGTCATAAATTACGAGAATAAAGTGTTAATATAATAATATCAAAATGTATTCCCACTTGTTAGTATGACAAACAGTCATAGAATTATATTCTCGTGAAAAAATATTCGACTAAATAATGATAAATGCAGTTATCATTTTATTCATATTAAAATTAATGTTAAAAAACAATAGTATTTTTCTTAATTTACTATTATTAGTCTTTTTAAATTGGTATTAATTAAAATCAGCCTTATAATAACATATTATGTGAATTAATATTACAATACTAATGAAATTATTAAGTAATATAATCTGTTACACATTTTTTTTTAATAAAACAGCCTCTTAATCACATTTATCACATAAAATCAGATTCTTATAATGACTTTTCAAAAATAAAATAAAGGTGGGTGATTAATCGTCATTATCTTCTTCATTGTCGTTAACAGCTACTGCCATAAGTCAAGGACTCGTAAAAACCATGATAGTAACTTGGAATATCTCCTGCCTTACAGAGGCTCATAAGATCATCATTTAGAGCCTTGTTTATTGGAATAAGCTCAGTGTACAACGTTTGTAGTTCGGGCACATAGCTAAGACTTGGGCTTGTTATCTGTCTGGTACCCCGCTTGCTTCTTCTTCGCGTTCATAATGATTGTGTACATCTGATCAGGCGTGCATCCTCTTTGTTTTTCACTAAGTAAAAATTGCCATAAGCAACTACCAATTTCATTTGCCCCCCTTTTAGCAATCTGACCATGCCAAACATAACAATAACCTTTACTCTAAGTAGCATCATACACAGTGAAATTATAAATGGGATACTTCCTTTTGTAGTGAAACGATCCAACCTCAGATTGTGGGATGCTCAAAACCTTTTCTAAATCGAATATTGCTACGGTTGTTTGTGAGGGATCAACCGATTCTTTTTCTTCTTTTTTAATTTGTCGTACTCTTTCTTTGTTTTTTTCATGGTCAGATTGCTAAAAGGGGGGCAAATGAAATTGGTAGTTGCTTATGGCAATTTCTACTTAGTGAAAAACAAAGAGGCATCCAGAACATATCATTTTACTCCGACGGTTGTTGCGGACAAAACAAAAACAGATTCATATTCGCTCTATATATTTTTGCTGCACAGAAGCTTCAATTGAACATCACACATAGATTCTGTGAAACCGGACATGGCCAGAGTGAGGGGGATTCCATGCATTCCAACATTGAACGTGAATTAAAACACAGAGTTGTATGCACGCCTGATCAGATGTACACAATCATTATGAACGCGAAGGGACTGTATGGAAAAAATATCAAGTTTCAGAGATGACGCCAACAGAGTTTTATAATATAAAGGAGTTAATAGAGAATAAGAACTGGTTAAAAAATGAGGAGAGCCAAAAAATATCATGGACTGTGTATGAAGTGAATGCCTCACATTCACATCCATCAATTTTAAAATATAAATACAACTTAGATTCCGACTATTCCCAATTAAATACGGAGCCTGTCAGAAGAATAAGAAGCAAGCGGGGTACCAGACATATAACAAGCCCAAGTCTTAGCTATGTGC
Organism: Luperina nickerlii; assembly: GCA_963855955.1. Classification (NCBI taxonomy): domain Eukaryota; kingdom Metazoa; phylum Arthropoda; class Insecta; order Lepidoptera; family Noctuidae; genus Luperina; species Luperina nickerlii. The sequence goes on from OY979678.1 coordinate 18,329,275, forward strand.
CCGAACTACAAACGTTGTACACTGAGCTTATTCCAATAAGCAAGGCTTTATATATGATGATCTTATGAGCCTCTGTAAGGCAGGAGATATTCCAAGTTACTATCATGGTTTTTACGAGTCCTTGACTTATGGCAGTAGCTGTTCTGGTAGCAATAACGACAATGAAGAAGATAATGACGATTAATCACCCACCTTTATTTTATTTTTGAAAAGTCACTATAAGAATCTGATTTTATGTGATAAATGTGATTACAAGGCTGTTTTATAAAAAAAAATGTGTAACAGATTATATTACTTAATAATTTCATTAGTATTGTAATATTAATTCACATAATATGTTATTATAAGACTGATTTTAATTATAACCAATTTAAAAAGACTAATAATAGTAAATTAAGAAAAATACTGTTGTTTTTTAATATTATTTTGAATAAAACTAATGTTGATTACCATGTCATAGTTTTATTAGGACACCAAATTAAAAGTCCTTACCAGATTTTTTTTTCAGAATATTTACGAGAATAAAACGATATTAAAGTATTATCAGTATCACTTTTACCCTAAAAACCCGTAGAATAAAATGATACGTGACGAGTGCAATATTTGATCCTGGTCAGGCTGTACGGAGAATAAAATGATAATCGACATTATACAACTTGGACGATGATTAATTTTGACTAACTTCTTATTTTTTAAATAATATCTCTATTTTGATACTTAGGCGTATTTGATTATAACATTTAGAACAAACAAAAAATAACCTTTTTTAAAAGTTGACAATCATCTGTCTACGTCCAGTATTTAAGAAGCAATCAACGAAAACGTGTTTTTTATTTTTCCTGAAAAGTTGCATTTTTGTAGTTATCATTTTATTCTCCGGGGACGGCGATATAATAATATTTATTATTGCTATTATTTAACAAAACTATGATCTTATTTTACAACAAAGATTTATTTTGATTTGATAATTTTATTTACAGTTATCATAATATACTATTTTGCCAACTGACACAATTGGGTTCCTAGACAAGTGGCATCCTATTAACGTAAACGATAAAATAGTAAGCGGTAGAAATATTTTAGATTGACATAACCTAACGAAATGTTACGTGACCTGTCATGTCGTCTCAGCATACAAATTTGACATTTGACAGTCTGACAAGTGACATCGAAAGAGACAAGGTTTGAAGCGTTTGCAACTTGTCTAGGAACTAGAAGTTAGTTTGGCAGGATTACAAATATTACAATCATGAGCATAATAAGTCGAGCCATTACCGCCGACTTAGTGTAACCGACAAAAACCAAATTTTACAGGAGAAGGTTTTATTTCAATATTTTTGTAAATAATTGCGCTATTAAATTGAAATTTAACATATAATAATGATTTTTGAAACCTTAAGTGTAACAGTTAAAATTTTCAAAAAAACAATAGGTTTTGAGGCTTTTTTGGCGTTTACAATATTTTTGCTATCTCAAACAAACGACTTCTTATGTTTCCGGGCGTTTGAGATAACACTTGCGATAAAAAGTAACCTGGTTAAAGTTATAACGTAAGCAACAATAAGCCATTTAAACTATGGATCTATTTTCATAAACAAACGGGTACTTAACAAATTAAACACAAATTAAAATACATAAATATATATTTCTCATTATTTTATCATTTTAGAGAACACTGAGATCAATATATTAAACTTAAAATAGAATTGTTAAACTTTTATCAAGGAAATTAAAGTAAAATACTTATTACCTGCATTCATTTCAGTTAACATTAATTCTCATTAATTTAAAATTTAAAAGAACACGGAATCAACCCAATTTAAACTAAAATTAAACCTTTAATTCTCCTTATCACTATCATCTGCATCAGTTTCAGGTAACACGTCAGGAACTGCTTCATCATGCTTCATATTCACATACTCTTCGTGGTACCTGTATGGAATTATATTTTTATTACACAAATCCACAAGATCTTTGTACTTGGCAGCTGAAATGTTTAGTTCCGAATGGTATAAATGTGTTGGTCCATTAATTATAGTCGCAGTATTGCCTCTTGATCTAATAATCAGATCCATATTCAACTCTTGTTTATTGCTTTCTTCGAAGAAACCGTATTGCAGTGTAATTACTGGATTATTCTTTTTAAAATGTACCATTCTTAATGTTTTGAAGGCTATTTTAAATTTGGCTGGCAATAAAGCTTGCGAAAAAGACTTCCAGTCCATGAAATCAGTGTAATTTAAAACATGTACAAAATAACCTGTTGGATCAGATCTAGAATTGGTGATCATAGTTGGCCACTCAGAAGGAGCCCACACTGTTTTATTGCGGATAAAACTTTCAATTGTACTGTGAATAGAGTCAACAGGCATCATAGTGTGTCCAGGTAGGAGGTAAGTTATTTTTATTGTAGTAATCGTAGTTGTTGTCTTCAAAAAATGAATTAACATGGATATCATTGCACGGTTTCTGTTTTGCCCAGCACAACTATCTGCATAGAGATTTATGACGCTATGAGTTCCTTTACTGTCTATAAGAGTCAAATATTTAAATAGGACAGTAACAATTTCGTTACAACCTCTTTTTCCTTGACATTCGCCCCACACGTAACAATACCCAGCCCTCGTACCGCTTTCGTAGATACTTTCGTTATAAAATGCGTATTTTCGTGAGTAATATAGGGTAACGCTTTTACCATGTGGAGTATTGAGGACTTTTTCTAAGTCAAAGCTTACACAAAGAGAGGTAGAATTAGAAACTTTGCTAATATTTTGATCTTCTAAAAACAGATTTTTACATTTGTCTTTATCTAGAATGTGATTTTTATAGTCTGTAGTTTGTTCAAAAACAGTTTTGCTTTCTGGCGGTAAATTTTTGTACTTCTCACAAAAGATACACTTATCTTTTTTGGGCAAATGGAATCCTATATTAAAATCGGCTTTGAAAATACTACGAAAAACTCTTTTAGATAATATTGATGAATCTAGGTTCCTTTCTTTTAAGTGATCAATATACAATTTGTACAAGTTTGTTATATTCTGTAATTCTTGAGGTAAATATAATTTGGTACTTTTGTTGCGACAATAGTGAGATGGCACAGCAGGCAACATCTCAATGAAAGATTTTAAATAGCACACTTTTTCTGCATCAGATTTGTTGTGAGGGAGAGGAGTCCTTTTGTCTTTTTGAGTAGTATTCAGTATTTTATTTGCATTTTCAATTGTATACCTTAAAGTCATCTGGGATATATCTAATGTCTTAAGCAAAAATTGTTGACAAATTTTAATGTTTTGACCCTTAAAGTTTATAAAGTAATCATATGATATTTGGCGAATATTACTAGTCGCTCGCTTTCTACCAATTGGTTTTGCCTTAGCACATGACAGTAGAAAGTCTTTTTGTCTCTTAGTACATCCCATCCCCCAATAGTTTTCAAAAATAATCCACCGATCATCCTCAGAAAATTTATCAGCACATGAATTGCCGCATCTTTTGTTCAAACAAGGATTTGGCCGTACAGATTTGCCAACAGCAGCTTGACGATTTTTTTTCTTCAGAAGCCTTTTCGGTAAAGGTCTTTTTTTTCTGTACCCTCTTTTCCCAACACTAGTCTCTTCTTCAATTTGTTGAGGCATGTCTTCTTCAGAACCACTGGACGACGACGGCGGCTTCCATGAATCCTCCGAATCAATATAGGACAAGTCGTAAAACGTCATGGGCACATTATGTTCCGATTGGTTAGACTGTGAACTGGTACTTGGTTGTGGTTGGGTTTCGTCTTGATTACATTCAAGAGTAGAAAAACTTTGATTAGCAAAAGCAGTGTGATCATTATCGAAAAGGTTTTCATCTGGTATTTTATTTAGATTATCTAAATCCATTAATGTGTATGATTTCTCACTATCAGAATCAGTGTAATCAACAAGAAATTTACTTATAGGTAATGTGGAATCATTATGGTCTGATATTGAAAGGGCTTCAGCTGTAAAATTTAGTAAAGATGGTGATGTCATGTGAGGCAAAACCGCTTCCAGATCGTAGTCATAGTCTCTTCCCACTGGCATGATCGAATCAAGCGTTACGTTCTTCGGCTGTGTATCTTCAGGAACAGGAGATTTAGTAATGCTCTGTTTCGGTAAAGAACTCGGTGGTAGTAATTCCATAATATTCTTAATCCTTGACTGTAACAATTAAAAAAAACTAAGTATTTAGCACTAAAAAGTTCTTTTATTGACACAAAAATGTAAACTAAGTAATGATTAAAAAACGAAACAAATTTTTATACTACTAATGTGCCAAACAAGCATACGGCCCACCTAATGGTAAACAATTACCATAACCTAGGCGCTGGTAATACCAAAGATATCTCTAACGCGTTGCCGAACCTGTACCCCTGCACCTATGGAGTTCTGGGGCTCTGTATACCCTATTTACCAACAGGAACACAACACTACCTAAGCGGCGATGTTGTTTTCTGTAGGGCTGGAGGTAGATACCTACGTCTCCAGTCGGTTCAGTTATGTATAGGTATACAAAAACTTACATCTAACAACAATAACTTTAGCTAAGTAGGTAACAAATAGCGGCAACTCTTTAGTGATTGCCAAAGTTATGCACGGAAGCCAAGTGGTTACTCCCACGCAGGCAAAGCCACGAACAAACGCTATTCAAAAATTAGTAACCTTTGTAATTTTACATTCATTTACTAACAAAATCACAATAATTAAGTAGGTATCTTACATACCTTTGCCGGCGTTGACATTTTGGAGAACAATCGTAAAAAAGTAACTGCAGTGATTTACTAAACACTATACAACACTACCACACCACTTTAAACTTAATGAAACCTAATTTTAACACGTAATAACCAGATAATTATAATTTAACACTAAATACAGTGCAAAGAGATAGTTATTGCATCACAATCTTCATTGGAATGAACTCGTCGCAACACGTTTTTTGCCATTTTGTTTATAGTAAACGACAAAATTTTGATGTACTGTGTCGGTTGCGATAACAAGTAGGGTCGCTTACGCTGCAATTCTTAGATAATTATGCAACTTACGGTATATTTTGATTATGTCGGTTACTGTAAAATACATAAAACTGTTGTGCTAACGATAAACTTAGCATTTGCTGTAACTTTCCAATTGGTTGTCTTTTGGCGGGAAATGTCGACGAACAGAGTCCGTTATAATTTAAAATGTCGTCTGCGATAAAAAACGCTGTTTAGGTAAAAATGTCGCTTACGATAAGACGGCGGTAATGGCTCGAAGTGAATAAACATGTTATCAATAGATAATCAATTAACATCTCTTATTAGCTCATGATATCTACTTAGAATATTTTGCTATACAAAGTAAAATAGTGGAATCAAATGAGTTAAATGTCTTCGTTGTTTATTTTGTTGTCATACTTAATTAATATAACTGCTATTTCTGGGCAAATCGCAATCGTTCTCTTCGATGCTCTTCTGTTAGACATATTTTGCAGGTCGATAACTGTGAATGTTCGCTGCGTGTAAATGTCTTCGAACCGTGGACAGAGAGATATTCCATGCCGTTGCGAACTGTAACGAGTGGATGTAAACGGCGGTGTAGTGTGAACCTTAACAATATCCGGATGATGTTCAGATTGGTCCGTATAGATCCCAGTAGTTCTCCGACCCATGGTCATTGTCTTAACATCGCCGGTTTCTTGAAATCTGCGCACCCATAAGCGCACCGTTTGTCTCTGTATAGAAAAAAATGGTTTTAAATAAGTTATTAAATACCACACACAAGATACCGCAAATAGCTCAACAAGAAAAAAATCGGAGAACACAATTAATATTATAATGAACTTACTGCTATGCCAAGCTGTCTCGCAATTCCTTTTATGCTCACTCACATTTTGTTCACACAGAACAACTATTTTAGTTCTCATAAAATCATAAATCATTTTAAAAATTAATGAATAAATCGTAGTCGTTTACTCTTCGCCGTTTTAAGTGAACGTATACATCAAACGTTATAGTTATAACTTGAGGGTATGGATTAATTTTATAAAGACAACGCAAGTAAGTAAAATTAATGGATACCCTCAAATTATAACATCTCTCGATTAGACATCCCACCTAAAGATAAAATGACTCAGACCATAGTAGATAACAATTTCAACGCAATTCATATGGGCTCGCTGGCTAGTTCGTCAAACTGCCGGTATGAGTATGACGACGTTCGGTGATGCGATGGTTCAAATCTGAGTCGAAACAATGGGTTCTTTTTGAAGTATTCTTTAGATTATTTGTAAGGAATTTAATGTGTAACATTTTAAAACTTGAGGGGTTAGCACATACTGACGCTGTCTGTACCATGTTAAAGGACTGCTTCGATGGTTTAGTGGTCACAAGCGCTAAAGCATGAGGTCCTGCGTTCGATTTTCAGTTCGGGAAAGTAGTGTTATTGTGTTTTTCCAACAGGAATTTCTCAGTAGGACCCTAGAGTCTGGATTTATGACTAGTTGATTGCAACAGGTTTACCTCCTATGACATGGGGCTTGAACATAAATGGATAAATGTGGTTGTAGGTGCAGTTAGCAACAAAGGTCGATTAGTAAGAGATAGATTTGTCGGCACGTTTGGCGCAGTGTTTAAGCGATTGACTGCTGCGCTGCGTGTCGCGCATTCCATTCCCGCACGGAATAAATATTTGTATGACCTACAAGTAGTTCCGGGTCTGGCTGTTTGTGTATGTGAGTAATTATTTGTAAACGCACCCACAATACGGGAGAAATTCCTAGTGCGGGGAAACGTTTTTATAAAAAAAAAATACAGCTTCTTTTACACATCATGCAAATTGATACAAAGTGATTATCTCTTTTTTTGCATTTCCTATAATACCTAAGAGTTAAGTTTGTTTAAACATTGATTTTAATTAAATGTCTTGCGCTATAATTAAGATTTCGAAAACTGAAGTGTTAATTGACCTTTGTTGCTGACTGTACTATTGGTAAATCTTTACCTGACCCTTCGGTGTGTGTCCTACTGGATATTTTCAACCAATGAAGAAGATACAGAATAACAGATTTACTATATTGATACCACACAAAATTCACATGACACACACATACACACTGGTAACTAGGGTAAATTCCCCATTCGTTGTCCAAAACCCGATTGACCGTCAAAACCGTTTGCCGTGAGGACAGCTCTCCCTTTATGGCACATTAGCGACAAAGAAGGACTATTATGTCGGCTGGATCCGCGTAACGACTCCCATAGTTCACGCTCAATCGTTGGATTAAGCCGCAATTTGTATCAGTCGGGAGCTGTCGCGTTTACCCTATTTAACAGACGAGGAAGCGGATGAAAAATTCCATTGTTAACATAACATTCAATCTCTTTTTCGTGTGCCCTATATAATATGTCTTGAAGGTGAAATGTTGTTTCCTTTTAGTTTGACCTAAAGCTATGTAGCTTTGATTTGTAAGGAATTGTTTGTACAGACGCCAGCACATCGAGCTACCCGAAACTGTCAAATTTTCCCAATCAACTTTGAAACTTGTACTTTAGCGATAAAGTTGAAAATCTAATAAAGAAATTTGACAGATTGTAGTAGCTTGATGTGCTGGTGAGCAGTGGTGGCCAAGTGATAACGGCCGCGACTTACGAGTTGTAGGTCGTAGGTTCGAACCCAGACAGGCGCTTTACTTTGTGTAAATTATTTCATCACCACTGCTCACAAAACGGTGAAGGAAAACATCGTGAGGAAACCGGCATGTCCTAGAACCAAAAATTCGAAGACATGTGACATCTACCAACCCGCATTGGGCCCGCGTGGTGGATTACGGCCCACTCCCTCTCACTGAGAGGAGGCCTGTGTCCCAACAATGGGAACATTATAGGCTGATGATGATGATGATGATGTGCTGGCGTCTGTAAATATAACAAATGGGATATGTAACTTTTCACTTCTCATGCTCTGAAAGTGCTTCTTTGTGCAGGGTATAGGCTGCACAAAATCGAATTTTGTGCACAAGGGCATTAACGTATCTACTCATAAATGTATTATATTAAGGCAAAGAAAATGAGCCATACAGCCAAATGCAATAAGAAGTTCATAGATAGAATTTGTTATTATATAATATTTACTTTAATTTATTTGCCTTATGTGTTTTTTAAGATATAATAGATATTAAAATTTTAATTCAAGTACGGTAGGTTAGTTGATTTAAGAAAATTATTTTTACAAAATTAATTTAATAGTAGGCTGTATAGGTCTGCAGCCTAATATCAATGTCGTAAGATTAAAAAAAAAAATTCCTTCAGTATTCAAAACTGTTCTAATTTTACTTTGAATTTTAATTAAATAAATGTTATGTTATACTACTGTTTTATTTCCTCGCAATCGAAGTGAAAAGCAGAGTTTATAACTCGTCCACAAAACCATTTCTATCCTCGACATTACTATCAGCCCTCGCCTTCGGCTCGGGCTGCTAAAAGTCTCGGATAAAAATGGTTTGTTTTGTGCACTTGTTGTAAAATCTACTATTTTTTTCCTCATCTATTGTCTACTTTAGCTCCTGTTATGTTTATCCTGGTGAGTCAGAGCTTTGATTTCGCTCATTTAAGGGCGAAGCAGGGTCTGGAATAGTTAGTGACCGGTCCCTGCTCCGCACGGTTTTTACAGCTTGACAGAACATCGAGATTTCTTTATTATTGGGGCTTATTGGGCGAATGTGGCTAAGTAATAACAGCCGCATGGGTCGATCGAAAGTTAAGCTACGCTTGCCGCGGCTGGTCCGTGGATGGGTGACCATCTTTACATACCAAGACCCCTCCGTGCCTCAGAAAGCAGGTTAAGCCCGTTGGTCCCGGCTGTCATTCGTGGATCTTTGACAGTCGTTACGGGTAGTCAAAAGCCCGAAAGTTCGACAACTATAGTCTTACCGCGTCGTATTAAGGCTCGTACACACAGGCGCGACGCGACACGCGACACAAAGGCACCGCAAGTCGCGCAACGAGCGGTGTCTTTGTGTCGCGCGCGATTCGCGTCGCGCGTCGCGCCTGTTTGCAGGAGCCTATACTCAGTAACTGGGTCATAGAGGTCAGATAGGCAGTCACTCCGTATAAAATACTGGTATTCAGCTGCATCTGGTTATACTGGAAGCCGACCCCAACATAGTTGAGAAATGGCTAGGGAGATTGATTGATCTTCAACAATACTAAGAGTGAAGGAAAATATCGTGATGACTGACAGGCAAAGATATAATTAAAATTTAAGGGTCTATTTTGTAAACTTAGGTAAAATGTGTTGTACGTACTTAGTTTAATTTACTGACTAATTGTCGTCTCTACCTTATATGTGTGGATAAGCTTACATCATCCGCAATACTAATTCCTTTACGATAATTCCAACATCAAGTTATGACGTCATTAAGCCAGTAATAGTCATCCAAATTATCCCACATTATATTAACCATATCCCATTAAATTATATCTAGATATTATGTCTTATATGTGAAGATTTGGTTAGCTTGATTTATTTCAGAATTAATATTTTGTTATAATTTGACTTCATCATCCGATTAGAATGAAAGTAGCTTTATTAAAAATATAGGATCAATTTTATTACAAGTCTCCAGTAAAATATAAATAACTAGTTTCTGATGTCAGCATCAAGTGACCCTTCACTTGATGTTGACATCAGAAACTAGTTATTTAAGTTCCGCTTCAGCGGGATTGTCCGAAAAGGTTACCGCTGGCCCGGAACATAAAAGGGTAAGGAAGGAACACGGGTGGGTTTTAGTCAGTAAGAGTCTGACACTCCCTTCCGCTCCACCCAGAGCGGAAGGGGTCATTTTGATGATTTACCACACTGAAAAAAAAAAAACCTAGTGTCTGCCCGCGACTTCGTCCGCGACCCACCCCGTCGCATTGCATCGCCTGCCCGCGCTATTACTTTGTTTTCGCTTTTATTCTTTTTGGCCCGACTCCTAAGACTCCTAGCGTGATGTCTAGCCTTCCTTAAGAATTGGACTATTAATTACACAAAAAAATTAAAATCCGACTGGTAGTTCCAGAGATTAGCGCGTTCAAACAAACAAACAAACTCTGCAGCTTTATTAATAAAGGGGTTCAAACCTTTGAGGCATATCCGACCCGCCGCCATTTTTTTTTCAAAGCTTTCGCTCACGCTGTGTAGAAAGATTTTCATACTTCTCTTATGGCGATGTTTACCTCCAAATATATCAGAAACGTGACCCTTTAGGGTACTATATTACTCGGCATTTTTTGTTTGTATATGTGTTCCCTACCCATCTATAATATATACTACTTTAATCGTGGGCGGAAACTTAGAAAAAGAAATCAAAATTTCGGGGGGTAGATTGACAACTGTTCGAACCCCTTTTAATTTAATGACCAAATTCCGATATAACAGCTCGAGTCTATTATAAGATTTCACTTTCATCCAGTTACCGAATATATTAAAAATCCCTATTTTTTGTAGTAACTTTGAATTATATTAAAACATCTAAAATAACCCTTTTCAAAGCCTTTATCCCAAACTTATTCATCATCACGTTAATTATAAAAAGGCGAGTTTAGTCCCAAAAAACAAAGAAACCCCTCCAGTAAAAACATAGGAATTCATAAACAAAATTCACACCTGAGATGTTGGGTAATATAATAATTTAACATCTTTCCGCTTAAGCTGTAAAAATATAGCTCACTGAAACGAGGGTGTAGAGTGACAGCCAAGTTTTTTTACTGAATAAGTTGAGTGACAAAATGTGTCTTAAATTTTTAGGGTTCCGTAGTCAAATGGCAAAAAACGGAACCCTTATGGATTTGTCATGTCCGTCTGTCTGTCTGTCCGTCCGTATGTCACAGCCACTTTTTTCCGAAACTATAAGAACTATACTGTTGAAACTTAGTAAGTAGATATATTTTGTGAACCGCATTAAGATTTTCACACAAAACTAGAAAAAAAAAAACAATAAATTTTGGGGGTTCCCCATACATAGAACTGAAACTCAACATTTTTTTTTCATCAAACCCATACGTATGGGGTATCTATGGATGGGTCTTCAAAAATGATATTGAGGTTTCTAATATCATTTTTTCTAAACTAAATAATTTACGCGAGAGACACTTCCAAAGTGGTAAAATGTGTGTGACTTCTAAAATAAGAGAATGATAAAACTAAAAAAAATATAAGATGTAAATTACCATGCAAACTTCCACCGAAAATTGATTTGAACGAGAGTAGTTTTTTTTAATACGTCATAAATCGTAAACCGCAATTTACCTTTCATTCAATCAACTCAAATATAAAAAACATTTAATTTCTATTATGTTACTTGCTGCTACGGAACCCTTCATGGGCGAGTCCGACTCGCACTTGGCCGCTTTTTTTATTGTAACTACAAGCAAGGAAATCAATGGTTAAACAAATTGACATCGTAAGTCAATTTGCCGTATTTTTTAGGTTAGAATCACATTTTTGCGACATACTATCGTGCGAAGAAAGATTTTAGTTAATTAAATCTAATCGAAAAATCTTACTAAACCCTCAACTATTCCAATCTTTATCTGTCAATCCGCTTTAATAGTAATTGAAAAAGATTAAATCTACAAAAACTCTAATAAACACAAACTCAAACAAACAACAAACTCAAACTCTACTAAAAACAAACTTTTTAGTAGCAACAGTTACTAAAAAGTTTTTTTTTTTGTATATAGAGCATTCCGTCATTCCTTTTCAGACTTGACTCACACTGCCGTGCACCCATTTCCTCTCGCGTCCGAGCATTAATTAAACGAATGAGCCCAATTTCAGGTTACTCCTTTCATGCTAATTGAAATAAATGAAAAGTTTTAATCAACGAATGGAAATGGGGTGGGGAATCTCCTGACTAGTGTTGAGAGACTCGGCTTGTAGTCGAGAAAAAGGGACTCTGAGTAGACTAGATTAGATTAATTTTAATGACAGTATCATTCATTCTAATTAATGATGACATTGAAAACAATTTTGGAAATTTCATAAAACTAAGCCAGGCCTACTTTTTGAAAAATCACGCAAATATTGATGCGATCAAAGGGCGTTTCTTTTTTATTAGCAACTAACTGACCCGACAGACGTTGTTCTGTCCAATTGTTCACACAAAAATTCCCATAGAGAAAACGACGTTTAGTTTTTTCCGGGAAACTGTCAATTTAAAAAAAAAAATCCCTAAAAACCTAATCCGGACAGGAGTCCATAGGGTTCGTAAAAATTTTACTCAACTTCTAGTGTTAGTAGCTATTACAAACATTTTGAAACAAAAAACAGCCAAATCGGTCCAGCCGTTCTCAATTCTTGCGCTTGCGAACGAACAGCATTTAATTTTTATTTATATTGATAGTCTTTACTTGATTTTCACTCTTCATGAAGATAAGCTTTGAACTTGAATGTGTCAGTACCAACTTAATAAAAACCGGCCAAGAGCGTGTCGGGCCACGCTCAGTGTAGGGTTCCGTAGTTTCCCGTCCGTCACAATAAGTGTTCCCACTTATAAGTTTAAAAGTGGGTATCCATTATGTTCGCGCTCCAGCAGCGCTCCGCGCTCCTGCAACTGCTCCCGGTAGTGGGTACGTGCGCGAACACGGAGCGTGCATCATTGCACGCTCCGCGGCAGGCGCTCCGACTCGTGACGGTTTTTAGCGCGAACACAAAGGGATACGTTCAGGATAATAAAATATGTAAACGAAGTTAAAAAAATGCTTGCATATACGATTATACTACAAACTTAGTCCAGAAATTATTTTGTACAACTTTTTGTCTTTTTTGTTCAAAAACTGTTGTTTCCATCAAGTTCAAAATAATTTTCCTAGAAAGTCCTTATAAAGTTCTACTATTGCAGATTTTTTTCATATTTTTTAAACTTATGGTTCAAAAGTTACACATTGTTTTTTACTTTTGGAGCGATTATTTCCGAAATTATTGACATTATCAAAAAATGATTTTAGTAAACCCCTATTCATTTTTAAATACCTTTCCAACAATATATCACAAGTTAGGGTTGAAATTAAAAAAAAAATCACTTTCCACTTTACATATAGGGGGGCTACCCTAATAAAACATTTTTTTCCAATTTTTATTTTACCACTTTGTCGGCGTGATTGATATACATATTGGTACCAAATTTCAGCTTTCTAGTGCTAACGGTCACAGAGATTAAGCGAGGACGGACAGACGGACAGACAGACATGGCGAAACTATAAGGGTTCCTAGTTGACTACGGAACCCTAAAAAAAGATAAATTATATTTTTTCTGTGAGTAGGTTTGTACAAACACTTTACAAGTCAATCATATTTTTCCTTCATATTTGAGAATAAAGGCCGAAACAAACTCAGCGGTCACAGTCTCTTTTAAATTCCAGACATAATTTTGGTCAGACCATATGAAGACCATGTAGATTGATGTTTGAAATTTAACAGTCTTTTAAGGAAAGAACCACACAGATTGAGTTGACCTGATGGATGCAATATTTATACTGTATATATATAAATATAATATTATAAATGCGAAAGTAAATTTGTTTTTTTTTGTTTGTTACCTTTTCACGCCTAAACCACTGAATCGATCATCCTGAAATTTTGCATATACGTTGTCAGGTGTACAGAAACGGAGATAGGGTACCTTTCATCCCGAAAAATGTGCTGTTCCAGAGGGAATCAACAATAACGTTATTATGATTATAGTTGGCGCCACGTGTCTTTCGAATCAAAAACAGGACAACGTCTGTCGGGTCAGCTAGTTCACAATAATTTAAATAATAATTAAATTGTATATTAAATATTCATGTCATTGTAGTTATATAATATATATAGATATAATACCTTCATCTGCCGTGCCAGCCTTTTCTTAACTACATATATGTTATGTTTTGTTTGGCTTTCAGTATAAACTAATGCAACATACATGGATCGACTGCCTAATATGTAACACAAATACCAGTATACTATTACGTGCCATTTAAACAACAATCATTATGTTATAGTAATCTACGTATAATCAAAACCATTGTACCAAAATTACAACAGCAAGTCCCACACGAAAGCCAGGTCCACACAATAGCACAGAACTGTACGGAATCAACAAAAGGGGCTAGACTAAGGCCTTGAGTAAACATGCTCGCCAAGTCTTGATTCGCAACGACAATATCCCAAAGCTATGGGCAGAACTTCAAACTACTTGAATTCGAAACCTAACCAATTCAATAAACAGATGGATTTGCATTAGTACGTAGTTATAGTGTGTATTTGAAACAAAGCAAGCTTGTACATGGTATCGTGTGTTTGTTTCTAGCTGTACCATGATGGATTAATTTTTATTTATTGTTAATTAAGACGGTGCAACACCAATTACATTAATTAACATAAAGACAATAATTACGTTGATAATAATTTTATATAATTTAAAACTAACATGGAACAGTGGACTCCATGCATACTTTCTCTCAGAGAACACCAACCTACCAATCAAACCGAAACATTATCGAAATGCTTCCAAAATAAATTGAAGATTTCCGTACGTTTTCGTTTAGCATGTAGCCGTGTATGACGTCATTCTAAACTATGCCAGTTATTGATAGTTATCTTTTTAGTTCACTTCGGTGCAATTTTAAGGAATGACCGTCACTGAAGCTGTTATTAACGTGGTCACCTCTGGCTCAGTGCAGCAGACTGGCTGGGAGCAATGGTGGCCCAGTGGTTACGACCACAACTTACGAGTTTTAGGTCGTAATTCCGAAGTCAGTCAGGCGCTTTACTTTTTGTAAATTATTTCATTACCACTGCTCGCAAAACAGTGAAGGAAAACACGGTGAGGGAACCGGCATGTCCTAGAACAAAAAAATCGAAGACATGTGACATCTACCAACCCGCACTGGGCCCGCGTGGTCGATTACAGCCCAGTCCTCAAAAATAGAGGAGGCCTGTGTCCCAGTAGTGGGAACATCGTAGGCTGAATATGCTTGTTTATGCTTATGCTACTGGGCCAAACTCATCAAAAAAGTAATTACCATCAACTCGAAAAGTAAGGTCTTAGTCGAGGTCTAGCCGACAGTATAACCCTTCATCGCCCTTTTACTACCGGACTACGTACTGCAGCATACCATCCACACTTGATTGATATCCTGACCAGTCGTACTCAGTGTTTCTCCTTTACACTTATCATACGAGCAGCCAAAGTGTGAAACTCTCTGCCAGCGTCTGTGTTCCATTTCACATTTAACCCGTCTGCTTTCAAACCAAAAATGAACTGTCATCTTCTTTGCACGCTCTTTCCATCACAGATCTCATCCATCGCTTTCCATAAGGCGTGATGGAGGTCAAGAGCAGGCCCATATTAATAATACTTCCTAATATAACAAATGGACGAAATAGATTTAAGAAAACTTCTGTTCAAAATAAAAGCCCGTGTATTTTTAGGACGGTACATAAAGGAAAACTCAATAAAGTTTATAAATAAACCTCCAGTTGTCTTAAGCCCATCCTTATAGGCCTCATCTCGCTAATTTGACGGCTACTTTCACCCTAATCCGGAGAGTGCGGTGATGCGAATAAGTTTTGTGTAAACAGTTGAATAAAACACCCATTAGTACTTTTGTACGGCTGAATAAACAGGCCTGCATAGCTAGGCCACGGCCTCGCACGAAATGGCCCAGAGTTCACGAATGCATGTTAAAATAAAGCAGGAAGTTTTGTAATAAAGTGTTTTAAAAGGAAAGTTTTTGCGTATAAATAATAAAGGATATTTTCGGGTTTTTTATAAGTGTTTTCTCTTTTTGTCGTTGTTTTTTTTGTGTTGGACTTATTTTTGATTCTTATTTGTATTAATGAACTTGTCTATAATATTCAAACTAAAACCTAGTCAAGAATAAAATTACAGCTTGCTAACCGGTAGCTTTTTAATTTATGTAAATATTATCTTGGAAATTGAAATAAGCAAAAAAGTAATTGATAAAAAAAAACCTTATGACTATTATGAACTTAACTTGTGAAGTTGTTTTTTTTATATACTTTTATCCTAGGTTTGATTAACACCCTCTGTTCTAACCGAAAAGAACTGTCGCGTTCTCGCATCCGGCACTCGGGCAAATGCCCAAGATATTCTATTATTTTTTTCATATCGAAGCCAAAACCCTAACGAAACTCAACACAAATTCCGAGCCTCGGTAAGCCTGAAACCGACAATTTTAGACCTGAAACAATAAGACCTTCCAAATCTTGACAATCTTAGGAGGATTATTTTATGTTATTCGTTGTATTTATCTAGCTTTGTTGACAGATTTCACGAATACTTAGGCAGGCCATACAAACATGAATTCTTCTCAGACAGTTCTATGCAAACAGCAAAGCCATGATATACACGTGCTATAGGAACAATAAATTTAATGATTTTAGGCTACTACACAGTATCTACTTCAGACTGTATCCTCTTTCGTACGACCTCCCGATCCCGATCTTGGTAGTTACTCGTAACTATTAACTACCCTATGAAAATTGAACAAAATAATATGTAGAGGTATGCATGAATAAATTAAACATAATTTGCACTCAGGCAATATTTGCTGTTAATGCGTACGCTATATCCATAAATATTATAAATTAAAGTTGTTCTTCTGAACTACGCAACGGATTTTGACGATATTTTCACCAGCATTTATCTGAATTATGAGTGTATGTGTATAATACATTAATGTTAGACTTATATAAAGGGGGCCAGGGATATCGGTTACAACCTGTCACCATGGGCTCATGATTTTGAATCCCCTTCTGCCTTATTACAAAACGAGTTCTAATTGTAGACCTATAGAGAGGTATGAAGAACAAAGTTCACTCATACTCTATAGAAAAGGGAGGACTCTCCGACCAGACGGTTATTGTGTCTGGCGGGCAACTACCCGATGATTCATGTCGGGCTGTTGTATCTATGTTAGTTGCGCGGTAAACTCTACTTGCGCGATGCAGGATTTTGCGTGACGTTATTATGTCGCGTTGTTTGCATGTGGCGTTGTAGATACCGCTACGTCTCTCCCCTCCGGTAACCGGAGGTCGATAGTGGGCTGAGTCTTGTATCTTGCGATGCTTTCCAGGCCAGCTGAGGTTCCAGTGAGTCGGAACCGGTTGCCGCATAGTTAGAACTGTCTGCAAAGATGTCCCTAGTGAGTTGGGGTGGCGCTGCGTTATGCTCCAGTGCGTCGGATGTGGTACAGCGCCGGGTCGAGGCTGACTGTAACTGGCGTCGACCAGGAGAGGAATTAAACTCTTCTTGTTGACCGGCCGAAAGCGCAGTGTGCTGTGCCAAGGTTGCTGATGAGGCTGAGGGTGATGACCAGGTACGCGCGGTCGCTGCATGCTGGCGGTCAGGATACCCGTTGAAGCCGTGGATGCTGGCCGGCTGGGTGACTCACCGCTCTAAAGCTTGCGGGAGTGATGATGATGACGTCATGCTGGAGTAGGTGCACAAAGGCTGCACTGACGTTCATACTCGGGGTCACCAGTGTAGTGGTATGAGGAACAGGGTGTAAAGTTCACTCATACTCTATAGAAAAGGGAGGATCCTCCGACCAGACGGTTGTTGTGTCTGGCGGGCAACTGCCCGATGATTCATGTCGGGCCGTTGTATCTATGTTAGTTGCGCGGTAAACTCTGCTTGCACGATGCAGGATTTTGCGTGACGTCAGTATGACGCGTTGTTCGCATGTGACGTTGTAGATACCGCTACAGACCTAGCCTAAGCCTTCGAGGCAGTTACTGTAACTTTGAACTTTATTCTGACTGGCATAAAGTTCTTAATACAAAATTTACACCTTAGACTAGGGGTTAACGTCAGATTTTGTAATAAAAACTTTATAGGGTGATTATAGGTCGAAATTTTAAAATGGCTCGATGGTTAAAACCTGGGTCTAAAGATAAACCTTGTTTTGTGTAATAAGGCCGCTTGAGTTGAAATTTTTCTCCAGTTATTAAAAAAAAAATCTACGCTATAGTTGCAGTTTGCGCGTCGATCTTTACGCCATCCCGTATAATAAATTATTAATTTGTTATGTTTAGAAAAATGACGGGTATGTCACCTTACATGTGGGTAAACAAATGATATAAATTACTCAGTATAAGACTCGATAAACAACATGAATATTCCTAATAGCGTCCTTGCCACGTTCCATCGAGAATTTTAAACCAACCCTATCGATTCAACTTTAAAACAAGTCGAATTTTTCACTCGAAACTTCCGCCATTCACAATTGTCAAAGTTTTACATCTGAAACTGAGGCAACGTTTCTTTTTACGAACAACTAGATAATAAAACATTTATAGGCTTAATAAAAAAAAAGTTAAATAAAAAAAGAACAACAGAAGTGTTTTGAAGGTTTTTCCTTTTGTATCTCTTTGAGTTCAACTACTGCCGGTCGATTCTGTTAAAATCTCACCGTGAAAACTTAGGTGAAGTGAGTTTGTTTTTGCTAGGAATTGACACTATTGACAGCTCACTCCACGCTCACTTCACCTAAGTTTTCACGGTGAGATTTTTACAGAATCGCACCGCAGTTATCTTGTTATATTGAAGTAGGGTTCAGCGGTGCTATTCTATAAAAATATCACCGTGATAACTTAGGTTAGGTGAGCTTAAAGTGAGCTGTCATTCCACCTGTAATGCTATCCTGTGAAAAGATTATCTTGTTATATTGAAGTAGGGTTCAGCGGTGCTATTCTGTAAAAATATCACCGTGATAACTTTGGTGAGGTGAGCTTAAAGTAAGCAGCTGTCATTCCACCTGTAATGCTATCCTGTGAAAAGATCACCGTGATAACTTGGGTGAAGTGAGCTTAAGGTGAGCTGTCATTCACTATAAGCTCACTTTTACTTAGGTTTTCATGGTGAGATTATTACAAAATAGCATTACAGTTGGCTTTTGTGGCCTATGTTACAACAGTCATAGAGTTTTGAAACTTATCATATATAGTAAAATATTTTATGATCTTTCGATATATGAAACAAATACTTATAAGGCAGCAAGCACACGAATATAAACTTTTCGAACTATGTACCTAAATCTAAATTAATATTCTACAGAGAAAATATTTAATTTTGGTTTGTTAATTTGCTACGCTTTCACGCTAAAACGACTGAGCGGATTTGTATAAAATTTGTCAAATGAGTAGACTATGACCTGGTTTAGAACATAGAATATCTTTAAGGCGAAAGCGCCAAGGTAGCCTGCGAAATTCAAATTTTTT
Source organism: Luperina nickerlii (assembly GCA_963855955.1). Classification (NCBI taxonomy): domain Eukaryota; kingdom Metazoa; phylum Arthropoda; class Insecta; order Lepidoptera; family Noctuidae; genus Luperina; species Luperina nickerlii. The sequence continues at coordinate 18,348,546 of OY979678.1, forward strand.
TAGGTTATTTGCAATTTGCTGGTCAGTAATCATTAAAGTCATCAACACAACTCTCTAAGACAAGACCACGTAACCCTAAAGAATACCTGTTTCATGAAATCGTCATTCTTCGGGGTTACGTGGTCTTAGAGAGTTGTGTTGATGACTTTAATGATTATAATTCTGTAAATACATATTTGTTACGGCCGCGAATCATATTTTGATCGACGTACAACTTAATACTGCAGCAAATTGCAAAAAAACGTAAGAAAATTTGAATTTCGCGGGCTACCTTAGCGCTTCCCCCTTAATACCAATATTCCCACGGGATCGAAAGTTATGCTAGGTGAAACCGCGGAGCGCAGTAACTTTTTAGACCTTTGTATCCTACTTAAGTATAAGAATTTTCATTAAAATCGGTTCATTCATTTCGAAAATGAAGGGCTTGAAAGTTTGTATGAAATGCCGAACGCCGTAAACAACCTTAATTGAATATAGTTCGTTAACCTCACGCTGACATTCGCCAGGGTTTTAAGGCAAATATATTTTCAGCAGTTCAGCGCACCGAATTAAGACTAAGTATATTTGTATTCTTCCTTTCGCCACGCCGCCGGTGGAGAGTAGGAATTAAAAAGGTTAAAGTGTTTTTAAAAATGTTTTGGGAGTAAAACTAAGCTGACAAATTATTCCCATACTAATTTATTTGTAATTTTATTAATAAAAAAATCATTTTGAGAGGCTTGTACTAAGTAATAACAGCCGCACGGGACGATCGATCAGGTTAAGCTACGCTTGCCGCGGTTGGTCCGCGGATGGGTGACCATCTTTACATACCAAGAACCCTCCGTGCCTCGGAAAGCACGTTAAGCTATTGGTCCCGGCTGTCATTCTTTCTTTGACAGTCGTTACGGGTAGTCAGAAGCCCGAAAGTCTGACAACCAGTCTTATCAAGGGGTTTCGTATTACCCAGTAACTGGGTTGTGGAGATTAGATAGGCAGTCACTCCATGTAAAATACTGGTATTCAGCTGCATCCGGTTAGACTGGAAGCCGACCCCAACATAGTTGGAAAAAGGCTGGGTAGATAATGATGAAAACATTTCATTTTGGTATGCAAAATACATAAATATTTTTGTCTTTTCGGTAACAGCTTCTATTTGAATAAACGCTGAATAATGTAAGGCAAGTAATTCGGAGACTAGCCGGTTAGTATGCATAGTGGCCAGATCTCACACTTTAAATTGCATAAAGTGCAGCTGTTCCCTTATCAGCTGGTAGCAGTGTGAAAGTGGCTTTATACTGGCCATTTAAAAGTAATTATAGTTGTGTGTACAGTGCCTAAGACGAGAGTAGTAGAGTATTTAACAAATAGACGGTGCTATTAGTAAAAGTGCTATCCTTAAATGTGTACTTTAAAAGTCCGGTAAGTTTTGCTTACAATAAATAAAATACTACGAAATTTTATGCCTTCTAGAAAAATAAATGTGCTCGACCAATAAGGTCCAACTCGTAAGTTGTCTTTGATGAATCATGTGTGTTCATATTTTTAAATATAGATCGTTTGATATCGAAAGAGTTCAAGCTTTATGTTCGGTTGAATTTCTCCGGACATTTGTCGTACCAAAGGGTAGGAGGTATCCGTGCGTGGCACTGGACATACCAGAGCCACTTCACCTGTTTTGACCAAGGAGTGGTTTAAACCTATAGAAGTTCTACAGGACACTCCGCCTTCCTAGACGGGGTTATCTATGACGATATCAATTCAAAGGAAAAAGGTATCGGAGAATACTTATTATCTTCTATGCAAATCGTTACTATTGTAACTCATAAAGCAAAGACATAATGTCACAATACGTAGAAAAGCGAATGAAAGATGTCAAATATACGTCAGTCATTCGTTTGACTAATCGTGACACTAGCGCCATCTGGTGGCGCTCGACGGAGTCTAGCCTGACATTCGTGCGAGTGGACGACAGCACTGCAGAGCGGTGTGGACATCAGACGGACAAAATGTGGTCAGAAAGTGTCTTGCGTTCCGTATCTGGTTGCTTGGTGTAACTACAGTGTGTAATTTGCTAGTGTAATTAATTTATTCGTAAAATTACCAACACTACCCATAGTACGCCCACAGCAAAAAAGGTAAAGGTTCTTTAGAAAACCAGCGTCAGACAGATGTGTCTGGCATTAATGCTGAATGATATTTTTGGCGCAGCCATGAGGCTGGAAAAAATATTTTTTCTAATCGGACTGGTAGTTTCCGAGATTAGGGCGTTCAGAAAAAAATCTGAGCAGAGCAGTGGTGGTCCAGTGGTAGCAGCCGCGACTGAAGTGTTGTAGTTCGTAGGTTTGAACCCAAACAGGCGCTTTACTTTGTGTACATTATTTCATCACCTAACACCATCTTAAAGCCAATTTGGACCTATGGCATCCAACTATGGGGAACTGCTAGTGTCTCTAATATTAACATTCTCCGAAGATTCCAAAATGTCATCCTCAAAACATCACAAATGCACCACGGTTTACGACAAACTGCGAGGTGCATGAATATCTTAACCAAAACACAGTACATCAGGAAGTGAAAAACTGGGCAGAACGCTACAGAGTAGCACGCCTTCAGAATCATACAAATCCATTGGCGAAAGCGCTCACTAAGCCGGATCATAAAAGGCGGCTGAAAAGGTTAGCTGTGTGGACCTTGCCAATGCCAACTAGGTAACTAGGACATGCTGCCATGAATTGCATTTCATGCCAATTATGAGGGAAATGTCGCCGGAGAAACCACTCTGCACCATCAAATCCAACAACACATCTACTCATAGTCCAGGGACTGATTGCAGAAAAACATTAAAAAAATCATCACCCTCTCTAAACGGTGAAGGAAAACATCATGAGAAAACCAGCATGTCCTAGTACCAAAAATTCGAAGACATGTGATAAACATCTACCAACCCGCACTGGGCCCGCGCGGTGGATTATAGTCCACTCCCTCTGACAGAGAGGAGGCTTGTGTCCCAGAAGTGGGAATAATGTAGGTTAATTATATAAACAAACAAACTCTTCACCTTTATTATAAGTATATATTAATTTAGGTAACATACTTATAATATTCTTTTATTACGAGTTGACCATTACAGTACCGGCGATAAATATTGCACATCGACCTTTGGAAAGAGACAATCGGCTAATTTCGACTTCGTAGATCTCTGTCGCACGAAATACAAACAGTCCGGTATCTATAAGGAGCTGTTAAAACAATTATGATTTGCTTCTTTTGATAAGTATTTTTATTCCTTGTATAAAATACACCAATTTCCAAAGGTCGACGTGTAATATTTGTCGCCGGGTACTGTACTTTGGTGATCTATGATGTATGTGTGATATCATATTATTTGTGGTCGATTTACTGTTAGAATACCTAATATATGACTTTTGGCCACCTCTAACGTGTAAAATATTACTTTGCCCGATAATTTATTGTAACGTTAGCGTGGGTCACAAAATGTTTAATAAGTCAACACTCAGGATCCGTTTAATAGGCCTGGGGACAGAAAAAACCTATAAAAACTACTTTGTGCTCATGGCTCCGAACTAAAGTAGAACTGTTTTGATTCCCGGCAGAAAATAATACTTTATGAGCTTCGTCAGCCACAATTACGGCTTAAAAAGTTAAGGTTAAAAAAATCAGTTTTAAAGATGTGTTTCGCCAGTATAACAAACAGACAAATTCACTTTTGCCGACTAATAATGTTTCGGTTGATATTGTAGAAGAAATCAGCAAAAAAATTGTACTAAATGTGAATGTAGAATTATTAAGCTTAAGCTCTAGTCATGCAATTGGCCTAAAAGTCTTCAATTAGTGTCCCAAAATCTATTATTCCTAAGCTAAACAGTCTACGACCAAGTTGACAAAACCTCGATCAACAAAACAAATAATCGGATCGCATGCACTCTCTAATTAGAGCACAAGTGTTTACTCTAAACTAAGACCCGAAATCAATCAGTGCATTAATAAACAGTCCTTTGATATCGAGTGCTCTTTGACTGCAAACAGACAATTCAACATTTGCTATAACATTGACGGCGTATAAGTTATACTGATAGTAGTTATGTTGCTTGTTGCAAAATAAAGGAGGTGATGTACAGACGCCAGTACATCAAGCTACTACAACCTGTCAAATTTCTTTAATAGATTCTCAACTTTATCGCTAAAGCATAAGGTTCAAAGTTGATTTGGAAAATTTGACAGTTTCGGGTAGCTTGATGTGCTGGCGTCTTGTACCTAGTTGCGAATTATTTTATTTTATTTTACTTGGGAAAAAAGACGACACCTATTACATTAAATACTCTAATCAGTAAGGTACTCATATAAAACAAAATCAATGTAATAACCACAATATTTTTGGTTGGATTGGCCGTTTTGAGGATTGGTCATACTGGGATTGGTCATTCTGAGAATTAGCAATTCTGTTGATTGGTCATTCTGGGAACTCAGACCAAATAAAAAGTCAAGAGATAGCGCTGCGAACAATACTGTGAAGCATGCAAAAACTACACATCCGCTCAGTGCATACACGCTCACACGCACACGTTTACAACCATTTACAATCAAACTACACCTCACTATGTCCACACATGCTTACGAAACCGGCCTCACTTTACTTTTGACAGCCCTCTGTCACAGTATAAAGACATACAGTATTGTATTTCGGCCGTAACCTTGAATTAAATGCCTACAGCCGCGCGGTACGTAAACATGCGATAGGGCTGCCCGCCTCCAGCATTTTAATTACATTTGCCTACTTTGTGTTTCCATTTAGTTTTGTTATTGTATTTTACTGTGTGTACATAAATAATAAAATAATTCGTCATTTCGAATTAACCATTTATTTAACATTAATCTGATTACAGTTTATTTCTATGAAAACTTGTTCATGTGTATTTTTAAACAAATTATGTTAAATTATTATTATTATTATAGTTAAATCAAACGTTCAAGAACTACAAATAAAATTCAAAATTTGTATATTAATGTTTTTTTAATCTTTCCTATCATCGTCCTATCCTTAACAGAATAACACAGATTGGAAGAAGTTAAATAGCAAACATGTATAACATAAAAATTATAATTAAAATAATCTGTTCATTGAAGTAATAAACATATGTATTTAAATTAATGAGTGCAAATAAAAGCAAATTTATCAATTAAATTGTAGATTTCATTTCACTCCTTCCTCCTTTCTTTCCTCCTTCTTTGCTCCTTCTCCTTCATTCATACAAAATATTAATAATTCAATAAAAATAATTAAATTATGTTCATAAAAGTATGCAATCATTTCATTAATGTTTTGTTATGATGTTGTCACGTTAAACTATCGTCCGTAAATCGACTTTACAGACAACCAATTTTTTTCTAGTATTATTCATACGCACAGTACAATAAACAACTATTATTAATAATAAAAACCACGTCTTTACTTGGAATTATACAAACTAACAAAACACACATGCCCCGAGGTTTTAACACCAGCGTACCTACCGTTTAATGATTCATGAACCGCCTATAACTACCTACCTCACTCGTGTTTATCACTTTCCTTTACTCTATTCACTTCATTTATTAATCCAGACATCTTTTTTTCGGGAGATAAAATGAAATACTTATCCATTAAAAAGACACACATTATGTACCTACCTACAAGTAAGTAAAATTATTTTATAGTCTTACCTTTCAGAGTTTCCAGGTAATCTAAAAAAAGTTATCTCTGGATGCGTTATTGACGAATTCATGCAACCATAAACAGCACAATATAGCCTACTCGTCATATTAAATATGTACTTGACCTTATTTTTAGTGAAAAAATCGCGCGGTTATTGTTAAAAAAACAACACACCGTCCGTTCGTCACTGCGGCACAGTCGCGACTCCGAGCCGCCTGAGCGCACACGGAGATCAAAGCGCGTAGGTATAGCCCGCGTTTCGTCCGTTTGTATGAAGACGACGTACTGTATGCATATTATTACCGTGCCTCTGTCTTGGTTTTAGTAGGATTGGTAGCTCTCCTCGGGGAATAAGTTTTGCAATACTCGACAGTAGCGAGAAACACCGAGCGGCTCTCTTAAAAAAAATTGATGTCCTAAAAGTAATAATACTAAACAGCCCTTTGATATCAAGTGCTCTTTGTCTGCTGGTAAACAATGCAGCGTTTGTTATACGACATTGATAGCATATTAAGTTATACATAGTAATGATACAGCTTGATGGAAAATTATACGTGATATCGAGGTTTACCATCATCCTCACCATTTCAGCCGAAAGACGTCCACTGCTGGACATAAGCCTCCCTCAAGCAGATCCACTACGATCGGTTCTGTGCTTCTCGTATACAACGGGTTCTTGCGGCCTTCACAAGGTTGTTGGGCCGCCTTGTGGGAGTCCTTTGATATACAAATAGGCAAATAGGTAATGGTAATGATTGGCCACTTTGGAAATTAATATTCTTGGAATTACTTTGAATCCGCGACATATTAAAGAGCGAGAGAGATATTATATACTAGCTGCGCCCCGCGGTGTCACCTGCATAAGTTTCAATCCCGTGGGAATATCGGTGTCGTAAGATCGCCTGGGAATTCACCCTTATGGGAATCCCAGAGAAAAAACATACTGCGATTTGATCATTTCCACTATGACCCACTGGTCATTCTAAGAATGACCTTTCACTGGTCATTCTAACAATGACGCTTAATAAATGGTCTTTCTGAGTCGGTAAATCTGAGTGGAGTGCCCAGAATTAACAAATTCTCAGAACGACTATTTATTTTGAGAGTTTGTTGCGCCACTTCTTCTCCCCAGCGAAAGCACTAGGAAGTGGTGAAGGGCGGGAGTTTTGGGGGACTGTCTTTTGTAATTTTGACGTTCGAAAAGTGCTCATTCTCAGCTTAGTTTGAATAAAAGACTTTTGATTTGGTCGTTTTGGAAATTGAGCACTACACAAATTAAAGAAGAGTTTTGTCATTCTGAGCGCTAGAAATTTTTTCCGAGTGATTTGCCAGTCAAAACAAATGCAACAAGTACGAAATATAGGTGACATACAAAGTACCTACCATATACTTATATACATATACTTATTGATTAAATGAAGATTCCTGCTTAAAGGACCGAGTATTTGATTTGATCTCAGTACATCAAAAAGAACAGCGAAATATGAATATATTTATATTCATTTTATATTGAATTCTGTACATTATAGTTTCATTTTGACTGACATATTGATATTTGGTTAGATATCAAAGATACAGGCAAATGTGTATCTATCGAAATGTTAATAAATTCAAATATATTGCGGTATATCAAGATATTCGTATACATTCTTGTGTAAGTATTCATAAAAGTCAAAGGGAAATTGAGTTTTCTTTCGACAAACATAATTTATTTGATAGTTTATGTATCCAATAAAAAAATTATAGTCTATTTAGTTTATTGCTGAGACGTGTGGGTGATGGGTAAAGATAGGTCATTCCCTATTTCCCTTAAGTAGTGGAGAAATGCATCGCTATTATGGTGTTAGCAAGACAGCAGTATTTTAGTGTATGTCTACCCTCTTATTTATAAACGTTACTTAATGTTATGAGACGTGTAAATGTCAAAAATGTATCGTTAAACAGTCGCTAATCAACTTAACCCTACTCCTAATTAACATCAAGCAATTTTTATAAATAAACCCATGTCAAAGCATCAAGGATTATATTTGTAAAAGTATGCAGTCTGTAATCGCTCAGTATAATTAGCTAAACAGCGCCATAATCACATTAAAAACGTATACAAGTGAATCTATTAAAATGATTATTGATAGTGAAATCTTAATTCCTGTGACAGGCGCTAAAATAATGTTCGGAGTTAAATAATTTGGAACCTTACTCATAAGTATGATAAAGTTGATTCTCTCATTAAAAGCTGGAATAAACATGCTTAAAAAATTGTACAGGTATTACCTATCTTTTGCACCATTGCTCTGACAGTAAAAGTCTCGTAGTTATTAGCGATGATTGAAATCTTACAAGATTTTCTTGGAAAGAAATATTCAACCTCCAACAATCTTTATAAAAATCACAATCTATTCACATGACACCACGGCATCAATTTCCACTAGAACAATAACCGAAACGATCTACAGTACCCGGCGATAAATATTGCACATCGACCTTTACCTTTTTTGTATTTTATACAAAGAATAAAAATAATTATCAAAAGAAGCAAATCATAAATGTGTTAACAGCTCCTAATAGATACCGGACTGTTTGTATTTCGTGCGACAGAGATAACGCTCTACGAAGCCGAAATTAGCCGATTGTCTATTTCCAAAGGTCGATGTGCAATATTTATCGCCGGGTACTGTAAACGAGTTATGGAACTCAAATGGAGTTGGGCACGACGCCCGAGTGCCAATTCTCGTAATATAAAACGCTCGAAATCTAGTGGCAGTCTCATCTCGGCGACAAACAAATGTCAAAAACTTGTCAAAATGTAGGGAAATTAGAGGTATTTTTGACATATTGAGACTGATATCAGACTGTGAACACTCTTAAAATTACGATAATCACCCCTCTGGTAGGATGCTGATGACTGATGGAGTAAGACAGTGATCGAGTAGCATCCAAGGACTGGAAGACGAAATGTCGGTCATCCGGCGTCGAGATGCGCGGACGAGAATGTTACGGCTTGGCCACGACCTTACCGCTATAAGCGGCAGCTTAGCGGGGGGCGGCGAGCGGTAAAAACAAATACCTACACAAAAATGTATAAACCATGCCATGACGCACCGCACGCAGCGTCAACGCTAGCAGTAGCAGTAAGTGCCGAGGCACACGATGCGTTGCGGCGCCGCACCGCGTAGATTTCGACGTATCGGCGGGCACACAAGCAGCTCGTGTGCCCGACGATTCGTCGAAATCTTTGCGGTGCGGCGCCGCAACGCTTCGTGTGCTCCGGCACTAAGACACCGCGCCGCTTGCCGCTCAGCCAAACGTCGTGGCCGGGCGGTTACCATCGCGGGTAGAACCTAGATGAGGCTGGCACAGAGGCGTGGGGATTGGCTTATGAAAAGAGAGGCCTATGTTCCGTAGTGGGTTAAGTCAAACTGTGAATGATGAGAACAATAAAATAAAAGGCTCAAATGAGAAGGTACAAAGCAGCATCAACCGCTACAAATGTTTCAAAGAAAGAGATTTAGGTAACGAATCAGCATCATTACCGATTGAGATACAAGTTTGTTTTCGATTGTTTGAGCAGCCGGACGTGAATTAGGACAACTTTTAATGGTTGTGATTGCATTGGAGTGCTTTTGGATTATTAAAAAGCTCAAGGAATCTTGTATTGCTTCAATTCACTTTGTGCTTTAATTTTATTTTGATAAGTCAAACATAAAAAAATAAAATTAAAGCACCGTAACTTAATGACCATTCGAAATGTCTTATTTAAAAAAGATAACTGGAAATCTCTGTTTCTATGGAAGTTTTAAAATCGGTTTAATTTGGCTGTATCATAATTTTTCGAAAATGTTCTCTACTAACTTTTTAGACCTTTATATCCTGCTTAAGCGTATGAAGTTTCATTAAAATCGGTTCATTCATTTCGAAAAATAAGGGCTTGAAAGATTCTATGAAATGCCGCACGATGTAATTAGGCAGTACGTCGTTGGTAACACTTTGACCTTGAACTGGCCTAGCGTAATACGGAGTTTCAATCAGGGACTTGAAAACTAAATGAATTTTGTTCCGTTACCACTAATGTTATCGTATAACGTTCCAAAATTTGTAACGATACTAAAACCTAATAATATTATAATAATAACGTTACCAAAAGAAACGTTATAGAATATCATTTTCGTAGAACAATATTATAAGTAACGTTATAGGTATCAGTAACATTAAGCTTATCCGCTTGTAATAACGTTATAGGTTAAACGTTACAGATTCATTTATAACGTTATTCTTCATAATTTTACGTCTATTCGTCATATTTTATGTCACGAAGCTGGCAAAGTTGAGTGTCGAAATGAATAACGATATATTGATAATACATATATCGTTAATGAACGGTTTAAGATTTCGTTCCGTTTGTCAGTATCGTTATAGCTAAGGAATTAATTTTGTTACGATCCTGGTGGAACGGTACAAATTACCGGATCGGTACCGGATCTACACGTAACGTTATTTTGAATAACGTTTCAAGTCCCTGGTTTTAATAGATTAAGACACCAGGTTATACTGTTTTTTTGTCACTGTCGTACGGCCTACTGCCGGTCAATTCTGTAAAAATCTCACCGTGAAAACTTAGGTGAAGTGAGTTTGTTTTTGCTAGGAATTGCCACTATTGACAGCTCACTCCACGGTGAGCGTGGAGTCACCTAAGTTTTCACGGTGAGATTTTTACAGAATAGTACCGCCGTACCTATTCGTGTTCAGGCTTTAGCAAAGGCATTCTTGATTAATTGAGACTCCGAAATTCTGCTGATACCAATGTTTAATCTTCTGCTTCGTGGCCTGAAACAATGCTGGAAACAAATAAACATCTTTGTTTCAAATATCACATTTTTACGTCAGTAAGTTGCTTGATTAGAGTTTAAAGCTCGTCACTTTTGAGTAGCATCGTTGACGATGGACCTTAAGTGATGCATTTTTTGTCGTATGAATAAAATCATTTATTTATTCTGAGATTATTAATGTTGGTGCTGAACTAACATAAAAGTTACCTGAAACATAACAATTGCTACGCTGCGATTGAATTCAAAATGAAAAGCGTAGCACTGTCCGGCTACGCTGCTACGGCGTAGCAACTAAAGCTGGCATAGCAACCGTAGCAGCTATGATATAGCAACAGTATTTAAATAATTTGAAACGAACTGCTAATTAATAAAAGTTTCCTAAAGATAGATTTCACTGTGCGAAATAAAGTAGAATTTCTGCTCTCAATAAGTTCGCTAATTGGGATAATCACTCAACCATTTCTAACGAGATTTCTATCCGTTTTAACTTTCAGTAATATATTTTCCTAAAATACATTACTGAAAGTTATAACGGATTTGGAACGGATTATTTAAAGTCAATTTTTTTATGATTTCAATAAATCGAAGGTCAGGAAACGTGTCAGTTTTTAAAAGTTTGTTTTCTAATACGGAAAGTAAACAAAAATACAAATAACTAAAAAAACCGGTCAAGTGCGAGTTAAACTCACTTGGAGAGGGTTCCATACGATGAATATTTTATCAACCATGTTTTTTGTTTAAATCTGACCCAAATTTGTTCGTGGTAATTAAAAAAAAACTTATCAATAATTGAAAAACATGTTCTCCCATACATTCCAACTGAAAATTTAAGTTTGTACGCACAATATTGAGACATTTATCATGTTGTTTTAAGACCACATACTTCTCATAGGTTTTCCTGTAATCTATAGGTATAGAACTATTTTTTGTAAATTTTTCAAAATTTTAGGCTCAGTAATTTCGGAGATAAGGGGGGAATGGTAAATTTTTGTCTATTTTCTTAAATAAATTTGATAAAATTTACTTAAAAATTTGAAAAAAAAAGATTTTTACTTTACTTTTACTGACGACCCGTAACGACTGTCAAAGTTCCACAAATGGCAGCCGGGACCAGCGGCTTAACGTGCTTGCCGTGGCACGAAGGGGTCTTGGTATGTAAAGATGGTCACCCATCCACGGATCAACCGCGGCAAGCGTAGCTTAACCTGATCGATCGACCCGTGCGGCTATTACTTAGTTACAAACCCTTAATTTTTTTCATTGCACTAACGATTTATATACCTACAATGCGATTCAAATAAGAATAGAAATGTCAGTGACCTCTATCTGTCAAATGTTGATTAAAAGTACGGTTTGCAAAGAAAACTTATTTGCGTATCAATTACGTTTTTTATTTGTTTAATCAAGTCTTAGTTAAATCAAAGTGGAAAATAAAACATCAAAAAATTAGATGCCAGCAGCCATCTTGTCGTTGTTGGTGTGTTTTTTCGTGCGACTGAGTGCTTGTGGAGTGTTACTGTTTCTTTCGTTAATCCTGTTTGTTACGTGGTTCCTGTTAAATTTGTTGTTATTGTTGTTATTTGTTGACGATGACCACTCAAACAGTGATGAAGACATGAGTGGAATTGATTAACTAAATTCTGATTAAAAATTCTTCGTTCATGATTCGTAAATAAATGTTATTTAAAATATATCTTGTTTTGCTCACCCTACCCAATTTATTCGATTTGACAGCTATCACGTCACAATATGGCCCTAAGTCGATCCTGTTCTTATTTGATACGCATTATACTATGTTTCGTACCGCATTAATTACTGTAGCTAAATGACTTTGTTTTTCGCCCCACATTGTATTAGACGTACGGTTCACTAAATAAGAGAATAGGGATAGTCAGTGTAGCGCGGTCACAGTACCTACATAGATAAGACCAGCAATTGCCTGACACATTCACAAACAGAAAATCAGAATCCCTCAATTTGACAATTCCGCAATATTAATTGCATCATTAGCGATGTCGAGCAGATTTTTTTCCAAGCACATGTCCCTAGCTATTTTGCTGCCTGTACATGTCAAAGGCAACGTGACTTAATTCCATCTAAATCTTTGTTATAGTGTTCAAGGGTTAAACAATGAAACGTCTTACTTTAAAGTTTCCTCATAGTGATTATAGCTCCAGATAACACCATTTCGGGGCCAATTTTGGCAAGGAACATTTTAACCTATCAAGATCTAAGTGCTAAGAGCGAACGCCACTTAAAACTTTGCGTCCGAGGTTACTCGTTCAAAATGATATTATTAACTATTGTGAGAAGACTCAAGTCTTGAGAAACCGCACTGGTCTAAGTTAGAAATAGCTTAGTATGGCTACGGTTATTACTGAGGAATATCTATAAGCACATAGAGTGATTGCGGAATGGAACTGGCAGTTTACCCACTTTACCTAAACTTGATTATTTCAACTTTGAAACAAGTGACGATTTCGTAAAATCACAAGTGAAAGATTCTAATGAAGTAATCTGAAAAAATCTCACCGTGAAAACGTATGTGAAGTGAGCCTTAAGTGCGCTATTCTACGAGATGCTAGGGATTGACACTAATTTTAAGGAAACTACTTAAAGCTTTGTTCATCTAAGTAAACGTCCTAGAACCAAAAATTCGGAGACATGTGACATCCACATCCACCAACACGCACTGGGTCCGTGGGGTGGATTACGGCCCGCTCCCTCTCACAGAGAGAAGGTTTCTGTCTCAGCCTGTGGTCTTAGCAGTGGGAACATCATAAGCTGATTATGCTTCTTCTACTTAAAATAACCCCAAGCATGTCTACAGATCTAAACATAAAAAAAAATATTTTATTATTCAAGAGGAACAACAAACAGCTACAATAGAATAGAATAGAATACTCTTTATTATGCACACCATATAAATTACAGACATAAATATAGAAACTGTACAAAGGGTGACACAATGGGCGGTCTGATCGCTAAGAGCGATCTTTTAAACACAACCTTAGGATGGATTTGAAAAGGGGAAGGACAGACAAATACTGTAGGTAGTCCGTGGTGTACTGTACCATTTATATAATACAATAAATACACCCATAAAGTATATCATACTAATCTAAATAAATATATACACATACATAATAAATATATCCATATAATAATAAACATGAAACAGGAACAAAGAAAATATAATCATGATGTTTAAGGAGAGAGGAAGTGCTTTTTACAATACAAAACATAGAAACAAAAATTACACAAAACAATAATACAGACAATATTGAAGCCGTTGTTCACAGATTAACGCTGTTCACAGATTAACAATAGGATACAATACAGTAAAAATAATGAAAAAAATCGCTAATTTACATTTTTTTTAATGTATACAAATAAACTTCCTATTCTAATCGTAGTCTGTATTAAACGAAGATGATTAGTCAGAAGAGTCAGAATAAACAATAACAGTAAAAATCAACAAGAAAAATTAAACAAATAAGCTTCACTTTAGACCAGCAGTCATCGGTTCCTTTATTCACATATGAAATTATAGTCAGTCTGTAAATATATCACAAAGCGCCTCTGCTATACTGACGAAGTTGGTAACATTTTGACAACAGCCCTGTTATTTATACAACACTTGAAACTTAGAGTTATGAAATAGATATTATTCTATAACATATTTCAGCAGATGGTACGCACAAGGTTATGCAAACATTTTCGTGAAACATACGACGAGTTCAAATAGAGGGAGGCACGTGTTAATGGAGCTTGAGAAGGATAACAACTTTAAAGGACAAAGTTTATAAATATATCACCCACGCATTCTCTAAAACACTTTACTTGACATGGGAAGGCACCCTAATTGCGTAACAAATTTCAATCAGAATCCGAGGGCTTAGCAGGAAATTTGTAATCCATTACTTCATAGGCCTGAAAATGTTATCTGCTGAACAACGTTAATAACGCAATGAACATAGCTGAACTGTCAATTATTTATTGTATGTGTGTTACGCCATTACCCCGCGGGATTACATACTAAAATTGAGACGTATGGTAGAAGTAGTCATGTCATCATCATCATTTTTGCCGAAAGACGTCCACTGCTGGATATTTGCCTCCCCAAGCACCTCTACTTCGACCGGTTCTGTGCTTCCCGCATCCAACGGGTTCCTACGGCCTTCACAAGCTCGTCGGTCCACCTTCTGGGTCTGAAAACTAGTCTTCTTAGAGAAGCTAGACTTCGTGTTGAGAAGAAAAATCAATAGAAATTGTCCTTTAAAACTATGGTTCTAAAAGTACATAAAATCTTTATTCTTTATTAGCCGTCAATGTCCTCCTGTTGGGCAAATGGGCATCCCTTCTATCCCTTCTATCTGTCAGCTGCCAAGGATCAATCTTTATTAAGGAACCCAGCTCATTTCGCCATCGCCGTCTGGGCCTGATAAAAAAATTGTGTCTGATCAAAAGTTGAATTGTTTAAATCATTACGATGAAAAAATCATAAAGGCGGGTACCGATCGGCTTTACGGGGCGTAATGTAACATGTTGCACAGCGAGCGTTCGTGCAGTCAGTACGGGGGAACAAGGCGCTAGTAACAGGCAACGAGTGTCTCGTTGCTCGCTGCAAGTGCCCTACCCCGCTGTCGGTTTTTTGACGAATCCTTTGAGTGTTACGCGCTTCAGCCAGTACGTCGCAGCAATTCGTCACGAGCGCACGTGGCACATGCATCTTCTTGACTGCGAGTGGTAACGAATCTGGAGCACGGGCAAGCAAAGAGTTCGATACGAGCATGTTTACACGGATTTTAACACACGGCGTAACGTATTGTAACATGCTCGCTGAGAATGGTACATTACGGCCCGTAGCACCGGTCGGTATCCACATTCATAATTTTACTTCAAAACAAAAGAATTGCGAGTGGTGCCCGCAACTTTTCTCCACTCGTACGTTTTCCAGGCTCTGTACTTACCACTACCACTTACTACACACTATTGTATTACCTAAAATAATAACTTTGTGTAAGCCAAGTACTTACTAGGCACACTCATACATAGTGCAGTGTCATTCTCGAAACTCGAAAGCCGCCCGGGCAGATAGCTCGCTTGTGTAGGCGTTGGTAGATCGAACCAGATCAGTTTCAGTTATTAGGTACTAACATAAGCTAAATAATATTTTTACTAACACAGTGGACCTTATTGGTTGTCTTATGAATAAAATATAATTATTATTAATTATATTTAATTAATTAGAAGAATAAAAAAGTGATTTTTAGTGTTCTATAACACTTTCGTTCGCTGACTGAAATTAAAATAAAGTCAAATGATTTAGAAAAAATAAATAATGTAATTAAAATGCCATTGTAACTCCTGTCTCCGAAAAGTCTTAACAAATTCAAAGTATCGCCTTCAATATTCAGAAACAAACCGGCCAAACGTAGACATGAAAGAAACTCCGGCTTACATTACAAAACTTGTCTTAAATGCTAATAAAAGAGATCGCAGCCCGCTCGGCGGAACATTCCTGAATGAATATTTCATGATGGGTCTATTGACGGCCAGGGGTGAAGACCTCCCGGCCCGCCCTCGTTTCGAACTCAACTTCACTAGTTAGGTGGGTCTTGTATACCTTTGTAGAGGTCAACAAAAATTGGTCGTGATACAGGAGCAGTGACGCAGATGTTGTGCGTTTATTTTCTCATTAATTTTTCATCTTTGTGTTCGGTTTCGTTTGTGTTAACTACAGTGTGACAGGAAGTTGCGATTCTTTTTGCTTTTCTTTTTATTTGATCATGGGAACGAAATTTCCGAGTGAATTAAACATTGCGCATGGCATGGACTGTGAGACAATAGTGAATAAAGTTTTTTTGTTCGTTTGCACTGGATGTGTTTTTGCTTAATCAAACCTACCTTCGTGATTGTGATCAATAACGAAATTAGACTATCTGTAGTTTGGAATAGTGATTATAATCAAAATACATATTTAATATTTGACATTGTTCCACAGATTATTCAATATAAGCATAATATATCATATCATAAACTTTAAATATCTGGGTCACTGGGTCTCGGAAGATCTAAGTGACAACGTTGATTTGGAAAGGGACCGCAGGGCGCTGTCTGTGCGCTGTAACATGCCCGGCGGTTTGCACGGTGTACCGAGCAAGTAGATTACAAATAATAATTAAAAAAGTCGTCCTATGGGGATAATTTATGGACTTACACTAGTTTTTTTTTAAATAAATACACAATTTTTTACCGAAAAAATGACTTCGATTCCGTCTTTTTTTTCGTAGTCGATAATTTTTAGTAAAAATGTTAATTAACCTGTTAAAATAACTCATAAGCTTTTGGAAATAATAAACAGAATCCAAATCGACCCATAAACTTCGGAGATGTGTCAAAAAATAGAAAGCAAATCTACAAACTCTACCTACTTAAAAAATTAAAAATTTAATAACATGAAAAATGTTATAGATAGGGGTCTATCTATAACATTTTTCATGTTATTCAATTTTTAATTTTTGAAAATGTCGACAATAAACTTCAAAAGGGGACCCCCCTTTTGAAGTTTATTTTCGACATTTTTTCATGAATATTCAGAATATTACGGGCGGTCACATGCGCATGAGCGATATTGTATATGTATATCAATAATATTCGCAACAAAGTCAGACGATTTCAGTCTGCAACGAGTCGAATTCCTCGCATAAGGGCTCAAATTTTCGTAAGCGGCACTCTAAATCTATGGTTTGTAACTCCGTTAAGGCTTTAGAAGTTTCAATTAATTTAATATGATTGCCAAAAATAGTGAGCTTTGATTTTATAGCTGAGCGTCTTTTAATTAAAGTTTTAAGTTCAGACATGATTGCAAAGCAAACCTCAATTCGATGTAATGGCAACAGCTGATTTAAAATAACTAGCTACTTGGTTCACCGTTATAAAGATAATATTATGTAGGTAAACAAAAAATTATAACCAGGTAAGCTAAGCTCAATGACTGTGCGTTTCGATTTGAAGTAAACAAGATGGATGATTCATGCAATAGGCATTCAACGCTCGAGTTTTACGACCGTAATTAGCGCACAAAGCCTCGAATAAAGTAATTGTCAATTAAATAAACAGCTAAGTTTTATAGATAACAGCGTACGTAATATTTAATGAATAGTAACGTATGAAGAATGCACAAAGCACTGACTCAAGATTTAGCAAAATGGGTATGAAATTGAAAAGGGAAAATATGAATCTAAATAGCTTAGAGAAGATGGAATAAGAGGAATAATTAGGAACGAACTCACAAGATGTCTTATCCTTTGTTCACATTGACTTGACGGTTTGTTCGCCCTTCAAATGTCCTTCCTTTTTCTCGAAAGTCGTCGCGTAATGGCCGGCGCGTACGACTCGTTAAAGTTTCTTGATTGACACGGAATATTGTCCAAATAAGCTTCAAGACGTTCTTAAAATCTTCTTCACGGTGAGAGGACCATATGTTGACGATTCTCAGTGGTGGTGGAAATAAAATAGCGGACTGTAATTTAAGTAGGTTGGTATATTAAGATATAATAAGAACGCGCGCCTCTTAGCGTGTCGTCGGTGTCAATGTTTCAATGGTGGCAGCAGCGGCGGCTCTCGGCATCTCGTCCCCCGCTCCCCACGAACCGCTCTCGCCCGCCGGTCGTCGCAGTGGCTCCCAGCGCTACGTATTGTCGCCAACATACTCCCCGGGTTGAAGTAGGCAGGAAGACTGCTGGTTCAACAATCCGGCTCGAAGGACCATATGTTGACGATTCTCAGTGGTGGTGGAAATAAAATAGCGGACTGTAATTTAAGTAGGTTGGTATATTAAGATATAATAAGAACGCGCGCCTCTTAGCGTGTCGTCGGTGTCAATGTTTCAATGGTGGCAGCAGCGGCGGCTCTCGGCATCTCGTCCCCCGCTCCCCACGAACCGCTCTCGCCCGCCGGTCGTCGCAGTGGCTCCCAGCGCTACGTATTGTCGCCAACAAAGTTACATCACAATACGAAGTGGATATGCACAATGAGCTGATTACAAGCTGTACCTACATTACCTCACCATATATTATTCTCCACATCTACATATGTATCCTCTGATCCACTTACACTGAGGTACAGTCGTAAATACAAGTTGTTTACACCATTTGTCAATTTGTACCATTATCTATAACAAGTTCAGTGTGCACGTAATGCGATACCGTGTTATTATGGACTGTACTAATATTAATTGAGAAAACTATCTCGTGTCAGGGACGAATTTCTGACGGTGCAGAATAAGATTATTGAAAAAAGAAATATTGAACAGCAAATATTAAAAGAAGCTTATGTTTAAGCCGATAAATTCTACTGAAATGTATTTTTGTATTTTCTGAAGTGGTACTAATCTGTCTTTAGAGAGTTCAGTAACCGATAAAAGGCGACATCGACGACAAGGTTGGCGTAGTGGCTGAGCGATCGACTACTGCGCTGCGTGTCGCGGGTTCTCTTCCCGCACGGAACAAATATTTGAACGGGTGAGAAGAAAAAGGATAACATTTCCAATAAAGGAAAAAAGATAAAATTCCCAAAAAGGATAAAATTCCCAAGGATAACATACCCAATATATTAATTTCATGAATTCGATTTTAATGTATACTTATATGCCCTTATTTTACCAAAATGTAGTTTTTAATAATTATTGATATTTTTCATTCAATTTAGTTTTTTGTTGCTCCTGTAAAATTGTGTTTAATGGAATTTTATCCTTTTTCTTCTCACCCATTCATTTGTATTATTACCTACAGGTAGTTGTTCCAGGTCTGGCTGTCTGTGTATGTGAATTTAAATGTTTGTAAACGCACCCACGATACAGGAGTAATTCCTAGTGGGGGGCAACGTTTTTTTTTAAAAAAAAAAAACGGTCAGTTCGAGTTGACTCAGGTGTTGTTTTGTTTTTTAATAATAACCTTTTTTTCATTTTTTTAAGCCTAAGTGTTCGCGACGATAGGTCAGTGGTGGGGCAAAATGAATGTATAGTGGACTGTATAACAAGTATAATGATATTAATAAAAGAAATAAAATAACAACGGTCGGTTCAATATGAATAGGAAAATGATTAAGACGCGTAAGCGCAGCCGTGCACGAAGGAGAGCAACAGCTGACTGTCGTGGCGTTGTGGCGCGGGGGCCCGCGCTCGTCCGTCGGCCGGCTGACTCCCCGCTGTCCCCGCAACCCTCGTTCACTGCCGTCAGCGCGCAGCGATGTTGAGAGGAGCGCGAGCGGTCTCAACACTAAGAACCAACGACAAATTGAAATCCCGCTCTTAAACACTAGTGGCCCAGTGGTAACGGCCGCGACTTACGATTTGTAGGTCGTGGGTTCGAAGCTGGGCAGGCGCTTTACTTCGGGCATTTAAATAATTTCAGCACCACTGCTCTTAAAACTGTGAAGGACATGTGTGCAAATAAATACATTTGAATTTGAAAACATCGTGAGGAAACCGGCATGTCCTAGAACCAAAAATTCGAAGTCATGTGACATCTAACAGTCTGATAACGACCCACTCCCTCTTGAAGAGAGGAGCTCTGTGTCCCAGCAGGCGGTACATTACAGGCTGATGACGCAGTTGTTAAGGGTTTTGTATCTTAATAAAAAAAAAATAGAAACATCCGAATTGAGAACGAACCGACGTCTAAAAAGGGGCCTCCCCCTTTTTAGACGTCGATTCTTTCTCAATTTAAAATATCATTTTCAAAAGGTGAAAAATATCATTTTCTGAATTTTTAGCCTAAGAACCAACGGATAGTTAGACAAATAGATAAACCATTTATTTGGCACACACAAGAAGACAGCACAACACACAAAAGTACAATATTAGATGATACTTTGATGATGGTACTTTTACAGTACTGTCACGAGCGTAATTTAACCTTACACTTACGCAAGATTGAAAAACGATTTTATTTAATTTATTTAAACTTTTCGCACAAAAAGGTACAGACGCCAGCACATCAACCTACTACAATCTGTCAGTTTTCTTTAATAGATTTTCAACTTTATCGCTAAAGCATAAGGTTCAAAGTTGATTGGAAAAATTTGACAGTTTCGAGTAGCTTAATGTGCTGGCGTCTGTACAAAGGCGGACTTAATCCCTTAGGCATTCTCTACCAGTCAACCAAGGGTGGTGAAGAGATTGGATGGCAGGTGCTTTGGTTGAGAGGAACAATGATAAAAAAATCTATTAAAACTACGTACACAAATACATAAATAGGTTATATATACATATATACTATTTACTATAATATATATTTAAAATATATGTATACAAATTCAAGGGAGAGAGGTGTTGAGATGACTCTACGCTATTTTTTGAAAATAACTCTGCAATTTCC
Source organism: Luperina nickerlii (assembly GCA_963855955.1). Taxonomy (NCBI): domain Eukaryota; kingdom Metazoa; phylum Arthropoda; class Insecta; order Lepidoptera; family Noctuidae; genus Luperina; species Luperina nickerlii. The sequence goes on from OY979678.1 coordinate 18,369,449, forward strand.
GCTTAAATGCATACCGACTGGTGGCCGTCCTGATATCAAGAGGAAGTGCATTCCAAAGAAGAATGGACTGAATATGAAAGGAAGAATGAACAAAGTCAGATTTTCTTCTAAAGAATTGATGAAGACGCTCATCAAAGCCAACTTTTTAGAAAAACAATCCGTTTTAAATGCCGCTTAAGTACCTCGGTACTATAACGGTTCTTTCTTAGCGACTATTAAAAAGTTAGTGACGTAATCATTAACACTAATTCAAATTCATGTCTTTATACGTTTAATTCCCAAACAAAAACTGAAAGAACCACAAAGAGCTCCGTTTTCAATTACAAATATTTAACATTCAATAAGTTAGTTTAGTAAAACCGTTTCGTATGTAAAGGTTTGGTGTTTCACTATAACTAACTTTAGTTCTATTACAAACAGGAATTAAATGAAAGCATTGGACGTGTCAGTTGGGTGTTTTCGTTTCTGATGAAAGAAGCAATTTAAAAGGAATATCTATTATTGTATAATGTGACAATCTTATGACGTCACTCGTAAACTATAACAAAATAACTTGACCCGACAGACGTGGTCCTGTCCAAACATAAATCCCATAGAAAGAAGCACATTCAATTTTTTCCTGAATTTCCAATTTTCTGGAGAACTTTTCTAATATTTCGTTACCTAGAAACCTTATTCAGACATGAATAAGTTGAAATTGAAAAAAAAAAACAAAAAAAATTGAACCTCATTCACGCGTGAACATTTTAAAACAAAAATGGCCAGTACTGCATTCAAACTATCTGTCTTACCTGACATGCATGTTGCATTGCATCGCGATGGACCCTACCTGTATGGTTACTGTGTTGGATCTGCAGTGGTGCCAATAAATGTAACAAACCAGTCTGAAATATACTTTATTATACTTAGATATTTTTTAAGTTACATACAATTCATTGCACCTCTACAAGAAGTGAGTAGCTAGGCATATCCAACCTAATCCAACCCTGGCTCTTTAAATATAAGTCTAGCGTGGGCGGACAACATCTGTCTATAAAACTATCTATGTACAATCTTATTTGTAAACATTTGCGATGTAATATCGCATTACGATATTACATCGCAAATGTTAACTCATCATCTGTCTAACCTTTGCCAACAAATTTTGGGGTCGGCTTTCTGTCTAACAAGATACAGCTGAGTACCAGTATTTTACGTGAGGCGACTGCCTATCTGACCTCCACAACTCAGTTACAGCCGGGACCAACAGCTTAATGTGCATTCCGAGGCACAGAGTGGCCTCGGTATACATATAAAGACAGTCACCCATCTACGGATCGACCGCCGAAAGCGTAGCCTAACCTGATCGATCGACCCATGCGGCTATTATTACTTAACCAAGAGCAGTTACATAACTGATTAAAAAAAAATCCGTTTGTGTTTAACTTTATTATAACGCGGGCGAACCTAAATGCACCTCTCTATTGATATAATGTATAGCCTATAAACGCTAAGCTATGAACGTGTACTTAGCTTTGCTTTGTATGAATACGTAGCCGGCAACATTCATTGCGACGTATGGCCAAGTTACGCCCGAATGCGTGGCTGGCAAACAAATGAACCGTGCAGCTAACGTGGCGAGCCTCTCCATACACATCTCACGTAGCAGTGGGTAGTCGACTTTACATCATTAACCAGGCGGCAATCAAGAATCTGGGGTGCTTGTGGTAGTTCGGCGGTCGAACAATTGAGAAAAAAAAATCTCACTAGTTTGACGATCGAACTAATGAATCGAACTAGTGAGAACAAACGAACTAAAGATGATCCCACATTCAACAGTGTCACTGGCGACCAGGGGGCCTAAAAAGGCCACTTTGGCTGAATCGTAAAAGAATAACGTTATGAATCAAAATATGGCGAAGACAGTCCGTGTTTTTCTTTTTTTCGCTGCACTACGTACTTATAATCAAAGAGAATAGGAATTGGATTTGGATTGGATTGATTAGTATTTTAGCACAGACAAAAATAAAAAAATAATTGAAAAATCCTTCATTTAAGGGATTTCATTCGATTAACTTAACAGTTAACTGTCCATTACGATTCATAATGTTATCCTTTTATGATTCGCCAAAGTGGCCGTTTTAGGCCCCCAGGCCCCTTGTAGATAGGGATTGGATTTGGATTGGATTGATTAGTAATTTAGCACAGACAAAAAAAAATAACTGAAAAATCCTTCATCAATGGGATTTCATTAACTTAACAGTTAACTGTCCATTACGATTCATAATGTTATCCTTTTATGATTCGCCAAAGTGGCCGTTTTAGGCCACCAGGCCCCTTGTACACACGCGGTTTTCTTGCTGTAAGAAACTACGATTTATTCGTTGTGTGTAGGCACGGTCAACAGTGTTGTATGGATCACTATGGAAGCTTGTTGATGAACACGTTTTTTCTACGGTGCGGTTTATACGTTTTACCGTAATGAAACCGTGCCGTGTATAAGGATTTAAAAATAATGTAGTCTGGGATTAAGACATAAAAATAATAAAAAAGATTTAATTAAAAAAGAAATGTCTTGCTTCGTCGTATTACGTAGGTACAGTCGACCACATGTCGTTGGCGACACTTTGACATTGAACTGCCGGTCGATTCTGTAAAAATCTTACCGTGAAAACGTAGGTGATGTGAGTTTCTTTTTGCTAGGAATTGACACTATTGATAGCTCACTCCACGCTCACTTCACCTGAGTTTTCACGGTGAGAAGGTTACAGAATCGCACTGCTGACCAGCATTCTAAATGCGTAACACATTATCAATCACATTCTGGATCATTTTGAAGGATATTTCTAATACATTGCTTCACAAAAAAATTTGTCTGCTCAATAACTTAAATAACGCAATGAATGTTGTTGAACTGTCAAAATGAAAGCGATTCCGGTTAAGGCTCCTTCAAACAGGCGCGACACGCGATATAATCGCGCGCGACACATCGGCACCGCATGTCGCGCAAAGAGCGGTGCCTTTGTGTCGCGCGCGATTATATCGCGTGTCGCACCTGTTTGAAGGAGCCTTTATTCGTGTGTTACGCAAATACTCCACTGGCATAGTCATCATTGTGATGTTATTTATCTTTATCTCTGTGAACAGTATTAAATTTAATGTAAATGATAAATGATTTTATTTCTAGATTTGTACAAACACTTTTACATACTATCATCTGCCTAGCCTTTCAAATCAAATCAAATCAAAATATTTATTTGCTAGAATATGGTACAGACGCCAGCACATCAAGCTACCCGAAACAGTAAAATTTTCCTAATCAACTTTGAATCTTATGCTTTAGCAAAAAAGTTGAAAATCTATTAAAGAAATTTGACAGATTGTAGTGGCTTGAGTTGGCGTTACAGTGAATTTGTTTCAGCATATCCTGCCATAACCTGGCGTGCAAATGTATTCACAATCAGCGATGTCAATTAATTTAACTTACAAATTACAGGTTCTATTGACTTGTCTTCTAAATAGTCCTTAATGGTATAATATATTTTAAATAGTAATACTTAGTTTGAAAAGTATTTTTTTAAACATTGTCAGCGGTAAGTCTTGCAAACTACACACATCAAAAGTGTCTAGGGATCAAGCATTTTTATGCGGATTTCTTGAGATTGAGATGTGGCTTTGTAATAAATTTATGATTTTATAAATTTATATGGATCCTTTTTGGTGCATTTCATAATTTGAAACAGGAACTGTTAATCAAATTCGAGTAAAAGATGAAAATCAGCTGTCAATATTTTCCCTATAAAAACATACAACGCATTGAAGACATTATTAGTGCTACTGTTTCCCTACTACTGATTAAAACCAACGTTATTATGGAGCGGCGACGTCATTTAAGCAGGGAAGAAATGCTCAGAGCCGTGGGAATGATAGAAGCTGGTTCCCGGCAACGTACTGTGGCTTTAGCTCTGAATACAAGTCAGAGTGTTATCAGTCGACTTTGGACACGTTACCGAAGCACTGGTACCGTGGCTGAGCGCCATGGAGGACGGTATCGCTGCACCACACGGAGACAAGACCGATACATTCAAATCTTAACTCGAAGAGCTCCAACAATAACCGCCATGATGTTAGCCGTGAGGCTTCATCACTCTTCAGGGAACTTAATTAGCGACCAAACAGTCAGAAACCGCTTGCATGAAGTGAACCTTCATTCCCGAAGACCGCTACGGGTACCACCTATAGCAATGCACAATCGTAGGATTCGATATCAATGGGCTCTTGAACACAGAAATTGGGCAGAAGAACAATGGCGTTTCGTGTGCTTTTCTGATGAGTCTCGTTTTAGTATGAGACTGGATACAAGACGTATACGACACTGGAGAACCCCTGGACGCCAACAGCGATTAAAATCCTGCCAGGAAGTCCATCCTTATAGTGGTGGAACCATCATGGTATGGGCGGGTATTTGGATCGGCGGAAGAACTGAGTTGATTTGGATCAGAGGCAACCTCAACGCTCAAATTTATGCTGAGACGATTGTATCTGACGTCATCGTTCCTCTACAAGTGCAAATCGGTCCCTTATTTCAGTTAATGCATGATAATGCACGACCGCACACCGCAAGAGTTGTAAGACAGACTCTCGCCGCAGCTAACATCAATGTCCTGCTCTGGCCTGCTCAGTTGCCAGACTTGAACCCGATTGAGCATGCATGGGATATGCTACAGAGAAGAGCTCTGCCGAATATGGAGGGTATCCAGTCGCAAGAAGACCTTTTTTGTTATTGCAACGAACATGGGCGGCCATTCCACAGCGTGATTTGGATGAACTCATTTGAGTATGCCAAACCGATGTTCTTGTGTTGTTAGTGTTCGCGGTAGAAACACGGATTATTAATTGTTTAAGTTACCCAATAAAATTTTAAAGAAAACTGTTATTTCAGTCTTTTTTTCGAACTTTAATGTTAGTGGTTCAAATATCCCTTTATTAGGAAAATGGCAAATTTCTTTATTAATGCAAAGGTGACTTGGTTTATCGTTACTGTGACAAACGAAAACACTTTATTTGATGAATCCTTAAAGAAAATTTTAATTAATATCAATCAGGGGAAAAGTTATTGCAAAAATATATGTTGATCCCTAGACACTTTTGATGTGTGTATTTGGTAAATGATTGTGAATAATAATCGACATGCAGTATACATTTTTCTAAATAATTTTAGTTTTATTGGTGGCAGCCGAAGTCTGTCTTTATGCCGTGATCGGCTTTTTGGCCTGTCCGTGCTCGTTTCAAATAAATTGTAGTTCCTCTAAACAAAAATACATTTTTCAAAGATATATAAACATGGCAAAGGTATTTTACCGTTAAGTTTTTGAAACAGTGGCTTACTGCTGTCTAAAAAGTGACCACTACAAATTGCTCGGACAATTTTTTTTTGTGCTTTGAAGACTTTTCCCAACTATGTTGGGGTCGGCTTCCAGTCTAACCGGATGCAGCTGAATACCACTGGCGTAGTAAAGTGTTTAAATAGAATAAGCTTAAAGGCTCCTGCAAACAGGCGCGACGCGCGACGCGAATCGCGCGCGACACATTGGCACCGCTCGTTGCGCGACTTGCGGTGCCTTTGTGTCGCGTGTCGCGTCGCGCCTGTGTTCACGAGCCTTAATACTGGTTTTGTTATTCCTTAAATATATGCGGCGTACTGTATCAGTTTATTCAGCGTATTTAGTTTGTTCAGCAGCTTCTATTGTATATTAGTAGATTGTATTAGATATCGGTTCGACTTTTTTCAAAGAAGCAGTTCTGAAAACGGTTTGTGTATTGTGCTGCGAAAATTCAATGACATCCTTAGTAAGATAATATTATTTTCTTCGTAAATCGCTGAGAAGTGATAACGTAAGTAATAAAGACGTGTTCAAGGTTTTCTGTTATGAACAGCTAGCGTATATTAATATCTTGCTTCTAGATATCTTTGACGTTACTGTTATAATATCTTTGTGGGCTTGTTAGTGATCGGTATAATATTGGCATTTCCCTTGCTCCCACTTGAGTCAGAGTCCAGCCTGAGTTCGTGAGAGTCGACGAGAGTGCTACAGAGCGATGTGGAGCTTCTCTTGCACATTGGACACCGTACGGACAACACGTGCTCAGAAACTGTCTCGCGTTCCGCATCGTTAAGTGGTGTACCTACAGTATGCTATATCGCTACTGTGATTAATTTGTTCGTGAAATTATAATTTGATTTGAATTGTACAGTGCGTGCCACGTAAGAAGAGACTTGACCCCGCCTCCCCCGCCTCTTTCCGCCGCCCCGATGACGCCCGGTCCGGTCCCGCACTCAGACCTCATACCGCTAAAGATACCTAAAATCGTGTACTGCGCATGTCAAACCACGTGGTGTGTCAAGTCTCTTCTTACGTGGCACGCACTGTAAATGGTTTTTCTATTGCGCAATAACCAACACTACCCATAATACGCCCACAGTAATTAAAATATGACTGATGATAACGAGACACGTACTTTCTCCGTCATATAAAAACAAGGTGCCAACATCCTACTTATATATATATATATATATATATTATTAAACGCGAAAGATTGTGAGGATGGATTCGGATATCTATGGGATGGATGGATGGATGTATGTTTGTTACTCTTTCAGGCAAAAATTGCTGCACGGATTTGGATGAAATTTAGCACACGTACAGTTTATAACCAGGATTAATACATAGGATACTTTTTTCCCGATATTCCTACGGGATTGAGACTTATGCAGATGAAACCGCGTGGCGTTGCTAGTACAATATATATAAGGTGTTACCTCATAAGGGGTCATTGTAGGTACTCATCATTATGAACAACTTTTACTATGAGACCCAAGCTGAAGTCGCGAAAAAAAATCAGTTGTTCCCTACATTTATGCTCGTATAAAGGCTCCTTCAAACAGGCGCGACACGCGATTAAATCGCGCGCGACAAAAAGGCACTGCAAGTCGCGCAATGCCTTTGTGTCGCGCGCGATTCGCGTCGCGCGTCCCGCTTGTTTGCAGGAGCCTTAACTCGTCCAAGTGTATCTAGTAAACAGCTGATTTTTTTTTGCGGTTTCAAGTTTGTTCCCATAGTAAAAGTTGTTCATAATGATGAGTTCAATGAGGTCATTGTACATCATCATTATGAACCTCTTAAAAGGCCTTAAGAGGTTTTGAGCATTTAACGTTACACGTTGTAGACCCACCTGTGCCTAACCCTTTGGGGAATACAAGCGTGATGTTATGACAAAGTTATGTAATCAACTCAAAGACCCCAAACGGCAACACACACTAATGAAACTAAGTAGCAGCTGGCAAAATTCTCACAATATCGATATATTTTAAACTTAAACCGTCAATAGCCCCGCGGCTATCGCGAACTCAAATTGGCCCGGCCAACTATTCTCAAGCTCATTCTTAAAGCAAGCACGCTTAGCTTAGTTCGAGGGTTAAAAGCAACATTTATTAAAACTGCAGTAGGTACTACTTGTTTATATTTTTTCTTCCATCTTGGCACTCCACAAAGAACAAACTGCGCCTTGACTGTTAATTAGTTTTGTAATAATAAATTAAATGGGGAGTTGAGAGTCAATAGGTGTTTTGTACTAAGTAACGAGGTTCTAATGCCTACGAGTTAAGGCTCCTTCTAACAGACGCGACTGTGACGATGCGCCTGTTTGTAGGAGCCTTTAGAAACTTTCTTCTGAATAATATTGTGTGAGTATGAAGAAGGGCTCACGACTAAATAATAACAGTCGCTTGGGTTGATTGAAAGGTAAGCTACACTTGCTGAGGATGGTTTGTGAATGGGTGACCATCCATTACACATCGAGACCTACAAGAAATTCACGACCAAATAAATTATTAAGCAAATTGACACACTGCGTAAATTTGCCGTTATAATAATTTCATTCAACTGTCAAAGAATGACAGCTGTTGTGATTTGAATATGCGAATAATTTGGGTTGGTAGTAAATTTGCTTAACGATTAATTTACCTGACTTAACATAATTGAGAGTAGTGAAGTAGCTGCGGGGAAGATACAACATAGGTTCTTTTCAAAACATGTCTAAAAGGTCAAAGGGTCACTTAGGTCACTTATGTACTTATAGGGTCACTAATACTTGTAAGAGCTCAACACAAAGTATAACTAAGTGCAATATGGGATTGAGTAGGGGATAGGCATCCAAGTTAACTGACTTAACTTCAATTAACTAATCTTAGTTAAATGTAGATCGCATTAGTAGCATGACAGGTGACAATACATTGACATCTAGAAACTAATAATTAGGTATCCGAAATAACAAGATATTGACCACTTGAACGTAACTAGAATAACACCAAAACAAATAAAACTGGCCAAGTGCGAGTTGGAATCGCACACGAAGGGTTCCCTACCACAAGGCAAAAACGCCGAAAAAAACACGTTTGTTGGATGGGAGCCCCCCTTAAATATTTATTTTATTTCGTTTTTTTTATTTTTGTTATAGCGGCATCAGAAATACATCATCTGTGAAAATTTCAACTGTCTAGCTATCACGGTTCATGAAATACAGCCTGGTGACAGACGGATGGACGGACAGTGGAGCCTTAGTAATAGGGTCCCGTTTTCACCCTTTGGGTACGGAACCCAAATAAAAGATAGGTAAATCTGGCTTGTTGGTAATAACAGTTTACACACATAAAACTGAATGAATGCACATTATGAAAGTAGTTTGTTCAGAATTGATTTTTGTCATTTTTAATATAGGTACCTACTCTTAATCCCAAAATCGATTAAAATCACGTAAATACACATACAGTCAGTTACTGACTGTATGTGTATTTACGCATTTATTTTATCTCTTCCGCTGTACAGTCAAAACGAACGAAAAAATGGACGAAGAACCTACTACCCTAGACTTATACAACTCGATCACATTATCTCTGCGCCTCGCTCGATGACGACACATTCAGGGTACGGTGTGCAAAATAAGCATCTCTAGAAGTATGATTTTTTTTAGCCGAATGCCTGATGTATATGTATATTATGTATGAGGTTTAGATTGAAGAAATTTGTGATTGAAAATATATTTATTAATTAATAAATTGCGTTCGAGCGAGGTGCAGAAATATTGTGACCGCGTTGTATGTGTGCGACTTTGTGCGTGCGTAGATTTGTAATGTGACCACAACTTGCTCGTATAATCACTATAACTAATTTAATAAATAAACAATATTTTATACATGCTAATAGAAATTCAGCATCAATATTATGATTATGACATAATATTATAATTGGAGTATTTGGTAGTGTGCGTTAATTCTAGGATATTATGTTGTATATTATGAAAAATATGTAGTTGTGCAGGTAAAATCAATTAACTCTCATAAACTCCCGGACACCTGAATCAAGCCCCCATATTTTTGTGTAAAGAGATCTATCTTTTTAAGTATCAATCAATCTGTCTAGTCTTTTCCCAACTATGTTGGGGTCGACCGACCCTTGCGGCTGTTATTACTTAGTTTTAAGTAATGGTTAGTAAAAAGAAAAAGATGTGGGGTCGGGGGACCCCAGCATGAAGAATGAAGTTCAAAATAAAAATCCAAGATAGCGCCTGCGAAAATTTCAAAATGATGAAAATTTTTACATTTTTGCAGCCATCATCTTGGATTTTAATTTTGACCTCAATATCGGCGTGAGCACCCTCGGAAACTATGAAAACAACACCTATGACGGAAAATTTTAAAACGTTTGCAGCTGCCATCTTGAATTTTCATTTTATCCTTACAATCGGCTTCAGCACCCTCGGAAATCATGAAAACGACACTCATGACGAACACCTCTCTTTCTCTCTCTCTGTTTTTTTCTATTACATAGGTAATTGAAAAGTCGCATAGAGGAGGCAATCGAATTTCTCCCATTTTAATTCTACCGCAAGCTCCGTAAAAGAACATCGTCCAAAAATACATACTTTTGAAGCCAGTCACTCACTATCACTTCTGTTTGTCATTGTTCCAAATTTGAATACGGAATACTAAAAAAAACCAGTTTAGTTGCAATAAGTCACGTTCCGCGTTTCTCAGGGACACAATAAGCGTGGAAGTTTTGAAAAAAATAATGATTTAGATGGAGAAAACGACAGTTGACAGTTTCATCTTTGGTGTAGTTTCAATTAACTGGGAATTGTTGTCAAAATATGTATAGCAATTTTGAGGTCGGCTATACAACGAAATAACAGAAACAGTAAAAGCGACCGTAGTCTGAAGAAAGACTCTTTTATAACTAAAGCTTCTATATTGTAACAAAAACTCTTATCGTTTAGACGTCGTACCTTAGTACTAATGAATGGCAGTCATTTGTTAAAATTTTCTAGTTTCAATTTAATTTTCTTTTCTAAGAAGAATTAGTTATCTGAAGAAGTTAGAAAAATATTATCTGCATAGTCTGGGTCACTCATGACCTGAATGATGACAAGGACATAGAGAGGGAGCGCAGGGCGATGGCTGTCCGAGGTAATATGCTGATCCGCAGATTTGCACGTTGTACGACGCAAGTCAAAATAACCCTTTTCAGAGCATACTGCCAGTCTTTTTACACGTGCAGTCTGTGGGTCTGGTATACGCTGAGGTCATACAATGCCCTGCGTGTCCAGTATAACAATGTATTCAGGATGCTGTTGGGTCTACCACGATTTTGTAGCGCTTCCGGAATGTTCACCGAGACCAGGGTTGATGGTTTTCATGCCATTATACGGAAACGGTGCGTTTCTACTCTCGGTAGATTGCGAGCTAGCTCCCACAGCATTCTGAGTGTGTTGTGTGATAGGTGGGACAGCCCCATGCTGGCGCACTGGATTCGGCTGCACACGTAGGTGTCAGTCGCTTTAATTTTGTGTGTTTACTAACATTAGGTTAAGATTTTTTACTAACAACATATTGTATTATTTTTGTTATTTTTGTTGTTATGGATTTTTTAATCTGAAATAAATGTATTATTATTATTATAGTCACTGAGTAAAGTGAGGGCGTTCGATTTTGGACAGCGAGTGAGTTATCATCTACAACGCCACAAGGTTCTTTTGGCACGTGGCCAACAAGTTGAACTAAAGCCGCCATCTTGTTTTGTCAATACAATTTTTATGACAATTTCACAAATATTTACCAACAAAGCTCTCCTGTTAATGTCATTCGTGCACCATAAGATCCTTGTAGCTCTCTAGCTACATGTGATTTGGTGCCCAGACAAACAAAATAGTAAAAATAAAAACTCAGTATTTTGTCGAAATGACATAATCACTAGAGATAGCTATCGGGAAATACGAACTTTGGCAAGGATGCATGTTTTTATTTAAAAGACTAACATAAATAAGTACCTAAAACACAATTATTTATGCTTCCCTCGATATTGCATTTTTAGAAAAACATTTACCTATGCCTACAATGCCAACAGGAAAGGCTTGTCCAAACAGTCTTTGGGCAAAGGAGCAGTAGTGGCCCAGTGGTAACGGCCTTGTCTTAAGAGGTGTAGGTCGTGGGTTCGAACCTAGGTAGACACTTTACTTTCAGTAAATAATTTCATCACCACAGCTCTCAAGACGACGAAGGAAAACTTCATGAGGAAACCAGTATGTCCTAGAACCAAAAATTCTAAGACATGTGACATCTACCAACCTGCACTGGGCCCACGGCCCCCTCCCTCTCACAGAGGCACAGAGGAGGCCTGTGTCGCAACAGTGGGAACAATATACCTACGCTCTTTCTTTTTGTTTTTTAGAAATAAATTTTTAAGGTTTTATGTCTCACCTACATAATTATATTTTCTCCGTTCCAACGCTCGCAACGTACCAATTTATAATCCAATTTCAATTTAATTTTTTTATCACACAAAAAAAACAGATAAAATCCACATTAGCTACCTTTGCCTACCTACATCACAACCAAAACAGGTCGCCAAGGGTCGTAAGCATAAACAATCATAAATAAAATACCTCTCAGGAATATCCAATACCTATTTTTAGTTTAAGTTCAGTGGCTATTGATCTACGGCTCCCACTAGTCATTACCGAGAATTATTTATTAGCGGGTTCTATTCCCGAGAGCGTCCCTGTGCTAAATGGGATATCGGGTAGCCGTGATAGCAAACATGGTCTGTGGATCTTTGATCAGCCTGTATAAGTGTATATGTGTTTATGGTAGAGAGAATTGAGTTTATGATTCAGTAGGCTTAATTTTAGGATACCTACATAACATAACATCACGCATTTAATCCCTAAAGCCCCCCCTATCCCACTTATGTTTAATGTTTCCATGTAAAAGGGGGTGTGCGGGACTCCGGGCTGCTACAAAAAAAATCCTAAGTAATATAAACAGTTCCTAAGAAATATCTGTCTGACAGCTAAATTAGTTTCTGTGTTAATTCTCCTTCAAACAGGCGCGACATGCGATATAATCGAGCGTCACACAAAGGCACCGCTAGTTGCGCGACTTGCCTTTTTTCGAATGCATGCATATCTATGAAAAACGGTCAGACAGTTTAGTTTTGACGATTTGTTTCTAATGATAATCGTTCCGGCTGTCACCGTCGTATATAGGTGTAGTATCTATGTATCTTGAGACCATAAAACCGACCATACATGGTACGGATTTTGTTCTGATCATCGATAGATCTGCCAATCTGTTGACACGATTGACAGATCATTGCAAGCTCATTTTATAGTACAATTACAAACATACGAGGTGGCGCTGTTGAAATTCGGAATGAGCACATCGAAATCTATAAAATTACCCATTTTCAAAACTCCCACGTAAAACTACCTAATGACTGAACTATTGCCTAAGTTTCTTCGGTGAGATTTTCACAGATTAGATCCGCAGAAGGTAGAATTGACTATGAATGATAGCCAGGTCAAAATACGGGCTTTGAAGCATCAAAGAATTGGCATGGCTTTTTTTTTGTTTTTTGAGGATGAGAAATCATCAAATGACCCCTCCCTCTGGGTGGAACGGAAGGGAGTGTCAGACTCTTACTGACTAAAACCCACCCGTGTTCCTTCCTTAGCCCTTTATGTTCCGGGCCAGCGGTAACCCTTTCGGACATTGGTATGGCTGTGTTCACAATTTTTTAAAATTGTGTTTTCCCTAACCTACTTACTTAAGCATGTATGTGTGACACTTTTTAGTTTGTAAATTGCACTGTACACCGCTTTGGAATTATATTCTGAAATGTGGTGCATGTAAACTTAAATAACATAAAAATTAACAAATGTTTTCGTAATGACATAATTCAAGAGAGATTTACCTTGTAATTGGAAACCTATAGAAGCTTGTGGTTGATGATAATGTTGGTACTAGGTTTTAGACAAACCACAAACAACCCAATGTCATTACCGATCATTATTTATTAGTAAACCGTGCGCCGAGGGATGTCAATCCCGAACTAAATGGAATATCAAATAGCGTCACTAACGCTCTTCGGCAAACATAGACACAAGTGCTTGCATTGGATCATCTGTTTGTCGAATAGACTATTGGTTTCTAGTATCTGTTTGCTATTATTTATTGTGTTGGTTAGGCACGTATTAGAGTTTATTTAGAAATAATATTAGCCCGGTTTCTTACTAGTAATTTCGCCTGTATCGGTGTATCTTACCACCTTACCGTAACGAAACCGTGCTGTACAAAGGGACTAAAGGTAAGACTAGATGAAAGTAAATTCACTGGGAAATACTGACAAGTTCTAGCAAGATATTTAATATCATTCGTAGTAATCTTTTCTGGCTTCAAAATAGATGTTTTGTCCTTTGAAACCCCTGCCTCTCCTTACAAATCAAGTTCTAACTTTGGATCCAATTTTTATAGTTTGAAATTTATTCTGATAGTGGTAAAGTTCTTAATACATAATTGATCACTTAGGCCCGCTCGTATTTGAAACATGATCTGTCTCTATCATTTTCAAATCACTGACAGAAACAGAACACTGTTTTAAATACGTTTAGCAACGAGCGCATTGAGCCAAGCGGGCCTTAGAACCTGTTTTTGTAATTAGAACTTTAGCTTTGTCGAAATATAGTTCGGAATCAAAAAATGTCCCGATGGTTTTGAACTGAGTCTAAAGTTATATCGTCTTTTGTAAGCTAATTACATTCTTACAAATAAATAAATTCAAATTCTAAAGGACAATGATGATCAGCTGATGTAAAACTTGGTACAATAAAGCCCAACAATGGTTCTTAATAGAGCTGTCCCTTATTTACCCCTTTTTAATGTCGCTCCGCACGAAAAGTTTTTAAATGGCCGAGATGAATGTACTTACCCCCTAAATTTTTCAGGGTGGAGCTGTGTAAACAAAATGGACAGCAAAAATTTACTTGTACAACATTTATAAGGCTAAATTATTTTCAGTTAATAGCAAATATCGATCAATGAAAGATTATTGTAACGATATTTCTTTTAGATCAGTGTAATTATGCTATTTGTGTACTATTTTAAAGGCTCCTAGAAACAGACACAAAGGCACCGCCCGTTGCGCGACTTGCGGCGCCTTTGTGTCGCGCGCGATTTTATCGCGTATCGCGCATGTTTGAAGGAGCCTTAAAGTGTTCGTTTCTGGCCCAACAATTACTGGCTGAAGTATAGTAAATGGTATTATGTGCTATAATTTTGCCATTATATTTTTTTTCAAAATGGGGGCCACACGTGATTCCTATATAAATCGATATGTTAATATCCCGGAAATGTCACACTTTTTCGTTTTCTGTTTGCATTCATGCAGTATATTCAATCATAATATTATTTCAAGTTAAACAAATATCAACTTTATTATAAAGGGTAATTAAGTTGATTTCAGAGTGACTAGCACAATTAAAAAAGTTAAGTTCACGTGTGAAGTTGTAGCGTAAACTGAACTTTATGGTGTAGGATTTAAAGTTTATTTTTCCAGAACCTCATATTTGTTTACATTTTTGGCAAATAAATCGCGAATACAGATTAGCTTGTATGTGCATAAAATCGAAATATACAGGGTGGCAGGGTCATCGACGGACAACCTGTTACCATGGATTCAGTACATGATTCTGAACTACTTTGCGTAGAAATTTTTCGTCGGTTATTTACAAAAAAGTCTGCCGTTTCATAGAATAGTGCCTACGCGGTCAAAATTTTTCACCCTGTATAAACATAACATCAGGCCTCTATTCTCTATAGAGTAAGGCCTATATTAAACCCACATTGCACTAGTTATGTTTAAGTCCCATATTATAGGGGGCGAGCCTATTAAAAAAACCCCACCCCGCCTTTTATAATAGAACTAGCTTCTGCCCGCGACTTTGTCCGCGTAAAATTTCTTGTTACTCCGACCCACCCCGTCGCATCGCATGGCCTGCCCGCGCTATTACTTCGTTTTTGCGTAGCGTCCTTTCTTTTTTCTTTTTGCTCGTCTCCTAAAGGTCATAACGTGATGTTAAATAGCCTATAGCCTTCCTCAAGAATTAGGCTATCAAATGCAAAAAGAATTTTTCAAATCCGACTGGTAGTTCCAGAGATTAGCGCGTTCAACCAAACAAACAAACTCGTCAGCTTTATAATATTGTATAGATATTTCATAAAACCAGTTTTAAAAAGATCAGAAATTCTGGCTACGCCCAGCCATAATTCCTCTTCTGATCAAGCGTCACATAGGAAAATACTGAGTGAAGGCTTTTCCTTTTATTTAATTAAAAAACACATGACATTGGAAGTTTCCACGAAACCTCACGAGTTCGCAGGAATTCCCCGAAGCGTATATAACCTACTCACCGCAAACTGCTAGAGCTAACTTTGCAGCATAAATTGGTATAAACGGCTAACATTACCTCCCTCAATGTAGGCTAAATTTGCTTAACTCACTCACAATCACAATATCTTCTTTTATTTTGAAGGGAATTTATAATCGACTGCTTCATGCATTTGGAAAAAAAATCTGCTCGACATAGCTAATAACGCAATGAATATTGTACAACTGTCAAAGGTATTGTGTTTTTTTATTGTGAATATACAGACGCCAGCACATCAAGCCACTACAATCTGTTCAATTTCTTTAATAGATTTTCAACTTTATCGCTAAGGCATTAAGGTTCATGGTTGATTGTGATTTGACAGTTTCGGGTAGCTTGATGTGGTGGCGTCTGTACAAGGCAATTGCTGGTCTTATCTATTTACTGTAACCGCGGTACACTGAACAAGAACATCCCTATTGTCTTATTTAGTGAATCCTATGTCTAATAAAATGTTGATCGTAAAAAACAAAGTCAAAGTAATTTTATCTACAGTAATGAATGCGGTACAAATGATGGTAGGTATATAAATCGTTAGTGCAATGAAACATTTTAACGGCTTGTGGCCATTTGGCATCCGCAAGGCTCGATTGATCAGGTTAAGCAAGCTCGCCGCGGTTAGTGCGTGGATGGGAGACCATTTTTATGTATCAAGACCCCTCCGTACCTGGAAAAGCACGTTAAGCCGTTGGTTCCCGCTGTCATTCGTAGATCTTCGACAGTCGTTACGGGTCGTCAGAAGCCGAAAGTCTGACATTCTCAGTCTTACGAAGGTGTATGGTATTACCCAGTAACTGGGCGTCGGAAGTCAGATAAAATACTGGTATTCAGCAGCATCCATTTAGACTGGAAGCCGACCCCAGCATAGTTAGGAAAAAGCTAGGTAGATGATGCAATGAAACACCTCTCCATAAATTGGCAAACAAGGTTTTAATTTAAATCTGACAAACTAAAATTCAGCTATTATTCCCGATCTGTAACACCTTGTCGTCAACACTGTTGACGATCGGGAAAAAAAAGTTTCATTCGTTCGGTGTTAAAGAACGGGCCTTTTTTATCGTTTTCAGTGTTGACGAACGGAACAGAAACGTGAATATTCGAAATTAAGTAACTAAACTTTTGTATATTTCTTTACTTCTGTAACCAACTGAACTGTGGCAACACGTAGAAAGCAAAAGGGGTAATTAAAGCTTTAGATCGGCGCAGCTCGGTAACTTCAGTTAATTGTTCCTTACCCACAGGTATTTTGCATTCCTTTGTTCCGAAGAGGTTGTTCGCAGGAGGTTTTGTCTTACCCGACTTTGTTGCGATTATACCTGGTGGTAGTTACAAACGGTTTATAAGTCAAAATTGTTTGCAAGAAAAGGCTCTTTGTTTATTTTTATTGTAGGTGCACGGATAGTATAGACCTCAATGTTGTTTTTGTTAATATATGTTATCCCACTACTGGGCAAAGGTTTCCCCCATACTTATCCGATTTTCCTTATCTTGTGCTTTCTTCGGTCAATCGGTCAGGAACAAGTCCAAACCATGCGGCCTGCGGTGACAACGCCCGTCTTCAGTCACCTATTGTATGACGATCCACCTGTTTTGATGCATCCTGTAAGTGTGACCCGTCCGGTCTCGTTTCAGCCTCGCAGACTTTTCACCAATATCAACGATGCCTGTCTTGGAGTATTATGGTGTTGCGAGTTTGGTCAATGAATGTTGTAAAATCCATACTAATATTATAAATGCGAAATTGTGCCTGTTTGTCTGTTACCACTTTACGCTTAAACCGCTAAACCAATTTAGATAAAATTCGGTATAGAGATAGTTTGAGTCCCGAGAAAGGACATAGGATAGTTTTTATCCCGATATTCCCACGGGATTGAAACTTATGCGGGCGAAACTGCGGGGCGCCGCTAGTTAAATAATAATATAATAACAATGAGAGGTTTTTTTGCCAAATTCTGCAATTATCATTGTTATTCTGTCTTAGGCAATGTACAAATGAGTTTTACAGAATTCTTTGTGTCTTGCTTATATCTTTGGAAAACTACAGTTACTATAGTTATTTAATCACTTAATCCAATAGATACTCAGTACAGCAGTCCTTAGCGAAACATGTAAGGTCTTAACTCTATCAATAAGACCTTAATAGACCATGTTTGAGAGCAAATAAAATATATTTTATTATAGTCTAAAATACAGTGCATGAGTTTTACTTTAGACACGAAATACGACAACAGCAGTGCGATTCTGTTACCATCTCACCGTGAAAACTTAGGCGAAGTGAGTTTGTTTTTGCTAGGAATTGACACTATTGACAGCTCACTCCACGCTCACTTCACCTAAATTTTCACGGTGAGATGGTTACAGAATCGCAATGCTGTCGCCTAAATTCGGGTGCGTCTCATAACGTATAAACTCATTTGGTTTAATTTCATTTTATTATCGTTCATAAGATATAATCAACGTGAGATATACCAACTGTTGATATAATTTCTTTACATATAACATTTATTTATTCTAAAACTTAATTAGTATAACGTTGTTTGATATAACGTTTATGTAATCGAAAATCATTTGGTCTAACGTTTAATATGTATATTGTTTATTTAATCGAAAATCATTAGGTCTAACGTTTAATATATGTATATAAAAACGTTATTATGGTTAACACCCCGACTCAGAGTACCCCGACTCGGATAGGTTAGGTTAGAAGGCTAAGGCGGGAGCAAAGCGGAGCGGAGCTCCCGCCTTAGCCTTCGTGGTTATTTTTTTTTAAACCACCCAGAAATAGGAGCCCCACGAAGCGGGGCTCCGTCGACCTATCTTAGCGCAGGTGGTAATTAGTTACTAGTTATGTTTAATATCTACTTAGGTGACTATTACCTATAACTACGATAGAACTTACAAAGAATAAAACAAAGAAAAAATACTTTTAAATATATCTTAAACAAAATACAAAGTTATTGTTTTATTAGACCAAATAAGTTTTATATCTTTTGAGTGGTATGTCAAACGATTTTATATTTAATGTATGTTATGCTTATGAAAATTAGTTATTTTAAAATTATATCAATCGTTCATTATATTAACTAATCGCTATATTAAATAAAATTATAGGTTCCGTTGTTATATATTGTAAATATTAGAGATTTTGTTCTTATATCATCTATTACTTACCCCCTAAATTCCAATCAAACAATAACGATGTCAATAATTTTTAACCGATACATTCCTCAACACGTAACGTCATTGTCACCTATAACTTCAAAAAATTCAAAATGGAAACTCCACTTTGAATCGTACCATCAAACATCAATTCACGTTCAATTCTCCACATATTGTTGACGGCACAGACGCCTCCCGTTTCCACGTGAATGGTCACAAGGCGCGTTTTCTATCAAACTTGCTATCGCCACGAAATATGTAGATAAGTACAGAAGGCCGGCTCCATACATCGAGCGAAAACGCGCGCACGCACACATAAACCCGAACATAATTATAGCGGCCGCAAACTATGTAGGTATGTCGAATGAATGTGTAGACCCAGCCACACCGGACGATCCAGTGCGCTCCGATCGGGTGAGACAGGAGCGCGATTCAAATGCGCGGTCAGTATGTATGTGGCGCTTGCGATCGGTGTGGCAGGATTGCGGGTTTCCAAAATGGATCGTGCGAAAGAATCTCCAATTCACAATCGGCGCCTCATGATCGTGGATCGTAGAGCGCCGATCTAAATTTGGATCTTCCGGTGTGGGCCCAGCTAAAAGACAATCGCAAGTTGGCTTGCACTCGCAGTACCATCACGAGCATAAATACCTTACACTAATGAAATATTCAAATTTCTTCTAAAGTATATGTTATGGTGTTACGAACATACTCGTAGTATTTAATAAACCGTTGTATTATGAAATAGGACTTCTCTCAAGGTTACTATTTTTTTCCACAAGGAAAACGCTTTTTATATATTTCGTAACTGTATTAGAAGGGCACAATGGGCCGTATTAGAATGCTAAAAGTCACCAAAAGGGATTGTAGAGAGGACTTTGCTTGGAGTTTCCCTACGTGATCGAATCAGAAATGAAAAGATCGGCCGGAGAACCAAGGTAACCGGACATAGCCCGAAGAAGTGGGCGAAAACGTGAACATTGCTCGCAGAACAGATGGCTAATGGGGCTGAAACGTTCTGGAGTGGCGACCACGTATCGAAAAACGTAGCGTTGGAAGACCTCCTGCAACGTGCACCGATGACCTTGTGAAGGCCGCAGGAATCCGCTGGAGGCGGCCTATGTCCAGCAGTGGACGTCTTTCGGCTAAATGATGTAAAGTATTTATTTATGTGTGCGTACGTCTTCGCTCGTTGTGTGAACCCGGCCTTCTGTATGTTGTCTATTCTGTACGATCATGTAGCAATGTTATTCGATGCAGCTTATCCAAGTGCATTGCTCTAGTAAAATCTGGTACGAATGTGAATTGGTAAAGTGCTGGTGTAACTGTGAAACGTGAAATCAAGTGTCTGAATTTAGAGGTTTGATATGTTTGGTGAAATTGGTATGCAGTATATTGGCGCACCTCTATTTTATTGTTTGTGAAATCTGGAATCATGGATTTCGCTACATAAGTGGTTCTATTTGATTTGAATTTTGCTGGGTTGTCATTTGTTTTTTCTCCTTTATAAGAGTTCCGTAACCAAAGGGTGCCAACGGAACCCTATTACTAAGCTTCCGCTGTCTATTCGTCTGTCTGTCAGCGGGCTGTATCTCGGGAACCGTAATAGGTAGACAGCTGAAATTTTCACAGTCTATATTTCTATTGCCACTATAACAACAAATAATAAAAAAATAAATAAAGTAAAAAATATAGGGTTAAAACAATGTTTCTTGCAAGGAGAAAATATGTATATTAAAGAAAGTTTTTTTTTTTTAATATAGGTAGTGATAAATATTGTAAGTCTTGTATAGTCGGTTGAACTCGCACACGAAGGGTTCCATAACATCGGACACGGAACCCTTCGTATGCGAGTAAAGGCTCCTTCAAACAGGCGCGACACGACACGTGACACAAAGGCACCGCAAGTCGCGCAACGAGCGGTGCCTTTGTGTCGCGCGCGATTATATCGCGTGTCGCGCCTGTTTGTAGGAGCCTTTAGATACTCACACACACTTTGAGTATAATGTCGTGATGTCATGATCACGACATTATACATTGCCCTTTCCTGTATGGACTACCATACTTACATTCAATAATACCGTTAATTAAGCTAATTAATTTACCTTAGATATCCCGTTACTACACATAAAGTAGTCTTTTCAGAGAAAACTAAGAAAATTTTCATATCATGTGTGTATTCATGCCCCCTACGAACGGACCCTTTTCTTTGAACATCTTTATGAATAGCCAGTCTCCTTTGACTCCTGCCGCGATATTATAACATATTATAATGAATTTACGAGTTACATGGAAGTACCAAAGGTCCTTTGGTAAAGCTGAAAACATTTCCCCGTATAGTGTATGTTTTGCATGGAGTAACTGAACATGGCGTATAAGGGGCTTACATGACCTAAAGCGCGGTCACTGTCGGACTGCATAGAAAAAAAGAGCAGCGCGATGACACAATGCTGGTAATTTATTGCAAAATATGAAGCAATTATCTATTTACAAAAAATCTATTGTTTGGACTACAAAATTAAAACACTAGTGCTTTAGTATGTTGCTTGTAGCATAATCTGACAAAAAATCAGAATGATTGTATGTCTATATTAGTATGGTTTTTATTGTAAAAATAAAGTTTTTAGAGGAATTTTCTTGATTTTTTCTATCGTATCAAATTAGTTGTATTATGTTTTCAACACACTATCTAGCATATATCCAGAAGGATATTTTTTCTAATTTTATTTACTGAAGTTGTCATATACTCTTATTGCTTCTAAAACTTGCGTTTATTGCGTTTAGGTCCTGTAATCCCCTTAATGTCGATTAAACTAAATGACAGGTATTTTTACACATAATTATGTTCTGATATTCAAGTCGATCAAACTAAATGACATATTTTCAGATAGATATCCTGATATTCTGGGTTCGAACCTACGACCTACAACGCGTAAATGGGGGCCGTTACCATTAGACCACAAAAAAAAAAATATGGCTTCAAATTCAAACAATCGACGCCAACCACAGCAAACCAACCACCTTTAATTACAAACGACAGTTGAAACACAAAACGCAAAGCTGAAAACATTTCTCCGGCATGATCGAGATACAAGGCCAACTCGTTAAAATACCCCTAGATAAAAAAAAAACATGTTTATTTCTGTTTGTGCAGTTCTACATAAATATCGTAAATTAAATTGGAACCCATAAACGCTCTGAGTATCCGAACGGAAAGCAAAATTTGTGGGAAAAAATATTATAGACCCGGAGCAAGGGAGTGTGTCATAAAAATAATCTTAGTGACTGAGATCTTTACGCCAGGCGTCAATGTAGGGATGTTTTCGGTTTCATTTTGGTAACTTTTTTAGTTTTATATGTGACTTGAGTATAAAAATAAAACAGTTGAAACTTTTTGAAGTGAAAACTTCTTTAGCGGCGCTGTGTACTTTTTTTTGGAATGGGTAAAAACTTCTAAATTCGAGTCAGGTCACGTGACCCTGATCGTAAGATTCGTAAGACGTAAAACGAAAGACGCGCGTTGTTGAGGACAGCGCCATCTATGCACATCGGGAAGAACTACGAGGGCCTCGCGTACTAACTACGTAGTTCATCCAACAACGACGAGATGGCGCTGAACCACGGATATATAACTGACGACGAGCTCCATGGGCTTGCTTCTCTTACCACTGCCGCGACCAACACCACGAACTGAAGTCTATCGCTCTTAGCGATAAGACCGCCCATTGTGTCACCCTTTGTACAGTTTCTATATTTATGTCTGTAATTTATATGGTGTACATAATAAAGAGTATTCTATTCTATTCTATTCTATTCTATCCTGTGTGCTTATTTGTAAATCTGAATAAATTCCTTTCACGAGAAGAATAAACCAGTCACTTTGGTCATCATACCTGATTTGCAAAAAACCCTATAAAATAAGGAACACACCTTAACACGCGTGTTTTGTTTATAAGACGATTCACAAAATACACTCGTAATTGTTCAAGTTTTCACTTCTGTCGGCACTACCGGAGTGCCAGTTTTTTTTTTCTGAAGTACTCGTATATTATCATGCAAAGTAATGAAATGAATAGAAAGAAAATAAGTTTACTTGATCCAGAAGGCACAAAGAATAAATCATTTCGGTGTAATTATTTTCTTCAATAGCGATGTGTTGATTCACGAGATCCATGTCCTTTGGCTCCGCTAGCAGAATTTTATGACTTTGGCATTGCCTTTCAAATAATAATCATTCTGAGTCTCTCCATAATACCCGACTAGTATCTTTGGACATATCTGAATCTGATGAAAAGCTGCTAGTAAAGAACTACAACAAAATATAGGAGTTACCTGCGAAAGAAAAATGTCCTCGAGCATATTAAATAAGTTGTATTTTTTTTCCTTTATGAACTTTTTAATATCGAAATAAAAAGATATTTATGATAGGCAGTAACTTCACGAAGTTTTTTTTTTTTATAACTTCAGGTCGTCATTCGAATATGAAATTACTTTTTGTTGGTTCATTATTTTGACATTGAGTCTCTCTTCGTGAAATAATAATTGGAAGCAAAACTAATTTTTGGCAGACTTCCTGCTTCATTTATTTTTGAAGTCGATTTTCTATAAATTATTAGAAAAAAAAGTTTGCTAACTTGATTGAACAAGCTTTAATTAATTCATCTGCGTAGCCTTTTCCCAATAGGGTTGACTTTTAGTCTAACAGGATGGAGCTGAATACCAGTATTTTACATGTAGCGACTGGTTATGTGACCTCCACTACCTGGTTTCTGGGTAAAGTGGGTAATACGATACCAGTTGGTAAGACTGGTTGTCAGTTAGTATGGAAATTCGTAATTTTTGCCGATAGAAAATCCCATCGTCTGTATGTTCATAGTATACATAAATTTTTCTTTTTTTGAAGCGTCGTTTGTGTTGTTTTTGCTCTCAAAGCAATTTCTATTACAATAACGACCTTATATTACAGCTCCCAGCCCAAAGAGGCTATAATCACTATGTCACCGGTCGTAAAAGAAATCGAACGAAAAGATAGAACTTTTTATAGTCGCTGACTCCACTCTTGAAAGAGAATTTCGTGTAGTTTAGTTAAACTAACTTTAATTAGTTTCGAACTCTAGGTGGCGAGTTTTAAAGCGATGCAAAATGCTGACTGTTATTGAAATTAGTACCAATTTGGTTTTTTTATATTCTACTCTTTATAAGATTTTGTTTTTAATAGATAATGGAATTAAGTGGTGTTATTAAATGAGTTGTTGGTTTTTTTGATGTGGTTTAAATGTAGCACGATAAATAATTAATCGGATTGTATTCTGATTAACTGGATGAAACAAGCATAGGCCATACAGCATTAGATGACCCATTGAATCCTTCGTCCTTGATGATCATCACAAGATTATTGATAAACACATCCCAAAAAAATATACCAGCAAAAATACGAGTAAATGCCGTGAGCGTGAAATTATCTTAGCAAATAAAGTTACGCAATTCATGCTTTTCTAACGGCAAGATGATTCTCTGATGTTATGTTATGGTGATTATTAAAAACGTTTTCCATTTGCTAATGAGGTTATTTTTACCTCGATTTTCATCGATGATTTTTCAATATCAATATTGTATTTTTTTTTATATAATAGTAAAATTCAAATAAAAAAATAATTGTTGGAAAGAGTGGTGTTATACAAAGATCAGATGAATGTGTTTCTGGACCTTTAGTTTGTGAATGTGTGAAGTTTAACCTGAACAGGGTTTGTTTACATTTTCATCAGGTACTTTTGGAACAGATTATAATTATTATGCCTCAATCATCTGAGTTCATTTAACAACATGTATGCCTGTTTTGGTTAAGTTAGGTGGACAGCGCTTTTTTAGGTACTACAAAAACTGCATATTAATCTCGATGCTGGAGATTGCTCCAACATCGAGAACCTAATCCAGCAATAGTTGGTATTAACCAAAAAACAGCTGTATTAGACATGTTTTAATTACTTCCAAAGTGTGGCTTTTAAATGGTCTCGTGCTGCGTGATATAATGTTAGTGCCAATGACAGGTCTGGCTGATGGTTAGTAACAAACTGTTATCTTTTTTCTGTGTTTACAACATATCTTTACAAGTTGTGATACTTAAGTTCGACAAATCTTATAAAAGATTTCTCAAAAACATAAATCATGTATAAAGCATGTACTTATCATATATATTATTGTCGTTGTTTCAGACATGTATTATTAGCCATTTTCTTACGGCTGATGCCGCTGTATATTGTGTTTATAGGATTCGAATAAACGAATGAACGTAAGCTGATCTGATATAATCTGGTGTATTGAATACTAAACGTTACAAGGTTTGGTTTGGAAGAATTGTCTGAAGTAATTATGATGGGGGACGTCGTGATGATGGGACGGCGACTGGCATCCCTGGCGGAGCAAACTGGAGGCGCGGGCGCAGCCGGTCTAGCGGCATGGTTATGCAGGCCTGACGGCAGCGGTAAGTTCCTCCACAGTGCGCCATATGGCGACGGCCAGGCTGTAACGTTTTAGTTCACTTTCATGACATGTTTTACAGGCTTTGTATACCTTGACTACCGTGTATTATTATGACAATGTGTCCGAGCATGGCAAGTCAGGCATCGTTTAAATTAAAACAGGTTTCTGTTCTGACTCGTTTCGGAGAATTTCTTATTTGCATAAGAAGGTCTATCATGCGGCCATGTCACTTATCTAATTATTAGTATTTATTTATTTATTGTTTAGTTTTGCAATGTTACTCAATATCACGCTTTTTATACATAGGTACCTATTCGTTACTGTTTTATGTGACACTAATTTATTGTTATTTATTTATTCAATTATGCATACACATTACACACATCACGATGCAGTATAAAACTGATTTACATCCGTCACCTCACACACCAGGTCCAGTTGAAAACCAGCGTCAGGCACAAAAAAAAAAAAAGGCACCAGTTGTCTGGCATTTTTGCTGAACTGGGCCTTTTTGGCGCAGCCGTGAGGCACACTTTCCTGCTAATTTCTTACATCGGACTTTGCACTTTTTATTTTTTATCTTATTTTTTTTTTCCTGATGTACGACTATAATTATCTAACTATCTGGTGTATGTGTGTCTCTTAGTCTGTGCTAAATAAATGTATTTTCTTTCTTTCTTTATTTGAGGTGTAAACGATATACAGAAACAGTAAGTACCCACCACATGACATGTTTAAATAGTTGGTTGGTGAAAACGCTGGACAAAACGTAGAAAACCCTTCCACATTACTTTCGTACATTTCGGATGAACCATCGCACACTACTGGCGGGCCGGACCGGGCTTTTTGCTTTGGAATGATATGCGCTGCGGCCTGATACGGCCATAATAAAAAACAAAGTTACCTACAAAATATTGCAGTTATAACTTTTTTTTAATGCTAGCCTATGCTATCCTACTGCTGGGCAAAGGCCTCCCCCAAATCCTTCCAGGAACTCTTTTCCCGCGCCTCGAACCAGCCCTCGCAGTACTCGTCCAGGTCATCTCGCCATCTCTTTCTGGGCCGGCCTCGGCGGCGCCGTCCATTTTCAGGCACCCATTGTGTGGAGATCTTTGCCCAGCGGTCATCGTGCATACGGCTGATGTGACCCGCCCAATCCCCTTTGAGCCTGGCAGCCTTCTTTCCTACATCCAGTATGCCCGTTTTGGAACGCAGCGTGGTGTTCCGAATTCTGTCCTGCCTTCTAAAGTTATAACTTATTACTGCAATATTATTTTGTAGCTTTGATCACCATGCGGATTCGTTCCAATCTTCTGTTTGTTGTTTCGTTCCATCATAGACCTCATCCAACGCTTTCCTTCAGGCGTGGTCGAGGTCAAGAGCGGGGCCCATTCAGAAATAAAAAAAAACAAACATCGATTCGGCTGAATATATTATGGAGCACTCTTGCGTGTTATCTTAAGGGGGAAGCGCCAGGGTAGCCCGCGTTCAAAACAAGATCACTTTCAAGGAATCTGATGCGGTTGGTGGCATCAAATCTGAATAGAAAACTTTTATTTCAGACAGAAGTACAGAAGCCAGCACATCAAGCTACCCGAAACTGTCAAATTTTCCCAATCAACTTTGAACCTTATGCTGTAGCCATAAAGTCAAAAATCTATTAAAGAAATTTGACAGATTGTAGTAGCTGGATGTGCTGGCGTCTGAACATGGGGTTAGTAACAATTTTACTTAATTTCTAGAGTTAATAGGTTACAGACAGATAAAAAATTCACCGTGGACCTGCATCCACTTCCGCAAAATCGAGGAATCAACCAATCTGAAGACACTGAGAGTAGTGTTGGTTGGGATACACATCTAGTTCCTAATAATGGCGGCAAAAACATTAACATTATTATCCACAAACATCCTTATGAACTACAACGCCACGGCAGCCGCAGCAGTACTCTCAGTGCATTATTAAATTGAAAGCGTAGGTCGTTGTATGCCCGCTGAGTGAAGTTGACGGACAGGCTGAACGTGTATTGTAGAAGGACGTTAGTAAGTTTTGAAAAGCGGTTCTGTAACTGGCTTCGTACAGACGCCAGCACATCAAGCTACTACAATCTGTCAAATTTCTTTAAAAGAATTTCAACTTTATCGCTTTAGCATAAGGTTCAAAGTTGATTGGGAAAATTTGACAGTTTCGGGTAGCTTGATGTGTAAGTTTTGTGTCAGTAAAAGAGATATTTATACGAGTATATACTAATAATCGATCGCGCAAAAAAATGTACATCGTGCAAAAAAACATGTCTGTCACCAATTGAAAGTGATCTTGTTTTGAAATTTTTAGTTGCAGGCAATAAATCCGAAATCCAAACACATTCTCCTTGACAATTATGTCATGGAAGTATATCATTAAATGTGTAAGCATGCAGAAAAGCACTGTTAAAACTCTATGGCAAAAATTACGTCCTATCAAACGTCTCACGATGTCATAACAACATAACCAAATTCCAAGTGTATATCAATGCAAAATTTTTACCTAAAAAGCCGTTAAACCACAAAAAGTTTCATGAATTAAACAGAAAATGTATATTTGTACGTCAGTTAGACCTTTAAGTTTTGAGGAGCTGCAGCTAAGGAGATCATCTCTTCAGGACGCCATTATTTGTATGGGATGGATGAAAGTTGTAAGTATAATAATTTAATATAATACCAGCCTATTATTAATTGTCCCCCTGCATAACAAAGATCTCTTCTCATACAGAGAAGGCACTTGCATTGATCACCACGCTTGCTCAATACGGGTTGGTGATTTCAGACTTATAATAATTCTAGATTTCGCCACAAGATAAACTCAGAAAGTACATATCGTCACTGGAAAGGAGAAAATGCCAAAGCGCCATTTGGGCCAAAATTAGTTATATAATAAATTATTTTATTTTTATAAGTAGGTTTGCAGAAAGACTTTTACACGTCAATCATATTTTTTTTAAACTAGATGGTGTCGCGCCGGTCCGCGCTTCCTATCTGACTACTCTGAGAAGAAAGGCCGAAACAAACTCAGAGGTCACAGTCTCTTTTATAGTCCAGATATAATCTTGGTCAGGTTATGTGAAGACCATGTAGATCGATGTCTGTGATGGGCTTTTGAGGAAAGAACCACAGAGATTGAGAGGACCTGCCCAGTCAGTGCATGCATTTGTCAGAAATCGTGCAGCTCAACTCAAAACTTCTGGAGCTCAATGATTCGATAAACAATACCAAAGAAATTTAAATTGTATAAAATGACCCACATTGTCTTCACATAGGTACATAATAATTAAAATAATATAATACTTTACAAAGTAAGCAAATGTCATTGTTTATATAAAAATCATCAATCTGTTTAAATTTCAAGATAAATCTGAGCCAGTTTGTCTTACTAATCTTAACAGATCGCCGCAGAAAAAAAATCTAATCCAACGGTATATTATATAACTAATTTTGGCTCAAATGGCGCTTTAGAATTTTCTCCTTTCCAGTGACGAAATGTATTGAAAAATGCATAATGGTACTTGCCCGGATCTAGACCCACGAGGCATGAATCATTAGGCAAATCACGACACTAAAGTCACGCCTGTAATTTCGAAATGTGGGTGTACTAAAAACGTATGCATAACCCATGCATACGTCTTTAGTAGACCCACATTTGGCCAGTTATCATATGCTATATCCCACAACCTGAGCATTTTGTGGTACATTTTACGGAAAAACTATTACGCCTATTGATTTGTGCTTTAACATAATAATTTCTATTTATATGTAGATGTGTTATCAGTAAAAAAAAAAAATTAAATTACGAAAAAAGAATATTAAAAAAAACTGCCTTAAAGATTATTTATTACCACGCAGAAAAACGACGCGAGCCCTGACAAAGCTCTGCTTTTAGCTAGTTTATTTAAATCCCATAGGGGCCTTGCCTATAAAATTGCCATGAAAAAACCCCATTATGTACCTTAGTAAGTTAAACGATTGTTTTGTTAATTTCGATACTAACCCATAACCATAACACCTACTTACAAACTTGCCCATTGCAAAGGCAATATGGAGAGAAGCTAAACAGACGAATCTGCGTCGGTTCGATCTGACTATGGAATTCTTTCCTGACCGGAGTCAAGCCCAATGCACAGTTAGGTTTTAACCATTCGCTTCTAATGGTAATCAATCGATCAGTCTTGATGCTGTTACGGGTCAGATTTTGGTCAGATTAAACAAATATGAAGGTAAAACAGACCGTATTTGGTAAGTTAGGTACAGACGCCAGCACATCAAGCTACCCGAAACTGTAAAATTTTTCCAATCAACTTTGAACCTTATGCTTTAGCTATAAAGTTGAAAATCTATTAAAGAAATTTGACAGCTTGTAGCAGCTTGATGTGCTGGCGTCTGTACATGTTTTGTTTGTAAAAGTGGTGGCCCAGTAGAAACGGCTGCGACTTATGAGTTGTAGGTCGTAGGTTCGAACCCAGACGGCGTTTTATTTTGTGTAAATTATTTCATCACCATTACTCTCAAAACGGTGAAGGAAAACATCATGAGGAAACCATAAGCATATCCTAGAATCAAAAATTCGAAGACATGTGACATCTACCAACCCGCACTGGGCCCGTGTGGTGGTTTACGGCCTACTCCCACTGACCGAGAGGAGGCTTGTGTCCCAGCAGTGGAAAGATTATAAGCGTTTTGTAATTTTAGTAAATTAATGATGAATTTTCGACAAATTCTTTCGTTGGACATAATTATGGTGTTTTCTTTTTCAGCTGTCAATATTTTGTTATGTGGCCCTCTATTTGGTTGTCCAAGCATACAGTGAAGGGACCTGTTCAATAATTATCACAACTTTGATATTGATAATCATACCATTACAGTTTATTACTGGACTACTTCTGTTTTTAGGTGCTATCGAAGTGAGTGTTTTTTTAGTTCATCATTTCAGCCGAAAGACGTCCACTGCTGGACGTAGGTCTCCTCCAAGCACCTCCACTTCGACCGGTTCTGTGCTTCGCGCATCCAACGGGTTCCTGCGGCCTTCACAAGGTCGTCGGACTACCTTGTAGGACGCCTTCCAAAGCTACGTCTTCCGGTACGCGGTCGCCACTCCAGAACCTTTCGGCCCTATCGGCCATCTGTTCTGCGAGCAACTGCCCACTGCCACTTCAGTTTGGCAATTCTCTATTCTTTTTTAATTAGCTGACTATTTTTAAGCACCTCAAGTTGTAGGTTGAGCGACACAATTACTTACTGAAACATGCAAGCTCTGTTTGCCAGACAGCACCTTTATTGCGTAACATACGATGAACCAAAATTTTAATAATTTTGAAGGATAATGCTAATTCATTGCTTCATATGTTCGTAAAAATTGTCTGCTTCACAACGTAAATAACGCAATGAGTGTTGTTGAATTGTAGAAATGAAAGCTACTACTACTGACAGTGTGTTACGCGATTACCCCACGGGTTCACTCTGATTGGTGTGGTTATTTTTTCAAGAGACCGCCTTAGACATTTAAACCTGATTTATATGGTAGGTACACACCATATGTTGGAGTTACAATGAAAGTTGCAGCCACAAGGTGTACCGACGACAAGCTGAAGACCGCAGGATCCGCTAGATGTGAGAAGTACAGAACCGGTCAAAGTGGCGGTGTTTGGGGGAGGCCTTCAAGCAGTGGTCGTACATATTTCCTAGAAATTGGACGCGGTTGAAAATCGTTATTAATTAACGAAGAGGTTGATTTCAATACGCTCCTTGCTCATCAAAAATTTCTGGACATTTTAGTATCAACATTCAATATAGTTACTGATTTTAAATCACTTTATAAGAATGTCATGTCAGCAAAATTTGATCAATTGAATAGTATCGAACAATACGGTCCCCTAAGCCACTCCTTCAACAATCCAAAACGATATTTCCAACTGCGAAAATTTTTGCTCGTTTCATCGTTTTATTTCCCAAAGAAACTAAAAGGAAGCTTTGACAATAAAATCGAACGATTTTGTCATCGTACTCAAGATCAACAAAAGACATTTAAGGGATTCCGATTTTATCATAAACCCACCTTTGGATCCCTCCGCTTCGGGGTTGTACCTCGCACAAAAGAGAATAATATGT
Source organism: Luperina nickerlii (assembly GCA_963855955.1). Lineage (NCBI taxonomy): Eukaryota > Metazoa > Arthropoda > Insecta > Lepidoptera > Noctuidae > Luperina > Luperina nickerlii. Next base: position 18,401,021 of record OY979678.1, read on the forward strand.
GCGCAAGTTTTCTTTGAGAAACTTCAATTTGCCTTCGGCATACGCTCGTTAACGATACAATATCAGTGTTATCTTAAATATCTTTCGATATTTTATCTATCCGGATTTGGGACCAAAAGCAGTATAAGGAATTTTCGATGACCCTACTTTGAAAAAACTAACCCTTTGATTATTTTCGGAGCGTGCGGCTTACATGTTCTTGTAAAGGTATATATAGGGTCCTTCTGGAAGATTACTTATTTTATTTTCAGTTTGTGTTGTCTCACTGCAGGGCAAAAGCCTCCCCTTTCTTCAACCAAAATTTCTATATTAAACTAGTGTGTACCGATCCTGTCTGCAGGCGCTAAGCTCATCCCGCCATCTTTGTCTGGGTCTGCCACTGATTAGGTTTAAGGTGAATGGGTAGTTGAGACCGCGAAATTCAAATTTCCTTACGTTTTTTGCAATTTGCAGGTCAGTGTCAGGTTGTATCTTGATCAAAATATGATTCGCGACAATAGCAGGTAGGTACATATTTAGAGAAGTATAATCATTAGAATCAATAATACATCTTTCTAAGTTAGATTTCTACCACTAACACTTTTCCATAAGAGATTGGTGGTTGGTGGTAGAAACCTAACTTAGAAAGATATATTAATGATTCTAATGATTATAATTCCTTAAATATGTACCTGTTATTGTCGCGAATCATATTTTGATCAAGATACAATCTGACACTGACCTGCAAATTGCAAAAAACGTAAGAAAATTTGAATTTGGCGGTCTACCACTACCCATTCACCTTAAGAGTCCTGCAAACAGGCGCGACACGCGACGCGAATCGCACGCGACACAAAGGCGCGCGCGATTTTATCGCGTGTCGCACCTGTTTGAAGGAGTCTTAAACCTAATCAGTGGCAGACCCAGGCAAAGATGGCGGGATGAGCTACTCTGCAAACTTATGTTAAAATTTTATGGAAGAAAATTAAATAAAATAACATTAAATTTAGGAACAACACGTTCTGTAAATAACATTTTTATCACACCTGCTCTGAAAATACATACTAATTATACCAATTAGAGGGAAGAAACGCCTTTATCCCGCCCTTCAAATCCTTTCATCCCAAGGTATGGAAGTTTGTATGAAAATCCTTCCGACCCAAGGGTGGGAAATATGTATGAAATTCCATTACATACCCGGTTTTTCTTTTTTTTTAATTTGTCAGCAGTCATACTGCCAAGAGACTTTAACTGTCTACTAATTAAATTTCAAGTAAATTGTTACTGGCCACATACAGTTTTTTTTTACCAGTTACCAACCTCCTTGGTGCATACAGAAAATTAAAAACGAAATTATTTTTGTATATAAAACGCGGACTTCTTAACAATTCAAAAGTGCCTGTAAATGGTTTAATTGAAAATAAATGGTTTGAGTTTGAGAACAGAAAGGAGGCCTGTGTCTCACCAGTGGGAACATTATAGACTGATTATGTATGATTTTGATACACTTCAACGTGTACCTAAGTATTTTTTGTTACTAAGGCGTCGTGTAAAAAATAGCTGCACTTTTAATAATTATACTTTTAACTAAATATAAACATTTCTATGCATTTATGTCCATAATTTTCCTCGTAGGTGTAATAAAAAGCACTATACATCCCTCAGGATAAAGTACAGTTCCATACCTCAAATGGTTTGCGCCCCTCGCAAGCTCGTGGCGCAAATGCCATAATCTCGGTATGGAACTGTCACTTTCTTCCCTCTGAAGTAATGTACTATTAAAAGCGAGTTAATAACGAAAATATTTGTTTTTCAGATAAAAATATTGCCCTTGCAAGTGGCAATATGGTTGTGCATACTTGCAGCAGCATTGAATACTGTCCTGGGGCTGGTGGCTTCGATATACTTTATCCGCACCGGATTCAATGTTTTTCACTTTTTGATTGCTGGTTTTTTCGCCATATTATCCTTATCTTTTTGTTGTAAGTTATTGTCGTAAGTATTAGAATTAAATCAGTTTCACTTATTAAATGCACTGATGGCGGGTATAACGGGCCGAAAGTCACCTGTATAACCCGTCATTGTGATAATTTTTTTGTACTGGACCATACCTGGGAACCTTCTGGTTACGGAGATATTGAAGGTCAAAATTCCAAATTTTTCTGACGTTATTTTACGAAAATAAGTTTTTAATGTTATGACGCAATTTTAAATACCCCCACGATCCCTGTACCGCTGCATGCATACATAAGCACAATTTTTTGTGTGCGTTACATTGCGCACTAAAAATAAAAGTTATTTCCCAGCAATTATTTTTGTGCAAAGTTACTTAGTTTGATGTACAGAATGCGTAGTTGACGGCTAAGTGATGTGTCTTTTTACACCCTGTATGTTCTCAGTAAACTATAGATTATACTAAGGCACCTGTCCCGCCGCAGACGAAGCGACTGGCTGTAGACTATTTTGCTCGCTCAAGAAATATACAGATGCCAGCACATCGCTACTACAATCTGTCAAATGTCTTTAATAGAAATTCAACTTTATCGCTTAAGCATAAGGTTCAAAGTTGATAGGAAAAAGTTGACAGTTTCGGGTAGCTTGATGTGCTGGCGTCTGTACAATAGATGTATATAGGTGTTGTGTCAGTAAAAGAGATATTTACATATACAAATAATCGATCGCTGACTGTTCACACCGCTGCGCCGTCGAGTCGCCTCAGATGCTAAGGAATTCACGAAGTTTCGAAGTAAGGAATCGTTAGTGGTCAAATTGACATAGGGTGCAAATTTCCTTAACAATGAATCCTCTGTAAATATTCATGGAACTAATATTGGTATTATTTTGTTTCAGCTGTGTTGTGTCACGATATAATAATAACTATAACGTTTATAAAATTAATAGATTGTCCTCCGGCACCTCCAGACATGATAACACCAATCTAATACCAAACATATTATGTCCGAGAAGAAATGAGGATAGGCCTTGCAAGTGTTGGCGTCGGCTTCCGAATAAATCATTATTAATATGTCTTATTGTTAGTTGAAAATATAGAAATCATGTAGATAAATTGTTTTATTATTTTAGTTTAAGCCAAAGTTCCATCAGCCAAGGTGGAAGCTGGAAAATGAAGGGAGTACCAAATGCTATTATGCAGTGGCGGTACCTTCATAGAAGCCGAAAAGCCCGGCTTGCCCTAATAAAATCATAATTCACAACAACAAACGTACTAACACCTATCAATAAAAAAAATATTTTAAAAAATACCTGTCAAACATTCGCAACACACACGTACACAATAAGAAAATCAGCCAATCCCTCAGTTGGCCGTTTTATTATACGTTGAAAATCTGTGGGCTTTCCCTAATTTTGACCCCTAGGTACGCCACTGCTATTATGTATTAGGTGACGAAGGGTTATAAATTAACATTACGTCACCGTATGATTGTGAACACCGCAAGTTTATAATCTATCTCGCGAGATGGAACTGTCGATAAATTGTGAACAGGATAGCTATTCACAACCACTCGATACGCTTACGTACCGTATAGGAAATCAATCAATGTTATCGTAGGAGTCCACTAAACGTTCTTCACAAGTCCTAAACCCGAAAATGTGTCATTTTAAATCAAATAGACAACCGCTATTCTTCCCACAGCTGTCTGCTGTCGGGGGTAAGGCAAATCAGGTTATCGAAATGTGCCATGTCATTGTCGATACGATAGCTTGTCGGATGATTGTGAATAGCTAAGCTGGACCAATATAACGTATTTATTTTCGATAGTTTTATAATCTGTCCATGTCAAATTGTTAAATTGTGAACGAACCTGCACAGACCGACAGGGTTCACAATCTGCTCGTTTTTATCACCCGTAAATTTGTGAACCGTCCCTTATTCGTCATTCTTGGCGGTAGCCGAATTAGTCTCAGTAACTAAGCCAGGGCACCCCGATCCCCCCCGGTGGGTTCCCGCATTATCGAGGCGGGGGGGCTCAGTAGCCGTGGCTTGGTCACCCACGGTGAAGCGAAGAGGAACCCGAGGAGGGGCCGCTCGTCAAGGCTTTTGCCTGTAAGCCGACGACGTAGCGGCCAACAAGTAGGTTGCGGTGCCGCTTGGGCGACATCACAACTGCGCCGCTCTCCCTACCTTCCGCGGCCTTGACGGGGTCACCAGCGTCTGATGGCAGACGCAGTGGGGCCGCAGGGGAGGAGGAGTGTTGGTATGACGATAGCCGCTCTCCCTATCCTCTGCGGCTGAAAATTGGCAGGCGGCGGGGCCAATGATGAATGACTTGACCCATCGCAGGGAGACCAAGGGTGCTCAGACACTGGGTCGTCTGGCGCCCATGTGCTGGTTTGGTCCCTGGGGTGGTCACGGCGTGCTATGTGTTCTGGTGCGCCAGTGATGGGGAGTACTCCCCAGAGGAGGGTCCGGTGACTGCGAGCCGCGGCGGGTTCACGGATGTGTGCTAACGCGTGCCCGTGTTACCGCCGTAAGCGGCAGAGGAGGACACCGTGGAGTTTTAGTGGGTTAGAGTCCCACATAACTGCACTATCTCCCCGAGGTAGTGCAGAATGCATGAGTATTTTTCCACGTTAAAAAACAAAAGGTTAGAACTGTGACCAACCGCGCGGTGCCGCGGGAGCGGCCGGCTTTGCCATGGATAGATTTCAACAAATTCACGAAGATTCATTCAACAAATTCACAAACTTGCCAAAACACGACTTATCAAACAGGCGCGACACGACACGCGACACAAAGGCACAGCAAGTCGCGCAACGAGCAGTGCCTTTGTGTCGCGCGCGATTATATCGCGTGTCGCTCGTGTTTGTATGAACCTTTACTATTCTTATTTCTTAATTTTATATTTATATAGTTCACTGGCAGCTTTAAGCGCTCCCTGCTACGGTTATTTATGTCCTTAGCAGAGCTCTCTATAATGTTCGAGATATTAGGAGACCCGTAGCACAGGTTTTAAGTACTCAGTATGGGCTCCCGTCTCCCATCTTCAAACTTTTTGAAATATACACTGTGGACACTTTAATAATTGTGGGAGAAAACAAATAAATGTTAAATCTTAAATGTGAAGAACAGAACGTCCGTTTACACCTAAAATAGCTGTTTTTTATCGCTTAAAAAAACCAAAGCGATGCGATGGGATAAATGTTAATAAATTATGAAAAGTTGTATTAACTGCATTATAGACTGCGGGTGGTACTGTCAGCGACGAAAGTCAATTAACACTTCTTCTTTACAAAAATGATCTATGAAAAATGTATTTCAGCATTTTAAATAACTTCTTCTATTTAGATTTTAATAAAAAATCTAGCTCAATAAATAAAATGAAAAACATTAAAGTGTGACTTTTGTCGCTGACCGTAATTTTCTTAACTATATGTTAAGTTTGCACTTTTAAGCGCTGCGAGCAGTTGTGGCTCCGTGATATCGGCCCCGACTTACGAGTTGTACAGTACCCGGCGATAAATATTGCACATCGACCTATTCGATCCTATCGATTTTATACATTGAATAAAAATAATTATCAAGAGAAGCAAATCATAATTGTTTTAACAGCTTCTAATAGATACCGGACTGTTTGTATTTCGTGCGACAGAGATAACGCTCTACGAAGCCGAAATTAGCCGATTGTCTCTTTCCAAAGGTCGATGTGCATTATTTATCGACGGCTACTGTAGGTCGTGGGTTCGAACCTAAGTAAGCACTTTTCTTTTTGTAAATTATTTCATCATCACTGCTCTCAAAACGGTGAAGGAACATCGTGAGGAGCCATGCATGTCCTAGAACCAAAAATTCGAAGACATGTGACATCCGACAACCCGCACTGGGCCCGCGTGGCAGATTTTAGCTCCCTTCCTCTTACAGGGAGGAGGCCTGTGTCCCAACAGTGGGATAATAATAGACTGATTATGTATAATTATACTTTTAAACCACTGTTATTACTTTCCTTGCAAAGCCTGTAAACAGTTAAATTATGCTGGGTGACATCAACTTCGTAAATTAATTTTGTAAAGGGGAAGGGAACGTATTTTTGGGTACTCAGCTTTATAAACACCCTTTAAAGCCTAAATAAAGATACAATGTATACAAAAATATTATGAAAAGGAAGCAAAGGATAGATTTTAATTAAAGTCCCTTAAAACAACGCATTTTAACAATGTATAATGAGAATTTGTTAGCAGTACCAACAATATACTTAAGACCAGTCAAGCTAATGCTTTTTTATTTTACACGCGAAGTAGAAAAAAACGTGTAACTCTGCGGTGTGCATAGTCAGCGATTAACTATTCATAAATATGTATCTCTCTTGCTTGCTTACACGTGACCTACAATGTTTTGGATATTTCTTGAGCGAGGAAATCTTTGATAGCTAGTCGCTTTGGGACTGATGCCTTAGATGTGATAAAACACAAACACACACGAACACACACCGCTTAGGGGGCGTCCATAAATTACGTGAGGTGTTTTCTTAAATTCTCTGTCCCTCCCTCCCCCCCTGGTGAGATGTCGTGAGATTTTATTCAACCCCCTCTCCCATCCTCTAATCTCACGTGAGATTTTTCAAAATGTGGGTATCTTACGTAAATGCGTTGGATTGTTTTTTGGTATAAAACAAATATGGTGGTTTGACAGTCAGTAGATGTATAACGTCGAAGTATAAATGAAATTATTTTCTTTCGAACGAATTAGTAAATGATCTTAATCGTATTACGATAAAAGCTTAAGATTAAATCTTAAACATGTACAATCTGGATTAAATGGACCAAAATAGTATATTTTTTTTTGTTTACATCAGAAAAAAAAATGCGTGATATTTGCCGAGACGCCCCCTCTCTCCAACGTAAGATTAGATGAGATTTGACTCGACCCAGGAGATTTTTTTTGCTGGTAATGTCTGCTGGGCAAAGGTCACCCTACTCATTTTTCACGTCCAGAGCTACTAAGGACCAATCTTTATCCTACCCGCCATCTCCATCTGGGCCTGCCGTAATGTTGTTTGCCATTAAACGCGACCCACTGGGTCGTCAGTTTGACCCATTGATCGTCTAATATAAAGATGTGTGAAAAAAAAAAAACTGTTGTCACTCGTAAAGTTGCGTGGCAGTTTTTCAAGTGAGATCAGTTATTTTAGTGATGGAACATATTGTTGGATTCTTAGCCCGGTCCACAATTTTAATACCCAGACCAAACCTGAAATCGCGAGAAAAAAAATCAGCTGTTCCCTACATTTATGTTCGTATAACTCGTCAAAACGTAGGGAACAGCTGGTTTATTTTTCGTGAATTCAGGTTTGGTTCCATAGTAAAAGTTGTTCATAGTCATGAGTACAATGACCTCCCAAGAGGTTGTTAATGTTTTACCAATAACCCTGTATAAGTACATATATATATACTCTAGGCCTTCTTTCCATGAGGGTAGGGAGGGGAGGCTGCGATCCTTATATACTTTTGCTACGTTTACGTTCATATATCTGGTCATACACACACGCCGGTTGCGATTAGGTACTACTCGCCTGCCAATCACGCATCGACGATCTCTGAAGATCATCCCCAGTAAGGTCACTATATAATATGTGATTCTAGGGCGTCCCGGCGTTTCCACTTACATAAGCCTTGTAAATACCTTTTATTAGTCGCTTTTCATTCATCCTCTCATCATGACCAAATCTATCGTTTTTTCTCATGGATACCCTCCGTCTGGGAAGAAGAACGGAGGGTTATGTTGGACTCCTACCGACTAAAACCCCACTGTTCCTTGTAGTACCAAGAGTCGGGGGCCCGGGAGATACTTGTACATTCGCCGCACCCCCGACTGGTACCAAATTTATCGTACCCTACCCCGACCCTACCTACTTAACTTTCAAATTATTTTGATAAAAATGATGATTAACTTCATTAATCTTTACTTACCAGTGACGTCGTAAATTGATGGTATACCAGATTAGCTTTACTACTAGAAACCTTATTAATTACTTGTAGTAATGGAAAACCAAAAGTCTAAGCTAAATCCAATTCGAAATGCGTTGCATAATTCAAGTTTGAATCATCTAGTCTTATTAAACGCCTGCGTAGGCGAAAAACCTGTATTCAAAACATGACGAATAACATTCGATGTCATATTATATACATCTATACAAACAAATACAATTGAAGTGTCTATTTATAATGTCAAAAAAACAGCTTTTTACTAAATGCATTACGATGACAGTAAAATATATACGGTAACCTATAACAAAAAACAATTTTAATTATTTTTCTGTTTGACTATTTGTTACGGCTAATCTCCGAAAAGGCTATACTGATTCTCACAAGACTTTCACTGGCAGATAGCTAATGTTGTAAGGAGTAACTTTTATTTCAGAAAAAGAAAAAGAATTAGGGTTCCACGCAAGAAAATGAAAACCCATGAAATCCAATATACCTTTTTCAATAAAAGTAAAATAAAAGGAAAGACAGGCATAATTTTTGTCCCAGTACCTCGTACCCGTACCCGTGGGATAATTTCGACATCTACACGTGCGAAGCCGCGTGCAGAAGCTAGTATATAATATAATTAAATAAATCCATAAGGCAAACCATTTTAAAATAATCATTGAAAATTAGTGACGATTATTAAAATGTCTCCTTTAAATCTGACACGAATACATTACTTGATTGATATTGCATGTTATTAACCCGTAATTTATAAATTGCTTTCGTTAATTTCAAATTCGATCATTATCGTTAGCTTCAAATTCAATGAACAAATCTCTCATTGATATTTCTATTATATTATCTTGAAACGTAAATTGTATCAATTAATTGGAAATTTAGTCTCTTTTGAATAATTTTTAGCGTGAAACTTTATTTTTTTTTCGAATATGGAATAAGTTCATTGAGTCAATGATTTTTATTGTGAGACAGTGGTTACAGAGTTGTTACTGAGTTATTTTGGTGTGCGTTTGCACTGCTTCACTATATTAGGCATCCAATAGTTTAAAAAAATTGTTGTCTTAGACTTAAGTTTATGTGATATATATTAACTAGCTTCTGCCCGCGACTTCGTCTGCGTGAAATTTCACTCCCCATTCACTCTCTTAGGGGTTGAATTTCGAAAAACCCTTTTTTAGTGGATACCTATTCTTCACACCCTCTAAATTTCATGTCTCTAGGACCAGCGGTTTAGGCTGTGCGTTGATATAATTATCAGTCATCAGGACTTTGAATTTTATTTATATAGAAGATTCAAATAGACATTTTAATTACAATAGAGCTAAGTGTATTTTGCATTTAAACATAAAAACAGCTTGGCACTAAGTGCTTTGCCAGACTGACAGCGTGGGGCGGGGAGTGGCGCGGGTGATACAACGCGCGCGATCTGCCTGTCCGCAGTCGCGCGCGGCTGCGTTCTGCGTGTTGTTGTGTCCAGTGTTTGTCAAAATATAATATGGATGAAGAAGACTTATTTTTACTAGAAGAAAGCTCGAACTGGTTTGAGAACCCCGGTCCCAGCGCGGGCCGCCCGCGCACCCACTGCGGCCACTTGTATGAACGAGCTATGGCGTGAGTTGCCCACGCACTCCTCGCGCCTAACAGCCCGCGCCGATTAGCCCGCGTCGGGCAGCCCGCGCCGCTCACCGCGACCGCGTTCCCACTATGGACACTCAAATGATTTTCTTAATTTTGGAGAACGCCAGCTGCGCCCGCCCTTCGGCCGCGCTGCCAGTCTGGCCAAGCACTTACTCATTACGAATCTGTCAGACAAAAATTCATGTACTGTATAATATTATGGTCTATTTACCAAGAAGTCATTTATTTTTTTCTTAAAAAATTAATGTTTTCAATTTCTCTTATTTGCTTAAGAAGCTTATTATAAAGTCGTGAAGACATTCCGAAGAAACTTATAGAAAGTAGGGCTGTTTTTGAGGCCATATTTGCTATTTTATCGGCATGTCGACGAGAGTGCTAGGGGCCTAAAAAGGCCTCTTTGGCAGAATCATAAAGTACAACATTATGAATCATAATACGGCGAAGATAGTCCGTGTTTTACTTTTTTTTGCTGCACTACGTAGGTATAATCAAAGAGATTGGAGTGGTTATTCTTCTTACCGTGTCGATGGCAAAAGTTTATATATTTTTGGCCAAAATTCAGCTGCGCAAACTCCGCTCACAGACGCATTCATAAGATCATCAAGCGCACAGGTGACAGCATGCGGCGTAGGATGGAAGGTGGGCCATTGTCTGTAGTGAGGTGCCACATACGCACTTGAGATCAGACCTGTCCGTGAACCGCCATCTGTGGAGATTGTCTTTGCTCCGGCGGACTTGCGTGCATGATAGGAGCCTCCCCGAGCGATATACCCTCCGATCTCTGTTTCGTCTACCCTGGGCAATCGAGTGCTATCGATTGGCATTCGATTGGCTATATCTTTCACCACGATAGCAAATATTTTTTTTATAACTTCTACAATATAATAGGTACAGGTAGTGAGGAATAAATAAGCATACAAACCAGTTTCCATCTTACAGCACAGTTAGTGCCAGTTAACATAGTGGTTGTCGCATAACGCAGGGAAACTTTTCTCATTATTCACAGTGTACTACTGAACAAGAAGCACACAACGCCGTTAAGAATTTACATCAAGACTTGTCTCACATAAGTTGTAATTATACATAACTGGTGGGATTTTAGTTAAGTTCTGGTCTGTAATTTGTTCTGTGGGTATAAGCTTTCACAGACATGGTATGAGCATTGATCACTACGCTTGCTCATAGCCTGTGTGCTATTTTAGGCCGATATAAAGCCCTGCAGGGTAATTGCGTAACACACTAACCCCTTTACGAATAAACGTATTATATCAGAGGGCCAATTCTACTAATTTAAAACGTTCAAAATCTAGTCGCAGTCTCATCTCGGCGACAATCAAATGTCAAAAACTTGTCAAAATGTAGGGAAATTAGACGTATTTTTTGACAGATTGAGACTGAGATCAGACTGTGAACGTTGTTAAAATTAGTAGAATTGCCCCTCAGATGGATAGTTCACACCGTTTTCTCTCTTTCAGACGTCAGAAATTTGACATTCGAAATATATATACGCTATACAACGTTCATTAGTAAGAAGGTTAAAATGGCAAAGCCGTTCCTTTAGAAAGGTCAACAACATTCTTTTGTTTATTTATTTTGTTGAGCAGACGAATTTTTCATTTGAAAAATTCGTCTTTTTTCGGGTTCTTTCGGGTTAAAAACTACCCTATGTCCTTCCCCGGGATGCAATCTATCTCTCTGCCAAAATTCATCGAAATCCGTTCAGTGGTTTAGGCGTGAAAAGGTAATATACAGACAGACAGACAGAGTTGCTTTCGAATTTATAATATTAGAAGTATGGATAAGGCCTTCATATACATATGTATGTACAGACGCCAGCACATCAAGCTACCCGAAACTGTCAAATTTTCCCAATCAACTTTGAACCTTATGCTTTAGCGATAAAGTTGAAAATCTATTAAAGAAATTTGACAGATTGTGGTACTTATTTTAATAAAAACAGTCAAAACGGGCAGCAATCGCATTTAGAATGCTGTTGCTCCTGCTTCATAGACAGTGAAACAAGGAGTTTGCTTTCTTGCGTAACTTCCCAAGTAACATTTAAGCGGAAAAATATTATATTTACCAGCGCATTACCAGCTATAAGCTTAATAAATGATGTACAAGAGTGTAAAAATATGTATAGGACTGTACTTTAGTATAACTGTACAACTGTATACAGTATAGCTGATTAACGGCTGTATAGAACCTAAATTTTTACCTTTAGCTTTGAAATAGCATTGGAAAATGCTAAAATACAGACCGCGGCGTAAAAAACTGCGTTCAGCAACTTTTTAAGACAATAACTGTATACTGCTCTCAAATTATACTTTTATATAACCTACTTCTGCACAAGAGCATTAAATATTGTTATAGCCTGAATATTGGTGTAAAATTACTCTATTGTTCAGCCTTCAAGTTAAGCTTGATAATAGCTGTACAACGGAAATCTAGGATACTCTTAGCAAGCAGTTCCCTTTATAATAGTTTAATTCAATTCTGTCTCATGTAGAAGAGTTTAGATTTACTCCTTTTTAAAGCCTTATGCGATTGGCGTACATTTTTCCCTTTTTACAGTTTTTCGTGTTTTAGAAGATTAAAGTTATTATTATAGTGTTGGCATACACAATTATCCAGCTTATCGATTATTTTGAAACTAATGCTTCAGTATTTAAATTAGATACAATACATCTCTATAAATAAAAACAATACATTGTTTCTTTTCGCTATCAGTAACTACTATTTGGTAAATTATTATCCGATTCCTTGCTCACCGCCTTACGGGCCTTGGATCATAATGAGTTTTTCTATATTTTCAACTGAACCCTAATTAACTGTATTAATGAATATGAATAAGAATTTAAGGCAGCTTCTACAGTACTTAAATACTAATGTACAGACAATGTTACTCTTTAGGCTGAGATACGTTCTTAAATAACGACTCTGTTATGCAAAAAGCTGTATTAAGGGGTACTAGAAGAGCAAGAGCTGTATAAACTAAGGACGCCATTTTATAATAATTTATAAATTGCATTGCAATTTTACGAGATATTTTTTTGTTTGTTTTTGAAATTTCAGTACAAAATTACAAAAGATTTTAACTGTATAGTACACACAATTATGTTTACTATCAATAGAACAGTCCGGGTTACTCTTAAAACTGTTTTCAGATTTGATCACATATTTGTTGTTACAGAAAAAATGTATGTATATTCCTTATTTCGAAGGGGCGTGAGTTTTGAGCTTAAAACTAGTATACATACTCACATAAAAATATCAGTCGCAAGCATAACAACAACGATAAACAGGAAAGAGTACTTACCACTTGGTTATTAAATATTTTTTCACTTATCTTCAGATATGGCACATAGTAAATAAAATGGAGAATGAATTCAACCACGAACACAATTATAATATATTTATTCTTTTATTAAGATTTTCACAAGCCTGAGTCTGTATAAAAGAATAAAAAAGAAAATTAGAGAATGGAAGCTGTATAAAAGTATCTAAATAGTATCTTAGCCAGCCAAATAGTACAGCTATTATGCAGCTGTTATACAGCTAAATCTACACTTAAAGCTGTATAATTTTGGGGCCCATTTCAGAGTTACAAGGGCTGTATAGCTTGCTATACAGTCTTTATACAGCACGTTTAACAGCCTGCAGTAAACAAATAGTCCATAATACAGCTTTTATACAGTTTAAAATGTTACTTGGGTTGGTTTGAAAGCCGTCCGTCCATCCGCGCTTCAGCAAACATATCAGACGAGCTGCAACAACGCCATGGCAGCCCCAACAGCATCATAAAATCGTTATTATACTGGGCACTATACCTATTTAAGGGGCTTACAGGACCTAAACACAATAAACGCAAGTTTTAGAAACAATAAAGTATATGATTGACTACAATAAACAAAACCAGAAAAATGTATCATATTCTTCAGGATATATGCTAGGCAGATAGTGTGTTGAAAACATAATACAACTAATTTGATACGATAGAAAAAAATCATGAAGACACCTCTAAAAACTTTCTTTTTACAATAAAAACCATACTAATATACATACAATCATTCTGATTTTTTTGTCAGAGTATTCTACAAGCACCATACTAGTGTTTCAATTTTTGTGTCTAAACAATAGTATTCTTGTAATTAAATAATTGCTTCATATTTTGCAATAAATTACCAGCGTCGTCATCGCGTTCTCTTTCTTTTCTTTGCAGTCCGACAGTGACCGTGCTTTAGGTCATGTAAGCCCCTTAAATCAAATTAAAGGCGCAACTATTTCACTGTAAAAAGCATCTCCAAGCTGTTGAACGATTAACTTTTGAACCCGATAAAATCTAGATAAGAACTTATAAAGTTACATCTAATTAAAATGTTCACGCGACCGTAGTCTTTGCAGCACTTAATTACAAAGACTGTAATCGTTTACATAGTTTAAGAGATCTGATTTTTTTAGCTTGAAAGAAATATGCGAAATTTCAATTTATAGTTTGAATTAGATAGCCGAGTTGATGTCATTAGAGCTTTGTTTGTTGTAAACTAAAAGGTCGCAGAGGGTAGATCTTAGGTATCATATTCATAAAGGTTAATTGGGTATAAGACGAATGAAGGATGTCTTGCTATTAATTAGTCAGCTACCCGAAATTGTAGACTATGTGGAGTATTAAATAGCAAGCTACTAAGATATATATATAATATATACATATATACAGAAACATCGTGAGGAAACCTATATGTCTTAGAACGAAGAATTCGAAGACTTTGTGACATGTATCAATCCGCACTGGGCCCGCGTGATGGGTCGGTCTACTCTCTCTCACAGAGAGGAGGCTTGTGTCCCAGCAGTGGGAACATTATACGCTGATTTTTTTCCTCAAAAAAAAAAGATATTGAGCGCAGACGCATAAGTGACGACGTTAGTTGTTTTACTGAATCATTATCTCAAGCACCACGTTACATGTAGTAAAGTATAAAACAAACATAAAACTTGTTTGTTAATAACGCTCTCGAAGTTTTACTGCTTGTAAGGCGGTGACAATGTATGCAACCATTGGTACCTACTTTCACATCCACTTTTACGATACAAGAGCAGCTTTTAGCGATATTAAGGCGACACGTTTTAGCTACCTTTAGAGTAATATTTACAGCAACAAAGTATTGAGTTTATCGACCCACTCCTTATGTACTCTTTATGCTCCTTAGTTTATGGGATTAAAATGTGGTTTGTACCAGTTGACTCGGGGTATTCCTCGAAACGCACCAAATGAAACGTCTATCGATGTCATTTATTAAGTATCCTTCATGCTCCATGTTTCATCGTTGATTCATTTCGAGGAATAAATTATAATATTTTTATTAATATTCACTCACTATATATATTTTTCGAGGAATACTTTTGGTGCGTTTCAAAGTTGGTGCGTTTCAAGGAATACCCCGACGACGACGACCGATACCGGACCGACGACCTTGTGAAGGCCGCGGGAACCCCTTGGATGCGAGAAACACAGAACCGATCGAGTGGAGGTGCTTGGGGGAGGCCTATGTCCAGCAGTGGAAGTCTTCCGGCTGATATGATGATGATGAGTGTTATCGTAATGCCGTGGACGTCCACGACAATATCGCTACGTTAGGAATTATTATAGCACACAATTCGAATGATAAACTGCAAACACGTCCGATATCCGTTTACACCTCAATCATCAAACCACTCAAGTACTTTTGGCAGTCATTGTGGGCCATTCAGGTTCATTATATAACAAAAAAACTGGCTAAGTGCGAGTCGCACTCGCACACGAAGGGTTCCGTACCACCAGACAAAGACGAGGAAAAAATCACGTTTGTTCTATGGGAGCCCCCTTAAATATTTTATTCTGTTTTTAGTATTTGTTGTTATAGCGGCAACAGAAATACATCATCTGTGACAATTTCAACTGTCTAGCTATCACGGTTCATGAGATACAGCCTGGAGACAAACAGACAGACGGACAGTGGAGTCTTAGTACCCTTTGGGTCATCATCCTCATTTCAGCCGAAAGACGTCCACTGCTGGACATAGGCCTACCCCAAGCACGTCCACTTCGACCGGTTCTGTGCTTCTCGCATCTAACGGGTTCCTGCGGCTTTCACAAGATCGTCGGACCACCTCCCAACGCTACGTCTTCTGGTACGCGGTCGCCACTCCAGAACCTTTCGGCCCCATCGGTCATCTGATCTGCGAGCAATGTGCCCTGCCCACTGCCACTTAAGTTTGGCAATTCTTCGGGCTACCCTAAGGAACCCTAAAAAAGACACCATACTCTGTGTAATAATGGTGCGAAGGAAGATAAAATTCTATTCGTTTCCGATAAGCAAATGTCTACGAGTTTTGTGAGCAATTCAGCATTCTTGTCGATTTGGGAATATTTTGCCTTCGATAAGTTTGTATGTTTTACGTGGTTGATTGGTTTGGCAGCTTTGTTATTGACGCCAGTAAAGTAAGTAAGAAAAGCTTAATGAATTTTCTTTGTTTCCTAATATATTAGAACATTCTTATGAGGGGCCCGTGGATAAATAATAACAGCCGCACAGGTCGATCGATCAGGTTAAGCTACGCTTGCCGCGGTTGGTCTGTGGATGGGTGACCATCTTTACATACCGTGACCCCTCCGTGCCTCGGAAAGCACGTTAAGCCGTTGGTCCCGGCTGTCATTCGTGGATCTTTGACAGTCATTACGGATAGTCAGAAGCCCGAAAGTCCGACAACCAGTCTTACCAAGGGGTATCGTATTACCCGGTAACTGGGTTATGGAGGTCAGATAGGCAGTCGCTCCATGTAAAATAATGGTATTCAGCTGCATCCGGTTAGACTGGAAGCCGACCCCAATATAGTTGGGAAAAGGCAGGCAGATGGTAAGATTAGAACATTCATAATCTATACCTACTAATATTACAAAGAGATTAGAGGTTTTTTTTATAAAGGGGTCTTCTTCAGAACTTCTGATTCTATCATTAATGGAAGCTACATTATCTTTGAATATCATTGGATGTGTTTTTTTTTCGTCAAATAGAGAAACTTTGCGTAAACGAAGTCGCGAGCAGAAGCTAGTTTGTGATAAATTAATAGAAGGTTACCGACTTTGCAACAATAAATGAAAGCCTAATTGAAACATTATTCGGCAATTTAATTGGCTCTATTTTGATGAATCTCTTGCTAAAATTAATAAGTGGTTTCTTTGAACAAAATTCAAAAAGAAAACTTTTAATGCCAACTAATTGAGTGATTTGACTTGTGGTTTTGTCCCAAAAAAACTCTGGAATAAAGGCCCGTCCACAACGACGCATATTCCTGCAAAACACGCGTAAATGCCTAATGCTTTACCAATAAACCTTACAAACAGTTTCTTTGTTTCATTTTTATGAGTATTTTAAACAATGCACAGCAACTATAAAAATAACTGGCAGTTCTCCACAATGTGCACTCACCTTTAACGATCCGTTCAAGGAACTAATATAAAGTGGGGTTTACGAACCGTTGCGGTTAGGCTACATTACAAACTTCTAATAGGACACCCTACCGGGTTGAGACGTCCCCGATTTTAAGTTTGAAATTTTAACCATTAAAACTAGCTATGAATGTAGATCTTGGGGAGGAAGAGTAAAATAATGTTGTCAATAAAAAAAAATAAGTTATGCCTGTAATCCCCCAAGGGTTATTCAGAAATGTACAGACGCCAGCACATCAAGCTACTACAATCTGTCAAATGTCTTTAATAGATTTTCAACTTTATCGCTACACTATAAGGTTCAAAGTTGATTGGGAAAATTTGACAGTTTCGGGTAGCTTGATGTGCTGGCGTCCGCGTCTGTACCTTAGAGCACCCATATGTCGCCACTTATCTATTTTATCATCTGCCTAGCCTTTTCCCAACTATGTTGGGATCGGCTTCCAGTCTAACTGGATGCAGCTGAATACCAGTAGATAATTTACGTGGAGCGACTGCCTATCCGACCCTCCACAACCCAGTCACTGACCCTTTTTGGAGCTTCTGACGACCCGTAACGACTGTCAAAGATCTACGAATGTCAGCCGGGACCAACGGTTTAACGTGCTTTCCGAGGCACGGAGGGCTCTTGGTATGTAAAGTTGGTCACCCATCCACGAATCTACCGCGGCAAGCGTAGCTTAACCTGATCGATCGACCCGTGCGGCAGATATCACTTAGCCACGAGCCCCTCACCCACTCCACCACTTATCTATTTATACTTATAATAAAGGTGAAGAGTTTGCTTAATCTCTGGAATTACCAGTCGTATTTGAAATTCTTTCTGCATTTGGTAGCCCAATTCTTGAGGAAAGCTATAAGCTATTTATCATCACGCTAACTCTCTTAGGAGTTAAGCAAAACGAAAAGTAAGAGAGAACACTGTGCGAAATCGAAGGGGGTGGGTCGGAAGAACCAGAAATTTCACGCGGACGAAGTCGCGGTCAGAAGTTAGTGTTTAAATAATATCACAGTTCTTACCATATTGTCTTTTGTCATGGAACATTGCTATAGTGAAAAGCGGCACTATAGCCCGGCTGCTTAACTGAGACGTTGCCTGAGGTAGCTGCGCGGTGCGGAGGAGTGATAGTTGTCACAAGTTGACGAATCGCTGAGCTCTTGCATCACCTTACCACACCCCTCCCGCACCGCGTTGCTACCTCAGGCAACGTCTCACTTTAGCGGTCGGCCGATGGACAGATAGTAGCTAAGCGTAATAAAATGCTTATAATATTGTTATAAAAGCAAGTCTGTCCGTGAAACAGTCATAACAGTTACCTAAACAATCGTTGGGAGCCATTTAGATTACTGCCGGTCGATTCTGTAAAAATCTCACCGTAAAAACTTAGGTGATGTGAGTTTGTTTTTGCTAGGAATTGACACTATTGACAGCTCACTCCACGCTCACTTCATCTAAGTTTTCACGGTGAGATGGTTACAGATTCGCACTACTGCATCGGGAAAGAGTAAAATATAGACACTTGTCAGACAGATTACAGTTAAATCCAGTAGGTGCCTTTTTACTCGTAGTATGGAGCTATGTCGCAAACTGTGCTACACATGCTCTCCAGCCCTCTGTGTCCAAAACATTATTTTTTACCTATTGTTGTGTTTAATTTTATTTATTTATTCTATAGTCGGACTTATAATTAGCTGCAGTAAAATGACAGCTTATGAGTTACTTAAATGACTGAAATTGACGTCTTTTCGTTTTTTCGCGGCCAACAACCAAATCTTGTTTTTCTAGTACAGAATAGTGTAACAAGCGAAACTTATTTGACATACATAATCTCTAAACTCAGTCCGAAATGAGTTATTAAGAAGTGTTATTTTACCGCTGCTAATAAAACGTCGGACTCTATGTGCATCGTCTTCACATGTCATGATAGTAATATAATGTATACAAAATTTTGTAAAACATTTTAAAAGAGTAACGGTGGACTTTCTTGCTCATTCTTCTCCACATGAAACCACCTTTCGGTAGGGGGATAAGAATTATTCTATTTTTTTATACAAAAGTGCTTATTATGTGCCTATTTTTTCAAATACGTACATGATTTGACTTTGATTTTATCAAATTGTTGCCTTTCCCTTTACGCATCAATGCAGTTTACTGTACCCAGTCCTTGGAAATAAATTGAACTTTACCCAGTGCCCACAGAAGCATTGGATTGCATGGCTTTGTCGGCCGTCGGATGACAGGGTAAGCCTCACCAAATGCCTGAAAGCACTCTCGTGATTTCGGACCCATTGGTACCAATGTCGCAGGTTTAAAGGGAATGACTCTGTGGTTCATGTATACGAGCAGAGGGTGCTTTCTTTTGAAGGCGCGTATGGCTAACTAAAGAGGTCGTGTGGATACATTTATGTGCTTTGATTTATTTTGAAAACATTTGGCTTTTTCTCGAGTAAAAATCAAAACGAAAGTTTTATAATATTTGCTGGTTTCACTTGAGAGATGCTGTATGCTTTTTATTAACTTCATAAAATAACCTATTCCTATGGTAAATATTAATACCTAAGATTAATTGAGCATGTGGAGGCAAACCTGAGTATTGTATTTTTATTACACGAAGCGACGCGCATTTTACTTTTGGTTACGAAGTGTACAAGCTCGCAGTGAATGTGTGCGTAAGCGCAGGAGCTCTGGAGCTCTTGGTACCGTCCGAGACAATGAGGATGTCGGAAATGTGAGTGTGTGTTATGTGGTGACGTTACTCGTTTCCACGCACACATTCACAGCGTGTTTATACAAATGGTTACCACAAATAAAGCGCGCGTCGCTTCGTGAGTCAAAAATACTGTACCACGTGGCTTAACCGTCTATTCTTAGATCCTTAGTTAAAATATGATATATTTATTTATTTATTAAGGTAAACCAACAACTTCTAAAAAGAATTAATAAGATTAATGATATTATTTTACAATTTAAGGTTCCAAGAAAAGTAAAGAACCGTTCAAAATTAATCAGGCTGTTTTATATTCACCAGAGTGCTTTTCATTACTGCTGTGCGGCTCCCAGTAAAGACAGGATCACTGAGATTTTACATTGTGGTTGCAACGTTTAGTGATAACGTTAGAACATTTTCCAACAACGACTATTTTATTTTGTATCGAGAACCAGGGAACGAAAGGGGCTGGTTTCAGATGAAGGATCTTCTAAATTAGATAATAATGTTCTTTAGGACAACCCGTGTCCCGATGTTTCCCATCGGAAAAAATGGCCAACTACCATACAAATTTTCATCCGCTATTTAAACCATTTAAGGTGAATGGATAGTGGTAGACCGCGAAATTCTAATTTTCTTACGTTTTTTGCAATTTGCAAGTCAGTGTCAGATTGTATCTTAGAAATCTAACTTAGAAAGATGTATTATTGATTCTAATGATTATACTTCTCTAAATATGTACCTGCTATTATCGCGAATCATATTTTGATCAAGATACAACCTGACACTGACCTGCAAATTCCAAAAAACGTAAGAAAATTTGATTTCGCGGTCTCAACTACCCATTCACCTTAACGGATGAATTTTCAAAAATCTTTCCTTATTTATTTTCATGCAAAATTTCATGCTTTTAGTTCTAGACCAGCGGGGTAGTGGTTTAATACTAGCAGTAGCAATAACTTTAATGAGGGTTTTCTGAAATGACGTTCGCTAGGTGGCAGCACTGACACGTCAGTTCCAGGCTTCTGAGATCTGTCAAAGAGCCTTTATTTTCTTTAGTCATGACTGAATGATGAACGAATGAATGAATCGAATGATGAACGTCATCATATATTTTATATTGGTAGACCTCTTGTCACAGTGGTGCCAACTGGTGTCGTAAATTTTCACGAAAATCCTCATTTTGACAGTTCAATAACATTCATTGCGTTTTTTGCGTTGTTGAGCAGGGAAATTTTTCGAACACATAAAACAATGGATTAGTAATATCCTTCAGCATAATTCAGCTTTTTTTTTCAGGATGGGAAATCATCAAATGACCCCTCCCGCTCTGGGTGGAGCGGAAGGGAGTATCAGACTCTTACTGACTAAAACCCACCCGTGTTCCTTCCTTAGCCCTTTTTGTTCCGGGCCAGCGGTAACCCTTTCGGACAATCCCGCTGACCCGGCAAACATAATTCAGCTTCTGATTGGTGTTATGCAAGTAGGGTGCCGGTTTAGGTAATGCGTTATTTGTCAGAGAATTAAAAAAAATTATTAACAAAAAAAATTCCTGCGCATATGTTACAGACTCTGGTACAGATTTAGAATTTGAGGCTCGTTTTACTATTACTGAAAGAATTACTCCCTGTGCGGTATTCACTGATAAATGTGGCATAGACCCAGAAACCGAGCCGCTTTCAACAAATTGCAGATTCCTCGAAACACCAAATTCACAGTCCATTTCATGTTTTCAAATAACCCACAGCCGAATACATCCAAATAGCATAATTAAGCTACTAATCAGCGGAATTAGTAGCGGAGCTAACTAAGCCATTATCAAAGAGATGGACAATAGCAACTAACAAACTAATAACATAACGCATCGACCAGGCTACCAATGCCAATCGTGATTATGATAATATGCTCTGAAAATTGTTCATTATGGCAGCAAATGTGGGCTAATGCTCTGCAATCGACGTCTAGGGTATATAGTTATTCTGTAAAAATCTCACTGTGAAAACTTAGGTGAAGTGAGTTTGTTTTTGCTAGGAATTGACACTATTGACAGCTCACTCCTCGGTCACTTCACCTAAGTTTTCACGGTGAGATTTTTACAGAATAGTACCGTTAGGGTTAGCGAGTGTGCCGATATTGTGGTGAATGTTACTGCTAAAACCAGGATTCATACCGCCAGGTCGGGAAAGGAGATTAAATATTTATCTGGATGGCGACTTTTTCATGTCACAGCACTGATTAGTATAATATGAAAAAAAAAAAAACAGTGGCAGTCCAGGAGTGCTGATAATAGTGAAAACTTGAAAAAGCATAAAGGTCATTCTTCCCAAAGAAAAATGTAGCGCGTGTTGATATCTTCATAATGGCCAAAACTTAAAAGAGAGGTGTCGGTTACGGTAACAGTGTCGCTATTTTTGCACCTTCTCAAAAAATGCTCAACATGCCTACAGAAGTTTTCACTTCAAAAAACTACAAACTGTAGAATAACTAATTTCAGAAGTCGGTGTCGTTGTTTCCGCATTTTGGTTTTTTGCCACCGACTTCCGAAATTAAAGTTATTTTTCAGTTTCGGTTTCGGTTTTCGGTTTTTAGTTTTTATTTTCAGTGCTATAGCAAATAGAATAATACAATTATTATTCTAACAAAAAATAGGTACAAGTGACTGAATGTCGGAACGTGTAATAGCATTCTTGCGTCCCTATTATCAAATGCTTGTATAAGTTAGCAAAAATAGGATTTAGATTATAAGGAATAATTGTTTGTACCGATCGATGATGAGGGTTATAATCATTTCATGAATAAACCTCCACAAATAAAATAGTATATAGAAAAACAAAAACATTTATCAGCATACATAGCAAAAGCTATGAATAATATTATAGTAACGACGTATACTAATAACGACGATCAAATTCAAATAATTTAGCCACTCCATCACATCATTTCGGTCAGCCAAGTCAGACGTCAATTTTCAGTAACCCAAAAGCACTAAATCAATATTACCCAGGTAAAATTGAATACTCTCAATAGTTAACTCACTCAATCAGTCTTCGAGCACAAAGGGCATGTGTCCGGTGAAATTGAAATCTAATATCGAATGTATTACCCCTCATCATATCAATTTGATACATAGCCAATAATTTGATATTGTAATTTTACTCTGCATTAGCGCGGTAGCGGTGACGATCGGGTTGCAGGCATGTAGGTACATTTAGGGCAGTTCTTAAAATGTCTGAAACTATACCTAGGAAACTTTGTGAATAAAAACCAAGGGGCTTTTAAGCTTTCTTTATCTTTTACATGGATCGCGCACATTACGTCTTTTTAATCGTCGTCCATCTTATCCATTCCATCCCTTTCTTCCCCGTCATAGTTTCTCATTCGCACAATGTTGTCATACCAATGTTCTAACATCCCTCATATCTTGTGTCATCACTTCATTATGAAGTTCCACACTATTAAAAATAAAGTCGTTTTTCGTACCTGACTGCGTTGTTCTTCCAACTGCATAACAGATTTGGATGCGGTTTTCACTATCATTTTTAGATAAATTATTCCGAAAGGTACAAGTGTATAATACATTAATATTTAGCTTAAATAATTATAATATAATTGAAGTTTTGTCAAGTCGTAGAAACCGTGCGCAGCGGGGCGAGTCACTAGTCATATATGAATCTTATCCAATATTAGCCGAGTAATGAGATTAGACTGATCTGCAGTGCGATTCTGTAACCATCTTACCGTGAAAACTTAGGTGAAGTGAGTGTGGAGTGAGCTGTCAATAGTGTCAAATCCTAGCAAAAACAAACTCACTTCACCTAAGTTTTCACGGTGAGATTTTTACAGA
Source organism: Luperina nickerlii (assembly GCA_963855955.1). Classification (NCBI taxonomy): domain Eukaryota; kingdom Metazoa; phylum Arthropoda; class Insecta; order Lepidoptera; family Noctuidae; genus Luperina; species Luperina nickerlii. The sequence goes on from OY979678.1 coordinate 18,424,623, forward strand.
ATCGACCGGTTGATGAGGTTTATAGATAAGTGGATTGTGCCAAAAAAGTTACAAGTGTCTAAATATGGTGAGACTAGCGAGGCTTGGCAGGGCAACTCATGCATACTTTCTAGGCAGTTTTAATATGTCCATTCAAGCTCTTCTAGCTACAACTCGAACGTCGAGGTTGATTGATGTTAACCGTTGCCAGAATATTAGGTTACCAACTTCAACCGAGTTACGTACTGATACCCCTCGATTATACAGAAGTTTCGCCTCCCCATTAACGCTTAGTAACACTAGTACCTATCGGCAAGTTATAGACTAAAAGGTTGGGGTTATTTAGGCCATGTTTTGAGTACATACTTTGCACGAATCTAATATACTTACTTCAAGGTGGATCAATGACATTCTAAAGGCTGCAGGAATCCGCTGGATGCGAGAAGCACAGAACCGGTCGAAGTGGCGTCTTTCGACTGAAATAATGATGATGATGATCTAGTATATGGAGCATAGAGAAAATTACAGCAGACGATCTTACTATAGATAAAGTTGTGGTCTTTCAAAAATTTATTGAGACCTGTGGATGGACTGTCACAAGAAACGTGACTGCGACTTTTTGAGTTTTGTATCCGCTTTAAGGCTCCTTGCAAACAGTTGCGACGCGCGACGCGAATCGACTCGCGACTCGTTGCGCGAATTGCGTTGCCTTTGTATCGCATGTCGTGTCGCGCCTGTTTGAAAGAGCTTTTACGAAATTGAACAAGTAGGTAGGTACTGGACATAAAACTATTTTATTTTATTAAAAAAAAAAAAAAAAAACTTTGCCCCACACTAGGAATTACTCCTGTATCGTGAGTGCGTTTACAAACATTTAAATTCACATACACAAACAGCCAGACCCGGAACAACTACCTGTAGGCAATACAAATATTTGTTCCGTGCGGGAATCGAACCCGCGACACGCAGCGCAGCAGTCGATCGCTCAGCCACTGCGCCAACCGTGTCGTCGTTAATTCGTTGCGGTTAATTCGTTGTTATTAACGTTACTTAATGTTAAAAGACGTTTTAACGTCAAAAATGTATGGTTAATCATACGCTTATCATAACTTTAACTTAGAGAAACTACAATATAAATTTGATCTTTGTAATACAAAAAATTTACAACAATCACTCCGGATTTTGTAGCAGTTAATAGCTTTTTACAACAACAGCCGGATGATTTCTATGTCCTGAACTTATTTACCCGACAAAGTCAGTAGTTATCCGACTTGCCATCAAAGTTAGAATGAGACGAAAACTTCGACAAAGGTCGAAGGCACGAACAAATTACTTTTCAGGCAATATTATCATTGTCATCCATTCAATTTCAAAGGGCACATTTAAGACGCCTACGGCTCTACGAGGCCTATTCTGGGCAAAGAAGTACGCGGCACAAAGTTTAATTAAAACATTTCAAAGTATTTCAGTTATCGGATCCATCCAATGTTGAACACATTGGCAGGAATTTAATTTATATAAATTTATCATCAAAGTTTTCCCTTACCATACCTTTTCGCTCACATATGTCCCTGTGTTTACAACTTTTGTCATCACTTTTTCCTGTTTACGTAACAATTGCATAGCAATTTTTGGAATTCGGTACACGGTGGGTCTCGGCGGAATTTCTTCGTTTTCCTCTTTGTTTGAAAGACAAAGGGCCTGGAAGTGACGGTATAATGGAAAAGATAAGAAATCTTAAATAGGTACCTACGTGTTCTTTTTCTGTATTATTTTATGCAAAATTATTGCTGAGATACCTAGTTGTTAGTAATTAGCTTCGGGTTTAAATTGTTTCGAAAAAATTCACAGTGAGCGCTCGCTGTTATTAAAAAATAGCAAATTTTGCTATTCCTTGAAATTATAGTAGGTAGCAATTCTGTCATAAAAAACGTTATTTTACTATAGCTGGAGTTCTAAGTATTCCATCAACGTTATTTAGCTGATTTTATTTTAGATACTTTTGTCAAAATATTTTAAAATCTTTTAATTACTGAAGTATGAAAAAAAATTAACAAATAATTTAATTAGCTAAGCAGGAATCTAATTATTACACAATCGAGAGTAATCGATAATAGTATTAGAGTGTAATGTAATTATAAAAAGTAGTTTTTATGACGCCTGCTAAAATACGTTTAGCAAGCAATTGCTGCTGCGTCTTTCGCAATTTGAGGTAAGATAAAACAACCAGGCGCGATGACTTTTCTATTAAGTCTGCAGGCAGTCTAGTACTGAGTCTACACCGGTTGGGGCAAGTACATATTGTAAGACAGAAATGATAAGAGATAGGTTATCTAAGCGTGTGTCCAACGCGTGCCACAACGGCTCCTCATGCCAGGTCAGAATTAGGTATTCTATATTTTCATAAGATTTCAGCAAAAGTCCAGACCGCCAGCATGTTAACGGTTTACAAATAAAGTCCCGACCAAACACTGGCCTTTTTTTTTAGAAAATAAAGTAAATGCTAATTAACAAAATATAACAATGTTTCGTGATAAGAATCTTCCCAAAGCCTTTGGGTTTTACGAGTGACCCGAAGGTCATTCGTAAAATCAACTCGCGGGTAAAAGCTAATTATCATGTTACGATCTCTTAGTCAACGTTCACGACATAGGGCATTATGGATTCGTGACTTTCAATTATGCATTGTACCTCAACAAAAAGTATCGTATTAAGGCTCCTTCAAACAGGCGCGACACGCGCGACCCAAAGGCACCGCAAGTCGCGCAACGACCGGTGCCTTTGTGTCGCGCGCGATTATATCGCGTGTCGCGCCTGTTTGTAGGAGCCTTTAAACGTGTGAATAAATAAAAGCCATTTCTACGCTACAATGTTTAGATTTGTTGGAACTTAGGAATCTATGCACTGAATAATAATAATAGAGTAGTGACATTAATTTCAACTTGATAACTCCACGCGTTCCTGAGAAAAAGGGTCTTGACTAGCGGACAGAAAGTCGGACAACGAAGTAATCTTGTAAAAAAAAAGGGTTGCGTTTTTCTTTGTGAGTTACGGAACCCTAACAAAGTTGTATTGGACCAATCAATTAAACAGCATTAATACGTTCACATCTCTGCAGTAAACCTTTTAAATTCAACCTTATTGCTACCAGTGCTACTACTTCCCCTTTCCAATTATTTTCACTTATCACAGCCACTTGCATTTTCTAAGTAAGACCTATTTATTATATTATATTGTTGGATACTACTACCCGGCCCAGGAGCGCGTGAGACGCGGTCATCGCAAGGAGGCTGCCGCAGGCGGCAGGCCAGGCTCTCTGGTCTTTGTTTGGCGGTCTATGGTTTTTGACGCGTTGCGTGCAGAAGCGCTATCCGTCAGCTGTCAGCCGTTCGGTGTAATGTGGTATCTCAATAATCTCTGGTTGATTTGATTACTCATGATTTTGTTCCTCTGATTGTAATTTTGCTATGGTTGATAATTATTTTTATAATTCATGTAATTCGTTTTTAGGATATCAAATAATTCTATTATTTAATTGTGGTTTCACTTCTATCCTAACAATATATATATATTACCTTCCGCGGTCATTGCCTCCTTCAACGAACGATTAACTAAGGGCCGATTTCACCAATGAACGCGATCAGCACATCTAAACCGCGTTCAAGAGCTGTCCAGTTTAGAATCAACAAAATGTCACAAGCAGTTAAGACCAAGTAACTTCAAATCTTTTGCTTCTACTTCCCAGTCGCAATTATTTTCACTTACCGCAGCCACTTGAAACCTGCCTACTTGTTTTACCTTCTGCGGTCATTGCCTCCTTCGATGAACGACTTTGGGCGGATTTCACCAATGAAAATGAATGCGATCAGCACATCTAAACTGCCTTCAAGAGCTGTCAGTGTTAAAATTCCACCACAATGATGACAATGAGAACGACACGACTTTCTAGGTGTAGGTTGTGAGTTCGAAACCAGGCAGCCATTTTATTTTTTGTATTTAATTTCATCACCACTGCTCTCAAAACGGTGAAGAAGAACATCGTGAGGAAACCGGCATATCCTAGAACCAAAAATTCGAAGACATGTGACATCTACCAACCCGCACGTGCCTCGCGTGATGGATTATAGCCTACTCTCACCCACATTGAGGAGGCCTGTGTTCCAGCGGTGGGAACATTATTGGCTGATTATGTACCTATGTATGTTTATGCAATGACACAAACAGGAAGCACAGCTCTTGAACCCGGTTTAGATGTACTAACCGCCTTCAGTTTCATAGGTGAAATTGGCACTTAAACAGTTAAGACCAAGTAACTTAAAATCTCTTATCCGAACTCAGTGCTCCGTATACTGACCCTACCAAGACTTCGTGTTCACACAACCCATTATCTATTCGGTCCACGTGGTCTTGTTTCATGAGTTAATACCTCCAGCCGTGCCACCTCTCGGAGGACCGACGTGGTCGATTAAGTTAATCTGGTCTCCTCTATGTGGTCAGCCTTTGCGTATCCTTGGTAATAGGTAATAAATCTGTTATGTTTCTAGTGAGTTTGACTTTGCTGGTTCGGGTTAGTTCTAAAAATGGTTGGTGTTTGCTTTATTCAGGCCATCCATTTATTTAGGATTTTTATGAATATTTTGTCTGGGTTGGCAGTTCTTGGAATACTGAAAGTCCTTGATTGAAAAGCTATTATCCTATAAGTATGTTTTCATTTGGTTATCAACGCAAACAATAAAAATACTAGCTTGTTTGAATACTCTACTTTTGAATATATAAAAAATATTTTGAAATTTAACTTTTGATAAACAATAAAATTATTATATACAATATATAACGCAACTAACACTAGGTACTAAATGAAATTACTAACTAAATAAATAAAAAATCCTCTTTTTTTTGGTCACTTAAGCGCTGAAGTCCTTATCCGCGTCACTGTCATCTGGAAACGTGCCGAGAGAAGACTAGCAGCATTGTCTCGTTGAATGACAATGCTAATTCTTTGGCTAAAGAACAAGTATAAGGAATCGGCACTGTTTTGCCTAGCAAGGAGAGCAGAACGTCACCCACTTGATTGCCAGAGATTTAATACTACCCACTTTGTTAAAACTGTTACATGTACTACAATCTGTGTTTTTATAATTATAAATAAAGATTATTATTATTATTCCAAGGTTGCTTGGAAGAGATCGCAGAAAGCGATAAGGCTGCCCATTCTATGTTTTGTATTAACAATCGTATTTTTTTTTTGTTATGTATTTTCTAGTGTACAGACGCCAGCACATGAAGCTACCCGACAGTGTCAAATTTTCCCAATCAACTTTGAACCTTATGCATTAGCAATAAAGTTGAAAATCTATTAAAGAAATTTGACAGATTGTAGTAACTTGATGTGCTGGCGTCTGTACAATAAAGTAAGTATATACAAATAAAAATAAAAAAAATAACTAAAAAAAAAAGAATGAGCCAGCCCAAACGGGTTACGTGAAGTGTCGACCAGTCGGCGAGAAATTTCCTTAAAAAGGAGACGCGCACTCGGGTCCCATGACCCGAGCCTTTCGACCCCAAACGGCTTAAAACTGTAGTTACCCGTAAGGTTACACTATTTGCGCCTCTTGAGGGACTTAGCAGCCGCAGCAGCGGCTTTTAATGATTACCGTTGAAGTCGCCGAACCGATTCAATTACTTTTTGAATTACCTCGAAAGTTCATCGATGCACAAAAACAACCAAACCAGTTAACACATAACCACGTACCATTCTTCACACCAAATACCTCTATGACATAATATTATTAAATAAAAACATACTTATAAATAATACTAAAACTAACTATACCTACACACCGACTTCTGCTACGTATACAGGTAGACGACACAAGTTTCGTAATGATTACGCGAACGCTTCCGTCCTCGTCGTTCGTCGGCGCTATTGACATTGTGACGGAACAACTTTCTCTGCTGGCTGCACACCGATATAGATTGTACGGGTTATATATAATTATATAAGATCATTCACGTCTTGTTTACTTTAGCAGTGCATATGCAGATGCTTATTGCTTAGTGTGCAAATTGGGTATACTTACCTGTTGTGCGCTTTTAAAATTTCTAACGTCATGATATTGTCGTGGAGGCAAACCCCACATCAAAAAAAAAAATATAACCAACCATAAAATATATGGAAATATATTCACGTTATAACGTTATCGTGGACGGAAACTTAAACGCAACTTTTTATTTTTTTATACATTTTGCTTCCCTGTGATATGATGCCGTGACGTGAACGTGGATGTCCACGAAAATGTCGTCACGTTAGGAATTATAAAAGTGACCACTATAGTATAGTATTTTTTTTTCTAGGTACATCGTCTTCATAATAATTATTATAATTATCTAATTGATGTAAACAAAATATTGTAAAGCCATTCTTTAAGAATAACTATGCAGTTTTTGGCCATACAAAACCACCTTTTGAACGAGGCAGTGGGAGTCAATTCTCCTTTTTTCTTTTAACTTGTAGATGACGTTCAAAATTTTCTTTTAATGGTTTAATTGATATGTAGGTACTGTTTGACTTTGACTTTTAAATTTTTTTTCAAAACTAATCAATTTCAAAAGAAAATGTAGGTATTCAAATTGGTTGTATTCAAAATATCTGTAGTATTGTTCGGAAATACTACCGGACTTTTATTTTAGACACGTTAGGCATGGTTGCACCTACACCTCGGGTCATCGTTGCAAGGCACCCGTACATATTATATGTCTGTGCAATTCTAAAGAAATAGATACTTCAACTTTTGAGGTTTTAAGTCATTACGACAATCAACAAAAACTAGACACTTACAAAATTCAAAGTGACTGACGCTATTGCAAACGTTTTCAACGAAACTAATAAACTATTTCAATTTCATCGGTAGTATTGAAGAATTGAACGAAGCAATAATAGTTATCATAGCACTGTGTTAGGTTCCAAGTTGAGGGGATCTAATCTCACCGCAAGAAATCCATAGTTTCGGCCTTAATTACGGTCGTTATGTATTCCGTATTACTCATGGACATGGGTTAGTTTGGGGCCCGAACTACGAATTAATGACAATACGATTTGACAGTTGTCCCTAATCCCGATGAGTTTTTGCCCGTCTGAATTTTTGTGTTTGTCACTTATTTTGTCGGATCACCTATTTTATGATGGGCCCGTGTCTTCCATGACGGACTTAGAAAGTAGACCCACAGAGAAGATGTGTAGTTTGTGCAATATTAGCGTAGTTTTTTGTTCAAATTTACACAAACAAAAAATTCTTTGCAATTATTAAGAAAATATTTTATTAATGACGGCTTACTGTCTGTACGTCAATGTTTAAAATTGTGATACATCTCATGCGGAAATCTGACTCTCCTAACTGTGAGGTGTGTGGTACAGTAGAGGATGCACAGCATGTGTTGGTGGAATGTGTCCGATATACTAACAAAAGAAATGCACTTCTCAACTCTTTGAAATTGTCAAAAATGGATGTTGGAATGTTTCATGGTGTTTTAGCCAAGCCTACTTCTAAAGAAGCAAAAATATTGTATACTTTTTTATTAGGTAACAAATTAGATTATGTTAAGTTTTGTATGACAAAGGTGGCTTGTTTAGTTTAGTTAGTAAGTTGTTATTTGTAAAAGCACGATGGGATTGACATTGTCGCATTAGCGTACAAAAATCGCTTAAATAAAACAGATAAAAAATAACTGTGATACATGCCAATATAGACATAAGAATAAAATAAAGAGATTGTGTTTTGTGAGCCTTGATAACAGTTATTTAATTATTCTCTTCCTCTTCATTCTTATGTTAAGGGATCGGCAGTACCTATCAATAGTTTTAAAAGTAAGAAAAATGACAACACGTTATGATATCAAAATCAGTCCTCACGGTCATTGGCTCAACGCGTTGCATTTGCATATGTCGTAGGTTTTTCATAAAATTAGGTTTTTGATCAAAAACCTAGGCTATTGATCAAGAACCGGAAGAAGACAAAATTATTACTTTATGTTATCATAAACCTGAGAAAATCCAGTTTTTTTAATCAAAAACCTAGACTGTATTAGTTTTATGATAAAAACAATGTTGGTTGCTATTTCTTTAAATAAATAAAACAATTAAGAAACAATAAACAATGATTTATTTGTTATGAAATTACATACCTACATTTAAAAAATAATATGTGTGATGTGTGTGTGAAACGGCGAAAAACGAAACGGTTAAAAACGTGATTTTGTCTATTTTTGTGCTTTTGAACCAGAAGAAGACGGTCGACGTCAGGGGCACCCCGAGGTTCGGTTTGGTTAGGTTCCTTTAAACCCTGAAGACAGAAATAGGAGCCCCGCGCAGCGGGGCTCCGTCGACCTGACGTCGTTAGAAATAATACTGCGCGCTCGTTTTATCATAAAGCCAAACTAGTTCAGGTTTTTGATCAAAAATCTGGATTGTTAGAGGTTTATGATGAAATTGAGTTTAAAATGTGTCATCTTCCGGTTTTTCATCAAAAACCTAGGTTTTTCATCAAAAACCTAATTTTATGAAAAACCTACGACATATACACTTGCATAATGTATTAGATAAAAAGAGAGCACAAATGTATATCTAACTTAGTAGAAGCATTTAACTAATATTTTGGCTGAGCGACCGATGCAGGATGTTACGTAACAAACCGGAAAAGAACGGCCTCCTTCTGCATACTTACTTAGTTTATAATACTTAATCATTTATTTTTAGTAGCAATCTGTTTTAATCGGTGAAGGTAAATATACTACCATATTAAACGATTAATTTATTACACAGGTAATGTTTTTCCTTGAGTATTAAACACTCGCAGTTCAAAACATTTTTCACAAATATTCTAAAGCTTTAATAAGAGCTTTAAATAAGTAGACATTTCCTAATCTCTTCCTGATTTTTCCGGAAAAGAAACGTAAAGTTGTAGTAATGATCTTTATTTCCTGCCTTAAAAAAATAAAACAATATTATAGGATTTTCATCTCACTCCATAACTATAATAACTATTTATGACTTTTCAAATGTTATCTGGTAATGTAGGATAATCAGGGTCAGGTTTAAAACCATGTATAGGCACCTACTTATCAAAAAACTTTCTCTTGCTCTCACAATTAAGATCATCGTGACTTTGAAATTTAAGACAATCATGAATAAGTAACCTATTCGGAAATAAGGAGCTTTATAAAAGGGTTTCCCAAGGACCTATACTAGGTCCTGCCATGTCGCATATTTTGTAACATCAATTATCATTAAGACACAATATATAATTAAACTGCGTCTGCTACCACTACAAGTCGGCATTGTGACCGTTGAAGCGAGTGTCGCAACCACTGGGTGGTGGCAACCAACGTCCTCAGTGCAGTGCCTGCCGTCGGACGGAACTAGTGAAGTGAAGTGAATGGTGAGCGCTGGATTTAAGTGCTGTGGTAGGTTTGGGATTTTTTTTTTTGTTTTTCGTTCGTCCTGTTTTTTGAGAAAAATTGTTTTTAATGGTGGATAGATGGAACAGTGCTTAGTTTTGAGTATGATATTGCAGTTGTGTTTGAGTTTCGTGGTAGTAAGGTGTTGGTTATATTAATGTATAGTTTTTAAAGTGGAACTGCAATGACAGCGATTTGTTAAGGATATTAAGGTCTTGGTTCTTTCGTTTTTTTTTTGTAAAGATTTATTTATACTAAGAAATTAATACGCTTTGCTAAAGGCAGTGAAAGAGTGATAGAAATAGTTTAAACTAAACAGGTTGGCAGGAATATCGATGCGCAAACTGTAACACTATGGATTCAGTACATGACTCCGAACCCACTGCGTTGAAATATTTCGTCAGTTACTAACAAAAAAAAAAAAACTATTTCTTACAATTTGACCATATAGGTATTGCACTTTTCTATGATTTTTTTTTATTTTGACGAAAAATATCTACGCTAGGGGCTCTAGAATCATTATGCAGAATTCAAGGTTACGGTTTGCGCTTTGATGTCACTGCCACCCTAAATACTTTTCAATAATTTTCTCGTTATAGTAAAATAACATTAAAAATGCGCTAGGTACAGTTAATGAGGAGGTTTCATTTATATAATCAAACCACATTATTTAATTAAAAATTCCCTTGGGAACAATCATTAACAGAATGCCAACATAAATATATAAACGAATAATTCTGAATCATTGAACAAAACCGATATGTGAACCGATTTACCGCAAAATAATTAGCTAGACATAATTACTCGGAGCCATTGCATTCAATTTAAAACCACAACATACACATTTCATGGAATGGGACGAATTTATTAATCGTTCAAATGTCGTTTTAATTAATGACGGAATTAGTGAAATGATTAATGGTGTTTTGGGATAGAATATTGGAGCTATTGGAGCACACGGGGATAATGAACGAGGGACTTTGTTTAAATTATTCGAGGGACAATATACTGCGACAGAAAGTTTACTGTAAATGCATGAAGATGATAGTAACATGACAGTTGGTATTAAACAGTTTCTCATTACCAGTATTTCTGGGCTGTTATAATGACGATCACGAATACAATATTTTGAATCTATTTTATTACTTTTATTTAAAGAGTTTTATTCATTATAATCTGTGTTAGTGTGGACATTGTAGTGTAGCGTTAACCTTTTGCTAACTTTGTGTTGGTATAAGTGCTTTTTACCCGGCTGCTACAATTTATCTTGTATTTAAAATATTGTTAAATACAATGAGCTCCTTCCTGTTCTATAATTTACCTACCCTTATTAGTCGACTGCCCGTTTGCACTAAACTTCTTAGAGCGCCTAAAGACTATTACGTAAGGTCTAAATTTACATTTTTGTAAGGATTTGACGCTTATAAGCATCGCTTTAGCAACTGGCGATTCTTAAGTTAAGTGCAATCGGGTACAACGACTTTCTATGTTTTAGGGCTTTTTCATGAATACTCAGAAAAGCAGTCGGGTTTTTTAGTTTTTTAAATTGCCGTTTTTTGTTGGTCTAATTGACGCACCGCACCGTATCGCACCGCTACTTAACTGCTGATCATGAGGTCCTGAGCTCGGGTCCCGGGTCGGGCGAAATGTTATTAGGTTTTTCCATCTGGAATTTCTCAGTAAGCACCTCTGCTTAACCCTTTGGGGAATGTATGGGTGATGTTATGTTATTACTTTTGTACAGACGCCAGTACATCAAGCTACTACAATCTGTCAAATTTCTTTAATAAATTCTTAACTTTATCGCTAAAGCATAAGGTTCGAAGTTGATTGGGAAAATTTGACAGTTTCGGGTAGCTTGATGTGCTGGCGTCTGTACCATAACAATTCTCAATCTATCCATGAATCTATCCTATACATCTCAAACGCAATACCAAAGTATATGAAAATAAATAACTAAATAAAAGGAAAAACCGATACTATAAGATCCTTGACATATAATGATTTGGACAGTATCCTTTTATCAATAGGATTACGCCAAAGGATTCGTATAGGTACGGTCAGTGAGCTACTGGATTATAAGTTTGTCTGATTTGACAGACCCTTCTCGAAAGTTCTATAAGATTTTGGGATTGTTCACTATCATTACTCATCAGTTTAACCTAGGATAATCTGGTCCCTTTGAAATCAATTTTGTTATACGCTTTATCTTACTCTTTGCTGAAATTCTAGCCATTAAATTAAACACGATCATCTAGATTTCTTTAAAAAATAGCCCACAATTTTGCTTTCAATGCGTATCAAAGAGGATTATTATGAAGATATTTTTCAAAGGGAAAATAGGTCAAGTATAAGGATTATTAAAATCTGCGTTGATACCATATGCACCTATAACTTCAACATGAATGATTTATCTGATATTAGGTAACAATATTTTGATTTAAAAGAGTGTCCGTAGAGTTTCTTGCCCGTTCGTCTCCATAGAACGCTTTGGAATGGGCAACTAGCTTCATCTTTGTGACTTACCGACTCCTTGACAATTCAAAAGTGTCTGTAAAGGTTTAATTGAAATAAATGCTTTGAGTTTTAGTTTACCAGTCTGACTGTTACTAAAAACTTAACAAGCATGCAAATTAGTACCACTTACAGTTACAAAATATTAAAGGTCAGTCGACTGTTCATATATTGAGCAATGTGATGTGACCTCTGTTGAAAAAATAAGAAGGTAAGCTGTGGTAACGAAAAATAGTATTATTAATACGTTTACTAATGTGTCACCCATTGATATTTTGTTTTACCAAAATATGGAGTTAAAAAAACTAAAAAACACGCTTTGTCTGGGATATTTCAAGCTTCACGGCATTAAAACCAGTCAAACAAAAACAAACTCGAGCGGTTCACTAGTAGTCACTAAAGATTACCACTGTCCATCTCCTGGCTCCATCATCAGACCCACGTTACCAAGCACAATCTATTTATTAGACTCGTCAATACAAATCACATGAGCCCAAACTCGAGTGGTTTACTGGTAGCCACTGAAGAGTTCCACTATCCACCTCCTTGCTCTATCATAAGATTAGCTCCTAGATACCAAATTATAATTTTTTCATACGAACTACATATACATACAAAGTTTAATTTCGATACAATAATTAGAAGTAGGTTATAATTGACTTCTAAGATTGTATTATATTGTTTGTTAGTTACAAGTGAAGCTAATAAAATCGTGTTACAAATATAAGACACCATTAATTTGTAGGAACTGTTTAAAATACAAAGCCTCCATGAGTAAACATACTTCTGCGTTTGTTGTACAGTCGACCGCAAGTTAGTGGTAACCATTTGATATTGAAAGCGCCTTTATTTCATATCAATAAGGTTCGTTATCGTAGTGCAAGTATTAACACTGTGTATGTAGGTACCCTGAGCATAGGCAATTACTCCCGCGGACAAGATAATCTTTTTACCGTGGTATGTGTTCTAATTATTAGGTATATGTTACATAATCCTATATATACATAATTCAAAGGCACTTTCTCGTTTTGGGGAAATGTCAACGTTATTTCTAGGAATATTTTTCATGATAGACATACATAAGTTGAATCCGTCATATAAGGGCGATGTCGACACGCGTTAGTTTTATATGATTTATTAAATACTTTGCCTTTTATTTACTATGGGTAGTGTTTGTGTTATCATGGTATTATATAGGATCTTGCCTGTGTTAATAGTAACTATGTATAGTACCTATGTATAAAGTCTGATCAGAAGTCTTAGATCATTCTTGAAATCTTAAGTTTTGTCAAGATAAGTTTGTAAATCTTCAAGTATATATGGCAAGCAGGTACTTGTTTCCACATTCTTAACACATTCTTTATCTCTGCCTGTCGTAGATATGTACAGACGCCAGCACATCAAGCTACCCGAAACTGTCAAATTTTCCCAATCAACTTTGAACCTTATGCTTTAGCGATGAAGTTGAAAATCTATTAAGAAATTTGACAGATTGTAGTTACTTGATGTGCTGGCGTCTGTACTTGTGACAGTAAGGTGTGCCTTACTATACCCCAGCTTACCCCTTTACCATATACCTATCCTATGTTTTACATGTAATTTGTTACGGTGTTCCTACAAGAAACAGAATTCTAACTATCATCTAGTTTTTTTGTAGACTACGTGAGGTACTATTTAAAACATTGACTTAGCTGCTCAATACGAAATTGGATGTTTATTAAAAATTATAATTTCAACAATAACGTTAAACTCGCACAAAGCATTGTGAACTTTTGATATTCGTAGTTTAGAGACTTAATTGCTTTGCTAACTTTGCTTTGGGAAATACTTTTTTATGAATCAAAAAAATAAAAAAGAGACACCTTCAAATACTAAATTAAATTGCTAGCAGTTAGCACCCAATACAACGCTGAAATATAATACAAAAGAAACTATTTTCTCGTCACCATCATTGCACTAAACTGAAGTCATTGCCAAACGCAATGCAACGGCTTATTGTAGTTCATTCGATGATGTTCAAATGGTTTAGCGTCCATCGATTGCCCAACACAGGACTGACGTTACGATATGTGTGTCAATCCGCAATGGTTTGGTTACATGATTGATGGGTCACTTGCTCGGTTAAATGTATGTTTGTATTGCCTTATGTGTATGTATAGAGTTTATAAAATACTTTCCAGTATACGCAATGCGAATCTTGCTAGCCAACGCCTCTCAGCCGGCCGTATTTGTAAGATCTTTGTGCGGACTACCCGCTACTTTACTTCATCATCATCATCATTTCAGCCGAAAGACGTCCACTGCTGGACATAGGCCTCCCCCAAGTACCTCCACTTCAACCGGTTCTGTGCTTCTCGCATCCAACGGGTTCCTGCGACCTTCACAAGGTCGTCGGACCACCTTGTGGGAGGCCTTCCAACGCTACGTCTTCCGGTACGCGGTCGCCACTCCAGAATCTTTCGGCCCCATCGGTCATCTGTTCTACTAGCAATGTGCCCTGCCCACTGCCAGTTAAGTTTGGTAATTCTTCGGGCTATGTCGGTTACCTTGGTTCTCCTGCGGATCTCCTCATTCCTGGTTCGATCACGCAGGGAAACTCCAAGCATAGCCCTCTCCAATGCCCTTTGGGCGACTTTTAGCTTTCTTATAAGGCCCATTGTGAGCGACCACGTTTCAGTGCCATAAGTCATCACTGGCAACACGCACTGGTCAAAGACTTTCATCTTGTTACACTGCGGTAAGTGGGACGAGAAGATATTGCGTAGCTTTCCGAACGCTGCCCAGCCGAGTCGGATTCGACGATTGACCTCTTTCTCGAAGTTAGACCTACCGAACTGGACAGTTTGTCCTAGGTAAACATACTCGTCCACGACTTCGAGTGTAGCGTCTCCGATCTTTATGAGAGTGGGTGTTACATGGGCTTTTGACATGACCTTCGTTTTGTCCATGTTCATTTTAAGACCCACTCTTTCGGAGGCTCATTGTACTGAGATCCTCCATAGTCTCAACCATGGTTGAGACTATGGAGGATCTCTATGGAGTACATAACTCACCTTCGGTTGGCCGACGATATTGGAGTCATGACTCCAATATCGTCGGCCAACCGAAGGTGAGTTATGTACTCGCCATTGATGTTAATGCCAGCCCCTTTCCAGTCCAGAACCTTGAAAACGTCCTCCAGTGTAGCGGTGAACAGTTTCGGAGAGATAACGTCTCCCAGTCTCACACCTCGCTGCAGAAGGACGGTAAGACTGTAGGAATGAAACTATGAAACTAGGCGCAGAGACGGATATGTTCGCAAGCGACGGTACGAAGCCGATCGTATCGGCTTCGGCCTGACGCGATCAGCTGTCCCCGCATCGGTTTGTATCCTTTCCGATCCGATGCGTTGCGAGCCGTTTGGTGGAAATCATCCTTTAGCCTTGCACATACGGTATGTGACATACCTAGTTGTTAGACGATGTACATTCAAAGATAATACATGTCAACGCAAAATGAGACAATGAAACATGTTTTAATGTTTCTAAAATCTAACAAAATTATTCCCGATTTGTGTATGCACAAAAATATCACCCATATTATATGTAGTTACTAGCGGCCCGCCCCAGCTCCGCACGGATGCAATTTTTTCTTTCAAATTTCGTAAATTTTCTTTCATTTCAAACCTTGTCTTGTTAAAACCGAAAGCTTACAACAAAAAAGAAAAAAAAAAGAATTATCCAATTTGGTGCAGTCATTCGGAAGTTAAGGCTCGTACACACAGGCGCGACGCGACACGCGACACAAAGGCACCGCAAGTCGCGCAACGAGCGGTGCCTTTGTGACGCGCGCGAATCGCGTCGCGCATCGCGCCTGTTTGCAGGAGCCTTTATGCGCGTACAGATATTTTGGCGACTTTGTTTTATACTATTTAAGGATAAAAACCTGGAAAAATCAATCAAATAATGTGAATCTTTTTCCGGGACTTCAGCTATCAAGAGAGTATCTTTGTAGGGATGTCATTTAATAAGCTGACATAAAGTTGTTGTATAAGGTATATTATCGTGAATACAATCTTTCTAAACCTAACGACTGAAAAAAATTGTACATAATAGCGTTTAGTACCTGAGTAATAATTCTGTAATCTTCAGAAAAAAAAAACATTATGTAGTTTTAGGTTTTCAGCTCGTGTGGCATCTCGAAAAGTATTTCATGTTTGTTTTGACATATTTTATTATGTTGTAACTAATAATAAAATGTCTCTCTCTCTCTCTCATTTACGTTTTCATCCAACTGTGAAATGCTATCTACATAATATTATATCTCTTGGTTTGCAATAAAAATTACTCAATTCACTACAGCTCTCATCTGTCTATTACGACATTCATTCATAATTTATATTTGAATAAAAAAACGCTATAAATAAAATTACGACTCAGATGGAGTGTCTACTTAGAATTTATGGCCATAAGACGCATCACATATTCACCTCAAACCGAACAGTTCCCACGAATATAAACCTTATTCCCTTGTGATATGATGCTAATAAAGTACACTTAGCACAGTCGTACGTCACATAATATAAATCCTCTTCGCCAATGCTGTGATATGGACACACGTATACTCATTGAGCTACTCACCTCGATAGGCATACGTAGTGACAATGGTTGCAGGCACGCGAACCATTGACGTGTCTCTTTGAATGGGTCGTAAAAATGTCTGTTTAAGTGAGCAATGAATGATGTTTTTGTAGATTTTGTTGCAAAAATATTCTCAGGCGATACGGTCGAGGCTACGCCTTTCACTTTCGATACAGCGATTACCTGTCACGTACCTACTCGTTTTTATGTCAGCTGTGTTTAAGACAATGGTTGTTCGGGGGTCAGAGTTCAACGAATCGTAACTATGAATATGGAAATGTTATTTATCAGTTATTGTTTTCGTTTTCTATGCTTAATATGATACTACTGAAAGGACGGGTCGGGTAGAGTTTTCAGACGTCCGATTTAAGCTGAACCGCGAACCTACCGTAGGCCACACATAAACGGTCATAAAAACAGGGTAAGCTAGCCTCTCGTTCCATTGAAACTCCGTAGATATTGCGGAAGGCCGGCCTAAGGCGCTACCTCGAAAATCGAAAATCCACGAAAACCTACTAAGCGAGCGAAAGTGATGGAATTACTTTTGAAACACAAAAAAAAGAGTGATGGCTATAGTGTGCGTGTGCTCAGAATAAAACGACGTATGTGCCAAAACGAATTTACTCCTTTTTTAACAAAATAAATGAAATAAATTTAAAACTACTTTGAGTAAACTTTGATATGATAATTCTCTATGTTTTAAAGTAACTTCCATTGAATAATTCCTAAGCGTTATGTCGTGATATCAAAAAAAGTAAAAAAAAATATACATAGATATAATTCCTATTTTGTTTGTGTTTTGTTTTCACTTCTGTCGGCACGCCCGGGATGCCACTGTTTTTTAAATATATGTCCTTAAGGTCAAAGTATTACCGGTGACATACCGTTTACTGTACCTATTAGGATTTATTTGTGTTCTGAACTGCAAAGAAAGTACAAGCCTAAAATATTTCAGTCAACTTCATTTATCTGTTGCAACATCCAACAGTCTAGTACCTACCTATATACCTACGCTTTGGAATGGGCAACTAGCTTCATATTTTCTGACTGACCGACTTCTTGACAATTCAAAAGTGCTTGTAAACGGTTTAATTGAAATAAATAGTTTGAGTTTGATACTTTTTTTTTTCTTTGTTTCCTGGGTGGAAAATCCTCATGGATGTTCGCCGCCCTGTCGCATGCGCGGCGCTGTCTGTCAGACTCTTACTGACTAAAAACCACACCGGTGTTCCTTTCTCACACTTGGACCGGGGATCATGGGAAGTTCGCCTTCCAAGATCCCAGGCTGGTGCCGGCTCGCATTTGCGGGAGGGAGTACCTAATATACCTACCCTAACTATGTATGACATCAATCTGCCTAGCGTTTTCCCGACTATGTTGGGGTCGGATTCCAGTCTAACCGGATGCAGCTGAATACTATATTTTACATGAAGCGACTGCCTATCTGACTTCTACAACGCAATTACTGGGTAATACGATACCCCTTGGTAAGACTGGTTGTCAGACTTTTGGGCTTCTGACGACCCGAAACGACGATCAAACACCCACAAATTACAGCCGGGACCAACTCCAACAGCTTATCGTGTTTTCCGAGGCACGGAGGGGTCTTCGTATGTAAAGATGGTCAGTCATCCACGGACTAACCGCGGGAAGCGCATCTTAACCGCTTAATCATCGCTAATGAGACACAATTGATTTTCTATTGCAATGGGCTGATAGCGTACTACGCCGGGATTGAGTGGTTAACCTGATCGAACGACCCGTGCGGCTATTATGACCAAGCCACAAAGCCCCACACACATTAAAATATCATTATGTCCAAATAAATGGATAATTTGCGTGACTAAATAAATGAGTTCTGCTAACGTGCGGAACTGCAAACCTTGAGGAGACTTGCTTGACCATAAAATCAAAGTCGCTTTATTAAAAAAAATAATATTTAACCTTTGTTTTTATTAAGGAGTATTAACAAAATGGCCCAGAAATTTTATTTTATTACTAGCTTCTGCCCGCGACTTCGTCCGCGTGAAATTTCTTGTTACTCCGACCCACCCCGTCGCATCGCATCGCCTGCCCGCGCTATTACTTCGTTTTTGTTTAGCGTTCTTTCTGACTTTTTTTCTTATTGCTCGGCTCCTAAAGGTCATAGCGTGATGTTAAATAGCCTATAGCCTTCCTCAAGAATTGGGTTATCAAATGCAAATAGAATTTTTTAATTCCGACTAGTATTTCCAGAGATTAGCGCGTTCAACCAA
Source organism: Luperina nickerlii (assembly GCA_963855955.1). Lineage (NCBI taxonomy): Eukaryota > Metazoa > Arthropoda > Insecta > Lepidoptera > Noctuidae > Luperina > Luperina nickerlii. The sequence continues at coordinate 18,443,443 of OY979678.1, forward strand.
ACAAACAAACTCTTCAGCTTTATAATATTATATAGATTTCCCATAATTACATTAAAAACAATCCATTTATTTAATTTCATCTGGAATTTCTCAGTAGTAGCCAGGAATCTGAAAGAAAGGGGAAGTAGGTCAAGTATAAGGAATTTTAAAATCTGTGTTGATACCATATGCACCTATAACTTCAACATTAATGATTTAACTAATATTAGGTAACAATATTTTGATTTAAAAGAGTGTCCGTAGAGTTTCTTGCCCGTTCGTCTCCATAGAAACATACTACGCTTTGGAATGGGCAATCTTTGTGACTTACCGACTCCTTGACAATTCAAAAGTGTCTGTTTATTTGAAATAAATGCTTTGAGTTTGAGTTTACCACTCTGACTAATATTAAAAACTTAACAACCATGGAAATTAGTACCACTTACAGTTACAAAATATTAAAGGTCAGTCGGTTGATAACAATAGGCGCACCCACTCTTACATGGGACGTAATACCTGGCGAATATGTGGGTGTACTATTATTAGGTGCACCTCTGACCGAACCTTTGGGAAACACAGGCGTGATTTTATATTATGTAAATATCTTTATCTAGACCCATGCTATAAATCCTCTATAAAGGTTACTGAAACAATTAGCTTATTGCCAACAATAGAACATCCAGTGTCATGGTAACCATAATATCATCCAAACGAGTGTTATAATGTTGTACCAAATTTCATTATGCAGCTCCTTTTCAAAAGAAGAACATTGTCATGCACGCGCGTTTCACTACCATAGCGCAATAATAAAAAAAAAAATTATAGGTTATTCGAATTCACGTCGTAGGTATCCCGCCATTTTTGTTCGATATTTGTATTGCAATTAATTACTTTGTTGTTTACGAAAATGAGTGATACAAGCCTTTATAACACGCCACCAGATATTTCTAATGCAGCAATAAATAATTCTCTTATTACCTATACATTGTTTGTTTGTATCAGATACTCAGCAATTAAACTTTCCATGCATTTACGTAGTTCTTACAACACTGTATAACACCCTCTGGTTTCAGAACCTTTTATAGAGGATTCATACCATGTGTGTAGATAATGTCTTGTATGCAACTGTACATAATTAGGTATTAAAACACTCATGTCATACTATTCACTATACATTCTGCTTCGCCTCGTGTGATAAACCCACATTCATGTTTTAATACCCCTTAATAAACAACAGTTGCATAAATAATTATAATCCCTTGCGAGGGTAGTGATAACCCTGCATTTATGAGTAGCAGATAGAAACCCGTTATTGATCACGCTATGATTACACGATTTATGTAATAGATGTACCTACATGTTAGTTTCCCATACGACTGGTCATGATCTATTGACAGGTCACGAAGAGTACGTGACAACATATTAATAAGCTACGCTTGCCGCGGTTGGTCTGTGGATGGGTGACCATCTTTACATACCGAGACCCCTCCGTGCCTCGGAAAGCACGTTAAGCCGTTGGTCCCGGCTGTCATTCGTGTATCTTTGACAGTCGTTACGGGTAGTCAGAAGCTCGAAAGTCTGACAATCGGTCTTACCAAGGGGTATCGTATTATCCAATAACTAACCTCCATGTAAAATACTGGTATGCATCTGGTTAGACTGGAAGCTGACCCCAAAATAGTTGGGATAAGCCTAGGCAGATGAGGACATGTGTGCAACAGGATTTTCCTGCATTGCGAGAGTTTTTACACTATTCATGTAAGACCAAAATATGCTCAGATACTCAAAAGTGCCATTGCATAACTTTGCAAGGTGAATCTAAGTAAATTTTCAGATCTAATGAAATCACGTTCTTTTTACTGTCACTTGAGTGTCGTCTTTTTTAAGAAGCCATTCCATAGGCAAACTTTTTTCCGACTTTTTATATAATGCAACATAGCATAAATACCTACAAAAACTGGATTAGTTTTCTCTGGTCTGTCTGTCAGTCTGGATACTTCCATATTCATGTATACTTTTTATGTGTATCCTAGTAATCATTATAAGTGTGATAGTAAATGTGTCTGTCTGTCTTTTACCTTTGTCATGCATCAACGGCTGATCGGATTTCGATGACGTTTAGAACACAGATATTGACTAAGACCTGGGTAGGGCTGATATTAGTACGTCCGTAGTTCGTTCCTGTGGGATAATTTCCGACCTACACTCGAGCGAAGCCGCGGTCAAAAATATACTATAACCTAACCAAAGAAAAAAGTTATCACCTTGAATTTAAAAGTAAAAAGAATTGTCTCTAGTTTTTAGAGCACTTACAGACAGACTGGTCTCTAGACCATTTTATGATAATTGTGTGACAATTTATCACTTGCTTCATAATAAAAATCAAACTATCAAAACTATCCACATTATAATTCGACCCCAACGTTTCTGCTGACTCCGCACCAAATTATCGTGTCGTTAATTAGAACTCCTCACGGTTGTTAGCAGCCAGTGAAGCGACAACCGTTGTCAGTTGAACCGGTTGATTGATGAGGGCCGGTCAATCGATGACACCGAACTAACGGCTCTTTTAGTTATGTCTAAAGCTTTGTTCGCACTGGGCTGCAGATTGCGAAATTCGATATGGCGACGAGTATTTGTCATGAGTGTGGTCATGGTTTTAGATAGTGATGATGTTTTGGTGATGCAATATTTCTCAAGTTGTAATGTTCATCGATCAATATCTACTCGTATGTCCTTAATCGGAGCAATAAGCGTTCAGCAAGAATCGCTACGGAGCAGTGATGGCCTAAGGGTAACGGCCGCGACTTACTAATTCGAACCCAAAGAGACACTTTATGTATTTAATTTCATAACAATTGGCATTTTTGTTTTTGTTTGATTGTTGTTGTTTTCACATTTTGTTGTCATATTGCCAGTGTCGCGGGGGCATTACGGATTGATTTGTATTGTCAATGTCAATTAATATTGGGTGTTGTCTTTAGCGCCTGGCCCTGACATCAAGCAATGGACAAAATTGTCAACATTTTTAAGCTTGAGTATACGAGGCTTTTGACTACGTTGTGTGTGTATATTTTATGTCATTTTTTAATTTTTTATTTTGCAATTTGCGTATTCGTTTGTGCAGAATAACAATTTTTCTTTCTTTTAACCACTGAACCTAAAATTCGAAGGCATGTGACATCTACCAACCCGCACTAGGCCCACGTGGTGGAATACGGCCCACTCGCTCCCACAGAGAGGAGACCTGTATCCTAGTAGTGAGAACATTATAAGCTGATTATGCAAAGAATTGCCACTACATTACTGCCTTGCGTTGCCTGCTTCAACAGATTTTTGGGAATTGAGATTCTAGGGAAAAGTCGACATGCTTTTTCCATTATTTTTGTTTTTGATAGAGAATACTTTGATCAATACTTTGTCAACACAAAACAATATCTCGGGACCTGGCACATCTCCATCGCGAAATTAATGGTGGGAAACCGCTTGAAGGGTTCCGCTAAGAAAAATTACTATAATATGTCGCGATTCGGGTAGCGGAACATCACGAGAGTTAGTTGAATTGTAGCGATCGGAGCAAAATGTCGTTTCCGATTTAAAGACGTAGAATCATAATCAAATCTCTGCGTTATTATAGTCAGTTTCGCATTTGTTTCGCTTGTCGTACAACGGACAAGTCATGGCGGAACTTCTGCGGTTTCGCTGCTATGTTTTTGCGGCGGAGATGTGATACCCGCCCTAAACACAAATTCCTAATTTAATATTTAATTAAACATTCAAGAGGTTTTAGTTGAAACAATATTATATCGTTTTAAAACGTCGGGTAGCAGCTTGTTCCGTGAAAAAGGAGTAAATTGAAGAAGATTTTTTGAGCATCAATATAACAAACCATACATTTATGTTTTTGTAGGTGGATTGCTGCTGTTGGCCAGTTTGGCCAGCTTTATCTAAAGCAATATTGTATAGAGAAAAGATTTGATTTTTTGTATGTTTTTTTTGTTAAACTTTTACGCTAAAACGGCTGCCCGAATTTGGTTGAAATTTGGCACATAGTCAGATTATGACCTGGATTAAAACATAGAATATTTTTCATCCCGATATTCCCACAGGATCGAGACACAAAAAAAACAATTTTGAAATTTTTTGTCTGTGTGTTTGTTCCGACTAATCTCCAAAACGGCTGGACCGATTTTGACTTTCGCTGGCAGATAGCTGATGTTATAAAGAGTAACATAGGCTACTTTCAGTCCCGGTACGATGATATCGTGGGATAATCCCGACATTTTTGTGGGCGAAGTCGCGTGCAGCAGCTGGTGTTAAATAAAAATAAACTGTTACTTTTAGGGAAAATTGTATAACAATATTATTAGCACAAAGGAAACTTTCCTATAACTGACCATTCCTAATAATATAACACCGACATTATACCTTAATATATTAGCCGTATAACTCCTTATCCTTATAATAGAAAACTGGTAACGTACGGTGGTGCACCACGGTTCGCAAAACGCGCCAGTAAAAATAAATTGAATCCGTTTATAAGGCGACGGCCTCGAAACTGTTTGGAGGCGTGAGGGGGCGAATGATCGTGAAATCGGAAAATGATGAGATACATAGCTTAGCGAGTAAATTCGCATATACGAAAAACAAGAAAAAAAAATACGTCTAATCCAATTTCATTTCGCTGAAGCGACTTTGAAGATTTTTTTCACACGGCAACATTAAATCTATTTGGTCCTTCTGAAATTACTGGAATCCTAATAAATATGGAAGGACCAAATAATATTCAAATGCTGTAACAAAGATAGATGGAATACTCTTTAAAATTACAGATTATGAATATAGAAATTTTACAAGGGGTTGGGCGGCCTTATCGCCAAAAGCGGTCATTCAGAGACAACCTTTGAATGGATTAATGTAGAAGGAGAGACAATGCTGCAGGCTGTATATGTAACAGTATCAAGTATAGACAGTACAGTATCTTAGTAGGTAGGTATTTGTATTTTGTGTTACATGAACTGTTGCCAAATTTATTATGTTATTCTCTATCAAAATGTTTAACTAAGAATAGTTTAAAATTAGTCGGTTAAAAATTATGCGGTCTAACTTTAAGTTCATACTAAAAATAATAACATCTAAATGGCGTTAGGCACGTCTGAAGCTACTAATTTGCGGGTACCTTGAACCGTGTATAAGTCTTATTGTAACAATATAATGTAAGTTCTATGAATGCAGAATGACACCTTATAACCATTTGGTTTTCGAAAAAAATGCAACAGGAACAAATCCAATAAAATATCTTGCGGTATTTTTATCCGTGACTAGCTTCTGCCCGCGACTTCGTCTGCATGAAATTTCTTGTTACTCCGACCCACCCCGTCGCATCGCATCGCCTGCCCGCGCTATTACCTACTTCATTTTTGCTTAGCGTTCTTTCTGACTTTTTTTCTTTTTGCTCGGCTCCTAAAGGTTATAGCGTGATGTTAAATAGCCTATAGCCTTCCTCAAGAATTGGGCTATCAAATGCAAAAAGAATTTTTCAAATCCGACTAGTAGTTCCAGAGATTAACGCGTTCAACCAAACAAACAAACTCTTCAGCTTTATAATATTATATAGTATAGAAGTATAGACAAGTATAAAATGGTGTACAAGTTTGTCAAGTCCCTTTCCTAGGCCGTGGCCTCGACTCGTCAAAAGCAATCCACAGAAGCATATTTACTTTTCATCCACAACGTCCTCGCTGCATTCACTTAATTCATATTCTGCCATATGCATATGCATACGAGTTAAATATTAAAGACCTTTTTCCAGACCAAGGTCTGAGTGTACATAATGATATTTAAATATATGAAGACGCTGACTTAGGTATTGCATAAATTCGCTACGTATTTTTAATTCATGCGTTTTCAAAGAGAGGGTTATTACGACCTGAGGCCCCTGACCTCGAAATCTAAATGATATATGAAGCGCCGAAACTTATTATTAGTTTATTTTATGCGTTCCAACTTGTAGAGGTTAATTATTCAATTTGTTTAAGCTTCGAAGTTAAATAAGTACTTTCCAACTTGGGTGACATGCGAGGATTTTGGAATTTTGCGAGATCGTTTTTGCGTAATGAATTATACGAATTAATCGTATTAAAACTACATGATTCATTGACTTGTTTGATTAGGTTCTTGATCATTTTAAGTTCTTTATATTTTATCGCGTGTCACGCCTGTTTGAAGGAGCCTTAATACATACTGTTCGGTATAAGTAGGTATATAAAAATAACCTATGTGTCTTAGATACATTTAAAATTCAAAGCTTTTATTTTCATCTCGGTCTAATACATACAGATAAAACCCAATTTAGCTAGAGTAACCTTTACGCCTTCAACACAAATCAATATTACCAACCAAAATGTATTTGAATATCCCTACTTTATGTCAGTCTTAAAGTAGAACTTTGAACGAATACCATTGTTGGTCCTTGTAGGGGAAAAATCTTGATTTATACCCGAATCTGGATGGCATTTGGTAATAGGTCACCTTTAAGATCCCACCCACAGGGAAACCACAGACGCCCACATTGCTTACATATTGTAATATGCATGTGGGTGAAGATCCTTTTAGCTTGGACGTAGGGTTCTATTTGCAGTAAGGTCCCGTACGCAAAATACGTGCATTGACGTGGAGTTGCGGACACCAGCCCGTATTACCTACCTATTACCTAAGGTCACGTGAAATGTGTTCTTGTCTAACCACATTTTGAGGTTATACTCAAAAGTGACTGCTTTCCTATTTACAATGCTGAAATATTTTCATCGTATTTAAATTTTCGGTGTACTACCATATTCAGATTATATTAAGAGCGATTCTCTCCGATAACGCACGGATTAACAGCTATTATAAAACAAACAACAGACATGCACTGGTCCGTTCCCTGTCATTGAAAGAGAAGGCCTGTATCCATTGGGGAACATTATGGGCTGATTATATTTATATGTATAGAATGAAGTGAACAAGTAGCCTATGAAAGCGTTCAGTTCTTACAAAATAAACGCTCTAAATATACCTCTAGACGAGGTTTGCAGACAAATCAAACGGTGAAAGCATCATTTGATTAAGCAAGTTGGCTACAAACCGACCGAATTCCGAAGAGAATCTGCAAAACAGATGCGACCTAGAACACAAATTCTGCCATTGCCCCAATTCCATGCATTACCGCCAGATTCTTTTATTACCTAACAAGATTGTAAAGTGAAATGAAGATTATCCACTTACACAATATATCCGGTCACCGGTTGCGTAATAAAGTTACTGGCACACTAGTCGATGAATCATCCCGGTTTATAGCCGGACCGTCATAAACATAGCCTCCTTTATAGTGGAGCGAATACGGCCGCCCGGCTAATGTCCAACGTGTTTGGCAGTGCATCATATTTTAGTAGTATTATGATGTAAGATTAGAGGACTTAGATATTACACGTATGCTTACTCTTGGAATTTACAGGGGTTTTGCTGTGAGGACACTACCTTGTGCTACTTGAGATTTAAGCTTACCTTGTTTCCTGAAAGCCTTTCTCATTTAATCTCCGGTCAAATATCATATAAAGCAGCGTAGCAACCAATAATTTAAAATGTTTGATAATTTATCTAGACAGACGTTCTACTTACAGTTTCACTAGATTTTCGCGCTGAGTAACATTATTATTCACGGTTTAAGTTGCCAAGTAATAATCTAATCGTACTTACGAAACTTCTTTTGAACATAATCTTCGATACCTACTGAAAAGAGGGTCTTCTTTTCAGTAGGTATCGAAGATTATGTATAAAAAGGTAGAAATTTAAGAATGTTGTGTGAAATAAGCAACAAAAGATCTAACATTAACATGGAAAAATGTCAATCGTCTAAATTTTTGCCAATGTGAAACACAATTATATTAGGATGTTATAACATATAATATACATAATTTAAGTAAGTGAATACACGGACAAACGGAAGCAATAAAACGAAAATATTGTGCTTCATACCTTACAATGTTCAGTGCCAACAATAGATAGAAACGAACTCTAAATTGTATGCTGCAAGGTTCAAATTCCAGTGCAAATATCTCCCTACACGACATAAACTTTGATATTGCTGAATACAGTATATCCATATCAAAGGTCTATTCGTCAAAATTAACGTTTCCTTCAAATGGTTCACAAATGTAAGGACGCAAATAAAAATGTCTTACAAGCGTTAAAAGGCGTCGAGAAATTTCAGCGATGCCGTCAAGAAATCCAACTTAAATTACATTGGATCCGACTCGAAGGACTAGATTGAAAGGGTTTATCTTTGCTGCCATATATTAGCTTTACTCAGGCCTAGGTAATAGGATCGTACGTAGTTTATGATGTGTCTATCTTTAGGTTATTCTGTGTCAAAGAGAGCTGAATCTAGAGTAATAAAATGGAAAATAATAACGTGGTACTCGCTAACTGTAATATTGGCATAGTGTGTCTTAGCATAACAAAGGGATTGTACCGGGTGGGTAGAACTCTGATAACGTCGTACGGTGAAAATTGGACATCTAGTTTCGAGCCAGTCACTATGTTCCTGTCAACCCAAATTCCTCACATTGTAGATAGATAAAGTAGTTTGGGGTATACTAAGGATTGAACGACCAGTTTTAGAAGGACCAAAAATGTTCTCGTGGATCACTGCGACACTAAAAACGGGATCGTAGTCGGTCGTTGATAAATAACTAAGTTCAATCACTTGACGAATCGCTGACTGACTCCTTAATATATTTAAAAGTATTCCTTACATGTGTTTTTTTTTGTTGTTGCCCTTTCCTTTTCGCTTTAATTTCTCTACCTGTTGCCGACTCTCGTTTATTTTCTTCCATGTATCAAAAAATCGAAATATCTCGTTTTTATGACAATAAAGCATTTCGACTTTCCTCATAACAACAGCGCTTTGTAAACACACTATAGTAATCTAAACGAAATAGTTAATATTTTTAATTGAGAAAATGTTACTATTTAGGTACACTAGATACTAAATTAAATGACTAACTAACTTACTATATACAAAAACAAAGGACACTTAGGCGTCGAAGTACTCGTCCGCATCGCTGTCATCCGGAAACATGCCCACAGAGTGGCAGCATTGCCGCTTTGAATGGCAAATGCTAATTCTTTGGCCAAAGAACGACCCAGCCCTCTGGTCAAAAATGAACATCATATTTCAACGGATATTGACGTCTTAATTGATCCCAGGTCATGTTCCATTTCTTATTGTTTGTGTACAGACGCCACGCATATCAAGCTATCAAATTTTCCCAATCAACTTTGAGCTTTATGCTTTGGCGATAAAGTTGAAGATCTATTAAAGAAATTTGACAGATCGTAGTAGCTTGATGTACTGGCGTCTGTTCCATTGATTAAGAAACTGCTACGTATTAATGTTGGTCCTTTTGTTCCTAAGTGAATTTTAATTTGGTCTTTTTTATTTGCTATATGGATTTTATTCCAGACATTAGTAAGGCGGGGCTTGTGGCTAAGTTATAATAGCCGCACGGGTCGATTGATCAGGTTAAGCTACGCTTGCCGCGTTTGATCCAGGGATGGGTGACATCACGCTATGACCTTTAGGAGCCGAGCAAAAAGAAAAAAAGTCAGAACGAACGCTAAGCAAAAACGAAGTAATAGCGCGGGCAGGCGATGCGATGCGACTGGGTGGGTCGGAGTAACAAGAAATTTCACGCGGACGAAGTCGCGGGCAGAAGCTAGTATTATTACAAATTCGAAAGTAACTTTGTCCGTATTTTACACCTAAACCACTGAAGGAAAAGAACTACTGGTAAGGAGATAGATGGCATCCTGGAGAAGGACATAGGCTACTTTTGGTCCCGGTAGCTCGTTTCCGAGGAATAATTTCAAACATCTGCGCGGGCGAAGCCGCGGGCAGAAGCGAATTAAATTAATAAGAAAATCCCACTAATTACGTCACATGTCAAAAACATGTATGGCGTTCATAAACTGGTACTGTTCCTGTGACTTGAATTTTGGGATGCATGAAGAAGCCTCCACGTGTAGCGCAAATTGTTCCGCCAGTTACTCAACTGAACCAAGCGCACGGCGCATCCTGGATAGTCACACCTAAAACCTTATTTGACTGGCCAATTCTTCCCTTGCTGTGGTAGGGCTAACGCCGGCCTGGTTTGTGACCACCCTCCCAACGGAGTCCGGCGTCAATCAAGCAACCTGCTGTGTTTCATCGATGCGTGGAAGTTCCAGTGCTTTAGGCATCTTCTGGGTACCAACGCTCGTTCCGTCATAGTCCTCATCCATCGCTTTCCATCAGGCGTGATCGAACTCAAGAGCAGGCCAAGTCAGTAATAAAAAAAAATAAAAAAAGAATTCCATGTTTTATGAATGAGGCAAGTGCGTATCAAAAGTGTTACATCCCAATCTCGACTCTCAATTGCCAAACCCACCATCCGCGGTCCACACCCACCACTATTATTGTTATCACACATGAATCACGCGCAAACTGTTTTCCATCTCATTGTTTCCATAATATGTAAATCTAGGGGTGGATCGAGCTCGCGCTAACATAATATATCCTACTTCTGAGCTCTCTGACTCCGTCCCTTATTTCATTTGGTTTCGGTAGATGTAATAATATTATATTTGATGTTCATGACAAAATCTGCTGGTTATCGTAGCATGCAAATTGTAAAAGAGTGGGGTAAGGGTTTCCTTATGAAGTTGTGAAGGGGCAATATACAATATTTTTTTTTATTTGATAGGGTAAACAGGCCACCGAATCACTTGATGGGATAGATGATCGCAAATTGCAATTGGTATCCTGATGTGTTTTCAACCTGTAAGAAGATGAAATATCACAAGATTTTGTTCTTGTTAATCGCAACCTGCGTGCGTGTATGACCAGCGGGGTAATTGCGTAACACACATAAAATTACAATTGATCACAATGGGTTTCATTTCGATAGTTCACCAATATTTATTGCGTTATTTACGTTGTTGAGCAGACGAATTTTTCAAACCAATGAAGCAATAGATTAGTAATATCCTTCAAAACTCTCTGATTCTGATTGAAAGTTTGTTATGCAATTGGGGGCTGCCATGTATGAACGTAAACGAAGCAAAAGATGTTTGTAAGTATCTTCGCAGGTTGCGCTCTGTTGTTTCTGTCTACCGCCTTGGGAACAGGGCGTGAGTTTGTAAATTATCAGATGTCGCAGCTGGTCCTCAGAAAGTGACGACGTATGGAAGTAAAACACATTTGCAGAATTTATTATTAACGTGGGCCCTTTCTCTTGGAGTGTTGAAATATGTAGATAATTTAGCAAAATAAATTCTTGTTACCGTCTAAGTTCAGTCGACTTCTACTCAAGTTTGTTGTGTGAATAGAGATAAATAAACAATGAGGCGAAACATGTCGCACGCTGGGTACAGATAACTACTTAGATTCTTTATACTCTAGGCGTGACTACGAGTCTTCATTAATTTAATGGCTATTGCAGCATTTTCTTCGTGGATTATTTTTGGGCCTTCTACATATACGCTGCGGCCTTTACTTTTTCTTTGAATTTAGAGATGTTTACTATAAAATACTGTTTTATTGAACTTTTTATTTTGAAATAGACACAAAATAGTTCTCTTACTTTGCATAAATACATTTTTTTTTCACATTCTAAGCATACTTATGGAATGTAAGATGAATCTTACATTCCATGAAGAACAAGCAGAATTCTGAGGTTCATCACAGCATTCTGTGTGCTAAAATAAAAAAAAAACACTGGCACTCCGGTAGTGCCGACAGAAGTGAAAACTTGAACAATTACGAGTGTATTTTGTGAATCGTCTTATAAACAAAACACGCGTGTTAAGGTGTGTTCCTTATTTTATAGGGTTTTTTGCAAATCAGGTATGATGACCAAAGTGACTGGTTTATTCTTCTCGTGAAAGGAATTTATTCAGATTTACAAATAAGCACACAGGATAGACTTCAGTTCGTGGTGTTGGTCGCGGCAGTGGTAAGAGAAGCAAGCCGCTCGCATAGAGCTCGTCGTCAGTTATATATCCGTGGTTCAGCGCCATCTCGTCGTTGTTGGATGAACTACGTAGTTAGTACGCGAGGCCCTCGTAGTTCTTCCCGATGTGCATAGATGGCGCTGTCCTCAACAACGCGCGTCTTACGTTTTACGTCTTACGAATTTTCGATCAGGGTCACGTGACCTGACGCGAATTTAGAAGTTTTTACCCATTCCAAAAAAAGTACACAGCGCCGCTAAAGAAGTTTTCACTTCAAAAAAAATATTTCTCATTAAGTGAAATTTGTAGTAAATTTCTTTTGAGTAAATATTCTTTAACCACAAAAATGTGTGGCAAATTATTCAAACATTTGTAACAGCTTGTCGGCGTGTTTCATGTTTGTACGCATTAAGTCACTCGGTATTTGAATAGTCATAAGTTAACTCACCGAAAATACTCGAAGCTTGTGTATTTGTAGTCTAAATACGTGAAAATGGTGGATGCCAAGCTTCACAGCTTGGCTCATCGCCGCAAGGTTGCCTGCTTGTCGGTCTTCTACAGATTGTACTTCAGTGAGTGTGCCCAAGAACTCCACGACCTCATTCCACAGGCCCCCTTCTACCTTCGGACATCCAGACGCACTGCAAGTTACCATCCCTACCTAGTTGCTATTCCACCAATTCGCACTAAGCGTTTTCAAATGTCCTTTATAATGCGCACAGCAAAAGAGTGGAACTCTCTACCTGCGTTTGTGTTTCCGAGTGCATACAACCCGAATCTCTTCAAAGTAAGAGTGAACAGGCTTCTTCTGGGTGAGCTCACTCCATCGTAGACTCTGTCTCTGTCATCTCTGACCTAGACTGGAGTCAAGAGCAAACCCATTTCAAATAAAAAAAAAAATATGAAAATCCTTCTTAGTGACTATCTAAAGGTTAAAGGAATCACGCAAATCAATATATATAATATATCAGCATATAGTTAGAAGGTTTCCTCAGTAGTCGTATTTGGCTTTTATAAGTACTATTTTTCCTGGTCGACAAGTCGTTTTTCTGACGAAATATTTTATATACTTTACTGTACAATGAAAAAACAAGCTGTAAAGATTAAGGAAGCAGATAGTTATGTAGGTATGAACGATAGGTATTATTATGACAAAAGGGAATCTATTTCGAGACAAACCTTTGTATTGACACCAAGATAAAAGAGACATTCCATTCTTCAAACCTACCTTTAATATGAAATAACAACGTCTAGGTCAATCCTCGACAGTATATTATGATTCCCAGTTTTATTTATTTGTATCACAAACACAATTGCTTTCACAAGTCGAGGAAACAAGTGCTATTGACTCAGGTGATGTTTCCTATAAGGAAAGAACAAAGGTTTTCATAGAGAAATATTGAGGCATCTATTATTTAGATAAATAAAGTACGGACGTGTTTATGTATCTTTGTATTGCTTATGCTTCGAGGAAAAAATCAAATCGAATTGAAAATTGTTTTTATACATTTTATCGAAGAAAAACATCTAGAGGAATCCTAAACTACTCCGTGAAATTTTGGTCCTATTGTCCTACGGTAGGACCCCGCATCGTATTCGGAATATTTTTTATTAGATACGTCGACCTTCGATTTAACTCCAATACAACATCTAAAAACCTGAATGGCTCGTGGCTTAGTACACCCGTACGCGTCGATCGATCAGTTTAAGCTATGTTTGTCGCAGTTGTCCTGTGGATAGGTGACCATCTTTACATAACCCTCTATAACTAGGAAAGCACGATAAGTCATTGATCCCGGCTGTTATTCATGGATCTTTGTCAAAAACCCGAAAGTTTGATAACCACTCTTACCATGGAATTACCCAGTAGAAGGGTTGTGGAGATCGGCAGTCGCTCCATGTAAAATACTGATCTGCATCCGATTAGATTGAACGCCGACCCCAACATAGATGGATGGTGATGACAACATCTAAAAACTTTTGCCATACCTTGTTTATGAATAAAAACTATCTCCAGAAAATACAAAGGAAATAATAATGAGGAAAACGAGAGCAAACCGATGAATAGAAATCGGAGCACATATGACTTTGTTGTTTTAACCATTGTCATCGCAAAAACAGAGTTTATCTTTGAGCTCAGTAGTAATGTTCCGATGTTTTGTTAACAATACCTTTTACTTTTTCGCTTTTATTGAATTACATGACTTTATTTCGTGTCTTTCTTCTTTCTATTTATCAGGTTGAGCTACTAGAGAGAGAGATTTATCAGGTAGAGTTACTATGGGTCATGCAGTACCTAAGGGTTGTAGGCAGTTAGTAAGTTTGGTAACATGGCCGAAAGACCAGCGTGTGTAGGACTTGCAGTATCGTCAGAGTCATCCGCTCTAAACATCCAGAAACATGACAGATAGATTATCTACCGGGACTTATAACGGTCTGTGGATTGTACTGATTATGTTATGCTCACACACATGTCTCGCTGGTGGTGGCGTGTGTGTTGGATCATTAAGTTCCCTGCAAAATGGTTGATCTGAATGTTGTTGATCTATACGTCATGTTTGTGAACGGGCGCCGTCAGTAGGGACTGGTCATCTCTTAGCCGCCACGGCTTATTTTAATTTTTGATTTGTTTTTATCTTTTTTAGTACGGACGCTTCGTGCACGGCTTCCTATATCGTTCTCACATGTATAATTTCAACATTAATGATGTATCCCGTGGAGTTTCTTGCCCGTTCTTCTCCATAGGTACCTACTGCGCTTTGAAATGGGGAACTAACTAGCTTTATCTTTCTGACTGACCGACCCCTTCACAATTCAAAATTGCCCTTAATCGGTTTATTTTAAATAAATGGTTTGAGTTTGGAGTTAAGGCTCCTACAAACAGGCGCGACACGCGATATAATCGCGCGCGACACAAAGGCACCGCTTGTTGCGCGATATGCGGTGCCTTTGTGTCGCGCGTAATTTTATCGCGTGTCGCGCCAGTTTGAATGATCCTTTATACGGTCCCCCACGCGTGGCAGTGTTTTATTGTATGAAAATAGGCCTACGACTTCTAAAGATATCTGCAGGCAGGGTGTTATTTTATTGCTATTAAGATAAAATCTGGACGTCCAAAATCGCCTTGTGTTATTTACTGATCTTCTGTCGTATGAATGTGGACAAAGCAAAAAAGTACAAAGCGTCTTGTAGATTTTCTACAGAAATGCGTCAATTTCCATTGAAGTAGAGGGAAACCAAGTACGTGCATCAAACATGCCTAACTTACCTGGTCTACTAGTTATGAATATCTTACGACTAACTTATCTTCAACAGCAATTTACGCTAACCTTGCATTATTAAAAGCACAAATAAGATTTAAATTATCAAGTCTACTTTCAAAATTTGTCCCACAAAATAGAGTAAATAATTATCAAACATTATGCCTCGTAATAAGCAAATGAGACACATTGCATCACGAATGTTAACGAGGCGACGTAGAAAGTGTTTCGTGTTAGAACGTCACACATCGTTCACATGTCTTTTAGGGTTGTTCACATTTAGACGCCAAGATTCTCAAGGTGCTGCGATATGAGGAAGAATGCTATAGAATTATGATGCAGTAATAAATAATAGTTTTATGATAATACGGATAAAATTTGTTTGTTTTGTTTAAGTGTGTCAATGGAATGTTATCATAATGGAACGTGGAAAGTGTGTCATGTTAAAACATAACGGAGCGTATGCAATACATCGTATAAATGCAATCAATCCGCATATGTACGATCGGTTTGCGAGAAATGAGGCTACAACAAAAAAAAACCGGTCAAGTGTCAAGTCAGACTTGCGCACCGAGGGTTCCGTACTAATTTGTTTATCTAATAGGTATGTAACTACTTATTTACAGTTTTCGGATTTTTTTGCTTTACTTACTTGTGCTACATGACGTTGCTTCTTGACAAATTTCGTGACTTTAGGTCAACGGGAAGTACCCTATAAATTTTGATTTCCTAGAGAGTGTCGAAATATACGTTTTTTTGCGGCATAAACGGCCGTATCTTTTTTTCTTAGAAGTTTGATTTTTTCACATCTTTATGGGACTGTAGACCTGAGCATATGGTTTCAACTCGATACCTCTACGTATTCCCAAGATAAAGGGTCTTGACAGACAGACGGACGAACAAAAAAGTGATCCTACAAGGGTTCCGTTTTTTCCTTTTGAGATACGGAACTTAAAAAAAACATACTATCTTAGAATGCGTTGACGCCCGTTGTACGGCTTGTGCAATTTTTAAAGTTGGATTTTTATAAATCAGTTTCATTGACAAAATTAAAACTCAAATACCCAGAAAACACGAAACAAAATCAAACAGAACGTATTAAACTAAAATAAAGTGAAAACATATTTCACTCACGTATCGTATGAGCTTAACGTGCAAATGTGTTGAGTCCCTAACTCGACGTGGTACTCGAATACACGATACTGATGACGTGCAATTAAAATTTCATTGTCACTGCAGAACAATATTATGTAATATTCATGCTTGTATGTGGTATGTGGTATAATAACCTACTAGGCTTTATATGGATTGTAGATAATAGTACATATTGAGTATTTGCCATTGCTATTGTCTACAATGGTCGGTGCAAAAAATAAACCACCTTGAACTTCGACTAGCAAAAGGTATCAAAAGGCAGATGTGAGTGGAAACGTGAAAAAAAATCTGACAACCAGTCTTACCAAGGGATATCGTATTACCCAGTAACTGGGTTGTGGAACTGAAAACTCAAACTCAAAGCATTTATTTCAATTAAACCATTTATACGTATTATTATTGTATTTTTGTTATTGTAAAATCTTACGTAAAAAAAAAAACTGAGACCAATATTTCACTGTCATTTCTCTGGGCTATTAATCCCTGTTCAACTTTACAGGCACTTATAAAACGCTCTACCATCATTATAATAGTAAAAACAGCAAACGCGAAAAACATTTTATTTGTGCAATTGCACGTAAAGCTCTCCATCCAGACAGGCTCTATGGCACTTGTCTCTAATTGCAGCCAAGCCAGTGGCCTACAAACCTTATAGTAACCTATTTCCCCCCCCCCCTGTTGACTTTAAAGGGGGAGAAAATGGAAGGTACATTATTTAATAATCCCAGAGAGGAAGTCTACTGCTGCTGGGTCGCTACTATTTATTTTTGACTGGGTTTCTGTGTTTATTTGTAACATAAACTACTAACATCATGCCTGTTTTTCCTAAAACGTTACGCAGAGGTGTACCTACAATGCGTGCCACGAATGATGAGACTTGACACACCACGTGATTTGACTTGCGCAGTACACGATTTTAGGTATCTTTAGCGGTATGAGGTCTGAGTGCGGGACGGGACCGGACGTCATAGGGGCGGCGGAAAGAGGCGGGGGAGGCGGGGTCAAGTCTCATCTTTCGTGGCACGCATTGTACAGTACACCCAAATTTTAAATGTTATGTTTATGTCCCATTTAATCCGGGCTGCAACTGAAAAATTCCCGACGGAAAAACCAATAACACTTTGCCCGATAACGTATATACGATAACTCTGGTAACGAATCCAGGACCTCAGGACTAAGCAGTTGCGCTTGCGACCACTAGAACAACGAGGTTTTTAAGTTAATTTCTCAAGGCGGAAAAGGTCGTGTTGGGTTTTTCGATTAGGAATATCTCAATAGCAGCCTGAAGTGGATTTGTGAGATGAATGGAAATTATTGCGATTAACTGATCTCACTTAATAATATACGGGACTTAGAAATTACTAGCGAAATATGTGTCCATAATAAACTATATTACAAAAAATCAAATTGAATACTTAGTATTTCAAAGGCCTCCCGCAAGGCGGTCCGACGACTTTGTAAAGGCCGCAGGAATCCGTTGGATGCGAGAAGCACAGAACCGGTCGAAGTGGAGGTGCTTGGGCTCCCCCAAGCACCTCCACCTCCACGCTGAAAGACGTCCACTGCTGGACATAGGCCTCCGCCTATGTCCAGCAGTGGACTTCTTTCAGCGGATGATGATGATGATGATGAGTATTTCAATGAGACTTAACCTGGTTGAGACAGCTCGTGTAGCTAAATGTATATATAGCAAAGATTGAATCAATACAAAGTTATCCCTATTGAAATGCGGATACCATAGAGTTTCCTTTCCAAATCAGTAACTAAACGTGATTCCTATCAGCGTAGCTTCTAAAGTATATAACGATTATACTTTACTTTTACATACTTTAAGACTAGACAACGATTCGCACAATCGTGCTCTTGACGATCTTTTATCTCAGCGAGCAATCTTTGAATGTCATTTGGGACTGCGATTTAAACTTAAAGGGATTATATCATTAGATCTAAACTTTCTTTCAAACTTCTCTCCTTAAAAAACATTGAACAGAATTGGTTCAATCACAAGTAGAAGTGATTTATTGGACATAAAACATTTTTCCGGACTGTATCTTGGATGGAATTTTTTTAATTGACCCTAATAATCTATGCTTACTAGGTGCTTGGACATCTACCTCTGTTTAAAAAAAAACTAATGAAAATTGGTAATGGAATACAAAAACAAACGGTAACGTCGTTAAGTAATGGACCAAATAATACAAAAGTAATTAAGAAACAAGAAGCAAATGGCAATAAAATTTCCCAAGACCCCACCAAAAGCCCATTTGCTACATAAACGCAGAGTTTACTCGATCATTACTTATAAAAGACCATAACATTTTTCTCATACCACGCAGATGTGAGTGGAGCGTCTTGTAAGTGATCCGAGAGCCGAAACTTTTGCAACGATAACAACTTCTCGATATCTTGGCCTGCTTCCTAACTTTGGGAATTACGATTATGGTACTGCTGTGTAACTCAAACTGTAATTACAGAGATAACTCCGCCACTGCTTATACAGTCGCCCGTATACTTTATTTCCTTGTTGGGGATTGGTGGGAATTTAGGTAGGTATTATTTACCTGATTAGCTCGTCTTTTTGCTACTGCATAATAGGAAAATAAGATTAAATACCTTATCTTATCCTTATACCGTATATTATCTTATAAATACATTATATTTTCTGCTC
This sequence comes from Luperina nickerlii, assembly GCA_963855955.1. NCBI lineage: Eukaryota > Metazoa > Arthropoda > Insecta > Lepidoptera > Noctuidae > Luperina > Luperina nickerlii. The sequence continues at coordinate 18,462,538 of OY979678.1, forward strand.
TGGTGATCTTACTCTGTGTTTGGCCTTATAATAATGATAATCATTTATTTTATTTCAGATTCATCCTAAGACACCATATTTGTTAGTTATAATAAAAGTGTTATAATAAAAACCTAAAGACTTAAATCTATGGATCAGGTGAACCCTGTCGTAATTTAAGACCATTAGTGCTGTCCTATGGTGTTATATTCAAAACAAAAAACAATGACCTATCTTCTATCAAAGAGCCGATTTTGGATCCCTTGAATGTTTACCCCAATTTTATCCCAAAAGTGTTTTATCTTGCAGTCGCAAACATTTTAAGCCAGCTGCTTTAATTTGTCTCTTATTTTTTTTGGTTACAGAAAATGAAGCTTCTATGGTGCTGCCTTTTTGCAGCCTTGGCAGCAGTCTCCAATGCTGCACTGGACGTAGAAAAGACCGTCAAACAAGTCCAAAACATACTACAAACAAACCAGCTTTTACCAAGACTGACTAGAGACGAAATTATGCAATTACTTAACGATATACGAGCTGAAGATGCGAAGTCATCAACTTCAGCATCCAAGGAATCCAAAGAAGATAAAAAAGAAAAAGTAACGACGCCTTATAGTACAATCGAAAACGAAATTAATCCTCAAGAACCGAACGCTAAAGATAAAACTGTCGGTGTTAACAAAGATGTGAAAGTATCATCATCAGCCCCGACGATTGTTGAGACGACTACAAAAAAGGGTGAAACTACATTGACGGTTGTTTTACCCTACACCCCACGCGATGGATCTTCGCTACAGGAATTGTATACTAGACCACCACGAACTCAAGTAGTCGCATTACCAAGTACTACTCCGAGTCCAAAAACATCAAAATCTAACCAAAAAACAGTAAAACCAAGTTACGCCTTGCCAGATAAGCTAATAGACAATTTCCCTGAAGAACTGCAAGCTTTTCTGGATGCTCATGGTCTAGAAGGAAAGCCAGGTCAAGATCATTTCCTTCTGCCTCTCGAAGGTTTCAAACCTCTACCACCTCCTAAAGTAATAGACGGCACAGTTCAGTTACCAGAAAATATATTACTTACTTACGATCTGATATCACCTGGCAGTGATTCTAAAACCAAGAAAGATGGGACATATTCCTTGTCTCCAAACAACTTCTTATATGAACCTCTACGGCCAGAATTGCCGTTTGAATTAGACACATCATCATCAGAAACGAAAGAAGTTAGCCTTCCATATGACATGCCAGCCAGGAAAACTAAATCAGTTTCTAAACCAAATTACGACCCTATAGACTATGATTCTGTGAAAGTGATACCATTGAATAAAGACATCAATCCTGTCAATGAACAAGTGAATACAAATAATGATCAAAGTAAAAGACAAGCTGAAGAGTCAACAACTGCAGCAGCAGAAACTACTTCTACCACTACAACTGTCACTGAAGAACCAAAGACCAACGCTGCTAGCGATTCTTCAGTATCAGCAGACGACTCAGGAGCTTCTATAGCTGACCTAGAAGATTCCTTCGGAGGAGCCGCCCCTGCAATGCCCGGTGACTCAGAACTACCACCTCCAAGGAAAAATGGTTTTTATTGGATGCTCGACTGGAATAGTTTCTTAGAAGTCGGTGACGGTGACACTAAAGTGAATATTCGTTTAGAGCCAAAGTTAGGTGATCCTCAAATGTTTTTACCTGTCACAGTTCCGTGAGTGAATAATTCGGGATGAATTGTAATATTTATGAGTTCTAGTCTTTTGGTTAGTGTTAGAGAAAGCCAAGTATTTTTGTAAAGTAATTATGAAACGGTGGGGTAATTATTAAGAGAGTTTTGGAACACTTAATGGCTGTTACCTAGAATGATTAGGAATATTGGGTGCATAACGAGTGAAATTTCGCAGAACTCGGACATTAGTTAATTATACATATTAATAAATTGAGTCTTGTGATATAACAACATTCCTTCAGTGACCTGTGCTTCGATTATCCAAATAAGTGATGCAAAAACGACCGATCCAGTTAGTAACGAACTGAATATATTAGAGCATTCTACGGCACAACAATTTCCAATGCTTGTTTCGAACTCACCTTTGGAATGTTTCACGGAGAAATGAATCGGTGGAATGTGGACAATTATAATATGAATCATTAAATGGCATCAGAAAGCGTTTTGTAGCGATATTAATAGATACGGATGGGGTTTTAGTTAAATTTTATTTTGTAAGGAGCCATTTTGTAGTTTTTATAATTAAATAATTATTTATGCGAGTTGGTTTTTACTTTCTTTCTTTTTGTTATTCTTTGATACATAGGCACCTTCTTGAATTACGTGATTCTTTTATTACTTACATCACTCACTATTATGATTGTATATTTATTATGTAATTATGACTCAGTCAGTTAACCATCATATCAAAAGGAATACGAAGTATTCAAGAATGTGTAATGTGGAAGCAATAAATATATTGATTACGTTAAATAAGGCGAATACATAGAACAATAGATAGTGTAATGTATTGTTAAGTTAGTGGCATACCTACGGCATAAAATGTAAACAAACGTCAATCAAAATCAATCAAAGTCTTCATCATTTCAGCCGCAATACGTCCACTGCTGGACAAAGGCCTCCCCCAAATCAAAGTATTAATTTTCAAATATTGTGGATAAACCTATCTCAAACCTGCACCCCAATCCCTTAAGACACTTTCAATCAAAATCTGAACGATTTTGGAGGAAATTCCTAATCCATTGCTTCATAGATTTGAAAAATTCGTCTACTCAACGACGTAGATAATGCAACGAGTGTTGTTGAACTGTCACAAATAAAGGCATTGCCATTATTAGTGTGTTACGCAATTACTCTGATCCCTATCTAGTTTTACTGAAATGTACAATGCGTGCCACGAAAGATGAGACTTGACACACCACGTGGTTTGACATGCGCAGAACACGATTTTAGGTATCTTTAGCGGTATGAGGTCTGAGTGCGGGACGGGACCGGACGTCATAGGGGCAGCGGAAAGAGCGGGGGAGGCGGGGTCAAGTCTCATCTTTCGTGGCACGCATTGTAGTTAGTATTCGTCGTAACACTAAAGTTCAAAACATTTGTGGAACAAGATTACTGTGGACAATTATCTAACCTAATTACCTACTAAAGTCAAAATTATTGTTAGGTTCTTAAACCTCAAGTTGTATAATCCTTAAAGATCCTGAGAACGATCTACTAAATAAAGAAAATGGTTTAGTACCTAAATTAGTTTTTTTTAACGTCTACGTGAACATCAGGGTTTAATATCAGAATTTTATTTAGATAAAAGAGCAAAGTAGAAACCTGTTTGCAAGCTCTTCTTGAGCTCTATTTAAATACTGATATATAGTTAGTATGGAAGCATATTATTTTATCTCGACGAATAACTAAAATGTTCATGAATCAGTTTTAGTGTTCGTTTTGTAGCTCAACAGATATTAGGTACCTACTCAGTTGCCAAATCGCTCGTTTCAACTGTAAAATGCCTCAAATATTATGAGTCACCATAGAATGTTACAATTAGAAGAACAAAACCATCATCAACTCCTCAAAATATGCCACTTATAGTCCGGCCGTCGTCGAGAGAATACGTCCCTGGGTGTCTACTCTCTAAGTCCGACAACGAAGATACGGACCCGTCCGAAAGTAGTTGATAAGTCAAAACAAGTGTCAACTTATTTTTTTCAGACGGGGAAATTTATATCGAGTGTAGGGACAACTGTTGTCAAATTATGTTGTCATTCATTATTAGTTGAGGAGTTTGTGGTTAAGTAATACCAGCCGCACGGGTCGATCGATCAGGTTAAGCTACGGTTGCCGCGGTTGGTCCGTGGATGGGTGACCATCTTTACATACCAAGATCCCTCCGTGCTTCGGAACGCACGTTAAGCCGTTGGTCCCGGCTATCATTCGTGGATCTTTCACAGTCGTTACGGGTCGTCAGAAGCCCGGAAGTCTGGCAACCAGTCTTACCAATTACCTAGTAACTGGGTTGTGGAGGTCAGAAGGCAGTCGCTCCATGTAAAATACTGGTATTCAGCTGTATGCGGTTAGACTGGAAGCCGACCCCAACATAGTTCGGAAAAGGCTAGGCAGATGATTCATTATTAGTTCGGGTCCCGAATTAATCTCATGTCCGCAAGTAATATGGAGCAAGAATCACCTATAGCTTGGCCGAAATTACAGACGTCGGGTTTATGAAGTAGACCCCTGCTGACACCTGTCAGTGTGATAATTCTAGTATCTAGCTAATAAAGATCAAATTCGCAGAACACGTATTCGTTAGAATGAAAATGTCAGGTGTCGAGAATGCATTCTCTCGTCGGCCGCACTGTTAGCCCAATAGGAGCCTAAAGACACTTGTGACGGTTTATTATGACTAGCTTTTCGTTCAGTCATAATATAAAAGTTTGTAGTCATCCTACGCAAAGTTTAGAGAATATCGAGCTAAGGTGGTGGGTATTTTGTTTATTTAACCTGCAACGGATCCAGATATTGGAAGGCTGACCAAATATTTTCAATAAATAAAACCGACGCCCCTCACCAAACATCGTTAGAACGGCAGTCCGGTGTCCGGTGTCGGTGCGCCGAACAGAGCCGAAATGTTCGCAGTGTATAGCTGACAGCCTCAAAAACGAGCTCGACACAGAATGGAAGCCTCCTTGAAGTTACATGACATGCTTTTAATTTGGTCACATTCGGGCGAGTGTTTCACGTAAATTGTGTAGTTGAGAGAACGCTTTGTTTCTTGCTGTATAAGTATAATATTCAACCGCATTGTTGTCGAGTAAAATACGTTGGCGAGTTTCTGAAAAGGTAATTTTGAAAAGTTGTTAACCTTTCGCTGCTGAGAATTTATTGTAAGTTAGTTCCTCCAAAATCGTTGCACTTAAATATAGTTTTAAGAACACCACTACCACAATCAGCACACTTGGCTTGAATCACTTGATGATCATATAATGCTGCAGGACCTATAGCAGCTTGAAATATTTTATTACTGTTTTTTTGGCTATTGTTTATGAAAATTCCTTTTAAAATTAATATTTTTTAAACGCACAGTTTCTGGAAACAAATTCACAAGGAATCGTTTAATATTTTCATGATAATAAAGTCTTCTCAGCAATATGTTATGAAAAAGCGTTCCTCTACCGTTCCTTCCGCAATTATTTCGTTCTTAGAAAAGTTATTTAGGTATTTCAAGCTTATTGTTAATACTTGGTATACTTAACACAATTATCGGCTCTTCAGTTCTCTTCTCTATGAGATGGAGTGGGCCGTAATCCACCACGCGGGCCCAGTGCGGGTTGGTGGATGTCACAAGACTTCGAATTTTTAGTTCTAGGTCATGCTGGTTTCCTCACGAGGTTTTCCTTCACTGTTTTGAGAGCAGTGATGAAATTATTTACACAAAGTAAAGCACCAAGTTTGAACCCACGACCAACTCGTGAGTCAGGGCCTTTACCAATGGGTCATCACGGCTCTCTTACATAGGAGTCAAACATAATTATTAGCAAAGTCGAAGTTAAAAGGTTTATTGCGAACTACAATGTTGGTGTTATGTTATGTGAGTACATATGACACAGCAGCCTTTTTTACAAGCATTGCAATTTGCAATTGTCATTCGCTTGCCCTTACCATCCTAAATTAGCATGCATTAAACATTATTATTACTTAATTATTTTCTTTTATATTAGTACAATTAAACTGAGAAATTATTATTATTTTTTTTTTCTCTTTATTTATTAGGGACTTGTAACCATTAACAGGTCATGTCAGCCCCATCATTTCCTTAAACAAGTTACTTACAAAATTTTCTTAAGACTATTAAATATAAATTTATAAATAAGCTTAGCATTATTGCTTGCAGGGTAAGCCAGAATACATTGAAATTTACCTAAATCTAATGCATTTAATTTTAATTTTTTACATAAATGTTGCCTTTCAAAATCATTGCGAATACAATCTATAAGGAGGTGTTGGGCATCTTCTGGTTTATCACAAACAATACAGTTTGGTGAAAGGGATTTTTTCATTAAAAAGGTAATTTTTTTTAGTGGTAGGTACATGTCCTGATCGTATTCTAAAAGCTATTTTAAGTAATTGCCTACCTAGTTTAACATCGGCAAACCACGGTATCCGAGGAGGCTCACATTGCATAGTTTTGTACCATATTCCTTTTTCTCGAGATCTGATGTCAAAATGTTCTATCCACTTTTGTTGCCATATTGTCTTGTACCGTGAAAAATATTCTGAGTGAGAAATTATTGTGATGTCAAAATTAAACGACAATAATAATGAATTGCAAACAAAAAAAAAAAAAAAAAACAAACAGCAAATTGCAATATAATTAAGTATTTTATTTATTTATTTATTTTTATTTCTTTAGGACAACAAACAATTGCGTAATAATGCTTAATACTACAACAGATATAAATGAACATTTAGGTTATAACGCAACCAGCATCGTTATCCACATAATAAAATTATTTATTTTAGCAAAATTTGGATATGCTATAGTCCGCGCGGAACGAGTTGGCCACGCCTTAGGTGAGGACGGGGGTGAAGGCGGCGGGGTTGCCTTGTGTTTGCAATACACGTGCTGAGTCATTACTCGCTCTTTCTCGCTCGGGGGCGCTTTGTTATTACAAAGCGCCCCCGCCCCTCCGTCCCACCGCCCACATATCTAAGGCGCGGGCAACTAGTTCCGCGCGGACTATAGGTTTTACCTACCTCGGATTACAGATCTGATGCTATATTATGTTATGTTTTCTATAGAAAGACATGGTGACAGTGATGTTACGAGGATTTATTTGTTCGTGCAGATGCATTCGTCGAACTAAAGCATACCATTACCGGTGTGCTGCGTGGGTATGTACTCTTGTTCGTTCAAATCACTTAAATTAATGTATTTTACGAACCGAGCGCAAGCCTTTATCAATGTCCCGGAATCAATTTACTACCCCAATTCGTTGCAACATGTCGCTAATTGTGAAACTGGTGCAATGCAGACCATTTGTAGGAATGAAGAGGAAGAGTACCATTGCAAACCGGTTTAACTCTGCTCTCAAAACGGTGAAGAAAAACATCGTGAGGAAACCGGCATGTCCTAGAACCAAAAATTCGAACAATGACATCTACCAACCCGCACTGGGTCCACATGGTAGATTAGGGCCCACTGCCCTCTCACCGAGAGGAGGGTTACGTCCCAGCAGTGGGAACATTGAAGGCTGATTATTCAACGCTTATACTAGTGCCAAAAGATATATATTATGAATTAGAATCAGAATATTGATTTGTGAAATATAGGTATTTACGAGATAAAGGTCTGCTGGAAGAAATTTCTTAAGAAATAAGCAGTACCTTTGTACTCAAATTATAATCATGTCATATTCCTATGTATTTTACTGTGTTTACATCAATTATAGAATAAATAAAAGATAGTCTTTTTTTTTCAGGATCTCAAATCATCAAATGACCCCTCCCGCTCTGGGTGGAGCGGAAGGGAGTGTCAGACTCTTACTGACTAAAACCCACCCGTGTTCCTTCCTTAGCCCTTTATGTTCCGGGCCAGCGGTAACCCTTTCGGACAATCCCGCTGACCCGGCGGGCTTCGGCCCTGACGGGCCCCTTCGGTTCATGCTGACATTTCTGAGATAAAGGTCTTAGGTTAATAACATGGGCGCTATGTTCTGCCGTGAAGGCGTACAAATATTGAAGAAAATAAAAGCAAACAATAAAACAAAAAAAAAAAAAAAACTACATAACAGAAAAAACAAAATTAATTACTTACCTACTCACAAGAAAAAAAAAACTTTTTATATTTAATTAAATATCTTAATAAAATCTACTATTAAAGATAACCTAAAAAGACCAACAGATTTCTTAAAAATGTTTAAAAAATTACATCAAATGCTTATTGCACACGAAATATAAAAAAAATATAATTTATAAATATTTTCATTTAAGGGTATAAATTAATAACATTCCCAATTTATTTGGGGTTGGCGCAACATATATTTTTGTTAGATACATGCTTCTCTAGTCGACCCTTTGTAACCACACTATTTTCTTGCCATGAATATCTATGGTTTATTCACCGTGTGTAGACACGATCGTCAGTGTTGTATGGATCCCTATAGAAGCTTGCTGACGCACACGGTTTTTCTACGGCGCGGTTTATACGCCGTACCGTAAAGAAACCGTGCTGTGACGTCATCTCAGGAGTTACCCCTTTCTAACCATATCATCTTTCACACAGTCCATCCATCTGTATTTTGTTATGAAAAAAAAAAACAAAAGAACACGACACAAACCTGTATCATCATTAGGCACATTATGTGCCTACATGAAACCTGTCATTCCAATCCTTCAGTTTTCACAAGCCGCGTCGTCAGCCAAACAAAATTATGAACACTTGGCATAATTCGCAGCTGTTCCCACGAACTCTCGCTTACATGTTATTTCAAAGTGTATTTCACGCCCACAAGTACGTTCTCATGTCCTAGGATAGTGAAGCTACCAGTGGAACTCACACCGTTTAGTTAAGAGATCACTTTGGTGTTTAAATGGAAGAATTAAAAATGTCATAGAGCTATTTAGTGGTAAATGTTATATTAGAAATTTTCAGTTGCAACCAGTTCGACTGGAGGCCGACACCAACATAGTGGGAAAAAATGCTGTAGGCAGACGTCTAGATGGTAAATGATGATGATTTAGGAATTTCGTGTTCAGGCGCATTCAATTTAAAATGCCGATGAAACCTTTTGCTGTTATAATAATAATAATTTCCATTTATTTCGGACAGAATCCATAAAGGCTCAAACAGGCGCCACACGATACGCGGCACAAAGGCATCGCAAGTCGCGCAACTAGCGGTGTCTTTGTGTCGCGCGCGATTATATCGCGTGTCGCGCCTGTTCGTAGGAGCCTTAAAAGTGTTAGTAACAATTTTCTTAAGATCTATGTTAGGTACCTAAGAAAAAAGTAAAATATTTCAATTACAATTTTCCCGTAACTATTTTCACCCAGTGTGCCTGTATGAGACAGTCATATCGGGATACAATTATTTGGAAAATGCTGTTAGTGCTACTGTGCAGTCTTTGGAATATAGACGCCATTTTCTTACGAACTATAGCGTGGAAATCGTCAACGCGTGCATTTGCAAACATTTGCGACGCACTGAAATCCCGCGGCAGCCCCAACAGCATTCTGAAAGCGTTATTATACTGAATACGCAGGATATGTAGGCTGGTTGCGTATACCGAACCCACAGGCCGCTCGAGTAAAAATATTGGCAATATAAAAAGAGTTATTTTTACTTCTTTAGTACATCGAGCGAACCTACGGGCCAGCATATTGCTCCTTACCGCCAACGCCCTGCGTTCCCTTTCTATAACTGGGTCAACTTTTAAGTCTTCCGTGACCAGTGCTATAAAAAGTCTTTTTTGTTTAATTTCATTCTAAAACCCATTTATCCCATTTTATTATACTAGAAAGAAAGAAAATACATTTATTTAGCACAGACTAAAAGGCACACAATTCACCAGATACATATATCATCATCATCTGCCAGTCTTTTTCCAACTATGTTGCGGTCGGCTTCCAGTCTAACCGGATGCAGCTGAATACCAGTATTTTACATGGAGCGACTGCCTATCTGACCTCCACAACCCAGACACATATATCAGCTAAAAACAAATAAAAAGTGTAAAGTCCAATGTAAGAAATTAGCAGAAACGTGTGCTTCACGGCTGCGCCAAAAAGGCCCAGGTCAGCCAAAAATGCCATTACAACTAGTGCCTGACTCGTTATTTTTAAGTGACCTTGTACTTTTAGAAGCTGCAATTTGACAACACATTTCCAAGTCTGCAGTTTAAAATCTACAAGAGACACAAACGACAATCCTGCCAATTGAGTGATATTCAGCTCATGAATCTTGGAATATCACCAAAATTGTAACTGAATATGATACTTCAGATTAGCCAAACTTGTCAAAGGCACGTTCAAGAAGATCCGAACCATGCTATAATTCTTGGCATTGTGGTTGCCAAACAGTCCGAGTATTCTCGAACGATTTGCCATCAATACAAAATCGTTCACCATACGATACTGAAAGCCGACAATTTAGATGCCGAATTTGTCCCTACAACACCTTTCTGTCGGTCCCGTAGGTGTATTCCGTCTTCCCACTCTGTTTCCTTTACTTAGTTTTTGTGTCTAAAATTTTTTTCATCGAATTTTGTTCCCCTGAAACGAAACTTTTCCTTTAGATGTACCTTCAGTTATAGTTTTAGCTTATAACGCCAATATTAACATAATTTGGTAGCCCGAATTTAATTTCTATCTTCAATTATTTTTGTGCTATATATTGAAACAAGTTACATTCAGAATTTTATTGTTACCGCCAATGTACGCAATTCTCAAGAACTTTTACAGCAGTCTAAATCTGTCAAAAATACTACTAATTTCCCTACATTTTTGACAAGTTTTTGACATTGATTTGCGCTGAGATGAGATTGCGACGGGAAATGGCCTTCAGTTTAAATAATTTCGTAGCCACAACAAGCAACGAACAGCGTCTTCATTCCTGAAATATTTACACTAAAAAGAAAGAATACAACAAGAAAGAAAGTAAACAAACATTTGTATGCAGTAACAATGTGAGACGACATATTTGTAGCCTTTGATAAACATCTTCGATTCTGAAATTGCATGTGCAACGGATAATATAAAAATAAATGTGAGGTTCCACAGTGAAACTTCGCAAACTTGCAACGATGCAAGAATAAATTTCGAGAAAAAGAGGAAATCTAAATACAGTACTGGACGGAATTGTATTGGGTCAAATTAAGTGAAAATATGTTTTTAAATACGTCATAGGGACACATTTTCACAGATCAATAAAGAACGTTATAGGAGATTGCAACAATACAACGGTGCTAGATTCATCATCATCGTCATCAGCTCAAATAGTTCACTGCTGAGTATCGGCTTCTCCAATTTCACATGTTGTACCTTGATCGTCGTCCTTGAGGCTTTGCTTTTCTTTTCATCATTTCAGCGGAAAAACGTCCACTAAAATACAAAGAAAGGACAACGGCCTCCCCCAAGCACCGCCACTTCAACTGGATCTGTACATCTCGCATCCAGCGGATTCCTGTGGCCTTCACTGGGTCATCGACCTTCGGCTTTGGAACTTGATCTCTTGACTAGATACAATTCAAACTTGACCAATTTAAAGGACACCTCAGGATATTGCGTCCATCCCTTTTCTGTGTTCCCTACTAGTTAGAGACAAAAACACTTACAGTTGGTTGAGCCCTGTAAAGATTTGATAAGGAACCTTGAAATGCGATATTGGCGATCAGTTTGCTTTCCTCGCAACAAATACGTGTAGCGAATAGCGATGGGGCAACTCTTTCCGCCATATTGTTTACTCAACGAACTAGAATCAAAGCAAAACAAATTGAACGGGCTATAGAAATGGTGACTTTACATTTTTATTGTTCAGGATTTAACAGAGAAAATTGACGTTGAATAAAGTGAGTGGTATGGTCCCATTTGAGAGGCTTGTAGCTAAGTACAGTCACACGTGTCGAACACCCCAACATAGTTGGTGCCATTTGGAGTGATTTTTTGATGTGATCACTGTGTTCGAAAATGGTTTTAATGATGATGATTTTTATTTTTTTGTTACTTAACGATCCATAAAATAGGTTATTACAAGAAATAATCACTGCATGTGACAAAGTACTTAAGATTGAATACGATCGATTCAATCACGAGACTGAAAATAGGAGCTTATTAGTCGTTTGACACGAATTTACTCGCCCGAAACGGTTGAATCGTCACTAATAAATAAAATTATTTTTTCTATACCTAAGTGATTTGCACGAAATTGATTTATTTGTGGGCGAGTCGACAGCTCCAGAAATATGTATCAGGAAATTGGCACATTTTGAATTAGGTATACCTATACAATAAAGTATAGAAAAACGGACGAGTCGCTTTATATAAAAAATAATATTAATTAAAAGGGACGATTCGCCCATTTCCGGCGAGTAAATTCGTGCAAATCGATTAATAAGCCGAAAATAGATTTTATTATAGATTTTATTCACCTAATGATTTATTTAAACAAAATATAACACAATTACAGAGAAGTTATGAGAAAACAAAACTTACGTACAATATAATTAATCAAAATATTCGTAAAAACTTGTTAGATGAACATAAACAACCACAATTTATTTAACCTTAAAATATTCCCACATACCATTAGCTAACCAATTTAAAAATTTTCATCACTATTATTTCAACATAAATTAGTACAAGCACAAAAGGATTTTAGCGTTCGGTCGATCTGGAGTATATTCCGCCGAGACCTGGAGTATGAAATCCCGGGATTATGTAAATAATGTGACTATTCACCCGGAAATACTTCGACCTGCAAGGCCGTGGCTCGTAGCCCAGTATTTGAGGTTAGCTGGACCCTTAGTTACTGCGGTCTATTTGAATAATGAATATTGTCGTTCAAGTTTGTTTTTCGTTTGTTTGTTAGGGATGTAATGTAGGTACCTAATGTTATTAGTAATCATTGCAAAACGGTAGGTAGCTTACCTTTATAGGCACGTCCAAAATTCAATCTAAAAATCAAAATCAAAATATTTAATTTCACATGTACAGACGCCAACACATCAAGCTACCCGAAACTGTCAAATTTTCCCAATCGGCCTTGAACATCACGCTATAGCGATCAAAATGAAAATCTTTTAAAGAAATTTGACAGATTTTAGTAACTTGATGTGCTGGCGTCTGTACCTATACCGTCTTCTTATAAAACGAAATCTAACTTTGGTTCTAGCCTAAATCTTTGAGCCAGTATTTGTATTTCGAACTTTATTTTGATTTAGACTAAGTTCTAAATACTAAAATGATAATTTAGCACCGAAACAAGCTGTCTGTGAAGAAATTCATTTCTATAAAATTTAGGTTTTTAATTCAATAACTGGCTCGGTGGTTTAAACCTGACCTAAAAAAAAACTTTGTTTTGTAATAAGGGGGATAATGTTTTCAAATTACAGATATGAACCTATATGTAGAATTATAAAAACTGACTATCTGTCATTCACAACATAAGATAGACAGAGACTGAAAACAATGCTATATAAGACTCTCTAGAAAAGACAGTCTTGAAAAACTCAGGAAAAATAATAGTTTTATTTTTAAAAGTCAAAAGAGACTACGATTTCCATTTTACGAAAGCCAAATAAAATCAATCAAAACTTCTTTAGACAGAAGGCAAGCCCATCAGTTATTTCACGGAACCAATCACAGAGGTCGAGCGGTTTCGGATCATTGTCTTAGAGAAGATGGTAGCTAGCCAATTAATGCATCCGTCAGCACGAGCACAACAAAATTGATAATGTAACTGTCCATTCGATTCAAAGTCACTCTCGTCCACATCTTCATAAGCTCAACACCCAAAAGCAACTACACCAGTAGTAGTGGCAAATTGTAACAAGTTCACAAGCTAATCAGATATGGCGACGTCTCACTGGTAGAATCTATCGGAACTTTGAGCGCGCCTGTCACGTTGTAATCAAAGTTTCGGAAACTGCTGTCATACCATCTTGTGTCGGAGAGCCTTTCTATCTTGGGTGTATTAATAGGGTTTTAGTTGGATGTACACGTGGGTAGAGTTGGTGAAAGTTGCCAGCTGACGCTTGTAAAGGGATGGAACTAGTGTCGTTAGATACCAGTTGATACCTATATCATGTGTTGCTAGGGAGTAAGTATGGCATATAGTTAGCAAATAGCATATAGGTAGGAAATATGGCATATAGATAGCAAATAGCATATAGGTAGGGAGTAACTAATGACATATAGGTAGCATATAGGTAGGAAGTAAGTATGGCATATAGGTAGCAAATAGCATATAGCTAGGGAGTAAGTATGGCATATAGGTAGCAAATAGCATAAAGCTAGGGAGTAAGTATGGCATATAGGTAACAAATAGCATGTAACTAGGGAGTAAGTATGGCATATAGGTAGCAAATAGTATATAGTTAATAAGGTAAAGCTTAATATACTCCATTTATTTATAACATTAGACAAATAGCAGTTATAAGCCCTGTTCCTCATACCTCTATAGTGTGAAACTAAATAAAAAGGTACCTGTAGTTTTAAAAATCTTGAGAGATTTTCTGCCTAATTGAGTGAAAAATGTAGGATTGTGTATTTCACGCGCACTGCGCATTTTCAATCGTTGATACGTTTATAAAACAATGAAGTCGTTAGAATAACAATCATGACTGTTGTCTAAAACGCTGTTCACTTTGACTATGAGACCGTGAAAAATCATTTTTTTCTTAAAATTCTTTATGAAACTTTTTAAACGTTATCGGCGGGGAATATAAAAAAGCCGTTTCTCCAACTGGATTCACGATTCCGGCGTAATCGTCGGAAATCGGAGCTAACTGTTCCTAGTTTTCTCAATCTAAGCAACGGGTTACTAGAACTAATATAAACTTCATTTATTTTTTCCAAATTTAACCAACGAATCGAGGAATCCCCATAACAAACCCTGCAAAATGCCTCTTACCACAAAAGACATCCAAATATGAAAAAAAGGGTTAGCGCAAAGCAAATCTCTTGAAAAAGACTCAAGAGAAATAACGGCGGGAAGCCCTCTCGAACCTCCTCCGAGTTGGAAAGAGCGATCGGATTCTAGTTTCAAAATCAATCGATCGTTGGAGGAGCCACGTGCCTTCATATAAGAGCTCTTGACCACATGCCCGTACTATGTGCTTTGTATTAAACGATAAAGGCTCCTGCAAACAGGAGCGACGCGCGACGCGAATCGCGCGCGACAAAAAGGCACCGCTCGTTGCGCGACTTGCGGTGCCTTTGTGTCGCGTGTCGCGTCGCGCCTGTGTGTACAAGCCTTAATGCTGTTTTTTTTAATAGAGAATTCAAGTTGATGAAAGTTCAGGTTTTTAAAGCAGGCTTAATAGTATGTAGTTAGGGGGAATAGTGACCGTTTGTAAAACGAATAGCACCACTTCTTCAAACGAGTTATACACTAAGACGTCATTACATCGGCGCCGGCTGTCGCTGAAAACCAGCGCTGGGGCTCTGTCTTGCATAGGGTCGCAGCATAATGCTGAGCGATAGCCGTTTTGCGTGGATGTGACGCATGTTTCCCCCATCCCTTTCTATTTTTTTGTGTTTATGTTCTTTATTGCGTCATGTTTACCGCAAATAAACGTATTTTCTTTCTTTTCTTAAGGCCGCTTTCACATTTAAGCGACTTTAGAAACGCGGCAGTCGTGCGACAGACGCGCGTCAGTCCTCCAGTTAGAATTTCATGTTATAAACGGTTTATAAAAGAAGAAGAAGTGTATAAAAGCTTTTTTAAATTCCGACTGGTAATTCTTCTACTGGTAATTTTTCTTAATAAACAAACTCTTCAGCTTTGGATTTAAAGATTCTTTATTTATTCTAAAAGAACATAGGATACATTATTCGCTTAGCGAATACATACATAAGTATGTATTCGCTAAGGTATGGTAGTATAGTAACTAATAGTTTTTTATTTAGGTTTTTTTATGTATTTTGTGTGTACGACTGGCTTATGTCGTTAACTTGATAGTTTTGTGTTGTTTCTGTAGATATAGATAACTAAAGAAATGAAACCAACTTTTTATGAGAAGGAACTACAAAAACTATCTGAAACTATAGTCCGTACTGCATTTTCTAAAGTCCTCAAGGAGTCAAGAAACAAACGAATGCATTTAGCGACAAGTGTGCTGTGAACAGTCATTTCAAATGACACAGTATTGTCAAAGTCCCAAGTGAGCAAAGAAACAAATGAATGAGTTTGATTTCTAGAACAATGTCCTATTTTTAAAACAATGACGTCATTACCCCGCGCGCGTTTACATCCATGTACAAGTTGTGATACACTAGGTACGTAATACTTTTGACAAGTCTTAAAAAGAAGCCTGCAAAAGACATTGACCGGAGGGTGTTGTTGGTAAACATTTGTGAAATTGACACAGAAATTGTATTGTCAAAACCAGATGGTGCCGGTAGTTCCGATTGTGGGTAAGTACTAATAGAACCTTGTGGCGTTGTATAAGTTTTGATACTAGTTTTCGGCAAATATCGATCATCATTCTTTTTATGACAAATATTTTTAAAAGAGGTCAAAAGCATGTTGTATGTAAAACATGTATCGGATATGAATTGACGTTGTTCTTGGTATTGTTAACTTTTTTTTTACCTTGTTGAAATTGTTCACAAGTTTTTATAACTTCGTCTTTACAACTTCTTTTAAATGTAAATGATAAACGAAACTACTAGACACAACATGTAGAACACAGGATACTACTTACATGTTACATTTTCACCGGAGAATAATGCCAAAGTGACCCAAATCACATGAGCCACCCAACCTAAGCAAAAAAAAATGGGCATGGGACCAAGTGATTTTAGCCACTGTTACCTTTATTTTATGAAATTTATTTATTATGCTAAAACTTTACAAATAACGCCATCTACAATATTTTAGGAGAATTAATTTTGGGTCATTCTGGTATTTAACCAACTTCAAAAAAGGAGGAGGTTCTCAATTCGGATGTTTATATATATATATATTTTTTTTTAATTATAGTGTTTTCAACATCGTATTTCGCTATATAACAAAAAATCGAAAATAATAATTATGTCACGGGCCAATTTGGTTCTGGTGGCCTCATATAGAATACAATTTTACACTTTGGTGTAAACGTGGAGTTACAAACAAGTGATGCATTGTTTTTTGAATCAATGCACTTATCGACGCCTTAGAGTGAAAACCTCGTAAGTGTAAAAGAAGTAACTTTTCAGGAGGAAGAAAGAACTGCGTGCTGTAAAATTTTTATACGGCGTCTTCTATGTTTTTTTTTAACGACTTCAAAAAAGGAGGTTCTCTATTCTTATTAATTAATATGGAAATTTAACCCGCTTTTATATCCAGAACTGTTCGATACTATAAGATTCTCCGAAATGCATAAAATGCTACTTACGTTCCCGAGGTTTTCACTCTAAAGCGACGTTATCGGATACGAGAAAACATAGACTATGTTCAATTATGTCTACGAGGAGTATCTACATAGTTTTTAAATACATTGGCATACATTTTGCACTTTATACATTTTACGGTTTATTTATATAACTTCACAAAAATCTTCTATTGTTATTGAATGCACTCAAATATTATTGAACCGAAGAACCACGACAAACTGTGAATTCATTTGTTGTGTATTTCTATGCGCCGTTTTCACAGAAAAAAGTGTGCTCAATAGATAGTACGAAATTCACAGACGCCAGCGCATCAAGCTACTACAATCTGTCAAATTTTTTTAATAGATTTTTAACTGTATCGCTAAAGCATTAGGTTCAAAGTTGATTGGGAAAATTTGACAGTTTCGGGTAGCTTGATGTGCTGGCGTCTGTACCTACGCATTTTTACGCAGTCCACACTAGCGAGTCCAGTCAAAGCCTCAGTAATCACAAAATTGCAGTTTCAGTTTATTAAGATAGTTATTTTTTACGATAGTCTATTGTTATTTTATTCAATAATTAATGTGTAAGATATTAGCTACCAAATTATGACTTGTTATTTGGCCTAATACTTATTAGCTCATAAAATATAACCAACCCTTGGATTAGATTACTTCCAGTAATAAAAATAACCTTCTGAATAGGGTATTTATCTAGGCAACTGCAGCGTGTGATCAAGTAATAAGTAGTTTAGTACTCCTTTATCGTCTGGCGAAGCTTGAAGTAATCCATTTACCACAGCTGAGCTGGCAACACCGTAATAGATTTACCCCGTTTATTAATAAATTTTGCTGGAAGATTTGCGGGTGATGTTGCTTGTGTATGGTACTTATTTTATTAGTGCTGGTCCTTTTAAGGGGTGACTGCGTAAGTGGTTAGTCTAAAATGAAAGAATGGAAATAAAAATTAATATTAAACGGGTATAATAGGCGCAGGTAAGAAAGCTGCCAGACTGAAATGGGATCATGCAGGATGACCGCTGGGCAAAAGTTTCCACACAATGGGTGCCTGAAGATGGACGATACCGCCGAGGTCGGCCCAGAAAGCGGTGGCGAGATGACCTGGACGCGTACCGCGAGGGCTGGTTCGAGGTGGCACGGAAAAGAAGTTCCTAGAAGGACTTGGACTAGAAGACTGACTAGAAGAACTTCATTTCCTTGGCAAAGGCCTCCCGCCTTTGCCAAGGAAATGAAGTTCTAATATGTGGATAGAATATACAATAACGGCCACAATTCATTGCTTTGTTTATGATTGGCGATCGTTTACAATATTTTATTGATTAAAATTTTAATATTTTTATTGAAATGACAATAGGTGCTGTATATTAAATTATTATGTGTGAACGCAGCCATAGCTGCGATTGGTTTATATGTGGCATAACTGTCAGGATGACATAAGCCTTGCCCTCTGGTCAATTTGAATATTTAAATGAAGCGTCAGTGTGTAAACCACTTCCGTGTGCATTACTTGGTTTCCACCTACAATATTAACAATAGGTACCTATATCAAAGTCAAAGCATTTATTTCAAATAGGCACATAAAAGGCACTTTTTAACGTCAAAAATTACAACAAAATAGAATTGATTCAAGTCGCCCATTCCATAAGGTAGTTTTCGTATGGAGAAGAATCGGCAAGAAACTCCACCGTTACTTTTTTTAAATGTTTTACAATATTTTGCATACATTAACTATATAATAATATGTGAAGATAAAATTATTATACCATAATAGGAAAAGGAATGTAAAAAAACCTATATCAAATAATGCAGCCAGGAAACCAAGTAATGCAGCGGTGGGCTTTTTTAAAGAAATATGTTTACATTTCAGTCTAATTGAACTGAAACACAAAATAACTGACGTCAGTAAAAGAAAAAACCCATCAAAGACCAGCATTTTCCCCATTAAATCTCATGCATTACAAAATGATATTTGGTGTCGCAATATCCGAATTTTGAACGGACATATGGATATTTTCCAAAGGTTTTGTTGTTAGTACCCTCATCATGTAGGAGACAGCTTGTCACGTTAAATTAAATAAACATACATACATACAAAGTTGGAATATTTCCTCCAGAAATTTTAGCTTTTTGTATTATTGTGTTTAGCACCGATGTTTTTGTATAAACGTCATTAGGTAGGAGACTGTCCTTATACTACGTAAAAGATAGCTTGATCTCTGCGACATAAGTCAAACTGACATTCGTAGGGTTGTCATGATATAAGAAATTGTCGATAGAAATTATCGACGTTTCTTACTATTATCGATGCTAATGTAACATTTAATTGGATTTAATTTAATTACAAACGTTACTAAATTAAACGAATATTTGAATATAAAATACATTTATTCTCGTAACGGAGTACACCCCAAATCCATATCTGAATCAGTTTCTGAATCGCTAGAACAATCTTGTAAATTTATTATAAACTCTTGTTTGCAAATATTATCAAATCGGACGTCCCGCTCCCAATCTTCTTCCATTAGTTTTCTGCATTTGGTTACCACCTTCTTCCAGTCTTCTGCTGATACATTGTCGACCGAATAAAAAAAAATATACAATAAAATTTAAAAATTAATTAATTTTAAATTAAGTTTTATTTAAAATATCTATAGTTTATAGTCTGTGGTCACGTTGATTCATCGCCCATCACTAAGTAGGTCGGCATGCCCATAAAGTATGACATTTACAGGTACTGTCTGTACTACCTGTGGTACTACTATGAAATTCAGAACTTCATAGGCGTGATTTTACTGCTAGCTGTCGCAGAGATCAAGCTATCTTTTAAGAAGTATAGTTTCTAAGAGTTTTAAATTCGTTCGCTACTTCTTGCTTCCAACATGAATTTTACTGGACTTGTTGGAAACTCATTTGTGAATCGATGTTACAATAATCTCTTTGAAAACAAAAAAACGGGTAATTGCGTAAACCACTACCAGTAGTAATTGCTTTCATGTTGACAGTTCCACATTATTCATTGCGTTATTTACGTTGTTGAACGGACAAATCTTTCGAAAAAGAGAAGCAATGGATTAGCTGTATCCTTCAAAATTTCTGTTACGCAATTAGGGTGCTGTTTTCGTTGATATTTTTTCTCAGACCAAGTCTCTGCGTAACAGCAACGTCGTCTACAGTAATAAGTACTGAAAAATACATTATGTCAGCCATGTTGGTGTCATTTTCTTGTCTAATCTTGTTATTAATTATTCATTCCAAATTGAGATTTCCTAGATTTATTTATCAAATCTGTGTTTGCACTGCTGCTCCGGCTGCGAAAAAACCTCAAGCGGCGAACGTATAATAATCTCGTCGGTAATTATATTTTTGAGCCGTTTGGGGTGGTGTCCTAGTGTTCATTGTTTGTTCAACGAGATCTCTAAATGACTGCGTGACACTTTTACCTTAGTCAGAGGCTAAGTATTTAATGACTAAGGTAAAAGTGTCACGCACTCATTTGGCTAAGTATTTAATTGCCCCTGCCGGGTCAGCGGGATTATCCGAAAGGGTTACCGCTGGCCCGGAACATAAAGGGCTAAGGAAGGAACACGGGTGGGTTTTAGCACAGGTTTTAGTCAGTAAGAATCTGACACTCCCTTCCGCTCCACCCAGAGCGGGAGGGGTCATTAAATTTGATGATTTCCCATCCTCAAAAAAAAAAAGTATTTAATTGCCCTACGACGTGATAATGCCGCCAGTGTCTTGGTTACATTACCAGTCAATGATGCGGAGGAATTTTTAAACGCCATATTTTAGTTTTTATATTTTCATTTTAATAGTTTGTTAGTTTAAAATGAAAATATAAAACTAAAATATGGCGTTGAAAAAAAAATTTCGCCGCATCGTTGACTAGTAATGTATTATTAAGCGTTTGTTAGTTTAGAGGGGCTTGTGGCTATAACACTAATAACAGCCGCACGCGTCGACCGATTAGGTTTGCCACGGTTGGTCCATGATGGGTGACCATCTTTACATACCAAGATCCCTCCGTCCGTCGGAAAGCAGGGTAAGCCGTTGGTCCCGGCTATCATTCGTGGATCTCTGACAGTCGTTACGGGTAGTCAGAAGCCCGAAAATCTGACAACCAGTCTTACTAACGGGTTTTCGTATTACCCAATAACTGGTTTGAGGTCAGATAGGCAGTCGCTCCATGAAAAATACTGGTATTCAGCTGCATCTGGTTAGACTGGAAGCCGATCCCAACATAGTTGGGAAAAGGCTACGTAGATGATGCATAGCTTGTTAGTTTAGGAATTTAGAATTAGAAGTTTTTCCAGTGTATATATTTTTATCCTCTTAAATAATGCTCACCAGCATGTAAATGTCAAGCCATGTGCCGATATCATTGTCTGTGCAGTATTTTGCTGTTCACAATCACATACAAACAAGGTCCATAAAATAAATACATTAGTCTAAACGCAAGTGGATTGGGACACTCCAGAAATTATTACTTTACTATTGCACCAGTTTTACGTGTCTACAATTTAACAACAGACTGTACTGGTTCAAGGTTAGATAAGTTTTATAGGTCCCTTATTAAGTTTGTAGGTTCTAAAATTGTCAGAAGGTTTAGATGTATAAAATTACTGTAATTTAGTTTTACTATCTCGTCAACATCTTAATCCTGACCCTCGTATTTTGTTTAGCGTAATCAAGAAAAATAATGGTCTTGCTCGCCAAGTGTTTTTCCAAGCGTGTGGTTGGGTTCAATGCGTGGCTTTGACAGTAAATTAAACCTTCTAAGGACCTGTATCAGAGTGACCAGATGGGTCTGTAAGGTAATATAACAAAAACTTTTCAATTTTCAACATTGGAAAAATAAATTACCCTCCTTTTTCTTCGTCATAGTCGGGTAGTAAAATAATTATTAAGATTGGTTGGATAATAATAATTATGATAATGGGTAACTTGCTTCATATTTCTGACTGACCGACTCCTAGACAATACAAAAGTCTGTAAATGTTTTAATTGAAATACATGCTTTGAGTTGGAATTCGAATAATGCAAGAGAAACCTAGAAAATATTCGAAAAATACATTCTATTATAGAAGTTTTAGTAATACGACTGAAAAAAATACAAATTTACTGCAAGTTATTCATCGGCTTCAGACAACCTTTAGTTTCAATTTTAAAGACAATGAAAAATTTATATAAAAAAATTAAATCGACTTCAAAAATAAATTAACTCAAAATTAAAAATAAGTTTAATTTCGGAAGTCGGTGTCTTGGGATCTGTAATTTAGTTTTAGTTTATTGCCACCGACTTCTGAATTTAAAGTTACTTCAAAATATTGAGTTAATTTCTTTTTGAAGTCGATTTAATTTTTTTAAATTACTTTATTATTTCGTAATTTTTAATTTTGAGTAATAACTGAAATATTTATTTGTAATATGTAGGTAATAGTTTTGTTGTAAATATTGGACTAGAATTTGATCAAGGTTTTGAATGATTTCCCTTTGACACTACACTCGTAGCTCGTATCAATAAGCCAGGCCGTCACACTTACACGTATTAGTCAATATCTTGAAAATGACTGAATCAATTTTGATGAAACTTACACTGTACCCTAAATTGAAGTAAATGTAAGCCAATAAAAAAAATGAAAAAATTCGATTAATAGTTGCGGAGAAATGCGTGGACAAACATACATACATAAATATACATCTATAATTTTTTTACATTTTTTTGGAAGCCTTAATAAATTGTCATGTATGAATATAATGTAATTTCCGTAATAGAACATACTTACGTGTCGAATTGATAACCTCCTTTTTTTTGAAGTCGGTAAAAACCAATCGCAATTTCATTGTCATTCGAACACTTGATTTTTGAAGTGTACTACGTATGTGGTTATTTAAACACATTATTAACTCGCTGAGCCTGGAGTAACATATAGATGTGATGTGGCATGACTAAGATAAGGACCACAATAAGTGGACCCCTAAACTTGCCAAGTTGAAGTGATAACAAAGTTCTTTCGAGCTACCCGATCTTGTTAAACGTACTGGTTACGCAACAAAATTTGTTGATCGGCCTACAGGTTGAAGTTTCGTTTATGAATACAGATAAGTATAGGTAAAAGGTTGTTTATCGAAATTACGAGATTACATAAATTTTTCGGTCGCTTTTTTAGCATTTTTTCTTTAGTGTGGAAATCTTGGAGACTCCGTTCGACTGGGGGTGAAATTGGAATTGTAGTGACTTCTTCTTTTCTCGTCATTAAGAGTTAGTTTATGAGTTTATCATCTCATGCCATGTTAAAAATATTACCAGATCAGCAGGCTGGTAGCGTTGCTGACCAGATGGTCAGGCGTTGAGTATTATCTGAATAGCTGGGTACACACCAGACGATCCAAAGGATCGGCGCGCGCTCTAGAATCCACGATCATGACGCGCCAATCGTGGATTGGAGATTCTTTCAGACGATCCATTTTAAGAATCCCGAGATCCTGCCACACGCTCCAGGGCCGATCCACGTTTTACCTAGATTAACTTCAGTTGAATACACGCTCGATATGGATCGCCGTTTGTCCAACTCACACAGAACCGTGCGCCTTTGGGCGTTGTCAAAAAACCAACAGCGCTCGGATCAGCCGCTCCACTGCGTGAGCTCGGATAGCCGGCGATACGTTCACACTGACCGCGCATTTGGATCGCGCTCCTGCCGCGTCCAATCAGAGCGCACTAGATCATCTGCAGTGGAATTCTGTAACCATCTCACCGTGAAAACTTAGGTGAAGTGAGCGTGGAGTATCAATAGTGTCAATTCCTAGCAAAAACAAACTCACATCACCTAAGTTTTCATGGTGAGATTTTTACAGAATAGACCGACTGGTGTGGACCCAGCTAATGTCGATCGAGGGGCAAAACTCTCTAATTACGACACATTCAGGGTTGACAGGCTTATTTGTAATAATTGCAACCCGTAAAACAAAACAATTGTTTACAGATGTTTACTACCCAATCTAGATTAAATCAGTCTTTACATTTATTAAAAAATACGGATAATTTCAAAGCTCATTGGTTGAGCATTATAAATTATTCGGAATAGCCTTAATAAATTCAAACTTAAAGCCCTTTACCTATTAAAGTGGTGCTATTAATATTAAAATATAAGCTGCTCTAAGCTAGTAATCCAGTCGCAGCTATTACAGTTTTTGTTCATTCACTTAACAGTTATAAAAATACAATTTGTGTTATTGTTTTTTGTAAGAAAAATATTATTATAGTCCCCAGCTGGTATTGCCCTAATGCTTTGAAAATGTCTTTTCGCATACTGAGCAGTAATGAATATTAAGTCCATCATGCTTTCTTACTAGACGGTGGCGATTTAGACCATTGTAAGGCCAAGGTTACACGAGGCTAGTTTTCAAGCTAGGAGTCTGGTTTTATGTCATCATCAGCCTACAGCTGCTCACAGCTTGACATTAGGCCTCTCCAAATGCATGCCATTTAGATCGATTTTCTCCAACTCTGATCCAGTTGCTACCAGCCACCTTGCGAAGATCGTCGCTACACCTAGCCTAGCGTCCTAGCTTACGTTTCCCGATTCGTGGTCTTAACTCAAGAACATGTCTACCCCAATGCTTATCGGTTCTACAGCTAATAATGTCATAGTGAACACAGAACTAATAATCCTACAGACCATAATTCGGCCATGGCGGCCAATCTCAACGGAGACTAGCCTTTATTGCGAGAGATAGTAAAGTGCAAAATTGTGTGCGCAGACACAGGTACACTCTCTCTTCCGTCACGATGCACGATGGGGCACGATGCACAATGGAGCACGATGGGATGGCACGCAATCCGATACGACCGGAGAGATCAGAACTATCCTGATACCCAAAGCCAGACTAGCTTACTAGCACTATTTTTTGCTATACAAGCTTTAAAAACTAGCCTCATGTAATCCAAGCGTAAGGCCAGGCCTTTTCGCGAAGGCGAAGGCCTGGGAGGCCCAGGCCCAGGGCTTTAATTCAGCAGTCAAGTACAAGGCAATGACGAAGGATGAAAAAAAAAATCATAAATATGTTTTTCTTTTTATTTCAACGAAGTTCGAGTGTCAATCAGCCCGGTTTTAAATCTTTTTAACCACATAGTGTAGCTACTACGTATTAAACGGAGTATTTTTTAATAATTCAATTATTAAAAAATATGTAATGCTTTCGTTTATAGAATTTTATTAGATCAGTAACCGATATAAAAAACAAAACCGGTCAAATGCGAGCCAGACTCGCGCACCGAGGGTTTCGTACAAATTTGTAGGTGTGTAACTACAAATTTACGGTTTTACGATTTTTCCTTTACCTACTTGTGCTACATAAAATTTCTTCTTCTCAAATTTCATGATTCTAGGTCAAAGGGAAGTATCCTATAGATTTTGATTACCTTGCGAGTGCCAAAAGATGCGGCATAAACGTAACATAAACGCCCGTATCTTATGATTGCCTCGACTTAAGTTTCATTTTTCACTGTTTCAAGGGATTGTAGCCCTCAGTATTTGATATTAATTTCAACTTGGTAAATCATCGCGTTCTTAAGAAAAAGGGTCTTGACAAACGGACAACAAAGTTATCAGTCATATAAGGATTCCGTTTTCCCTTTTGAGTTATGGAACCCTAAAAATATAAGAATAAACGAAACAAGTATCATAAAGCACACGGGTATCATCATACATTCGAATCAAAACATTATTCTTTTTGGAGTCAGATTTTTTTTCATTCAAATTATTTTCAATACAAAAGACTGCTTTATAAGCCGCGAAGACTTATGAACCGTAATTCCATCCCATTTTGCCATTAATGCGAAATTCAGCCATTGTTTTCCCAGCGCCATTTTGTGTCCGTGATGAGAAAATGTCAATAATAACTTTGAAAAGTTTTTGAATAAATGGCAAGTATACCGTTTCCGTCTAAACTTTGGATACTCGGTTAATTGTTTTGATTCGCTATTAATTTCGTTAGTGACAGGTAATTAAACTCAAAGGTATTCTATTTAAAGGTGCCAATGAAACTCAACCTTGAATTTCGCCAATTAGTGAGATTTATTTGCTCATCATTTTGTTTCATTTAGCATATTTATAATTTACTAGCCTAGGCTGATTACCAACATAGTAAAGGAATATCTCATCTGATCACTTCATTAGTCTCCACAACAGACTGTTTGAAAAAAAAACAGTGGCACTCCAGGAGTGTCGACAGAAGTGAAAACGTAAACAATTACGTGTGTATTTTTTAAACGTCTAGTAAACAAAACACAAACAGAATACTTTGCCATCACTCACTGACATATCAGATATACATTAAAACCGAGTACATCCCGAGGACAGCCGAACACGTCTGAATGTAGCGCGGTGTCGGTTACGTTACGGTATCAGTGTCGTGAGTTCAACAATTTTTTCCTATCTCAAAAATGCCCAACGCGCCTTAAAAACTTTTCACTTCAAAAATATTATTAGTATTTATCAGGCGTGATCGAGGTCAAGAGAGCTCTTGACTTCATGGGCCCCACATTCAGCAATAAAAAAAGAAATAAAAAAAATTCAAAAAGAAAAATACTTAACTAAATGTCTACACTGAACTGAAAGACGCTCCGTTAGCACTATTTCTTAAGATTATATCCATTAAACTCGCTCGGCCGTCATTTGTAGATCTTTGGCAGTCGTTACGGGTCGTCAGAGGCTCGAAAATCTGACAACCAGTCTTACTTAAGGGGTATCGTATTGCCGAGTAACTAGGTTGTGGAGGTCAGATAGACAGTCACTCCATGTAAAATGCTGGTATTCAGCTGCATCCAGTTAGACTGGAAGCCGACCCCAACATAGTTGGGAAAAGACTAGGCAGGTGATGATATCCGTAAATCACGTCAGATGATACAACTGACCACACAACATATTATTAATAATTTCAATATACTGCCGCCAGACCAAAACTTACGTACTGACGCCAGCACATCAAGCTACTACAATCTGTCAAATTTCTTTAATAGATTTTCAACTTTATCGCTAAAGAATAATTTTCAAAGTTGATTGGGAAAAATTGACAGTTTCCGGTAGCTTGATGTGCTGGCGTCTGTACAACGTCGAATCAGATACCCAGCTTTGTTGTTTGTTTAACTAATCAAAGCGGACATCGAGGTAGGGTCCCGTACTCAGGAACCATTATTTTCACAATGGATTTCGGTAACGTTACCCCGGACCCAATAAATTACTCGTATTTTAGGAGCGAATTTCTGAAGAATAGGTGTTAAATTCGAGAAGATGAATTGCTTTTGGACTGTGCACATAAATAAATGAATTATTATTTATAATGAATTTCGTAGCAAGGAACTCATTTAAATAAGCCATCAGCCTGGAGGACGAAAATTTATTCTCATTAAGTTAGGTACCATGGAAAGTGTAGTCTCTTGTCTGCCCTTGGTTTCCTAATATCTTAAAAAAGTAAGTTAAAGAAGTGGTGGTCCAGTGGTAATGACCGCGACTTACGAGTTGTAGGTCGTAGGTTCGAAAACAGACGGGCGCTTTACTTTGTGTAAATTATTTAGGAATAAAGAAAATAATTTTATTTGACCCATGTTAAGGCACAGAATATTCACAAGAAAACAAGCGTTATTTACTTATTTTTTTTACCATTTATGTATACACATATATAAACAGACAAAGAAAAAAACAGAACAGAAAAATAGGTGTTTTTATAAGAAATCTCTTCCAGCATGCCTGCGATAGGACAATAAATAGAGAGATATAGACAGCGTGTGAAAGAGTAAAGGAGACAAAAAAAAATTACATAAAATCTAAAAACAATTCACTTAATGAAACTAAACAAGTATTACACAATGCAAATAAACATACATACTTCTAAAATAAATATCACTAGAATGTTAATAATTATTATAACGTTATCAAAGTAATAAATATATACACAACTATGATAAAGTGTTTACGTGTTGAGCAGACAAATTTTTCGAACTTATGAGAGAGATTCGTTTGCCCAGCAGTGGGATTATGGAGGCTAACAGAAACAGTAAAACATTGGTCCATGCGAGAACAGCGACCATGTTAGCGATAGTGGTAGCCCAAAGTCCGGTACAATGCGTGCCACTAAAGAAGAGACTTGACCCCGCCTCCCCCGCTCTTTCCGCTGCCCCTATGACGTCCGGTCCCGTCCCGCACTCAGACCTTATACCGCTAAAGATACCTAAAATCGTGTTCTGCGCATGTCAAACCACGTGGTGTGTCAAGTCTCTTCTTTCGTGGCACGCATTGTACCTAATGTTCAGAACTGCCTGGGTCTTGCTAATTAGAGAATCTGATGCGATTACCACAATATCAGAATACCAGCGTTGCGACATTTATTTTTTAAATGTCATGCATCATGCTGAGATAGGAGCCTTTTGGCCTCGTATAGGACTTTCTGTTTCATTTTCCTTTTGTTACTTTTTTTATTTAACTTGGATTTTTATTTTACTGTCTTTAGTTTAGTTTGTGATCTTCCTGTACGAAGCGCCAGTGCGTTGTAGAGGTCAGATAGACATTCTCACCATGTAAAATACTGGTATTCAGCTGCGTCGGGTTAGACTGGAAGCCGACCCCATCATAGTTGGGAAAAAGCTAAGCAAATGTATGATTTGTTATCTATCTAAGTCGTGTAAATGTCAAAGTAATTTTAGGTTCATCTTTTATACACAACAAAATCTGCTTCTGAACAGCGCTGTTTTAAATTCCCAGAATTAGGAAATAATAAGTTTTCTCCCTGTTCAATATCCCAATCCTATAACCCTTTAAAACGTTAAAGCCTAAACAATAAGTCATAAGTCATTTATTCATTTGTTAACATAGGTAGGTACAAATTACAGATGTTATGAAAAACAAAATATACAAGTGCTCTATGTTGTGCTCTGTGTGTGTGTTGTCTGTGCTCTGTGTTCTGTGTGCAATATAAAGGCAATTGCCGAAACAAAATGAAAGATAAGTTCAAAAGTCCTGGAAATGCCTCAAAGTGAGCATTTGCCAGTGCCAATAGCGGATTCTCCACAATATTTCAACAACAATTGATCTGGAATCATACATTTTGTATCGTAAATACATTGGTGCCGTTTGTCATGTTCGGGGCTCTTCGTTCACATCCATTGGAAATAAAAGCTCTTTTTTCTTGCTGTTAGATGAATTAAAATGGTTGAAACATTTTATATATTTTACTAGTAGCAACCCGCGGTTTAACCTGCATAAGTGTCGATCTCGTGGGAATATTGGGATAAAAACTATCCTATGAGTCCTTTCCTGGGACTCGAAACTATCTCTATACCTACTAAATTTCAACTAAATCAGTTCTTTAAGCGTGAAGAGGTAACAGACAGACAGACAAACTTTCGCATTTATAATATTAGTGTGGATTTTTTTGGAAATGGACCTATGGACTTTATTTGCTACGGGTCTGAGCATGCCATCTGAAACAAACATTCTTAGAGCTTAATATGAGCAATTTGTGTATATTTGTAAACGCACTAAACATCTAAAATAAAAAATAAAAGTTCGGGTCAATCTTCTTTCTTGATAGTTTAGAATATGAGGATAAAAAGTATTCTATAATCTAATCTAGGTCTACCCATATGCCAAATTTCATCCAATTCCGTTTAACCGTTTCATCGTGAAAACGTAATAAAAAACTGGCCAAGTGCGAGTCGGAATCGCACAGGAAGGGTTCCGTACCACAAGGCAAAACGCAGAAAAAAACAAGTTTGTTGTATGGGAGCCCCCCTTAAATATTTATTTTATTCTATTTTTAGTATTTGTTGTTATAGCGACAACAGAAATACATCATCTGTGACAATTTCAACTGTCCAGCCTTCACTGTTCATGAGACAGACGGACAGTGGAGTATTAGTAATAGGGTCCCGTTTTTACCCTTGGGTACGGAACCCTAAAAACATAAAAAAATTAAATATTTTTTTCATAAATATTACATAAAAACAAACAATGGAAAAAAAAACAAACAAAGGAATAACAAAACATTGATTCACCCTTCAATTTCATAAAACAAACAATAATTACAAACCCGCCGTTTACTTTCATTAGAGTTCAGTGCAAAAACACAAAATAAATGTACATTAAACCTTCATACTCTAGTGTTTATACGTAATTCCGCAGATTACACTTTCAGCACAAATAATATGGCTAGGACACGAAGGTAATAGAAAGTAATGTTCACCCAGTGGGCTACTAAAATTATATGGTGCAAATTTTTCTTGAAATCATTATAAGCGAATGTGTATGTGAGTTAGCCATTAAAATTTATTATTGGTTCCGCAAGTTTTTGATTAAATCACCTTTTTATCTTCTTTCTTCTTGAATGAAGAACCAACCAAGAAACTCTAAGGTCTCTCTCGGTGAGTTTCGTAATTTGGCCATGGGGCCTAAAAAGGACACTTTGGTAAAATAAAAAAAGGATAACAACATGAAAATTTTGAAACTACTTGACTTAATCGTACTTATAGTAATAATAACAAATAATTTTGAAACTACTTGACTTAATTGTACTTATAATAACTTATCTTTATTTGCATGTAAAAATTTGTTATATTTCTTTGTCATTATTTTTTAAATTATTTTTATTGACATTATTCTTATATTCTTTTCTTTTGACATGTTTTATTTTAATTTTTGTCTGCAATGTTTATTTTTTGCTTTAATGTATGTAATGGAATCTATGGACATTTGTACACCTTTTTGGTATAACATAGAGCACTTGTATATTTTGTTTTTCATAACATCTGTAATTTGTACCTACCTATGTTAACAAATGAATAAATGACTTATGACTTATGAATCATAATGGACAGTTAAAAACTATTAACTTAATCGTATCAAATCCCATTGGTGAAGGATTTTTCAGTTATTTTTTTTGTCTGTGCTAAAATACCAATCAATCCAATCCAAATCCAATCCCAATCTCTTTGATTGTACCTACATAGTGCAGCGAAAAAAGAAAAACACGGACTGTCTTCGCCATATTATGATTCATAATATTATCCCTTTATGATTCTGCCAAAGGCCCCCAGATCATTTCATTAGCAGGGTTTAGTAATCATCCTCGTTATCATAATTTCAGCCGAAAGACGTCCACTGCCGGAAATAGGCCTCCCCCAAGTACCGTCACTTCGATCAGTTCTGTGCTTCTCGCATCCTGTGGATTCCTGCAGCCTTCACCAGTTTATCAGTCCACCTTGTAGGACCTTGAGCCAGTGCAACGTTACGTCACCCGCTACGCGATGGCCATTCCAGAACCTTTCGGCCCCATCGGCCATCTGTTCTGCGAGCAATGTGCCCTGCCCACGACCGCTTAAGTTCGGCAATAGGGAATATGCATGAATTTTTTTCATGGCATTTATTAGCAAAATATGAAAATACCGTAGTAGAGATGATAAAAAGTGAAATTAAAATTTAAATCGGCCAAGAAACACGGCCGATATGAGCATTTAAAACTATTGATTACACACCAATTAGACAGAGATCCGACATAGATTGTGACGTCACATGTCACTACGGCCATATAAACTCCGTGTTAAATTTCGTTTTGCGAGAAAGAGATAGAAACAAATCTTCGATGGCTCATATCTTTTTTAATTTCATAGTTATCCGGAAAACAATTTTACTAAACTGTTTATTACATGAATGAGGATTAATTTTTTAAATAAAAAAAAATCATGCATATTCCCTATTCTTCGGGCTATGTCGGTTACCTTGGTTCTCTACGGATGTCGAGGGATCAGTTTGTTCAGAATATTTTAGCCAATGACTAATTTAAATGATTATGAAGTTAATTTATTTTTAGCATAATAATAATAATATGTTCTGGACACGGCCCGCATTGGTAGGAGGTTCCTCTCTCTGGAGCCCTGACCGCCGGTAGCTTGGACCCTGTTCCCGATACCGGTGGGCTACTATTTTTTATATTTTTAAATGTTTTATATTTTTCATATTCTTATATATAAAAGTATAATTTATATGTATGTAGTTTAATAAAGGAGGATAATAATAAACCATTTATTTTCCCCTTAACCTAAGTATGCATAATAATATAGTAACAATTTTGTTAGTTAATAAAACTTAACAACTATGTTAGTATCACTTAGTACTAAGGAAACTCGGGTCACTTGGTAATATTTAAGTACCCATGCTTAAACTTTAAAACGTAGATTGTACTAAAATGTATGAGTGACCAACCCGCACTGGGCCCGCGGGATAGATTACGGCCCACTTCCTTTTACAGAGAGGAGGCCTGTGTCTCAGCAGTGCTAAGTAGTAGGTCATGGACATTTATAGAATAGAATAGAATGCTCTTTATTATGTACACCATATAAATTACAGACATAAATTTAGAAACTGTACAAAGGGTGACACAAAATGGACGACGTTATAAATAGACTTGTTTCAGTGTGTCGCTGTTTTTAATCTTCTATTAGGAAAGTAGTTATCAGAAATAATCCAGCCATACATAAATTGCTTTTTTAAATCAGTACCTATCTAAAAAGATTTCACAAGGAACTCTAAAAGCAATAACACAAATCATCGAATCTATCTAATAATTTGATTTCGAAACAAACAAACGGAAGCTCTAGGGAAAAATACGTCAGTTTCGCAACAACACTCGATCATCTAACCTTAAAAGATGAAGGCTCTCAAAGACTTCCCTGAAGATTTCGCAAAAACGTTACAAACCAGTCTTAATTTTTTGAAGATTTTCAATATCAGGTCGATACCTATTTTGACAAAAGAAAATATTACCTATATACCTACTGTATTTAATTTTAGAAGTTGATTTTGAACAGGAGCTCGTAGTTAAACTATAACAAGCCGCACGGGTCGATATAAGGTTAGGCTACGTTTGCTGCGGTGGGTTTGTATGACCATTCATTACAAAGAGACCCCTCCGTGCCTCGGAAAGCACGTTAAGGCATTGGTCTCGGCTGTCACTCGAAGATCTTTGACAGCCGTTACGGGTACTTTAAAGCCAAGGGGTGTCATTTTACCCAGTAACTGGGTTGTGGAGGTCAGACAGGCAGTCGCTCCATGTATAATACTGGTATTCAGCTGCGTCCGGTTAGAATGGAAGCTGACCCCAACGTAGTTGGGAAAAGGCTAGGCAGGTGTTGCTAAGGATTGCTACCACTGACAGCTCACTTCTTTCAGTGAGATATTTACAGAATAGATCGGATGGGCTTACGGTTTTTTGAAGCTTTAATGCCAAAGTCGGTAGAATTACCTCTTTGAGTTTACATTTCTTACTGACAGGTACTTAGAAGACGATGAGCCATTCCTCAAGAAATACTGGCGTTTCTCCTACATAATTGGAACTGTCTTCATCCATAGCCTGGCGTTGATTCTAAACTTGCCCGAACTGTTGACAGGACAAGATATTACGCAATTTGCTCAGTTGATGCCTTCTGTTTTGATTAGTATCCATGGTATGTATTATGGGACGGTAGGCCGCGAAATTAAAATTTTCTTACTTTTTTTTTGCAATTTGCAGGTCAGTGTCAGGTTGTGTGTTAAATGTGGCATAGAAAGAAAGAAAGAAAACACGTTTATTTGCGGTATACATGACGCATAAAAAGGACACAAACACAAAAAAAAATAGTTGGGGTTAAATTGTAAAAGCATGCGTTAAATCCACACAAAACGGTCATCGCTTAGCATAATGTTAAGACCCTATACGAGACATTGCCCCAACGCTGGTTTTTAGCAACAGCCGGCGTTGACGTGATGACATCACAAACATATGCTGCACTCAGCATACGATTAGATATAAATAAAAAATAACATTCAACATAAGAAGTAAAATAAATATGCGTTACAAAAAGGTGATACAAACTTGAAATATGAAGTGGTAACATTCCGAACAACGACTCACGCGCCGCCATATATGTATATGCACATATGGCAAATATGTAATTTAATTTTTAAAGTTCTGTGTCTCCTAATATTAACTACTTTGCATACCTACTATTGTAAAGTAAGCAAGTTTTTGTTTTTACTGAACAGACCGCTATGCTGCTGGGGAGTTTGTTGCGCGACTTCTTCCCAGCAAAAACACTAGGAAGTATTGAGGGTGGGCGTTTTGGGAGACTGTCTTATGTAATTTTGACGTTCGAAAAGTCATGATTCTCAGGCTAGTTTCAATAAATGACTTTTGATTTTTTGAACGAAATGTGATTTACGACAGTGACAAATATGTATTTACAGAATTATAACCATTAAAATAAACAACAAACCTCTAAGTGCATAATGTGTTAAACATATTATTATTTATTTCATGAAATATCAATTAATAAGGCCTGCCCTACAAATTGCAAAAAACGTATTTCGCCGGCTACCCTGGTGCCCCCTTTTTTCCCCTTTACTTATTTTTTTCATGACTTCATCTTCTACACAACGTTGAATGAAAGTCTATTTCATTCATTTGATTACAACAATTAAAATAATAGTGTATTGTTTAATATTTTTTAAACGTCCATTGTTAAACTAACGATGTTTTTTTTTATGAATGGCTAAGTTATGTTGTACCAACTTATTATTTAAAAATGTTTTTTTTATTCAGTGTTTCATAAAATAAACCTTTTTTCAGCCATCTTGAAATGCATAGTTTTGATACCAAAGACAAGGCAAGTATCTGCATTGATAAAAGAACTTGGTTCTCAATGGAGGGTGAAGTTTACCATGAGACAGAAAAAAGAGAAGGATAGATTTCTTTGGCGGCTCAATTTCATTAACAGAGGTGATTCTTTTACTAATTTTATACAAAATGATCATTCAGAATTGTCTGTCTTGTATGGATCAGAATGTTGGGTCACAAAAGACCTGAATGAAAGGCAATTGCATACAGTTGAGATGAGAACGCTAAGAGGGAAGTGTGGTGTTACACGAATGGATAGCAAAAGAAATGAGAATCGGAGGAAGTCTGAAAGTGGCACCGGTAACTGAAAGGTTGTGAGGAAATCGGTTGTCATGGTATATGTATGTATGTGTTACAGAGGAATGAGGAAAATGTCGTGAGAAAAGTTTTATTTAAGTATGAATGTCTATGGCTATAAGAGTAGAGGAAGACCAAAGAAAAGCTTGATGTGCTGGCATCTGTACGTTTCTTAATATAAGACAACGTGTTTTTTTATATCCCATAACTCTAGGGTTATATTCTTTAGGTAAACATAATACAAAAAGTCCTGGAATATGTGGTCCAAAAATGCATAGTTTCGAAGATATCATGTATCTAAGTTTCATTGATAAATACGAGTAATTAATTTTCATTCAAGCCAATCATATTTAGAGCTAAGAGAATGCAACGTTGTCGTATTTCACGTAAGAGTGTTTTACATTAATTTATAAATAATCGTGACTTTGTCAAATAATTTTGTGTAAAAAATGAAAACAAAAAAATGATGATTGAAAAATAATTTATATGCTAGTTGATTCTTTGATATTCATTCATACCCTAGAGATAGGGGTAATAAAAATAAAAAACACCTCATATATATTTTTTTAAATCAAACAATTTTATATGCATTAATATTTCCAGCCAGCTTCTGGGCGACCGTGTGCGGTTCGATGGGATACTTGCTAACACCGTTATTTGAAACTTTGTTTCGGAGATTTATATTAAAACAGGAAGGCGAGCTCCTTCTACCTTTCGTTTCGTGCTACCCATTAAATACAACAACGAATTGGACAATTTATATCCTAGTATATATTTTCCAGTTGTATTCTAGTAAGTTGAAATGGTGAATGAAGTTTAGTTTTATGAAATATTACCTATTGCTTTTCTAAACTAACTGTTTGTACGTAGAAGCGTGAGTCAATAAGTTTTGTAATTTTGGAATCTTTGTGTCTTGAAGACTGAAGCAAATAATAACAAACAAAGAAAAAAAACAATAAACACAAATAAGTACACAAAAAAAATAAACAAACGCTGATACAAATAAATTACTGACGTTTACCTTTTTTACAAAAAAAAAGTCAACCTACTTCCAATACAAACACTATAAATTGAAAAACAACTTTAATGTCGTCCGTTACGTCGTTGGTTTCGCACTTTCATTTTTTTAAAACGACTTCCAAAATCAAAGTTATGTTTCAGTTTGCAGTATTTTTTTTTGGAAGTCAGTTGTTTTTTTTTTTTTGTAAAAACGTTTTTATTTTTCACACACAAAAATTCACAAAATCCCACAAAAATTCATGTAACTATGTAGCTATGTTCTTGCTATGTAAATATCAGTGACAGGAAGTTATTAAAACATCATCAATATAAACTAAGAGGGATAAAACGTATTAATGAAGCTAACTCAAAAGCTATCCAAGCAAAGTTAATAATAGTACATTATGATATAAGTGCGGTAAGTTGAAAATTACAGCCGAGGCGATATTGCTTGCCCGAGCCGTAGGCGAGGGCTAAAAGAAAGCAGAGGCTGTAATTTTCAAAGCGCACGCATGTCATACGACGTTTTATAACATATTTGTGAGGAAATAAATAAAACTCGGACTGAACTTTATAGTATTTATGCTTACTTACACTTTACTTTCATCACGCATAATACTATTTATCATTACTTACACTTTAATACTATTTATCATCCTTTTTATTTGTTTATATGTTTACATTATACTTTTACTCAATTTTCATGTTGTGACACGTCAATTGTCGAAACTGTCAGTTACTTTTTAAATGTCTTTCTGGCTTAGTCTATGGTAATTACTCTTTGGTCTAAATAACTTAAATTATTTTTATCAATATGTTTAGCTTTTGTATTATTAAGATTATTACGATTGTTTAGTCTAAATAACTTAATTTTAAATTAGATTTATAATATTCTTTACGCACTCGTGGATCTGTCTTGGCCGGATACACATGTCAGATGAGATGATGGCCACATAGAAGAAAACTGATATTTGAAAAAGGAAGACTACTTAAAAACGAGCTCACGAACAGCTGGAGGCTGCGGGCATTCGAGTCTTGGGACTGAGACATTAAGCATCAGAAAACTGCTTGGTTTTGCTGTGACATTTTGAACTGCTTGGTTCTGCTGCGACATCTTTGACTAACCCAGGGGATCCAGCTAAAGATTCCACCTGGGACCTTCTACTTCTAATCTTCGCGAGCTAACCACGTATAACTTGTTACCCTGACGCCTGATACCCGTTCCTACAGTGCTGAGCTGATTTCATAACGTGAACTATAAAACTCCAGTGAGTGCGCGCGTGTGTGAACTATAAACTTCCGAGAGTGCGTGCTATTAGTACTTTTATAACTAGCTGTTTTTTATAACTTTCTGTATTTTATCTTCCCTAATAAAAATTATTGGACGGTCTGCTTACCCTCTATTTTAAATAAGGTACAGATCGTTACAGTTTGGCGCCCAACGTTAAAATAACTCGAACTCACCCCCTTTTTCTAAATTCTAAAAAAAACTAGCACTAGGTATCTATTTTTGAACTCCTTATTTGGCTTAGTCTTTTGAATACTAACTAACTTATTTTTCTTCTTCAGCTCTCTTCTTGAAGACTCCTATATTCGACTCAACACTTCTTCATACTGAACATCATCTTATACTTCATTCTCATACATCCCACTACCGAAAGGTAGTTGGCATCCATTCTTCGCTTGTCAGTGTTTTTAAAACCATTCGTGGTCACTTACAAGTTGGGGTTTGGCTTACTCTACGACGTACTATTGGACAATATCCCGTAGTCGTTTTCTCCTACACTTAACTCTTTACCAATACATCACTACACTGCACCCCACATACTTGCACACTACAGCGTTTACCCATTGGTAATCGTACTCAGTCTTCGCTTGGCGTGTTTTTAAAACCACCTCGTGGTCACTACCAAGTTAGGGGATTGAGACACTTCACGACTGAAACAGGAGAATATCCTGTGGATGTTTATACAAACCCATACATCTACACAACTCCTATAACAAATACTCCACTATCCTCCTAAACACTTAATAATAATAATATATTTATACTTATATCTGGAAATCATACCGAAATAAGTATATCGTGGGCTCTCAAAATATTTTTCTAATTGTTATTGTTTGACATTGGTTGCTAGGTAACTAGCCATAGTGCATTTGCATTGAGTATTAGTCTTTTTGCGCGGTGGGAAAAGTAGGTACTAAACTTTATGCATTAGTTCCGAATTTCACCACTAATACAAATAAGTTTTCATTGGTTTTCGATTTTTATTTTCTGTAGACTGTCTTACTCTTAAATTTATATACACTTTTGGACCGTGTCCAACACTACTCTCTTGACGTATTACTCGGAGCTTACCGACTACTGTATTGCGGGAGCTGCCCTGACGTTTACTCGGAGCTAACTTACTGCTGCCCTTGACGTTTTACTCGGAGCTTTCCGTCTTCTGTATTACGGGAGCTGCCCTAGCGTTTTTTCTAACTGCGGTGTTGCGGTTCAGACCTAACCCCTTTATCCTTCCTTGCCTCTTAACTTAACACTCTTGAGACGACACTTGAGTCCTTTCTAACATTCGAGTTTTCTTTAACTCTGACCCCTCTCTTAACTCATGACACTCTTGAGATGACACTTGAGTCCTCGAGTTTTCTCTAACTCTGACCCCTCTCTTAACTCATGACACTCTTGAGATGACACTTGAGTCCTCGAGTTTTCTTTGACTCAGATCCCTCTATCCCTCCTTCCCTCTTAACTCGTAACACTCTTGAGACCTTTCTAACATTCGAGTTTTCTTTAACTCAGATCCTATATAGACTCGCATATTTTTATTCTTTTACACTCGTTTGCTATCCCTATATTTGTACTTTTTTTTTCGTATTATACTATATTCATAACTCATCCCTTTCTTCTTTCCTTCCTCTGTAATAGAGTTCCTTTTGATTTATTAAAACTCTATTTGTTTTTTAATTCATTCATCGGTTCTTAAACCATTAAAAGATTAATTTTAATCTTTCGTATATATCTATTCTTTTCTACAAGTTAATATGATAACTTGTCTATTTCTATCAACTCTAAAAGTTGATTGGAGCGGTTGACAACTCCATATAAATAAGCCCTTGTTATCTATCGACTCTAAAAGTTGATTGGAGCGGATGACAACTCCATATAAATAAGCCTTTGTTAACTATCAACTCTAAAAGTTGATTGGAGCGGATGACAACTCCATAAAAATATGCCTTTGTTAACTATCGACTCTAAAAGTTGATTTTCTGTCTATCGACTCTAAAAGTTGATTGGAGCGGATGACAACTCCATAAAAATAAGCCCTTGTTGACTATCGACTCTAAAAGTTGATTTTCTGTCTATCGACTCTAAAAGTTGATTTTCTGTCTATCGACTCTAAAAGTTGATTAGGAGCGGATGACAACTCCTTTAAAAATAAGCCTTTGTTAAACCTTTATATTTTCATCTCATTAGTGGTTTTAGACGCGAGCGGATTACAACTCCTTAAATAAGCCTTAAAGTTATGACTTATCAGGTTGAGTAGTGATCATTGAATGTGAATCCTACCTGACCTAACTTCGTAAGATGTCGGTGTGTTTGA
The DNA here is from genome assembly GCA_963855955.1 of Luperina nickerlii. Lineage (NCBI taxonomy): Eukaryota > Metazoa > Arthropoda > Insecta > Lepidoptera > Noctuidae > Luperina > Luperina nickerlii. Next base: position 18,502,215 of record OY979678.1, read on the forward strand.
ATGAGTTATGTAAGTTTTGTGAATGCTGTAATATTTTAACCTTAGCAAAATTTTTGTTCTAGGCCAAAAATTTTCTCGGGGTCGTTGGGGAAATATAGTATTTATGCTTACTTACACTTTACTTTCATCACGCATAATACTATTTATCATTACTTACACTTTAATACTATTTATCATCCTTTTTATTTGTTTATATGTTTACATTATACTTTTACTCAATTTTCATGTTGTGACACGTCAATTGTCGAAACTGTCAGTTACTTTTTAAATGTCTTTCTGGCTTAGTCTATGGTAATTACTCTTTGGTCTAAATAACTTAAATTATTTTTATCAATATGTTTAGCTTTTGTATTATTAAGATTATTACGATTGTTTAGTCTAAATAACTTAATTTTAAATTAGATTTATAATATTCTTTACGCACTCGTGGATCTGTCTTGGCCGGATACACATGTCAGATGAGATGATGGCCACATAGAAGAAAACTGATATTTGAAAAAGGAAGACTACTTAAAAACGAGCTCACGAACAGCTGGAGGCTGCGGGCATTCGAGTCTTGGGACTGAGACATTAAGCATCAGAAAACTGCTTGGTTTTGCTGTGACATTTTGAACTGCTTGGTTCTGCTGCGACATCTTTGACTAACCCAGGGGATCCAGCTAAAGATTCCACCTGGGACCTTCTACTTCTAATCTTCGCGAGCTAACCACGTATAACTTGTTACCCTGACGCCTGATACCCGTTCCTACAGTGCTGAGCTGATTTCATAACGTGAACTATAAAACTCCAGTGAGTGCGCGCGTGTGTGAACTATAAACTTCCGAGAGTGCGTGCTATTAGTACTTTTATAACTAGCTGTTTTTTATAACTTTCTGTATTTTATCTTCCCTAATAAAAATTATTGGACGGTCTGCTTACCCTCTATTTTAAATAAGGTACAGATCGTTACAACTTGCATATTTGCTTGTTTTCCATATGATGAAATTTTGATACGCTTGTAAGTATCTATCGGTCGATTTTTCGGGCGAGGCTTAGAGTAGCCTTTTTCGCTGCCTCTGAGACTTCTGGCGGTGTGGAATTAATAAATTCATCATTACTTGACGACATTTTCAAATAAAAAAAAGTACCGCGAAAAGAAAAAGCGCGCGGAATAATTTTTACTTCTTAACAGATAAGCGATGCGCGCGCGTTCGATCTTTTTTTTTTCAGGCATAGGCACAAAACAGCCAGTATTATTAAGAAAGTAAATTAATATTTTTGTTTTGTTACAGATATTAATGGTTGTAATTTATTGTCAAAATTAATTAAATTAAAGAATTAAATGTTTATTTATTTTATTTTATCTCCCAAAGTTAATTTTATTCATAAAATGTTGACATCTTTTCTGAAATAAAAACTCTTTGCTAAGATTTAAAAAAGTACCGTTCGTTTTGACGGAGCATCTTGATAAACCGTGCGATTTACTTTACATTACCGCACTAGTGCGTAATGAGATACATTACGATACTGAAATTGGTGAAATAAGAGACCCTTTACGAGCAAATATGTTATAATATTTATTTAAATGAGACCACCCCTGACGTATACCGTATCCATTAAAAAAAAAATTGCAATTCCGTCTATGACAGAGTTATGCCCGAATATACATAAAAAAATTAAACATAAAAATTGAGAACCTCCTCCTTTTTTCATGTGTAAAATACATTACTACGCACAAATACTACATACGCACTAACATATTCATACTACGCACTACTCGCTTACTTCATTCTTTTTACTTGTGCCACTCAAAAGTTAAACGTTAAGAACTAGAGTATTGTCTCTCCTTCCCCTTTTTAATCCATCTAAATGTTGTCATTAAAACACCCTTCGTATAATTTCTAGTTTTATATCTGTAATTTTTATGGAGTACTATTTACAGAGTATTATATTCTACAGAGAAAAAAATACACCTAATGTACAAACCCAATAACTTTTTGCCTGACCCGGGTATAACCTAGGGCGGAATGGCAGGACAGGACCGCCTCATCACCATCGAGGCGGTCCGGCCCGTACTCGAGCGCTGGCTCGGGAGGAGGCACGGCTCCTTGTCTTTTCGGGTGACGCAGGTGCTCTTGGGGCATGGATGCTTCGAGAAGTACCTGAGTCGCATAAACAGGGAGCCGGACGCCTGGTGTCAACACTGCGTCGACTGCCGGGAGAACACGGCGCGGCATAAGCTGGCAGAGTGATATAGGAACCATGTGCTACTACTGAGCTTGAAGTCCTGGGTTACACCTTTTTTTTTGTTCCGGGATGGAAAATCCTCATAGATGACCCCTCCGCCCCCCCCCCCCCCCAGGGCGGAGGGGTCTTTCAAACTGTCACTGACTAAAAACCACCCCGGTGTTCCATCTCACACCTACGCCGGGGGTTGCGGGACCGTACGAACCCAGGACCTCAAGCTCAATAGTAGCACAGGGTTCCTATATCATTATTTACAACACTTTTTAAATTTTCCTATATTTTTCAGTTAGCCTCCTTGTCGCTGTATATATGGGTGCCGCATTGATAATGACAATGTCTTGTGCGCTACTAGGAATAGAATTTTTAATGCTAAGACATGATCTAGCTGAGGTGAAGTCAGAACAGAATCCAGAAAGAAGTAATGATGTAGATACTGGTGATAATGAAGGTCCCAGCATAGAATCGTTTGTAAAAAGACATCAGAAATTGCTAAGGTTAGTAGGGCGCGAGTACCGCTCCGATGCCGCGAAATCTCCTAAAGATCGGTAACAATAAAAAAAGTAATTATGTGTCATTAGTGACAGTTGAGCTACTATCATTATTTTTGCTTTATCAAATCAAATCAAATCAAATCAAATCATTTATTTGCTTAATACAGGTAGGTATAAACAGATGTTACAAATAAATATAAAGTACACTGTATCATTACCTAATGAGGTGTGCAAATATTTATATTGTTATTAATTTTATCAAATAATTATTAAAATGACATTACAGAGTTATTATAATAAAAAATAATAAAAAAGTTAAGAATAATACAAATGTCGAAGGTTTAAAAATAAAAATTGTCAGATGAATTATATAATACATGTCATAGACTTAACACTCAAATTAGTTAAGATATTGGTCCAAATTAAAATAAAATTATACAGGTGCCGAGTTCAATTATTATAGCATGTCACCCTATTTTTATTGTCATATTATTCAACGTCATAAATTACTCTTACTCTAAGTGTATATCTATATTCTTATCCTGAAAGTACTCCTTGACACTATAATAACATTTATTCACTAGGAATTTTTGCAGCTTCGACTTGAATTGATGAACAGGTAACTTTTTGACATCATCAATCATTTAGTACTCGTATAGCTTTAATTGTACTTATTTATTGTTATATTGGTGTGGCAAGCTGACATATAATTTAATTTAATGTTCTTTATGTTTTCGTTATGTTAATTACTTTGCATACCTACTGATATAACATAGGATCAAGATTTTATAACTGAAGAGACACCTGTGCTGCTGGGGAGTTTGTTGCGCCACTTTTTCTTCCCAGCTAAAGCACTAGGAAGTGGTGAAGAGCGGACGTTTTGGGGGCACATGTCTTATGCAACTTTGACGTTTCAAAAGTGCCAATTCTCAGCCTAATTTGAATGAAAGAGCTTTGATTTTTGATCATAATTCAATGAGTAACCAAACCGTAGGCCAAGTGCCTGAGTTCTACGTTGTTTAGAGAACTCCTTGAAGTGTAGATTTATTCATTTATTATAATTATCTTGACTTCGTTCTTCAAATCGCTACACATGTAGCTTTACCAGTTACATAAGTAACATGTTTTGTTAATACCTTCTGATATTATTTCTTTTTCTAAAATATAAGTAGCAAGTTACAACATCAGCTATCAGCCAGTGAAAGTCCCGCCAAAATCGGTCCGGCTGTTTCGGTGATTAGCCGGAACAAACAGACAGACTCAAAAGTTGTTTTTTTTTGTTATAAGTACCGTAAGTACTTTCATAAATGCATTTACTAAAAAGCTGTTAAAAATAACAGATTTAAATAAAACATAAAATCAAAGTAAAGTAAGCAAGTATTTATTTGTATAGGTGACATTATGTATATACAAGATAAGAGTTTCTTTCCTACTTCGAGTAGCTCTATCTGGATAGGACTACTTATTAGTTTTGGCCCACATGAAAGTTTTCTTGACAACTCCAACTTCAGCCAAACCCATATAATTAATCTCTATTATAGCTGCCACTTTTTCTGGTCTCGTGCCAACATTATCGGAAGTTTTTCCGCTATAAGGATGCCCTCACCCAGCGAGACCAACGGCTTATGTAATTTAAGTGATCCCACTTTTTCTTATTTTGTGTGAGCAAAATTTTTCCCTCATTTGGTTCTCTTCATGGATCACTAAAATTTCGCTGTGGCCTGGATGTTTGTGAACCCACTTTAATCTATGATGAAACTATTTTCTGGTTCTTATTGTGTTCTAAAAAATAAGTTCATAAACTAAAACCCGATTACTGAAAAGGACGAAACAAGAAAGTACCTTCCCGTGGTCGCATGCCGCTGTACTGACATACTTATAGTACAGCGGCATGCGACCACGGGAAGGTACTTACTTGTTTCATCTTTTTCAGTAGTCGGGTTTTACATTTCATACTTTTTTGAGCATGATTTTTCAGTAGTCGGGTTTTAGTTTTTGAATTTATTTTTTATTTAAATTATTTTGGGGTTATAATTTCGTGATAAAGTATTTGCAGAGCTGCTTTAATTATTTTTTTGTTTAGTTTTTATTGTTTTACATGTACCTAGGTAATATACGAAACTTATCTGTTGCTGCCATTGATTAGTCTGTCAAAATCACAGTAGTCTCTATTCTTGTTACGGTAAGGTTGCTATTCGATTGCTTCTGTCAAATACCCAGTTGCCAGTTTCTATTTTTATTCAAAGTCATTTAATAAGTGCGTATTACTGTATTTAGTAAGATTTCTATATTTCTCTCTTGTGTTCCAGTTCGCCCGCGGTCCTGATTACATGTTGGTCAGCTACATAGGGATTGCCTCGTCCATGTTGTCCGTTTTGTATTTATGTTACTACGCCGAGCTACTTACAGGAGCGGTAAAACTTTTAATACTTATTAAGTAAAGTGTTATTAATTAATGAGACTGCTTTATAGTGGTCGCATGCGAGTCGGGGTTCAGAAGCAGGTGAAGTTTGGTTTTCCGTAACAGCTCAGTGGTAAATGGAACGATAAAGTGTTCTTTATAATTTAAAAAATTCATTGGAAATTTGAGAATTTATGCAATATTGTAGAAAAGTTAAAACGGTGAAGGAAAACATCGCGAAGAAACCGGCTGTGTCCTAGAACCAAAAATTTGAAGACATGTAATATCTACCAACCCACACTGCCTGCGTGGTAGATAACGGCCCACTCCCTTTCACAAAGAGGAGGCCTGTGTCCCAGCAGTGGGAACATTATATAGGCTGATTATGTATGTTTGTAGAAAATTCAGTTTTGTGTTATGAAATATAAAATTACTAATAAAGGTATCTTCATGATTTTTTTTCTATCATATCGAATCAGTTGTATTATGTTTACAATACATTATCTACCTAGAATATATCCTGAAGAATATCATATATTTTTCTGATGTTGTTTACTGTAGTCGATCATATCCTTTTATTGTTTCTAAAATGATATGATTGCTATTCTTATTATTATTGCTATTATATTATTCTTGCTATAAATTGCTATTCCACCAATTCGCACTAAGCGTTTTCAAATGTCCTTTATAATGCGCACAGCAAAAGAGTGGAACTCTCTACCTGCGTTTGTGATTCCGAGAGCATACAACCCGAATCTCTTCAAAGTAAGAGTGAACAGGCTTCTTCTGGGTGAGCTCACTCCATCGTAGACTTTGTCTCTGTCATCTCTGACCTAGACTAGAGTCAAGAGCAAACCCATTTCAAATTAAAAAAAAAACTTGCGTATTTGCGTTTAGGTCCTGTAAATTCATTTGATTTAAAATCCCAACTTGAATGACAAGTTATTTGCTATGCCGGAGCGGTGCTGTTATAGTGAATGATGAACTTAACTCCACGTGTTCGTGCTTGAGGTCCAGACTATAAATACATAAATTTTTGCTCCATTGCATAGTCGTATTCAGATTTGAAAGATATTGCGGCAAAATACAACACATTGTATTTCAGATTTTAAATTATGTATGGCAACGTATTATGTCTAAAAAATAAAGATGGTGAACGAATCAATATTATGTGAATGTGTTGTATATTTTTCAGAGTTCAAGTATAGGCGACTTAGCGTATGACAACTTGTGGTACAAAGGCGGAAAGCATTACAAAATGGCTATACTGCTTATTATCAGAATGTAAGTATTATCATAGATATCTGAGGTGATCGGAAAACTTGAATCGACATATTGGAAGCGTGCACCTACTTGTAGCTTCTGACATTTCCATAAGTGCCCGTGATAATTTTTGAAGTGAAAACTTCTTTATCGGCGTTGTGTACTTTTTGTAATGGGTAAAAATAACTCGCGTCAGGACATGTGACCTGAAGGCCAATTCTCGTAATTTAAAACGTTCAAAATCTAGTCGCAGTCTCATCTCGGCGACAAGCAAATGTCAAATACTTGTCAAAATGTAGGGAAATTAGACGTATTTTTTGACAGATTGAGACTGAGGTCAGACTGTGAACGTTGTTAAAATTAGTAGAATTGCCCCTCTGATCGAAAATTTGTAAGACGAATGGCTGTAGCTAGTACCGGGCGTGTTTTGTTTATAAGACGATTCACAAAATACATACGTAATTGTTCAAGTTTTCGCTTCTGTCGGCACACAGTTTCTGTTTGTAGGAGACTTAATAGAGAAGTATGGAAGAAAAAGACATGTTTCGCCGACCCTAAATAAATTAGGATAAAGCAAGAAGGCAAAGCAAGGCAAGAGAATGATGATCACGATGTGTGAAAATTGTAATCCAACAGAATTACGATAAAAACCACTAAAACGAAAACTAAACACGTGGAAACTAGAAGGCCACTCAAGACTCAAGCATTACTTTAAACTAGTTAAAGCCATTTGATTGGTTGAAACTTGTTTTAAGTAATACTTGAGTCTTGAGTGAGGTTCTGTGATACGGTTTCTGCAATAGTGAATAAGCGTACTGATTAATAATAATAATAATTTGTTTATTTCCACTTCAAGACACAAAAATCAGTGTGGCCCTGGCTCTTGTACTAGGAAGTCCTGTATCACAAGAGCCAAAATTATATGCGTGTTCCTTCATTGGATAAGAAGAGGTCCTAATATTAGCCTTACAGTGAAACAATATTAGGTTGATTGTGTTATCTGCTGAATATTTTTACCGTCTCGACAAAAAAGGTGAACGGAGTAGAAGCACAGAATTTTATATCACAAAAAATAAAAAGTAAATCTCTTTTTTTACTTTCTTTTAATTAAAACCATCGGTCGGCTTCAAGGATTGAATGTCGCTACGAATTCATTGATAATTTCCGCGCGTAGAGTGGGGTGCCAATAAATTGTTTTTTTTTTGTTTGTCGATTTTTTTATTTTTTGTCTGAAAAATTTACTTCGAATAAGTAATAGTATTTATTGATAGGTTAAATTCGTTTTTGGTTTTTAAAAAAAAAGAAGAGATTTCTGTACCATAGCTTGGATAGGCTTCTACTTCGTTCACCTAATACACCTGTTTTTGTCCAAACGAGACGTTAAAAAAATTCAGCCGAGATAAGTTGACTAAACCATTTAAGTTAGTGTTGTGTTTAGATAGTGAATAATATTATAGTTACAATGCTATGCTATACATGTGGGTAACACATGAACAAAGTGTTTTTATTAATTATTACACCCTAAGAAACTCTGCTACGGAATTGTGTAAAAGTGCAAATTGTCTTATTCTTAGTTATAACATAATCTATCAAGTAATGCAACCTGTAAATGATTTAATTGAAATAAATGGTTTGAGTTTGAGTTTGTGTCGACACCCTCGCGCCATCCCATCTTCCGAGTACGGTGAGCTGTGCTGTCGCGGCTGCTGCAGGAGAAGGAAACCTCGAACAGCGCAAATATAATAACCTTATTGGGAGCTATATGTTTGAGCCGTTTGGGGTTGAAACACTAGTGCCTTGGGGTCCGAGTGCTCGTCAAATATTTCGGGACATCGCCAAGCGGTTGGTTGACTCTACGCGTGACCAGAGGGCTGGCCGATTTTTAGCCCAGAGAATAAGCATTGCCATTCAACGTGGTAATGCTGCCAGCCTTTTTAGCACTTATCCCATTGACAGTGATGCGGACGAATTTTGTGATGCCCAATGAGCTCTGTCGTTTACTTTTTTTTCCTTTTTTTATTATATATTTGTATTTAATATATATATTTTAATGTTAAATTGTAAAATAGGTTAATTGTGTTAGAAATAAATAAATTAAATTCTGTTAAATATTAAGTTACAGTCAAATTGCATCGTCTAATTAGCTAGATTGTAATACATTATTGATACATGAAAAAAAACATATAATCAAGTTGTTGTGTATAAAAAGGGTAAGACATGTTATATTATATTTGGTGACAAAGGTGACACTTCTGTGACGTTGAAACAGGAAATATATTTTCTATTATTTCTATTTCAGATCCCAAAAACCGTGTTGTTTAACGTCCCTAAGATATACTGTTGTGTCTATGAAGATGTTTACCAAGGTAAGTTACCGGTTTTACGCGGAAGAGAGAAAACAAAAATCTTAGGTTCGAATTTTACGTAACGTGTGATCCGCGTGTTCGTGCTAGGCCCGCTTATGCTTTGTTTGTTGATACAATACTGAATCAATTTCAGACACTTTCACTGAAAATATATGCAACAAGAGTTGCTGTCCTAGCAAGATTACCAGTTTGTTAGTTTATGAAAAAACAAAGCCTCGGCGGGGTGCCTCTGCAAACTTAATATTTCAGTCTCATTTCAGGTGATCAGCACAACCTGGTCCTACTTCTCATTGATGAACAGCGTCTATTCTTCTGAAGAATAAAATAATCAATCAGAACCACATCAAACCAACCAACACAAACCAAACCAAATTATTTACTTGTAGCGTACAAGTAAATAATTTGGTTTGGTTACAAGTAAATAATTGGGTTTGTACGCTATACGCTCATCCAAGTATAGATAAATCACGATTCTCCATTAAAGCAATGCCCATTTAGTAAATAGGTCATAAGATTAATCAAGCAATAACATTATTAATAAGCACAATACTACACAGATACACTTTATAAATTCGTAGAAGAAAATAGAGATTTCCTGCTGCATTGCGAAATTGCGGTTGGATCACTCACTGCGGTTGCTGAATAAGACCGTGTTCAGATGAAGCGGTTAATGCAAAACGAGCAAACTGCGAATATGCACACTATACATTATATTTTGCAGTTAATGATTTCATTAACAAAAAAGAATAATATGAAAGATAAGCTATTTAGCTTATCTTTCATATTATTCTTTTTTCTAATAACCGATGGAAATATTATATTATCTTTAAAAGTATAAATATGGATGGTATAAAGAATGAAGACGACCAAAGTGGATTAAATGAAAGATAAATGTATGCAGCACTTAAATGTATTAATTAATTAATTATTGCGATGTAACCGATTGTTAGAATTATATTTTCAGTAAATTAAATAGCTTTTCCTTCATCTGTTTTTTTACCCTAATACATAACATAATCAGCTTATAATGTTTGCCCCACTGCTGGTCCTCTCTGTGGGAGGAAGTGGGTCGTCACACGTCTTCGAAATTTGGTTCTAGGATATGTTTCCTCACGATGTTTTCCTTCACCGTTTTGAGAGCAGTGGTGATGAAATAATTTACACAAAGTCAAGCACCCTTTGCCTTCCTTCTCCTTCTCTCTTCTCTCCTTCCTGCTCTTAATTTGTTATTCTAATAACTGATGAAAATAGGATATTATTATCCAAAGGGGATTATTATGAAGATAATAATGGCAGGGAGTAATTGGGATGACGGTTCATAGAGAACTTGAAAGAATCGTAAATTCCGCGCCAACCCCAAGTAGATTGCGATAAGGCAAGAATGATAATGATGACCCTTCAAACGAGAACACGGGTCAATGCTTAGTGGTAGATGTAGATGACGATATTACCCAGCTCTTAGAAATGCTACTGCAAAAAACATTGGGAAAACCATGGAAACCATGGAAAATTTTCCCACGGCGGACAAATATGAATTATATATTATTTTAAAGGTTTGGATATTTAGTTATCTATACTTATTACTTATATAATAATATAATAAAGCTGAAGAGTTTGTTTGTTTGTTTGTTTGTTTGTTTGTTTGAACGCGCTAATCTCAAGAACTACTGGTTCGAATTGAAAAAATATTTTTGTGTTGGATAGTCCATTTATCGAGGAAGGCTATAGGCTATATAACATCACGCTACGACCAATAGGAGCGGAGCATCAATGAAAAATGATGCAAAAACGGGAAAAAAATATTCCTTTTGAGAGCTTTCATTGCGTACGCTGCGTAAACGGTTAAAGTTACGCAAAAATCATGTATGACGGAATTGTTTCCCTTTAAAAGTTCTAAAAAAAAGTCTGCGACAGCATATGTCTATCTTTTAAGGTTTACTCACTATAACCTTTTTTATGGTAATCAAATTTCTTCTAAACTAATGCATTATTTGCGAAGGTTTTCTTTATAAACATGATATTAATCCTTATCAAAATAAATACGTTATTCATCACAAGTATTTAATGTTTAATAAAATTGCCCTTGACATCATTTGATTTCAATGAATATCTTAGGAGTTGCATAGTTTACAAGTAATATAGTCGCATAGTTTACATGTATAAGTAATAATCTTAAGTAATATCTTAAAGTAATGGAATATATTTTTAACCGACTTCAAAAAAGGAGGAGGTTCTCAATTCGGATGTTTCTATTTTTTATGTATATTCGGGCATAACTCCCTCATATAATATGTATAGACAGACGGATTTGCAAAAATTTATTTGTTCGAAATATTTTTTTTGTTCAAAATATTTTTACTCCGAAACTCATCATCAGATCTTTATGAAATTTAAATAGAACCAATTTAAATTTCATAAAGATCTGATGATGAGTTTCGGAGACAGACAACGGAACTCTTCAATAAATGCCAGCAAATCAACCGCGATTGCTGCTATAGCATATGTATGCATTGTTTACGCAATCACACAACATAACATTACGCCTGTACCTTTGAAAGGGGTAGGCAGATGTGTTCAATAGCTTCCTGTCACTGATATTCACATACCAAGTAGTGTTATATGAATTTGTTTGGGGTAGGCAGGTACAACTAAAAAGTGAAAAATAAAAACTTAAAAATAAAAAAAACAACCGACAAAAATTGAAAAATAACTTTAATTTCGAAAGTCGGTGTCAAAAAATTAAAATACAGAACCATCGACACCGACTTCCGAAATTAAAGTTATTTTTCACTTTGTATTTTTTTGGAAGTCGGTTGTTTTTTTTTGTCAACAAGTTTTTAGTAGGTTTTTTCCTGAAATTACCGCGGGTGAAACGGCGGGGCACAGCTATTATTAAATAAAGTTACCTTTAGCAGTTAATAGAACAGAAAAACAAACTGTTGTTTGTTTGTTTGAACACGCTAATCTCTGGAATTATCAATTATTTTTGCATTAGATTGTCCAATCCATGTGGAAAGATTAATCACGCCAGAACTCTTTGGAGCTGAGCAAAAAGAAAAAGGTCAGGAAGAATGCTAAGAGAAAACGATGTGATAGCGCGGGCGGGTGATGCGATGCGATGGGTTGGGGGAGCAAGAAATTTCACGCGGACGAAGTCGCGGGCAGAGGCTAGTACTAGCATAAAGGGCATTGTTGTGCCTTATGGAGTATCAAGATATAATAAGTTTAAGTTGAGTATATTTTTGTTTATAAAAGGGGATTAATTCTGTCTTTTGTTTTGTTCTGCATTAGTGTATGATAAGTAGCTTATCATTAATGTATTCATGGAACTATTTGGACATTCATATTATAAAAATATATGTCAAAAACAGGGTGTCCCGTAATTAATGGATAACCTCTTACAGGGTCATTGTACTTATCAGTATTAAGGGCGCACAAGTAGGAAGCAAAACTGTTTTTTATTGTTATTGTGACCGGGCTTAATTAATAGCTAACATTTTTACCCAACTACGTCGAAGCAAAAAGGAGGGTTATGATTTTGACCGGTATTGTAAAGTATAACGAAAATAAACCAAATGACAATGGGGATTGTCCAAAATTTCTAAACATTAGATTTTATTTTATTTTTTGAAAATTTAGAGTATTTTGAGAAACTAATTTGAATATTTTGATGATTGGCTCAATAGTTATTTAAAAAAAAATATTGAATTATTTTAAGTTTTTAAGGTAGGTGACGTCATCAGTGGCATAAAGATTTAGTGCCGTTGTCTGACTAGTACATAATTAAAAATTTTAATCTGTCAACACAACGTCATCAATCCAAAGAGTACTGTCACATCTGTCAAAGTGTCAATAGGCCGAATAGACGTCTTAAATAATCGAATCCTATCTTAGCGTATTTATTTACAAATGGTTTTTTTTATGTGTAAGTGTCCTCCAAGGTATATACTACTCTCTATCGTCACTAGAACAATCGACGCGGCGACTTGAAATAGAATAATAACGCACGCGGCGACATTATTACTATTATTGCTGCAAGTTGGAACAAAGCACTTCCTGTATTCCATAACTCTTCCAGTATATTAAATATTGTCGAGTGTTGAAATAATGTATGTAATGTAATATAAACAAGAATGTTTATATTTTTGACATATTTATAATAATTTGACATTTGACAGATTGTACACAATCTTAATTCTTTTTTCTGAGGTAACGATACAAAACTGTACGGCCAAAGCTGACGTAATTTGAAGGGCAAAGAAGGTCAATCGTATTTTATCAAAAATATCAATAAAATATGACTATTTTTCATAATTAATTAGTCCGTAATGATCAGTAACGCTATTCCTCGAAATGGTTTTTCAATTACAACATTAATAAAAATATGAACAATGCCCATTACCTCATTTTCTCAGCATTTCCTAAGTGATAGAAAAAAAACTTCACAGTGTTAAAGCAGGTATAGTATGTAAACAATTTATATAGATTTCATTGGTGTCCGCGATTTTTCGGGTCAGAAAGTTCACAATATCCTTTTCTAAGTCCAGAACAAAGAGCAACGCAATGTCCATAGCCAGATGACGTGCGAATATTCAACGCAAACGTGCACACACTACAACCGATGAGTTTAATATTCCAGTCCGCATCGCATGAGGATTATCGCCTGATACCAGTGCATACGCGGGGTTCTATTCTCGCGTGAAACCGTTTTATCTGGACGAGCACTATGTCACTCAAACTAGGGTCGACGTCATAGAATATATTGCTGTGTCAGTGAACAATGGAAGGTATTATGGAAATGTGTGTTCGTGTAGGTTTATTATACTGAAGTAATAATTGCTGTGTATGCAGGAATCTTTTAATTGATCTAATAAATGCCTTCGTAAATCATATCTACGAGTATTTTTTCTATTTGTAATATTGCGTTCATTGCTATGCTATGATATAAAACCTATGATGATACTAGTATTGATTTAAGGATGAAAGGTAAACCCTAAAAAAATAAAAATTCGGGGTCAAAAATACCAGAAATCGAGTATGAGCCTAAACCTGATATATTTTTTCAGGAATTCAATGTAAACATAGATGGATGTATAGAAGAAAGATCGAAGGCATAATAATATGCCAAATCGCAACCGAAAGGCACAAATCGCTTTGGACATAATTGAATCAAATGTAACATTATACGGATGTAGGTACTTAGCATTCCTCCTTTTTCGTTCGGGATAATCATATTTAATCATATGAAGAATCCAATCTTGAACGAATCATATCATTATTTTTTTTTTTTACATGAGGTATTTAATTTTATGAGTTTAGTAATTAATTTATTTAATTTATACACAATATCGCACGACTACCATTATTATTTCTGTTTTATGTATTAATAACCCAAGCAGCAAAAACTAGTACTATAAAAAACCATAGAACGTTTTGTAAAAAACTGTCCTTGGTCCTATAAAACCCCAAAGAACGTATCTTTTATTCGGAAGTGGCGCATTTATATCTCTGTTCAGTGACAAAATAATTGTATTGCAGTGTTCCTAATGACGAAAAGGTCCAATAAAATCTATGTAACAGTGATGCAGGTCTCAAAATAATGATGTACTGGCTACTGTAAGACCTTTTATAGTACTTTTTCATACTATACAAGAGTTTTCCATACATACAAGAGTTTCCTTTACCTCACCTTTTTCATTCACCATTCATTATTTTACATTCGTGATAGTGCAGAGAGCAAAAAATAATTTTACAAAAGGATACAAGCAATCTGAGGAGAGTAAGATTTTATTTTGTTATTATAATATTAGTCTATTACGGTGGAAATGATGTGCGACTGCAGCTTTACTGATAAACTAGGGATGGGTTTACCATGAATTTAAAGTGCCCCCCTCGAATTGTTGAGCTTTTACTAAAATATTTATAATATAAAGTGATTTCGATATTCTAAGAGCCATTATAGTACTTGCCGTGAAAATGTTTTCACTGTCAGTCATCGTGGATTCAACCTAAAATTGGGGTTCTGTGTGAGCATGACTGAATATATAATATCTACGAGTACAAAATGGTTTTTTTTACTATTTTTCCGAAATAGGTAATGAAAAAAAAAACTGAATTATAAACTGTTTACTGACAAATAGTGTGAATTAGTCATGTAACCAGTTTTTATTTCTTCGGGAAGAACTTATGTAGGTAGTTATATCAAGTTTTACGTACCTAGTGTTTATATTTCTTTATAAAATATGAAGTGCCTATGTATGTATCTAGTAGCATCACTGAACTTTAGAAGTAATACCTTTATAAATATAAACTGCAGTCAACATTGTGTTTTTTTCAGTGTACCTAATGGACGCCAATATGGACATCGAAAAATTTCTTAGTCGATACGATTTCATGCTGCTTACAGCAGCGGAATGGCAGTGGAAAATCACACATTTTATATTAAGTGCAAACTGTGGATTATATACTAATCCTAAGACTCCTGTTTTATACTACCTTTAAATGAAGAATATAAGTAAATATGAAAAGTGAAGTGAAGTGAATTCAAACATTTTATGTTTTTGACATATTTTAGAGTAAGTACCTAGGTACTTGATATTGTATAAGCTAAGTTAATCATGTGGGTTGATTTTAACGTGAGATCAAGACTGATAGAAGAATGAGAAATGTAAGGTTTTTCTTTTTTAGTTCAAAATAAAGAACCATTTAATTAATAAAGATTTTTATTTATATACCATCTGCGTAAATAACCTTAGGAACTAGTAAAATGTCTTAATTATACAGTATATAATAATGGCACAAAATAAGTTGTTGAGTTGTACGTATAAGAGATCGAGATAAGTTTACACTTTATTGCGTCAACTCTGAATATAATCTTTGAATATTGTCTTCATGCGAAATATTATAATTAATGGCCAAATTTTTCACGCCATCACGAAATTGTTGGTCTTTTTCTAATCTTGAATCATTGTTTGAAGATTCAGAAAAATCGCTGGAGTAAGGACACTCTTCAGAAATAATATCTTTATAAGACACATTTTGTACGGAACCGTTTCCCGTAATTGTGATTCCAAATTGATTTTGGCTACTATTACTGCTTTGATTGTTTGATGATGGCGAAGCTGCTTTTTCAAAACGTCTATTCACTTCTCTTCTGTATGTTCCACTACGTTTATGTCTTTTCCAATTCTTTAAATCCTTTTGTTTTGTTTTTTGGGCAGAATGTACGTCGCATTAATTCCGTATCAAAATGTCTGAATATTGTTGTAAAAGCGAGCCAATAATCCTTTTTGGGACTTAGCTGTCATTAAATAGAAACATTTATCTACATGTATGTGCCACTTTTGCATCATTATAGTGATAGATACCCATTTATAATACCAACAAGCGCAGTGCTAGGCACCAAAAAAGTTGTTATACAATAATTCTGCTCTATTATAGTGTCTGTGTGACATGCTTATCGATAAAATTATAATATGCATCTAAAAACTATTATAATACACTTACGTTCTATTAGCGTGCTTTGAAATTAGACTACATCACAAAAACACTCTATTGTAAAGTCTTTGTGACTACTAACGCAAACGTACTATAGCAGCGATCTGAATATCCACAATATCACAATATCGCCTTGTAGTTGAGTGTTCATCACTACTATAACGAAACTACTATTGCAGTTCGTTTGGAACCCTTATTACGCCAATCAGATAAATAAAGGCACTTGTTAACAATTTCATAGAGCAATATTTTTATGTACTAGTTATTTTAGAACTTGCTATAGTACTTGACTATAACGGTTGTATAAAATGGCGAAGTAAACGTTTACATTCTTTGTTTATAGGTATTTTTAGCTCTCTAAGCATTTAGAGCAATAATGTACTGTCGAACGCTTTTATACAACACTCTGGCACCGCTAAAACCTTAATAAATCGTTTATAGAGCTTTTTAGCGTTATGAGCTGAAATAATAGGACTAAATTGCTGGTTGGGAAGGGTATATTAGGAACATGCGTAACTCACACAGATGTGGTCACTTGGGTGATTTTGAATTAAATATTGTATGGGCTACCGAAATTGTAAAAATAAGTAAAAACCCGTCCTAAAACACACTTAAACAAAACTTACCGTATAACTTAGGGTATGTTATTGGTAAGAAACTGTTAACGTCTATTACATTTAAAAAAAAACTTTTTTGCTTGCTTCGATGTTCAAAGGTCCTGCTTTTTGGCATACAATTTACCTTAAGATCAAAATTATTAACTGTGAGCTATCAAAATCTATTACAAAGCATTTCCTTAAGACCCGAAGGATAAAAAAAATACGCGGAACTGTAATTTCATCCCAGAAAAGAGCTGTGAACGTAAAGCTTCTAGTCTATTTCCGTTAGTGGGCTCACAAAAAGGTTCTACATAAAGATGTCCATTTCATTCGAAGCGTAACCAAATTGATATAGGTTACGTAAACGTTAGTTTTTCAGAAGGATATAGCGTTATTTACATTATAATGCTAACAAAATTGAGTGACGTTAGAATGATGAATGGCGGGGGCCATTTGTGACCTTTCCCCGATCCCGAGTTATGTAAATAGCCACGGCTTGAGAAGCCGCATCGGGGAGTTTTTCATCGATTTCTGTAGACCCTTCCTAAACTGTTAGAGCTGGCTATTACAATAATATATTATGTTCTTATATTTATTGCAGGCTTTCAGTCTAGGATTTCGTTTTGCTTGATAATATGAAGATTTTATGGCGTATACCCTGATGTTTTGGGGTGAGGCAATTGCATAATAATCATTTGTAAACCAAATAAGCAACCATTTAGCAGAGTGGGTCGACGAAACTTTTAAGGTTGATCCCAGCGTTTTCGCAAAAACGAGGGCCAAGTTTAAGCAATTGTTTTTTTTCTGACAATGAGAGTGCTAGCAGATAGGACATTTTTTTAACTCGAAATTCCTCCGAAATATTTTGCTGTATTTTGCTTCAAGAAACATACATACTAATATTATAGAAAATATTCTCGTAGTTATGCAACGGACATTTTAATTACTACTAGATACTTGTTTCATAAGTCTAGCGATAGTCCTATACAATTCTCACGTATTTTTCAAGGTTTGTCTTCAAACAAAACAAGCTAAAGAAAAAGAGACCAAAAAACAGGAATAGCGTAGGTATTCTGTTCTATCATCAACATCCATAGTAATATTTTAAATTAGAAAGTAACTCTGTCTGTCTGTATGTCACCTTTTCACGCCTAAACCACTGAACGGATTTCGATAAAATTTGGCATAGAGATTGATTGTATCCCGGGGAAGGACATAGGAGTTTTTATCCCGATATTCCGATTTCGACGCTTATACGCGCTGCTAGTACAGACAGCGTCAGTATGTGCTAACCCCTCAAGTTTTAAAATGTTACACATTAAATTCCTTACAAATAATCTAAAGAATACTTCAAAAAGAACCCATTGTTTCGACTCAGATTCGAACCATCGCATCACCGAACGTCGTCATACTCATACCGGCAGTTTGACGAACTAGCCAGCGAGCCCATATGAATTGCGTTGAAATTGTTATCTACTATGGTTTGAGTCATTTTATCTTTAGGTGGGATGTCTAATCGATAGATGTTATAATTTGAGGGTATCCATTAATTTTACTTACTTACGTTGTCTTTATAAAATTAATCCATACCCTCAAGTTATAACTACGACGTTTGATGTATACGTTCACTTAAAACGGCGAAGAGTAAACGACTACGATTTATTCATTAATTTTTAAAATGATTTATGATTTTATGAGAACTAAAATAGTTGTTCTGTGTGAACAAAATGTGAGTGAGCATAAAAGGAATTGCGAGACAGCTTGGTATAGCAGTAAGTTCATTATAATATTAATTGTGTTCTCCGATTTTTTTCTTGTTGAGCTATTGGCGGTATCTTGTGTGTGGTATTTAATAACTTATTTAAAACCATTTTTTTCTATACAGAGACAAACGGTGCGCTTATGGGTGCGCAGATTTCAAGAAACCGGCGATGTTAAGACAATGTCCATGGGTCGGAGAACTACTGGGATCTATACGGACCAATCTGAACATCATCGGGATATTGTTAAGGTTCACACTACACCGCCGTTTACATCCACTCGTTACAGTTCGCAACGGCATGGAATATCTCTGTCCACGGGTCGAAGACATTTACACGCAGCGAACATTCACAGTTATCGACCTGCAAAATATGTCTAACAGAAGAACATCGAAGAGAACGATTGCGATTTGCCCAGAAATAGCAGTTATATTAATTAAGTATGACAACAAAATAAACAACGAAGACATTTAACTCATTTGATCCCACTATTTTACTTTGTATAGCAAAATATTCGAAGTAGATATCATGAGCTAATAAGAGATGTTAATTGATATCTATTGATAACATGTTTATTCACTTATTATGCTCATGATTGTAATCCTGCCAAACTAACTTCTAGTTCCTAGACAAGTTGCAAACGCTTCAAAACTTGTCTCTTTCGATGTCACTTGTCAGACTGTCAAATGTCAAATTTGTATGCTGAGACGACATGACAGGTCACGTGACATTTCGTTAGGTTATGTCAATCTAAAATATTTCTACCGCTTACTGTTTTATCGTTTACGTTAATAGGATGCCACTTGTCTAGGAACCCAATTGTGTCAGTTGGCAAAATAGTATATTATGATAACTGTAAATAAAATTATCAAATCAAAATAAATCTTTGTTGTAAAATAAGATCATAGTTTTGTTAAATAATAGCAATAATAAATATTATTATATGATTATTAAGGTATTTTATTTTTCTTTATTTTTAAATTCTTTATAAATAATTACTAAAACAAAATAGAAAAATATATTAAAATAATAATTATAATGAACAAAAAGCACATTTCGTGCCCATGATTTGAACTTCCACTCATAAGCACGGCAAGCGGTCTTGAAACCTCTAGTCTATTTAGACGATGAATAAAACGTTCGTAAATGTTAATCCTATAATTGCTTGTCGTTTTCGCAATAATAAAAGTATTAACGTTTTATTGAAAAAAACAATAATAAAAACAGAATTTTAAAAATTAAATACTATCTTAAACTTATTTATTCACAAAAACAATAAATTATTTAAAATAAAATGTTTTTGCAAAATACAAAAACCAACTTGGGCCTATCACGGATTTGAACGCACATGTCTTTTGGAGGGGTAATCACTTAATGGAGCTGTGTGTACGTAATAATGCTACTAACAACGTCCATTCAGATATAGAAATCGGAAAAACACACTGTACTGTACACAAGTCTTTCAACTAAAACTTCTCAACATAGCGTACATCAAAAATGCATAATGATAGAACACGAGTAAGTTTGGCGGGGTAGCAACGTCGCGAGCCTTGTCGTCAAACTTGTTCAAATTTGTTTAGAACCGACAAGTTCTGCTGCATCCAGTGCGTTATTATGAGACTTGTGTGATATACAACTTGGGTTCTCAGAAAGTAACAAGTTAATCTTTTTTAGGGTTCCGTACCTCAAAAGGAAAAAACGGAACCCTTATAGGATCACTTTGTTGTCCGTCTGTCCGTCCGTCCGTCCGTCTGTCAAGACCCTTTTTCTCAGGAACGCGTGGAGGTATGAAGCTGAAATTTATATCAATTACTCAGGTCTACTGTCCCTTGAAGCTGTGAAAAAATCAAACTTCTAAGCCAACGCAATCAAAAGATACAGCCGTTTATGCCGCAAATTTTCGACACTTGCAAGGGAATCAAAACCTACAGGGTGCTTCCCGTGAACTCAGAATCTTGAAATTTGGTACGAAGCAACGTCTTATAGCATAGATAAAGGAAAAATTACGAAAACCATAAATTTTTAGTTACATCACATAATATATATTTTTTTAATAATGTAGAACCGGCCGGCCGGCCGGCCGGTTATGACTCGATTGTCGTAATGAACGAACTTTGTAAACCTTGCAGGTTTGTACGGAACCCTCGGTGCGCGAGTCCGACTCGCACTTGGCCGGTTTTTTCTTTTCAGTGTAGGTTCCTGTCTTTTGAGCATAGATTTTTTTCTAGGTTACAAGTAGCTTTCGAAGTTAAGGGCCTTGCGGGACCTAAACACAAAATACGCAAGTTTTAGAATCAATAAAAGTATATGATCAAAATCAGAATAATATGTCGTATTCTTCAGGATATATGCTAGGTAGATAGTGTTTTGAAAACATAATACAACTAATTTGATACGATAGAAAAAAATCATGAAGATACCTCTAAAACCTTTCTTTTTACAATAAAAACCATACTAATATACATACAATCATTCTGATTTTTTGTCAGATTATTCTATAAGCAACATACTAAAATACTAGTGTTTTAATCTCCGTCCAAAGAATAGATTTTTTATAATTAAATAATTGCTTCATATTTTGCAATAAATTACCAGCGTTGTGTCATCGCGCTTCTCTTTCTTTTCTATGCAGTCCGACAGTGACCGCGCTTTAGGTCATGTAAGCCCCTTAATCATTAACACTACTGGCGTCGCATGACTTATACAAGACGAAAATACGACAAAAAATTAAAATTCGTGTATCTAATGACGTTCCCAGTCTGCATACAAATTTTCATCAAAATTCAATCAAATTTAGCCAATAGCTTAGTCACTATAGCTAGTCAAAGATTAGCAAAATTATTCACTATACTCGTAGTTATTCAAAGATTAGCAAAATTATTCACTATACTCGTAGCTAGTCAAAGATTAGCAAAATTATTCACTATACTCGTAGCTAGTCAAAGGTTAGCAAAATTATTCACTATACTCGTAGCTAGTCAAAGATTAGCAAAATTATTCACTATAGCTAGTCAAAGATTAGCAAAACTCATGATCGGCCCATCACTACTGTTATATAGTTTGTTTGAAAAAAAAAATCACTCTTTCAATTTCGATCTTAGGATTTATTTGATAGTTCAAAATGTGTTGCCAGTATTTTAATTTATTGTTATACTAGCAGCGCTCCGCGGTTTCACCCGCGTAAGATTCGATCCCGTGAGTATATCGCCATAAAAAGTATTCTATGTGTTAATCCAGGAAATGGTCCATCTATGTGCCAATTTTCATCCAAATCTATTCAACGATTTATGCGTGATTGAGTAACAAACATCTGAACATCTTCACAAACTTTCACATTTATTATTTATATTTATGTATATTGAGATCATAGACTGGCATCCAACAAATCGAAATACGGAAAGTTTATGGTGAAAGGGACATCGACGCCCAAACTCTTCCCATGAATTCATGAATTCAATACCTACACTAAATAAAATAATTTCTTACTACAGCACATTAGAGCGATTTCATTAAAACTTACTGATTTTATACAGTAAGAAGTAATGTTTGTAAAACAGTAAAAGACAAAACGGTAGCTTTTAATGATTGAACATACTATTTACTGAAAAATACAACAAAACAAAAAGGAAAACCACCATTACTGTAATGTAAGTAAATTTCAATGGTTTGAACGATATTACCAAATGAATAAAACAATTTTGTGACCTTTTAGCTACTTAGAACGTTAAAGTTTACTGTCATGACGGTAACATCTTGCCTCAAGCTTTAACTGTTTTAGGATCAGAAAAATCTACTGTTTTGAACGTTAGGCTTATATGGAACTGTTTAAAGCAGTTAATGCAACAAATTAATGTATTTTATTTTTATGTACAGCTTATTTCTTTCAGTGTACACGGTCAAAATGGAACAGCTGACAAAAAATTTCCACGTTGGAGTGTCTCAAATCATGTTGTGCTGAAATTCATGGTGATAGTTTGCGCATTAAACGTTGTACAGACGCCAGCACATCAAGCTACCCGAAACTGTCAAATTTTCCCATTCAACTTTGAACCTTATACTTTAGCAATAAAGTTGAAAATCTATTAAAGAAATTTGACAGATTGTAGTAGCTTGATGTGCTGGCGTCTGTACTAGTAATAGATAGAAGTAAATGAGAAACGTCTCATTCTCCTGCAGTTATGCCTATTTGTTTGGGGTCGTCACAGCATGTCTTTTCTTCTTCCATACTATTACTCGTCATCTCATTTTTTTTTAATCTATGTTGTGTGCCGCTGCTAGGCCTCCCCTTTTTTCTTCCACACCTCCCTGTCTTGTGCGATCTCTGGCCATGTTGGCCCTGCAAATACGAGTAATAGTAGATCGTCACACGCCACATTCGCTTTGGTCTACCTCGACGGCGATGTCCTGCCTCAGGCGTCCAGTGAGTGACGATCTTTGCCCATCTCTCCGGGTGCATTCGTGAGACGTGTCCAGCCCACTCTCACTTCAGCCCGGCTTTTTTTCCTCCAACATCATCTCATTAGTAAATAAAAATAATATGTTGAATTAATTCATGTTTTTTTTTCTATTTTGTTTACTTTATCAAAAAATATATATAGATGATATTGGCTTGCGCGTCGAGTATTTCAATAAAATTGTAATTTATTTATTTTCCATTGAATCACCAAAGTTTTCGTATGCAACATATTTTACGAGTACAATATTGATTAAAAACAAACCAAGTTTTTCCTTTAAATATTTCCGATACTGTCGCATATTATATTTTCCAATTCATGGAGCAAACGAATTTTCCAATCGACTTAAATTCATATTTGTATCAGCTTTTAGTTTTCATTAACATGAACGAGTATTGGTAACCGCAGATGGCTTTGCCTTTATTAATGTTACTGTGTATTATCTTTGTTATTACCGATGTGTACTGGGTATTAATAGAGGTATTTATCATAATATTAAAGTAAGTGCTTGACTCTTGCCAACTATAATATTCAATACCTTAACTATAATATTTTTTTAATATTGGATTCATTAATTTTCCAAAAAACATAACCTCCATACTCCTGAAAAAACAATCGACACGTCAACAGCGAATCAGTAGTTATTGAGCTATGATCAAAAATCAGTACAGAAAACACGCCATAGATTGTTAAAAACGTCGTCGGCGTTGCTTAAAAGTAGTTCCTTCACTTGCCGCAGCTGGTTCAAGTCTAAACAGCTGACATAGCCATTTCACCGCAGATTTATACCTTTAAAATTTCCATAAAGTATTGGAAACTATTCGCGTCTGCCTACGAAAGACTAACAAATTGAATTCCCACTCGCTATTGATTTGAATCCAACATCCAACTCGGGAATTGGATTTGTTTTCACCATTTTCAAAAACAAGACAACGACTAGAGAAAAAATCTTGAGCCAATTCTGTTATTATTATTCCGTGAAATCGTTCTGCAAAACTTTTTAGAACTATTTTGATAGTTGTGTTTTTTTGTTGTCTTGTGTTCATACTCTGAGGAAATAAATATTCACAGCATATACGCAAAAAATCATGCTCAATTTTTTTTCTTCGTTCATATGACTTTTTGTTAGACATTTCATCAAAACGTCACAATCACATCAACATTGGAGCCTCGTGATAAGGTATTTTTCAAGTGTTGTAATTTTCTGACTGGTGGTTTCGTTCCGTGGTTCAAATCCGGCTCGAAGGACCATGTCCGGCTCGAAGGACCATGTAGACATGGTCCTTCGAGCCGGATTTGAACCACGACCTATGTACATGGTAAAGTTCTCTAGACTAGATTTCGGCCATGGCCACCAATCTCAGCGGAGACCTGCCTTCCGCACGGGAGATATTATAGTACGCAAACACAGGTGCACTCTCTTTTAGATCACTCTCGTAGTCCGATGGGAGCTACCTACTCTATCTCTAGTATAGTTACGTTATGACTAAAAAAAACTCAAACCCGGCTGAATAATTTATAGGTCTTTCATTTTTCATTTTGAAAGAGCTGTTAATTCTCGCTGTTTATATTAGCATTATCTTTCAAAACAACACGAGTACTGTGTACAAGGCTTAACAAGGGTCTTACATTATTTTTACATCGTCTAACTTGACTGAACAATGATAATTTATGACAATATGAGGGTAATTTATAACACCTACGCAGATATGTATAGAATACTAACGTGACTATGTGACTGTTCCTAAATTACCCTAAGTTAATAAAATTTTCGTTTTTGCAGAATTATTTTAATACTAGCTGTTGCCCGCGACTTCGTCTGCGATCGAGGATGAAAAGAACCTTTTGTCTTTCTCCAGGTCATGGTCTACCTATGTGTCAAATTTCATCCAAATTCGTTCAGCCGTTTTAGCATGAAAGCGTAACAAACAAACTCATTTTCGCATATTATATTAGTTAGGATTAGTGTTAAGATCGGCTTTCCCCCGACTCCGTTGAAAATTGTAACAAGATATCACAGACACCCAGAAAGGAAGCTTGTATTTAACAGTGTTGACATTACAGGTCGATTTTGCTCTGCTAAAAAATGTTTAAAACTTTGAGCATCTCAAATGTGTAGAGATTTTGGACACTTCACTTCACTCGTGTGCTTAACCTTGCCAATACCGTCATTAAAAAAGGAATACTTCAAAATCCAATATAAGCCTAGACTCCACCGATTAATTAGTCCTCCACTTACATATACCTACTTTATAAACACACCTCCATTGTAATAGGCAGCCTAATCTGGAAGCTAACGAGATGCTCTTAGACCGGTCATTACTCTCGATACCAGTGATATGATTGAATCCTGACTAATGAATACCGGAGATATCTCATAATCTACTTGTCTGTACCACGTTTTTGATATTATATACGCTGAGAATTGATTGGGATCGAGATTGATTATGATTCATGCGTTTTGTCACCGTAGAAACGAAAGAAACAGAAGACAACATTGACGTATTGTTTTTTGAAATATTATATTTACAATAGCCTTAAACTATAACAGTATAATATAATTACTGGATTCTACCTGAACTACAAATACATTTTTGTCTTAGGTATCTTACTCAGATGCTTATAACAAATCTATATGATTGAAATAATAATGAAAATGAAGAGTTTGTTGTTTTGTTTGTTTCAACGCGCTTATATCTGGAACTACCAGTTGGATCGGAAAAGATCTTTTTGCATTTGATAGCCCAATTATTGCGGAAAGTTATAAGCTATTTCACATCTCGCTAGAACCCTCAGAAGCTGAGCAAAAAGTAACAGCGCTGGCAGTCGATGCGATGCGACCGGGTGAGATGGGGGAACAAGAAATTTCACTCGGACGAAGTCGCGGGCAGAAGCTAGTAACAAATATAACAAAAAAAAACCCAGAAAAAAAACCAAAAAAAAACAGAAAAAAAACAGAAAAAAATCAGAAAAAAAAAACAAAAAAAAAACAAAAAAACACAGATAAAAAAAAACAAATACCTACAGAAAAAAAAACAGAAAAAAAAACAGATTGTTGAAAGCTTTTTACAGCGCAATGTTTTTACATTGCGCTGTAAAAATCTTTACAGACTTTTATTTTCTTACGTTTTTACGTAAGAAAATAAAAGTCTGTATAATGTAAATAAATGTATTGTAAGTATACAAAGTGATTATAATATAAACAAGAAAACGAAGAAAACTGGTAATTTAAGTTGGGCATATAGGACCAACTCGGGTAACATTATTTAAATACGAAGGCTGGAAAAGGCATTTTCCTTTCACACCGGTGTAATTTTCCATAATTATAGATAGCGAATAAAGACCAATAAAACGCATAATTACCTACTCATAATCATTTATGAATGCAGTCTAAATTATTAATTAAGATTAATGACTGATGAAGATGATGATAAATTTATTATGATAAATTATTATACGAGTACCTACATATCGGTCAATCGGTGTATTTTCTTAGTTGCAGCTCCGTGCCGCTCGGTTGGGCATCGCATGTGGAAACGATGGTACTTTCAATAACAGTCATGCATGCGCTCATGATTAACTTTCTTCTGCTTTACTGTGTTACGGAATGCATTACATTATGTACATAGTTACATACCTATAATTGTGAGCAGTTATGGCATACTCTCATGTCATCTTCCTACTAAAGCTACGGTTTCCTAAAAGTGGTAGCTAGCACTTATGGTCGCAATGACAGCTGTCATGAAAATGATGGCAGTGGTAAAGATTTAAATCGGTAGATTCGCCCTACTGAGTCAAAAGATAGACGCTATTTTTTATTAACTATTTTATTTATTATTTTTATTAACTATCTACAGACGTGTACATATACAATTGGATCCTAATGTACACGTCTGTAGATAGTTACCCGGGAAAGATCTAACGCCTAAGATACAGGCTCGGCCTAGTTTAGGTGTTAGTGGTCATTCGAATTGTGTTCAATTGCAGAATTGTACCTACTGTTTGCCAAAATCAACTTGTAAACTATTTTTGTGTCAATAAAGCTTTTTTATTTATTATTTTTTATTTCTGTTTCATTTTGTCACTTCTGACACACAAGACGCAGTGACTTCACTTGATTTTCATAGAAACCCTATTTTGTAATGTGTTATCACTCTTCTCAGTATGGACACTGTTTTTTGTGACTAAATACGTTGAGGGAAAATCTAGCGTTTTAAATCTTTGGGCCGTATTTAACTTAATTTCAAATATTAGTTGGTATTTTCATGACGGATTGACCGTCATGAAAATACCAACTAATATTTGAATAATAATATATGACAAAACCGCTTTCCTAGGACATAAAAGCTTTAGACTGGAGAAAAGATATAGAGTTACCAAGCCACTCAGAAAGTATTGCGAAAAAAAGTTTTTATGTATGAGAGACTGGCCAGTTATAATCTATTTTGAAAATATAATTATTTGTAAGTAAAAATAGATACGTTCCAATTTCAAAATTTCCCTCCACATTGTTTGCGAGCTAATTTAAATTATCGTGTCTCATTAAAAAATGGATCTGCGCCGGGAACATTTTCGCACTATGACAATTCCAATGGCATTCATGGATGAAGCGTTTCCAAGGCAACCGTGTATCGTGGGTATAACGAATTCAAGCGCGTTCGAATAACTTTGGGGGATGTAGAAAGAGGTGGTCGCTCTTTGACGGCTGTTATGGAAGAAAATGTGCTAGCAGTGAAAAATTTAAATCCAAGACAATGGGCGAGATACGTATCAAGAGATTCAGCTGATACTGCAGGTAGGATCGGTAACCTTCACGAAATTTTACACGAGCATCATCGCGTGAGAAGGATAGTTTCACGCTGGGTGCCGCACAACCCCACCGATGCTCTGAGGCCCGGGTGGAATGGTGCCATGATGTGATAAACAAATTTGAAGCAGGCTCGTCTCGGCGTGTTTACGACATCATTACAGGTGATGAGTCTTGGATTAATCAATAAGATCCAGAAACGAAGCGCCAGTCGACGGTTTGGGTGTTTCAAAACGAATCAACGCCTACCAATGTGAAGCGATCTAGAAGCGGGGGGAAGATTTTGATCGCGAGTTTTTCAATTTGACTGGCTATTTGGTGTCAATTCCTTTACGAAACCAAATAAACATGAACGCTGAATGGTATACTACCAAATGCTTGGCAGAAGTTTTCTCTGTTGTGAGCAATAAGCGACCAAACACAGGGCTCCGCGGGCTACTGCTCAACCATGACAACGCGCCTTCGCACACCGCGCTCAAAACGAGGGACATCCTGGACAGCATGTCGGTCAAACTCCTGGGTCACCCTCCTTATAGCCCTTATCTAGCACCGTGTGACTTCTATTTATTTCCGAAAATAAAAAATCAGCTCAAAGGGATACAATTTTCGTCGCCGGAAGACGCACTGTCAGCGTTCGAACAGACGTTTAAGCGAGCTGTCTGTGGCAGACTGGAAAAAGTGTTTCGAAAACTGGTTCAGACATATGAAACTTTGTATAGAGGCTAGTGGAAAGTACTTTGAAAAGATTTAATAAAAAAATATTTACCTATAGAACCTTTTTTTTGTTTATTTTCGTAAAACTTTCTGAGCGTCCCACGTATAACTATCACATTTTTAAATTCGACAGCTGCATTAAAAACTTGTGGTTGTATTTACAAATGCTGCATGCTAACCTTCCCGAAACCCATCTTCGACATAAAGAAATCTAGCATATATAAGTCAAGTGATTTTGCTTGAAAACCGCAACGCAGTCATTACAAGTTATCTATTGTTTTCATTTGCATTACGCAAGACTCTGTGGCGCCATCTATTAGTGACTAGTTGTTCGCTTTTCAGCATCGTGGTTCCTTTGAAGTGGTAAGAGCATAAACTATAACCTAGATCTATTTTGTAGTGGTTTTTCAATTACTAAGCCCTCAAAAACATGCTGAGAAAAAGTTGAGTTATTTATCGTGTCATGATCGTGTGTGTCATGTGTATCTTGCCATATCAATTTCACTTCATCAGCATCACATTATTAGACCAACACAAACATCGGCAAAGTAAACAACATATCGATCTGGAAGTTACCGACTACGGTCCATAAGTGAGCCATGTCAGTTACAGCTACTAGTACCTACCGAGACGTTACGAACTTTGTGTTACAGTGGAGTTTGTTTGTCATGTCCCTGGAAGACTTGTTGACTGGTCACCCTGGTAGGGTGTGGTGCTTACACATACACATACCTTACATAGGTAGACTCTGAGCGTTTTTTGAGAGACTTTTAGATACTTTCACTAATTTGCGTTTGAGTGCTTGAAGCTTTCTTCAAATCAAAGTGAATAATTTACTAGTTTTGTATCTTGCATTTTTAAGGCATGGTTAACACTATTTATTTATTTATTTTAGGCAACGCAGCAATATGTGTATCGATATACCGACTAGTCGTACCTAGCGCTTCTCCACATTTATTATGCGCACGGCCAAAGTGCGGAACTCTCTGCCAGCAACTCGCTTTCCACCAAGAGAGATTGAAGTTGACGTCCGTAAAATGGCAAACATGTAAACCGACAGCTAAGTTTAATTAGCTGATTTGATTTTTTTTAGTAAATACATAATAGTAAAACGTACCTAATCGGTAATTCCAAAAAGTGTTTAAAACTTTTTTCCGTACTGCCTCAAACCTCAAATATCTATACTTCTATACTTTATATTAATATTATAAAGCTGAAGAGTTTGTTTGTTTGTTTGGTTGAACGCGCTAATCTCTGGAACTACAAGTCGGATTTGAAAAATTCTTTTTGCATTTGATAGCCCAATTCTTGAGGAAGGCTATAGGCTATTTAACATCACGCTACAACGTTTAGGAGCCGAGAAAAAAGAAAAAAGTTACAAAGAACGCTAAGCAAAAACGAAGTAATAGCGCGGGCAGGCGATGCGATGCGACGGGGTGGGTCGGAGTAACAAGAAATTTCACGCGGACGAAGTCGCGGGCAGAAGCTAGTCCTGGTATATAACATCTGAGCAAAATAGAGTCAGTAAGAAAACATTTTACTCGTGTAACAAACATAAATAACGATTGATGTTGTTCACTCACAGCTTAATACATATTTTCCATCATCGTCTAGGCTGCTTCCTTATGTGTTGAGTGGTGTCCCGCCCATAGACACGCCCCAACACGGGGCAATCACTGTAGGGAATATGCAGAGTGGTAAATATACCCCAATGTTTTAACTTGTGAAAGGGTACCCAAGGCAGATGTGAGTGGAAACGCTGGGAGGAGATGCTCTATAAGGACATTTTATAGCGACCTTATTGCAATGGTGATGTTCTTCAGAAAGGTCACATAGTACTCGCAACTGTCGTGGATGTATAACCAGTGGGGTAGTTGCGTAACCCACTTTCAGTAGATATGGCTTTCGTTTTGACAGTTCAACCACATTTGTATGGAGAAAATACTCCTGAGTTGCTCTTTTAAAGGCCCCGATATCTTATCTTTGCCTCAAAAATCCAATTATGTATATTAATGAAAAAAACACCCAAAAAAATAAGCGATTGAATTATCAAAATCCAAATGAATTGATACCGAAGTTTTCAGCTGAAATAGTAATTTATTCCAGTGTCATTAAAATATCGTTCGGAGCAATAGGAATAGGTACAGTAATGTACTGACAACGCAAAAACCTTTCACTGCTAATTACTGGGTAATTATTAAACTATTATTGAGCTCTGATGGTTATTGAAAGGTGATAAGGAAAATATGTTACGGTATATAAAAGGGAGGTTATATAGGTTAATTGCATGTTTCTACACGAATAAGCAAAGGCTCTGAAAATATTTTGTGAATAGTCGATGTTTTCTATACGGTGATTACTGACTACCTACGCAGTGTTTCTTAAAATAGCTTATGTGTGAGCCTGTATTTCTTTAAATATCAACTCTGAGATCATTAGTATAGACTAAACAAAAATAATACTCCGCTCTTAAGCTAACCTCACAATAGCGTACAAATCTTACTCTGCTCTTAATCTAACCTCACACTATTGTGAGGCTAATCTCATAATAGTGTGAGGTTAGTTTAAGAGCAGAGTAATATTTTCAAAAAACCTCTGCTCTTAAATTAATTTAAGAGCAGTGATTTTTATTTTCTTGTTATTGGAATAAGTTTTCTATTTAGCTCAACAGAATAGTGGGTGAGCCTTTTATCATTTTATCGCCACAATGTCAAATTAATGACAAAAAGTCGAAAGTCTGACAACCAGTGTTACCTAAGGGTATCGTATTACTCAGTAACTGGCTTCTGAAGAACAAGATAACGAAGAAAATATACAGGTATACCAATCACACTAATATTATAAAGGCGAAAGTTTGTGAGTGTGTGAGTGTGTGTGTTTATATGTTTGTTACTTCTTCACGCATCTAGTAACATAATAAAATTAGTTCAGAAACATGGTTTATTTTAAAAAAAACACACTTAAAAATTTTATTTTCGTATTTACAACTCTATACAAATCCATAGCAGATACAAGCTCCATCTGCAAGCCGTCATCACAGTAAGCTGTGGTTCAATTATTTAATATAGGGGCATCCTAATACCGGCTTTCAACAGGAGAAACGCCAGACTGGGCGGTACTGGGCAAATTACATCCGATTTCACAGACGATGTCTTTCACAGATACCTACCCATTTACGAAAAAATACTTCTAAAATTTATATTCAATGGACTTATAGAAACTTATTTTTGTGGTCACAGATTGTAGAAAATGGTAAAGGAGATAGTGAAAAATATTACTATTTGTCCACCTTATTACAAATTGTAAATACCTACTATTGGCACCGCGCGTAGACAGGCACCGCGGCTCGCAATTTGAAGCTGTGTCATCAACGTCAAGTGTCATCCAGATGTCAAACCAATCGCATGTGCCCGCGCGTGCCGGTTCTTCCCCTACACTTCCGATAGACCGAATTACATGCGTTACCGCGTCATCACAATTTTCGCTAAATTTTCTTTTATTCGTTTTGTAAAAGAATCATTAAACTGTTAAACATAAAACATCAACGGAGTATTCATTTATTAAACACCTACAACGCCATCTCACTTAAAACCACGTGTTAGCAAGATGTAGAATCAGCTTTATACTGAAGAATCTTCTAGTAAACCTAGTAAATAGACAACCTTATATAAACTGAAGCGTGTTCTTAATGGGAAGAAGATTTTTTGTTCAATATAGAAGTAAGTGTAATGGACCGTTACATAAGAAAAGACCGGTCTGGAATTGAAGGGATACTTTCAAAGTCACGATCAGTAGGAAAGAAACGGTATAGAAAAAGATACAAGGTATCATAATACATTGACAAAATGTTGTTGTTCATTAAATTTTTAATAACATAACACATGCCACGTAAAACCTTAATATTTCTAACTTTATTCACAGTCAAATTACGTTCAAATACCCACATTTGGCACTGATTCCACATTTCTATATTAATATCATCCAAAAACCACAGCAAAGGCAGTAAAGCCATTATTCACGGCGGCCATACATTTCATGCGCTGAAAACCACTGAAAACAACAATTACACTTGCAAAAGCTATGCCGACACTGTTGCATTTAAATAACCAATTAATTGAGAGCTCTTTTATGTTTAGCGTTTCCCCCTTATTCATCTTTGGTGAGAGGTTGCTAAAGGGTGGGGGAGGTCAATTTAAATTGGCTCAGGTGACTCAATTCCGTGTAGTGGGTATCCAATTAAACAAACTGTGCGAAGTTGTAATGAGATCGGAGGAGAATTGAACAGTCAAAATGTAGCACCGTCGGCATTATAATGGTACGTAGTTAGATTATTTGCGAGAACTTAAAGTTTTTGGTAAACTATTTAGAGTTGGTTGATAGGTGCTTCGTTTTGTGGGACAGTTTAAATAGTTTTTGTAGTGCTTTGTTTAGTTAAATTAACTCTATTCGCTATTACAATGATTTATCAAACTATAATGGAATACCTATTTATGCAGGAATTTAATAAAATCATAAATTTTCACAACTAGCAACTACTTAACTATTCACAATCGGCTATTTCTACAATTTTTATCTGAAATTTATATGGTTATATAGTAAAGAGTATTCTATTCTATCGTTTTCTTTGGTTTATAATATTTCCAAACACATCACGTGTGAGTGCGGTATAAAAAGTATAAGTGATCAGGCAACCCACACGATGAATGTCGAATAACCAAACGACCCAAAAGTGTTGTAGAATATCATCAAGATTTATTTTGGTCTGCCGTTCTTCATTTATTTATTTTGTCCACTCTGAGCAGTTTCCAAACTTAGTGGCTAATTAATGATATCCGAAGAAAGAAGACACTTAAGCCAAAGTGTTTCATTCCAGTAATGAAATGAAATGAAATGAAAAAATGAAAATGAAAAATGAAAAAGTGTTTATTCACAGAAATATTTTTTACAAAATATATTTACTTCCGCCAAACTGCAAAGCAGTTTGTTGGCAGACGTAGCTCCTTTTTTTCTAAATACTAACATACATATTTTATTTTTATAATGACACTTTTTCACATATAGGTTAATAAAAAAAAACAGACATTGTTATTAAATTTTTCAGGTATTCTCTGCAGTGAGGTTTTGACAAAAGATATTAAGGAGATACTTATGTATTTTATTTTTAAAAGCGGTTTTTGTGATACAGCTGTTTATATCGACTGGAAGGTTATTAAAAATAGTTGGAACTAAAAAATTTCTACACCTTCGACCATAATAATTATTAGAAGTGGGCACTACAAATCTTCTCATATTATTGTTCCTTTGCGATCTTGTGCGTATAATATTGTTTTTAAATTCATTGCTACAGTACTGTTCCAACGCTACTGACATCACTACCCTCTCATGGACCGGCAGCATTTTACACTCCAAAAATAAGTCTTCGTAATCACTACTTTTACAACGGTTTTTTGTGTTTTTATCTACTAATAGTTTCATGAATCTGATTTGAAGTTTTTTTATTTTATCCAAATAAGTTTTAAATGTGTTACCATAGCACGCCAGCCCATAAGAAAGCAGCGAGTCCACCAGCGCATAGTAGACCATGTACAATGTTGCCCTATCCAACACAAAACTAAGGTGGTGGAATTTTACAAGTACGTACCTGAGTTTGTCACATAATTGTGTAATGTGTGTTTTCCATGAGAAACTGTTGTCTATGACTAAACCCAAGTACCTGTATTCCTCCACCACCTCAATGTTTGCACACTTACACAACGTCAGTCCACTACTGTGCAGACACTCATAGCTATGCCCCACTATACGCGGCAGACGTTCGATCTTTTTGAGATAAGGAGATCGTATACGCATACATTTGGTTTTATTTATATTGATTATGATGCCATTGTCGTGAGCCCATTTGATAATATTAGTAAAATCCTCCTGAATGTTACTTTCAATTAAATTTAAATCTTTCTCTGCATAAACTAAACAAGTATCATCAGCATACATATATATGCGACAATTACGAATCACATTACACATGCTGTTGACATGCATGATGTATCCGACGGGACCAAACACGGATCCGGTTGGCACACCACACGTGACGTGTCTGGACTCTCCGACGACGCCGTCAATAAGCGTTCGCAGTGTCCGGTCTGTGAGGTAGGCACGGAACCACCTGTTCAGTGGTCCTGCGACCCCGCACTCCTCCATGGCTTGAAGCAGCTGGTGGTGTTCCAATGTGTCAAATGCTTTTTTGAAATCAATGTAGACCACCACCACCTGCTTTCTCTGACCCAAACACTCATTGACGTCGTCCGCGAACTGCGCCAAGGCCGTCGCCGTGCTCCGTCCGCGTCGGAAACCATGTTGTGCATTTGTCAGAATATTGTGTTTCTCCAAGAAAACACTTACTTGATTCACAATAAATTTTTCTACTATTTTATTTATAACTGACAATAAGGCTATTGGCCTGTAGTTTGCGTAGTCACTATGTACACCTTGTTTAAAAATAGGTCTAATTAATGCTGTTTTTAATTTATCGGGGTATAACCCCTTTTCAACACACAAATTAATAAATAAAGCAATAACAGGGCTCAACTTAGCTTTTAATAATTTAATTTCTTTAACTCTAATTTTATCTACTCCTTCAGACTTATCACAACTTAGCAAATTTATTATTTTATCTATATCTATTGGATAAGCTTTCTGAAACCGCAATGACACATTTGTGGAAACAACATAGCTAGATCTTTCCAAAAACCTATGACTACAAGCATGTTTTATATCTAATATTTCTTTGGTAAATGTTGTTGAAAATTTATTACATATGCTATCAACCGAACATTCTAATTTACCTAAGTATTTTAAAATAACAGAATCTACACTTTTTTTTTCATTTCCTATCCATGAGTTAATTTTAGTCCAAATCTTTCTAATATTTTTTTTACATTTTTTTATTTCTTCTTGGCGGTATTTATTTTTTGCTTTATTTATATATTTATTTAATTTATTTCTATATCTATTATATTGTCTACGCAAATTCATATCCTCTGGTTTATTTTTACAATTTCTAAACAGCCTATCCCTAATACCTATCATTTTCTTAAGCTTTTGTGTGATCCAAGGTTTACTTTTCCTTTTAAAGCGCACTGATACTTGGATTTTAGCTTCATTATAAACATCAGAAAAAATTGAACATAGTCTGTTGTACAGGTCTATTGGACATTTACATTTTAACAGCTCATTCCATGAAACATTTTCAAGTTTTTCTAATACCTTTTTATCACAAATAATAGTCCTATAAGATTTCAATGCACTCGGAACATCCTCCAGAACCAATTTACTAGCGAGGCGCACACCTATAACATAATGATCTGATATCTTTACCGTCAACACATACGCAGATATTGCACGTTGTGTTCGAACCCACACAAATGGTCAATGCACGACCGCGTCACTATGTCTCCGTACATTTCCTCTCGCGTTACGTCACGGATAGCACATTCCAAGCCCAACTCACTCATATTATTTGTGTAGTTATTGATTACGCTGCTTAAACCGGTTTTACACATCAGATCTATGTTTGTATCACCAATCATAATTACGTCACAGCCTAAGGGAATCTTGGACAATAGTCTATGCACTTCTTCAACAAAACCATGTCTGTTTGTATTTGGCGGCCTGTATATAGCCAAAATATGTATAATTTTACTTCCATCTTGGAAAAGCTGCCCGTGTATCATCTCATAGTAATTAGATTTAATTGTGGTGGCAGTAAAGTTTAACTTGTTGTTTACATAAACTAAAATCCCACCTCCCCTTTTAGTTTCCCTTGTATTTATGTATGTGTCATATCCTTCCAAAGTGTATAAACACAGTTCGTGTTTTCTGATGTTAATCTCTGTTAATGCAATAATATCCAGTTTTTCCCTGCAATTGTCTATCAATACTTGTAGTTGACTAAAGTTTTTTCTGAGTGATCTTATGTTTAAATGTATAATATTCAGATTGTTATCATGTTGTAGTAAGTCATCCTGCCATCTATCTGTACATATGTATTTATTGTATTCAATGTTACATGTTACGTGTGAGGCATGGTTATCGAATTTCGAAATAAGGGATACTCACGATTTATGACAGCAATAATTATACAAAACACGTCATTTTTCTACTGCGTACACACTAATGTCGCTAAGTGTGCGAATCGACTTGATTTTGTTGTCATTCGGATCATCTTTCCTTATAAGCACCTTACCGTTCTGTATCCAAATGTATTTATATGTTTGTTTTAACTCGTTCTTAGCCGTCCATAGCAGGTTGCGCATATGTTTGGTGAGATCCTCATTTATATAGATTCGTTGTTTATTTCCGCTAGCAAATATATCATCATTTGTTAGTTGGTGGGATTTTCTTGTAGCTATCCATTTGTCGCGGCTAGCACGCGTAGCCAAAGTGATAACCACCGGGCGTGACTTTTTCTCGCGCTGCGACTTCTCGACTTTTATTTCTTCACCCACCCTCTTTACCTCACTTATCAATCCACCTTCTACTCCTAATTTGCTTGCTATAGTTTTAATTGTGTTCTCTAAATTCTCGTTTTGCTGTTCCTCCAATCCAAATATTTCTACATTTTTTTCCTTCTCACGTATCTCCAAGTAAACTATCCTTTCTTCCAGTGCCTTGTTACAGGTTTCCAAATGAACGTACTTATGTTCCAATGCTTTAATCTTTTTGTCTGTTTTTTCCTTCTCTTCGATCAATTCCTGGTACTTCTCAGCGTAGAAACTTATGTCGTCTGACATCGCCTCAAGAGTTTTTTTCATATTGAATACTATTGTCAGCTTTTCATTAACTTCTGCCAATAGAATTTCTGGTGTCGTTCGAGACATGTCGACTTCTATGTTTGGCTGACGAGTCTGCGGGGTGGTTTGGCACTCCTCACATAAACCGGCGTCACTAAATGCCTTGATTTTTGCAACACATTTTTTATGGAAGACACCTCCGCAGTCACCATTACACTTTGTAATACTGTCGCTTTTCACTCGGGCCAGCGACAGTTTACATGACTTGCACTGCACCATCACGATCGGTTAATTTCTTAAGATACTTAATTTTCCGTAAACATTCAATATTTATTCGCGTAATAGGTGTCGCGTTCGCACGGTAGGAGCGCACGCGCCGAACTGGACCTGGAAACTGGATTAGCAGTCTCCAGCGAATAAGTAGGCGCAGTCTGCACATTAAAAAGTAAAAGTTTATAACTTAATTTTACGTTCAAAATTAACAAAATTATCAATGGCGCAGTAGAGAAAACTCAATTCAATGGAGCTTTAGCAGATAAGACTTAGTTTTGCCTCTCATTTCATTCGGAGTTTGAAAATTGAACCCGTTTCATGAAACTCATTAGGCACAGGTAAAACGGCATTAGATGGTTTAAAGGTTTGAGCAAAAAGAATTAGGCCTTAAATTACGTCTGTTTATATTCACTTCGTGTGTTTCGTTTCGCATTTTTGTTTTTAGTATTAGGCAGGTTTTTTTTCAGCTTCCTACTTAACAAGCTTTTTCTTTTACCTTGTTAGTTGAATTAGACATTTTCTTTTTCTCGACATTTTTTATCAAACTTTATTTACGAAACAAAATACACAAATTTAATCAAAATCAGCAGTTTCAATTATCAAAGTAATTACCCGGGCTCTCAATAGCTAATTCATCTACCAAATCCTCAAAATAAATTTTTGAAACGTCCCAAAATTAAACCACAAATACGTCTCTTTATAGCTTGAAAAACCTTCGTCCACTGAATGAACTGTATCGGGATAATCCTTTTGAGTCTC
Organism: Luperina nickerlii; assembly: GCA_963855955.1. NCBI lineage: Eukaryota > Metazoa > Arthropoda > Insecta > Lepidoptera > Noctuidae > Luperina > Luperina nickerlii. Next base: position 18,540,611 of record OY979678.1, read on the forward strand.
CTTCGAAATTATCCTTTGCGAAACAGACTGCAGCTATCCGATGTGCAGTGCTCGTATCAGGATTACAGAAGGAAGAAAGATATGCAACGAGTAATCCTCTTCATGTTTTTGACGACATGGATTTGGATAATGATACATACTTACTTAGGTGGTGTTATGAGAACTTGGATATACGTGAAAGAAAAGTATGTTTTTTAGATATGTTTTTAATTTTAGGATAATCTTTCCAGTCTCTTTCCAAATGATCATTTACGGAACGGAGACTACAGCTATCCAATGTGCAGTGGAAGTACCAAGATTACAGAGGTTAGAAAAACATGCAAAGGAATAATCCTCTTAATGTACAAGAATCGTATGTTTTCTAGAATATACTGTTTGAGTCATATTTTGGTGTTGATGATTTATTGATGTAAATACTTAAACTATAAACTTATAAGTAGTCTTCAGTGTTTAAAACTTGTTCTAGACGGGGCGCAGCGGCTCCGAACTTGTTAATTTGTAGAATAAACTGGAGCAGTGAGAACAAAAAAGGGCCAAATAAAAAAAAATACATCAAGCTTCCTTAAAACAGCAACTGATTTCATTGTCTGTATGTTTATTGGATAGGACAGGGGGGAGTTTGAAGACCCTGTAAAGTAAGAATTTGGCTTTTATTAGATACAATAAGGGGCAATAAGAGTACGGTTTATAATATAGTATGAATTATGAGCAAGGTAGTAATTCTATCAACAGAAGGAATTTCGAAAACAGAAAGATCGATCATAGACGTATTTTTATCACCAGTCTAATATGTGTGTGTGTGATTGTTATGACCGCTGCAATACCTATGAACGGTCAGAGGATTATGCGTGTTTACTGGATGGCAGTTAGGTGGATCACACACTGCAACGTGCCACACGAAGGGGCGCGGGAAACGGAGCCAAATTCCCCCGCACGGAAGCGCGTTTTTTATGAATTTGTGTGTAAAAAATCACGCGCGGGGACACGTTATCTGCGTCCCGACGCGTGACGCGTTGTGGTGTGTGATCCGCCTTACTTGTCCCTCCAACTGCGACTAGCAACACGGCTCTCAGGTAATGATAATAGGCTGTATGAGAGCGAGTCCCATTCTTCAATTTGAATTAAGGGGCTTGACCTAAAGCGCGGTCACTGTCGGACTGCATAGAAAAGAAAGAGAAGCGCGATGACACAACGCTGGTAATTTATTGCAAAATATGAAGCAATTATTTAATTACAAAAAATCTCTCGTTTGGACTAAAAAATTAAAAGAGTAGTGTTTTAGTACCTATGTTGCTTGTAGAATAATCTGACAAAAATCAGAATGATTGTATATTAGTATGGTTTTTATTGTAAAAAGAAAGTTTTTAGAGGTATCTTCATGATTTTTTTCTATCGTATCAAATTAGTTGTATTATATTTTCAACACACTATCTGCCTAGCATACATCCTGAAGAATATCATATATTTTGCTGATTTTGTTTACTGTAGTCGATCATACTTTTATTGTTTCTAAAACTTGTGTTTTTTTGGGTTTAGGTCCTGTAAGCCCCATAAGATTTATAAGCCTACCGTACTTTACGCGGATACCGTTTCCATTATTTCCATACTCTGTGACATTTCTGTATTCTGGTACAGTAGTACTGTAACGCCTTTGAAGCAAGTTTGCGTTGCCTTAATGTAAATACTATTTATCGTTCTGCTCAGTTAGCATAATATTAAAGATGGTGATGGCTTATCCTCAATAGTCTCGACAGTCTCGTTTAATTTTAAATAAATAATTTCTAAAGCGGGCTTGATCCTTCTTTGGGTCAAATTTTAATCATACCTAGGAAAAAAATTAAATTGAGCTCTTTAAGGCCAAAGAAAATACGAATTCTTGGAAACGGATCACCATAAGTACAGATAAGAAATATTGCTCCAATCTTACGTAATTTTTGATATTAATAATGATTGGATTCCGATAAAAATATTGAATTTTATTATTCCTAATCACGTTAGGGGCAGCTCACATAGTCAATTTCAGCCTAACGAGATACAGCTGAAGATGTATGCGTTTTGGAGTACACTAGAGGAGCTTCCTTGTAGTGTTCCTGATACCAGAAAGATCTATTAACGAAACTGGATCAAGTTTTTGAACTGTAATAACCCAAATTCAAAGATTTACAGGAAATCAACGATAACTGATGTTCATTCTGTAAATAGTTTTAAAAACACTTTTACGCGTCGGTAAGTTTTAACTACACCGAATGGTAGAATGATAAACTGGAACCCATTTTCATTGAACCAGTAGCCTAATTGTGTAACACGCTTTCAATCAGAATCTGAATATATATTTTTTTATAAGTAGAATATTTGTGCGCCGTTGACGGCAAGACATGGCGTTAATTTTATTAATATTTGTTTGAATGACAACTTTTTCTGTCTGCTCAACAACTTAAAGAACGCAATGAATTTTGTTGAACTATCGAAAGTCATTGCTACTGTTACTGCGTGTAACGCAACTATCCCTCTGCTATAGAGTAATTTTAGAGAACACAATTTTACCAAAATCAACCTAAAAGTTAGCATCCAAATGCACGAACACTATACAATGTACTACACTATACAGTACAACAACAACTTGGTATAGGTACAACTTACAAAAGGACGAAAATAACTTCCAGTTCAAGAAAATGTGTTATTATATCTTGGTAGCTGTCAAAACAAAAGACTGTGATGTTAATAAATGTATAGTTCTAGACTAAGCTTAAGCCTTCCCGTCTTCTGCGGAACTTGCAGGAAGCGACATTTTGTATTTTCCAGTAAGGAAGTATTATTTCGAAACAGCTGTAAAACCACCACGATCCATACTAATATTATAAATGCGAAAGTGTGTCTGTTTTTTACCTCTTCACGCTTAAACCGCTGAACCGATTTAGAAGAAGACATAGTTCTGTCTCTGACATGTTCAAACGGTTGACAGGAATATAACGATGGTTTAAATTAATTTTACGCTAAATGCATTTATTGTTTTTTGGTGCATGTGAGAATAAATCTTGAAAATCTGTTATGATTTATTAAGTTATTGCAGAACTTAATACCTTTCTTTGATCCAAGAAACAAAACATCCGAGATATTGCAGTACTTAACCTCTTTCTAGAAATATCTCTATGGACGGTCTTCTTCATTTCGCGATTTCTTCTATTCCTAGAACCTAGAAATACCTACTACCTAGCGATAGATATAGTTATTCATTATTCATTTCTTGTAAACCGTACCCTTATTGCCCTAACGTACTCATAAGTATCAAAAAACAAGTTCTTACTTCACGGGATTTTCAAAGGATCAAAGGACCAAATATGTTTGTTTTGTAAGAGTGTCGACACGAACTGAAATATACACAATAAGTCGTCTGATTTTACTCCGACATAACCAAAGGGAATTCAACCCAACCGTTGCTATATTATACGAAGGGTATTTGACCAGACCGTCCCGTTTGACAAATAAACGTAAAATTGCTTATCGCTACCCAACAGATCTTCTGTAGGACTAATTAAACCCCAGAACATTGCCCCTGATGCCCCGACAGTAGTGGGCTATTCAAAACATTTCGAAGCTAGGAAATGTAAACTTATTACTTGAACGTTTAATTGAATATTTCATCTTCATCTTATCTTCCAGGAAATGAGATAAGTCAACATCAAAATGTTTTATTTCACATAAACCTACATACTTATGAAACGTCAGAAGCTAGGTGCACGGTTCCAATTGCCCGATTCCTATGGAAAAAGTCGGCAAGAAACTCTACGGTTACTCCTTAAGAAATAATTGGCATTTTTATTTGAAATGGGTTTGCTCTTGGCTCTAGTCTAGGTCAGAGGTGACAGAGACAAAGCTGAGGATGGAGTGAGCTTATCCAGAAGAAGCTGGTTCACTCTTATTTTGAAGAGATCCCGGTTCTATGTGCTCGAAATAAGCTCTTACAATATTTTTAAATTACAGTGTTTGTAGGTATGGAAGGACAGTGTTGGCCTGTCAACGAGTAACAGGTAGATACATACTTAATAAAATAGAAAATTTTCTAAAAATCTGGAGTCTACACGGATTACAACGTTATCATATTCACAAAACATAAAATAACATACATAAAAGATAAACAAAAACCAAATGACGCTATTGCCATTACAACCACTAATAAAGAGTTGAAATTAGAAATTAGTCAAAGATTCGTATCATCTAAAAAATTCAGTAATCTATTTAAAAATTGTTACCGTGGCATTAGTCATCTGGCGATGGTGTAGATCGATAATATATTGGATTTCTAAGGCGGTTATAAAAATTCATAAATCAAACTCAAAGCATTTATTCAAATTAAACCATTTACAGACACTTGAATTGTCAAGGTGTCGGTCAGTCAGAAATATAGACCTAGTTGCCCAGTCCAAAATGAAAAAGAACGGGCAAGAAACTCAAATGGAAGTGACATTAGAGTTTCTTGCCCGTCATTTTCTATTACATTTCCATTAAAATTATATTGTAACACGCTATTTTAATTAAATGTGGGTATTGGTAAATTATTAATTCTAATTCATTTTCAATCATACAAATAGGTACCGCTTTAAATACAAGCATGATAAAAATATGTTAAAAAAATCGTTAACTATTTTACAGTGCGACAAATGTATCTGGTTTTGCGACCAGTTCTTTATAGTTTAATATTTTTTTCACTTTCAGGTTACTTCCATTTGTAATCCATTTTCTAAAAGTCTGTAATAGCTTAACTAGATACCAAATCACCTTAAATTATTTTTGTCACGATGGGTTGTACGCAGCGGGTGCCAAATTTCGTGCGACATAAAAAATTAATCATCCACCCAGTCTTATAAGTGCTGACTTAAGACAGAGCAATGATTAAAATTTCATTATACAAAATGTAAGAGAGATTCTTTGAATAATTGAAGGGGTGAAGCGCAGGTGGCATCTTTTGAAGGCGAAACAACTGGTATCACTTTACTTATTACGCTCACAGACTTCAAAAAGAGTCGTACTAAAAGTGTATTTTAAAATGAAGTTCTTTTAGAAGAGAATATTTTCAGCTATTTGAAGAGCCTTTGTGGGGTGATTGATTGACACCAACGAATTTATTGCGCCAGGCACTTTGGCAGCTGAAAAGAAAGAAAAAAGAAAACAGTGGTGGCTCAGTGGTAACGGCCACGAGTTACGACTTGTAAGGTCGTAGGTTTCAACCCTGACAGGCGCTTTACTTTGTGTAAATTATTTTATCACGACTGCTCTCAAAAACGGAAAGGACAATGCCAAGGTTTCCTACAAGACTCGGCCAGAACCGACAAAGATGATCTATATTTCATAAAAAAGGAAAATTATTATAGAATTTGACAGTATAATTAGTTTTTTATTAGAAGTACACCAAAAATAGTTATGGCTCTTTAAAGTTGACCACTTAATACTTCTGATTTGAACAATAACATGAAATAAACTGATGATTAATTAAATTAATGACTTTTAGCACATTATCCTCTCATCATATTTTATAATATATGATGAGAGGATAATTTGCTAAAAGTATATATATATATATTTATGTATATTATATATATGTCGCATCTTTGACTATTTATTGGTTTAGACATCCGTGTGAGAAAAGCCAGGTCAACAATTAGGAAGGTTCAGATGTTCGGTTAGGCGAGCCGGGTCAGCGAGTAATACAGGTTCAGGTTCAGTTCCAACAGCCAAGGTAGTCGTAAGTGGTAGAAAAATCGGAGTCCAAAAAACAGCAATAAACAAAACAAAACTCGAAAACACACTGTAACACTTCGCGGGAGAAGTGAGAAGTCAAACTTTTTGACAATGACAAATACAAGTTAAAGTTTTCCGTTAAGTGTTGCCAGTACTATAATAACATTATTAGGAATAAACTATTCTAAACGGTATCGATAATCGAATTGCATTATTTTTAATTATTACATTAGTTACATTACTATAATATATATATTCAAAAATATTAATAAACGCTATTTATTATTATAAGAATTACGAGGTACGACTTGTGTAAATAATAAATTCACTTACGTAGCTTCATATTGATATTACTGTAATCGATTTGCAAGTGTATTTTCGTATCGATATTATTCTGTTTTGGCATTGGCAACATTTCTAATTGAAATTGTAGCTATGAAATGTGTTGATAAATTGAATAACTATTTAAAATTACTTTTTAACGGTGTACTTCTACAGATTTTATTTATATTGCATAATTCTTACTGTTTTATAGCATGAATTATCATTGTTATAGAATGTCTGTCGGACGCTACCACGACTCGAGCCGAAAATTGGCATTGTCCTTTCGTGAGGAAACCGGCATGTCCTAGAACCAAAAATTCGAAGCCTTGTGACATTTATCAACACACACGGAGCCCGCGTGGTAGATTACGGCCCACTCCCTCTCACAGAGAGGAGGCTTGTGTACCAGCAGGTGAGAACATTATCGGTTGATTATGACTTTGACGAGGTCTTTGATTTTTCATAGATTGGTCAACCATATTTCACTGTCAATGATGAATGAATTGAGTTGGAGCCTAATTCCTGCTTGTCCTAATATTCCGAATCAAACTTTAAAACGTTACACTGACTTTCAAAAGTTACAAGTATCTACTTCACTATATTTGCTGCGAAGTTTTTTGCGCGACTTCTTCCCAGCTAATGCACTAGGAAGCAGCGTAGGGCGGAATTTTTGACGGACTGTCTCGAGTAATTTTGACGATCAAAAAGTGCTGATTTTCAGCATAGTTTGAATAGATTATTATTGATTTTAATTTAATGAAGCCATGTTTTTCAGAGAAAGAATGGAACACGAATAATACAATAGCAAGACAACTAATTAGCATCATTATTTTTTAATTAGGATAATGTTAACAACGATATTATAAATAACGCACAATAACCCAGCTTTAACATCCAACATTAAACTTTGCAACAGTTTTTGTAGGCATAACGGAATAATTAATTCAATTTAATACAAATATTTACGTCAACTTGTTACAATAAGTGTTGCTCAAATTTAAATGCATTTACCTACTTTTTTAATACAGCATAAATATTACCTATCTAGCAAATAATGGAGAAAATTGTTTTTTCGAACCTAGTTTACAATTTATAACTGTATGTTACCTTTTCACGCCTAAACCACTAAACGGATTTCGATAAAATTTGGCAGAGGTATAGATTGCATTCCGGGGAAGGACATAAGATAGTTTTTATCGACATACCTTGAGGGCGAAGCCGCGGGCGGAAGCTAGTAATTAAATAAGTATCACCTTTATACATCTTTTTCCGTTCTTCCTTCTTGGCTAATCGTTCTTCATCTAAGTTATACATATGTCAAGTCAAGTTAATCAGAGCTGGTTTAATATTAGCGTAATCAGCCTTTAACGTTCCCAAAGCTGGGACGGAGTGAGCTGAAATCCACACACTCGGGCCCAGTGCGAGTTAGTAGATGTCATATGTCTTAGAATTTATTGGTTCTAGGGCAGGGCGGTTTCGTGAAGATGTTTCTCTTCACATTGGAGAGCAGTGATGATAAAAGTAAATACAAAAAGTAAAGTACCTGCCAAGTTTCTCTGGGATTTCTTATTTAGTTATTTATTTATAATCACCTTTACAACTATCATAACAGGATTAACCTAATGCGATGGTGTGGTATTTATTTTATATACTTACAATATTAAATTAACCTAATAAGGAACTTCTATAACAGACTACCTATCCTAAATTATATAAATCTCATACATAACAATAACACAGAACGACTATTATATAACTATTATATTCTTATATATATGCGTGTGCAGTTTTTACTATATTATTTGTATTTAACAGGCGCTTCTCGCCATCAAACTCGAAAGTTTAGCTAGTAAAATTGTAAAAACAACAAAATATGTATGTTTGAGAACAATAAAAAAAGTCCAAAATATAATACCTTTATCCAAAAACTGTTCATTAAATACCTATATAAAAAAACCACTACTAAATTCTTTTAGTAAACCACCTTAACTAATAGAATCGTTTGTCCTATAAGCGAAGATTCACAAAAACCCAAACAAGACAATATTCCACATAAAATCCTTCCACAAATTTTGTCCCAAAAAGGCTTGTTTGTTCATATCATTGAAAAGCATATCGAATCAGATATGGGCAGTCAGTTTGCTTCGCAAATACAAGTCCCCGGTTTTTGAGGAAAAAAAATTGTATAATTCGGTCTTTGAGACCACAGTCACGTAGGCCACGTTAATTCTCTCGGTATCGCCGCTCTGATAAGAGGGAAATTGTTCTTTATTTTTTAGTAACAAAGGGTTGTAAATCTGTTGCTGGAATCGAGGGTTGAGAGGAGACCTTTGAAGTATGTGTGTTGTTATTTTGAGAGGAATGATTTTTATTGCGATTGCTTGTTTTTTATTTGATGATTGCGACGCCAAAAGGATGACAATTTACTTACATAGGTATTTCATGCTTGTCTATAGGCAATTTTGCTTCCCTGCTTACGTCGAAGGAATATTATTATATCTTTGCATCAGTTTGGTTCTTTCACAATAATGAATAAATAAATAATTTTATCCAAAATTACATCCCACGTAGGTATTAGAAAATTTAACAATGTATCTTGTATTCCTACATTAATTAATAGTTAATAATGTAGTAGGCAGTTAGTTTGTAATGTGCAAAGTTTGGGACATAATGCTTCCGAACTAGGTGGTAAACCTGTATCTCTAATTACATTTGATATAAATTTTGTACATTTGGTAGCCATGTTTAAAGTTGTAAACATTATAAGATTGCCATGTAATAATGTATGTGCAATGGAAAGTATGCGTAATGTCATCATCTGCCTAGCCTTTTCCCAACATGTTGGGGTCGGCTTCCAGTCTAACCGGATGCAGTTTAATACCAGTATTTCACATGGAGCGACTGCCTATCTGACCTCCACAACCCAGTTGCTGGGTCCACGAATCCACACACACACGAATCCACGAATCACCACAAATCCCGATCCGGATCCGGTCCACGAATGACAGCCGGGACCAACGGCTTAACGTGCTTTCCGAGGCACGGAGGGGTCTCGGTATGCCCACCCACACCCAGACCGGGGGGTCACCCATCCACAGACAAACCGTGACAAGCGTAGCTTAACCTGATCAATCGTCCTGTGCGGCTGTTATTAATTACCAAGGGCCCCTAAAGTATGCATAAAGTCTGAGAAAAAAATATAAGCGTGGTGTTAGACTGTATGAATTTGTATGTGTTATGTGAATCGTATGATTGTTAAATATGAGTGGGTAAAGTAGTAGCTTGTCGTGTTGAAATGTTCAAAATCGCTCCTGTTTTATCATAACGACGGTGAAGTGCCAATAACTCCTAACTGACAAAGTCAAAAATTTACACATACTGGAATAAAACGTTCAAAAATAGACACGTTGTTTGAGTTGGGAGGTACATATTTCCACATTTTAATTTAATGCTGTTGCAACTAAAAGTTACGCTTAGGCGATTTCACTAAAACATGCGAATAACGCCTTTAAATTCAAAACGAAAGAAAAGTGAATTTCCCAAAAAAAAAAAAACAGGAGGTATTGGCACTTCGCCGTCGATAAGTTTTAGTAGGTAGTCCTCTACTTCCTTTTGGTTACGTATTATAATATCTAAAGTTATTCTAATTAGGCGTTATACCTCATTTAGTCATTGGAGACATAAGTGTTACTTTTAAACATTTATCTACCTACTAGCTGCGTCCCGCGGTTTCACAATATCGGGATAAAAAATATGTTTCTAATATATTTCAATCATGATTCGGAAGACACGTGGCGCCATCTATTATCATAATACGTTGTTGTTGTTTTCCTCGGGAACAGCACTGGTATTCGGGACGAAAGGTACCGTTTGTCCGTTTCTGTACACCTGACAACGTATATGCAAAATTTCTAGATGATCGGTTCAGTTGTTTAGCGGAACAAACAAAACACTTATTTTCGCATCTAGCAGCGCCTTGCGGTTTTACCCGCATAAGTGTTGATCCCATGGGAATATCGGGATAAAAACGATCCTATGTCCTTTCCCGGGATGCAATCTAACTGTTTGCCAAATTTTATCGAAATCCGTTCAGTGGTTTAGGCGTGAAAAGGTAACATACAGACAGACAGACAGACAGAGTTACTTTCGAATTTATAATATTACTATGGATTAGTTAGGAATACCTAAGGAATAAATAATTCTTTATTTCAAGTCTCGTTCCGCTTATTCTTTAAAAAAAACCTTTTACCTTAGACATGTCTAAAGATCATAGATTAAAAACAAGATTTAATTAACTGAATCCATTTAGATTCTTATCGCTTTCATACCAATTTGCGAAAGTAAACGCTCTTTCAAAGTAAAAGTTGACCTGCGATGATCTTAATAGAAATATTCACCTGACTTCGCGAAGTTTTTGAACGTCTGATGTTTTATATACTTCGTACCTAAATGAAAAGGAAGATGGCATATATGTGACTGACTGTGGGACTTTCCTATGCTTTGTTCACTTGTAATATTGTATACTTGTAATTGAAATTTATAGGTACAGACGCTAGCTACCCGAAACTGTCAAATTTTCCCAATCGACTTTGAACTTAATTATTATTATTAATATATTATTTTAATTATTGTGAATGTGAAGATGATGTGGGTCATTTTATGATTATCTATTAATATTTTATGAGTATCGAACTCGCATCTTTTGACACAAAATCCAACGACACAAATGCGTATATATAAATACGTCTAAAACTCCATAATAATATCGATAAAAGTATCTTGACTTGGCTCGCGAGGTTGTGGACATATTGTGGAGACAGGAATAAATCGATTCAGCGATCATTGTGACTATAGTCGTGACAGCCAATGGGTTAATAGCCAAGAGCCTCGACCAACACCTGAGGAGGCTTTCGTTGGGCAGTTGGATCATGGGCTTGATTCAGAAAGCGGTACTTCTGGACGCGGCGTAAGGAGGTTCCTCTCTCTGGAGCCCTGGCCAGTAGCTTGGACACTTTTCCCGATACCGGTGGGCTACAATATTTTATATTTTTAAATGTTTTATATTTTTATATCATAATATTTAAAAATATAATTTATGTTGTAAATAATTAAATAAAGGAGAATAATATTGATAAAGCGAACAGCATGTTTATATTCCATAATGATTATATTGACATGAAAAAAATATTTGCAGACCACCGGCACAATTTATTAACAAACAACAAATATTTTAATGTATCGTAAACACACGTAGTCGGTAATTCAAGGGCTATAAATTATATAGAAAAGCAGCCCCTACTTCATTCATACTAATATTATAAATTAGAAAGTAACTCTGTCTGAATGTCTGACTGTCCGTACGTTTGTTACCTTTTCACGCCTAAACCACTGAACAGATTTCGATAAAATTTGGCAGAGAGATAGATTGCATCCCGGGGAAGGCCATAGGATAGTTTTTATCCCGATATTCCCACGGGATCGACACTTATGCGGGTGAAACCGCGGGGCATTGCTAGTAATACAATAATTTGCTAATAGAGCGTGGTAATTATAGTATACTACTCCTACCCTACTCCTAACCTACTCCTACACTACTCCTACCCTAATCCTACCCTAATCCTAACAAAAAAAAAGTATCCTAGTGTTGTTTTTAGACTTATCCAGGCAATTTTTTAAATTTTTCTCGCCGTACAAATCATCGTTGAACTTCAACGAACATTTAAAAAAAGAATTGGCCAAATTGGTCCAGGCGTTGTTGAGGTATGCGCTTACCAACACATTTTGCGCTTCATTTTAAGAATTAGCAAGCTGAAGTGGCAGTGGGCCGGCCATATCTCGCGAAGAACCGACAACCGCTGGGGTAAACGAGTTCTTGAGTGGAGACCGCGACTCGGCAAACGTAGTGGAGGACGCCCTCCGGCCAGGTGGGATGACGATCTGTGAAAGACTGCAGGCAGATGCTGGATGCGTCAAGCTGAAGACAGGGCGCTATGGCGCTCATTAGGGGAGGCCTATGTCCAGCAGTGGACTGCTATAGGCTGATTATGATGATGATGATGATGAATTATAGTAATTCCCAGTATGAGCATTATACGTAAGTACGTGCCCAAATTATTTTTGCAGCACTACAAATGTATAAATCCATACTAATATTATAAATGCGAAAGCGTGTCTGTCTGTCTGTCTGTTACCTCTACACGCTTAAACCGCTGAAGCGATTTAGATGAAATTTGGAGAAGAGATAGTTTGAGTCCCGGGAAAGGATATAGGGTAGTTTTTATCTCGATATTCCCATGGGATCAAAACTTACGTGCGTGAAACCGCGGGACACTGTTAGTTAACAATAAACTAGAGACTATATTGATCAATGAACAGTGCTGAATTACAGTGTAGTGTTCAGGCCTCCTCTCTGTGGGAGGGGGTGGGCCATAATCCAGTGCAGGTTAGTGGATGCCTTCGATGTTTTGGTTCTAAGACTTACCGGTTTCCTTGAAGAAATGCAACTGAGCTACGAATTCGACTGTTTTTGTCACCCAACTTAAGTTAAAAGAAGTCCTGCTTACGACCACGTAAACACGACTTCTGATTTGATGCTCAAAAATCTCTCAGGTTGCATACTGATCAATCATTAATGTGATCTTGATGCTTCTCAGTATACAAGGAGGCAGTTACCTTTTTTTTTTTTAATACGTTGCCCCACCCTAGGAATTACTCCTGTATCGTGGGTGCGTTTACAAACATTTTAATTCACATACACAAACAGTCAGACCCGGAACAACTAACTGTAGGCAATACAAATATTTGTTCCGTGCGGGAATCGAACCCGCGACACGCAGCGCAGCAGTCGATCGCTCAGCCACTGCGCCAACGGTGTCGTCAAAGCTTGGATTCAGTACATCATTCTGAACCAACAAATTATCTGTTTCATACATTATGACCCTGTAGGTATTGCACTTGTCTATGAAACAGTTGACTTTTTTAAACCGCCAAAATTTTTCTTTCTTTCGAACTCATAGTTTCACTTTGCGCATCAATATCCCTGCCAGCCTGTGTAGGTATGACGAATGCATTAAATGTATGGTCACACTGCTTCGGAAACCGTTAGTCAGATAGTAAAAATATGTGTTTTCCGAGGCAAAGTTTCCAATGTGTAAATAACACTCATCTCTAGAATGGCCGCAAACGCGGCTTAACCTAACACATTGATCAACTCACACAGTTTTAGCTCAAGCCTTCACTCGTCGAATGAAAAATGGAAATACTAAAAACATTTATGTAGTAGAATGTTTCTGGATAAATAAAACATTTATTGCAGTCGGTGGATCCCGCTACCATGTAGCGAAAAGATTTATAGTAGCGAGTGTACAAAGACCAACAAATTGTCGATTCCAAAACACTTTTGCAATGATTTTTAAATGAATCTAGGTATTGGTAAAATTTATGCATTTAATGTGGTTGATAAATGATAAATATTACGTACGTATTTTAAAAACTAGATGAGGTCGGCATTTCCTGTCTGACTACTCTGACAAGAAAGGCCGATACAAACTCAGAGGTCACAGTCTTTTTTAAAGTCTAGCAATAATCTTGGTCAGATCATGCGAAGACCATGTAGATTAATGTCTGAAATGGTCTTTTGAGGAAAGAACCACACAGATTGTGTGGACCTGTCCAGTCAGTGCACACATTTGTCAGTAATCGTGCAGCTCAATTAAACACTTCAGTTGTCCTGTAATTCCCGTAACAAGATTGCTTAATTTTTATGCGCCTAATGCAAAAATCTGAAGTCTTATGCGGCTGTACCATGAACTTATGGGTTACGGTAATATTGATCAGTTGAAGTAAAGTTGAGCTTCTTCTGTTCAATTTTTGAGGAAGCCACCTAAGTTGTTCTTCCATATTTAAGGACTCATATCAAGCGTGGGACGCGGGACACGACTGGGCACTTTGGTTCTTGCTTACTTTAACGGGGATGCAATGCAATAAGGTAGCCGACGAAATTACAATTTTGCAATTTGCAGGTCAATAAAAAAAAAATACATTTATCATTTATCATAATCTCAGGTTGTATGTTGAACCAATCCTTGATTCGCGATCGTAACAAATATGACTTTACAGAATTATAATCATTAGAATCAGCAATACAACTGTTTGAGTTAGAATTGGCTTCAAATGTCACGATTTCATGAAATAGTCATTCAATAGAGAAATATGAACTAAGAGAGTTGTATGGATGATTTTTATGATTATATAATAGTAAATTGTTTGCCAAGGAAGCAAACAACTTTTCTTTGAATCCAGAGCGGAGCGGAGGATTCTAAAGTAGGATCCCGAGCTCAGCGAGGGGTTCTAAAGTAGAATCCTGAGCGCACCAAAGGATTCAAAGTACGTCACTCGAGCTTAAAATAGTGTTATGCCCGAGGTGGACACTCTAATTTTTATAACCCTCTATGAAAAAATAAGTAAGTGCAATTTATGAATAAGAATAGTACGTTTATTTAAATAAATAAACGCATCGCCTCGCCTTCGTTCGTAATTGTTGTATGAGAGGGCAGTGTGATAACAACTATTGAAATAATCAAATCGACCGGGCATTTTTTTTTTTCACCTATGGGCCAGAACAGTAATTAAAGCTAGCTTTTATTGCTGTTATTTTTATTTCAAACATGAAACAATATTTTAAATCAAATAACATCTTTCCATTCATAGACACTCTGCTGGTAGGCGACGTAGGATACAAGAGCAAGCGAAGGGCATCCCGAGGTTAGGTTTAGGGTCAGCACACACCGAGACGCGACGCGGTGCGACGTGACGCAACAATAGTGCAAAAATGTGTATCTTTTCGTGTAGTAAATAAAGTTAGATTTTGAATCACTATTAAAACGCAGCGCGGTGCCGCGTTGCGTCGAGCTGCGTTGCAAAATGTGTATCTTTTCGAGTAGTAAATAGAGTTAGATTTTGAATAGCTCTATTGAAATGTGCGCGCAGCGTCGCGTCTCAGTGTGACTTGACCCTTACTGGTCATAATGATGAGGAAGTTACGCGGCTTTTACCGCAAGTTTTAACACCTTAGTATGGCATCCCGCGCGGTGTTGTGTAGTCATGTGCAATAATTATCCACCAATACCTTATAAAAAAAAAGTTTTTCTGATAATTAAAAACTAAAAGGATTTCTAGGTCTTCCTAGATCCGTATTTATAATGAATTTCGTGTAGTCTAGGTTTTCGGAAATATAATTCACACATGAAATGCTCAAAATGCTAAACTGTACTTAATAATCATTGGCAGTACACGTAGTATTAGCAAGGTAGATGGTACAACCTTGCCGCCAGTTCTGTTCAATGGTACGATCGTTCCTTTTGGTACTGACGTGAAGGACCTAGGCTTGCATATTGATAATACCCTGAACTGGCGGACTCAAGTCGCTAGGGTGAGCCAGAAGGTTACTGGAATGCTGCGGGCTCTGTACCGTTTGAAAAATTTATTACCATCAAGTACGAAGACAATGCTTGTACAGTCCCTCATTTTCCCTATCATCGATTATGGTGATGTGTGCTACTATGACCTGAATGCAGATCTCCTCAACAAACTTGACCGTCTTCTCAATAATTGCATTCGATTCGTTTTCAATCTGCGTAAATATGATCATGTCTCTGCGCATCGGTCGCTTCTAAAGTGGTTGCCCATACGCCAGCGCAGAGAGCTAAGGGCGCTGACCACCTTGTTCTCATTTCTTGATTCTCCGGTTTCGCCTGGTTACCTAGCCCCACACTTTCAGTACATTTGCGCCAACCACAATAGAAATCTACGTTCATCACACAATCGTCTTCTCCAATGTCCCACTCACCGCACAGACTTCATTCACTCTTCTTTCTTCGTTCAGGCTATCTCTCTGTGGAATACGCTCCCCCAGGAAATCAGGATGGCAACCAATCGATTATCCTTTAAGGTTAAGGTTCGCGAGCACATTCGCAAGAAGCTGGCAGTATCATCACAACGGTAATATTTTCTCATTGTATGTCTTATTTCTTTTTATTAAGTTTTTTTATGTATTTATGTATATTTATTTGTAATATATTTATATGTAATTAGGTATATATTATATTCAGTTTTAATAGGTTTATGCCTATCTTTATATTTAAAATATTTATTCCACAATGGTCTGATTGCACCTACCACTGTTTGTCTCTGCATCACCCAAAGGTTGACTGGTAGAAAATGCCTATGGCATTAAGTCCGCCTCTGTACATTTGTGTGCTTGAAGTATTAAATAATAAATAATAATAATAATAATACCGACCGCTTAACTGAGACGAAAAAATCTGCTGTTTAATACATCAGTTCAATACCTACTTGACCAAAATGTATGAAACAGTTGATAATTTTTTCGTGATTTCAGAGTTGGTCCCATAGTGAAAGCTGTTCAGTTCCATGGTCTAATAAAGCAACTCTTAAAGTTTGTTGGGTTAATTTTGAAAGACCATAAATATTGTAATGTCAACAGTAGGTACACAGTTAAGGTGATAAATTGTGCACAAATAAATAAATGTTTCCGAGCGGATGGCCCCGCGTCTTCTCTATCAGTTAATTAATTCTGATAATATTTCTGTTGTATTTCATAGTCCATTGCAGGATTAATTCTGAGTCCGTAGAACAAGGAACATCTCTAGGGAGCCGTGGAAGCAGCTTACGATTTAATCAACTCTTACGAAGTAATGTAATGGTAAATAGAACTTGTGGTTCTGGTCCGATAATCAGCTCAGAATATGACTGGGAAATCTGTTTTTTTCTTGTTTGATACAACTCTGATCATCCCTTTTACTAGTTGGCCCATTTCTGTTATTAGTACCTATCTCTAATACGAATGAACGAATGCGAATACGAATGAACGGCAATGAACGAATACACGTGGTAAAGATTTCAACAAATATTATGATTACATCTCCTTTACCACGTGTATTAGTTCAATGTCATCAACATCAAATCAAATACTTATTGTAAGTACCTAAACAACAGGCACTGGTTTCCTTTTGTTGAACTTTCGTTCATTGGTTTTTATCAGACACTAGCTCCCATCCGCGGCTTCGCCCGCGTGGTAAGTCCATAAAAAGTAGACAAAGTCCTTACAAAGTCTTACTGTCTACTTCTACTATCACGATGGAATTTTGATGAAATTTCCAGGGAGTAGTTAGTACCCTGGAGTAGGCTCCAGGGTATACCCCTACCAAATTTCATCAAAGTCGGACGAACCGTTTTGGAGATTAGCCAGAAAAAACAGACAGACGGACAGACAACATACAGAAAAAAAGTTATAAGTACCGTATACACTGTCATGTGTTATTTTGACATTACAAATACACAATTCAATTTAATTTATTGGTATGTATAGATATATTGTCATTTTACTCATGTTTAATTCAAACCACTGAAGACTGGCAAATACCTTTTTGACGTTAGCGCAATTTGGATGCCAGTGATATATACCAGACCAATTACGTAACATAACACAGCTCAGCCTAACTTAGTGCTTGTAAACCGCACAGGATTTAATTACAAGGTAAAATATTAGGAACGAAATAACTTCAACTTCTACATTAATTTCCTCGCTGTTACAAAATGGCGGGTATCCTCGTCTAACTATCGCGGCTCCTGCTTATTATCCTAGTTTTAATATTAGTTTAGAAAGATTTTGATGAAGTAATCAGGAAGGCTGTTTGTCTTTTGTTTAATTAAGAGTTTGATTGAAAGAATAATATTGAGGGTTCAGTCCGCGCCTGAAGAAATAAACTTGGTGTAGGTATAGATGCCAGCACATCAATCTACTACAATCTGTTTTTCTTTAATAGATTTTCTACTTTATCGCTAATGCATAAGATTCAAAGTTGACTAGGAAAAGGAGAAAGAAAGGGCTCCATAGTTTTCTGGGCCCAGGTGTTAACTCAATCAAACTAGCCTTATTTGTAAGAGGATATAATAGCAAGGCCTCACTGAAAATTTGGTAAAATTTGGCTATCCAGGAATCAAGTTATATGAACTATAGTAAAAGTGAGGTTATATTATAAAATTGTACTTTTTTGATGTTATTTGTGAAATATTTTAGAATGGCTTCGGTTGTGTAATGGTTTTATGCATGGAGTGCATCCGTCGAATAGTCCTTTATAATATGCAAAGCCGAGGTCGTGGGGTTAAACAATAAAACATGGAAATTACGTGCGCACTCAGAACGAAAGAAAACGAACGAATGCCGGTTTTATCCTGTCACTGTCAGTCGGTGACCAGTGTTGCCAACTGAAGAAAAAGTAAAGGAACTCGATTCGCCATGAACCGATTCCACGACACAATTGATCAACATTTGTCACTCAATTTTCATACATATTCTATTTTAGCGATTTATTCAGTATCGATTATTAAGAATTCAGTTGTGTTTAATCGATTATTTGTTTCATGACTTAATTTAACTTTTCTCGCTTCCTAGATAGAAACATGGTACTATATTTAGTGATTTACTTAAGAAAAATATAACGGTTTTTTTAATACACATTTCAACTAGTTAACTGCTGGGCCCAGAATTTCCCACCTCCTTTGACAGTTTCGGGTAGCTTGATGTGCTGGTATTTGTACATAGTGAAAGAATGTGTTGATATGCATATTAAAGTGCCACCTTTAATGCCCCAGTACAAAATTATAATTATTTCCAGGAAAAGTCTAAAACAGATATTGCACAGCAAAATACTTTCCATTCACAGTCAACGCAGCATCCATACAAAAGACGAGTAGGTAATTAATCGCTCAGCATTTATACGACATTCACTTTCAAACAAATAAGAACTGCTATTATAATTCAATTGTAAAACGTACGTCGGATCCATAATAAGGCCTTCAAGTCCCATTACGATCCCCGATTTACGAATAATAAAACCCCCACGAATCGTTTTTCGACAAATCTCCTATTCAATCTGAAATTATTCGCAATAGAAATTTGAATTGGAGCATTCAGTACATTTTGGATGTCGTAATCACATCGTCCTAAGATTCAATTTACCCAATTTTGTACAGGACACGATTGGGCGAATTTCATGATCATTTTTACGAGACACAATGAGATTTTTTCGGAAGGCCTATATTAGATAATAATATTATAAAGAATAAACACGAGGGATTTGAATTGACAGTGTACAATGGGCTTTGTTTGAATTGCCTACTCAGTTTTCGTTAATGTTTTTTTTTTGCTACGACATATTTGTCTTTATAATATAAATAATATGAGGGATCCGTGGCTAAATAATAAAAGCCGCACAGGTCGATCGATCAAGTTAAGCTACACTTGCCGCGGTTGGTCTGTGGATGGGTGACCATCTTTACATACCGTGACCCCTCCATGCCTCGGAAAGCACGTTAAGCTGTTAGTCCCGGCTGTCATTCGTGGCTCTTTGACAGTCGTTACGGGAGTCAGAAGCCCGAAAGTCTGACAACCAGTCTTACCAAGGAGTATCGTATTACCCAGAAACTGGGTTGTGGAGGTCAGATAAGCAGTCGCTCCATGTAAAATACTGGTATTCAGCTGCATCCGGTTAGACTGGAAACCGACCCCAACATAGTTAGGAGAAGGCTAGGCAGATGATGATGATGTTTGTCTTTATAATAATACCAGTCTGTTACTGTAAAGCAAAGACAAAGACAAGACATTTATTCGTCGGATATGGTAGGGACAAAATTGGTTGGAAAAAACGTTTCTTTTATACCCCTTTAAATTTTAACTTTATTTTATTTTTATTATTTGTTGTTATAGCGGCAACAGAAATACATTACCTGTGAAAACTTCAACTGTCTAGCTATCACGGTTCATAAGATACAGCCTGGTGACAGACAGACGGACAGTGGAGTCTTAGTAATAGGGTCCTGTTTTTATCCTTTGGGTAGGGAACCCTAAAAAGGTTAAACAATCCTCGCCCGTCAGCCCGTCCACCCGCCAGCTTGCGGTCTGGCCTGCGCTTGAATCACCACGCTTGCTCTAGACTTGTTGACTTGCCCAGTCCACGAAGCCGTTTCAAAAAACTTTTAAATCATATTCTTATAGGTGCTGCTTAACTCCTTTTTTCTTACCTTTACAACAGTCCTAACTTAACAAGCATTTACAAATACCAGAAACCATAATCAAATTTATAAAATCATCCAAAACCGCTCAAAGAGCTCACCTTTATCAAAATTTCGTACAAATATTACCAATATAAACCCGGAGTGATATCAGTCTGTTTTAATTTAACCATCAATTTCGAAGAACCACCTAATGGAGCCGAGCTCTGAGTCCGAAGTACCGCATTTGTGAATGATGAATTGGCATTTCTATTGGAAACGAAGTGAAAATAACAAAGTATTGATTTGTTATGTAACACGGTTTTACGGATTGCTGATAATTAGTACCTACCTACGCGCGGGGGTTTTTAAGAAGGGAGTATAATGAGGCTTGATTGAGGTTACATAGCGTTGGGAGGCCTTCCATAAGGTGGACTGATGTCCTTTTGTAGACTACAGGAAACGGCTGGATTCGAGAAGCACTATGTAAGTCCGCCAATGAAGATCCCGCTCGTCAGAAAGTTCTTGATCTGTCAAAAAAACTGACAAATAAAATTTTTCGGACGGGCAGTATATACATATATTATATAGCTTAATTCTTAGTTCTGACTCCAAATTGATATTGTCTCCGTAAGTTACACGGCATTGAATACGCCCGTAACTTCGGACAAACCTACGGATTATTTAGAAAATAAATTAAATATTTAATTTCCCGCTTAGTTAGTAGACCCCTGACCCTGTCGAAGTGGCGATGCTTGGGGGAGGCCTATGTCTTTCGGCTAAAATGTTGATGACGTGATTACTAGATTTATTCCGGTCTAATCCCCTGAAACCCACTCCACCCCCTCCCCCCCTCCTCGATCCCCTGCTCTCTCGTGATGACACTAGGAATAATTATAGACTCATGCCACGGTCAAAAGATTAGCGAGTAAGGAAGTTTTTGTAGCGGATTGACAGCCCAAATATAGATACGGAAAAAAAATGTCACATGCACTATGATATTCACACTACATTTTTTAACTGGTGAATTTTAAGTCCGAGTCAAAAGCTGAGTTTCTAAGCTTTTAGATGGTTGATCTTTTTTTAAACGTTGCACTACACTAGTAATTACTCCTGTATTGTGGGTGCGTTTACAAACATTTAAATTCACATACACAAAGAGCTAGACCCGGAACAACTACCTGTAGGCAATACAAATATTTGTTCCGTGCGGGAATCGAACTCGCGACACGCAACGCAGCAGTCGATCGCTCAGCCACTGCGCCAACCGTGTCGTCGATTGGGTTGATACTGAATGGATAGGGCACTGTGTTACATAGAACTGTTTTGCTATTGTTCGGCTGATAAATGCTTGCTTATGGCTCTTAATAAAAGCGATTTATAACATATTTGCTCGTAAAGGGTCTCTTATTCACATTCTTTTCATATTCTTATTCTATTTCACCAATTTCAATATCGTAATGTATCTCATTACGCACTTGTGCGGTAATGTAAAGTAAATCGTACGGTTTATCAAGATGCTCCGTCAAATCGAACGGTACTTTTTTAAATCTTAGCAAAAAGTTTTTATTTCAGAAAAGATGTCAACATTTTATGAATAAAATTAACTTTGGGAGATAAAAATATAATAAATAAACATTTAATTCTTTAATTTAATTATTTTTACAATAAATTACAACCATTAATATCTGTAACAAAAACAAAAATATTAATTTACTTTATAAATAATACTGGCTGTTTCGTTCCACACCGCCAGAAGTCTCAGAGGCAGCGAAAAAGGCTACTCTAAGCCTCTTGCCCGAAAAATCGACCGATAGATACAAGCGTATCAAAATTTCATCATATGGAAAACAAGCAAATATGCAAATTCAGTCCGAGTTTTATTTATTTCCTCGCAAATATGTTATAAAACGTCGTATGACATACATGCGCTTTGATAATTACAGCCTCTGCTTTCTTTTAGCCCTCGCCTACGGCTCGGGCAAGCAATATCGCCTCGGCTGTAATTTTCAACTTACTGCAAGCAGAGTTTACCGCGCAACTAGCATAGATACAACGGCGCGACATGAATCATCGGGCAGATGCCCGCCAGACACGACACCCGTCTCATTGGAGGATCCTCCCTTTTCTATAGAGTATGAGTGAACTTTACATCTATTCTTCATATGTAACTCTATAAAAGCATTGTTTGTAATAATATCTAGTTAATAATAAGTTAGGATAACAGTTTAGATAACTACATTATCGCATTAAATTGCCCTGTAAAATGGTAAATGTATTTTAAAATTTATAAAACCTTTCATACATTTTGATGTACAGACGCCAGCACATCAAGCTACCCGAAACTGTCAAATTTTCCCAATCAACTTTGAACCTTATGCTTTAGCGATAAAGTTAAAGAAATTTTACAGATTGTAGTAGGTTGATGTGCTGGCGTCTGTACCTAATGTTTACTTATGTAAAAGGCAAAGGGACATTTAGACAACATAGATAGATGTCCATAGTCAACCCTATTCTAATCAAGTCTAAATGAGCAAACATTATTCGAAAACTTCACAAGGTATTAGTTTACTACGTCATGTCTCATCATCTGCCTAGTTTTTTCCCAACTACGTTGGGGTCGGCTTCCAGTCTAACCGGATGCAGCAGAGTACCAGAATTTTATATACAGCGAGTGTCTATCTGACCTCGACAACCCAGTTACTGGGTAAAACGAAACCTCTTGGTAAGACTGGTTGTCAGACTTTCGGGCTTCTGGCGACCTGTAACTACTGTCAAAGATCCACGAATGATAGCCAGGAGCAACGGCTCAACGTCCTTTCCGAGGCACGGAGGGGTCTTGGTATGTAAAGATGGTCACCCATCCACGGTACAACCGCGGTAAGCTTAGCTTAACCTGGTCGATCGACCCGTGCGACTGTTTTAATTAGCCACAAGCCCCTCTACCCCTCGTAATTTGTTTTCTACATGTCTATTACCCAAAAATATTCAAATTTTTAAAGGGTGGAATTGATTTCCTTGGTCACAGTTGAGTTTCCCTTACCTACAAACAACTGCTACAACGGGTTAGTTAAACAAATTGGGAATCCAATACGGTTGCTGAAAACCAATCACTCTCTGTGTAGGTACTTTTTTTATTAAACAACGTGCCATGTCCATACTAACATTTCAATTTATGGGCAGTAGTATTTTTTTTTTCGGTCTATACCAATTGTTGTTTTTTGAAGTCTTGAAAACAACGACATTATTTATTTATTTTGTTTTATAGAAAGCTTACAGACTACAATAAACATAATCGGCTATTAATATTCCCACTGCTGGGACACAGACCCTGCTGCGAGAGGGGCTGCGAGAGGGAGTGGGTCATCCACCACGCGGGCCCAGTGCGGGTTGAATATCAGTCATGTCTTTGAATTTTTGGTTCTAGGCCATGCCGGTTTCCTCACGATATTTTCCTTCACCGTTTTGACTAACAACAAAATTAAATATCATGCATAGATGCTAATTTCAAGCTTTCAGATGTATGTGTCATACCTCGTTACAAATACATAGTTATAGCAACGGCGATTACAGGAATAATTTTAATTAAAAAAGCTATTTAATAAAGAGATTATTACGTTATCCTTCAATAATAATCCTAACAAATATTATAAAGGAGGAGTTGGAGGTGCTTGGGGGAGGCCTATGTCCAGCAGTGGACATCTTTCGGCTGAAATTGGGATGTTGCCTGGGTAAAAATAAATCGATTCGATTTAGTCCCTCAGTAAGATTATTAAAAAATATTGAACACGTATTTTTTGTTTTATCAATTAGATAAAAAATTACAAAGATATATCACATCAAAGTTCAGGAGTGGGGGGCTTTGACGTAATAACGTGCTAAAATTTGTAGCACGGCGTGACGTCATACGAAATTTCCAAGCGCTGTATCTTCGTAATTTTTTGTTTGCCAGACAAAAGAAAAAATACGTATACAATATTTTTTAGTAATCTAACTGATGGACTAAATATATTTTCTTAGTCAACTACCCTATTATGATGATGATGTTGAATATTATAAATGCGAAAGTAAGTTTGTTTGTTACCTTTTCACGCCTAAACCACTGAACCGATCATCCTGAAATTTTGCATATACGTTGTCAGGTGTACAGAAACGGACATAGGGTACCTTTTATGCTGAAAAAAAGTGCTGTACCCGAGGAAAACAACAATAACGTTATTATGATGCTAGGTGGCGCCACGTGTTTTTCAAATGGGATCGACACCTCAACAACGGCAACGGCAACGGTTTTGTGGGGCTAAGTTTATAAGTTTACTTACCATCTTTGGTTAATAAATAAAATAAATAATAATAATAATAACTATGCCGATGAATCCGCGGGGCGCTGCAAACATAATTTCGAGTTTACACAGTCACTAAACGGTAGTAATTTTGACTAACAAAATAAAACGACAATAATTTTAGTTGTAATAACATTTATTATCTAATAAAAACAACTTTCTAACAAAAAAAACCGACTTCCAAAAAAAAAAAAAACACTAAAAAGTGTAAAATAACTTTAATTTCAGAAGTCGGTGTCTTTGGATCTGTATTTTAGTTTTTGCCACCGACTTCCGAAATTAAAGTTATTTTTCACTTTGTAGTGTTTTTTTTGGAAGTCCGTTTTTTTTGTTAGAAAGCTTTTATTTCTTGCTTTTAAGTGGGTCTGTTTATAATGTATCTAAGTTACAATAGCCTAATGTCACCTTGCCCATCGCCTTTTACATAATATTGCTTTAATTGTTGAGGAATTCTCCTAGTATTCCACCATCAGCCCCATTTCAGTATTCGCCTTGTGACGAACATAACTTGCTTAGCAACCATATTAAAGTAATTGAATCGCAACCCGTGAAATACTTATTATTCAGTAGTTCCGTTTGCCATCTGTGGTCTTCATCATCAGTTCCACTTCACCAAATGGTGGTTTCCGAGAGCAAATGCACGAGTTACTTTAAAAAATACCCAAATCGCTATAGGTGTGCCTACAATATTTGAAGAGTTCCCTCAATTCCTCATAGATCCCATCATCAGAACTGTATTTTGATAAAAATGGGACCAATCTGGATTTATATCCTTTTAAATAAAAAAATAATTGTCCAAATCGGTTTATAAATGACGGCGTGCTGAGGTAACAAACATAAAAAAAAGAAATACAACCGAATTGAGAATCAACTCCTTTTTTGAAGTCCTGTAAAAAGTAGGTAATATGCGAGGACATACCTATAATATGGTTTCATAAAAACTAATAGACACATTACGAATGGTAATCCTGGCAGTCTAAAAAGACTTGAATGGTATGTTCGCCACAAATGGCCTTCGTACAGGAGTGGAGTTAATCGACTTCAAAAAAAAAGAAGAGGTTCTCAATTCGGTTATTTTTTATTTTTATAAGCCGATTTGCAAAATTATTTTTATAATTGAAAAGATGTAGATAGAGAGATATATTCAGATTGGTCCCATAGAAGTTTCGTTAAGATCGGTTCAGTAGTTTGGTTTTCAAACCAAAATTACTGGTTAAAATTCATGTAAACGAAATGGCGTCGTTTGCTTTCCTATGACTTTTCAATGGTGGCTTAGTGGAATTGTCATGGGATGCATTGTGGCTATAAGTGCCGCTTCTTTACATGATTAACCGAATTAAAAAAAGAGGAGGTTCTCAATTTAACAGTATTTTTTTTTTGAATGCTTAAGTTACGCGATATCTCCGGCAGTTGTAAATCGATTTCAAAAATTATTAGGGTTTTCCGTACCAAAATGGTAAAATGGAACCCTTATCGTGCGACTCAGTCTATCTGTCTGTTTGTCTGTCCTTTTGTCACAGCTGGATATCCCAAGAATCACTAATGCTATCCACTTGAAATTTGGACTAGTTTTAGGTGACGTTTCCCCAACTATTTTGCAAATAAGAAAGAAATAAAAATATATATACATTTTTAACAACAGGGACTGAAAGGGATCTCAAAAATTCGAAGTGGGGTACCGTTACTAGGGCATGTGGGGTATCATATGGAAGAGCGTAGTTTGAACATTCTCTAACATTTTTTTCTTTTTTTTTAAGCCGCATAGTTTTCTACTTTGAAAAATTTTAAAAAAGTACCGTTTCCCCCCTTTTCTCCGATGTTTGCAAAGAGAAGAATCTTAAATAATTCTATGTGATAGAAGTTTATGTAAAGATTACAGGAAAAATAAAATGATATCTCCAAACAGCACACTTTTTCAGAAATCATCATGAAAAGCTACATTAGTTCCACTATCGGTCAAGAGTTGGCGCTGACCTAAAACTGCAACTGCACCGCAGCGCGCAGTGTTAAAATTATCTGACGAATATAGGCCTCGCCAATGAAAATTTAAAACCATATTATTATGATGGTACAGAACCCTCCGAAGCCCCGGTTGTATATCAAATTCATAATTTTCCCAATCAGTACTCTATATATTTATCCTCGGAAGTGAGTAATGTTCAGTAGATATAGTATTTTTATCACAAGAATCGATGCGCGCTTTGCTTCTGGTTACCAAATGTGCAAACACGGTTTGAATGTGTGCGGGAAGACGATAAGCGTCGGTACGTAACACATACACACACACACACACACACACTTCCCACTTCACCATTGTCTTGGCCTGTACCGAGACTCTCGGTACAGGCCGAGACAATGGCGAAGTGGGAAGTGGCCGAGACCGCCAGCGCACACATTCACAGCGTGCTTGTACACTTGGTAACCTCGAATAAAGCGCGCGTCGCTTCGTGAGATAAAAATACTGTAATATTTATGTGTATAGACTGTTATTATTTTACAGCGCAATCATCTTTCATGATACACATAGGACCCCGAAATGAGATGACTGAATACGTGGGACATTTTGTAAGTAAGAAGTGAATGAATATAGGTTATTATTTCAAATCCCGTGTCAGGCATAAAAGGAATTATAAAGTGGACTGTGACTGATTGTTTATTGAAACAGTCCCTTTTAAATGAGCTTGAAAGCTCTGGGTTTAAAAGAAAAACTGACCCAGTAGTTTAAAATTACATTGCTGATAATAGCGCCTCATCATAATCTGCCCAGCCTTTTTCCAGCTATGTTAGAGTCGGCTTCCAGTCTAACCGGATGCAGTTAAATACCGGTATTTTACCTTTCTGATCTCCATAACCCCTGGTAATACGATACCACTTGGTAAGAGTGGTTGTCAGACTGAGCTTCTGACTACCTGTCACGACTATCAAAGACCTACGAATGAGAGCCGGGACCAACGACTTAACGTGTTTTCCGAGGCACGGAGGGGTCTCGATACGTAATGGATGGTCACCCATCCACGGACCGACCTTGGAGCGTAAACTTTGACCTACCTATGTCATTATTTAGCCACGAGGCCCTTATGAACACGTGTAACACAAAGTACTTAAAACTTTTACTTATAACAGTAATATTTTGTGTCAAAATTGAAAAGTATTTCGTCATATTTGAGCCAAGTTTTCTACGCGGGTGATTCAATAATGGAACAGTTTGAGACAAGTCGTAGGACAGATGTCAAATAACAAATTACTTGATGCCCTCTAGACTTGTATCCTTCATCGAAGTAACAGACAGTGAGTAAAAATAAACGTCCCTCGTTATTGATTCGAGTTAACTTTCTTGAGTGTTTTTGTGACATTAATTCGTAAAGAACATGACAGAAGAAGTAGCCCCCGTCCTTCCACGGTCATATTTTCAAGATATTTTTGAGGTTATTGTAAAAGTTTCGATTGTCTTACTAAACGGAAGACAACAGAAAATAAAAATAGCTACCTATAAAAATCGTGTTTGTGACTTCCATTCAATAGAAAGTTGAATTTAAGTACGGTAACTAACCTTAACTTTAACATTAACTTTACTGGAACCTTCTTATATTATTATACGATGCAAACGACGACATCAAAATTTTGACATGTTACGTCAAATTGACAAGTGATGAGTTTAATGGGACAATGTCCAAAAGTGATAAACAAATAATTCCATACTAATATTATAAATTCGAAAGTAACTCTGTCTGTTTGTCTGTCTGTCTGTATGTTACCTTTTCACGCCTAAATCACTGAACAAATTTCGATAAAATTTGGCAGAGAAATAGATTTCATCCCGGGGAAGGACATAGGATAGTTTTTATCGACATACCTCGCGGTCGAAGCTACGGGCGGAAGCTAGTTATTAGCGGAAGGTAGTCAGAACCCTGAAAGTCTGACAACAAGCACTTACCAAGGGGTATCGTCTTACCCAGTGAGTGGGCTGTGGAGGTCCGATAGGCAGTCGCTCCATGTGAAATGCTGGTATTCAGCCGCATCCAGTTTCAGTGGAAGCCGACCACAATATACGAGTACTTGGGCAAAGGCGAGGCAGGCGATGATTAATTTATTCCTAGGATAAATGGTAGGTACTTATTTTACACCATGACGTGGGCTGTCAGTCTCTGAGCTGATTCTTTACTCTTTTTTCTATACTTCTAAATATGAAATAATGTTTATCTCATTATACATGCCATCAACTTTTGAAATACCCGTGAAGATTGCATGTCGCCATGCAGGTTAAAATCTCTACAGTTTCTATGTAAGC
Organism: Luperina nickerlii; assembly: GCA_963855955.1. Classification (NCBI taxonomy): domain Eukaryota; kingdom Metazoa; phylum Arthropoda; class Insecta; order Lepidoptera; family Noctuidae; genus Luperina; species Luperina nickerlii. Next base: position 18,569,372 of record OY979678.1, read on the forward strand.
CACTGTAAATCATGACGTCTAGATTAAACGTTTTTCTGGGGTTGCAATAAGTATAATACTTACTTACGACTGCGATCATTATTACAAGAAAATTGCAATTATTTGAATTTGTATTTTAAGTTTTTTTTGCAGACAAGAAAAAACTTTTCAAGACCAACAATTTTCTTTAAAAATTTCTCTTCTTCCATAAACTCTCTCAAGTAATCTGGTTCACTTCACAAAGCAAGATAGTATTGTTTTTCTCAACAGAAATAACCGCGGATCTAATTAAGTATTGAAAAACTTAAATGTGGCGAAGAGCCAGGACACTTATAGTTCGTTGCGATGCTAATTCTTGCCCCAAGTCTGGGATGTTGCAGTTCTTAGGCCAAGTGCACATTACAGCCGCAACGGGCCGCAGCGCAACGCATTTTGTATACAAAAAAAATGCGGTACGACCCGCCTGTAGTGTGCGTTGGTATTATATTCTAGGTTTATAGAAAATGTACAGACGCTAGCAAATCAAGCTACTACAATCTGTCAAATTTCTTTATTAGATTTTCAACTTTATCGCTAAAGCATAAGATTCAAAGTTGATTGGGAAAATTTGACAGTTACGGGTAGCTTGATGTGCTTGGCGTCTGTACATGAGTGATGATTTTTCAATGCCTTTAGATAGATAGCTGGAGTTCAAAATTACCAGGTTTTTTAATTATTTGATGGAAGACGATTTGTTTGAAGTTTTTCTCTGGCTGTTTGTAGGTTGTAGCTCCTAAATGACGAATCGTAATTTTCAAAATGGGTCAGTGATGGCTTAGCTTTGCCTATTACTTATAGCTGCTTTTCTAACTTCAAAGCTCAGGTCATTTTAGCTAGAGCAAGCCTACGTATCATTGCAACATTTGCGTTGGCCAAAGGCTTGTGTGTACACGCCCGTAATTTTACCGACACCGTACAAACTATTCAAATTGCAACAGCTATTTATTTAGCTTTCAGCACATGATTCTATACGTTAGAATATAAATTATTCGCCGGTTATAATTAAAAAGCAGTTTCATAGAAAAGTTCAATACCTCCGCGGTCAAAATTTAAGAGACAGCTTTTTTTTAGTAACTGGTGCAAAAATTCAACGCAGTGGGGTTCACAATCATAATATACTGAATAAATGAGAACAGGTTGCGCGTCGTTGTCACTGCCACCCTGTATTAAAAAAAAGAAAATAACAATAAAGAAAATCCCCCCAGGAAATCAGGATGGCAACCAATCGATTATCCTTTAAGGTTAAGGTTCGCGAGCACATTCGCAAGAAGCTGGCAGTATCATCACAACGGTAATATTTTCTCATTGTATGTCTTATTTCTTTTTATTAAGTTTTTTTATGTATTTATGTATATTTATTTGTAATATATTTATATGTAATTAGGTATATATTATATTCAGTTTTAATAGGTTTATGCCTATCTTTATATTTAAAATATTTATTCCACAATGGTCTGATTGCACCTACCACTGTTTGTCTCTGCATCACCCGAAGGTTGACTGGTAGAAAATGCCTATGGCATTAAGTCCGCCTCTGTACATTTATGTGCTTGAAGTATTAAATAAATAAATAAATAAAAAAAAAACTTATTTAAGGTGATTCATGTTTTTTGACTCTTGGTCTGGTATCATGTTAAAGAAATACACGATTCAATGATTTTTTCTCCATACAAAACAATTGCAAAGTTATATCTATTTTTTAATAACTCACCTTCGGTTTGCCGACGATATCGTAGTCATGACTGAGACTATGGAGGACCTCAGTACAATGTTCGATGACCTCAGTAGAGAAAGATGTCCGAAAGAGTGGGTCTTGAAATGAACATGGACAAAACGAAGGTCATGTCAAATGCCCATGTAACACCCACTCTCATAAAGATCGGAGACGCTACACTCGAAGTCGTGGACGAGTATGTTTACCTAGGACAAACTGTCCAGTTAGGTAAGTCTTACTTCGAGACAGTAAAAAAATTTAAATGGATATCATCTAAAAACTTTGACCTTCTCGTGTCGTGGTGACTTAATAATCGTCGAACCGAAAATTTGGTCACAATAGAAGTCGATAACCTCACAGGCAGAGAATAGATGAAAGTTCGAATCAGCGTGAATACATCTTTTTACGAAGACTAATTTAATGGGAATTCGATTTTCATTATACATAAATTCATCTACTGTTTAATGATCCATAGAGTACGAATTTATGTGTTCAAAAGTTTTAAGGTGACCTCTGCGATAAGGGTCATAGGAAAACAATAGTAGGAGCTAGCAGTTCAAGGGTAAAGAGCAAAAACTCTTAGGGATAGGACACGAGGTCGGTTTTCGCCTTGTTGATGATTACGAAAGTATGAAGTTTGCAAAAAGTTAAGAATGAGCAATTATCTGTCAATAAACGACATTGTCAACGTTTTAATTATCGTTTATTTCGTAAGCTGGCTAAGGTCTGATTTTTCCAACGCCAGATAACTTTATGGGAGGAATAATTTTTGAATTTCTGAATTTCTGACAGTTCTTCCATACAAAAACTGTCAAACGTTAATTTTATTCCATGAATAAAAAAAAAATAATCGATTGAAAAAGCAGCCCTTAGTTAAGTTAACAAACAGCTGTGGTGCTAAGTTTGTTGCGCCAGTTCATTTTCTCTGCTAAAGCACTAGGAAGAGTTGCAGGGGGTTTTCGGGGACTATCTTATGTTATTTTTGAAGCTCGAAAACTGCTGATTCTAAGCTAAATTTGAATAAAGTATTTAGTTAATAAATTTTTGATTGAAAATCGATAAAAGATGAGCTTGTGAGTTTACATCACTAGAGCCAGTTTTCTGACCAAATGTCTTTTGTTGACCTTGGATTCTAGGTGGGCTATTTTGTTTGATCATTATAGGTACGGCTATTTTAGTTGTATTGCCTTGTTCAGCTGCGCCATTCAGGATTCATTTTTCAATCATGACCTCGTTCTCTTTTATGTAGTTAACCTAAAAACCACTTCTCAGTTGCACCATAACTCAAAGTTTTCTTATATAGAATCCAGTTTAGGAGAGAGTGGGAAGGAGATACAGGGTGGCGAATTAGTCCGGTCATGACTGTAATTCATCCTATTGAACAACGTTTCCTATGAAATCCAAATCCGATTCGATAAAAAAATCTTTTCGTACAGACGCCAGCACATCAAATCAAATTTTCCCAATCAACTTTGAACCTTATGCTTTAGAGATAGTTGAAATCAATTAAAGAAATTTGACACATTGTAGTAGCTTGATGTGCTGGCGTCTGTACACGGATCGAAATGGTCTGTATAATATTGTATAGGATTTTAAGATTTTTTTTTTCCACGAATCGTATACGAGGTTCATAGCAAAAATTATTTAGTATGACGAGTAGAATCATTTTCCCAGTTAAAGTTGGCATGTTATTTTTGACTAATACTTAGTTTGTGGTTAAAAATAGAAAAAAAACATACATCGTCTAAGACATGTATGGCTCAAAATGCTGTAAATGGTGTCAACTATCACTCCCTTAAGCTTTGCACTCAGCTTCCAAACACTGTTTAAATATAATATGTAGTTTAAGAAAATTCAGAAATAATAATAATCAATATTGGTACCAATACAAGTACTAATTTCATTTCCAACCATTCGTTAATTCGCTCCCTCGAATCCAATTAGTCAATGCTTCATACGAATACCTCCAAATTGATCAAACAATGGTTTCTAAAAGACGTAGCTATTAAACCACTAAAGCACTTATTACGCTAATTGATATTAATAGTAGTTGTGAATACGGTTGCCGTGCCAACCTGTTATTGAGTTTCTCGTAATGATTAGTATTTGAGGTCTGAATTCTCAAAGGGTTTCTCAGGGTTGTGCTATTTTAAAGTTCTGCGATTCTATGTAGGTAAGTGGAAGTTACAGACGTGGGAATTTAAACGTAAGATTTTAAAGGTTTTTGTTACTAGGTACCATGTGATTGCGGTTCTATGCTTTAAAATTATCGAAACTATTTTGTGACAAGATTTTTTTTGTAGGTGTTTTTTCCTTTGGGATATCCGCTTGAAAAAAGCCCAGAGAATGTACAGACGCCAGCACATCAAGCTACTACAATCTGTCAAATTTCTGTAATAGATGTTCAACTTTATCGCTAAACCATGAAGTTCAATGTTGATTGAAAATTTGACAGTTTCGGGTAGCTTGATGTGCTGGCGTCCGTACAAAAAAATATAAATAAGTATAAAAAGCTTTTTGACAAAAAAAGAAAAGGTGATGACAGAAAATAAGCTTACATTTAACACAATAGTTTGGTTTGTAAATCACTATGATTTTGACTGTTGACCCCGAAACTAAGCAAAGTTTGTTGGAGATGTAGTGTATTATAGTTGTGTATAGTTTGAAAGACCTCCGTTTCAGAAATAAACTGAACATTTTCGGTGTTTGATTTTTCCTTTTAGCAAAACCACGATATTTTATTACACACGTTCTTTTTAACCTCGTTGGTTCTACATATAATATCAGAACCACTCGAAACCTTGTTTTCGCACGAAAAGTTTCCGTTACTATTTTTTTCTTCGCCATCCTTTGAGCGCAATTTTAAAATATGCTTTTGATGAAAGCACACATAATGTTTTTACTCGTATGGAACGAAACGGAGTTTGTGAAGTCGTACCGGGATGCGACGGAATATTTAGTCCACTATGCATTTTGAGAGCAAGATTTGTTTGAGGGTAGATTCATCTGTTTTCGAGAATGTTGGAAAATACTTGCTGGGTTTTATTTATTTTATTATTTATGTACATACATAGGGATATGACATAATTATAATTTCAGTACAAAGGTACTGCTTATTTCATATGAAATTTCTTCCAGCAGACTTTAAAGTTTGCTACATTTTTATGTAGGTGTAAAACTCAAAATCGTCTATTTACATAAAACGTGGCACGTACTCCAATACAGAGACAGAGGTGTTATGTATGACGGCGCATGATATTCACTCTTTTTAAAAGTTATAATCGAGTATTTTTACTCTAAGGTTTAGAATTTATATCTTAAGTGGTATTTTTGAAGTGAAAACTTCTTTAGCGGCGCTGTGTACTTTTTTTGGAATGGGTAAAAACTTCTAAACTCGCGTCAGGTCACGTGACCCTGATCGAAAATTCGTAAGACGTAAAACGTAAGACGCGCGTTGTTGAGGACAGCGCCATCTATGCACATCGGGAAGAACTACGAGGGCCTCGCGTACTAACTACGTAGTTCATCCAACAACGACGAGATGGCGCTGAACCACGGATATATAACTGACGACGAGCTCCATGCGAGCGGCTTGCTTCTCTTACCACTGCCGCGACCAACACCACGAACTGAAGTCTATCCTGTGTGCTTATTTGTAAATCTGAATAAATTCCTTTCACGAGAAGAATAAACCAGTCACTTTGGTCATCATACCTGATTTGCAAAAAACCCTATAAAATAAGGAACACACCTTAACACGCGTGTTTTGTTTATAAGACGATTCACAAAATACACTCGTAATTGTTCAAGTTTTCACTTCTGTCGGCACTACCGGAGTGCCAGTGTTTTTTTTATTTAGAGCGGGTAACATCAAATGGGGTTGTCAGTGTCATGGCGGCGGTGGCGAACACTTTTGATGCGACCGTCACGTGGTGTACGGACATTCACAAATCCCTCTAAATACAAGTTTAACAATTATAGTTACTTAATCGTCGATAATCATTATAATCATGAAATTTTTTGGTTAAGTTTTGTTGCAAGATTTGGGAGTAAATTAAGCGCGTTATTTTGCGAGTATTATTTTCCAAACACCTGCACGTACACATCCATGAAGGAGGACCAACAGATGATGGTTCAGCAGCGACAAGTGGTGTCGCAGCCCCTCGAACATCCGCCATGTATAATACCGCTAATTACGCGTCTAATCTGCACAACCGTCACCCACAGTCTCATTTCGCACATTGAAAATTATGCCTAAAAGCCTGGTTCGGACAGTGTTAGCATATTAGCCAAGTGGCGTAGTGAGTATGTAATTGAGTAATAAACGTTTAGTAAGTCACCAGAAATCGTTCGCACTCTGATTGAGTATAGTACACAAAAGTAAGTAGTAATTTGTAAGATAAATAGGCTACAATGAAATAAAATGAATAAGGTGATGAAGCTTATTAAGTAATAGCTATTTTAGAAGAGGTGAATGAAGACATTTTCCAAATACATACAAAGCAGCATACCTAATCTCTGATAAATTACATTACATTCCATCGCTACCTAAATAGTTATCTACTTTAGTGAAATGTATTCTAAGTTGATTTTTGAGTGAACACTTGTAACAGAAAGGTCCTAACAAGTATTTTGTTGCAACGAAATTTAAACTTTGTTATGTATAACATTCAGTTTGTTGTTCCATAACTTGAAAATGATTTCAAATACCTGGCTCTGACATAAATATATAATATGCAGATTGCTTCATTTGTTGGTTTTTATAATGTGGAGGCTTAACATTCCACACGCATTAATGTTCTACATATAGGTAATACGGGCTGGTGTCCGTAACTCCACGTCAATGCGCGTATTTTGCATACAAGCGATGTATGTTAAGTATGTTACGTATGTTGTAGGTACATATTTTGAAACAAATTTTGGAGTTTTTAAGTAGGACATTTTTGCGGCAGCAACTCTTAATTTCGACAGATTCTGATTTGTTCAGCCGATCATCCAATGACAGTGACGCATGGAGGAGGGTGCTACTCGCCTGCAAAAATAGAGCGAAATGGAATTACTCGGCTAAATATCTTACGACAATTTTTTTGATTGTTCAGACATAATTTATTTACGAAATTACTCGCCACTTGACTAAATTACTAACGTAACGTAATAAACGCTAAAAGTTGTTGGTGTTTTACTTTTTTCGCATCCCCACGGCGTACGGTCACTTTTGGCAGTGGACCATTAATTACTATTTATTCATTAAAATGAAAAATGTTGGATACGTAATTTCATTTAGGGCTGATTTTTCAATCAACAGATAATTTTTATTCGAGAAATAAAATTAACGTTTGCCAGTATTTGTATGGAAAAACTGACAAACATTCAAACTTATTCCTTGGACAAAAATATCTGGCGTTGGAAAAATCAGCCCTTAATGTGATAAACTTATCACCCCCTGTTTACACTGATAACATTCCCCCGTCTTTACACCCTTGAACTTTACTTGCCCCAAAGTTAACAATACTTAAGGCGCTTAAGGACCTAAACACAAAAACGCAAGTTGTAGAAACAATAAAAAAAATATGATCGACTACAGTAAACAAAATCAGAAAAATATATGATATTTTTCAGGATATATGCTAGGTAGATAGTGCGTTGAAAATATAACACAACTAATTTGATATGAAAAAAAAAATTCATGAATATACCTCTAAAAACTTTCTTTTTACAGAGAAAACCATACCTACTAATATACTACATATATTTTTTTCGGATTATTCTACAAGCGACATACTAAACACTAGTGTTTTAATTTTTTAGTCCAAACAATAGATATTTTGTAAATAGATAATCGCTTCATATTTTGCAATAAATTACCAGTGTTGTATAATCACGCTTCTCTTTTGTCTGTGCAGTCCGACAAAGACCGCGCTTTAGATCATGTAGTCGCCTTAACAATGTAAAATATATTTTAATCTTCAGTTTAGATTAAAATTAACAGCAACTTTGTGCGAAGCAGAATTCGATTACTTAAAATTAATGGCGGAATGGTTTGCAAACAACTTTGACAACAATTTTATTAGTGACGATACACAAAAGGTTAGAAATAAATAACTATAATATTGAGTTTAGATTCTTTGAAGTATAAAGGGGATAATTAAATGATAGTCCTCACGCTTCAGGAGGTCGTGTCTGAGGTTTGAAGAGAGGAAATTCAGAGAAATTATTTATTTTTAAAGGAAAATCGGAACCCTTATAAGATCACCTCGTTGTCAGTCTGTCAAGACTGTTTTTCTCAGGAATGCGTGGAGTTATCAAGGTGAAATTAATATCAAATACTCAGGGCTGCAATCCCTTGATCCAGTGAAAAAATCAAACTTCTAAGTCAACGTTCCGGAATCAAAACCTATAGGGTACTTCCCGTTGATCTAGAATCATGAAATTTTGCAAGAAACAATGTCATGTAGCACAAGTAAAGGAAAATTTCCGAAAACCGTAAATTGGTAGGTATATTACAAGAAAAATCCCGTGATGGTCTATTTACATAACTACAAATTTGTACGGAACCCTCGGTGCCCGAGTCCGACTCACACTTGATTCAATTGATCAGCTTGAATTGATTGATTGATTGGTCGGGTTCATCATAAATATAAAAGGCTTCCAAACAAACAATAATATTCTTTAATACGTTTCTGCATAAGGTCAACCTTGAGCAAGTTTTATCAGGTAAGTAAATGAATTTTCTATTTGTTCTAGTTTTAAATTACCTATTCTTTTATTTTTACGATTTCTACAATTATTTACAAAACGTAAGACATAAGCAATCATTCTTTTTAATCTATTTATTTTGGAATAATTATGAAACTTAATTAATGGTGTCAGTGCAACATAAGTCATAGTTATACAATCACTGGTATGCGTTTTAGTGTCAGGTAAATTGGAAGAATCCATGAAATTTATATTAAGAGGCCAGTTTGTTTTATTTTGCAACAGGAAATCTGGGCCATTCCACCATACAGTTGAAGTCTGAAGTTGACCTGGATCGACACCTCGAGGAGCGAGGTCAGCGTGACTTAAAGTGGTAAGGTACACGTCTCCAAGATTCCCTGGTTCTCAATTCATGAATGTCATTGACTCGGTTGCAAACAAATGCCTTGAGTAATTTAGGTTGTGTTCGAATGAAACCCAAAACAAAGGTTGAGTGGGACCAAAAGATCTTACGGTCAATAGTGCAACGAAGAGAATGACTCACCTTGGCGGCTAATTGTTCGCCCAGCAACGCTCCGCACAACTCAAGGCGCGGAATCGTAGTTGGTTTCAGTGGCGCTACGCGTGTCTTTGCACATAACAAGATAACTTGTACATTATTATGACGGTTTATAGAACGTAAATAAACACAAGTCCCGTAAGCCTCTTGGGATGCATCTACGAAACAATGAATTTCTATTAACAATGTAGAAGTACATAAAACATGTGTAGGTACCTTAATTTTAACTAGTATAAATAATGGGCATTGAAAACAAACCTTTCCCAAATTTTCTTAATATTCTGTGGAACTAACTCATCCCAACTTAATTTTAAAACCCAAAGCTTAACCAAAACCGGTTTTTTTTAAATCGAATAGTTAACCATGACAACATTAATACTGCTACAACTTAAGTAATAATAATAGTAGAGAGCAGTGGTAGCCCAGTGTTAACGGCCGCGACTTACGAATTGTAGGTCGTAGGTTCGAAACCAGACAAGCACTTTACTATGTGTAAATTATTTATTTAGAAGCTACGTTCTATAACCAAAAATTCGAAGACATGTGACATCTACCAATCCGCACTGGGCCCGCGTGGTGGATTACGGCCCACTCCCTCTCAACGGGAGGAGGTTTGTGTCCCAGCAGTCGGAAAACTCTCGTATAGGGTGATTAAGATGATGATGAAGTAGCATTTTGAAGTAGCGTATTCAGCTGCACCCGGTTAGACTGAAAGCTGACTCCAACGTAGTTAGGAAAAGGCTTGGTTTATCACTTGGGTTAAGATTTGAAGGAAGAAACTGGATGATGAAAGCTTAAATATTACTGGAAAATGGAAGAGATCGCGATACCCTAACCCACCAAAGTTCATAAAAAACCATTTAATAATAAAAATATTGTCTCGTCTGAAACACATAAAAGCGAATGAACACGATGTCTCATAAAAATACCTACATACATACCTAGGTACGTACATACATAAATAAATACATGTATGTATAGATCCCTGTCGTAAACTAGGAGGTTCAAGGGTACGAGCAGAATATGGAAATACATGATCGTATAAAAAGAGAAAATATGCGTTCGGTGGCCTGATACTGATCTGAGTGTAATGCTGAAATAAAGAGCCCTGCTGAATATTGAAATAAAAAAAGAATTATCTCAATTACTGGACTGTGTATTTAACTAGGAGGATTACTTGAAATAACTAACAGCAAAATTACTTGGTTACACTTAAATAAGTCTTCTACAGACGCCAGCACATCAGGCTACTACAATCTGTCAAATTTCTTTAATAGTTTTTCAACTTTATTGCTAAAGCATAAGGTTCAAAGGTTGATTGGGAAAATTTGACAGTTTTGGGTAGCTTGGTGTGCTGGCGTCTGTACATAAAACGTGTGTTACAAAGAAACAAAAGAAAATAAAATACGATTATTTGCAGTAAACATGACGCAGACAAAGAATACTAACACAAAATGAACATGTTGTGGAGAAATATGCGTCATATTCACGTAAAACGGCCATCGCTCAGCATAATGCTACGACCCTATACGAGACAGAGCCCCAGCGCTGGTTTTCAGCGGCAGCCAACGTTACGAATAAAAACGTGCACTGCTAAACGACTGCTAACAACCAGCTCAGCTTAATGTAAAAACAACAGTCATGACAAAGATGAATTTATTAAAACAGCAATACCTACGCGGTCAAAATGTATGGAACAGCAATTTTTTTTAATAACCTTAGAAAAGTTTCGACGCCCCTTGCTTTAAGAGCGTTTACGACGAAATATCTTATTTAAAAAAAAGATACCTAACTGGAAATCTCTGTTTCTATGGAAAATTTAAAATCGGTCTAATTTGGATGTAAAACTATTTTTTGAAAATGATCTTAAGTAACTTTTTAGACCTTTGTATCCTGCTTATGCGTATGAAGTTTCATTAAAATCGGTTCATTCATTTCGAAAAACAAGGGCTTGAAAATTTGTATGAAATGCCGTACGTCATAAACGCTCTTAAAATTGTTCGTTTCAGAATCAATCGTCACAAATCATAGAGAGTAAGCAAGATGACTCGTATACAAGGTGGCGGGAACATAACATGCACTCAGTTAATAATAATAGTAATAGTATTAATATTAGTAATCTAATGGTACAATGCGTGCCACGAAAGACGAGACTTGACCCCGCCTCCCCCGCTCTTTCCGCCGCCCCTATGACGTCCGGTCTCGTCCCGCACTCAGACCTCATACCGCTAAAGATACCTAAAATCGTGTACTGCGCATGTCAAACCACGTGGCGTGTCAAGTCTCATCTTTCGTGGCACGCATTGTAGCAGTGGTGACCCAGTGCTAACGACTGCGATTTACGTGATATAGATCATAGGTTCAAATCCTGACAGGCGCTTTATTTTGTGTAAATTATTTCATCACCACTGCTCTCGAAACGGTGAAGGAAAACATCGTGAGGAAACCGGCATGTCCTAGAACCAAAAATTCGAAGTCTTGTGACATCTACCAACCCGCACTGGGCCCGCGTGGTGGAATACGACCCACTCCCTCTCACAGAGAGGAGGCCAGTGGCCTAGCAGTGGGAACATTATAGGCTGACGCTGACCTCCTCTCTATGCAAAGGAGTGGGCCACCCATAATCCACCACGCGGGCCCAGTCCGGGTTGGTAGATCCATTGATCCATCAATTTCAAAATCTTTCTTTCTGTCGGTTTTTAAAAACAAGTCAACTGTGGGTACTTACCACCTTTATAATATACGCGCCGCACTATGTATACTATTTTGTTGAAACTCAGGTGTCTTCTCGACATCAGTGTGTCACTAACGGGATGCAGAAGAATACCAGCGTCAGGTATTGTACCTGGCATATGCTGAGCTGGACTCCCATTTGGTGCAACCATGAGACACACACCGCCCAGTAGTATCGACCGTTATAGATATTATGAGCTAGGTGTCTATGGTACAATTTTTTTTAAATCTTTATTTATTTTTTTTCATCTTTTTTGATATTTTTAATACCTGTATTGTGTCTTTTGTTGCACTGAATAAACGTTTTATCTATCTATCTATCATTGTTAGACGCACTTCGTAAAAAAAGTTATTTTAGAGTAACGTTTAGAACCTCCTTAAGTCTGTCTGAAGTAATGGAACGCAGGTATACCAATACTTTACACAAACGGATCATAAACGTTGTGAGTATTTCAGTTATTTTCTATCCAGCTCATAAGAGGGAAAGGTCTTAAAGACCAATAAATAAGTTTCTGAGAACGTAACAAAGTTGGTTTTAGTGCACTGTGTATTTCCATCGCGCATACGAGTCTCCTGTGGATTGCCAATGCATCCCTAAAGAATACTGTTGGAAGAACATTTTCTATTTAAATAAGTGGTAACATCTTCTAAGTAAGTGAGTAAGTAACGTTTTCTATTTAAAAAGTAACTTTAGAGTTACGTTTAGAACCTCCTCAAGTCTAGACTGCTAAGAAAGAACGTAAGTCCAATGAAGTAATGAAACGCAGATATACCAATACTTTACATAAACGGATCATAAACGTTGTGAGTGTTTCAATTATTTTCTATCCAGCTCATAAGAGGGAAAGGTCTTAAAGACCAATAAATAAGTTTCTGAGAACGTAACAAAGTTGCTTTTAGTGCACTGTGTATTTACATCGCGCGTACGAGTCTCCTGTGGATTGCCAATGCATCCCTAAAGAATACTGTTGGAGGAATATTTTCTATTTAAATAAGTGGATTGTACGTATATAAGGGCATTGATATGGTAATGTCCGTTTTGGAAAAGTATGTAAAAAGTTTTTTTTTTGTAACAAACGTAGCCAGAATATTATCTTTCCAGTAATCTTTCCTTTATTATGGGGGGCTGAGGATATCACACTAATATTATAAAGGCGAAAGTTTGTGAGTATGTGTGTACGTGTGTGTGTGTGTATGTTTAAAAGAAAGAAAGAAAAAGTATTTATTGCGACTCGTACAGGAAGATCACAAACTAAACTAAATACAGCAAAATAAAAAACCAAGTTATATAAAAAGAAAGTAACAAAAGGAAAATGAAACAGAAAGTCCTATACAAGGCCAAAAGGCTCCTATCTCAGCATGATACTACGACCTTTAAAAAATAATGTTAATGTTATGTTTGTTAAATAATGTGTTGCATGTTTATAAGTTTGTTACTTCTTCACGCTCAAACGGCTGGACCAATTCTGATAAAATTTTGTATGGAGGTAGCTCATACCCTGGATATAATATATAATATATAGGATACTTTTTATCCCGATATTCTCACTGGATCGACATTCACGCGGGGGAAACCGCGAGCAGCAGTTAGTAATCCATATCCATACTACCATGATTATATACTTTTTTGTAAGTTTAATTCATGAAAGACGGTAGCCAAGAATTTCCCTGGAAGTCACATACCTATATGACTGTTCGGGTAATATCTACTTGCACAAAATGAATTTATTAACTTGTGAAAAAACAATTAATTACACAATTTAAAAATCTAAGAGTCTTAAAATAATAACGATAATAAATTTAATGTAAGTACATACAAGTATTTAAAAAGGAAGGGAAATAATCAAAGGGATTACCAAAAAATTCGTCCGCGTCGCTGTCAACAGATAATTGCCCAGAAGCCTGGCAGCATTGCCACGTTATATGGCAATGCTGATTCTTTGACCAAAAAATTTGCCAGCCCTCTGGTCACGTGCAGAGTCGGCCAACCGCTTGACGATGTCCATAAACTTACTTACTTATTAATGCGAAAGTAACTCTGTCTATATGCACCTTACTTTTTCACGATAGCCCATCGGATTTTGATGAAAATAATTTGGCAGACGCGGCAGACCTCGACCAGGATTTGGATATCGGATACTTTATCCCGGTAGTACGTTTCAGTAGAAAAATTGTCGAACAAGGGTGAATCCGCGAGCAATAAACTAGTGAATAATACTTTTTGGAAAAACTTCAACATAAATCATAGACTCTCAATATTGTCTTAAACTTTGCTCATCCCAAAGTAATAAAAAGCGTTGGAATAAAAACAAAACGATATTAAGCTGTCGTAAGTTATTTGATTTCTCTTAAATCTCCCCAATCTCAGTTTAATCCTTTTGTTAAAAGTTTTTAATCGATTTTCGGAACGCTCCAAGGGTAAAAAGTATTCAGTTTTTATAAGAATTATAAGAAGAGGCTTTTTGAAAGGGGAAACAAGTGCGAGACGAAAACGCGCACCGAGGGTTCCGTACAAATTTGTGGGTATGTAACTACAAATTCGCGGTTTTCAGATTTTTCCCATTACTTGTGTTACATGACATTGCTTCTTGCCAAATTTCATGAGTCTAGGTCAACGGGAAGTACCCTATAAATTTTGATTCTCTTGAGAGTGTCGAAATATACGTTTTTTGCGGCATAAACGGCCGTTTTTTTTTTTTCTTACGATAACTTAAAAGTTTGATTTTTTCACAGCTTCAAAGGACTGCAATTTCAACTCGATGCCTCATCGCTATCCCGAGATAAAGGGTCTTGACAGACAGACAGACGTACAGACACCAGCACATCAAGCTACCCGAAACTGTCAAATTTTCGCAATCAACTTTGAATCTTATGGTTTAGCGATAAAGTTGAAAATCTATTAAAGAAATTTGACAGATTGTAGTAACTTGATGTGCTGACGTCTGTACAATAAAGTGTTCCTATACGGGTTCCGTTTTTTCCTTTTGACGTACGAAACCCTAAAAATGGGGGAAAGAACAGTATTTAGGCAAATATTTTTAAGAAGATACTTCACGAGTGGTGATAAGTACCTAAGTATGTTCGGAGCACCGTGGGAAGGTAGCCCCGTTATACCAGCCTTTTTGATTGGCTTCCATATCTTTTTACCATTACGGTTTAAATAGAGTGTCAGGGATTTCAACGGGCGACCTGTAACTATGGATGCAGTACATGATTCTGAACGCCCCTGAAATTGAAAAGAGATGGTTTTATTTTTCTCTTATTAAAAAAAAAATATACCTAGTTGTTTCATAAATTTAACCCTCAAAATCCAGGGTCAAAAAAAAAGCCTAGTATGGGGTTAGGATCAGTTTTGTGGCAATATATTTGTGTTTATTTTATGATGACTGGTTTGTAATATGTAACAATTCTTAGTGTCAAATAAATATATAATATATTTTTATTTTAACCGCATACGTATTGCACTTTTCTATGAAACAGCATAGTTTTTTTTATAACCGACGGGAAATTTCTACTCTATAGACTTATGTGCCGAATTTACAAATAAAGTTTGCGCGTCGATGTCCCTGCTACCCTGTATATACGCAAAAGAAGAACCAAGAAGCTCCGATACTGAGCTCGAATCCGATATAGGTCAATGTCACAAGCCCCAAGCATCAGCCAACCCATACTGTAAGAATCTCACTGTGAAAACTTAGATGAAGTGACTTAAGTGACTTAAGCGAACTAATAATGCTAGGGATTGACACTATCGACAGCTCACTTCACGTAAGTTTTTACAATGAGATTTATTAAGAATAAATCGGTTTGTTGTAAAGACGCCAGCACATCAAGCTACTACAATCTGTCAAATTTCTTTAATAGATTTTAAACTTTATGGCTAAAGCATAAGGTTCAAGGTTGATTGGGAAAATTTTACAGATTCGGGTAGCTTGATGTGCTGGCGTCCGTACCATGATGTCATGATACACAATGTAGCCTTCGTACGATATACGTATTTTTCTTTTAAGAGGGGCTCGTGGCTAAGTAAAAACAGCCGCAGGGAGCGACTGATCAGGTTAAGCTACGCTTGCCGCGGTTGGTCCGTGGATGGGTGACCATCTTTACCTAACAAGACCCCTACATTCCTCGGAAAGCACGTTATGCCATTCAGTCGTTACGGGTCGTCAGAAGTCCGAAAGTTTGCCAACCAGACTTACCAAGGGGTATCAAGCTACCCAGTAACTGGGTTGTGGAGGTCAGGTAGGCAGGCGCTAAAATACTGGTATTCAGCTGCATCCGGTTAGACGGGAAGCCGACCCCAAAAATAGTTGAGAAAAGGCTAGGCAGATGATTATTGGTCGACTGGTGAAATGACAGCACGCCTAAGTTTCCACAGTGAGATTGTTATAGAATATACCGGCTTGTACCATGACATAATACCCACCGTTATAGCCTCCGTATGATATTCGTATTTCAAGCTTCCATAGTCTGTTTAACTTAAATACTGCTTTAGATCACCCATAAATTATTCCTGTGTGCCTGTTGTATATCAACTTAATGAGAGTAAATTTGCCTACACTTGTGTCGGTGCACACTGCGTAAAACTTGGAAATAGCCGTATAAAAATAAAAATACACGTAGCCGTGTGTTTAGCATACTCCGTTTAATGGGGTTGTAAATTTTATTTTTACCCAACTTGCTATGCGGAAAGGAGGTTAACGGTTTTCGGGGGTGTGTATCGGTGTATTTATTACTCGTGCTTTGCCACCTTCGAATAAAATTATTGTGATCCGGTTCATTTGTATGGTAAATAAACACAATAATGAATGTTTTTAAAGACCTTACAGCAACCTTACCTTGCATCAACTAGCTGCCTTTTTTTAACCTACTGCAGAGTAAAACCTGACAGGCTTTTAATATTATTGGCATCTTAACTGCTCAAAAAACATCTATGTACTATGTAATACACGATTTTCCGCTTTCCTAGATGATAAATTTTAGTTGTAAATATATCAATGTTTGATACTATCAATATTTGCATGCCAAAGTGGTAGAATGTTCAAGGATTCCTTAAATCACATAATGTAATAACCTTATTGTAAATACCTACATTCTGAGCAAATAAAATAATATTCTATTCTATTCACGAGTTTTTAACTCGTGTAATGTGTATTCTTGACTGAAACGTGTATTAATTCTATTTACAGCATTCATGCTTAAATTATAATTATGATGATATTTCTGAACTGAAAATGCAAGACTGCTCGTATTGCATTTTTGTACTGAAAGGCCAACCTGCAAGGTAATTGCGTGACACAGTATAGTAGCAATGGCATTAATTTTGACGGTTCAATAACGTTTATAGCGTTACTTACGTTGTTGAGCAAAGAAAATTTTTGAACATTTATCAAGCATCGGATTAGCAATATACTTTAAAATTATTCAGATTCTGATTAAAAGTGTGTGAAGCGTGTATTATTTCTATTTAGAGCATTAATGCTAAAATTGTTTGATGGTCTTTCTGAACTGATTTGTATTGTTTTTTTTGTACCGAAAGTAACCTGAATGGTAACCCAATCATAGTAATAATGATTTCGACTGGGATAGATTTGACATGGATCTCTTAATTGGATCTGTGTCGCTTAAATTACTAATATCCGTATGTTATAACTGTAGGTTTTCTTGTACTTAAATAAATAAACCTAATTTCTGCGTCACTTGTCCTTAGGGACAAGTGACGCAGAAATTGGCGCTGGTTTTCCAATGAACCTTTAGAGGTTCATTGGAAAACCAGCGCCAGACAACGTCTGGCATTAATGCTGAAATGGACGTTTTTGGCGCAGACGTGAGGCACACATTATTGTTGTTAAAATAATGTCACTTTTTTTTAAATTGCACTTGTCTTATGTATGTATGTAGGTATGTATGTATGTAACTTGTCCGTTCGAAATTTGTGAACCATTTTTTGGTATCCCATTGAGCTGAAATTTTGCATACACCTTTAGTTCTGGTAACAATACAATGTGCAATACTCAATATTGTAATAATTTCAATATGGCCGCTGCTTCAAGATGGCAGATTACATATTTTCTCTCAACCCCCTGAAATGAAAGGGATTGAAGAGTAGAAAACGATAAAATTAATAACATCACACTAAATTTAATATGGCGGCCGCTCCAAGATGGCGGATTATATATTTTTTCCAACCCCTTTAATATGGGTATCAAATGAAAGGGCTTGAAGAGTAGAAAACGATACGTGAACAATCAAAACAAAGATGGTAATATTTAACGGAACTAAATAACATCAGTGGTATAAATAAAGTAAGTAGTGTAAATAATTTTCTTAGTGTACCTACCTAAATAATGTCAATGATGTAAATAATGTTAATAGGGTAAATCATGTAAATACTTAATTAAGAATTGGTAAAACAAAAGATAAGATGTTAATAATAAATCTTTAAGACTGAAAAGTAAAAAATAAAATTAAAATAAAAAAGTTAAAAAAAAAGCTTTTATTTAAATAAAACGTAACCTGAAAAAAAGAATAACGTGAATTATAAAAAAAAAAGTAAATTTAAGTGACATTTCAAAACTGCTTACTCTCGGAAATGTAGTGCAATCGAACGGTAAAACTGCAAATCATCATCACAATCCCTTGCATGTAAGAGATCGAATCTGGAACTAACCAGATGCGGTAGTAGTAAATGTGGAACTAAATCTAATGCAATCAAATCTATCTGCAGTGAACCGACCCGGACAAAATGGCGTGTCATCGAATTCGTTTTAGGGTCAGGAGCGTTACATGCAGTGATTTTTTTGAATTCCGTACTCCATAGTAAATGGAAGTGTGTGTAGGATGTTTTCTTTACTATGTTTTATTTTTTTACCCAGTCGCAGATTTTATTCACTTTCGATCTATTCAAGTTGATCGAGAAAACAGCTTAAAACATTTTGTTCTTTCGCTACTTTTAGGTCGATTAAACCCTTTCTGTAAACACTTGACAAAACTCAAATGATACTCTATAACATAGATACAAAAAACAATTTACGATACCACCAAAATTTATTTAACTTGTCCCAAAATCCGTGACCATTACGACCTTATTTCCCATTGAAGGTACCAATAACCGGCGGTAAAAGTCAATATTTAACGCTTTGGGACCTAATCCGGCGTAACAGTACTAGTGCCATCGCGCATAAAGCCATCATTTCGCGCTTAACCCTTGTTTGCGACGGTCCGTTTTTGCAGTTTTAATAAAACGACCCGTTTGTAGAGACAGGGGGATGACAGAGGCGGCCTCAGGGGATTTTGCTTCGGACGTAACGGCAATTTAATTTAGTTGCCACATGATGGATATTGATAGCACCAATCCACTTTTTCATGGCCTGTGGAAACGTCAAATCGAACGTTTCCTGAGTTTTTATAAGGTTGTATGGAGTGTTGTGACGTGAGATATGGATTGGGGTTTATAACCCACCGTAATGGAGACACGGTTTATGAACTTGATGGGTTACTTTTATCAGAGTTATGAGGCCGTTTTTACTTCATCATAAGGCAAGATATTGAGGCTGGATAGTCGAACGCCGTAAAAAGTCATTCTGTACTTACGTATGAACAATTGAACAAGGCCGCTGTAGCTTCAAAAGGTTATTTTTATTATTTAGTAGATTAACAAATAAAATTTTAAATAATTACTAGAATGCGGTAAAATTTCATTCACAGCATACGTAATGCAAAATATTATGACATTCGTTGTCATAACAGTTACTTTTATGCTTTGTTTAGTAAAAGTAAAACTGTGTCAAGGCTCTTTCTACTAATTATATTTTTTTGCATGCTTATTGTTGGTTTAAAAGCTGTAGATATAATATTAATAACAAAACTGGACAACATCCAAAATATAGTATGATAAAACAATTGAAAATTATTATTTATTGTTTCTATGTCATTGTTTTAATAATAATATGAATGACGAGGTCACCGAGACACCGTCAGCTTAGACCCTGCTCCCGGTATCGATATCTGATTCGTCAATGAATATAGGAGCTAACAATGATATTTCATTTATTTCGAAAAAAAACTCCATGAATATACATTGCATTACTTTGACATCACAAAATATCAGAGTATTAGTAATTACATTTATACGACAAAAACAAACATGAAAGCAGAGAATACATAATGTAATGGAATCCATTCTATTTTTAATGGTGAAAATAAAAACAGATAATTTACATCAGTAATGTATTTTTAGACGACGATTTTTTGATAAAGTTGAATTCATATTGTTTTTTAGTCGAAAATGATAGAATGTTTTTTAAAAATCTGTTACTATGAAACCGAAATCATTAAATGTCTTAGACTAGAAACCGGGTATTCCTCGCTCGTAAAGTCACGAACTATGAATACTACAATTAGGTAGGTGTCTCTTGAAGCCTTGACTAAATTTGCCTTCAAGGCACATGCTATATTATTACGACAGAAATGACGAGCTACGATAGTATAATAATTTCTGAGAAACTATCTGTGTCTAGTTATTAAACTTTCATTATTAACATGAGCTCCCCAATTTGAAATAAAAATTGGGGAGCTCATGTTAATAATCATCAAGGTCATAAGGCAAAATACACACAATCAATAACATTTACTGCTATTTGAGTAAATTTTATTAGTAGATAGTAGAATGAACATTTCTTTACGATGTTTTCCATCACCGTTTTTAGACAAGTAGTGTGTACATTACTAGCCATGTCCTAGAACCAAAAATTCGAAGACATGTGACATCTATCTATCCGCGCTGGGCCCGCGTGGTAGATTACAGTCCACTCCTTCTCGAAGAGAGAAGGCCTGTGTCCCAGCAGTGGGAACATTATAGGCTGAGTATGTATGTAGAAGAATGGTACAGCCGGCAGCACATCAAGCTACCCGAAACTGTCAAATTTTCCCAATCAACTTTGAACCTTATGCTTTAGCGATAAAGTTGAAAATCTATTAAAGAAATTTGACAGATTGTAGTAACTTGATGTACTGGCGTCTGTACACCAGTACACACGAAGCACGAGGGTACCATTCTACTGATATTAATTAGTAGAATGGTACCCTCGTGCTTCGTGTACAAGCTTTCAGTAAAACGAAGTAATCGATAAAGTCTCTTTTCGTGTCTATCTGTTTGATCGCATTGTTCTTCTAAAATACACAATGGATTTTGGTACGATTTTCACCATCATTTAGAGAAATTGTGTGTACCTAAAGTAATAACAACATAATAGAGAAGTCACAATGTTTGTCACAAAGTAAAAACCGTGCGAAATAGGGGTTGGTTTTAATATAAATCTCAATGCCACAGAGCCTTTTTAATTTTGAACAAACATTATCAAAATTACCAAAGAGCACTTTCTATATTTCTGTTTAGAATACAGAAGCAATATCGCCCGACCATGAAGTAACCGAAGCAGATACATTGCGGTAAAAATATTGAAAATATTTATTTGAAGTTACTCTTAAAGTTATTACGATCGGGTAACTTTGGCTTGAATCCAAAAAATTGGTAACCGTTGAGTGCATTGCGGGTACAATGGGTCAACCGATTTAATTAGGTTAATACTTGGGTAAGCGAATTTATCGCAGAGTTAAATGTCAACCACGGCGCGGCGGCTTGCAATCTCTTTGCCTTTTTTTTAATAAATTGCCCGTAATACGTAAAAAAAGATTTTATGGTGGGTAGGGAAATTATAAGCTTTGTTTTTGGAATTAGGGTGCTTGTATGCTGATTTATAATTGGGACACAGAGAACATTAGCTGTTTGGTATTAGCTGTGAACAGTAAGAGACCATTACGGAAAATGGAGAATACTGGTAAATTTTATGTTCCATAAAAATGCATTAGTGTGCTGTTCACGAGTCGGAGAGTACCAGATATAATATTCGAAAGTAACAAAATTCCCACTGCATTTTACTGACCGGTTCACTGACATGTCCAAAGACGTAAAAGCAGTTGAAAATCAATCACCCTTTTCAATTTGAAGTCCCAGCTGGGCGCCATAAAAGGCCTTTGGCGCCCAGCATATGACTAAATCTAATTTATTCTGCATAAAATAAGCTAGATATTTAAAAAAAATAACAAAGTCAAGCACAAAATTAAGTCTTTTCTAAAACATTTGTAAGACGCGTCCGACAACGGCGGTGTAATCTGCGGACACTCCGATATGAATGTTGGTTCTCCGCTTTGCTACAGAATGTTTTGCTTTTCAGTGTTCCGTATCAAATATTATGATGGAACGGGCCACTTGTAGGGGATCAACGTCGTATCTATCCGTTTGCCAGTCACATTCTAGTTTCGCAGTGGCAATTCAATTTAGAAGGCTCATGTTCAGTAGTGGAGGTTGGAGGACTGATGTGATGAATGCAATTAGGAATTTGGGGATTAAAACGGTTATTATTATGACGGTTAGATTAGAAAATAAATTATGTATTTTCATATCATTTAATGTACATAAATAATATAATAGTGCTCACGACAATACTCACATAAAAGAACAAACAATCGAAAACTCAAAAATAATGAATCCCTCATTCGTCACACAAATCCGATGATCACATTAACATAAAGAGATAACAATCTTTGTTGGCATCACCAGCGTTTTTAAAGGAATTTTTCCTTGTCATATCAATCTTGGCGTGTAGGGCAGATTTTTTAATAACCGTCTTACTTTTGTTCCAACTTACTTTCCCCAACAAGAGCTTCGTTTTCCATTAACTCAATAAAATATACAGCGAGATTGGCTATTATATATCCCTACCAGGGGAGGTTTAATTCGTAATTATGGGTACTTACATTATATAATTTTGAATATCAAAATTTCTGACAAACGCTCTGTCTGAGATAATAATATTCATCATCTGCCTAGCCTTTTCCCAACTATGTTAGGTTCGGATTTCAGTCTAACAGGATGCAGCTGAATACCAGTATTTTACATAGATCGACTGCCTATCTGACCTCTACGACCCAGTTACTGGATAATATTAATAATAATACCCCTTGGTAAGACTGGTTATCAGACTTTCGGGCTTCTGACGACCCGTAACGACTGTCAAAAATCCACGAATGACAGCCGGAACCAACGGATTAACGTGCTTTCCGATGCACAGAGGGGCCTTGGTATGTGAAGATGCCACCACCCCACGGATCATCCGCGGCAAGCGTAGCTTAACCTGATCGATCGACTCGCGCGGCTGTTATTCACTAGCCCCTCTGAGATAATAATAGCTTGATAGAATTAAGTTTGGTAATTAATTTGGGAATTAAGTATTGTGAAATTGAGGAAAACAAGGCACGACCTTAAAAGCTGTAATTTTTAGTCTCCTGTTTCTACATTATTATGGCATGGCGTGCTTTACTAATTATAAAAATCGACCAGGCCTGTGATATTAACAATTATTATTATAATTGTACCTTTACGGTTATCCATGGGCAGAAGGCGTGAGTTTATGTACAGACGCCAGCACATCAAGCTACCCGAATATGTCAAATTTTACCAATCAACTTTGATCAACCTTATGCTTTAGCGATAATGTTTAAAATCTCGTTAAGAAATTTGACAGATAGTAGTAGTGTAGTAGCTTGATGTGCTGGCGTCTGTACCTGTGTATAGTTAATGTCCTTTCTTTGGTATTGTTCGTCGTATTAAAATATGTACCAGACCACGTAATTCCAAAGAATAACTGTTTAATGAAATCGTCATTCTTTGGAACGTGGTCTTAGAGAGTTGTGTTGATGACTTTAATGATTATAATTCTTTAAATACATATTTGTCGCGCGAATCATATTTTGATCGACGTACAACTTAATACTGACCAGCAAATTGCAAAAAACCTAAGAAAATTTGAATTTCGCGGTCTACCTTATACGTTTCCCCCTTAATGCAGAAAATGTAATAATCGCCCTATTAAAAACAAATTGGCATTTTTAGGGTTCCGTATCTCAAAAGGAAAAACGGAACTGTTATAACATCACTTCGTTGTCCGTCTGTCTGTCTCTCAGTTAAGACCCTGTTTCTCAAGAACGCGTGGATTTATCAAGTTGAAATTAATATCAAATACTCAAGGCTACAATCCCTTGAAGCAATGAAAAAATCAAACTTCTATGTGAACGCAATCAAAAGATACGGGCGTTTATGTTCCAAAATCAAAACTTATAGGATACTTCCCGTTGACCTAGAATTGTGAAATTTGGCAAGAAGCAATGTCATGTAGCACAAGTAAAGGAAAAAATCCAAAAACCGTAAATTTGTAGTTACATTATAGAAAACCGCACCGCACTTGGCCGATTTTTTTCACTTTAGCACAAATTGTATATTATCCTTATTTAATTAAATCTTATTTTTATTTAGGGCTGATTTTTCAATCATCTGATAACTTTATTCGGGGAATAATTTTGAAATTTTGACAGTTATTTCATACAAAAATTGACAGACTTCAATTTTATTCCTCGAATAAAAGTTATCTGGCGATGGAAAAATCAGCCCTTAGTAAAATTAAATGTGTCGAAATTTCTGAGCTGGGTAAATTATTTTTAACAAACATTTTGATTGCTCAGTTTTCGTGATACCCTATGGCGCTATACCCTATTTATTGGCTTTTGGTAGAATTTTATCAACAAAATATGTCTTAATAAATTAATTTTATACTATAAAATATTTTGCCTTTGCTTAGCAGTAAATAGGCTAAAAAAATGTAAAAGTTGATTACATAATTATTTTTTATTTAAAATGACTATTCATTTAAATGTCGGCAAGTAATTCAAATTCAAATTCAAAATATTTTATTGTGGGCATATGTTAGTTACAGGTCTAAAAAATAAATTAGTTCCAATATGTCCTGCCTAATAGGCATACAATAATTATGTAGTGGCGTTCCATTTAAAATTATTAAAATTAAGCATGATATTCGAAAAAACCTTTAAAATTGGAGCTGTTTTTCGTTTATTTTTATAGATATACTAGCAACATCCCGCGATTTCACCCGCGTAAGTGTCGATCGCGTGGGAATATCAGGATAAAACTATCCTATGTCCTTTCCCGGGACTCAAACTATCTCTATACCGAATTTAATCTAAATCGGTTCAGCGGGTTACGCGTGAAGAGGTAACAGACAAACAGACAGTGAGACACACTTTCGCATTTATAATATTAGTATGGATTAGTTTTTTATATTTCAACAATGAACAAGATGATGATGGTGATGACTGATGTTGATTGATGAAGTTGAATACCAGTACTTTACATGGAGCGACTGCCTTTCTGACCTCCACAACCTAATTACTGGGTAACAGTAAAAAAAATACGTCAGCGAAGCCGCAGCCACTGCTAAAATGAATATAATAGAAAGTAATCGACAAACTAAAACGTGTTCTAACTCGAAGATGACGACGATGTAGCTGAATAATCCTCGGTTCCTATAAACAAAAACGCATCGATTTGCTTGAACATGCCATGCACCGCCCTGCCGCATTGCCATGAACCGACCGCGCCAAGTGTGATCTTTGACCAACCCGTGCGGCTGTTATTATTTAGCCACGAGCCACAAAAAAGAAAACAAATGTAATAGAAACGAAATGTAAAGAAAGAAACGAAATGTAATAGACACGTGAAGTGCGATCCAATGTCAAATACTCTGTTCTACTTGTGAAAACCTTATTTATATATACTTTATTGTACACCAGTAAATACATAACAAAAAAATACAATTATAAATACAAAACATACAATGGGCGGCCTTATCGCTTTCTGCGATCTCTTCCAGGCAACTTTGGAATGGACAGTGAATGCGTGGATATAAAAAATGGGGTTGTTAATGGTGCAACATAATATACTATAATAGATACATAGATATATATATATATATACTGCTGTATAATAGATACATAAATAAATACATACTAAATATACATATAAACAACGAAAATAAATGGTGACTATAAATGATTGCAACAAGTAATGTTCCTTCACGAGTCTCTTAAATACAGCTAACGATTGCGCGCGTTTTATTTGAACTGGCAATGCATTCCATAAACGAGCGGCCTGAACAGAAATGGATTTGTCGAAAAATGTTGTAGAATGCATTGGCATTTTAAGCTTTAAATTATCCGATGATCTCAAAAACTTCGTGCGGGAGTCGCAAAGATACTGAAAACGTTTTTTAAGATAGAGAGGGGTGGAAGGGGAAAAGAGCACATTATATAATAGGGAAAGAATATGAGCATGCCGGCGAAGGCGAATTGGTAACCACTTGAGCTTCACACGAAATTCGGAAACATGGTCATATTTGCGCAATCCGAATATGAACCTTATACAGACATTTTGAAGCCGCTCAAGTTTATCGAGTTGGTCTTGGGTAAGGTCAAGATAGCTTACATCAGCATAATCAAGAATGGGTAGAAGAAGTGATTGGGCAAGCGCAATCTTGGTGGCAGTTGGTAGAAAATTACGCAGTCTCTTCAAAGATGCAGCGGATGCAAATAGTTTGCGGCTAACTTCCTGTAGCTGGGCAGTCCAAGAGAAGTTCTTGTCAATGAATATCCCCAAGTTTTTAACTTTACCTTACTACAACGATTTATAAAATAACAACACTCATTTTACGATAAATACTAGAAAGTACATCTTTGTCTTAAGAATAAACCAAGGTATTAAATGCACTATATAAAAGAAAAGAAAACTGCGACCAAGAACAAGAGCCGGAACAAAACGCTATTTAGAGCATGTAGGTAGTTCTATTGAAAGAAATCTCATAGAAACAGTATCCTGTTTCTATGAGATTTCTTTCAATAGAACTACCTTCATATACACACATACCTATAAATGCCAGTATTTTTTGTTAAACGTTTTAATATCTTAAAACGTTTAACAAAAAGTCCTGGCATTTGTAGTTGTAAAAATAAAGAAATGTCTATGCTGTGAGCTCGAGTGTGGCCTCTCGGAGCACGCCCCTAGATAGCTCGAGATAGCTGGAGTGTAGCACAAACAAAACGGCGCTGTAAAACAATTTGCTGCCTATGTTTATTGTTAGGTACTTTAGAAATCTTTGAAGCCTGACCAACAGCGCTGTTGTTGATATGACCTGGGCTACTCTATTTTAAATGGAGTTTTCTGTTTCATATATCGAGTTTTTTAAAAGGATCGCTATAGTACCCTTACTGATAAAAGGTTTGGTTGGAATCCATTTTGAGTGTGACATGCGTTGTAATTTGTAAACTTCTTTTTAACAAGATATGAATGGATGGTTGGGAAAAAATAACTTGAATGGAAACCTGTTTGTTTTAGAGTATTATAATTTTTACAAGAAGATAATGCAATTTGTAATATTATTATATTGTCATAAAGTTATGGAAATTATTGATTAGCCAGCCATAGCCTTTGTTTCGGTCCCGCGTTGGGCGCCACTACTAAGATTCATTCATACTAAGAGTCATTGTTCTGTTTTGTTCTATAAATTTCAGTTTTGTAATCTCTTAACATTTCTCAGCAAGAATAATGTCCTTATTTATTATATTGCTAACTTGCATTTTATGTAGTACATGATTGTACAAATAGACCGGGAGATGATGACACATTTTGGTAAGTCATTTCTTACAGTATGGCGCTTTCAGGGGGGTTCATATACGTAATAAGTGAGAGGAAAATGATGTTCTTACCGGTGGTGCGCGGGACGCAATTGCAGAATAATTAATTGAAATTGCTCGAAAATCCGGAGGTGTCAAACAATTTCTTTCACAAAATTTCTTCAATTTATCGGTATTTCAACAAAAAAAACCCGGCGGTCGCTATGTGCCATACTTCTCCGGTGGGTGTTTAGACCCGCCATACTTTTTTGAAAATGTTTTTTTTTTATTTTTTTTTTTATTTATTTCTTACAGGCTGATTTTTTTTTTAACAATTGCTTTTTATTAATCTTGTACGAAAATCACCATGCCATACCATTCCGACGGTCCAAAATACCCGCCATACCCCCTCAAACATGTCATTTTTTTAAATTCGAGAAACCATTTCTTTCACCTTAAAATTTGGTCTAGTAGTTGTTTTTTATGATTAGAAACGTAATTGTTATAATGCCATACCTGTAGAGTGGGTGATATACGTATAATGTTATTAAATAATTGTAAAATTTTATGCAACATTTGAACAATTTCTTACAGTATGGCACCATTTTTTTTTAAAGTTGTTTATGTGAGGAACGTAAATACGAAATTCCTTGGACAGGGAAAAACAGGGGGGTTCCCTGAAAGCGCCATACTGTAAGAAATGACTTACCAAAATGTGTCATCATCTCCCGGTCTAAAAATGTTAAAAGTCCCCTTATATCCCCTTACAGACACTATTTTCATTTAGCGCTGCTTCTCCCGGTAAATACGGTCTCTATCGAGGGCTTTATAAGCAACATGTTTATGTAAACAATATGCACTCGCGACTGGAATTTGTTTAAAATCGCGGCACGTACGCATTTATGTGTGCGTACGGCCGTTGTTTTCACCCGATGTATGGAGGCCACCTTCTCTACTGATCTATTTTGTGTTTGCCTGCACCTCACATAGTAAAATAGTGTATTCCTTATTGTCGTAAATTCTATTTATTGTTGGCTGTTGGCGATTTCTCTGCGGGACTCAACAGTACTGATGAAATAGAATATTGGTTTAAATTTGTGGTTTAGTAAATTGCGGGAAAATTTTTGTTTGGTGTAAACCCATGGTGAAGCTTCTGTAACTGTGTTGTGGGAGGGGCCTGTGGATAAATAATAACAGCCGCACAGGTCAATCGATCAGGTTAAGCTACGCTTGCCGCGGTTGGTCTGTGGATGGGTGACCATCTTTAGATACTGTGACCCCTCTGTGCCTCGGAAAGCACGTTAAACCGTTGGTCCCAGCTGTTATTCGTGGATCTTTGACAGTCGTTACGGGGCCGAAACCCCGAAAGTCTGACAACCAGTCTTACCAAGGGGTATCGTATTACAGTACCCGGCGATTAATATTGCACATCGACCTTTGGAAAGAGACAATCGGCTAATTTCGGCTTCGTAGAGCGTTATCTCTGTCGCACGAAATACAAACAGTCCGGTATCCATTAGGAGCTGTTAAAACAATTATGATTCGCTTTTTTTTTCTTTTGATAATTATTTTTATTCTTTGTATAAAATCGATAGGATCGAATAGGTCGATGTGCAATATTTATCGTCGGGTACTGTTCCTAGTAACTGGGTTGTGGAGGTCAGATAGGCAGATGCTCCATGCAAAATACTGGTATTCAGCTGAATCCGGTTAGACTGGAAGCCGGCTTCAACATAGTTGGGAAAAGGCTAGGCTAGGTTAGTTCGAATAGGGTATTCTGGTTCTACAAGAGATCATAAACGTGGACGTTTTTAATGGTTAAAACATTTTGTCATCAAGCATGGGGTAAAACCATAGAGATCAGCCTACACATTTTTGTTAAGAGAGACTACAGTTTATTTGAAACTTGCACTGACAGGCCAAATAGCCGAACAGGGCATAAAGATAGACTTCGGCTGCCACCAATAAAACTAAAATTGTTTAAGAAAAATGAATACTTACTGCATGTCGATTTACAATCATTTATAGTTTTCAAGACTTACCGCTGACACTGCTTAAAAAATACTTTTCAAACTATTACTATTTAAAAGATAATTATACCATTAGGAACTATTTAGAAGACAAATCTATAGAAGCTGTAAAGCTGTAATTCGTAAGCTAGAATCACTGAAATCGCTGATTGTGAATACATTTGCACGCCATGTTATGGCAGGATATGCTGAAACAAATTTACTGTAACACCTTATGTACCATATTCTAGCAAATAAATATTTTTGATGCAACATTCAAATTAGTCTACACTTTTTGAACGTCAAAAGTTGTAAAAACATATTCCTTGCGTAGGAAGAATAAGTAACACAATGAATTCTCTAAGTTAGCAACAAATCGCTTGTAGCTCGGCGTAGCAGCGCGTAGCACATCGCATCGAATCACTGCTACGTGCGTAGCTGAATCGTAGCAAGTTCTTTGACAGAACATTAACAATAAAGTATCGTCTATGCTTAGGTACTGCGGTACTATTCTGTAAAAATCTCACGGTGAAATCCTAGGTGAAGTGTGCTGCCAATAGTGTCAATTCCTATCAAAAACAAACTCACTTCACCTTAGTTTTCACGGTGAGATTTTTACAAAATCGATCGGCTGCTGTACTTTTCTAAAATTATACCAATGTGTTTTATTAGATAACTAAATTTATGGCCGAAAGTAGACTTTAAGAACAACATTTTACAGCAAAATCATCGTTTACCCCTAATAAAATCATCGATGTTTGTTTTTTTTTATCAGCTACATTAAAATTATCTACAAACACAATTTGGTAGTCACTCAGCTGTAAGTATTAGTTTCTTGATAATTAATAGCAGCGACACGACACGACGTCACCGCGTGAAATGTAGGGCGAAATGACGCAAGCAGAATATATTATATGTCATTGTGACGTATTATCGTGAAAGGTTTAAAATTGTTTTAAACAGTATCAATGGATTTATTTGAGAGTAGTAGCGGCTCATAGGTAACAGCCCGAACTTACGAGTTGTATTACGTGGGTTCGAACCCAGGCTGACGCTTTTTGACTTTTTGAAGTGAAAACGTCTTTAGGATAGATAGATAGATAGACAAACCACCACCACCACCACCACCACAACCACCACCACCACCACCATTCCACCATTTTTTGAAATAGGAAAAAACTATTGAACTCGCGCCACTGTTATCGTAAGCGACACCCTGCGTGTTTTGTTTATAAGACGATTTAAAAAATACCCACTTCGGATGTGTTCGGCTGTCCTCAGGATGTAGGTACTCAGTTTTTTAGGTTTTAAGTTATAGTACAATAATTTTATTAATGTTAAATTATTTGTGTAGGTTTTTCCTTTTTTTTTGTATTTTTTTATGAACTTAACTAGATTTGATATTAGAATATTGTACGTGAGTAAAAATTAAATACCTTCACGTAATAAATGCATACAGGTCTATAATATTGTTTACCAAAAAACTTTACAAAACATTATCAATTTCAAATATGTAAATAACAAACTCGGAATACGGAGCAATTACGACGACCTTTGAAGCCTTCAAGGAAATACATTTCAACGGAATAATCTATTAAATAAAGTTCCACCAAGAAATTCAATTCGAGCTCCCGCCACAGTTTCTTAACATCACGAAATAACTTGACATTTTTCACCGAAACCAATTTCGACATACATTGCGCGGTGACTACGAACGCCCTTACTAACCTACAAAACAAAACGCGCAATGGGTACGGTATTGACGTTTGTATCGCGAAGACTTCAGTGTCCCTAATGAAGTCTTCGTACTGTCTCTTATCTTACCACAACAAAGGCAAAAATAAACATAGCACAAGTTCGCGGGAAGCTAGAAACTATGTTATGTACGAGTATCAACGGGAGATAACAAAAACAAACGTATCGGGGTTTTGAAATAAACATTATTTAGTTTGGAGAGGAAATCTTGCATTGAAGCCTTTTAAGACGTGACTGGATAGTTCGGTAGTTTATGGGAAATACTCTTGATTTCTCTATTGTAGAACTGTACGGTTTTCTGAAGTACGGGCGTACTCTATGGCTGCAAGTTAGTAGTAACAATCCCAGTTTAAGCTGACCTCTACTTCTATTGAAACTAAAGTAAAAGTGCGCAGTGCTGCCGACCCCAACCCTATTTCAAGTTAAACAAATATCAACTTTATTTCAATGATATTAAGTTGATTTCAGAACGAATAGCTCTGTTGACAGAGTTATAAAAATGTACGCCAGCTCAAGGGTAAGTGTTGCCACTGATATACGGCCTACTGTACGATTTTGATGTCCATAAAAGTGTCGTTTAGATGTTAATAATAAAAAAAAACTTAAATACAATTGTATTTTTTTGAGCTGTGAAAAAATCAAACACTTATGTTAACGTAAAAAAAAGATACGGCCGTTTATGCCAAAAAAAAAGTATGTTTCGACACTCAAGGGAATCAAAGTTTAGAGGGTACTCCCCGTTGACCTAGAATCATGAAATTTGGCAAGAAGCGAGATAAACAAAAGAAAAGTAAAGGACGAAATACGAAATCCGAAAACCGTTTATTTGTAGGTACATTAAAAAAAACCCGTGATAGAAAGAAGAAAAGAAAGAAAGAAAATTTGTTTATTCTGCACAAACAAAAACGCACATGGCAAATAAAAATTAAAAATTATTAAAAAAAAAAGACATAAAATACACACACACAACGTAGTCAAAAGCCTCGTATTGCAATGCATATTGCATTGCATAGTGCAATGTTTATCGCCGGGTACTGTACTAGATTTAGACTGAGTTTTTTTGATGCCGCGGAAGAGCTGGACCGATTTGGCTGTTTTTTGTTTTCAAATGCTCGTAATAGACCGAATTAGGTTTTTAGAGAAAAAAAAAGTGGAAAAATGGCATGGCAAATTGGAAAATTTGGGCTAAACTGAAAGTGATTTTTTCTATGGTAATTAATATTTGGACAGAGTAACGTCTGTCGGGTCAGCCGCATAATGTAATATTGATATTATATAAATATGTACGTACATATTTTACAGTCACTTTACATTTATCAAAATTGATACAAAATGATTCGATACATTGCATTCTAGCACTTTATATAATAGATTTAAGAGTCATATTTATTTATTAAAACTTTATGCACATAATGTACAAAGGCGGACTCATATCGCCTTACTCTTTTAATTTTATACCCTTAAAAAAAATTAAAAAGTTAATCAACTTTTGTTGCTGCCCACACTAGTCGTGGTATAGGTAGTCTTCGCATGTTGCCATGGCAATAGTGGTCATTGACCCACCTACATTTTCTAAGATTCTTTATTTCAAAACTTACTAGAAACTTTTAACGTCCTAAATCAATATATTATCTCTCGTGAACATCAACATATTCCAATAACTGAAAACCATACATAGTTTATTGTTTGGATTTCTACGGAGAGATATTAGGGTAAGGGCAATGGCCGCTATTGCGTAAATATTCAAATAAAATCATTTACTGGTTTGTAAACATGAGTATTTAGTACATATGTGTTTTATTATAAGAGTCCTCCATGTTCTACACAAACAACAACTGGAAAGTTTCCAGTGAAAGAGCAAGCAAACCTCACACGAATATATACAGAAACAATAAACACGGTTGTTTTATGTTTGAACGCCATTACGCTCCGTATTGACATTAGTCGGAATAGTTTACAAACACGACACCAGCTAACTCGAGTGTGAAATACTGGTACGTTCTGTGGTCCTAGTAAAAACATGAAGCAAAATAGTGGGCCGATCGAGTGTGGCAACTGACTTACTGGTTAATGTAAGCCAGCATCATTCCACTGCTGGGCATATGCCTCTCTCCGTGACCTTCAGCTCCAGGGCTAATCCAGATCCATCGATTTTGGTATATAAACGTAACAGGACTGTGACGCCCAACGCACTAGAAAGAAAGAAAGAAAGAAAGAAAAGATATTTATTGCGAGTCCTATACGAGGCCAAAAGGCTCCTATCTCAGCATGATGCTACGACATTTAAAAAATAAATGTTGCAGCGCTGGTATTCTGATAGGGCCCGCTGTGATGTCACGGGCAGTTACAGAAATAAACGCATTGCGCATTGCTCCTTACGTTATGTAAATCCTATTCCTCGCACGAAGAGTTATCGACGCGATTAATACAGAACTTGACCACAGCCGTCGCCGTCGGGTACCTGTAGCCCACCAGACAAAATATACTGATCGGAGGATCCTCTCAAATCAATGAAGAATGAGGAACTGTCCACCTTATTCCTCATTCTCCTAAAGGGCCTTGCGTAAATATTTGAAATGGCAATCGACACACGTCACTATTACTTTTTATAAATCCTTACGTGCAGTGTTAAGATGATCAGTTGATTCTATAATCAATTGATTATCAAATTTATGGCCAATATCACATTTTAAATCAATGGGCTATACGAAATCCTCAATGCGCGATTCCAACTTATATATGGCCAGTGTTCTACTTCGTCTAGGTGCTTAAATTCAAACAGACGGAGTTTATTCGAAATCGATATTATTTATAATATAGATTTCGAATAAAATCCGTCTGTTTTAGACAAAAACTAGACAAGTATAATATAGGTTTCAAAGATTTATCTGCACCTTCAAATAATTCCACGTAATGGCCACACACACAAAGTTCACAGAATCAACCAAAGTGGTACTACCACTTTGGTTGATTTTGATTCTGCGAACTTACCTCGACGTCATTTACGGAATCACTTCATTTGAATCAGGAAATTAATTTAGTTAGCTTTTTTAATTGTAATGCTGGTTGACCACTTCGGAATTTATCTTTACAAGAGGACAAGCGATAAAGGCGTATACTATCCTCACATTTCAGATAACTGTAACTAGTGTCGGTTTCGGTTTTGGTCGCAGTTTTGGTTTCGGCCGCGGTTTCGGCTTCGCCCAAAAAGTTTGAGAAACTTTGGCCCGGCCGTAACTGGCGCTTGTAAGCTGTCGGTTTTGATATAATACAAAAGACTGACAACCTATTTAATCCAGTGGGTTCAATACCCATGTCGGGCGGATTGTTATTGATTTTATTTTGCACACTTTTACAGAATTATTACCTTACTAGCTGTTGCCCGCGACTTCGTCTGCGATCCAGGATGAAAAGTAGCCTATGTTCTTTTACAGGTCATGGTCTACCCAAGTGCAAATACAAATCAGTCAATCATCCAAATCTGTTTAGCCGTTTTAACGTGAAAGCGTAACAAACAAACAAACTTACTTTTGCATTTATAACTAGCGGTTTCACCCGCAGTGTTGATCCCGTGGGAATATCGGAGTAAAAACTAGCCTATGTCCTTTCCCGGGACTCAAACTATCTCTATACCAAATTTCATCTAAATCGATTTAGCTGTTTAAGCGTGAAGAGGTAACAGACAGACAGACAGACACATTCGCATTTATAATATTACGTAGTATGTCATAAGTTTCGATGCCGTGGGAACATCGGGATAAAAACTATCCTATGTGTTAATTCTGGTTATACACATAGTTATGTGTGTGCCAAATTTCATCCACATCCGTTCAGTAGTTTTTTGCGTGAAGAGGTAACAGACAGACAGACAGACAAACTTCCGAATTTATAATATTAGTATGGATTAGTGAGGATACTTTATTGTACACCACATATCATAAAAAGAACAAACATATCGAAAACAAAGAAAAAACCTAAGAATGAAGTCTTCGCTTATAAACTGAAGATGTGGTAGTCCTTATCATTACTAACATGAAAGTAACCATACATAGATATAACAGATTACCTTTTAAGTAGTTGCTTAGCAACGTTAGGGTACGGTCTAGAGCCAAACAAAAAAGGATTACGGCAAGCCAAATGGCACTTCGCGAGGCGAGGCTTAAGATGTTCCGACGAGAAGGCAAGGCAGGTCTGCGGGGGTGGAAGGGGGGGCACAGGTACCTCTTAGACCTATCGTCCTAGATGGAAGACTAATGCGACACGACACACGATGTGGAAATGTTAGTATTTAGGTGGTTGAGCGACAAATTCGCACTCAGATGCATTTTATTGGTTACAGTGTTTTTTTTTTTTCAGTTTGTACACAACACATAGGTACAGACGCCAGCACATCAAGCTACCCGAAACTGTCAAATTTTCCCAAACAACTTTGAACCTTGTGCTTTAGCGATAGAGTTGAAAATCTATTAAAGAAATTTGAAAGATTATGTACAGACGCCAGCACATCAAGCTACTACAGCTTGATGTGCTGGCGTCTGTACATATAGGTTTAAAGTATTCAGAGAAAAGACTTGTATTTTTTGTTTGTTGTATTTATGATATACTAGGAGCGCCCGCGGTTTCACCCGCATAAGTTTTGATCCCGTAAGAATGTTGGGATAAAAAGTATTCTATGTGTTAATTCGAGTTATAAGCTATCTGTGTGCCAAATTTCATCCAAATCCATACAGCCGTTTGCGCGTGAAGAAGTAACAAACATACAAACACACTCAAACTTTCGCCTTTATAATATTAGTGTGATTGTGACTTGTCAGAGTAATGGCCTCAAACTCGTAGGTCGTGGGTTCGAACCCAGACAGGCGCTTTACTTTGTGTAATTAATTTCATCACCACTGCTCTCAAAACGGATAAGGAAAACATCGTGAGGAAACCGGCATGTCCTAAAACCAAAAATTTGAAGATATGTGACATCTACCAACCCGCACTCTTTCTCGACGAGAGAAGGCCTGTGTCCTAGCAGTGGGAACATTGTAGGATGATTATGTGTATTTATGACGATTATAATGATACATATTAAACAAACTACAGAACGCCACCTGCTACAATTCTTACATACATCTTGTCTCCGTCTATGCAATTTCGACGTTAAAAAGTGCCTTTTATGTGCTTATTTGAAATAAATGCTTTGACTTAATGACATAAAACGCAAGTCAAAAAATTAATTCATATCATAATGGATCCAAGCGAAAACCGCAAACGCGTGGCGAAGCTGTTTATATGTTCCATCATGCAAATTATGACAAAACTATCAAAGCATAGACGAAAATAGAATAGAATTTGAATCTATTGTAACATATCAGTTTGTGGTTCCAATTTCGCAACGATTATGTTCTATTACATCAGATCTATTTACGTCGCGACGTATACGCGTTTGACGCTCATATGGGACAATAGAAGCATTATAAGGGAACTAATGCTTTAATTGATGGTAGTCATTAGGATGTGTGGAGTGTTAGCTTCTTGACGTAAAAGGCAAGGGTCGATCATTTGTTCTGTCTTTGTGTTAGATATTATTTATGTTATATTAGCTTTTGCTCTTGTGTTTGTCGATTTGTTGGGGTAAAACTGGTTTTGTGCAGTATTATTTTATTTAAAATTTTATTAACCTTGCGATCGTAAGGTGGGTGTAACAAACACTAATAGGGATCGCGTGAATTTAATACATACAACATATTTTAACCTTCTGTTCGCCGGGTTAAAAGTATGTAGATAAAAAAAAGAAAAGAAAAAAAAATAAGGTCGTCAATCTTCCTCCGTTGGAGAACCTTTATGCCCGCCTTCCACTGCGAGCGGAGCGGGCTCCGTACGGACTCCGTTTAACTCGCAACGGCTTTTTTCATAGAAGTGCTTCCACTGTGAATGAGCGGACTGAGCGGATCAAAAGAGTATAAAGAGTTACAAAAGTGGGGCAGTGGAAGGCAAAGTCTGAAACTATTTCTTAGTGAAAGTGTACAACTATTTTTACTCCGGTCCGCTACGATCATCAGCTCAGTTTCCGCTCATTACCCTTTTTAGTGGAAGGCGGGCATAAGACTTGTAAGAAAATCTAAGTTCTCTTTAGACCTCACAAACCAGAAGTATATGGCGTAAATAGTGGTCCACCTTTAAGGATTCGATATACCAGATAATTTACTATATCATATTACAATTTCAACCATTTTTACCCAAGGGTTCCGAAAATATCCATTTTTTGTTTTCTATTTACGAAATTTCGACATTTTCATACAAATCTAGTTGTAGTTTCAACAAAAACCATATTGTTTTCATTTTGATTTTTGTTATTTACTGCTGAATACTGGAGATATCGTGTGAAATTATGTTTTTTTTTATGTAAATTAAGAGCTTTTGAAGAAAAACTTAGTTCTTCTCTATTTTAATCCTAATTTTAACATAATCATGCAAATTCAAAAGCGATTTTTGTAAAAAAAAATGTACTACTAAAATGGTTAAAATTTTAATATATTATAGTAAATTATCTGGTATATCGAATCTTAAGGATTCGATATACCAGATACAAAAAACGGTGGACCACTATTTACGCCATACCTATTTTTATGGTGTCTCTGCACTGCGTCTAAAGCATACAATTAAAGATTTGTCATTCAGCTGTTCGGAAAATTCGTGCGCGCCTTCTGTCCACGCGACGACACGTTCGGATTCGTCCAACAAAATAAACGCGACAATCTTACACACGACGATCCTTTATGTTAGGACACAATTTTAGTACCTATAGTAAAAGTACGCAGTGCTGTACCCCCACCCTATTTCAAGTTAAACAAATATAAACTTTATTTCAATGACAAATTAGGTTGGTTTCAGAGTGACTACTACTATTGAAAAAGTTATAAAAATGTTTGAAGTTGTAGCGTAAACTGGTCTTTATTGTGTAGGAATTCGAGTTACTTTTCCATTAATTCATAATAGTTTAGATTTTTGGAAAATTAATCGTGAACGCAGGATCCGGTCCTTTTCACAGGACCGTAAAGGTGGAGGATGTAGACTAATCAAATGTTTCATATTTGTGTTTGTGTGCTTAGCTGCGAGAGCCGTACGTCTGGAGCTGGTGTCAGACCTTACAAAAGAGGCTTTCTTGGCTGCCATGAACCGCTTTATTGCTCGTAAGGGAAAACCACGTAACATCTTTTCTAATAACGGAACAACTTTCGTAGGCGCTTTCAACGAATTGGCCAACCTTCTTTCACAGTACTTAGATGTCAGTACGATTGATTCTGGCATCAACTTTTCTTTTATTCCTGCATATACTCCACACTTTGGTGGATTATGGGAGTCGGCAGGCGTATCTTAGGCTTAACTAGTTTAACTTTTGAAGAGATGAATAACTTATGATATTTTGTTTACTTAACTAGTTGGCAGGCTTTGCTAAAACTAATAGAATCGATATTTCTATCAACAATAGACTATTGGGATGTTATTGTAATATATCTTAATAAACTCAAACTCAAAGCATTTATTTCAATTAAACCATTTACAGGCACTTTTGAACTGTCAAGGAGTCGGTCAGTCAGAAAATATGAAGCTAGTTGCCCATTTCAAAGTGTAGGTACCTATGGAGAAGAATGAGCAAGAATCATGGACACTCTTTTTAAATTCTATTTTACAAAAATATTAGTTAGGTACATCATTACTTTTGAATTTAAAATTATATATTATGAGAACGATGTAAAAAATAAAAAAGACGTACGCGTTAAAAGCGTCCAGAGTACCTACAAACAAATAGTACATAACAAACAACAATCCAAAAATTAAATAATTAAAAATAAGCCGAGGCAGCTAAGTGATGACCAGCCCCAACTAACGGCGCCCGTTTACGAATATGACACATAAATGATAATCATAATATGATATTATATACTATTGGGATATTAGGATACGGCCTAAGACTTTTGCGGTTGTAGATCAAAAACACAATGGAAAGAATGGTGTGAAAGATGATTTGACTGGAAAGAAGATGAATACTGAGATGGTGTCTGACAGAGATGGAAATAAGGATATAAATACCACGCTATCCTCAAATACTGAGAAACGGGCAAGAGATGAAGATGTAGTAAAAAAAGTAATATTTTTTTTATTTTTGAACGACAACAAATGGAGATAATTATAATCGAAACGATGATAGCTACAAAAGTTAAAAACTGTTTTACTGTATGTTCGTGTAAAATAAATTATGAAAATGGCTTATGAGGTGACGAAACGATGTTCATCTATTTCTAGCTGATTAGTTTAATCAGCAAGTAATGGATGGTTTCTTAACACTACTAGATAATATTGTTGGAAAAACTAACAAACTTCGATTGCGACGTAAGGAACACTTGTATTGTGTCCAGCTTGAATCGAGTAAATAATCTGTTACTAAAACTATTTAGGGTAACAGGCTAATCAATGATTTTAAACATAACATAGACCCAGCGAATATATCGGCTCAATTAACTACACTCAACCCTGTACCCTACATACGCTACCAATACTTAATCAACGTTAGATTTACATAAAACAAAGGCACATAATCTAAATTAACAACAGTGTTCCCAAAACTAAAGAGCTCGGATTTCGGCTGTAAAGTCAAACAATTCCAATAATCTGCGTTCAGCTAATCCCGCTCTTCAACCTTTGAAACCCACTTAATTTCCGTCCCTAGCAGTAAATTCTACACTATCCATCATAAATTGATCCGTCACCATACATGACACTACCCCTATGTCATCCATGCCCTTTGTAGAAAGATTTGAAGGGAAGGTCATTCAAAATTGGTTGATTTATATTTCTATATTAAAGACACCTGTTTCCATCTCTTAACGATGTATGGATATTGTGACGAACTAATATTACTTTTTGTTAGTTTGAATTTTGAAAATTATTAGGGCGTAGGATTTGGATGTTTGTTTGTTTATGGGGTGTTTAGATGATGGACTGAAAATGTGTTGTTGTAGATGCAGGGACAAGCATATTCAGCCTACAATGTGGCCCCAGCTAGGATACAGGCCTTCTCTCTGTGAGGGGCCGTAATCCACCACGCGGACCCAATGCGGGTTGGTAGATGTCACATGTCTTCGATTTTTTTTGTTTCCCTTCACCGTTTTTGAGAGCAGTGGTGAGGAAATAAATCACACAAAGAACTCGCAAATCGGGGCCACTTCCACTGTTCCATCACTGTTCTCTGTTGATGCAGTAACAGTTTTTTTTTTAAGCGTTGCCCCTCACTACTCCTATTATTACTCATTTTATTCTTATTATCAGGAAATGTTGTAGAACTAGATTTCCTTGAGTCGAGATGCAGATTTCCTTGAGCCAAAATAGTTCCAGGTAGCTCCCACTCCTAATTCTTGGCACGAAGATTCCTTTGTTCCTGTTTGAATTGAAGGGTATATGTGTTACCGGCCAAACCCGATTTTAGGATGAACTAGTTTCGCCTAGACCAAACCAGTTCGATAGGCGACGTAGTATGCAAGAGCGAGCGAAGGACACCTCGAGGTTAGATTTGGTTAGGTTACTTTAAACCCTTTACACAGAAATAGGAGCCCCGCATAGCAGGCTCCGTCGACATAGGATGCAAAAGCGGGGGCGAACTGGTTTGGCCTAGGCGAAACTAGTTAATCCTAAAATTTGGTTTGGCCGGTAACATAATGTACCTAGTGGGAAAGGGTTCCCTATACGAGTTTGAAATACTACTCTGCGAAAATTGTTACATCGATGATTATACATCTATGCCTTGATAATGCGAAGTTATGTTTTTACTACACCTTTTTTCTTCGCTATTTCTTAATATCGATAACCTTACATCGAACCCTTACAGGGAATGACGCATTGTAATTATACACTTATATAGTCTCCAAGGTCTGTCGGGTGACCTGGGTGTTGCAAGCATACATAAGACATGGCGTTAGGAATCAGAATTTATTTGTTAAAATGTAGGTTTACTTAGTCTGGTGTTATTTTATGAGTTCTGTACATTATTATTCATAAAATTTAATGACTTTTCATAAAGGGACCGTGTTTGCCAACCTACTAAGTAATAAAAAACCGGTCAAGTGCGAGTCGAACTGGCGTAACGACGGTTCCGTACATATTTTTAGGTATGTAAATAGTTTATCACGGTTTTTTTTTCGGTTTTCGGATTTTTTCCATTTCTTGTACAGACGCCAGCACATCAAGCGACTACAATCTGTCAAATTTATTTAATAGATTTTCAACTTTATCGCTTAACTATAAGGTTCAAAGTTGATTGGGAAAATTTGACAGTTTAGGGTAGCTTGATGTGCTGGCGTCTGTGCTATATGAAAATGCTTCTTACTAAAGGACATTGTCTGGAATCGCCCGGTGCACAAAAAATATCGGACCTATACGATAATTAATTGTCTATTTTATTTTTTTGTTTGTTACTGCTCCATTATGTTTTCTGATAGTTTTGGAAAAGGATTAGGTAAATTACTTAGCAACAACCTGTGTCATTCTTCTCAAAACTTTTGCATGCCTCAGACTTCCTACAAACAAATAATGTCTTCAATAACTAGGAATGAATATGATCCTAATGCCATTATTACTGTACTTATAGGTAATAGTTTAAATGTTAAAAAAGATGATATCACTGATAGTGTCACCAACCTACTGAAGTTAAATTGCAAGAAAATAATTTTGTGTGCTTTTCCATATTTTAAGCACTTGTCAAACAGACAAAACAACTACATTCACATGTTAAATAATTACATGCATTTCATAGTTAGTCACTATAGTGACAAGTTTATATTTTTTGATACCAACATTTTTGTTGATAAGTTAAGGTCGACTAGGGATACTGTGTATCTGCCCATTAGTTTTAGACGTCAAATAGCTAGGCTATTAGCACTTATTATTAACCCAGACATAATTAGTATGTCGAAGTCATCCATAATTAGCACCACAATTAGTAATAGTACTAATGTTAAGGTGGTTAGCTCAGATAATTTAAACTAGTTTGTAAGACAACAGAAGGTACCACTAACACTATAGTTACACTTAATAACAAAAAGGTATTTTCTAGCACTAAAATAGTGAACTCTAGAAAAGGGGTTAAGAGGAAATCCTTGAAATTATTTCATCAAAATATTCAAGGTTTTTCTTCCAAACAATTGGAAATTGAGTTGTTTTTAGAAAAAACAATGTTTGACATTATTTGTATAACTGAGCATTGGTTAAAAGATTCTGAAATGTTAATTAACTATGACAATTATAGTGTGGCCAGTTGTTTTAATCGAAATTCAATGCTGCGTGGTGGTTCACTAATCCTAATTAAAAGTTGTATTAAATTCAAACCTCGTAAAGACATAGTTGAACTATCGGTTGAACATAGCATTGAACTGTCTTGTGTTGAGCTAGATAAGCATGTTATAGTGTGCGTTTACAGACCCCCAAATTATCAAAACTATTCTATATTTGAGTCAGTAATGGAAGATGTTTTGGCAAAACTTGCAACAAGTAATAGGTCAATAATTATCTGTGGTGACTTTAATATTAATATTTTAGAAAATAATTTAAATACCAGTAGATTATTAAATTTGTTTAAATCGTTTAATTTGTCAAATGTGTTTGTAGAACCAACCCGAACAACTACGACTACTGCTACTTGTATTGATAATGTTTTTTGTTGCTGCGACTATTTAGATAAAGCCGTTGTTAATTATCTCCCTTCTGATCACAGTGGTCAAACTGTAACTTTTG
This sequence comes from Luperina nickerlii, assembly GCA_963855955.1. Lineage (NCBI taxonomy): Eukaryota > Metazoa > Arthropoda > Insecta > Lepidoptera > Noctuidae > Luperina > Luperina nickerlii. The sequence continues at coordinate 18,612,207 of OY979678.1, forward strand.
AGTCCAACATGCCAATACAAAAAGTGCAGATTCAATCCAGACCAATAACATCAAGTAATTTAAATAAATTTAATAGCAATTTAATTTGTAAATTAAGTAATCAGAACCTTACAGTGAAAAATGTTAATATTTTGTATAATGAATTCTTTTCGGTAGTCCAAGCCGAGTTCAATAATTCTTTCAAGATGAACACTAAAAGTATCAGCCCTAAGTTTTTATTTTGTGACTGGGCAACTAAAGGACTCAGAAAAAGTAGGGAAAGACTTTTCGAGCTGTATGGCCTTAAGCCTTATATTAACACGGAAACTTTTAATAAGCATGTTGCTACTTACTCTAGAACTTTTAAGAACGCTTGTAAGGCAGCTAAAGCCTTATACATTAGCAACAAGGTAAAATCAGCAGACAATAAAATAAAGACGGTTTGGAAAATTATAAATAATGAAACGAACAGGAATAAGAAGCATAATTCTGAGTACACACTGCAGACGTCAAGCGGTCTCATTTGCGATAGCAAAGAAGTGGCTCAAGAGTTTGTAAATTTCTTTACTAGTATCCCACTCAAAACAACTGAAACCTTAAATTCCTCGCCCTCGCTCGCTTTTGATTTAGTAAGGGCGAACGTTTCAGCCTGCCCGATTGAATTTAACTTTAGGCAGATTAACCCCTTAACAGTAATTAAAGCTTTTAAGCAAATTAAGATCAAATTGACCGAAGATCTTTGGGGAATGTCCATTAAGGTCTGTACCTCCATAATTGAGACTATTGCGCCCTACTTAGCCTTAGTATTTAATTCGTGTGTGGATCAAGGAGTCTTCCCCGACTTAATGAAATACAGTAAGGTAATACCACTTTACAAATCCGGGGACAGTAAAGACACCAATAATTATAGACCCGTATCCGTTTTGCCGGTTTTCAGCAAAGTGTTTGAAAAGATAAAGCTTAATCAGATGCTTAATCATTTTAACATGAATAAGATCCTACACGATCAACAGTATGGTTTCACCAAAGGACGTTGTACGACCGACGCCGGTGTAACTTTATTAAAACACATTTTTAACGCATGGGAAGAGGCCCAAGACGCCATAGGAATCTTTTGTGACCTCTCCAAGGCATTTGATTGCGTCGATCACGAAACTTTGCTTTTGAAACTTGAGCATTACGGACTTGGAAAACTTGCGCTCAGTTTAGTTAGTTCTTATTTAAATGATAGACAACAACAAGTTCAAATAAATGGTGTCAATTCACCTGGTTTAATAGTAAAAATTGGTGTGCCACAAGGCTCGATATTGGGTCCTTTCCTCTTTTTGGTGTATATTAATGATCTACTCCATTTATTAAAAAATCAACCACAAATGGTGTTATTTGCTGATGACACTTCCTTAATTTTTAAGGTAAATAGACATGCTACAAATTTTGACGACGTAAATAACGCCCTACTGCAGGTCCAAAATTGGTTCACTGCTAATAATTTAGTATTAAATGGAAAAAAAACTAAGTGCATAAGATTTTCTTTACCAAATGTCAAGGGTAGTGATTGTGAGATAATATTGAATCAAGAGAAACTAGAATTCGTCGATAAAACTGTTTTCTTAGGGATCACGCTCGACTCAAGGCTACAATGGGGTCCTCATTTAACATCTCTTGCAGGACGGCTTAGTTCAGCAGCTTATGCTGTCAGAAAAATCCGTCAATTTACTGATGTAGATACCGCGAGACTAGTCTATTTTAGTTATTTTCATAGTATCATGTCTTACGGTATTTTACTTTGGGGACGGGCTGCAGACATCGATTCTATTTTTATTCTGCAGAAAAGAGCTATCAGAGGCATATATAATCTCCGCAGGCGCGATTCTCTAAGGGAACGGTTTAAGGAAATTAACATCATGACGGTGCCTTGTCAATACATCTATAAAAACATCATGTATGTAAGGAAAAATTTACATCTTTTTAGTAAAAGAGGTGAAAGACATAATTATAGTACTAGAAATAGGGACCTATTAGTTCAACCAGGTTTCAGACTGGCTAAAGTAGATTAATCTTTTATGGGGTACTGTTTAAAATGTTATAATAAAATACCTCCCCACATTCTTCAACTGAATGAGACAAAATTCAAGTCTTGTATAAAACGCACACTATGCAGTCAGGCATATTATAAGTTAGGGGATTACATTGCTGATAAAATGCCTGGCTCAATGCTGGTCCTGCTCCACAACCACAGCTAGTTGATTAACACATGAAAATACTGTTGGAGCTGCTGAAGATTGTAAGACTATCTTTGCATTGTATAAAATCAATTTCCTTTGTTTTGTATAATTGCATAGCACAGATGTGAGTTCTATGTACCCTATAGCTACCATTTACCGGGTAATAATAATTATGTCTTTCATTGACTCGAATGTGCCCTGGCAGCTGATAGTATGTCATGCTCACTCAAATGTCTCGCTGACGGTGGCGTGTGTGTTGGATCATTTAGCTCCCTTCAAAATGGTTGAGCTGAATGGTGCTGATTTATGCGTCATGTTCGTGAACGGGCGCCGTCAGTTGGGGCTGGTCATCACTTAGCTGCCTCGGCTTATTTTTAATTATTTTAATTTTGGATTGTTGTTTGTTCAGTACTATTTGTTGTACTCTGGACGCTTTTAACGCGTACGTCTTTCTTAATTTTTTACATCGTTCTCACATTATATAATTTTAATATCAAAAGTAATGATGTACCTAATATTTTTGTAAAATAAAATTTAAAAAGAGTGTCCATGGAGTTTCTTGCCCGTTCTTCTCCATAGGTACCTACGCTTTGGAATGGGCATCTAGCTTCATATTTTTCGGACTGACCGACTTCTTGACAATTCAAAAGTGCCTGTAAATGGTTTAATTGAAATAAATGCTTTGAGTTTGAGTTTGAGTTTATTATATTAGTTGCAAATACTTTTGTAACACGGACTAGCTGCATGCCAAAAAGAACATTTTAAAGTATTTTACGTGACTAATAACATTAATCGCCGCCATCTTCGCCAAATGTCATGTCGTATCGAAAAAGATTAGGGATGCCCAATAGATTGCAATCGATCAATCGAATTTTTAATGAATAGTTGCATGTTTTTGAATCTGAATCACATTTTGAATTTATTTCGAATATATCAATAAGAAAATTCAATCACCATTGTATATTCCATATATTATTATTCCCTAAAAGTATAATTTAAAAACCTACTAACTATAGGTATGTACTTTATGAATGAGGACATACTCGATTTTAAATAGGTAGTAGAATAATGCTGAAGTGAACAAAACCTACATATTTTATCATGATCATTATTCAGGGTTTTCTAATGATCGTTTAGAATCGTGAATTGTGTGTGGTTTACTTCTAACTAAACGACTATTTACGACAATTAATTTAAATAACCCTCCTTTTGGGGTTCGCCGCAGTCGGTTAAAAATACTTATTAAAATACTTATTAATACTGAATACATTATAAATATTTTCTTCAAAAAAACAATATTGCAGACTAGATACAGATGTTTTTATGTATTAATATTATTACAAGTATAGAAGAGTATTATTATAAGTAAAGTAGGACATTGTCTTAGTTGAAATGGTATTAATATTATTATATGACAAAAGTTGATGTTATTCAGTTCGTAACACATGGCCATAGTAAATCTTAGGAAATATCGATAAATCGTATCGAGTTTGCCACCCCTATTTTTGACGTGACTAAATGGCGGTTGTTTGTCAGTCACAGAGCATGTAACCTTTGTCAGTCTCTCACCTAACCTATGCTCTCACTGCGTCGCTTGCTCTTTGTAATTGTATGGGTGTGTTTTGGTGACATTCGGGACTATATTGAATATTACGACTTGGCTATTTTAACGGACTCTGATTGCTTTAAAAAACGACTTAACTACCGCTCAAACGATAACCTCGCACTCATAAACGGAATTTGTGTGTATTTAAATGTTGCAATTACATACACTTAGGTTTTAGAAAAAAAACTGCATTTTTTGAAATACATATTATGCAGCTAGTCGGCTATAAGAATTAGATCTTATTGGAATTTACTAATGATCAACAATACAACACATAATTTTCCGATGCTCTTGGTTCCAGGGCGAACAATGTATGGGCACAGAGCCATGTCCTTTCATGATTCTAGGTCAACAGGAAGTAGGTACCCTATAAGTTTTGATTCCCTTGCGAGTGTAAAATATGCGGCATAAACGGAAAATAAATGACCGTATCATTTGATTGCGATGCCATAAAAGTTTGATATTTTCACTGCTTCAAGCAATTGCAGCCTTGATTATATTTGATACTAGCTTCTGCCCTCGACTTTGTCCGAGTGAAATTTCTTGTTACTCCGACCCACTCCGTCGCATCGCATCGCCTGCCCGCGCTATTACTTCGTTTTTGCTTAGCGTTCTTTCTAACTTTTTTTCTTTTTGCTCGGCTCCTAAAAGTCATAGCGTGATGTTAAATAGTCTATAGCCTTTCTCAAGAATTGGGCTATCAAATGCAAACATAATTTTTCAAATTCGACTGGTAGTTCCAGAGATTAAACTCTTCAGCTTTATAATATTAAGTATAGAAGTATAGATATAGATAGTAATAGTAATATAGTAAAGTCATATAGTAATAGTATTAATATAGTAATAGTAATATAGTATAGATTAATTTCAACTTGATAACTCCATGCGTTCTTGAGAAAAAGGGTCTTGACAGACGGACACCCATACGGACAACGAAGTGATCTTTAAGGGTTTCGTTTTTCCTTTTGAGATATGAAACCCAAAAAAATAGAAAATATTGTCCAGTTAAAATAGTAAGCAAGCACTAGAAAGTGGTGAAGGGCGGGCGTTTTGGGGGACTGTCTTATGTAATTTTGACGTTCAAAAAGTACTGATTCTCAGCCTAACTTGAATAAATGACTTTTGAATTCGATTTTTGATTTTGAAGCAGGTTCAAGTTGAGACGACGTGACTTGCTTAAAATACTACTTACAGCTAGATTAAAATATATTATTTGTCAGTGAGCCCCAAACTAGACAGTTAGTCTGTATCTTGGGTACTGCTGGTCGATTCTGTAAAAATCTCACCGCGAAAACTTAGGTGATGTGAGTTTGTTTTTGCTAGGAATTGACACTATTGACAGCTCACTCCACTCTCATTTCACCCAAGTTTTCACGGTGAGATGGTTACAGAATCGCATTGCTGTTTTCCTTTATGGTATAGTATATGTACTCGTATAACTATAGGTAATATACAATCTACTCGCCTTTTTAACCGATTTCAAAAAAGGAGGATCTGTAATCGACTAGTTTGTATGTATGCATGTATGTATGTCCGCGATTCTTTCACCAACGTTATCTAAACACTTTCATGAAGTAGTATACATATAATATATTAGGTAATTATTATAAAACCGAAGCTAGTGTTGATCCCTAAAAATGATTAAGCTAAATATAGGCTATTCCAGCCATTTTAATATTATAATCTCTATCTTCTTAATAGTTTTACATGTATAAACAACACATAGCCACGAATAGTTTGCGTTCAAAATGTTATTACAAAAACCCTTAATTCAAATGTTATAACCACAAACGGCATGACAAAATGACATTTGGTTTTGTGAAATAACATAAATAACGTTAATAAATAATATAAACGTGCTCCTGTTAGTTGTATGAAAATAAAATAAAATAACAAATGTTTAATCTATGGCGGCAGGTGCTTTTTTACATTGGTTTAGGGAATATGTAAAAAATAAACTGGAATATACGTTACGTCGCGTAATGTATGAAAATGGGTCTTTGACAAATTAATGATCATGTTTTTTTATTTGAAGTGAAAACTTTTTTAGCGGCGTTATACACTTTTTTGTAATGGGTAAAAATTGTTAAACACGCGTCAGGACACGTGATCGAAAATTCGTAAGTCGGATGGCCGCAGCCGGTACCGTGCGTGTTTCGTTTATACGATTCACAAAACACACACGTAATTGTTCAAGTTTTCACTTCTGTCGGCACTCCCGGAGTGCCACTGTTTTTTTTGTATGGGCAGTGGTCGCCAATTGGGAACGGTCGTGATTTACGAGTTCCTCATCTGTAATAGCCCTAGCCATCCCTTACTGTAACAACACTCATGTTACCTAGGCTAAGTCTTTTAGAAAATAAATGGTTACTTACGTACATAATTGCAGGTCGTAACCCAGACAGACGCTTTACTTTTTGTACATTATTTCGTCACTGCTCTCAAGATGGTGAAGGAAAACTGGCATGTCCTAGAATCAGAAATTTGAAGTCATGTGACCTCTACAAACCCGCACTAGGCACGCGTGGTAGATTACAGCCCATTCCCTCTCACCGAGAGGTGGCCTGCGTTTTTTCTTTTGTAATTACAAGTAGTAGAAATGTAGGTATAGAAGACATTGTTATTCATAATAATCATAATCATTTTTTATTTGTGTAACATAGGTAGTGAATACAGTTCTTAAATTAAAGTTCATAGGTCGCTATGTTATGCCAAGAGGCGTACAAATATGGTTGCATGCTAAATAAAAACAATAAACAATATGGAATAATTTCTACAGTCAATGCATAAATAAATAATCATAAATTACAATTAGTCACAATATTCAATTAAAATTAGTTTCACCAGTCAAATAAATAAATAAGTCTACATTAATTTATCATTTAGAAATTCATCAGTCGTATAATAACATTTTTCAATTAATAACAGTTTTTTTTTTTTTTTAATTGTGTAACATTCAACATTTTTATGACATCTGGTAATTTATTGTAAATGCGCGGTGCCATACCTAAAACGCTCTTTCTCACTAAGGCAGTCTTACAGCGCTGATTGCTTAAAGAGTTTGCGTATTGGCTACGAATCGCAACATCTCGTAACGTTGACACCTTTTCAAATAACCTCATGTTTGTTTTGACTGTGCACGCCATCGTGTGCACCAAGTATAATAGTAGTAAACTAAAAGAACCGTGCCGTGCCGCATCTAACAACGCTCGCGGCACACCACTAATGCCCGGTTTCTGAAGTCCCCAGATAAACTCTCATTAACTATGGATTCAATAAAGTTGTGCATAAGATAAACGTCGGTTAACTGTCACTGCGTTTCTGGACACGAAACAAACCATTCAATAACTATGAAACCGATAACTAGGGGTCTGTATACGGGTTCGCGTAAAAAAATGTTATTTATGAGCAGTTTACGGCAGATGTTTGAACGACATCATTGTCATTTTTTTTTTAAAGAAACCTTAACTTAGTAGTTCATTGTTTTTGTGTAGTATTATTTTTGCTTTGCCGTTTCATTTTAAGTTAAAAGTCTGTTTGTCTTTCCAATGGTTAGTGTTTTATTCATTATTTTGCAAAATAGCATGGAATCAAAATTTTACTGAAAGAATAATGATGCTTCCTATCGAAGTGGCTAATGAATTTGACTATATGATCGACAATGATGCTAACACTCATTGTATTCTTTACTGTATAATTATAATATGTATATAAATATTTTAATATTTTATCTTTCACACGTCATTTAATTTCATACCTTCGTACATAAAATTCGTACCTCAGAAACCGGGCATAACACACGTTTTTGATGTAGTTTTCTATGAAAGGCAACGTCAAATATAGTTATGGAACCGATAAACGGCGAACATTGGTCAGTTAAGTTAACTTGAGTTTAAACGGAGTTTATCTTACATTGCGGTGTTCGGAAACGCACTTCCACAAGTTGTCGAACCAATAGCGCTAATGGATAGATAAACCACTGACAAAAGTACCTCAGAAACCGGGCATAAGACGTCGGCAGGGGGTGCGGAGGGCGCGGGACGGAGCACCGCGCTGTCATCACTTCACTGCACATCGAGTCGCGCCAGCGATCACTACAAGAAACATAATAAACTCTCACGCGCATAAATGTACGCGTATAATATCAAGAATTCAAGATCAGTCATTGTAAATACAAGTACTTAATAAAACCTCATATTTTATAGATGAAGAGGAGTTCATTTCAATCCCCTTCATTGACGAAAACACTAATTTCAAAAATATATAATGAAGGTAAGGTAAGTATTTTCAGCGATTTAAAGAATGGTACACAGCTAACATCAGTTTTCAGACCACACATTGATTCGTTCCTTACAAACATTTATTACTTGCTAACTGCGCCCCGCGGTTTCACCCACGTATGTTTCGATCCCGTGGGAATATCGGGATAAAAAGTAGCCTATATGTTAATCCAGGGTGTCAGCTACCTCCATACCAAATTTTATCAAAATTGGTCTAACCGTTTGAGCGTGAAGAAGTAACAAACATATAGCGTGAAGAAGTAACATACAACTCTATGTAATTACCCATATTAGCAAATAAATGATTTTGAATTTGAATGACGAACGCAGTGAGAAATGCCTTGCTTCGCATAGTGTTGCCATACTTATGTAGGTATGTGTCATTCTAGAATATGGGTGTTAGTCATGATAATGTGACATGCTAACATTTAGTTTTATACTTAGTCTTAATTAGGTACTGTATACAAAGAAAGTGTCTATTGTAAAAAGATGTCACTCTGATTTAAAACTCGAAGCGAGTTTGTGAGCCTTTACGCAACTGCAGACATTTAGTTAGAAATGTAATCAGACAGCAATAAAATCTTCACTCCAATGAATCTGGGTAAGTACTAGATCGCTTATAAATAATTTTATTATATTAAGGGCTGATTTTTCAATCGACGGATAATTTTTATTCGTGGTATAAAATTGACGTTTGACAGTGTTCGTATGGAAGGACTGACGAAAATTCAAAATGATTCCTCCGATAAAATTATCTGGCGTTGGAAAAATCAACCCTTACCATACAAAAACTGTCAAGCGTCAATATTATTCCACGAATAAAAAATATCGGTCGATTGAAAAATCTGCCCTTTTAAACTATGAATAAATGGATGAATGAAAGGCAACTAAGAAAAGGTATTTATAAGACGGATGCGAATGAAAACACTAGGAGGAGGACGCCCTACGGACGTATTAAACCATATTGGTACTTCAGAATGGTCAGGAGCTTAGTACTCGCAACCGGCGTGCATGTATTACCAGATGTAAGAATGTAAACGAACCAAAAGTAGTATGTACAGTCGAAGTAAGTGGCGCTCTGTAGTTTCTGCCCACCCCTATGTAAAGCAAAAAGCTATGATAAAGGAGACTTGGTACTAAAATAATTGAAAATTTTAACAGAATTCTGGGCTATATAGGCTAAAAGAGGGTAATTATTTCGATGTCTTTGGGCATTTAATTTTATTTTACAGCCGCCCGTTCTTTTTTAAACAAGTTTTGAAAAATAAAATGCATGCATCACTACTAACATTATTTATATTTTAGGGTTGGCAGCCATTGGCAAATGACATGACAATGACAAAACAATTGACTCCGCCTCGCGGACTTGTCGTACCAGTGGAAGGTGTTTTTTTATTTCAACGTCATTCTGACATTTACAGATTTGACATTTTTTCGACACGTTTAGATATTACATTGTCATGATAATCAATATTTATGTCTCAATTTCATGGAGCAGCAGCTAAAATTATAATAAAATCTCAAAGTAATTAATACATACAGAAACTTTAGCCACATTTAAAATAATAATATTGCATAGAAATGAATGAATAAAGGCTATGTGCGTTTTGTTTGTACTGAAATATTTTTCACTTTTTTACAAAAACAGGTCCTCCTCAACTAGTTTAAAAAAATATGATTGATGTGTAAAAGTGTTTGTGCAAACCTACTTACAAAAATAAAATCATTTCATTTCAGGCGCCTGACAAAAACATATTTAACTATAATCGAGTAGCTTAATAAAAAATAAGCTTTCTAATAAGGTACATCACATTAGCGTTTAAAAATCTTCGGAATATTATAGGTACCACTTTTGACCTCTCCTTTGATTAATATTTTAATATTAATTGCTCACCTTACCCACTGTCTTACTCAACCAGAAAATGTTTACCTACTATGGTATTTCTTTACTCCTAAGTGCTCAAGTAACTAAGTACTAGCCAGGACATTACTCTGCAGGAGTTAAAAGTTGTGTCGTTCCACCAACCAATGACTCTGAAGGCACTAATGCATAGCAGTAAAAAACTTATCAGACAGAGAATGCTGGCTGACAGAGTTGCAGAATTTATTTCGATAATATGTTTTCAATGCGAACGCTGATTGGTGCCAAGAGACCGCTTAGCTTGTAGAAGTGTTGGCAAGTAAGATGTAGGGGAATTGGCTTTTAGGAAAAAAGAAAGAAACCAGATTTTGAGTCAGAAGTTTTAGCTGAACTAGATCTATATATAACTAGCTGCGCCTCGCGGTTTCTCGCGCATAAGTTTCGATCCCGTGGGAATTATGGGATAAGAGGTAGCCTATATGTTAATACAGTGTGTCAGCTACCTCCATACGAAATTTTATCAAAATCGGTCCAGCCGTTTGAGCGTGAAGAAGTAACAAACATGTAAACTCACACATACTCACAAACTTACGCCTTTATAATATTAGTGTGATATAAATCTCTCCAGTGCTAAAGCGTGTATCAGACCTACGATTTATTCTGAATAAAATATTATCCGAATCGAACTTTATATTATTTTTGGAACTACGAGGGCGTATCATGAGTTGTACTTGCAACATTATTTTAAGTTCTCTTTTGAAAATAGTAAATACAATACAATACCATAAAAACACACACACACACTCACACACTCATAAATTTTCGCCTTTATAATATTAGTGTGATAGCTTCCGCCCGCGGCTTCGCCTGCGAGATAAGAAAGAAGAACACAAAAAAAAAATAAGAAAGGGTTGGGGGAAACATGCGTCACATCCACACAAATTGGCTAGCGCTCAGCATTATGCTGAACATATATGTATATATATACTTATACATATTATGTTTAGGTATGTCGATAAAAAAATAAACTAAAAATTTATTGAAATAATAAGTTTACAAAAAGTGTACATATGGTTCAGTAATATAATTATATTAATCTGGGCCTATAATAGGATTATAATAATCTGGAGATAGATAAAAACTATCCTATGTCCTTCCCCAGGATGCAATCTATCTCTCTGCCAAATTTTATCGAAATCCCTTCAGCGGTTTAGGCGTGAAAAGGTAACATACAGACAGACAGACAGACGGAGTTACTTTCGAATTTATAATATTAGTATGGATTCAAAGTTCTGACTGAATGATATATCAACGCACAGCCTAAACAAAGCAATTTGGAGGGTGTGTTCTTTGTAATCGCAAGCAAAAGGGGATAATTAATGTTTATTGAGGTCAATGTTAAAATTAATAAAATATTTCACATGATCAGACATCACTATTATTCAGCTCAAATGTAGGTACTCCAATTTATTAAATAGTTGATTGTTTTTTTTATTTTATTATGATAGCTATTTGAAGCACTCCTATGAGAGATATGCATTAAAAAAAAAATTCACGAGTAACGATAGGTACTTAATTTTGTACGACACACTTCCGAAAATCAGCTGTCAATCAATATTGTTGAATGAGTAACATAGTAAGAGACAAGTATGAGCAAAGTGTTCATATACATGAGTGAGCCGTTGCCAACGGCAAAAGCAACTGCAGTCGTTGACTCTGCCGTGGATGCGTCTACGGGTGCCGCCGACGAGTGTCGACGCTTCTGCCGTTACAATGTGCCGCTCGCATATATAAACACTAACCCGCTTCAACACAAGAGAAGCACAACTACAATAAATGTTCTCATTATTGTCAACATAACAGCTAAACCATCATCGTTCACTTGAATACACAAAACATAAGTCGTTTATTTATACAATACATATTTAATTTTATACGGAACGAAAATCCAACTGAATCACCTGTTTACCAAGCCACATTGTGAAATTTAAATGAGGGGATCGGATTAACATGATCCGCTACTGTCATTATTTATGTACAAGGCAAGCAGCTGATGTCAGAGATCTCAAGACTGATGTGGAAACGAAACTTGATTTAATACAAGGGTTTTCATTGGTATGCATTGATGTTCGGTTTGGGCAAACACAGAGTACACTGAGTACAGAGACACATCGGCGGCCGCTGCTAGAGTTGGAATCGTCTGCAGTTTCCATACGAAATCCAGGCGTGACACCGTTTACTCTCACTACAATCCCAAAAAACTGAAGGTTTTGCATGGCGGCCGCGACAGAAGTTGTGCGCATTTTAGGCACCACGAATTTTATTAATACTGCCGTCCCTAGACGCTGCCGGCGCGGTGATTCCGTGTTCTGATGGGCCAGCTGATGTGGCATAGCAGAACTAAGGCTTATCGAAAATGAATCCTACTAATAATATCCAGTTTTATAGTATATAATTCTTCTGTACGTGTGTATGTAACTGAACTCCTCCTAAACGACTAAAAAAGCCTTTTGCAATCGAATGAAACATGTTGACAGCATAATAAATAATATGTAAATAAACATAATTACAAAAAGAAAAACAAAAATTAACAACAGCAGTCAAGCTTATCCGCTAGACTAATGATGCGATGAAATCTGTTCACGTAAAACATAAAATGGTCCAAGGAAACCAGTATACTAGGAGAACCCTTTTTCAGAGCCCCCGAAATTCTATGTGAGGACATGTAGAAAAGTTTTTACTACCCCCAAAGGACGAAACTTTAGCACTGTTTTAATTAGTTCGGAGTCATACTGACATAAAATGTAGGTGAGCATTCATCACGCTTGCCTGTTCTATATACTATCTTCATATTGGAGTAGTTTTGTATTCGAGTTGGAAGTCACAACATTTTTGTAAGTTGAGACGTATATTTTTGTTATATAACATCTCGCCGCGAAGAATTGCCAAACTTAAGTGGCAGTGGGCAGGGCTCATTGCTCGCAAAACAGATGGCCGATGGGGCCGAAAGGTTCTGGAGTGGCAACCGCGTACCGGAAGACGTAGCGTTGGAAGGCCTCCCCCAAGGTAGACCGACGACCTTGTGAAGGCCGCAGGAACCCATAGGATGCAAGAAGCAAAGAACAGGTCGAAGAGGTGCTTGGAGGCCTATGCCCAGCAGTGGACGTCTTTCGGCTGAAATGGTGATAATGATAAATGATGAACATCACGCCCTTTTTCCACGAAGGGTTAAGCAGAGATGTTTCTATAGCACACCCACATTATTCGCCAGTTATGTTCAAGTCCAATGAAAAGGGGGCGAGCCTAATGCCATCAACCAGGCATGACCCAAAACTCCGGCCTGTTACTGAGAATTTCCTGATGGGAAACCCCAAAAACACTTTTTCCGACCTGGGAATACTCAGCGGTAGCGTTTCTAGTACAGATATAGATAGACCTAGATAACGCAAGTATCACGATCTGTATGAAAACCGCGCGTGCCATTTTTTGACTATCTACTATGACGTCACAAGCACTATTTAGTGATGGGAAAATCAAATCGATTCAAAGACGCCGCCGCGTGCGGCACCCGTCTCGCCCCACCCCTGGGGCCTAGCGCCAGCGCTCACACTCGCCCAGCCAGCAGTACTCAGGACTGCCGGTCGATTCTGTTAGGTTCTCACCGTGACAAGTTAGGTGAAGTGAGCTGTCAATCCATCTGTTGACACTAATGAAGTTGTCACGGTGAGATTTTTACAGAATAGCACTACTGAGCGCGAAAGTGGCGGCTTACGATTTTTGTACGTAAGCTGATGCGATTTTTGGCACGCGAAATTCAAAATCAAAATATTTTATTACACATAAACCTACGGACGTGCACGTGACGTACACGGTTCCAATTGCTCTTAATAAAAATAATTGGCTTTTAAAAAGTTTTCAAATTACAGTAGGTATTCCCATACCTACTGTAATTAGTAGCGTAAACAGTAGCGTAGCGTAGGCCTGTCAACAAGTACCAGGTACTTGATAAAAAAATTAAAAATGGTCTACAGATCTAAAGCCTACAAAGTCCTCACATTAACAAAATAAGAATCTATCAAAAGGATAAGTAAAAAAATACACTGCACGCTAATATTATACAGGCAAAAGTTTGTGAGTGTGTGATGTTTGTTACTTCTTCACGCTCAAACGGCTGGACCAATTTTAATGAAATTTTGTATGGAGTTAGCTGACACTCTGGATTAACATATAGGCTACTTTTTATCCCGATATTTTTACGGGATCAACACTTATGCGGGTAAAACCGCGGGGCGTGTTAAAATATAAAAATCTACTAAAACCAAGTGATATGATTGCTATTACAATCACTAATAAACAATAGTAGTTGCTCTTGCATTATCTATAATAGGTGTATCTATATCTCTGGTTTCTAGCCACTAGACTAACGAGGCTGATAAACGATTTTTGGAAGTTGAGAGGTATACAGTGTGGCAGGGACGTCGACGCACACACTGGAACCACGAATTCAGCACATGTTAAACATGGTAAAAGGTTGTGTGTCGATGTTCCTACCACCGTGAATTTTGGTTTGTTAGCATAAACGCTTAGTTAGAAGATCTGTCTGTATCTTTTAAGCGTTTCTGCTTGCCTTTGTTTACGAGCATGCCTGTGCGTGCTAGTATGCTCAGGTAGGTGCTTAGTGACCCAAAGACAGATTGCTTTTGAGTTAATTATTGTGAGATCTGCAAATTTTGGTATTCCGGTACAGTCAACCGAACATCAGAGCTAACAATTTGACATTGACAGTGCCTTTATGTCGTAGCAGCAGTGGTTTTTGTAGTGCAAGTGCTACCACTGATCTGCGGTTGACTGTACCTACAAGTTGTATATTTTCTATTCGATGTATTTTTATTTAATAACTAGCCTCTGCCCGCGACTTCGTCCGCGTGAAATTTCTTGCTTCCCCAACCTATCGCATCGCATCACCCGCCCGCGCTATCACATCGTTTTCTCTTAGCATTCTTCCTGACCTTTTTCTTTTTGCTCAGCTCCAAAGAGTCCTGGCGTGATTAAGCTTTCCACATGGATTGGACAATCTAATGCAAAAATAATTGATAATTCCAGAGATTAGCGTGTTCAAACAAACAAACAACATTTTGTTTTTCTGTTCTATTAACTGCTAAAGGTAACTTTATTTAATAATAGCTGTGCCCCGCCGTTTCACCCGCGGTAATTTCAGGAAAAAACCTACTAAAAACTTGTTGACAAAAAAAAAACAACCGACTTCCAAAAAAATACAAAGTGAAAAATAACTTTAATTTCGGAAGTCGGTGTCGTTGGTTCTGTATTTTCATTTTTTGACACCGACTTTCGAAATTAAAGTTATTTTTCACTTTGTAGTATTTTTTTTGGAAGTCGGTTGTTTTTTTATTTTTAAGTTTTTATTTTTCACTTTTTAGTTGTACCTGCCTACCCCAAACAAATTCATATAACACTACTTGGTATATGAATATCAGTGACAGGAAGCTATTGAACACATCTGCCTACCCCTTTCAAAGGTACAGGCGTAATGTTATGTTGTGTGATTGCGTAAACAATGCATACATAATATGCTATAGCAGCAATCGCGGTTGATTTGCTGGCATTTATTGAAGAGTTCCGTTGTCTGTCTCCGAAACTCATCATCAGATCTTTATGACATTTAAATTGGTCCTATTTAAATTTCATAAAGATCTGATGATGAGTTTCGTAGTAAAAATATTTCCGGAATAAAAATATTTCGAACAAAAAAAATTTTTGCAAATCCGTCTGTCTATACATATTATATGAGGGAGTTATGCCCGAATATACATAAAAAATAAAAAATAGAAACATCCGAATTGAGAACCTCCTCCTTTTTTGAAGTCGGTTAAAAATATATTCCATTAGGTACTTTAAGATATTACTTAAGATTATTACTTATGCGACTATATTACTAACTAAACTAAACTATGCGACTATATTACTTGTAAACTATGCAACTCCTAAGATATTCATTGAAATCAAATTAATGATGTCAAGGGCAATTTTATTCAAAATTAAATACTTGTGATGAATAACGTATTTATTTTGATAACGATTAATATCATGTTTATAAAAAAACCTTCGCAAATAATGCATTAGTTTAGAAGAAATTTGATTACAGTATTATTAATTTGATTAGAGTAAACCTTAAAAGATAGATATATGCTGTCGCGGACTTTTTTTAGAACTTTTAAAGGGAAACAATTCCGTCATACATGATTTTTGCGCAACTTTAACCGTTTACGCATCGTACGCAACGAAAGCTCTCAAAAGGAATATTTTTTTCCCGTTTTTGCATCATTTTTGATTGATGCTCCGGTCCTATTGGTCGTAGCGTGATGTTATATAGCCTATAGCCTTCCCCGATAAATGGACTATCCAACACAAAAATATTTTTTCAATTCGAACCAGTAGTTCCTGAGATTAGCGCGTTCAAACAAACAAACAAACTCTTCAGCTTTATTATATTAGTATAGAAGTATAGATAATAATGCCTTTAATTACGCACAGGTCGATCGATCAGGTTAAGCTACGCTTGCCGCGGTTGTTCCGTGAATGGGTGACCATCTTTAGATACCAAGAACCCTCCGGGCCTCAGAAAGCACGTTAAGCCATTGGTCCCGGCTGTCATTCGTGGATCTTTAACAGTCGTTACGGGTCGTCAGAAGCCCGAAAGTCTGACAACCAGTCTTACCAAGGGGTATCGTATTACACAGCAACTAGGTTGTAGAGGTCAGATAGGCAGTCGCTCCATGTAAAATACTGGTACTCAGCTGCATCCGGTTAGACTGGAAGCCGATTCTATCATAGCTGGGAAAAGGCACGGCGGATGATGAATAAAGCCTTTAATACCAAAAATAGACATCAAAATTTTAAATAATAATTACAACAAAAAATCACAATATGACTCGAATTTCGGTGTGCCCCATGGCATAGGCCTCTTCTAACAATTTCCATTGTCGTCAAATCAAACGTTTATTTGATAGAAATACATTGTTTTGGTAAAGGTAAAATCTTATAAACTAAGTGTCATTCTATTCTGCCTGCAAGCAATTGTGCAAAATTTTATTGACTTTACATACATTCTTATTATATTACTATTATTATTATCTACTATTACCATGCTATTAATCACTATTCAATTTACTAATTCATATTGTTAACATTCTAATAAATACTCAAATTTTAAATTTCTATGTTCCATAAATTCCTTAGTACTATAAAAACAACACTTTAGAAGCCCTTCTGTCAATTCTGTCTTGAACACATACCCCTGTAATAATTTTAACTCGTTTGGTAAGTTAATAAAAACTAAAGACACAATATTAAACACATTTTTCTTATAATATCTTTAATTCTAATCTTATAATTCTCTTTCTTATATAATAATATCTGTCGCGGGGTATCCTCCTCCAGTTTGGACCTGCTGTCAGCTTAATTTCTTCCTCCCATCGGGTTAGCTGTCTTGCCCGATTTCTTTTCCATCCCTTGGATACCGTTCTGTCACTACCTTGATCCACTTTCCTTTAGTGTCTCCCGTCATGTGGCCTTTTTTATTTCACAAACAACAAAATATGTTTATCTAACAAACGTAGGCTGGCTACACCACAGACGACACATTACGTAAGTATAAATAGCCCTCCTTAAGAAACCGGCAGGTCAACCAACAATTCGAAGACATGTGACATCTACCAACCCGCACTGGGCCCGCGTGGTAGGTTATAGCCCACTCCCTCTGAAAGAGAGGAGGCCTGTGTCCCAGCAGTGGGAACATTATAAGCTGATTGTACAGACGCCAGCACATCAAGCTACTACAATCTGTCAAACTTCTTCAATAGATTTTCAACTTTATCGCTAAAGCATAAGGTTCAAAGTTGATTGGGAAAATTTGACAGTTTCGGGTAGCTTGATATGCTGGCGTCTGTACATAAAGTCCTCTATAACGATTCCGTTGATTAATATGTAATTAAACAAATTAAAATTCTCGGAACCAAATTAAAATATACTCTAAATTAAAATAGACTTATTGATGACATAAATAAACTCGTTATTTTGTATCAAAAAAGGACACGATCACGGCTTTCATCGGCAAACCCGTGTTCGATAATACTATAAAGAGATTATTATAAATCCGATCAAAGCAGGTACCACATCATCACATAAAGGAGAATATTTCGTAATTTCAAAATTAATTCTCAAAGTAATTTATTGTTTAAGTACGTATGAAAGGATTATTCTTTAAAGTAATATTTATTCGCTCATAATATTTTATAATCTTTATTTCAGAAAGGATTGAAAAAGGTTTCCTTTTGTACTCAATTTTGTATTTACTTTTAATTATAACTGTAACAACTTAAATCAATAAAGATTTGTACACGAAATATCTATATTTCATTTTATTTAAGAAATAGAAATAAAACTAGTATCACTCTCGATCCGTGTTGCTCGTTTAAAAAATATGCAAGTATAACAATATGAGGAAAAACCTTCGGATTTTTGCTACGTTCCAAAAACTGTAGCATGCACAGAGAACCTCCCATCGTAATGCTCGATATCAAAAATAATCGCCGTCCAAAAGATCGCATCAAAAATTCTAACAGATTTATTGAAAACATCAACCAAATATCAATTCTGAAAACTCAAAACAAGAGTTGCACAACTTTTCCCATTTACGGATAAAAACACCTAACAAACAAAAATAAATCCTTTTTCTACAAACGAGGGATTAATACAGATAGTTAATTAAACTGACTGAACCAAACCGCTAGTTTTACATGATCTGCGCTTCGCATTGAATTCATAATGAAACACACATAGCAGTTGGACATCACCATAATTGTTATGTTCGTACATTATTTTTATTACGATCTTCAGCCCTTTCTAGTGCTCTTAGATTGAATAGTGAGAAAATTACACCACAAAATTGCAGAACATGTTACATACTCGTAAATAAGGGGGAAGGTGTAGGGTCCCCAAATGTTGGTGTCAGTCCCCAAATGTCGGTGTCAGTGGGGTTTGAGTTGGTAAATGCTTGGAATATAGTTGAGACAATGTTGACGTGTGTTTGCCGCATAATTTGATGTACGGTGTGACCATTAATATTACTAAAGGGAATCGGGAATTAGGATAGATAGTTAGACTATGGCGTTATGGTGTTTAGATATATAGTACACTGAAAGAAATAAGCAGTAAAAAAAAGGAAAAACATTAATCTAAACTGCTTTAAACTGTTCCATGTGAGCTTAACGTTCAAAACAGTATTTTTTACTGATCCGAAAACAGTTAAAGCTTGAGGCAAAATGTTACCGTCATGACAGTAAACTTTAACGTTTTAAGTAGCTAAAAGGTCACAAAATTAACCGTTTTATTGACTTAGTAAATAGTATGTTCAATCATTAAAAGTTACTGTTTTGTCTTTTACTGTTTTACAAACATTTCTTCTTACTATAAACTATAAAGTCAGTAAGTCTTAATAAAATCGCTCTAATGTGCTTGTAGTAAGAAATTATTATTTTCAGTGTAATGTCAAAGGAATCAGATATTCATCTGTAAAGGTATCAAACACGTATCAAACCGGAAAGGGATCGGCACCGTATCAACTCGAGCCGTTCAGTATTCTTTGTATGAAACTCCCTACTGCAGCGCATACTAATCGGAATCGTAACGTAATCGCCTAGCCTTGGGACAAGCTCACGAACCGCGGTGCGGTGCGTTACGGCTCGTCGTCCCCGCGTTTACGGCTCGTCGTCCCCGCGCTTACGTCTCTCCGTAACCGAGCTTACGTCTCTTCGTCTATCCTTACCCTTTTCACCCCTCCGGCCTGCCTGCTGCACCATCAACCGGAGGTCGGCGAGCCGTAAGCGCGGCGTCGCCTAGTCGTAGCCGAGTCGACGTATCGGAACTTCTGATCCGCTGTGGTTACGTGCTTACGTTAGGATGACGCCTGTTTGACGGCGAGGCGAAAGGCGATACGGTGCCGATCACTTTCCGATTTGATACGGGTGCTATGACCTCAAAGATGATAAACTGTGAAGATGACTTACCTGTTGAATTAGTTGAAGACGCCTGGGTCACGGGCACCAGCCGGCTACTTTATTTTTAGCGGATTGCGCAGTTTCGGAAAAATAATAATTTGTTTTCTTAATAGAGTCCTGGGCATTAAGGTAATTGAAGTATGTGAAATAAAATTGTCAAAATATTTATTTAATTAGTAATTATTATGTTCATCAATGCTGGAAGCGGGCAGCACTGAACCGGTCAAAGTGGCGGTGATTGGACGAGGCCTATGTCCAGCAGTGGACGTCTTTCGGCTGAAATAACAACACTACACGATTACATGTAATGTACAGACGCCAGCACATAGCTACCCGAAACTGTCAAATTTTCCCAATCAACTTTGAACCTTAAAATATTGGCAATAAAGTTGAAAATCTATTGAAGAAATTTGACAGATTGTAGTAGCTTGATGTGCTGGCGTCTGTACAAATAACTCTTAGACAATTTAGCTAATGGACCCGTCTCGTAAGATTACACCCCTCTGCAGCTCCTGTGTTAGATTGTCAAATAACCTCGTTATTCGACAATCTAAGACTTTAATAAAACGGCATTGGATAAGATTTTTATCAGAGACATAATCGTTTTCGCTGCGTTAGCTGCTCCATGAAAAGCGTTGACCTGCAAAACACATGAAAATGTAAAACACCTACAATTTCTGTAAATGTGGAGTAACGTTTCATAATTAAAGCACTTACTTAAACTACTTCATACTTAAACTACTTAGTTTAAGTTATTTCGGAGAAATAAATGCTTTATTTCTATTAAAGCATTTTAAAATGTTATCAGAAATGGATCAAGAACTTTACCGATTCAGCAATCAAGGACGAAATAATCACTAAAATCTAAACCAACCACGTAACTTCGATTTTCTCATCGATTTTCAAAAATGTTTTGGACAACAGCTTGGCCAGGGATTATTTGTGACTATGGGTCGATATCGATAAAAATATAATATCTTTGTGCCCTTAATAGGAGCAAATTATTGTACTTAGGTATACCTAGTATGTTGTCTGAAATTATTATGACATACCTTTAGTACTTTAGTTAAGTCATACAGTTATCTAATCACAGTAATTCATACAACATAATTCAATACGCCGATGCATAATCTTCAGTTGATCAAAGTCGATAATCGATACTCAACATCATGATTGATGACTAACTTTTGACATTACCCCAAACGCTATTTATGCACCGAACCGCTGCTCCTGCGCTGCATGCGCGGAACGGCAACAGCGCCTATTGTGACACCAGACTAGGAGCGCGTGGGACGGGTATTGCATGTTTTTGTTTGCTTTTTAGGTTTAATATTACTTTTGCTATTACCTACGTGCTTTATAATATGTGTTCTTCCTACTAACTATTTAATCACTGTGAATGTGTTCTTGCATGACTGTACCTAATGATGTGTGAACTTAACAACTGACTTTGTATGGAACAGCATATTATTATAATTTATAACCAACGGAAAATTTCTTCGCTGGTGGGTTTAGAATCATGTACTGAATCCATGGTAAAAGACTGCGCGTCGATATCCAGGCACCCTGTATAATTTATTCAAATATGTACAGACGCCAGCACATCAAGCTACCCGAAACTGTCAAATTTTCCCAATCAACTTTGAAACTTATCCTTTAGCGATAAAGTTGAAAGTTTATTAAAGGAATTTGACAGATTGTAGTAGCTTGGTGTGCTGGTTGGCGTATATACCTAACATTCATCAGATCTAAAATGTATACCAAATGAACAAACAATTTTATTCATTCAATATTAATTTCACCACCACAAAGTGATTAGGCAGCAAACACTCTCCCAGTAAGTAATAATTGTTCGCGGAAGTGGTCATTTGCCCGATCAAAGACAAGCATAGTTCACTTGCATAACTTTTGACTCGACCATTCAAATTGTATAATTGTATAATATCTGCATAGAACTTTCCCTGTATGCTCGGTAGTTCGTGATTTAACTCTTCACTGAGTTTGTTAAGTTTATTATGATATTTTGAGCAATTATACTTGATGAAGGATTGGCTTACTTATATACTTTAGTCGTTAATCTAAACGGAACATGTGAAGGGAATTGTGTAAGTTACAGTTTGCAGTATGAGACAAAGTAACAACTTGTAAAATGCTTGCTACCTATTTAGCTCCCTACAGACATCGTCTTCCCTGTTCCGGGATATTGCTAAGGTCAAAGTTTCAAAGAATGGAAGGAATTGTGCGCACGCTTGCGTGAGCACACTAAGCTCACAGATTGTACTGTCTTTTCTTTTTAGCAAACTTCGTTCGTTCATGATATGAATGGCTATGTAGGTATATACCGTAGGTATGTATATTCGGTGAAGATTCTCTCATTTCTGCAGTGCGATTTTAGTACGCCGCCTTCGATATCTGATTATTCAATATTCGCGATCACGAATTTCAATTCTGTACCTAATGATATGAATAATATTATATTCCGATTTATGCAAAGATTAACATTCACGCAACCAAATCTTCCAAGAGCCGAATACCACGTAATTCAAGCCCGTATTTCCTAAAGACGGCATTCCTACAAAACCCTTCTCAACTTTATTTTATTCTAACTAGCTGCGACCCGCGGTTTCACCCGCGTAAGTGACGGTCCCGAATATTGGGATAAAAAGTACCCTTTATTTTAATCCAGAATGTCAGCTACCTCCATACAGAATTTTATCAAATGTGGTCCAGCCGTTTGAGCGTCAAGAAGTAACAAACATATAAACACACACACACACACAATCACTTACTCACAAACTTTCGCCCTTACAATATTAGTGTGATATCCTACAAATTCTACAGATTTACATTTAGTACTAAAAACAAGATCTAAATTTACTAAACTGCTCCGTCGCCATCCACGTGTGACGTTATATATTGCGTAAACACAGCCTCTTACGTTCCATAAAATGGTAAGAGGTCCGTGATGTAAATACGTCATTTTATTAAACGTCACACGAGGCGTCTCATGCCTTCTAATTTGGATATTTTTGGCTGTTTCTTTGTGTAAATTATATTGCCGTTCCGTTGATTCCTGATTGACCCAGTTCCAGAAAGTGAACGGAGTAATCCGACGCTTTGGTATGAATAGGAAAGCAATCGAAATTCAGGGAATCAGTAATGGCCTGGATAAGGAAATGAGAAAAATTGTGTCTCCAAAAATGTTTGTTTGGGAATACTGGGAAACAAAGAACACGAACTGGGATCAACAAAAATCTTTTAAATTTTATTTTGTTGATACTTACTGCTGTACCTACATAGGTAAATACACTTCAATACTCGTATTATTTTTAGGCTAAACATTGATAGGTATTTTTTATTATTCTTCGAGCTAGCTTATACGAGTGCATAAAAAATACTGCAACCAGAAAAATATTTAAACTTCTATCCAAAACCACAGTTCTTTCTACGCAATTTCATTCAAAACAAAATTTTTGAGCTAGTTTTTTCAACCGAAAACTGTGAATCCGGGAAGTGCAGTCAGTCAGTTTGAGCGACGTTACCAGACACATGCCATGACGTCCTCCCGTACGTTTCCCTCCTTAAAATCTATTGCTGCTGTCTCCGATGTAGGTCCCGGAATAGTTTAACTTTCGTTAACATTCCTCGATTAGCGGTTTTGGTTCGGTGCCCTAAATTGTGGTCACAGAGGAAAATCTCTGGGAACTTCTCAAGCTAACTTTGCTCATTTGTGAGCTTTGATAGCAATCTGTTATGAATGGTAATCTTAGGCTTCAAGTTTTGATGTCTTTCATGTAAAAGGTACTTCGAATGTACATATTCTCGCTCTTGTAATTACTTAAGAGATAAAATACGCGAACCGTAGCTAAGTACAATATCTGAACTTGTAACAGTTGTCTAATGTGAATGAGCTCATGAAATCACTGTCTGACATTATTGAAAAAGTTTTGATTGACGCCTTGTCGTGTTCCGGAGGGATTCCTTTGTAGTTTTTAAGGATTATTTTGACAGTTGCTACACTGGAAATGAAATTGCTTCAAAAGTTCAATCGTCTTTAGGGCTCCCAGTGACCTTCTCAAGGATACTTATTTATACTTATTTTTTACTTACCTGTTCCTTTATAATAATGAAATACACTTCTTATACTTTTTTAATTAATGTTTAACGCAATCTATCATTCTTGCAGATATTTGGGAGCAATATGTTTGGTATTATCAACGGGTTTGTATAGAAGCCGTCCAGTGACGGCTCCGTTTATTATTTTAGCCTCTTAAATAAGGTCTTGATGAATCTTTATTTTTAGTATTTTAGTGAATATTTGGGTGTTCATCAGGTTTACTGCTAGCATGTTTGGATGGCTCGTGATTCGCTCCTTGATATGGTATGGTATAAAAAATAACCGTAGCACGTCCACCAAAAATGGATTTTAGATGGCAGATATGAGTGGCTCAGTTAGCTATTGTATTCACAGTCGTAAGTAGTAACTTTCACCTAACACGAATAAGCACTTTATACTAGACTAAATGACAGCCTACACATATTACAATAAGTTTCCATCAAATAAAAGTAAAAGTATACCAAAAATCATCTGCGATAATTGATATGCCCGGCGTCATGCAAGAAACATTGAATTTTACTTGTGTTAAACAGTATTACAGATGGCCGATGGGACCGGAAGGTTCTGGAGTGGACCGCGTACCGGAAGACGTAGCGTTGGAAGGCCTCTCACAAGGTGGACCAACGACAACGATTCATTAGTTTTTGAGAAAATCGCGAACTTACAAATATGGCTGTTGAATAAAGAACCTCCTTTTTTTTTGAAGTCCGTTAACAAAATCAAGTTCAATTTTGATAAAACAAACAGAAATAAACAAAATTTTACGTTTGTCAATTTCATTGACAAAAAAAGTCTAGCACTAGTAGCTTATTCCGAGCGAAAGTGAGTGATGAGGACATCTGATGAATCGAGTCGATCTTGTCAAGAATATTGCTTTTATCAAAATATTATAGTGTGTATTCAAATACACTCTACCTTACCTACCTACCTTCACACAATATAAAATAAAAAATTATATTCATTACGATTTTTGAGATATCGTGTCTCAAATGGAGAGCCAATGGATGGGCCAATTTTTTTGCACGTAAATGTATACTATAACAAGGTATGACGATCCACTTTGTTTAAGTAAACTTACTGGCCCAAATCCAGCATTGTTAGATCTACTCGCCGCCTGTGAGTGCTTGGTTTAGTTTAGCGAGAATACGTAGTGATGTGATTTGGCAGCACTAACATAAGCCACCGCAGACCCAAACTGAAAGCAGACCAACTCAGAACTTACTAGGTAGAAGCTAATGTGGGGCGCTCAAGCTTAAATTAGTAAGTCTGTTAACGGTAACAGTCTAGTTATGTAGTAACAGTTAGGAAAATTAATTGTTTATCAAATTGACACACATGTCAAGTTGCCGTGTTATAACCATTTCATACAACTGTCAAAGAATGACAGTTAGTGACTTGCATGTACTTACAACCAATTTAAGTTCTTAGTCAATTTGATAAACAACTGTTCATTATTACTTGTGTCAATACAGGAGCGACACGCGTCGACGACAAAGAGCATGAGTGTGATAGATTATCCTAATTATAGGTATTGTTATTATTATCATCAGTATTCCAAACGGGTATCCACCTTCAATGTCGTTGATATTTTAAATGACGGTAGATGGAAACGTCAAAGTTATTAATTGTTCACGACTATAGAAGGGGGAGCTCCGAGTGGCAGGGTCGATTCTTGTTCGAGACGTTGACCAGAACGGAGCTCCGGCCTATAGATATTCAGTTGATTAGTACTAGTGACGTTATTATGTGGAATAGATCGATCAGATGTCACGTAAGTAATGGCATTATTATAAATCTGTTGATAGAATACTTTAATACTGTTTCCGTGGAGTTTCTTGTCCTTCTTCTCCACGAGGACCTAGATTTGGAACGGATAGCTTTCTGATTATTTACTGACAAGCCTTAATTGAATAAATGTTTGGTCTTGTCTTTCTGTGCTTTATTTATAAAATCCTTTCCCTACATACCATATTCATAGGTATTACACATATTAAATAACTATTGGGGTATACATAAAGATAGATTATACTTCATTCCGCTATCAAGTGCGAGCAGTATGTTGTCGACGGCAGCCGCAGACACGCGTTGACAGCTGTCGCCGACACGCGTCAGCAGTTGCACTTGCCTCTGTCATCGACGCGTGTCGCTCGTGAGTATGCACACCTACCTAATCTAAGCATTAAAATATGAATTAACGTAACCTTTAGCGTAGGTATTGTGTTTTTCATCACCATGATTTCGTTAAAATCGATGCTCCATACAAATACTCTCACCTACGTAGGTACCTCTTCGTCTTCCTCGTAGCACTCTTGTCAGAGCTGTCGTGATCTTCATGTAGTTTCTTGACTAGGGGCTAATGTGATTTGCCTCCGATTTCTGGTATTTTTAACTGACTTCAAAAAAAGGAGGAGGTTCTCAAATTGGTTGTTTTTATGTTTGTTGAGGAATTGAGGGAAGTCCTCAAATATTATAGGCACACCTATAGCGATTTGGGTATTTTTATAGTAACTCGTGCATTTGCTCTCGGAAACCACCATTTGGTGAAGTGGAACTGATGATGAAGACCACAGATGGCCACCGGAACTACTCAATAATAAGTATTTCACGGGTTGCTATTCGATTACTTTAAAACGGTTGCTAAGCAATTTATCGAATGATGAAATAGAGCTGATGGTGGAATACCAGGAGAACTCCTTAACAATTAACGTCCTTGCATCGGGAAAAGCAATATGTTGTAAAAGGCGATGGGCAAGTTGACATTAGGCTATTGTAACTTAGATACACTATAAACAGACCCACTAAAAAGCGAGAAATAAAAGCTTTTTAACAAAAAAACCGACTTCCAAAAAAAAACACTACAAAGTGAAATATAACTTTAATGTCGGAAGTTGGTGGCAAAAACTAAAATACAGATACAAACACTCTCACACTGTAGTGTTTTTTTTTTTTGGAAGTTGGTTTTTTTTTTAGTGCACTCATACATATTATTCGCCAACTAACAGATCCCCAGAGATCCCAGAGTACCTAAAAATTTACGGATTTCGGATGTTTTCCTTTACTTGTGCCATATGATCTTGTTTCTTGGCAAATTTCATGATTTTAGGACAACGGGAAGTATCCTATATATTTTTATTCCCTTGAGAGTGTCGAAATATACGTTTTATACGTATATTATATACGACATTACGTATCTTTTTTATGACGTTAAGTTAGGTGTTTGATTTTTTCACAGCTTCAAGGAACTGTAGACCTGGGGGCTTACTCTCCAAACTAATTTTAATTCCAATGAGATGCCAATATGATTCCAATGTTAATTTTACAGTCACGTCATTCGGTACTCTTGAAAACAATATTGTCAACAATTACCCCACGCCAAGCCCGAACCCAATCCCACTTAGTTCTCCAAAATGGACACCCAATCTAAAAATCATTTGGCGCTAGCATCGAACTCAAGAGTACGAAACGTCACAATTCCAATGTTGATCTATTGGAATTAAATTGAAGAGTAAGCACCCTGAGTGGACCTGGTTTTAATTTCAACTCGATACTTCCACGCGTTCCCAAGATAAAGGGTCTTGACAGACAGACGGACGAACAGTCAGACAGCAAATTGATCCTATAAGGGTTCCGTTTTTTCCTTTTGAGATAGGGAACCCTAAAAATGATACAAAAGTGGCTACCGATGGATATATTGTGCTGGTTTTAAGATATTCATCATCTGGCTAGCCTTTTCTAAACATTGTTGGGGTCAGTTTCCAGTCTAACCAAATGCAGCTGAATATCAGTATTTTACTTGGAGCGAATCCCTATCTGACCTTTACAACCCAGTTACTGGACCTAATATATTATTATGGTCAATTATCGAATCTAATTTGCTGCCTGTGTGTTGTGGTATTATCTGTCTTCCTAATTGGTGTACCTTCATCAAACATAATAATGATAATTAATTCTGAGCATAAGATAATGTCAACATGCCTTACTTACTAAGACAAACTTCTCTCGTATCTGCTTGCCTGGTACTAAAACCTATTGATTAGCCACATAGATATCTGAGGTAGCAAGAAATTCAGCTTCCCATCAGTGTAAATCACACATTTATAAGTACTATTTATATCTGAAAGTGAAGAAAAGAAATATTTTTACCTACACCAAAAAAAAAACGGTACTATTAACCTAACTAAAACTATTATTATTAGCAAACTGAAATATGGCGTCGAAAAATTCTTTCTCATCGCTGACGGTAGAAGAGAGCCCAAAGGCCTTCTTTTTTCTAAGCATTTGCCATGTTGTATTCCAATATTTAGCCCCTGGCCAAGGTAAAAGCCAGCCATTGGGTCACGGGATGTGTCAACTAAAAGTGCGAACGTTTTTCATGGCAGCTAATTTGAAGCTTCCACAGAATGCAGCAGTTCTGTGCGTTGAAGCCAACAGAAGGTAAGAAGTTCTCGTTTATTGTGTTAAGTTAAGAATTCGCCACCATAACATTAGCTAATGGTATAGACGCCAGCACATCAAGCTACCCAAAAGTGTCAAATTTTCCCAATCAACTTTGAATCTTATGCTTTAGCGATAAAGTTGAAAATCCATTAAAGAAATTTGACAGAATGTAGTAGCTTGATGTGCTGGCGTCTGTACTATGAATTAACCAGTGGTGGTTAGATTGATCTGCAAAATTAAAGTGCATCTACAATCCGTGCACTTAAAACTAAGTAGGTACCTCGGATAGCACGTTTACGTTTTCCTTAAAAAAACAATGCAATGTTACAGAGCATCAATCAGCTACACAGCGTGGATGGTGGACTACACGTCCACGCCGTTTAAATCCTAGAAGATTTAACTGAAAAACAAATAGCTCGCTCTCAAACTGTATGTGATTTGTGATCACTTGAATGCGGTTCGAAGTAAATTTCACAGACTAAACTACAGTATTGACCTGTAATTGGTTTGTGGATACCGAAGCCGTCAGAGTTTTGTTCGCTTCATGTAAAGTTTTAATAGTTAACCCTGTCCGTTTAGTCTGGAATCTGAGCCGAACCTATTTCGGAAAAGTCAGGAGATAGCTTATGCAATTTAGAGTTTGGCTTGCTTGATACAATCGCCGGCACGTAACTTGGCAAGAGTCGTCAGATGCGTTTTTCCTTTCTTTAACTTTCTTCTAAACAGACATGTTTAAAATTGATAATCTATGGCAATAACCATAGTGTAATGACAAACAATAAAAGTGACCATTTTCTTGTTGCACTAAGTGTCCACGCGCTAACTTACTCCCATTCCGCCCAAAACTTGCCAAGTTACGTGCCGGTGACTATACACACGGTACTAGAATTACTTTGGATTAAGACCTCCATCATATAATGCTGTTGGGTTTTTATTGGAATCATCATCATCATGCTATTTCAGCCGAAAGACGTCCGCTGTTGGACATAGTTTTTACTTACAGTTCGACAGTTATTTTTAATGAGCACTGTACTAAAACAGCACGCAGCGCTTCCATACAGCACTGAATTTACAAAAAGGAGACAGAAAAATATATATAGTTTGCCCTCAAAAAAGTACAAAACATGCTTTTACCGCTAAATTTTATATGTACCTCTGACCGCTACTCTATAATAGGCTAAATGATAAAGGAAACATCTACTCCTTAAATCATAGTAACTGCAAGAAAATCCTTATGGCGGCTTCTCAAACTATGTCCTGTGAAGATACAGAGAAGTTATTACTTGTGCTAAAGTAAATATTGTTCGTAATATATAATTTTATATATCTTTTTACATATGTACCAATAAGTTAAATATGACAAGTATGTGATTATTTAATCAATTAATGTTACCTCCACTGCACACTGGTCTAAAACAGAGGACTACTTGGTTCAGGCATAAATCATGGGTGAACTTGAAATAGAGAAAAACTGTGTTAAACATTAGTCCTCATATTTTTAATACATTTTATTATTATTTATCAACCGACATCGAAAAAGGAGAAGGTTCTCAATTCGGTTGTAATTTTTTTTTTTTTTCTAATAAAAATATTATGTTTGTTACCTCAGTGCGCCGTCATATATAAACCGAATCGGAAAATATATTTTTTTATTTAATAGGATATACTTCCGGATTGGTCCCATTTTTATCAAAATCTAGTTCTGATGATGGGATCCATGAGGAATTGAGGGAACTTCTAAAATATTATAGGCACACCTATAGCGATTTGGGTGTTTTTTATAGTAACTCCTGCATTTTCTCTCGGAAACCACCATTTGGTGAAGTGGAACTGATGAAGACGACCACAGGTGGCCACCGGAACTACTCAATAAGAAGTATTTTACGGGTTGCGATTCCGTTACTTTAATATGGTTACTAAGCAATTTATGCTCGTCACAACGTAAATGGTGAAATAGAGCTGATGGTGGAATACCTGGAGAACTCCTCAACAATTAAAGTCACTGCATCGGGAAAAGCATTATTTTGTAAAAGGCAATGGGCAAGTTGACATCAGGCTATTGTAACTTAGATACATTATAAACAGGCCCACTTAAAAGCGATAAAATAAAACCTTTCGGTTTTTTTTTGTATACCAGTTTTTGTTTATTTTATAGGCCTCCGCAAGCACCACCATTTCGTCCAGTTCTGTACTTCCTGCATCCAGCGGATTCCTGAGGCCTTCACAAGGTCATCGGCCCACCTCTGTCGGTTTATTGGAGTGTTTCGATTATATTGATAAACTTCTATGAAGGTACGGTTTACTGGAAAAGCGGTGCCTGATATATTGTGTCTGCAATTTACCAGCAAATGACGTCACTGAAATGTTATTTATGATAGTGAGTTGGCGTGTTTTCCTAGAGAACGTATTTTAATCATTTCCCTTCTAGGAAACCGTAGCGTTACCCATGGTATACTTCTTACGTTTTAGTATTAATTCATTTCACAGCGCTAAATTAAATTATCTAGTGAAACTCTCCAGACATTCACTCATTCATTCATTCATTCATTTCATTCATTTCATTCATTCATTCATTTCATTCATTTATTGGATGTCACAGGGTCACAGGGTCAACTTAAATTAGGTAGCAAAACTTCACAAACGTGTTGGTTATTGATATCTAAACACGATAAAATAAAAAGGTTTCATGCATTTTTTTAGGGATCAACGACCACTGGTAGTTGAGTAAGTAGTGTGTATGAGATGGGTAATTTGTTTTTGTTTGTTTTATCGTGTTGATAAATCGACACCAATCACGTTTGTGAAGTTTACACAAAATAAACTGATTTTAAACTAATACTACAAGTGTGTACAGTAACTGCGGTCGTTGACCCCACAAAAGTCATCAAATAAATTGATTTATTGTTTACTCATGTTTAGAAATCAATATCTATCACGTCTGCGGAGTTTCGCTATACCTAATTTAATTTGACCCAGTTTAAAGTTGGATATTATATAAGGTGTTAAAGATTAAAAGAAAAAAACAAAGACTTTTCCAACATCAACCTTTAATGAAATTATAAAGTATTAATTAATAAATTACTTTACAAAGAACTTTGTATTTACATTCAGTAACCTAGTGTGTAACTTAAATATGGAAAGTAAAGTGACTTTTTTTTATAAAGTTAGACTTAGATGGTTGAAATTTTGAATTCATTAAAAATATTATTTGTTCTGTGTTAATTTTATCACGATAAAAAAATTGTTCATTCAAATTGTATGAGGGTTGAAAGAAGGGGTTTCAGAACAATCAAAATAATTAAATAAGTAATTCATAACACTCAGTACAAACGGCTCAAATTCTTTGAGCAAACATACAATACCTACATAGGTTTCATGTCTACAAAAGGCCGAAAACAGGGTATCGTATTGAATTACCGGTTATAACCAGAAAACAATGTTTTGTCTAAATTATTGTTTAAAACTAGGTAAGTTTTTTATGATCAGAGTTGGTTATTAACTAAAAAATGGCTATTAAACGGTAATTATTTGAAACAACTACCTCAATACGTCCCGCAAACCTGTAACGTTCTTATCACAAAAGACGAAGTATTCATTAATATTTGGTCCAACAAGCAACTATTTTAACAACAAGAAAAATGCGAAGACATCTACCAACCCGCACTTGGTCCGCGTGGTGGATGACAGCCAGCTTCCAGCAAGGGGGAACATTATATGAATGTGTGCGTAATGATTAGCGTTAGCACATGAAAAACACACGCACACGCAAACACACACGTCCAGCTTCGCCATTGTCTCGGACGGTACCGAGAGCTCCTTCGCTTATACACACATTCACAGAGTGTACACTTGGTTACCACAAGTAAAGCGCGCGTCGGTTCGTGAGATAAAAATACTGATAGTTGCTTGTTAAGCCAAAAGGCTCCTACAAACAGGCGCGACACGCGATACAAAGAGCGTTGTGCGACTTGCGGTGCCTTTGTGTCGCGTGTCGGGTCGCGCCTGTTTGAAGGAGCCTAAATATTATTTATTTTGTGTTAAAAATACTGTATATATGGGTCCTAATTACGATGTTTCAGGTGAAAAGCTTTTCCTGGTGCTCATGTTAGTGTTTCAATGAATAGTATTTAACGGTCTTATTTTATACTTTTATGAGATTTACTTGAAAACTTCTCTTGGTAACTTGTCGTGGTATAGGTATGTATGAGTTAGTTATATTTTCAATATAATTCTAGAGTATGATTCTAAACTATTTTGAGACGTCTATTTGTTGTCTACCTTTTGTTTTTCTTTTTCACTACATTTTTGATAACCAACAACATACGAAATTACTATAAATGGAGGAACACTCGCTCCGAAGTCACAGGTATAAACCTATTTTGAGTGCCAGAGTCTTAAACATGGGCCATGTTTAAGAACACTACTTCTACACGTTGTAAATGTAATGTCTGTAAGAATCTTATCAAGTTTCTTATTATTTTTTTATAATAACCTTTTTATAGTTGCCTGTAAAATAAAACAGTAACCAGACCTTGATTCATGAAGGTTTAGAAATAAACTGTCATAGGTACTCATACAGTTATGAGTATTCAGTATTTGAGTAACATGCGAAGCTCGACAATATCGAGCTTTTCCTAAAACTCAATGTCCTAGTACGAGCGCTGCGAGCGATGTGCCCCAGTACGAGTTCTCTATTTTTAACCGACTTCAAAAAAGGAGGAGGTTTTGAATTCGGATGTTTATATAATATATATTTTTATGTATGTTCGGGCATAACTCCCTCATATATAGACGGATTTGCGATTTTTTTTTGTTCGAAAGAGGTTTATTCCGACATGGTCACATTTCAATTTCTTAAAAATCTGGTGATGGTCCATTTAAAATTCGTAAAGCTGATAATGAGTTTCGGAGACAGACAACGGAACTCTTCAATAAATGCCAGCAAATCAATCGCGATTGCTGCTATAGCATATGTATGCATTGTTTACGCAATCACACAACATAACATAACGCCTGTACCCTTTAAAGGGGTAAATATATGTGTTCAATAGCTTCATGTCCCTGATATTCACATGGCAAGTAGTGTTATATGTTTTTGTTTATTGTTTGTGTGTTTTACAACAAAAAAAGTGAAAAATAAAAACTTTTAACAAAAAAAACAACCGACTTTCAAAAAAACACTATGTTACATCGGTTGTTTTTTTTTTTTTTGTAAATAAGTGTTTATAATAAGCAACATACGGTTCAAAGAGTTTGTATATATGCTTTTCTTGACATACAATCAAAACACTTTATCTGTATTTTATACATTACCCGCCCCTGCTTCACACGGTTTTCTTTATTAAAAGCCTTCTAGAATAATGTACAACATCAAAATCCCTGGTGTAGTTTAGCAGAACGACGCGGACACAGATAGACTCGAAAAGCGACTTTATAATAGGTATATATATAGACGAGTCACTTCTAAAAAATAACATGGAGAACTTTTCAAAATTAACATTCCAAGCATGCTGCTATCCCTACAGATGACAGCCGGGATTCTATTAACCTGTTTGCTAATAAGGGCGTGACTAATTTACCTTCAGCAAAATGGACAACGCAATAAGCTTAAGTGCCCGAGATGCATACCAAGGAGAAATCTGTATTATGTTATGCAGAGTGACAAATTTTAAATAAATGTAAACAGTATAATAATATTCAAATGACGAGGTTAGCTGTTATCAGTGTGTCAACATAGGTGCAGCTTTTAGTAACATTATAATTAATTACCTATTGACATGTTGCCTAACGCAATAACTGTTTTGTGTTTAAACATGGTTAAATATTAGATTTTAGTACGTACAATTTAGTATAAAGTTAAAATAAATATTAATGACAGTGACACAAATATGCATTTTTATTTCGATTGTGGACTAAAAATAGCTTGGTAATTAATTAATCAATTTATTTAATTTCATATATTTTATTGTAAATACAGAACAACAAGCATTATTATAATAAAAACTAAATAATAATGCTTATGTTAGGTTTAGAACCATAGTTCGATAGACCTAAATGCATTTACGACATTTCCAAATTCTTTAAATCCATATTCGCTTTGACTTACACAATATTATCAGTGAATTAATTACATCATAAATAAATATCAAATTAAATAAATATTACGTGGTAAAATTAGCACACAAAACGTTTAATTAGCCTCTAAACATTCTGATTGAAACATTAGCATTTAGGGATGTTTGTGCTATTAACAGAATATCTAATATTAACACAACCTCAGAGTTGTATGTAGTGATTCAATTAAATGCTATGTTTGCGGTCAGT
This sequence comes from Luperina nickerlii, assembly GCA_963855955.1. NCBI lineage: Eukaryota > Metazoa > Arthropoda > Insecta > Lepidoptera > Noctuidae > Luperina > Luperina nickerlii. The sequence continues at coordinate 18,647,112 of OY979678.1, forward strand.
GCTGGGTTGTTTGCTCAAATACTTGGGCTTCAAACAAAATAGTGTAAAATAATGGAAATAAGGCTTAACTTGGTAATGGACGAGACCCTTTCTTATTGATTTATTTAGAGTTTGTAGTTACTTGGGAACATCTGTGCTTTTATCAGGATTACTGATACTTGGATTCGCGTCGCATTCTATATCTGTTTCATCATGATTTACGATAGTGAGTTTAACGTTTCCATTTCTGTCACATTACAGTCCATTCGCAGGAACTAAAACAAATTATTCTTTCTGATTACTTAAGATTTCTAAGATGCATAGATTAGATTAGACCTTTATAGTAATGTTGGAATTGATCATATGAAACGTCTTACTTCCTTCCATCTATTTAGATGTATGCCAATACATACATATCTGTTTATTCCTTTCCTACTAAGTATAATGAGTCACTCACTGCGCGAATAATAGAACTAGTGAAGTGTGATGATAATTTACATTTTTATTATTTCTTGTGTTCAGTCACCACAAAAAGACGCCAACTAATGCATGAGCACATTGCTGGTAAAGCTACATATACCCATTTTTTAATATACCAATATGTATTACATGTTACGTACGCAGCTATAGCAAATTCCAATTTTTCAGTTGTCTCGTCCATTATCAATAAATAAATATATTTTATCGTTAGGTTCAATGACATTGGCAAAAGACATTATACATTTATTTTTTTACATATTAATACATTTAAATTATCATTTCTCTTTACTATTAATTATTCGTATTATGTACAATCAATTTCTTTTAATATCTCAAATATTTACATAAAGTTCCTCAATAGATTTGTAACAATATAAATGAAATTCCATGATGAGAAAAATTCAAGTTTTCTTTTAGAAAAGTACCCTACCGATAAAATTTATTTTTCCAAGACAAGGTCTATCATAATTATACTTATACTTTATATCACATTTTTTACATAGAATTATATTTCTATTTACAATTTCATAAGGTTTTTGAAATTCAAAACGTAAAATGTTTTTACATAATTATGCACATCTTTGTGTGTGGTTGACAGTTCTTATTTACATTATTATGTCCTTTATTTCATTAAATACATAAACATTATATTTTTAAATATAAGAATATAAAAACATTTAAAAATATAAAAAATAATAGCCCACCGGTATCGGGAACGGGTCCAAGCTAGCCGGCGGTCAGGGCTCCAGAGAGAGGAACCTCCTGACAATGCGAGCCGTGTCCAGAAGTACCGCTTTCTGAATCAAGCCCTTGATCCAGCTGCCCAACGAGAGCCTCCTCAGGCGAGGCTCTTGGCTATTAGCCCATTGGCTGTCATGACTATAAGCACAATGATTGCTGAGTTCACATGTCACATGTCGACAACCTCGAGAGCCAAGTCAAGATACTCGATTTATTTATCTTTCTCGACTTTCACGAGGTTCTCATCATGCGGGACGATTATGTCAACAATCATTGCGCGCCGCTCTGATCGATCCATTACCACTATATCAGGCTTATTGGCAACAATAGTCCTGTCATTGATGATGGATCGATCCCAGTAAAATGTGATATTTCCATTTTATTTAAATTATTATTAAACAAAATTAAATTTATCACGAAAAACAATAAGGCTGGCAAATAAGACAATTTTAATATTCTTTCAAAGGAGAACCAAGTAAACACATAACTACGTCTCCATTTCTCTTTATATTTATATTCGCGTGGTCCATATTAATATCATAAACGCTGACAGTAAAACGGCAAAGCTCGAATCGATTGAATTCGACTTCGAAGATTGGATTAAGTTCCTGTAATCTTTCGCCTCATTTTGCGAAGGATAGGTGTACGTTCTATCGGTCACACTTTTGACGTCCGGAGGGCAAGGCAGCGTTTCCACTGGGATCTGAAGTAATGTCCTCTCATTTTCGCCCTTAACAGCTTTTGGTTCATCAAGGTAAGCGTCGTCTGTTTCGTCTTGAAAAAAATCATCCGGATTATCCGAATAATCTCTTATTTGACTTTTGTCATCGCTATCGTACAAATTGTTTGATCCGATAACGCTCCTTTCGAAGTAAGTAAAGTGTGAATTTAACGAAGGCTCCGTGTTGAATTTGCAAATGAAATTTTCGAGAGATGTTCGCACTTTCACGCTTTTAGCCTCGTGCCGAAGCTTATGCATCCATGCGAGATGACAGTCGCACGGGAATTCATTCCCTGAAACAATTGACGCATTAATTAATTCCCTAATTGGAGTAATGATGACTTCTGAGAGCACCGTCTGTTGAAACTAATTGATTTATGTTCGATGGATTCATTTTACTTCGACTATGTGAAAATTATTTGATAGTTTATTAGCTGTGTTATTGGTACTTATTGCTACTAAAATAATATTTAATGTCCCTAAATTAATTGATATGGATTAACGTACCTTCCAAGTAGATATAGCTGTTTTGGTTCTTCATGTTGTCGTATATTGGATGGAGGTTTTCGAAAGTGAACCTCTTTAACTTATTATGTCTTAAGTCTATAGCGGCTAGTCCTCTGACCCCTTCAAATAGGCTGCTCGCCAAAGTTACAAGTTTGTTATGACTTAAACTCAACTTCCTTAATTGCGATAATCCATCAAACGTTCTCTGGGCCAAAATATAAATTTCATTATAATCTAATAACAACGTCTGGAGATTCCACAGCTCAGTAAATGTAAACGAATTAAGTTTGGATAATTTGTTTCTTCTTAAATCTAATCGCTTTAGATTTGCAAGTCCATAAAAACACTCCTTCTTGAGTTCGCTTATATTATTTCTATCGAGTTCTAAGTCAATTAGGTTGACAAGATGTTTGAACGCTCCATCGTGAATTACGGTAATATTATTACTAGTGAGATATAATTTCTGGAGTGCCGGTAGTTCGTAGAAAACTTCAGTTTCTAGCTCAACTATTCTGTTCTCATCTAAAGTAAGTATGGTTAAATTTGGCAAGTTATAAAACGCATGTTTACCAAGATGGACGATCTGGTTCTTAGTGAGCGTCATTTCTTGTACAGATGTTACGTTGACAAATGTGTAACTCTCTATCTTGTGGATTGAGCTGTATTTTATGCTGAATTGTTTAACTTTTCTCAAGTATCGTAGTACTTTCGATGGCACAAAGTCTAAACCTCCATCTGCTCTTACATTGAAGGCTAGTGTTTCTATGTTGGATTGTGAAGTAAAGCTTGTCCATAATGGGTCTGTTCTTTCTATTCCTCCGTTGAAGACCCAACATTCTGTTTTCACAGCTTCGTTGATCTCTTGGCTGAATTCACAGTAGCAGTGGACTTTGGAATCCCTGTCACTGATGTCACATATATTTATCGCAGCTGGTATGATTTTGTCTTTCTGTTTTCTTCTGTTGGCATCCAGAGCTTCTATTGCGAAGAGCAACAGTAGCAAGGTAGCGGGTACCTTCGGAGCCCGCATACCTCCTACCTGAAACAAAGACAATGGGAATTAAACTATTTGATTTTGCCTTTTACATCAAAAGGGGGCCTCAAGGATTTTTATGTCATTTTGTATTGTGAAGATATTTTTAATATAATGTTTCTGAAATTCAGAAAGTAAAGGGTTTTTTTTTAAATATACAAATATTATTATCAATAAAACATAATTTTATTTATTTTTAGAATTATTTTTAGGGTTCCGTACCGAAACGAAAAATGAAACCCGTATAAGATCACTTAGTTGTCCGCCTATCTGTCCGTTTTATTTACTTTTGTACATATTTTCTGTTATGTCACTACCATTGCACTTTTTTTTTTTTTTTTCAGGATGGGAAATCATCAAATGACTCCTCCCGCTCTGGGTGGAGCGGTTACCGAATGTTACTACTACGTAAAAGATAAAGGTACCTGCCAACAAACATTTAAATGAAGAAGATAAATTGTAAGTATCTACCGATTTACTATTTACTAATAAGATTAGGTATATTTTTAAGTGTTTCAAAAACCTTTATTAGGTCACGCCTTACGTTGTATTAATTTTAGATATTATTTTAGAATACATTTTACGCATTAAAAGAAAAGAACACCGATTAAAAAAAAAACGTTTTAATTGTGACGTATTGCATTTGTTCTGTTGCGCCGTTACGAATGACATTAGTTTCAATATTGGTTTCATCTGAACTATTTAAATATAATTAAACTCCTTATTAACGAAAACGTTCAGGTGCTTTTCCGTAACGTAGTCTTCGTGTGATAATCCTTGGCATTGCCTCCATCATTCATCGTCATCGTTCATTGTATTTCATCGTAATTTTCTCGAACGTAACCTCAAAATATTAAGTAGGTAAATACGAATTGCGGTAATCCATGTAAAAAACAGTTAACAATATAGAAAGAGCATTAAATTCTCTTTCACTAGTTTTAATTGTGACAGCGGACTTTTTTTTGGTACAGAGCGCCCTATATTTGATGGCATGCTCCTTTGTACGGAACTCTCGGTGCGCGAATCTGACTCGTACTTGACCGGTTTTTTCAAAGTGTTCAGGTTATTTTTAACTTGCATTTTTCTTTCATGAAATCCAAAGGAAGATATATGCTTCTTTGTTACAGATAGTTATTCCTATTTATATTACGAGGACTATACATAGAATACCTATTTATATTTTGATACAATCTCTTTTAATACTAGAGCGGACGAAACATAAAAATATTTTTACTGTTCCATTCCCCGTAATAGGACACAAAATACCTACTAATAAAAATAAGTAGCTTCTAAAACGTAATCTCAGTATTAAATTTGTAAGCGAACCTCACAAATGAGTAAGCAGCTTAACAGGCGATGTTATGAAAATAAAAAAGAGACCCGACATTCGGAGTTTCTAATTACAAATACCAGATTTCTATGGCGATTAAGAAGAAAAATGTATAATGAATGATTCTAAAGCATTTTTAATTAAGTTTTTTTAATATGAATCGTTTGCTTTTATTTTGTTCGTCTTGATTTCTGGCTGTGGAAAAAATGTAGGTAATTTGATTTGATATTCATTTAATCGGAAGTGCGATGTCAGTTATTTTCGAATGTATAAAAATCCACGTCTTCCCCCGAACAACTACTTGTTCGGAAAAGACACGTAGATTTTAATAAAAATAATGGATCGTTACGGACGAACCTGTAATAAAGAGATATCTGCAGGCACTTTGTGAATTGTAATTTGAGAAAGGAGGCTGTTAAATGAGTTTAAGGCATTACTTTTATTGAATCCATATTGTTTATACGTATTGCTAAACTGGCGAGATGTGGGTTTACTTCAGGTACACCTCTACCATCGGGGATCGGATGTTATGTATATATTTATAATGCTAAAAATGGAGTGCTAAATCCGACATATACAAAAGAAAACAAACAAACAATGGTATCAATTTTTTATTTATTTTTTTTATTTTGATATAATTACAATGTTTATTAACTCAAGATTTATACAGTTTTTGGAGTCTTTTTATAAAATTATATTAATATTGTTTGTTTATTTTCCGTTCCGTAAGAATGACTTTTAATATTTAAATAACAACTTGACTAATTAATTGAGTCTTGAACGTTTCTGTTGCCTTTGATTCATATCTTATTCTAACAAAATAATGAACAGAACAACTAAAAAAAAATATTATATCCGAACGAACAGAAAAATATATTTTTTCATATATTCACAGTATTTGCGGATGCAGTTTTGTGAAAGAGATATCAGTTCAATTTGTAACAACAAACGCACAGTTAGTGACAGAATGAAACACTGACAGCTACATTTTGTTTTTATTTATCATAACGGAGTTGTCGGAGTAATAAAATAGAGCGTCAGTAACAGTCGGTGCTTTTTATGATATGTTGGTATTTTCTAATCGTTTGTCATAAATATTTTCAAATTGAGGTACCTAAATGCCGCGCGGGAAAGGGACGCGACTGCGCGCGTCAATTGTTTTAATGGCTAAATATTTCTGTAAGTAGGTTTACACAAATACTTTTACACGTCCCGTCCGCTACTCTGAGAAGAAGGACCGAAAGAAACTCAGTGGTCACGATTTCTTTGAAAGACCAGACATAGTCTGGGTCATATCATGTAGCTTAGTGTCCGCAATGATCTATTTACGCAAAAACCACACAGATTTGAGTGAGAGATCAGGAATTAATACGACTGTTCGCGTCAGATTGACACAATCGAAATTAATTCATACACGTTATGTCACACAATCGGCGTGATTCGCATCAGTATGGCCACAGCTTAAAACAACGATGTTTATGACGAAGACCGGGCCGTTGTAGGACTGGTTATTGTAGCGAGACTCGGGGAAGGCGTATGACGAGCAGCAGCCTTTCGACTGGATAAAGGCTCCTACAAACAGGCGCGACACGCGATATAATCGCGCGCGACACAAAGGCACCGCTCATTGCGCGACTTGCGGTGCCTGTGTGTCGCGTGTCGTGTCGCGCCTGTTTGTAGGAGCCTTAAGGAAAACTATGACGAAGACAACTATAAAGCAAGTGGAAAATAATTATGTACGTACAAATATTGCGTGAAACAAATGAAGAGAAGGCTTTTAGCTGCCAGAGGATAATAACTTACTGGAAAGGGAAGATTGTGAAAATGAAAAAGAGACTTCCAAGAATGCTATTCGTTGTAAAGTATTTAAATAATGAAGCAAACGAATCAGAACAAAAATTGACCTGGCGCTGGAATTGCGGTCGATTTAACTTTATAAGAGCCCTCTACAAGTGACGATACATAAAAAACCAGCGTTCCCTAGGCGATCAACCTTGCTGGCTCATTATTAACAATTATTCAAAGATTACGTTCCCCGCAGATGTATGACAATATGATCACTAATTTATGGAAAATACAGAATAACGATCTAAAACTATGTTTTAATTCCCAAATCGGCTTTAAACTGAAACCTCATGATATTCTAATTACAGTGTCGTTCGTACATCACCAGACTGGGCATTAAAACGACAGACTTTGTTAATTAACGTGGTTTTACAAAGTTCAAAATATTTGATGTTAAATTTGATCATTTTGCTAGAGTTTTTTCATGTAACGACTTTGGGAATTGACTAATTATGAATAAATTTAGTTGCGAAACTTTTTTGCCAATTGACTCTTCATAGTAAGTTTTGTTGATCTTTGCTATTGCCGTGCTAAATCTAATCCAATCTTATTTATTAGTAAACCATGCTCATTATCATTATTATTCAATATGCTTGCATTAAATGCTAAGGTACCATCTTTCGACTACTTCGCAGGTCCACGTCTATAAGAGGAAACTATATGAAATATAACTTCGTCCTTACCTTAAGCTTCGCTACTATGTCTCGGGTTTTAGAGATGTTGCGGCCGAATTTATCACATTTATCAAGTTGCTTATCCTCATTGTTATGATTAAATGCTTTAGCTGTTAAGTCTTGGATTTAGGAACGGTGAATTAATCAGGGCTTAGATTCGGTTTTATGGGCTGTTATTTAATAGCCTGCTTATGATGTACGATGTTACATTTAAGACGTTAGATAAGGATTGCGTAGTTAAATGTTAAAGTTGGTAAGGATTGGTGTAATTGTGGTTTTGGGAAACCGTGAAATCCCTTAAGTTTAAATGTATTAAGGAGGAGGAGGAGTTTATATCATCACCACTGCTCTTAAAACGGTGAAGGAAAACATCGTGAGGAAACCGGCATGTCCTAGAACCAAAAATTCTAAGACATGTGACATCTACCAACCCGCACTGGGCACGCTTGGTGGATTACGGCCCACTCCCTCTCACAGAGAGGATGCCTGTGTCCCAGCAGTGGGAAGATTATATGCTGATTATGTTATGTTATGTTAACGTAATATTGTTCTGCTCTAAGCAAAGATTGTTCTTACGTGTGTCTTTTTTGTTAGTTTTCAATATGTATTAATCCGTGTGCGTAACAACAATTTCTATACTTCCACTAAAGATCAGTCTGCAGTTAGGTTTGTATATTATAATTTTTTTGCCCTCATGCCAGAGAATGATGAATCATGATATCGATAGTTTACAATTAATTCCCTTTTTAATAAATGAGTTATATCATGGGATAAGAAGAAACGTTCATCTGCCTGCTAATAATCACGTACACTCAAACGAGTAATTCGTCACGCGTGGTTATATCAACAACAATATCCTTTTATTGTAGCAATCTACCAGGAAATCAAAAAGCTGAGAATACGTCGAGAATCCGTGGATTAACAGACCGTATAAAAACAAATATTAAAGCTTTATTTCCTTCATGAAACACTCACTTCCCCTTTTATTTCATTTTCAATTGAATCCTGAATCGCGAAAAAGATTTCTCAGTACGTATATAAGGCGACATTCATATTAGTCTCGCCTTGCCGTCATATTATGACAAACCTTGGTACGTTTCCATACATCGTTATTCTGAGCGTGAGAAGGTGTTGTACATAAATTTTAATATTTCTTCACTTTATTCGGGTGATGGCAAAGCGTTCCTCTTATACAAACATCCATCATATGCCAGTGTGTGTCGACGTTCGACCCAATTCGATTTTTATATGTTAGTGCGAATTTCACTTACTAATGGTCGAATGATTGAACGGAATATGCTGCTTATGACTTGAATATTATATAAGGTACTTTTGGGTGCTGCGGAAATATTTCACTTGGTAACTGTTTCCGATCATTGGAGTGAGAAATTGCAGGTGTATTTTATCGTTGATGCAAATTTAAGTGTTGTCAGATGTTTTACCGTAGTCAATCAATTAGTTAATACCCAGGTGGTAGTTCAACTTCTATGTTCTAATCAAATTATAGTTTTGAATAAAACTGGGTCAGTGAAAAATTTAATGTAAAAAATGTGTTATTTTTCATTGGTAGAGAGTTTCATGAAACTGTTGAACGGAGGACTCGAATAAATCTCTCATTTCTCACTTTTATAATTGAAATGAAAAAGATCATTCTGTTGTTCCGTCAAAATATTGCTGACCTAACAATTCTTTAAATGGAAAAATAAATAGTTTGGTAATATTTTGATCTTTGCCCAAACAGTAAACGAATTTCGTCTAGGAAATAGGTATCAAGGAAAGAAAGAAAAATATTTTATTTGGGACACGCACGGGAAATACAAACAGTAAAAAAGGAGGATTTGAAACTAACAAAATTACATTACAAACAACCAAAAAATAAATAAACGAGGATACGAGACCCGTTTAGAAAATACTGGAACACCTAAAGACCGATGTTTCAGTATTTTCTCGAGTGCGAAAAGCTGCGACTAGCCAAACATTATTTCACCAACGTTTTACTTTACCAGCTTCGTACACTTTGCGGCGTCCTGAATAACCAACGAGTGAATACTGCGATAACTAGGAGATATATTACAGAAGAAAATGAGCTGTGACCATAAATACACAGGCAGATGTATGATGATGACGCAGTGAGTAAGCATGATGAACATTCCATTTGCCATAGGGTAAGAGATATTAAGAGGAAAATTATATAAGTACCAGCCAGTAATAGAAAATTCAGTGGTGGCCTGGTGGTAACAGCTGCGACTTACGATTTGTAGGTCGTAGGTTCGAATCCAGACAGGCGCCGTTCTTTGTGTAAAATATTTTACCACCACTGCTATCAAAACGGTAACGACAAACATCGCGAAGAAACCGTTATATTCTAGAACCAAAAATTCGAAGACATATGTCATCTAACAACCCACACTGGGCCCGCGTGGTTGATTACGGCCCACACCCCTCACCGAGAGGTGTGTTGCGTTCCAGCTGTGGAAAAATTATAAGCTAATTATGCTAATAGAAAATGTTATAAGACTTACACGACAAGACGAAAAGAAGGGCTTTCGTGTAAAAAACAATAAGTGTTTTTCCTCCCAGAATTTCAAAAGACGTAGATCAAAACTCGAGAACATAATTATGATCCCAAGCCTGTACCAAAACTGAAACCCTTACAATTCTAATAAGTTATCTCCAAATCAACAGTAGTAAGTGCTTCGATCACAGATATACACCTAGATAACTACTTCGCGTGTCCAGCTTACGTACAAAAATCGTAAGCTACTACTTTCGCGCTCAGTCCCACAGCGAGCATGAGCACTAGCGCTTGGCCCCGCGGCTGGGGCCAGACGGGTGCCGCACGCAGTGGCGTCTTTGAATCGATTTTATTTTCCTATCACTAAATAGCTTGTAACGTCTTAGTAGGTAGTCAAAAAATGGCACGCTTGGATTTATATCGATCGTGATACTTGTGTTATCTAGGTCTAGCTATATCTGTGGCTTCGATAATCACAGTTTAGTTAGCCAAGGATGATTAAACAGCGGCTTTCTGCTAATAATTGGATGATAGATAGATATGTGTGCGTGGCTTCGTGCCTGGTCGAACATTAGGCAGTTTAGCTCAATTGATCGTGGTGGCTATTGCGTTGTTCTCTTTGTAATTCAATTGTAGTGGTGTGTTAAGTGATTTGTTTTGTTTTCAAATAGCTGCTCGCACGTTTAAGATTGTATATTTAAAATTAATTCATTTATTGTATTCCACAACGTGTGCTTAAGTGGTAACTAATAATGCTAAATTGTTGTTGATTTTGTATTTGGAATTAAAATGATTTTTAAAATAAACTCGATAGATTTTCATAGACTTTAAATATCGTTGGCCTTGGGACAGACCGCATTAAAGTTGGTCCTTCGATCCTATTTTGGTACTGGTTATTGGCAAATTGCTATCTAACGATACTCGTTTTAATTTTTCCCAGTCATAGTGCCTGGTTTCGAAGACACAATACAATTCAATTAAATTGTCTTGTAAATTATGACGTACTAAAGTGCTTTTTAACGAGCTACTTGAAATAAATGATTTCCCTTTGACAAATGTAGGAACAATATGCTAATAAGACATTCAATTTTGTCAGGGTATTGTTTACCGAAGATATTTACGATGTTTTTCACACAAAACAGGGTTACACCTTCCAATGTCCAAAAACAAGGAAAAGGCCGCATTTTTCTCAAACCACATTCCACAAAAATAAACGAACTTTCACGAAAGACTAACGAATAAATAATAAACTATAGCAAAGTTAATTACGCGAATACGATCACTGCCATTACTTCGGCTACCGATAAATTCCCTACAACTTGATCTGAAAGCGAGTGGAAAATGTCCTGGTTATGAGAACAGGCGAACAACTATTTATGATTATGGTACAGCGAGCCGTTTGTGACCCTAGAACGATGGGAACGAATTATGCCTATTTATTAACGTTGCTAGATTAGTTCTTGAAGTTAGTATAGTTTTAGGCTTAGAAGATTTTTTATATTAGGAACATTCTGCTGATGTAGGTATAGCTTATATGGAAAAAAATATGATATTATATAGGGTATTGTGAAAAAACCTTTCCTTAAGAGCGCGCCGACCAAACGCCGACCGCGCAGTGGCGCCCTCATCGTTAGTTTGGTTTTTCCTTTTATTTTTAGAATGAAGATGAAGAAAATAAGTACTTTAAGCTGTGCTTCACAAGATTATACGTTAATATTATTATAAACGGTAACCATTATAAAAATAAATATAAACATATATATAGACATTGTTTAATTTTATTATAATCACTAAAAAGGAAAATAGTGGCCACTATTATCCGTTTTAGTGATTATAATAAAACTAAACAGTGTAAAACTACCGTTTACAATAATACTAACATATAATCTTGTGGAGCACAACTTAACGTGCTTGTTTTATGAATTTTCATTCTAAAATAAAAGAAATAACCAAACAAACGATGAGGGCGCCACTAGGCGATCAGCGTAGCCTTAACAGATTGTGGCTCTGCTACCCAGCGATAAGAGCTGACAATTTATTTTCTTGTTAGGTGTAAATAGTATCTTTTTGTATTCAGTTATCTTATGTATGACCAACTCGTTCTTTTAAAATATAGTGTCGATAGCATTGCGGACCCACCATACCACTACGGTAACGGTACGGTAAGACATTTGTAATAGTAATGACATGATATATAATCTTATGATACCTACTGATCTATCTTTTCCTTTTAATACAAACATATATTTTTAATAGCTGATGATTTAAGAATTGTATAATAGTAATTTATAAATTGATCTAAATAATTTTAAATGTTTGCATGCCGATTGGTAAAATGTGGCTGGGCTAAATAATCTTAAGAACTATTATGTATTACCCATATTTGCAAAATAAAATTCTATTCTATTCACTGGCTATACCCCTGGTGATATGGTGGGTCTAAAACTAAGAGAATAGTGTTGTGGGCTACAAGAGCATAAATTATTCAGGAGCTACCTATACCTAGGAATGTCTACTTACTTATAACTATTACTATCTGTTACACATGCTTGACTCATGTAATTTAGGTACCTAAATCTACGGGATAGTCAAAAAGTCGTTAATAAAACGAAATAGGGATAGGACTATAAAGGAGGTCATTTCCAACAAAAAATCTTTCTACAGCATGGGCATAATTCAATTGCCCTAAAAGTTATGATGATTTTTGTATACAAAGTTATTTTACAATTAGACTAATTTGCAGGAAATATGATATTAAACAATAAAACAAACGGTTTTGTACGAGTATTATTACTAAATAATGTATCAGTACTACAAAAGTTCTATTGTGGCTCTGGGTACCAAAATTCTATATTAAAACTGAAGAATAGACAGGTCTCAAAAAGCTTTTCATCGCTGCTTTGCCAAGCAAGGGAGTTGACCAATCATACTCCAAGATATAAATAGATTTATGTTTGAGAACTGGGTCATTTGTTTTTCCAACTATGATAAAATCCTTTCAGTTCGGGGTATTTGTCTTCGCTAATAACCGTAAAATGTGATGGCCGGCCCTATCGGGTGGGCGAGCAGGAATTAATTACTCCCCTTTTTTTAGGGCTCATATTTTATGTGTGATACGATAATGGTTCCTAATTTATTGTATGCTTTATGCTTAGACTTTGGGTGATTAAAATTTCATATCGTGGGGTTTTTGAATCACGCAGCATACCTACTGTTGAAAAAGTACTGTAGAGATTATGATTACATTATGATCTGCATGGTTTGTGGCATGCAACCTTTTTGGTAATTATAAGATAATGGCTTAACATTATAAGATAAACGCCAAAACAATTTGAAAATAAAAAACGGTAGGCGTCAGATTTGACTGACAAGCCAAGGGACAAATATATAAAAAATGTTATTAATTTATAGACCATAATACCTAATTACGCTATAAAAAGTACATAGTCTTATTCATTAATCATAGTACAGTTAGCATCCTTGTGATAATACAGTACTTTACAGGTTAGGCTATAACAGTGTAATCAGGAGTTTGTGGCTAAATTATAACAGCCGCACGGGTCGATTGATTGGTTGAATTGAACCGTATATGGGTGACCATCTTTACATTTACGCCTCCGTGTCTCGGAAAGCACGTTAAGCCGTTGGTCCCGACTGCCATTCGTGGATCATTGGCAGTCGTTACGGGTCCTCAGAAGCCCGAAAATCTGACAACCAGTCTTACCAAGTCTTATCGTAGGTACTACACAGTAACTGGGTTGTGGAGGTCAGATAGGCGGTCGCTCCATGTAAAATACTGGTATTCAGCTGCATCCGATTAGACTGTAGGCTGACCACAACATAGTTGGAAAATGATTAGGCAGATGATGAACAGCAGTGTAATAAAAAATTGTAGTAAATTCAAGGCTCCTTTGAGGCGATACAAATGCTTATGAAATGTGAAGATAAAATTACTACAAACTAACGAAACGCTAAAAAGAAGACATTGGTAATCCGGACCTACTTTCATATAAACGTTAATAAACTCCAGCTTAAAGAAAGAAGAAAGAAAGAAAATTAAAATCAATACTCGACAGCGCAAGGAAAACTAAATACAATGAATTCTAAAGCTGAAACCGTTTAACTTTGATATTAAAAACCTCACACAGCTGCATAGTCACTGCGTCATACATTAAAATGCGTGCGACGTTCAAAATTAAAAGTCCAAGCGAGCGATGAACATCCAAAGGAACTTATTCAAGTCATATTTTTCACTTGTACTTTGATACTTTTTAACACCACTCACTACGATTGCAACGAAAAATAGAGGAAAAAAAAATAACAGAAATAGGTTGAAAGGAGCAGAGATTTATGTATTTACAAGGAGAATTTCGAAAACATTCACATTCAGGAGAACAAAAACAAATGAAAAGGGTAATGTCTTCGCTTGGCCGCTTTTTCCGCGAAATGTAAGGCGACCTGAAATATTTACTTGGACTGTAAGTACCTACGAAAATAAAGCAACAAAGTAAGCTCGTACGTTAATGTACGTAAAAAACGTATCCGAAAAATGAGGTCGTTTTGTGAAAAGGTACTGAAATAATAAACCAAAACGATGGCAGGATTTAGTTTCGAAATAAGTTTTCCGTTGAAATAATTATGTAACGGGACTAAATCGTTACATACGTGCGGAAAGTTTACCGTTTTGGGCAGTTTTTTTTTGATGAAATAAGGTTATTATTTATTAGTTCAAGTTGAGGTGCACGATTTTTGATAAATGCGTGCACTGACTGGACAGGTCCGCTCAATCTGTGTGGTTCTTTCGTCAACAGACCATTTCAGACACCAATCTATGTAGATTGGTGTCTGAAATGGTCTGTCTGAAATGTGGTCTCTGAAATCTTGGTCAGATCATATGATGACCACATGGTCATCATAATGATCTGACCAAGATTTTGTCTGAACTTTAAAAGAGACTGTGACCTCTGAGTTTGTTTCGGCCTTTCTTCTCGGAATAGTCAGATAGGAAACGCCAAACTCATCTAGTTTAAAAAATATGACTGACGTGTAAAAGTGTTTATACAAACGTACTTGCAGAAAATAAATTATTTATCATTTATTGATTACTGCAATGATTTTGCATGTTGAGTAATTCTACCAAAAGATACAACGTTGAGTCATAATTTGACTTTTAAGTTGCAGGCATCTACATCTCCACATGCAAATTACTCATCAATCACACTGACGTCACGCAAAATCCTGCATCGCGCAAGCAGAATTCACCGCGCAACTAGCATGTATGTATACAACGTTCCAACAACAATCGTCGGACAGTTGCCATCCAGGTGCAACACCAGTCTGGTCAGAGGATCCTCCTTTTTGTATAGATGATGAATGAACTTTACACCCAGTTCCTCATACCTCCATAAAGTTATTCAAATCATCACAAAACTGACAATCATAAAAACAATATATTATGTTTATACATTTTTAAACTTTTCACAATATAAGAAGGAAATAAAGATCCGGGTGGGTTTGGATTACCAAACCCACCCGGATCTTTATGATCTTTATTTTTATTGTAATTTTAATATTGCATTGGTCAGGCTTTAACTAATTATAAAGCCTGACTAATGCAATATTGAAATTACTATACAATTTGAAAAGCCTTGAGAAAAACTGACAGAATAAGTCATTCATTTTCTCTGGTTATTGTCGATCTTTTTCACCTTAATATTCAGTAAAATTTTATATCAGTAACGGCTTTATTTAAGGAAATTTTTCCAGAAAGAGCAATTTCATGTAACGTTTTAAGTGTAATTAAAACAATAATTACATTTCATTTGCAGTGAAAATAAAAGCTATTTCAGAATGTGAAAATCACGATATAATTGTCAGGGTATCGAAAAATATTATCGATTTGTCTACGATGGAGCAATAACAACTGAGCGCTTTTAAAAATTGTCAACACTTTTATGTTTTACGATACTGTTTTTGGGTGTTGTTTCGTTTCTAAATTACAGCCATTTTGGAAACGTAAACAAGCAGTTTTTGCTGAATTTTCATTTAGAAAAAGGTTTTATCTGTATCGTTGGGGGTGATAGAGTGCACACATTGTCTTAAGCTTTGACCCGAGCTAAGAAACTACGTCTTTTTCTTTTCAGCAGGTAGCTCTCAATATGAGGCGAGAAAAAAGACGTTAATGTTCTCGATTTCTTATTGTAACTGAACAGTGTATAGATGCGACCTCTAATTATGTAAGAAAATAAAGAAAAAAAAATTTTTTTTACTTTTCGAAATGCAAAAGAAATTTTCTCGCGGAATAGCGATGGCAACTTTGAGATAAGTCATTGTTTGTCTTTTTTATGTATATGTGTCTATCTTTAATAACGTAATTGTTTAAAGCCATGTTAGTTAAAGTTCATTAATAAATAAATACCTAAACAACTCCGATTTCATAAAAGTATGAATTCCAAAATACTCTCTTCATAAAAACATATTACAATTCATTATTAGGAGAAAATCACTTTTAAAAGTTGCTAAGAGTATAAAACCTATATCAGTGCTAATGACTGGAGAAAGAAAAAAATCAATTCCGTATAATAATATTCATTCAAACAGCTTTATGTAAATTTGCGAAGTAACTATATACGTTCATAAAGTTTGCAGACATAAACCACCAAAGCAAACGCTTTAACCAATAAAGACCAAAATCAGTACACGTTTCCGATACTATAATCTACAAACATGCAGCCAATAACTAGGTTACGCGAACGCACGAGCAATTATCGCTGCAGATCCACTATAAAATAAGAGATAAAATAAATTTATTCATATACCTACCTACAATTTATGAAATAAGCGCACCTTTTTGTAAAAATGGACAGTATTTTTTATATATTTGGAATATATTTCCAGCCTTAACTATCTAAATTAATATGATAACTAATAATAAAGTTGAAGAGTTTGTTAGTATTATTTGAAAGCGCGAAAAATCTTTTCGCATATGCCCAATTCTTGAGGAAGACTATAGGTGAAAAAGAGTCAGAAAGAACACTACGCGAATACGAAGAAATAGCGCGGACGGGCAATGACGGGGTGGGTCGGGGGAGCAAAGTTTTTTTTGACATCTATCATTCGCATTAGACCTCGGTTTCAGGACCCTAAATTACTTTTTGACGTTTGATTCATAGAAACGATATTTTTTAGATTGTAATATTCGTATTGGATTGACGACTAGCTCGAATTTTCCTGATGTTAAATCTTAGCTGATGTTGTGACGTACGCAATAGGAATTATAATTCACTGCCAATAATTGCCATTCTATAATTTCCAATCGATCCGATTCGATATCGCTTAGTTCAGATTCAGGCCGAGCTTAACAAATAAACGCCTTATTCCCTCTAGAGACGAAATTTACTTTAGTTTTACAGCTAAGTAAGAGTTGTTATTAATTTCTTTTTCTTCTTGTGTTGCTATTATTTTCCTGTCGTGCCGTAGTTTGCTAAGAAATATGAGCTCATGCGCGGTAATGTAGTGTAATTGTGTTAAGGATTTAGAATCTATTACGTTGTTGGGTTTCGCACGTATCCTTTGTATAAGGTAGTTTTGTTTTTACCGTCTCATTTGTACCTAGTATTTTGTGAGACTTTTATTTTTTATTCAACTTTTTTATGGTTTGATTTTTTCCAGATTATTGTTGCTGGGCAGAATAATGTAAGCTTTTCTTTCACTGTATTATCTTTTTATAATTCAATTGGAAAGTAATTCATATTATCAAAGTAATTGGTTGCTACAGTTCTTGGACTAAGCTCTGTAACATGTTTGTCACAG
This sequence comes from Luperina nickerlii, assembly GCA_963855955.1. Taxonomy (NCBI): domain Eukaryota; kingdom Metazoa; phylum Arthropoda; class Insecta; order Lepidoptera; family Noctuidae; genus Luperina; species Luperina nickerlii. Next base: position 18,664,749 of record OY979678.1, read on the forward strand.
AGTTGTAACATCCGCTTTAAAATCTTCCAACGCCTCCAAAAGGCACCGTAACAGATGATCCCGTTCTTAAATTATCATTAAGTAAAAAATGCATCTCATTATTCAAAGTGTATTAATATTATACGAATGAGTAGAAAAAATAAAATGTTGATAGTACTATCTCGGTATGTAGCGTTTATACAACCTGTATTATAGTGGTTATAACAAAAATGCATTGTTACTTTAACCTCTGTAATAAATATTATACAGCGTGTTTACTAGATCAACTATACATTCCATGTTTATCGAATAATATATTTTATCAATATACCACCCTAGTGCATGACGTATTACTATGAGTTCACAGTTTTTCTCTCTGATTTATTTGTTTATCGTGCATTGTCGTTTAAATAAATATTTATTACTTTAATCTGTTAGTCAACACACCTTATTCTGATTTATCTTTGTGCCCATAAATCTTTATGTTGTCATGTTTATTCTTTAGGCAGCTCTTGTTTCGCAAACAAAGATGGCATTTTGATTATTAAGAATATTTATTTTTCAGCACGTTTTGTGAATTATGTCTTATCTATTGTAAATTAGGTTTATTTTTAGTGACGCAGTAAGTCCAATAGAGGCATTACCTATTTATTTTTATCTTCAGAGAATGAACTTTAGTTTGGTTTGGTACTTCTTTTGAAACTTGCTATTAAAAGTAAATTCAGCAAGCTTTGTGAGTTGCAAAAACCATTATACTCTAAAATAATATATTTTTTTGCGTCTTGTTTGCCGCAAATAAACGTATTTTCTTTCTTTCTATATTTAAACAGGTATACCCAAACGTAAAAATACAATATACATATATTACATATACATAAAATATATTATGTAGTATGCCTAAACTAAAATTTTAATTGCGATATGAACATTTTTATTGTTCTAGCTTAATGTGTAGAGGCGACGTCCTGTGTATAATTTCGTCCTCTACACATTAATGATCTCCAAAATTCCTTAATTTTACCACACAACGATATAATGGCGCAAATGGGAAGCAAACAGTCCCATTTTCGAGCCCACATTACAAAACCCTTCCATCTATTTCAATTTACCCGCAAGTTTTAAGGGAAAATTACCCGTAAAAGTAATCCATATTACCATGTGACCACAAATGAGGGAAAAAGGTCGTCTTATTGGCCCAGACGGGTAAACACAGTTACGGATCTGGGCCGTTTTGAAGGGCCTTAATTCTATCTTGGTCGCTAGAATAGCGATTCCCGCTAGAATATTCGCGTTTTCAACCCAGAATTGACACTATTCCATGTTGCAAATGCGTTGAAATTACCGGGTATATTATGAACTAGCAGCGCCCCGCAGTTTTACCCGCAAAAATGTTGATTCCGTGTAAATATCGGGATAAAAACTATCCTATGTCCTTCCCCGGGAGTCAAACTATCTCAATACCAAATTTCATCTAAATCGGTTCAGCGGTTTAAGACAGACAGACACACTTTCACATATATAATATTATATTAGTATGGATAGTACAGATTACTGGGTATCTTTGTAACCCAAGATTGGAACTATTCTGGGTTTTAAATTGATTTAAGTTATCTGATAAATTATTAAAAACTGAATGAAATTCTCAATTATTTCGTTACCATAATATCAAAATAACTTTTGAACATCCAAATTGAAAATTTCAGAACACTTAGCGATAGCGAAGGGTCTATTCTATCAATTTGATTAACTGTTTTACTCGAGTACGAAAACAAAACTTTTCTTTTTAGCATGATTATGAAAGGAAAAGTTTATTTTAATGTGACCACACTTCTGGCGGCAACAGGACAAATATTCGTTGTACTAATGCTCGGTATTTTAGGTAGGAAAGTAAAATTTTAATTGTTTCCGAAAGTTATTTCATATGGGGTTTCAGATATGAGGGGTATGTCGATAAAATGGCGGCGAACGGGAGTTTGTATTCCCGTAATATTTGTAATGCCGATCGCAAAATGAAACGAAAACTGTTGAAGCCTTATCGTTTTAGGAGATTGCTAGAATTTAAATGAGTTGTTATGTAAAAATTTGCTAACCTGGTAGTTGTAATTAATTAGAAATATGTAGTTATCTCAGTAAATGTGTGTTAAAATTGGGTCAAACATGTTTACATGTTCATATTGAAATTTTCATTTATTTACATACAGGAGTAGGTAGTAACAACAACAAGTAGTATTGCAACATTTGGAACTCACGGATGGTTATCAAAATAAAATAAACAAAACAATACTCTTTTAAATTGATATTCTCCCACAAACCTATGCGGAGAAATGAAAGTCATGATAGAAATACAAGTATTATACGTTTATTTTTAAATATTATTAAGTCTTTGTCCGTGCAGGGCCACGCTTTATCCATCTCCTTTGGTGTTTTAGGATTGGAGAATTTCAGGAGTTTCTATTTTTACGTTTAAAAACAAGAAACTCAAAATTGAATATTTCCTCCTTGTGACTAAAAAATCATTATAAATTCTTATAAAAGCTTTGTTATATATGTTAACACAAAACAATTAAGGCTCCTTCAAACAGGCGCGACACGCGATAAAATCGCGCGCGACACAAAGACACCGCAAGTCGCGCACCGTTGTGTCGAGCGCGATTCGCATCGCATGACGCAACTGTTTGCAGGAGCCTTTTATTCTACCTAGACTAATCCTTTTGTAAGCAGAAAAACTAACAACATTAAGGAAACACTATCGCTACCTTGTTATCTTTCATAGAGTAAGCGAAAAGCCAGAGTCTAGATAACCAAAAGATTAGAACAACTTCATATAATAGTTTCTTACATTTAAGTCCACAAATCTTTATAGAATAACATATTCGAACTTGAAACTGTAGGTACTTATCCTCTGGTACAGTCAAAGGCACACTAAAAGATAAAATCCCACTCTTACTGTAACAGTCATTTTCTAGACGTACATTTAAAGATAGAAATCAGCCCTTTCAGACTTCGGAATCCTAAAACCTACATTCATAATATGGCTTGAGCAAAACTAATCCGGTACTGAAAAGGTTTACTAGAGCAAAAGCTTTATTCCTAGATCTTATTCTATTTGAATTTCTTACTTCAAAATTCTGGGAAAAGATGAAACATTATGCTTGGTTCGTTTTCTGTGACAAAGACGGAATTATAATGTTATATACATGGCATTTAATTTTACTTAAATGAAAATCAAAATACAAAATAATATTATGAAAATGTAATACTAGCTTTACAGGGTGACAGAGAGATATCGAAGCGCAAACTGTAACCACCAATCAACATCCAGCACATGATTCAAGACGCAGCGTAGAATTTTTACGTCAGTTATTAACCATAAGACTGTGGCTGACAGGGCCTCATCTCCGCTGTGGAAGTCCCTTATTAAATCAGTCATTTAATCATAATTTTAATTTACATTTGAGGTACGGGACCCCAAAAATAGAGATGTTCCAAACATTTCGACACAACAGATTTTTTTATTGATACCCAACTTTAAATTTAAATGTGAAAAAGTTTTGTATAAAAAAATCTGTACTGAACCCATGGAAACAGGTTGCGCGTCGATATTAATGTCTCCCTGTATACTCGTACATATCCTATCTAAAGTCTTATTCAAACTATATTCTATTTTTTTTCCCATCCTGACAAAAAAAAAAAAATTATTCAAACTAATGTTTCAAATTAATAGTATTTCAAGTTAAACAAATATCAACTTTATTCTAATGGTAATTAAGTCGATTTCAGAGGGACTAGCCCTATTCAAAAAGTTATAAAAATGTTTGAAGTTGTAGCGTAAACTGAACTTTATTATGTGGATTTAAAGTGATTTTTTCATAAACCCAATTTGTTTACATTTTTGACAAAAAAAATCGCGAATGCAGCTTAAATTGTTTTATCTAACTACTTCTCAACAATCTTTCAACAGTTACAATACAAAGCTCCGTCAAAAATAAACAATCCTTACATAAAAACGAGAGCAACACCAGAAAAGCCATGAAAAAATATCATGTTTTTTTTTCACGAACTTTTTCCCTTTTTCGTGGTGAACAGAAGTAATATCGCTAAATTCGTCAAGCGTTATGGAGCTTAGCATAGACGTGACGGGAATAGCTCCTGCTTTTTGATCATTGCACGGTCAATCAACACGTCGAGTGAAAATGTGGGGTGTGTGTGTAAGGATCCGTATGTTTGTGGGTGTGAGATATTGTTGTTGTAAAAGTGTGTGTGCGGAATAATTGAACCAAATTATATTGTAACACTAGTGCCTTGGGGTCCGAGTGCTCATCGAATATTTCGGGACATCGCCAAGCGGTTGGTTGACTCTACGCGTGACCAGAGGTCTGGCCTATTTTTAGCACAAAGAAGCATTGCCATCCAACGTGGTAATGCTGCCAGCCTTTAGAGCACTTATCCCATTGACAGCACTGCGGACGAATTTTTTGATGCCCAATGAGCTCTTGCCTTTTTACTTTTCCTTTTTTATTATATAGGTACTTGTATATGTATATTTTAGTGTCAATTGTAAAAAAGGTTAAATATCTCCATTCAAAATTGTTTTTTTTTTTAATATTATAATTATATTGTACGTGAATGTGCTTTGTAAAATACAAATTGCTAGTAAGGTAAGCAGAACTACTATTCCAACAGGTGCTCTAACGTAAACAGTTAAATTATTGAAGAAGCTGCGGTTTGTCTCTTAAGAGCGTTTACGCCGTACGGCATTTCATACAAACTTTCAAGCTCTTGTTTTTCGAAATGAATGAACCGATTTTGATGAAACTTTACACGCATAAGCAGAATACAAAGGTCTAAAAAGTTACTATAGAAAATTTTCGAAAAATAGTGTAACAGCCAAATTAGACCGATTTTAAATTTTCCATAGAAACAGAGATTTCCAGTTATCTTTTTTTAAATAAGACGTCTCGAAAATGTTCTTAGGTAACTTTTTAGACCTTTGTAACCTGCTTATGCGTATGAAGTTTAATTAAAATCACTTCATTCATTTCGAAAAACAAGGGTTTGAAAGTTTGTTTGAAATACCGTACGGCGTAAACGCCCTTAAGTCGTTTTAGAAATATCATTTACTTTGAAAGTGTTTCGTATTCATTGCAGTACCGTCTAAAATTAAGTCAGTTGAAATGTCTGTTCAGCAATTTTCAAAGAGATATTTTAAAATAAATGTAGGTACATAATAGAAGCGATTTAAATGTAGTTAGTTTTGATTTATTTTATTGTTTCATTTACAAACGTCTTCGTGGCCTAATGGACAAAGCGATTAAATAATATTTGCCACTAATTCTGGGCATTCTAATTTTCTTTTACTGACAGACTACACAAGACACACATTATTTTCCGAACAACCTTCAAAACCAACTTCGAAAACACATTTCTTCCCTTTAATTCCAACAGAATTATGACATCACGAGGTCGAAACTGGAAATATTGACGCGATTACTACAGAGATTTGATCACAAGCTCCCGAATCCTGTTTTCCGACACATGTTTTGATTTACGAAATCCGGCGCACCGACATATGATATGAAAAGGCGTCCTATTATTTTGAATTTATTGTCTAGGAGTCATGTTAGGAAAATGTATTGCGGTGTACCAGAAAGTAAAATTTTGGCTATTTTGTTTTAATCTCAATCATTCCATGGCTGGGCAGCATAATTAACCTAGATAGTGTTCCCACTGCTGGGACACAGGCCTCTTCTCGATGAGAAGGAGTGGACCGTAACGACCATGTGGGCCCAGTGTGGGTTGGTAGATGTCACATGTCTGCGATATTTTGGTTTTAGGACAGGCTGGTTTCCCCACGATGTTTTCCTACACAGTTTTGAGACCAGCGGTAAAATTAAAAGTAAGCGCCTATTTGCGTTCGTACCCAAGACCACCACCACTGCTCTATAAATAGACTGGGCAAAGGTCTCCAATATTACCAACATTGATTTCTGCATATTTTTGCATCTAACGTCACTGTGTTTTGACGCAGTTATAACATTTACATCAAAATAAATTGCATACCTGTTTGTGACGCGTCAATCAATACTGTCAATGATATATGATTTTATTTTGTAAGTAGGTTTGCACAAACACTTTTAGACGTCAATCATATATTTTTTTTTTTAACTAGATGAGTTCGGCGTTTTCTATCTGACTACTCTGAGAAGAAAGGCTGAAACAAACTCAGAGGTCACAGTCTCTTTTAAAGTCCAGACATAATCATGGTCAGGTTATATGAAGACCATGTAGATCGATGTAAATATTGCGATGCTACTAATATTTGCTGTCACAGATGGCTAATTAATAAATCGAAAGCAAAAAACTGTCACTTTACTGACAGACGATCGTAACTTTAATTGTTTTGTTAGAATGAAGTAAATAAAATAAAATACTACAAGAAAACTTGTCCGATTAACGGCGTACACTGAAGTGCCCGAAGACTTTTAAAAAGGCATTTTTAATGTTTAGGTCTGGCCTATAAAAACTCAAAGATTATTTTTTTGTTCTAGTTTTAAGGGTGGTTGTTTTAAAGTGTAATATGAGCTGAGATAATAATAAAAATAAGCCTTTATACAGACATGGTTACAAACTTACACTATAGGTTATACGTTACATTACAGTTACAAAAAGCATAAGGTTTCACACGCATAAGTGTCGTTCCCGTGGGAATATTGGGATAAAAAGTAGCCTATATGTTAATCCAGGGTGTCAGTTACCTCCATACAATTTTTTATCAAAATTGATCCAGCCGTTTGAGTGTGTAAAAGTAACAAACATATAAAAACACACACACACTCACAAACTTGCGCCTTCATAATATTAGTGTGATTTTTTTTTATCTATCACTGTTCCACTTATTAGATCCAGTTTATTCTCTAGTAAGTAGATATATTTACTATCCTGCCTCAACAACCTTGTCTGTTTGTCTATCAATGTCAAAGACTTCCTCCAGTTGCCTCCACAGAGCTGATGCGATACCTCGAAGAAAATATTGTATCTCAAAAAAACTGCAATCTAAGAATGATGTACATACCTACCAATCGTTGTGATTTTAATAATTTTCCACTTGACCGTTTTGTGTAGCAGTCATTAAAGGGCCCGTGCGAAACATAAATAATCACGGACTAAATGATAATATTACGAAAATAACCTCAGAACATTAGGTCTTTAGTTACAACCAAAAAGCACCTGTTTATTTTCCCACCCACTTTCAAAACTTTTCCTAAGTAAATGGTCCATAATAATTCTTTGCTTGATGTTTCCAGATATTTACAGTGCTCATCGTCACGGGTAGTTTAGCCTCACAACGAGGGCTGTAAAAACTCTGTGAACAATATAAACTTTTAGCTACAAACGCCGACATCCGTAAATAAATAAAAACGTGTTATTTGTTACTTTTTATGATGTAATGGCTTTATTTAAGATTTTTTTATGGTTTTCGTGTTTGTGGTTTCTTCTGTTTTTTGTTTTATCACCTGGTAATAGTCATGACTTTTCTAATAAATTCTAACGTATATACTATAATGAAATATCTTGCATGAACACTGACCCCGTATGGTCTTTTTCGTACCTACCTATCCCTAAGTTTTAATGTCGGTGCACTCGTAGAAATCAAACCCCTATAATATTATTTCGTTAAGGCGAAAGCGCCAGGGTAGCCCGCGAAATTCAATTTTTTTTAGGTTTTCTGGAATTTGCTGGTCAGTATTAAGTTGTACGTTGATTAATATATAAATCGCGGTCGTAAGAAATATGTGTTTACAGAATTATAATCATTAAAGTCATCAACACAACTCTCTAATACCACGTAAGTCCAAAGAATAACTGTTTCATGAAATCATCATTCTTTGGACTTACGTGGTCTTAGAGAGTTGTGTTGATGACTTTAATGATTTAATACTGACCAGCAAATTGCAAAAAACGTAAGAAAATTTGAATTTCGCGGGCTACCTTAGCGCTTCCCCCTTAACAAGTATTTCATGCAACAAAACACCTTGAAGAGTTACAGTATAAGTGTTGTCGGTCTGAAATGCACCGTAGAAAACATCTCACTTCTTCATTCTGAAAAATATCTAAAACTAAATCGCCGAGAGAAATACCTCACTCGATTAGAGACCTCTACTTAACCCACAAACTTACGTGAACAGATTTACTTTTCAGAAACCTTATTTCCACTACATTTAAAGCTTCCTCTAGAATTCTGCTAGCCTGGTACCAATGAAAGCAGAACGGATTTGCGCAAATACCTCTAAACGCAAGCTCATTTTCCGACAACTTAGGCAAAATATTTTATACTAATATAAGTTCGTTTATAAACTTAATCTCCTTATTGTAAGACTTTGTTTGCTCGCCATTGTTTAACTTTGCGCTCCGTGTCTATTAGAACAATGAGATGTTCCTTCAGCATGGATTACTTTGGAAATTACGATTTGGTTTAAAGGTAATGTGACTGCGATGAAGTCGGACTTGTGATTCTAGTGATAATAGAATTTGTGTCATGTTCTAGATTGCAAGAAAGTATTAGTTAGATTTGCTAAATGAAATGTTTAAATGGGTTAAAAAGATGCTTGTTTTAATAAAATTTTAACGTATAGAAAACCGATTCCGGAGTTCGATTGGAATCATGTTGCAAATCGGGTACATTAACGAGCATACCTTATGCTTACGTAATATTTAAAAGCAATTCCAGCAGTATTATTAGATATGTTACGATGTTACGAACATAGTATTGCAAAAATCATACTATACTACTATTTTGGAATAGGTTGTCTCTCAAAAATGCAAGTGTTGTTTCACGAGAGAAACGTTTTTGGATTTCGCGTAATTGTAAAGTATTATCATGATTGTACTGCGCTACTGATATGTCATCGTTATTTGAATAATAAACATTCGTTTTGTCATAAAAGAAAATTTAAGCATGTAGGTAAGCATATTACACAGGCATAGAAACCTTCCTTTTTACCATTTTCCGCAGCCTTGTGCCAATCCCAGCCACCGTTTGTGATTTGTGGAACTGCAGCGAAGCATTCAATACTAACCTGAAACAAAAGACAGTCGGGTTTTAAAATAGGAACGTCATGTCTTTACTTCTGCCACGGTAATAATATGCATTCTGCTTTTGTTTGAAAAAAGTAGGTCGTAGTTTAATAATAAAAAAAAAACAAAAACCATAAGGTTACTGGAAAAAATATCTTCTAGTTTTGGTTTGACGACCTCGTTGCGTGATTAGCTCGAGAAAAAGAATTCCAATTATGAAACTAATTATTGGTTCACACCAAAAAAAAATGTGAGCATTGTTGGCTCAGTTTCATCAGCCTCGACTTACGAGTTGTAGGTCGTGAGTTCGAATCCAGGCAGGCACTTTGTGTATTTATTGATTTCATGACCAGTATGACCATTGCTCTCCAAACGGTGAACGAAATCATCGTGAGGAAACCGGCATGTCCTTGAATCAAAAATTTAAAGCCATGTGACATCTACCAACCAGCACTGGACTCGCATGGTGGATTACAGCCCACTCCCTCTGATAATTATGATATACAGTAGATGTAACTTGACATTTACTAAAACTATAACAGTTTACAGAAACCTTAAGTTTTCTAACATAAATATGGACCACACAATTTCAAGATACAAGAATATATTCAAATTCAAAATATTTTATTGTGTTATTATATACAAGGTCTAACGTTAAATGCGCAAAACCTCTTAAGGGGTCATTGTACTCATCAATATGAACATCTTTTACTATGGGACCCAAGAAGAAAACGCAAAAAAAACTGTTCCCTACATTTATGCTCGCATAATAGTCAAAATGTACTAAACAGCTGAATTTTTTTTTGCGATTTCAAGTTTGGTCCCATAGTAAAAGTGGTTCATAGTGATGAGTACAATGACCTCTTAGGAGGTTTTTCGCATTTAACGTTACACGTTGTAGAGGTCATTATTGTGGTTTGCATCCATACTAATATTATAAATTCGAAAGTAACTCTGTCTGTCTATCTGTCTGTCTGTCTGTATGTTACCTTTTCACGCCTAAATCACTAAACGGATTTCGATAAAATTTGGCAGAGAGATAGATTGCGTCCCGGAGAAGGTCATAGGATAGTTTTTATCGACATACCCCGCGGGCGAAGCCGCAGGCAGAAGCTAGTACATAATAAATATAATATCGCATCGTTGACGTACGTTTTAAATAAAATAAAAAAAAACAGTAACGAGTACGAAGCCAATATTATTATATTAATAAAAGCAATGTACAAGCTTTTTCAGTGATGTCATAAATTTTTCCGACATTTTATATTGGTATATCAAATAGGATGTGTGACATAGTTTTCTGGTCATGAATATGGAATGGAAATGACAGTGGAAACTGCTTTATTAATCGGGAAATACAATCATTAAGCAATATTCACCGATGAATCGGAAATATTTTGCATGGATTGTAATCCTGGCTGGTTTAAAGTAATTGAAAAGCGGTCTTTCAACTAAACGCGTTCATTTGTTTTTGTTATTTGGAATCCGTAACACTACAGTAAGTTTTGAGATTTACTCTGAACGAGACTCAATTGAAGTTTCATTGATAAAATACAACTAAGGGCGTTTAATTAATAAATTAATTAAAAGTTCTCTACTGAGCCACCACCGCTCAAAAAAAGAGGCCATGACTCACAAGTCGTAGGTCGTGGGCTCGAACCCAGACAGGCATTATACTTTGTGTACAGTACCCGGCGATAAATATTGCACATCGACCTTTTTACACAAAACCATTTTATACAAAGAATAAAATAATTATCAAAAGAAGCAAATCATAATTGTTTTAACAGCTCCTAATAGATACCGGACTGTTTGTATTTCGTGCGACAGAGATAACGCTCTACGAAGCCGAAATTAGCCGATTGTCTCTTTCCAAAGGTCGATGTGCAATATTCATCAAACAGTGAAGGAAAACATCGTGAGGAAACCAAAAATCCGCGGAAATGTGACATCTACCAATCTGCGCCGGGCCCGCGTGGTGGGTTACGGCCCACTCCCATCTCACAGAGGAGGCCTGTGTCTCGAGAGTGGGAACATTACAGGCTGGTTATGTTATCAAAACTTTATGCACAAGTAAAAAAATACTGTATACAAAGGCGGACTTCATGCCTGTGGCATTTTCTACCAGTCAACCTTAGGTTGATGCAGAGACAAAACATGGCATGTGCAACGTAAGGGTTAGATAACTCTAAAAATATTAAATACTAATACAGAATAAACTAATGTCCCTCAAAGTGTTCATCACAATACAACAAGTACTCAATTATTATAAGACACTACTTAATTATTGCACAGTATTTATTTTAGAATCGGAACTTTTTATGTGCTTTTGAAAAAATCTTTTCATAATTAAAAGCAAAATGGTGTCCAAAATTGTTCAGTTAGTACTGTTTGTACAGAAATAATTGTCCTTTTAATTCCTTCATTGTATCACCCTTTTTAACGTTTAATATCTTTTTTCAGTATTCATGGCTGTCAAGCTCAATGGGCAAACCTTTCAAATGTTAAAAATCATGAGCGTTTAACGGGTCGCGGGGGCCTCATAACGTTCGCTCCGCATCTAACTCTACTAATGTTTTGGCCGCATTGCTAACAGCAGAAGGTTAAATGAAAAATACCAGAGCCTTTTAATATCAGAGATGGCTTATGACCTTGAAAACCTTTTTCGCGAAATTTGATATCTAACCACTGCGTAAAAGGATTTTGACGCTCTGTCAAGAGGTACTGAGATGTAGAGATTTTTTTTTGTCTAGAATTTTGCTCGACAATAATAAGCTCTACTTTCCTTATTTTTAGGTCTAAAATATTTTTCTTTTCCACTGATCCTTATTCAAAGACGCAACTTTCTTTGAGATATCATCTTACTTTACTTCACAGCGTTTTTTCCTTCCGAATGACTTTGACTTTGGGCGTGTATGTACATACACCCTTATTTCTCACTCGAGGAGGACAAACTTCCATATGGTGCCGACGTTATTGCTTCATGTGCTTCATGTGATACCGTACAAACGTGTCTTGGATCGGGTTAATTTGGTTCATTGGTTCTATAGTAGGCCTTATTATTATTACGAAAAAGTAAGAACGGATCTTCGTAGGTTTATTAAATATATAATTATATGGTCTTATTGGTGGTATCCATCATGGGTTCCTAGTCGTGAACTCTTAAAATGGTTTTATGACGAAGCTAATGTAGTTTCGTAAACATTTCTTCTCCTCAAGTCGTACTCATCATTACTGAGGGTCGTGATCCTCCCTTGAAAACATCTTTTCTCTGACGATGTTTCACCATCTCTGTCTATCCTTGGCTAGGTGAAGCGCATCATGAAATTTCGTTTCAAGGGAAGAGCTTATCTGGTCGGACCATCGCAAAGGGCTGCGACCTCTTGGTCGTTCACCATGCACCTTGCCGCCTTGCTTTTCGTAAACATTACTCAATAGATTTTCCAATTTTTGCACTATTAAAATAACATCACTCTAGATTTCCACAAAGTTCATATTTATACATTATATCTGAAAGTCAATTCCCGTTATTAAAAACGAACAAAATCTAATCGGAATCTCATCTTAGCGACAAATTTGATTTTAGAGGTATTTTTGACAGATTGAAACTGAGATCAGTCTGTGAACGTTCTTAAAATTATGAGAATATTCAATTCAATTTAAATTATTTATTTCAAACTCAAACCCAAAGCATTTATTTCAATTAAACCTTGTACAGTACCCGGCGATAAATATTGCACATCGACCTTTTTACACAAAACCATTTTATACAAAGAATAAAAATAACTATCAAAAGAAGCAAATCATAATTGTTTTAACAGCTCCTAATAGATACCGGACTGTTTGTATTTCGTGCGACAGAGATAACGCTCTACGAAGCCGAAATTAGCCGATTGTCTCTTTCCAAAGGCCGATGTGCAATATTTATCGCCGGGTACTGTACAGGCACTTTTGAATTGTCAAAATTAAATAGTCATTGCCCATTCCAAAACGTAGATCTCTATGGAGAAGAACGGGCAAGAAACTCTATGGACACTCTTTTAAATCAAGATATTACAAAATCCTGGGTACATTATTCTTGTTCTTGTTGCTTCTATAATATGTGATAACAATGTAAAAAAAAGACACAAATGAAGAAACAATTAAAATATAAGATTAAAAATAAGCCTTGGCAGTTAAGAGATGACCAGTTTCAACCGACGGCGCCCGTTCACGAACATGAAGCGTAGATCAGCACCATCCAGCTCAACCATTTTGTAGGAACCGAATGATCCAACACACGCGCCACCATCGATGAGACATTTAAGTGAGCATGACACGTTCTCAACTGACATGCAGGAAGAGATATTTAATAATGAAGTATTCAATAATTAAAACTTGATTGAATAAAATAAAAAATAAATTAGGTTCGTAATGTCAGAAACACTAAAAAAGAAAAAGGGAAGCATCTCTTCCAAATATTGAAATTTTAATTAGTGAGCCCAAGTGCCTGTGGATCAGCATTTGGCCAAGCATTTTTATCTACGATATATTCATCCAACTTGTAATAAGCTTGTCTAAATAGTGTGCGTTTAATGCATGTTTTAAATTTCTTCTCATTTAATTGAAGAATATCGAGTGGTATTTTATTATAACATTTTACACAGTAACCCATAAAAGAAGTTTTTACTTTAGACAATCTGAAAAGCGGTTGATCTAATTTGTCCCTATTTCTAGTGTTACAATAATTATGCCTGTCACTTATCTTACAAAAAATATGTAGATTTTTTCGAACGTACATAGGTAATGTTTTCATATACGAGTATATATTTCAAGTATCATGACTCATTTGTTAGTATGGAGCTTATTCTATGTTAGTCATTTAATAATTTAGATAACTTTTATATAAGTACATAATTTTAATATGCCAAGGGGTATCCTATTACCTAGTAATTGGGTTGTGGAGGTCAGATAGGCAGTCGCTCCATGGAAAAAACTGGTATTCAGCTGCATCCCGTTTGACTGGAAGCCGACCCTAACATAGTTGGGAAAAGGCTAGGCAGATGATGACATAACTTAAATATACATCCTAAACAAAAACAAACACAAAATGCTAAACAATTACACAAAGCGGCGCTGTCTCACGCTTCACCGCGGCTGCACCATTCCATGGAAAATAGGGCAGCAGCGATTTACGTACGGACAGTCCTGCCTGCTCGAAATTGGCGAAAGGACACTGTTGTTGCTGCCCCATACCCCCCGCACCAGGGACTCACAGCGTTTACGCATCGTGGCAAAGAAACAATCCACATGTGCGTCCACGAACATCCCTGATGCGCTGCAGTAATAGCCTCTTTTTTTTTTCAGGTTGCGAAATCATCAAATGACTCCTCTCGCTCTGGGTGGAGCGGAAGGGAGTGTCAGACTCTTACTGACTAAAACCCACCCGTGTTCCTTCCTTAGCCCTTTATGTTCCGGGCCAGCGGTAACCCTTTCGGACAATCCCGCTGACCCGGCAGGCTTCGGCCCTGACGGGCCCCTTCATAGTATTAGCCCTTCAGATCCCAGTATAAACACATAAATGTCAAAACGATAATACGTCTTCTCTAAATCCTATTTCGATTTTGGAGTGTTAGTTCCACGTCTATATCTACTGTGTGGGCAGTTGTAAATAAAGCCAGCTTCTAACTCGTAGATCCTTCAAGATTTACGATTAGCTTTCGGTTAATACGTAGTTTCCATTCTGATCTTCGAATAAAAGAGAAATTTATCGTTGTTGCCTATATTCCCACGCGAGTTCAAGCGAAGGATAAGAATAACTTTGTGGGAAAAGACGGATAGTTGGTTGCTGTAATACGAACATTAATGCAATATTTGTAACATTACTTTGAACATTTTATTATATAAAGCATCTCTTCTGATACTAGAGGCAACCGAAAATATTTAAACATGAGTCAACTACTAAAGACTCTCAAATTTAACCCTACACATAACCATTATGTTCATAAGTACCTACCAATATTGAAACGAAATTTCTAAACGACTGGTTGACACTTCCTGTGACCCAAGGGCTGGCTTTTACTTTGGCCAGAGGCTAAGCATCGCCATACAACGTGGTAATACCGCCAGTTCTTGGGTACATTACCAGTTGACAGCGATGCGGATGAATTTTTCGACGCAATTTTTTAGTTTCTGTATATAGGTTTTCTGTGTATAGTTTTAGTAAAGTTAGAATTTAATTGTGTTATTTTTAAAATTATATATTAGGTAATGTAATTAAATAATATTATATTGAAACTTTTTGACCTGGATTCGAGGCTATACTTAAAATAAGTGCTTCTTTTATGAGTAAAATCAAGAATGCAGTCCTATTGGCATCTCGAAAGTTGTCTCGTAAGTTATTATCGAAATATGCGCCTAAAAATGTGGTACAATACTACTTGAAATGGAATATTTTTATGAAGACAAATTCTGAAGACAAATTCCTGTAATTAAAAATGTTTAAAATCTAGTCACAATTCCATCTCATCGACAATCGATGTCCAAAACTTGTCAAAAATGTAGAGAAATTACCGATCAACTGTGAAATTTTTAAAAATGACGAGAATCTTCCCTCAATCTGTGAACATTCTTAAAATTACTAGAACCGCCCCTCTGGTAGTAGTGTGGTAACGGCCACGACTTACGAGTTGTAGGTCGTGGCTTCGAATCCAGGCAGGCGCTTTACTTTGTGTAAATTATTTCATCAGCACTCTCAAAACGGTAAATGAAAACATTGTGAAGAAACCGGCATGTCCTCGAACCAGAAATTCGAAGAAATATGACATCTACCAACCCGCACTGGGCCCGCATGGTGGATTACGGCCCACTCCCTCTATCATACACGCCTAGCATTAGGAAAATTATAGGCTGATTATGTATCCAATAGCAAGCCAGGATATGATCGACTGAGTGCACTTTTCACTACAAATGTACAGACGCCAGCACATCAAGCTACTACAATCTGTCAAATTTCTTTAATAGATTTTCAACTTTATCGCTAAAGCATAAGGTTCGAGGTTGATTGGGAAAATTTGACAGTTTCGGGTAGCTTGATGTGCTGGCGTCTGTACCTGTCGGAGGACTGATGTGTAGCTTTTAGGTGGATGGTAGCTGGCTGATGATGTGCTGGTATATTGGTGCCGAGGAAGATGAATAATTGAGACAAGACAAGTAATACACGTCTATATTGTACCAGTGTCGCAGATGGAAGGGGATAGTGTTGCCACTATTTACATGATGTTTTACATTTAATGTTGGTGTTGCAAATCAAGAATTGAAATCTCCAACAGTACCTACCTATTAGTAACATCTTTAGAGCTAAAATATTTTACACATTCTAAAGGCTCCTGCAAACAGGCGCGACGCGAATCGCGCGCGACACAAAGGCACTGCTCGTTGCGCGACTTGCGGTGCTTTTGTGTCGCGCGCGATTTTATCGCGTGTCGCGCCTGTTTGAAGGAGCCTTTCAGCTGCTCTACGCGATATAGTTTTGTAATCCCCAGCCTGAAAGTTAGTCAAAAATCTAAACAGTACCTTTTCTTACGTACGCCCTTAACCTAAATTAGAATTATTAATAATGATAATAGTCCCACCGCCGTATCTCTACGTTGACGTCGTGGTTGGGCTTGCGCGCTCCGAACTGTAGGCCTATGCCGGAAGAGTTTACTTTGCCAGAACAGGTCTAAGGTGAGAAGCCAGACCAAGAGAGATACAGAAACCCGCAGGGCAGCATGTGGCGAGCTGTTGGGCGCGTAGCGACTCTACGGACCCTATCTCCCGGGAGAAGTCTTGTTCCTCACCTCTGGCTTGCCTTTATTGGCCAGTTGGAGTGAACAATGACGAGGAATAGAGCTCCCACCTCATTCTTGCCTTTATTTGCCGGCTGGAGTGGAGATTCGCAAGAGCAAACGTGCTCGGAGCAAGGAAGTATTCCAGTAAGATGCTTGTAGGGATCTTGATCGTACTTCCGGGATTGTCCTGATAGCCGTGGAATACCTCTCCACTCCTCATAAGCACCTCAGGACATGTTGCCCCCCTGTCACTAAGTCACTATCTGCTAGCGGCCGTTTCCAGGAGCTCATTATTGAGTGTGCAAGTCATCCCCTGCCATTTTATACGTGTATATATTATAAAACATTGATCAGGCAGAGGTCATAGTTCTTGGTAACCAGTCCACTTTAGCCACCCAAACCCATAGTCCAACTTTTTACTTTTTCATATCTTGCAATAGACCAATCGGGGATTATCCTTGGGTGCACTTGAATAGTGCATACAGGGATAATCGTCGGTTGGTGCCGCATTTCATTAAGATTTCCTAAGGGGCCTCTGCGAGTTGGCTTTGGCCCCTCGTACGCCTTCCAAAGGACCCCATCCTATGTAAAATAAAATAAAATAATAGTAATAATAATCATTTTATTATCAGGCAACTAAGGCCCAAATAGGTGAAATACACGAAGTAATCTAATTTGACGACCACAAAGACCAATTTCAAGTTACATAATAGAAATGGAAGAAAAATATCGGTTACATAGCGGGTACTCTTGTGACCTAGAATACGCAACGGCAATTCAGCAATGACTGCAGGCAATAAAGTTAAGTCCATAAAAACTTTTCACCGGGACCTTTTTCCGGGAAACTCGTCCATCGATTATTTTTTGTTTGTACAGCTAATCAAACGCGTTTTGCTCAAATTAATTGGAGCTTAGTTATACAGGAAAATACGAATTTATTTATTTTATTTGGGATAGCAACAGCAAACATGTATGCGTAATATTAGGGTTTATAGGTACTTGGAATTTATTTATTTGGTAAGTTTTATTTAAACTGTAAAATAAAAATACACTGACACGACACATCAACACAACACAACACAACATGATACGTAGATAGTAAATAAAGTATGTATAGTTTGGACTGTGTCAATACTTATAATTTTGCTTAAAAATCTATTGCTTAGAAAACAGTTAACAAAACGCTACTAACCGCTGATTTACCAAAGTCTTATCAGTGGAATAAAATTGACGTCTGACAGTTTTTGTATGGAAACATTTACAAATACTAAAAAAATAATCGCAAGGGAAGACTTATGTGGTACAAAAGATAGATCGAATTCGCCCTAAGTATCCGACAAGCAGAGGACCGATGTCGATACCGAGGTCGATGTGGCGATACTTGGCGAGGTCTATGTGCAGCAGTGGACGTCTTTCGACTGAAATGATGATGACAATTAACAGGAAAGTGAGAGATTTTCAACATCTAAAATAAAAAGTGTGGTCAATTTCTCTGGCCTGGAACAATACACGACAAACAACTAAACAATCTTCATTAATAACAACATGACATGTGATAATTACGTCTGCTATAAAAATGAGCAAAATTAATTTATTGGACATAAATGTCTTCATGTCTTGTTTATTCGATCATTATCTGCCATTTTATCACCATTTCAGAGGAGAATGGGGCAGTAAATGTAACAATTAAGGTCATTATGACCAGCGTCTTTAGTTTGGTATTTTCTTTCATTCTCAAGGCCTAGTTTGTTTCTGTCGTTGCATTGTTTTATTTATCATGAAAAATAAGAGCTTCATCAACCATGTTTTTAGGATAACTTCCAATACAAGGAGCAATTTCTGTATTCTTATAAACGTTAACAAGTTCTAATCTCAGTCTCTATTTGTCAAAAAAAGTAGATTTTTAACTAGTTTTTGACATTGAATATAGTTGAGATGTCATTCCATCTGATGCTAGGTATTGACACTATTGACAACTCACTTTACCATAGTTTTCACCGTGAGTTTTTGTTACAGAATAGGTCGGCTGATATCATACCAATTTGCATGATGTCGATAATATTTTGTTGGTAAGTACCAGGTACCAGCAAAATATTTTCGAGTTAGACTTTTTTGGTGAGAACCAAAAACGGTACCTAAATACAATATGAAAATGTTCCAAAAGTTAATGTTAGAAATTGTAATTAGAAGTTCGACCGTGTATATAATCGAATTCAGTTCGCTGCACGTGTCTATGTGAAGCAATTATTGCTTGCGCAGTGAGTTTTAACTTTGAGTGTTGCAAGCTTTTCCGTCGAGGACAGTGACCCAATTTTCTTGGTTCTTCGTTGTGACACGGCAAGATAAACACTACATTTTTACTTTCTTTTAGTGTCTCTAAAGTGCAAATGGCATTATTAATGGCATTTTTATTGACTTACTTTTTAATGTTAAGTCCATTCCTTTTCACTGTTTTGGGTACTATGTAGCGAGTATAACAATAGCACGTTTTTGTATTTTAATATCAAAATCCCTGTTTCTGTACACAAAGCCGATTATTAAAAAAATCTCCAATAAAATATTTTCGCTTGACAACCCGCACAAACGCTGCCAAAAATAGACCAAACCAGGGTAGCTGTTTAACCAAAGGTCGCCTTCGGCGTGAAATAAACTCATTGATTGCTGCAATAGGACCATGTTTGGTATAGAATCATTAAAAGCTTTTCAGGTCCGTAAAGGCTTCGTTGAATGGGCATTGAAATGGTATATGCTGACAGATTTATAGCACACAATGCTTTGAAAGACTGTTTTGGTTACCTGTCGAATTAATGCAATGTGAGGCAAGAATGTATACTAGGATTTAATTTGTGGTCTTCTGCGCCAGCACTGGAATTCTTTATTGTCACATCGAATTTGTACTTTATAAATGGGTATTTTTTTTTGAGGACTGAAAATTGGGTTCGGCATAAAAAGGGTATTCATCTGTTTGAGTTGACGTTAATTGTGTTAAAGGTTCGGACTTCGGGTCGTTGACATCGTTTTATTTTAATTCAACTTGTGTATGATTGTATGAATACAGTCGATCTATTCCGTAAAAGTCTCACGGTGTTGATGAAGTGAGCTAGACGTGAAATGTCATTCCAGCTGATGCTAAGGATTGACACTATTGACAGCTTCACCTAAGTTTTCACAGTGAGATTTTACAGAATGGACTGGCTGTTCAATGTACAGACGCCAGCACATCAAGCTACCCGAATACTGTCAAATTTTTTCAATCAACTTTGAACTTTATCCTTTAGCGATAAAGTTGAAAATCTATTAAAGAAATTTGACAGATTGTAGTAACTTGATGTGCTGACGTCTGTACATATATAAGCTACTCTGCTCTGTTAAGATTTTTCACTTTTTGTAAATTATTATGTTGATATCTGTTTATGAACTAAATTGACTTCCAATGTTGAATAAACACAAATCATTCATATTATATTGAACAATGAATGCGCGTGCATAATAGCGACTAAACAAATGTTATAGTTTTAAACTTAAACCAAGCCGTTGGCTATTCAGTAGCACATTGACTACCCGGTTGATTCAATTGAGCATGTCTCAAATATGTACGAAGTGTAATGGAATAATATAACACTCATTATAATATATATACTGATAAACCCTGAGAGGTCATCATTGTATGGCTAAAACTAAACGTGAATTAGGTAAAGGGTTCTAGAAATTAAAAAAAAAATTCAACAATAAGTCATCATAAGTCATCATCTACCTAGCCTTTTCCCAACTATATTGGGGTAGGCTTCCAGTCTAGCCGGATGCAGCCAAATGCCAGTATTTAACATGAAGCGACTGCCTATCTCACCTCTACAACACACTAACAGGGTAATACGATACCCCTTAATATGACTGGTTGTCAGACTTTCGGGCTTCTGACGACCCGTAACGAATGCCAAAAATTCACGAATGGCAGCCGGGACCAACGGCTTCACTTGCTTTCCGAGACACGTAGGGGTCTTGATATGCAAAGTCGGTAAACCATTCACGGACCAACCACGGCAAGTATAGCATGATCTGAAGGCCAATTCTCGTAATTTAAAACGTTCAAAATCTAGTCGCAGTCTCATCTCAGCGACAAAGAAATGTCAAAAACTTGTCAAAATGTAGGGAAATTTGAAGTATTTTCTGACAGATTGAGACTGAGATCAGACTGCGAACGTTGTTAAAATTAGTAGAATTGCCCCTCTGATCAATCGACCCATGCAGCTGTTATTACTGTTATTACTTAGCCAAGGGTAAGTAATAGATGATATAACAACAAAATCTCTAATATTTACAATATATAACAACGGAACCTATAATTTTATTTAATATAGCGATTAGTTAATATAATGAACGATTGATATAATTTTAAAATAACTAATTTTCATAAGCATAACATACATTAAATATAAAATCGTTTGACATACCACTCAAAAGATATAAAACTTATTTGGTCTAATAAAACAATAACTTTGTATTATGTTTAAGAAATGTTTAAAAGTATTTTTTCTTTGTTTTATTCATTGTAAGTTCTATCGTAGTTATAGGTAATAGTCACCTAAGTAGATATTAAACATAACTAGTAACTAATTACCACCTGCGTTAAGATAGGTCGACGGAGCCCCGCTTCGCGGGGCTCCTATTTCTGGATGGTTTTAAAAAAAATAACCAACCTAACCTATCCGAGTCGGGGTACTCTGAGTCGGGGTGTTAACCATAATGACGTTTTTATATACATATATTAAACGTTAGACCTAATGATTTTCGATTAAATAAACAATATACATATTAAACGTTAGACCAAATGATTTTCGATTACATAAACGTTATATCAAACAACGTTATACTAATTAAGTTTTAGAATAAATAAATGTTATATGTAAAGAAATTATATCAACAGTTGGTATATCTCACGTTGATTATTATCTTATGAACGATAATAAAATGAAATTAGACCAAATGAGTTTATACGTTATGAGACGCACCCCTTAGCCAATGCTCCTCACTCATGTCAACAAAAGTATCCCTAGAAAATTGCAATTCCTAAACACCTGAGCAATTCGCTACAAAGTGTCATCTGTAACGATTACTTTCTCGCAATAGAAAGCCAAACGAGACAGCTATTACGTGACATTAACACGCCGTTTAGTTTTATCTACAGCTGGAGTCATTACTAAATGTGAGCGTTTGAGATGTTATTTTGAAGGGAGATTGTGTTCGTTGAACATTAAAGATTTTATTTTGAAGAGAGATTGTGTTATTTTGAAAAATGTTGCTATGTTATTTAACAAAATACCTATATATTTTTATGAAATCGCTTATATAGAATTCGCTAATAAGTGATTTTAAAATAATTGCCATTTAGATTTCCTAAAAATATTAATATGCTCGTCTTCCAACTTTAGTACAGACATTTGTTTTAAAGATCATAAAATGAGTAGAAGACCATTGAGTAAAAAAGACGATCGTTGTTAGAAGATCGGTTTTAGAGGATCAATTAAGTAAATATTCTCCAATTTTTTTTTGTTGCACTGAATTTTTCACCATTTATATTTAGCCAGAAGTGTACGTCTTTTGTCTGATAGAAAGCTAAAGGAGACAACTATTGCGTGACATTAAAACGCCGTTTAGTTTTTATATGCAACTGCAGTCATTACTCAATGCGAACGTTTAGAGCTCATAACAGAGGTTACTTTAAAGAGAGATTTTGTTTATTAATTTAAAACTTAACGTAACATCACGCCTGCATTTCCCGAAAGATTAGGTAGAGGTGTACCTATAATAAACTCATATTTTGGCCAGTTATTTTGTGTAATTTAAAAACTTTTAAGATTCCGACTTAAAAGGAAAAACAGAACCATTATAAAATATTTTTTCACTTCTCTTGCTCTAAAAGTTCGTCTATAGGTTCTACGAAGGCGACATAAAGTCGCTTTTTATGCTCTAGTGCATAAAGTATTTTTTTTTCTAAGACTAAGATAATCAGGCCCAACAGCCACACGCAATATAAAAGGTCGCATAATAAAGTCGTTATTTTATTACATTTGCTTTGATTTATATCACTATATATTTATAGTGGAGGTGCTTGGGGGAGGCTTATGTCCAGCAGTGGACGTCTGTCAACTGAAATGATGATGATGATGATATCACTGCCATGTTTTCTATCGTTAATTTGATAAAACCAGATAAAATAGTTGTCATTTCTTATTTAAAAACGCAAAGAAACATTTTTATGACTTGGCAGTATGAAGTACCCAAGTCGAATGACAAAATTGAAATAAACAAACTTTCAAACAGTTTCGTGGCGGGAATCAGGTATTCTCTTCTTCAATTTTGCAACATTTTGAACAGTGAAAATACTGTTATATACTTTATGTCTGTTTCATTTTCTCGCAATCGAAGTGAAAAGCAGAGCGTATAACCCGGGCATAAACGAGCCATTTCATTACTCGACTTAACTATCCACTATGATATAAATGTCTCAAGCTAAAGTGGCTTCTTTCATGCACTAGTTGTACAATCTACTATTTTTGACTATCGTATCACATAAGTTTGCATTTCTGTTTGAATAGGTTTATGATAATTATGAAGGTTCTACTTTCACTGCATTCTCCTGTGCAGAATTTATTGATTTAAATAGTTAATAAAGCGATGCAAGAGTCCTGGGACAACAATGCACTAATATCTAAATAGTTGTCAATTGATAACTTTAACAAACTGAGCGTAATCTGTCGTCTTTTGTCTGATATTATGATAATAAAAAACTTTAACTGAACTAGGATTTAATTCTCCATTATTAAATCAGCCCATTATTTTGTCTTCAATGAAACAAATTAACCATAAAACAAAAACCCTCCCGTGTGAACAGAAATGATTTACACATTTACGTAGATAAAGAACTCTCAGAAAAAAAACAAAAGCAATATATCAAACAAAACAACCCGAGGTTCACAGCATTACACTTTTCACACCATTTACATACACGAGAACATAGTATACGCAAAAAAAACAGAAACCAAAAGAAACACTTTTTCTGACGACAAACATTTTTATTGTACTAGATTACGCGAGCAACACCCATTCGTCTTTGTTTACACAAACTTATCTATGTAGGAACAAAAGCCAAACTATTTCGAGAACAAAAGGAAATACATTAATAATAAAAAATCTCGTGTTTTTAGAGGCGAGGCGTGGTCCTGTAATGTTGTCTTTAATGGAGCCTTAGACTCGCCCTGTTTTTCTAGTGCGGTGTTTATTATTCGCGAAACTTGTTGTGAAAATAAACCCTACGCAATTTTGTGCTAAATACCGTGTTCTAGGCAATAAACTGCCCTTCCCTACCTGTCATAAAACGCAAATAATGAATTACGTCAACCAAACGTTGGTGACCGCTATTTTCATGTAGTTTACAGTGGACATTATTACCTGTGTAGCATTATTTATGAATTAGAATGTAGGTAGGTACTCTAAAACCTCTGATTAATATACGTACGTTAACTGCCAGACTACACACAGTAGAAAATCTATGGTTGGCGGACACCACGTGACCGCGGTGGCAATCAATGACCGACATTATTACCGGACGTCGATTTGATATCGTTACCGGACGTCGATTCGATATAGTTACAAGGCGTCGTTTCGATAATTATAGTTACTAGGCGTCGATTCGATATCGTTACCGGACGCTGATTCGGTACCGTTATTGGATATAAATTAATTATTAATCAAAAGCCTCTGAAAATGAAAACAGCATTTTAACTAAAAGGTCCTCCGAAATAGTTTGTAGATAAGTCTATTTATAGTACTTATAGTTTCTGTGGTCAGCTTGACCCACATTACTAGTAATGTATTGGGTTTAAAGGCGTTTAAGTACGGACAGTTTCATGGCCGACCCACGGGCACCATTAAAAAACCCATTCCATTAACTCTCTCCACTTTCCCGAGAGTACCCGAAGATCTCGATGACCTATCTACTCTAACTCTAAAACTTTCAAAGCAACTACGGGATGCTATGGCATAGCTGACGGGATGATGTCACAGCTACGCCAATAGAAGCTCGTAGCAAATACTCGTAACTGCTACGCTCAGTCATTATTCTTGAAATAGAGCGAAATGCACAAGCGATGCTCATTCTTGTGTATTTCGTTACGTGGGAACGACGCACTAAAATTTAACTGCAATCGTTTTTTTGAAAGTACCCTAATACTAATTCACAATTAAAATCAAACTAACTTCAGCTTTAATACACCTGTAGTCAAAATTAAAATAGTTCATCTTGTTTTTGGCTTCGTAGAAAATGTAATGCAGTTATCTAGTTTGTTTCATTTTACATTCATATAAAATAAACAGTTCCCGGTCCAGCAAAGTTGAGAAAAAACTTCATACGTCATGTTTCATGAAAAATAAAGTGCGTTGTATAATTTCATGAGACCTGGAGAACTTTTGCGCTGTCGGTGAATAATTGAGTTTGAAAACGGCGAAAACTATACGTTTCTTTATAACACAGCAAAATGCTTTTCGGCAATTTTATAAGGTTTAAGTTTAATATCTTGTTGAATTGCTAATCTTCTGCCGGGTAGGATCTGCAATTTATTTTTATTACTTACTAGCTCCTGCCCCGGACTTCGCCCGGGTAAATTTTCATCGCATCACCTGCCGACGCTATTACTTCGTTCTCGTTTAGCATTCTTTTTTTATTTTTTTGTCCTTTTTGCTCAGGGCCTGAGAGTCCTAGCGTGATGTTTGCGTATAGCCTTTCTATAGCCTTTCTCAAGGATTGGGCTATCAAATGCAATTTTTTTTCAATTCCGACTGGTAGTTTCAAAGATTAGCGCGTCCAAACAAACAAACATAAAACAAAGAAATTCTCCAGCTTTATTATTAGCATAGATTCTTATGCATAGTGATGCATAATAAATCTATACTAGACCGAGGGACTCGATTCACGAATCAAACTATTGAGTTAGATTCGTGAACCGAATCCCTCGGTCTGTATTTAAATAATGTTCCAAACTCAAAGTTATTATTAACAGAAAAAATCTTGCTAAGTGCTAAAGATGTTCTAAAAAGTGGACTTCAAGACCAGCACTCTAACTGCGTAACACACTCCGATTGATAGTGTGTCTGAACCATTTTGAAGCAAATTTCTTAACCATTGCTTCGTAAGTTCGAAAAAATTGTCTGCTCAGCACGTAAATAACGCAATGAATGATGTTGAACTGTCAAAATTAAACCGATTCCGATTGATAATGTGTTACGCAATCGTTCCGCAGTACCTGCAACTAAAGCAGTTTCTTACAACTTGCAATTCATTTAAAAGGCTAGAAAAACATTAAACCAAATAAAAATAAAGTCACATACTTCCTTTACCTTCGCAATGCCATAAAGTATGTTTCTAATATGCAGATTCATTTCCCTCAGATTCTTGGCTTAACTAAATATACGAAAAATATAAATTCAAGCAAGTTTTCTACTTTAAAATTCATGCTAAAAGTTGCTTCGTACGGACTGACTATATATCATCGCTTGGGTGACACGACAAACTAAAATGTACCGTAAATTATAGGCGGCAACGACAGGTGCTAGTATGGACATTATGAAGTGGAAGATTTTTTTAGCAAGGTGTTTTAAAAGATGGCGGATAATCTTTTCAGAATAATGGTAATGGAAGGAGGTCTGCGGCTAAATAATAACAGCCGCACAGGTCGATCGATATATTACCGGCGATGGGTGACCATCTTTACATTTGCCCCTCTGTGCCTCGGAAAGCACGTTAGGCCGTTGGTCCCGGCTGTCATTCGTGAATCTTTGACAGTCGTTACAGGTAGTCAGAGGCCCGAAAGTCTGACAAACAGTCCTACCAAGGGGTATAGTATTACCCAGTTACTGGGTTGTGGAGGTCAGATAGGCAGTCGCTCCATATAAAATACTGGTATTCAGCTGCATCCGGTTAGACTGGAAGCCGACCCCAACATAGTTGGGAAAAGGCTGATTGATTGATTTTTGGAAAAAATCGCGTGATGAACCTCAATCCGACAAAGCTAATGTTCAAATTATAAAAATTGACGTTAAAACCTCTTTTAAGTTGTCAGTTTTGTATTAAGCATAATATACCTTATATTATAAGGTACCTTATAAGATACCTATAATATACCTGGCTCGGGACAAACTTCAAAATACAATACCAGACTCGATGATTTAAGCTTGGACTAAAGTTAGAACTCACTTTGTAATAAGACGGTGTGTGTGGAACGAGTATTCCCAATTTTAAAATCGTTAGAATTTACGGGACGTTTACTCCTCGCGTTCGTGCTTGGGCTACACAATCGCGGAATTTTTTGCAAAGAATCTAATTGAATAAAAGGTATTTAAGGAGGAGGCCCGTGAAATTCGAATTTGCTTACGGTTTTTGCAATTTGTGCAAGTCATTGTCAGGGGGCCTAAAAAGGCCACTTTGGCAGAATCATAAAGGGATCACATTATGAATCATAATGGACAGTTAACTGTTAAGTTAATCGTATTAAATCCCATTGGTGAAGAATATTTCAGATTATTTTTTTGTCTGTACTAAAATACCACGTTCAATCTCAGAAGATCCATTGGCCAGATCCATGATGGATCTAGTGGCGATTGTTTTCTCATTAGGTCCATTTATATAAAAAAATAAGTAAAATGGATCCAATGAGAATTTTAATAAGAATAATAATAATAATAATAGTGTTCCTCATTCTTGGTTAATACAAATATTAGAGATTTATAGAATAAACCCAAAAATAATTAATTTCATGCGCCATATAATGCTACAGTGGAAAACAACTCTACAAATAAATAGCAACCACAGTAATGTCACAACGCGACAGATATCTATCAAAAAAGGTATCTACCAAGGTGACTCCCTGAGCCCCCTGTGGTTCTGTCTCGCCCTAAATCCTCTGTCTCATTTACTGCAGGCCTGTAGGGCAGGATATTGCCTCAAACACACTACAGAAGAAACAACAATATCACATCTTATTTACATGGACGACATTAAATTGTACGGCAAAACAGAAAAAGATATGGAAAAATTGGTAGAAATTACAGCAGAGTTCAGTAAGGACCTAGACAAATGTAAAACACTTCACATTATAAGAGGCAAGGTGCAGCCCGGCGACTACGCGGTGAACGACACGGACACTATAACAGCGATGGAACCGTCTGACTTGTATAAATATTTAGGGTACACGCAGCTAAAGGGACTCGATCATGTAAGAATTAAAAATACATTAACTACAGAGTACAAGAGAAGACTTAACGCGGTTTGTAAGACCCAACTTTCAGGTAAACATCTCATTAAAGCCCTTAACACCTTTGCCATCCCCGTATTAACGTACTCATTCGGAGTTATAAAATGGACCAAAACAGACACAGAAAAATTAGAGCGCACTACTCGAACAACACTTACGAAACACAACAACTTACACCCTAAATCTGCCATAGAAAGATTAACCATCAAACGGCAAAATGGAGGGAGGGGCCTAATCGACATCCAGTGCCTTTGCAGGAAACAAGTCAGTCGACTAAAAACATTCTTTCACACAAAATCGCACACCAGTAATATACATAAAGCCATAGTGATAAACGATCTCAACTACACTCCACTTAACTTAAACGAACAGATAGAAACACAAAACACAACCAATGATGACCCGCAGAAACAAAAAATTGAAGAATGGAAGAAGAAAGTACTCCACGGCCGGCACCCTCATGACCTAGAGCAGTCTCACATAAACCAATTAGCATCAAATAAGTGGCTGAAAATAGGAAATCTGTTCCCTGAAACAGAAGGCTTTATCATAGCTATACAAGATCAAATCATCAACACCAAAAACTACAGGAAATTTATCATTAAAGACCCTACCATCACAAATGATAAATGCCGCAGATGCCACATTCAATCAGAAACCATACAACACATAACAGGAGCATGCACAACCCTCACACAGACAGACTACACTCACAGACACAACCAGGTAGCAAACATCATTCACCAAAAACTCGCTCTTAAACACAGTCTCATACAAAACTCTTGCACTCCTTACTACAAGTACACACCACAAACTATACTAGAAAATGATACGCACAAAATGTACTACGATCGCGCCATACTTACAGATAGGACTATCCACTACAATAGACCAGACATAACCCTGCAGGATAAAATTAGAAAAATCACATACCTCATAGACATTGCAGTTCCCAATACTCATAACCTACAAAAAACCATATCTGAAAAGATAAGTAAATATGCTGAACTTAAAGAAGAAGTCACAAGAATCTGGAGTCAAGAAAAAGTGTACATTATTCCTATAGTTGTCTCCACGACTGGCGTTATTCCCAACCATCTTCTCCGTAGCCTAAAACAAATAGACTTAGAAGAGTCCGTCTATATCCACATACAGAAAGCTGCCATCTTGAACACCTGCAGAATAGTTAGGAAATTCATGCAGTTAGAGGAAGAAAATACACCCTAATACACACCACACGCTACATTTACTTGGCTTTAGCCCGTAAATGTAGCTAAAACCAGCCTAAGAGCTGAGAAAAAAAAAACACTCACAAAAATAATAATAATACTTTACCACGCCCACTTTTAATAAATTTCAACTCTTCGTTCGTACTCATTTTCCGTAATTAATTATAAACGCACTAAACTGTAATGTCAATATGACAGATATATTAATTTATTACTCTTAATTGCTCATATCAAAAAAAGACTCATTATGTAGGTTGAATAAGATCCATCATGGGTTTGGCTAATGGGTCTTTTGAAAAAAAAAATCTCAGTAGATCCACATCTTGAAATCAGGATCCAATGAGAAAACATTCGTCACTAGATCCATCATGGATCTGGCCAATGGATCTTCTGAGATTGAACGAAATACCAATCAGTCCAATCCAAATCCAATCCCAATCTCTTTAATTATACCTACGTAGTGCAGCGAAAAAAAGAAAAACACGGACTGTCTTCGTCATATTATGATTCATAATGTTATCCTTTTATAATTCTACCAAAGTGGCCTTTTTAGGCCCCTAGATAGTATGTTGATCAAAATATGAATCGCGACCGTAACAAGTATGTATTTAATGAATTATCCTACTTTCTACTAAAATTATAAATGTGAAAGTTTGTAAAGATGTTTGGATGTTTGTTACTCAATCACGCGTAAACCGTTGAACAGATTTGGATGAAACTTGGCACATAGACAGACCATTTCCTGGATTAACACATAAGATACTTTTTATCCCGATATTTCTACGAAATCAAAACATATGCGGGGCGCTGCTAGTAATAAATAAAATCATCAATACAACCCTCACAGTACATATAACCCTTTTTTATTAGATACTAGCTTCCACCCGCGGCTTCTCCCGGGAGGTATGTCGTTGAAAACTATCCTATGTCCTTGCCCAGGAGGCAATCTATCTCTCTGCTAAATTTTGTCGAAATCCGTTCAGTGGTTTAGGCGTAAAAAGGTAACATAAAGACAGACAGAGTTACTTTCGAATTTATATTATTATTATGGATTTCATTTATAGTCTTTCAGTAGGGTTATAATGAAGAAGTGTAAGAAAAAAACATTAATGTAAAAGTCCTTATCGCTTTTATTAGATTTGGAACGCAGTCGTCATGTCAACTTCATTAGTTCTATTTGAACTAGTTCAAAGTTGGGCCAAATGCAGCGAAGTCTTACTAACGAGTTTACTGGAGGTTTGTCAGTTTGATTTGTGAAGAAATTATGATGATCAAATAACTTTATTTGTTTGACATTTCGTTGGAGTTCTCCGAATTAGTTTGAGGAGCATTGTGATTTGATATCAGCCCGGCCTGTTCTGTGAATAATAAGGTGAAATGAGCTTGAAGTGAGCTGTCAACAGTGTCAATTCTAAACTTAGGTGAAGTGAGCTAGCTTAGCACTTCACCTAAGTTTTCACGGTGAGTTTTTTTTAATGTTTACAACTGAATATAACCTTTATAACATATTTGCTCGTAAAGGGTCTCTTATTTCACCAATTTCAATATCGTAATGTATCTCATTACGCACTTGTGCGGTAATGTAAAGTAAATCGCACGGTTTATCAAGATGCTCCATCAAAACGAACGGTACTTTTTTAAATCTTAGCAAAGAGTTTTTATTTCAGAAAAGATGTCAACATTTTATGAATAAAATTAACTTTGGGAGATAAAATATAATAAATAAACATTTAATTCTTTAATTTAATTAATTTTGACAATAAATTACAACCATTAATATCTGTAACAAAAACAAAAATATTAATTTACTTTATTAATAATACTGGCTGTTTTGTGCCTATGCCTGAAAAAAAAAAGCGCGAACGCGCGCGCATCGCTTATCTGTTAAGAAGTAAAAATTATTCCGCGCGCTTTTTCTTTTCGCTGTACTTTTTTTTATTTGAAAATGTCGTCAAGTAATGATGAATTTATTAATTCCACACCGCCAGAAGTCTCAGAGGCAGCGAAAAAGGCTACTCTAAGCCTCGCCCGAAAAATCGACCCATAGATACAAGCGTATCAAAATTTCATCATATGGAAAACAAGCAAATATGCAAGTTCAGTCCGAGTTTTATTTATTTCCTCGCAAATATGTTATAAAACGTCGTATGACATACGTGCGCTTTGAAAATTACAGCCTCTGCTTTCTTTTAGCCCTCGCCTACGGCTCGGGCAAGCAATATCGCCTCGGCTGTAATTTTCAACTTACCGCACTTATATCATAATGTACTATTGTGTGGCATGATCAGCCTCTAACGTTCCCACGCTGTGACACCACCCCACGCCACGTTCCCACTAGTGGTTTCCTCTATGAAAGGGAGTGGGCCATAATCCACCACGCGGGCCCAGTACGGGTTGTCATGGATGGATGGATGTCACATGTCTTTGAATTTTTGTTTCTAGGGCATGCCAGTTTTCTCACGACGATTTTCTTCACCATTTTGAGAGCAGTCGTGATGAAATTAAATACACAAAGTAAAGTATCTGTTTGGATTTGAACTCACGACCTACATCTCATAAGTCAGGGCGATACCATTGGGCCGCCACTCCAACCTTTGTGTGGCCCTGTCCCAATTATTATTTGATACTGTAGAATTTTACATAAAAATGATGAACTGATGAAGTACAGCATTGAAATGAATTGTGTATCAAATTGACACACTACGTCAATTTGGCGTATTTTAGCAATTTCAAACAAATCTTAGATAATGATAGTTGTGATTTTATTATACGGAAATTTAAACTGATAGACAATTTGGTAAAAAAAGAATTTCCCTGACTTTACAGATTGTTTTTGTTCGGTATTATGTAGGTTCATTATTGGTTTTGTACTAATGGCTTAAAGTTAATTCATCCATTGAAGTTTTTTCATAAACAACTTTCAAAATGGCTTATGAAATTAATATAAAGAGAACAGCATTGCTATTCTGTAAAAAGCTCACCGTAAAAACATAGGTGAAGTGAGCGTGGAGTGAGCTGGCAATAGTGTCAATTCCTAGCAAAAACAAACTCACTTCACCTAAGTTTTCAAGGTGAGATTTTCACAGAATCGACCGGCAGATTTTTCTAAATAACGTATAGGTATATCTACATTTTTATACCGTATTTTGTCACCAAAAATAACGAGCTCACGATAATTATACGACAAAGCAACTGGCTAAGAAACAAACCCTTTAGAAGAAACAGCTAACAATGGTCTTTTGTTACATTTTTATAAGTGTTAACCCTTACATTCTGGGAAGGTCGACGTGGCCTAAATTAACGGCCAAGATATTATGTTAAACAAGCAGCCTGAAGTCATGAAGGCATTGTTAAAGTTAGGGATTTTATTAGACGTGTATTCAGGAGGTGACTGAGCTAGCGTGTGTACTGTAAGACAAATTTTTGGCTTCAGAAACCAATTATCTTTTCGTGAGATAAAAGAGAATCGTCACCGTAGACAAAAACCGGGTTAGGTCGCAAACATTTACACTGCACTGATTTTTTGGGATGTTGTTAGGATACCAAATAGTGTAAAACCAAGCTTTGAAAGACCTGTGCAAAAATTTTGGACTTCTTTAAGTTTTTGATTTATAACTTCTAAAGGGTACATTCTACGGAAAAATCAACCAGTACCTCCATTTTTAAAGTATACGAAATTGGCTACAATTTGAACTACGGCTGCGATTAAATTGCAGGTAACTTACAAAAAAAAAAATTAGAGCCGCACGCAGGTCTTGCGATTTACGATGTTTTAAATGACTGGTCTGTAGAAAGTTTTACATAATGAGATTAATATTGCTTTTCTTGTGGTTTTATCATGAGTGCCTTTGCTGTCCACAATCATGTTCAAAGAAATAGTATGAAATCTTCAAACATCATCATCTGCCTAGCCTTTTTCCCAACTATGTTAGGGTCGGCTTCCAGTCTAACCGGATGCAGCTAAATACCAGTATTTTACATGGAGCGACTGCTTATCAGACCTCTACAACATGAAATAAAATGAAATTATGAAATCTTCAAACATAACAAGTTAAAATTGAAATGGATTTTTAATTATTGTTTGGAATTTTATAATGTCTAATATTCTCTTTTAAATATTTTATATGATTATTTATCTTAAGTATTGCTTTGATAAAAAATAGTTATTTAATTTTTAGTTAGTTATTTTGCTACTAAATATTGTCGCACGCATGACTAAAAGTCCTATTCAATTTTTCACATTTTTTGGCTTATCTAAGTCAGGACGACTACGCTCTTTTATTCGTGATTCTTTACACTTTTCACTAACCGTCGTACCTCTATGTTATTTGGATCTCAAAATATAACAATTTTGAAAGGCAACAAAATGTAAAGAATCACGTATACATAGAGGAGTGTAGCCGTCCCAGTCCAAATCAGCTAAATAATGACATAAGACTTTTAGTCATGCGAGCGACGATATAATATGCGACCGACAGGTGATGTGACAATGATCATGTATTTTTAAGCCTACCACCTAATTTTGCAGTGTGGAATGCAATGATTATAAACATAACAAAACATCACGTTTGAATCCCCCGTGCGGTAGGCAGAGATGTGCCTTTTGTACACCCACATTTCACCAATTATGGTTAGGTCCCATGCAACAGGGTGTGAACCATCAATCGGGCACAAATCCGGGTTGCCACAGAGAAAATTCAGATGGAAAAACCCAATGATAACAAATAAAATTTATTTGTTATCATTGGGTTTTTCCATCTGAATTTTCTCTGTGGCAACCCGGATTTATGCCCGATTGATGGTTCACACCCTGTTGAAATATATCCAAATAGCAGCGCTCCTAGGTTTCAATCCGCATAAGTGTCCATCCCGTTCGAAAGACACGTGGCGCCATCTATTATCATAATAACGTTACTATTGTTTTCCTCGAGAACGGCACTTTTCTTTCGCGATGAAAGATACCCTATATCCGTTTCTGTACACCTGACAACGTATATGCAAAATTTCAGGATGATCGGTTCAGTGGTTTAGGCGTGAAAAGGTAACAAACAAACAAACTTACTTTCGCATTTATAAGATTAAGTTAGGAAGTTAGGATTCGTACTGTTGCCTTTTCTGAGAAATCTAATAATGATCACACCGACCCTTACACACAACATAAATTGAATATCAAAACCACGCGTAACCTCCACGTGTTACCGAACTGACGTCGATGGGTAAGGTGACACGCCCTTTAGAACATAATTTACTTTAAAATACATACATCCAACTTTGCCTTACTAAGTATTAATTCATTTAAACATGTTTCCCGTACGTTATCATCATTATTAAGGCTTTAGTAATAAACGAAGGATACCGAATATGGAGTTTGGAAGGGATATTGCGAGCTTTTGACCCACATACAACCATAATATTTAGTTAGTAATAGTGTTTTATGAACACGTTTGTAGTTATAGTATAATCGTCCTCGTAATCGCTTTATCACCCTAAGATTGAATGTCTTTGAATTTTTGGTTTTAGAACATGCCGGTTTCCACACGATGTTTTCCTTCACCGTTTTGAGATCAGTGGTGATGAAATAAGTTACACAAAGTAAGGCGGCTCCCTGGGTCCGAACCTACGACCTACTGGTGAGTTGCGGCTGTTACCATTGGTATTATGTATTTACATATCATTACTCCTCTAATAAAAAATAAGCTCCAATAAAAAATAATCTACAAATACACACAGATTCGATTACATTAAATTCCACAGTGAAACCAAACCGTTCCTCGAATCTAATATGTAAGGCATATAGAATTCCAAATACATAACAGGGTCGGATATTACAATCCGCCCACGCGGTATCATTAGACGTGAATCAATTTAGTGCTAACAATAATAGGAGGTATGCTCTACATACCTGACATATATAATATAAGCAAGAGGCCGTTTAATATACCAGCTGTTACTAATATTATTTGTATTAATATTAAAGATGAAACGAAGCATAAATATCCGTCTTGAGGTCTCTGGCTACCTACCTGTCAAACACAAGGTGTAATGTAAATGGTGTTGGACGTGAAAGAAGGCCATTGTATTTATCATTACGAACAACTTTTATTAGGGGACCAAACCTGAAATCGCGAAAATACAATCTAAAGAGGCTAAATCCAGATCACTGTCAGTCTCTTAATTAAACCAAACATCGTAGCTGGGTACAATAATGTATATTCTAAACTACTGTCTATCTATTAGTCTTTCCGTACTATGTATGTTAGAGGCTAGTCCTAGTAAGAGATTAAGCATCCGTTGGTATATAACAAGGAGCAATTACTGCCATCTGACCTCCACAATCCAATTACTCGGTAGTGTCAATATCAGGTTCCTAGGGTTTGACCAGTAGGCGTAGCACGAACGCGCTGAGAAAACCCTAACGTAAAATGGTACGATTTTTAATCGAAAATACAACCATCGTATCTGACACCACGCAATGGACAAAATTGTCAACATTTTCTAAGCTTGAGTACGAGGCATTTGACTACGTTGTGTGTGTATATTTTATGTCTTTTTTTAATTTTTATTTGCAATGTGTTTTTTTTTGTGCAGACTAAACAACTTTTCTTTCTTTTATCTTTCTCTCTTATCAAAACTGTAAATGCGCTAATGTAGCCCTCGAAATTCGAATATTCCTATGATTTTTGAAATTTGCAGGACGGTCGTGAATCTTATTTTGATCAACATGTAACTGATCTCTAAATTGCAAAAAACGTAAGAAAATTTGAATTTCACTGGTTAGCCTGACGCTTTCGCCTTAAAATGCGAGAAGAACAGTTGGTATCACTCAAGGATATGAATAAAGTCTTCAAACTAAATCGATATTATGTGCATAACGAGTATTTCCAATTCAAAATATCGTTTGTATTTACATTACGTTTAAAAGACGCGTCGTTATGTCGTGATGGCCCATTGGGTAAGGCCTCACTTCTCATGCACGAGGTTGTAGGTTCAATCCGACTAAGTGCCAATGTGATTTTTTCAATTCATAATACAACGACGTATGCGCCAAAACGAATTTACTCCTTTTTTAACAAAATAAATGAATTAAATTTGAAACTACCGCAAGAGTGATGGCTATAATGTGCGTGCGCTCGTAGTAAAACGACGTATGTGCCAAAACTAATTTACTTACTCCTTTTTTAACAAAAATAAATTTAAAACTTCTTTGAGTAAACTTTGATATGATAATTATCTATGTTTTAAAGTAAATTCCATTGAATAATAACTCCACCATAGTGAGTCCATAGTGTTACGCCGTGATGTCGAAAAAAGTAAAAAAAATAGATATAACTTTGTAATTTCTTATATTGTAAAAATTAATTAAATCGCGTATTTCTTTTACATGATACTAGATCAAAGAATTATAAAACATATACCTACCAAAATGTTAAATCCCTATTCAACATACTTAACAAGTTACACGAAATAGAAAAACCAAATTTTTTCAATATATCACCTTAACTGTCGCCCCCTTATCGCGACACACTGCGGAATTCACGTTCACATCCAAGAATCAATTTAAACACAGTAGGTAGTTTAGGTACGCCCTATTTAATATATCCTCCGATCTTTATCCACTCCATATCATATCATATAACAAATAAAACTCGAGACTTGTTCTTATAGAAGTAATCCGAGTACAAACTAATCGAGAAGGAATGGGATATCTCGCTTAGAATCGATTTTTATCGAGTACTTAGCAATACCTATTAATATGTTAAACGACTTGTATTATGGTCCAATCTGGTATGGTCAATTATGGTCTTCACATGATCTGACCAAGATTTTGTCTAGACTTTAAAAGAGACTGTGACCTTTGAGTTTGTTTCGGTCTTTCTTTTCGCAATAGTCAGATAGGAAACGCCGACGTGTAAAAGTGTTTGTACAAACCTACATAAAGAAAATAAATCATTTATCATTTATGAAATCGTATATTCCGCAGTATGTTTAGAAGAAAATAACTAATAAAAAGCAATGGGCTTTTGTCTTGTTTTTTTTAAGAGTATTTTCGAGAGATAAGGAATATTTATTTTTGGGGCATCTTAATTCTGTCTTCTATTATATTAGGGTGTTATTCAAAGACCGAAAGAATAGTGGCAATAGTGATTTCGGTAAAGACTTCGAGTTTATTATAATGTCTGTTTCCAAAGTCGTTGTCCGTTTTATTGAAATCCGATTTTATTTTCGTGATGGGTGCAAAAAACAAAGTGAAATAGCTCTTAGTAACTGGTAGTAAACGAATTCGGAGATTACGATGCCACTTATTCGTTCAAACAACTTTTCTTTTCTAGTCTGGAAATGAGGATTAACTCAGAAACGAAGTTACCCCGCCTTTGCAAAAAGTCAAGCGGGGAAATTGTTTGTTACGAAGTTGTTATAAATAAAATAATCAGTTGAACTTGTATTCTAACAAATTGAATTGTTAAGATAATCTATTCCAATCCCAAGGCATCCAGAAATACGATGTATTTTGGCAGTTTATTTATCAGGAAGCCAGTGGGAGCTAAAGGTCACAGAAACATCACGTACTAAATTAATCTTGAACATAATAAGTGCACTGAAGGAAAACATCGCGAGAAAACCAGGACATAATGGTCTGAAGTGACCAACAAACAGGCTGCGAGCGCGATGATTAATGTTTGTTCATTCTCTATAAGAGAAAAGTTATTTGCGCTACAGTGTGACAATTACAAGCTATTATTGTGTGCCGTTGTGGAAAATGTGGTTTGCTAGAGAAAATAGTTTATCGCAACGCAATGCATACAAAAAATAGTACCTAAATTCTTGTCATGACTTCGGAAGGTTGAAAGAAAAGAAAGAAAGAAAACACATTTATTTAGCACAGGCTAAAAGAGACACAATACACCAGGGGGCCTAAAAAGGTCACTTTGGCAGAACAGGATATCGTTATGAATCAAAATATGGCGAAGACAGTCCGTGTTTTTATTTTTTTCGCTGCATTACGTAGGTATAATCAAAGGGATAGGTATTGGATTTGGATTGGATTGATTAGTATTTTAGCACAGACCAAAAAAAATAACTGAAAAATCCTTCATCAATGGGATTTCATTCGATTAACTTAACAGTCCATTACGATTCATAATGTTATCCTTTTATGATTCGCCAAAGTGGCCTATTTAGGCCCCCAGATAGTTGATACACTATTATTGTAAGTGCAATGTTGACGATGCTCTTTTGTTTTATTTTAAATCGTTTATTATTTATACCATTGGTAACTTTTATGTTCAATATAATTAATGAAACCATTATGAAAGAAAAAACAAAACCACATCGAGCCTCACAAAACCTAAATGTCAATTTAGACCATTATAAGACCAAACGAGCGAATGCACATTCTATAGCTTCTCTACCGATTTTATTTACGTAAACAGGGACCGAGCATTTTTTCACTGGTCTATCTATAAATATAAAAAAAAATCGTGAGTATCAATAAAATAATGCTTAATCTTGTTCTGGTTCTATGTTCGTTTGACCTAAGCACACTATAACAGGTAAAACTACCAAAATAGATAAATAAAAGGTAGTCGAAGGACTGACAAGCTGTAGCAGACTTTCATCTGACCAAGATTATATCTAGTCTTTAAAAAAGTCTTCTGGGGCCTCTAAGTTTGTTTCAGCCTTTTTTCTCAAAGTAGTCAGATAAGAAACGCCGACCTCATTAAATTCTTAAAATATGATTGACGTGTAAAAGTGTTTGTAAAAAGAGCCCGTGGCTAAAATAATAACAGCCGCACAGGCTGATCGATCAGGTTAAGCTATGCTTCCCGCGGTTGGTCTGTGGATGGGTGTCTCGGAAAGCACGTTAAGCGGTTGGTCCGGCTTTAATTCGTGGATCTTTGACAGTCGTTACGGGTAGTCAGAATCCCGAAAGTCTGACAACCAGTCTTACCAAGGGGTATAGTATTACCCAGTTACTGGGTTGTGGAGGTCAGATAGGCAGTCGCTCCATGTAAAATACTGTTATTCAGTTGCATCCGGTTAGACTGGAAGCCGACCCCAACTTAGTTGGGAAATGCTAGGGAGATGATGTGTTTGTACAAATCTAGAAATAAAATCATTTATCATTTGCATTAAATTTAATACTGTTCACAGAGACAAAGATAAATCACAACATATTACGCACTCCTTTCTTTTTCAATCACTTTTCAGCACTTGATATTGTTTCTCGCAGACTACAAAGAGATACAATCCCGGCTAAATTAATTCATTTACATGACGCTGACACAAAGTGGAAGCACAAACGAATAGAATGGAAATGTTTTTTTTATGTCTAGGGCTTTGCACGTAGCTGTGAGATAATGTCTGTCTTTTTGCACGCCGAAAGCAATCATATTTCATATATACAGTCACACACATAGTAATCATATTTCACATATCAGTCACACGCACATCAGTGACAAAAATTGCACTACGAAAACCGCCCTTGCTACCAGGGCCTGGATCAAGGGGGGGCGCTGGTTTGTCCTTGCAAGCACAACTTATTTACAGAATAAAATTTGGTAATTTGAAAATATGCGCTTAAATTTTTGAATTGCAACAATTTCGACCGCGCTTTCTCACCCATCGCGCGTACCTACCTATACCTAAACATAAATATCGACTCTGCGCGTCAACGTGCCTCTGCCCCTCCACGCTCGGTGCGCTCCGTCCGCGCATCGCGCAATTCAAGTTTATACTCGTTTTTTCGGCTATTTATTTATCTTTTTCTCTTATTATATGTGTGAGTGCGATAGTGGCTTTGGTAAGTGCATCTCGCTCGGCAGTCTACCTGATGTCGTGCGTACAAAGACAGCGCGTGTTTATATAGTGTTCGCTAAATGTTTATTTATTTTATTATGTATGTAGGTACACATAAAAGTTATACAGACATGACATAATTA
The DNA here is from genome assembly GCA_963855955.1 of Luperina nickerlii. Classification (NCBI taxonomy): domain Eukaryota; kingdom Metazoa; phylum Arthropoda; class Insecta; order Lepidoptera; family Noctuidae; genus Luperina; species Luperina nickerlii. Next base: position 18,705,089 of record OY979678.1, read on the forward strand.
TTAGTATTGAGTACAAACCCAACCAACATTTTGACGCTAATTTCCACCTCTGTTATCGTTTGTATTGGTTTAACGGGTGTATAAAAGCGCCCAGTAAAACTTTTGTTTATTCAATGGTCATGACTATAACTAAATAACTCATCAAGATGAGTAACGGTAACAAGAAGACATAATATGACTAAGGTAGGTATAAAAGATAAAAGCTGAACCACAGTAACACTAGGTGTAGTAACTTCAAGTAACAATAAGTACCTAAGGTAATAGTTGGATTTCTAATAAGTCTCACTATTTTCAAGTGTTCTTAAAGAGTGCTAAGTAAATGTTTTATACCACCTATCTAGCCTAGGAAACGTATTATTACTTAAGGAGGTATAAACGGTACAGTCGCAACCATCATAGCACCTGCTTTTATAAATTCAAGTAACAGAAATTACTAAAAGTAATATTATAGTTTGTTATAACTCTTTCTACCGACAAGAGCTCTTGAAAATAGTTAGCAAAATATTTTTACCACCTACGTTGCTATAAAAGTATTAATTGCAACTTATTTACAGCTACTTAATTCAGTAATCAAAAACCCCTATTTATGATAGCAATTGGTATTATGGAGTTATTTTTAGAGCCCTAATCGTTACAGTGGGGTTCAAATTTACTTTTATGTTATTCTAAGCCATAATAACACGGAATTTAAACATTTAAAACCCTATTCTGGTATAACAAGTGCTACAATAGTTCTAACTACAGCCCATCCAGTACTTCTTGTTCATTAATAGTAATAATAGGAACCTAGGATAATAAGGAGTAGACACCATTTTAAATCAAACATAACCTAAAAATAAATCAGAAAAAAACTAGTTTAAAACTCATATTTTGTTTAATTTTCTCATTTTAAAACGCAAAATATTTACTACAATACACAATGAATGTAAAAGACAGAGCCAATATCCTGTTTTTATCTAAATTTAGATTGAGTGTATGCCCCGCATGATAAAATGCAATTTATTTTTACTTTAAATATCACTTATTTTTAAGGCCCTGCAAAATTGAGACGCAAAACATATATTATTTTCTCAATAAAGTAACCCTCGCAATAAATTTTAGCCATGTGATAAAGAAATCAAACTTCACTCATCGAGATATTGACAATCCGTAACTTGAAATTCACTTAATTTCAACTCCTTAGTTTGCCATCATTTTTGAGAAATAAAGTAACACTTTTGGAACTAATGTATATGCAAAACAATAGAAAAAGAAAACACGCTACAGCCCTGAGTTGCTAATCAACACTGATCAAGATACATAAAGCAAATCCAAGAAATAAATGGACCAAAAAAAGAACTAATATGTTACTATAAAATTTATACCAGTAGACTTCAGAACTTGTGTACCACCTATAGTTTTTATTATAACCATAATACAGACTTTAAAGTGCTTGAGGTAGCTAGATTTATATTATACCACCATTATAGATACAAGAAATTGTTTGCCACTAACGCCACCCTATAACTATTATGTAACTCTCAGTGTTAAAAGAGTGAGCATTAAAATTATTATATTACTTATAGCGCTATAAGACGTGGGCCCAATCGAGAGTTTGTAAGGGGCTAGAGCGTGCTCTAACACCAATTGCTAAAACCATTGTATCACTCTTGCTTGCCAAATTCACTTTTAAATAACTCTTTTATCACCAATTCTTATTACCAAAATGCTAGTTGGGAAGGTACTGGCAAAAAAATATCCTCAAAATGAATAGGTACATAATACTTATATGAATAAACATAAATAATATAAATTCTCACAGTTAAGAGTACAGGTGTTGTACTCGGTACCTACTTGAATTGAGAAAAAACTAAAAGATAGAAAAGAAAACGCTAAAACTATTTGTTAAGTACGAGGACAGACGAGTGAAACAACTGCTTGCTAGTAGCGCACTGCCTTTATTCACGTAAGACTATCTATCGGTGCGTAGGCACACGCACACATACTCAACATTCCTCCCCTTAGCTTAGAGATACAATCCAAAACTACTATGCTTCCAAAATGTACTATACTATAACTAAACATACTTTCTAATAGAACAGCTTGTAGTTGACTTTAGGCCGATTGCGTTTAGACCGTGGTGTTGGCACAGGCTCACTTGCCTGCTGTTGTGGTGGCGCTTCTCCAGAAGGTCCCGTGCTAGGAGAGCCGGCTAAAGCTTCCTGGTACTCATCCTCCTCCTCGGGATTGTCTGGTATTGTAGGCTGTGAAACAGCAACTGGGGGTGTACCTGTTGGTGTGGCTGCTCTTGCCAGGTTGGAACTGTCTACCGCCATTGACGTATCTTTACTTCCTTCACCAGTGCCCGGTGGCGTCATCTGTTCTGGAATCTGCTCCTCTACCGTTGGGCCACCACTTAATTCCTCTTGGTCTATATCCACGTCTTTGTTGTCATAGCTATCGTCGCCTTTATACTTTATTATCTGATCTTTATGTTTTTTGAAAGTCTTTGATGTTACTTCATCTTTAATTAAATACAACACTTTGCCGATTTTTTTAATGACTGTCCCTTTGCACCAAGTGTATTTACCATTAACTGTATGATATTTATAATAAACTATGTCACCGGCAGCAAAAACTTGAGTGTTGTGACCGCCAGTCTTATTTTGCAAACACTGTTTACGTTTTACCATTTTAGCGAGTGCCGTGGACGATGGCGACGGCGATTCGGGTTTCAATAGATCAAGACGCGTTCTAAGCTTCCGACCATAGACCAGCTCAGCCGGAGAGGACCCCGTCATAGTGTGAACGGAATTTCTGTAGTGAAACAAGTATTTTAAAAGTTTGTTATTTAAATTACGCGGCCCATTGTCACTAAGTATGCTTGTTTTAATACCCTTCTTTACTATCTTAACATAACTTTCTGCCTGACCGTTACTGGCCGCGTGGTATGTCGGCGACGTCACGTGTGAAATCCCGTTCAACCTACAAAAAGCCTCAAACTCATGTGAGGTAAATGATGTACCATTGTCGCTAACCAGTGTATGCGGAATACCAAATCTTGACATAAAATCATATAATCTGTCAATTGTTGCTGAAGTAGAAGTACTGCACTTCATATTATAAACCTCCACCCACTTGGAATATGCATCCACTACCACTAAAAAGGTGTTACTGTTAATAGGCCCCAGAAAATCAATATGAACCCGGTAAAATGGCGTTGGAGGAAATTCCCAGTGCGCAATCGGCGCCCGCGCCGGTGATGGTCGTAATTGCATGCACACTTCACATGATCCTATCAAACGCTCTAAAGCAGCGTCAATTCCCGGGAACCAAACACGCGCCCGCGCCTCTGCCTTTGTTTTAACAATACCTAAATGGGATTGATGTAATTCCGTTAGAATTTTTGCTTGTAATTTCTCCGGAATTACAACTTTGTGTCCTCGCATAACACAACCATTTTCATAAGCCAATTGCGTCCTACACGCATGATACGGTTTCATATCATCACCAGACATTTTCCTAGGCCATCCATTCAACACACAATACACTACCTTACTCAAGGTCACATCTGCTCGCGTCGTGTCACGTAACATTTTTAAGGTTACTGGTAGACTACCTTCCAACACAAAATTAATATAAGATGCGCGGTCGAGATCGGGCATCGTCGCGTCGACGCCCCGCACGCCCCTGTCCACACCCGCCTCCTCGGGTAAACAAGCACGAGATAAGAAATCCGCACTGTTATTAGTGCTACTTACATATTCGATTTGATAATTATAACCGCTCAGAAACAGCGCGTATCTCTGTAGTCTGTTTGCTGAAACTTCAGGTATACCTCGGTGCGGTCCGAAAATCGACAACAGTGGCTTATGATCGGTCCTGAGAATAAACGGAACCGACCTGCCATATAAATATTGATGGTAACGCCTAACCCCAAAAATAATTGCGGTCGCTTCTTTTTGGATCTGTGAGTAACGTTTTTCAGCTGCATTAAGCGTCCTCGATGCAAAAGAGATCGGTCTCTCCGACCTATCGGTTTCCACTTGCGATAATATTGCGGAAAGCCCTACCGGTGATGCATCCACTGTTAAAATGATAGTTGCGTCTGGGTTAAAATGTGCTAATACTTGATCTGACGCTAAACATGTTTTAATCGCGGCGAACGCTTCATCGTGTTCCCGTGTCCAAACCCACCTGTTACCCTTTTTTAGCAACTCATACAAAGGGCTTAAAATCGAAGACGCGTTAGGAACAAAGTTCCTGTAATAATTAACCAACCCCAAAAATGACTGTAATTGATTAATATTAGCCGGCACCGGCGCTTCCACCATGGCTTTTATTTTTTGTGGTGATTTATGTAGTCCATCTTTATTTATCACGTAACCTAAGTAATTGACTTCGTCTTTGAAGAACACACATTTTTCTTTTTGTAAGGTAAGTCCCGCATCTTGTAATTTTTGCAGCACTTGATGTAATCTATCCAGGTGTTCCGATTTAGTTTTCCCGGTAATTAAAATATCGTCGAGCATACAGAGTGTGCCGGGCACGCCAGCTAGCACGCCCTCCATCGCACGCTGGAACACGGCCGGCGCGCTTGCAATACCAAAACATAAACGCGTTTGTTTAAAAATTCCCCTATGCGTATTTATGCATGTTATTTCTTGTGACTCATCATCTAACATAAATTGGTTGTAAGCATTTGACAGGTCTAATTTGGTAAACTGCTGACCCCCATACAACTTTGAAAAAAGTTCTGTTACTGTTGGCAAAGGATACTGGTCAATAACTAACTGTTTGTTTACACCGGTGGAAAAATCGGCGCATATGCGTATAGATCCATTTTGCTTTAACACGGGCACAATCGGTGACGCATACCGCGCGTGATCAACCGGCTGCAATATACCTAACCCTACCAATCGATCTATCTCTTTATCTACTTTACTTTTCAAAGCGAAAACTATTGGTCGAGCCCTAACAAAAACTGGCTTCGCATGTTCTTGTAATTGTAATTTCACTTTAAATTTATTGAATAATCCTAATTTATCCGAAAAGACCGATGGATAACGGCATTGCAATGTAACAAACATATCATTTTTATCCGTTTGGTCACAATATTGTATCGGCAACAATTCTAACCTAAATTTTGAAATGAAATCGCGACCGAGAATCGGCGGACCACCGTCTCGCACGACATAAACACACAGTACATGCGATGTATTCGCATAACTTACTTGTAGTTGCGCTATACCCTCACAAACAATTTTATCACCGGTATATGAACACAAACGTTTACTAGTCATCGACAATGGTACATTTCTAAAATATGTTTTATAAGTTTCCTCAGAAATTGCTGTAACGGCCGAGCCGCTATCTATCTCGAATTTTAATTCGATTCCCGAGATCAATACCGTTTCTATCATCGGTTCCCCTTTAAGTGATCGAATATTAAAACACTCACCGTCATCGTCGCTCTCGTCCACAGCTCTCGATTCGACATAATTAATCTTTTTACACATCCTACGCAGATGCCCCGTAGCATTGCATTTCCTACATTTAGCCTTTGCGAACCGACACTGGGATGTCTCGTGATTATGATAGCCACACACTTGACACTGCACTTTAACTCCCGAACCAGGCGCAGCCTCTCGCTGCGCTGGCGGCGCCGAATCCGTCGCCCGCGCAATCTTGAACAGCTGATCGTGCGGCGCGGCCTGCACCCCGGCGGCCGCTGCCGCACGTGCACTCCGCGTGTTCTCCGCCAACTCCATCGCCTTTGCTAATGTCAGGCCCGCGAGATCTTTCGAAAAAAGCTTCTCTCTGTCAGATCCCGGCAACATTCCCATAACAAATTTATCTCGAAGAGCTTCTTCTACGTTAGAGAACCCGCAGTGCGCCGTCAGACCTCGTAACCTTGCGGCCCATTGTGCATACGTCTCCCCCTCTTGTTGCGTAGCCGCGTAAAACTTGTACCGTTCACCGAACCCACACCGCTTCGGAGTGAAATGTTCGTCCAGAAGCTTAAGTACGTCATCATACGGCACGTCTTGCAGCTGCTTTGGTAACGCGAGATCCGTTGCCAACTTGTGAGTGCCATCCGCGAGTGCGCTCAGCAAGATAGCTCGTCGCTTTGTTCCTGTAGGATCGCTCGTCCCGGTGATGTCGTTAGCCACATACCATTGTTTAATGCGGCACTTGTAGGTCTCCCAAGACTGTACATTGTGATCAAACACTGATAAAAGACCAAAAACCGAACCGGACATTTTAACTTTTCTTTTTCGTGGGTACTCGTCGCCAATGTTAAGTACGAGGACAGACGAGTGAAACAACTGCTTGCTAGTAGCGCACTGCCTTTATTCACGTAAGACTATCTATCGGTGCGTAGGCACACGCACACATACTCAACACTATTGAAGATACAAATAAAGAAAAATTTAAATGGAACCAAACATTTCACATTAAAACCCGTTTCCTGGATAACAACTGAACTTTTGTTCGTTACTATCTTAATCACCGAAAAACTTAGTACGAAAATTTAACTTGAAATTCTTAAACAAGTCACCTATTGTTTCCAACAATGGTTCCGTCGCTATCTGTGATCTGCAAAGGATACTTCATTATCTCGCGCAGACAAACAAAGGGGGATGAACTGTGGGTTAGCAGAAATAATGAGCCGATAGTGGTGGAGAATTTCAAGCGAGTGTCATGGCGTTATGGTAGCCTTGGGGCTAACGCTGGTGTAGAGTTAATGGTTGTGAGTTCACGACTGAAGGTCTTTTCGGATGCTATTTTAGTAACAGGCTGGTGACAATAAAAAACAAGCTCCAAATAGAGAGGCTATGGAACATCGTCTTAAAGTATTCAGTGAGATTAGATAGAAAAATACAAAATTAGCCGGTTATGATAGAGAATTTCAAATATCATGGCGTTATAGCCTTGGGGCTATGGATTGCAGACTTAAATATTGTGAGTTCACGAGTTAAGAGTAAACTAGTCGCGAGCTCGAACTCACTGGTGGTCATGGCCAAAAAGCACGCTGTCTCACCTGGCTTTGTTTCTGACATAGCTAGTATCAGTGATGACCAGTTAGACGCTAGTCTACACGCACAACGTCTAGTTAACGTAGAAACGTCTAGTTAACGTCTAGAAAGACTGTTCTGAACTGATAGGCATGTAAAAAAAAATCGCAAAATGCTTTGGAACATCGAGTTTTATGAAAAAAATCACTGCATAAATCAATTATAAATATAAGTTTATCTCTTCGATAACTGAGCTTTGTCGGTATGGACTTGGTTTCGAAAGACTTTACAGTTTTTTTACTTATTTACACCCAAAGTTACGTTGAAAATAGCAAGAAAACGAATCTTTGTTGACTCATAACTTTTAAACGACGTTTTATTTTACTATTCTGTTTCCGTAAAGACAAAATTAATAATAAGTCAAAACGATATCATGTTTAACGTTGGATGCACAATGTCAAACAGTGTAGTAATACTCTCCCGAAATTTGTATGGAAAAAATATGGACTAGTGGCACCTTAAGAGGTTCAGTCAAGAATAACTAAACCATATTTATTTAAAATTATCAATCAGATAAGTTAATTAGCACTTATGTGGGCTTTACACAGGTGACTATAGCCGTTAAATGTCAATTTAGCCGCAGGTGACTAAAATCGCAAGTTCCAAAGTAGAGTAGGTTTTGACTTGTTATGCGATGATAGGTCGCAAGCGGCGAGTGATCCAAATTGACCGTGAAAATGCTGAGTCGCAGGCGATTGCCCGTCGCATGAAGGTCGACCTTTTGATGCAAAATCAACTAGTTACCTACGATTTTATGGACCTGTTTACATGGGGTAGTGATTCGGCTTAGGCGATTTGGCGACCAGCCGCATGGCGAAAATCAACCTAATGTAAATCCCCCATTTTATAAGGTGATGAAACAAAACAAATTAACAAATTGTTTACAGAAAACAGTAGCGTAAAACATTAAAATTTAGTGAAAACACCTTTTTGAAAACAGTAGCTAAAAACAAGAAGGATAACAAAGAAAACTTTTAGGCTCAAATTGAGCAGAATATTAACGTAACTAACATATAAAATTCAACAGAGGACGCTCCTAATTTACGCAAACAGTAGAAGGTCAAATTAAAAGTTTATTTGGCTTCTCTAAAGCTATGGTTAAACAAACACTAGCTGAGGGATTTTCAAAGATTTCATTACCCTTGTTTATATTGAAAATATATAATGAACTTGTTGATAGATGCGTAGAAAATCGAATTTACGTTTAGTAAAGCGTTTATTGGAAAATTATAAGCAATAGTCAAACGTTCTAGGCGAGAGGATTATGTGCTTCTATTTGCCATCATTTGACACAATTGATTACACAACCAAAAGTGTACCAATAATATCTATATACAATTCAAAGTCCTGACTGGCTGATATATCAACGCACAGCCTAAACCGCTGGTCTTAGAGACATAAAATTTGGAGTGTGTTCTCTGTGAAGAGTAGGTATCTACTAAGAAAGGGTATTTAGAAATTTCCCCCTAAAAGGGTAAACGGCGGGAATGTGAAATTTCACGCGGACGAAGTCGCTGGCAAAAGCTAGTTATTACATTTGAGATGTTACCAAACAATAATTCTTGTTAGACGCATTTATTTTTGTCTTTACAGATATTTTGTTGACTCGAATATCTTTCATCGATAGATATAATTATATATATTTATTTTCCAGGATATTTATAGATATATTACACAGATAAGTACATGATATGATAAGATAGATAAGATCATGTTTATTTGCCAAAAGCAGTGCTTACGTTTACGTAAAATCTACATTAATAGCTAGGTTTACTTAAAAAAAAAAAACAAAAATAAGACGCAGAGGAAGCATTTTGCTTATGAACTCCACACTAGGTTGAGCTTGTCTCGTGAAGTCCATGGATCTTAAAGAAACAGTAAAGGTATTCCCTGCAGCGATGAACAGACAGCTGCGCTGCTGGGGAGTTTATTGGGCAACTTCTTGTTCCCAACTAAAGCACTAGGAAGTGGTGAAGGGTGGGCGTTTAGGGGGACTGTCTTATGTAGATTGACGTTCAAAACGTGCTGCTTCTCAGCCTAGTTTGATTATTGATAAAATACTTTTTATATACAAGCTAACACTAAAATTTATATATATAAATAAAAGCACGTATGCGTTCTTATTTCCTCCAGGTATAATACACTTGTAGATCACAAAATAAAACACAAATCACTTTGCCAACACTGAATTTAATAATCAACTTTAGTTAACATTTTTACACTTGTACACGTACGCAATAGTAATCATCGACCTCACGAGTCGACGGTCCAGCCGATAGTGCGCTCCTGCGGTAATTTCTGCCAAAGGTGTGTTTTTGACAGCCGGAAGTCAGCAGTTTAATATTATCACAGATAATATTTAAAACGTTATGGTAACAGGAAGTCAAAACAGTGTTTGTTAGAACATTTGCTATTATTAAATGACAAAATGTACACAGGAAGTCAATGCACGCTAACATAAAATACAAGTATACCTATAAGTAATTAAAGAAATTATGAAAAAGGCAGGAGCTCATTGAACATCAAAAAATTCGTCCGCAACGCTGTCAATGAGATAAGTGCTCAAAACGCTGGCAGCATTACCACGTTGGATGGCAATGCTTATTCTTTGGGCTAAAAATAGGCCAGCCCTCTGGTCACGCGTAGAGTCAACCAACCGCTTGGTGATGTCCCGAAATATTCGACGATCACTCGGACCCCAACGCCCTAGTGTTTCAACCCCAAACGGCTTAATCATATAAATGTAGCTCCCAATAAGGTTGTTAATAATAATAATTGGAATTGTTGTGTCTTTGTGAATAGATAGCTTTTGATTTAGATTTTATTTTTATTTTGGTGAACGAATAGTCTACATACAATATGGTGTGTATGTACCTATATATATCTAACTAAGTAAGTGTCTCTCAAATTCAATCATATCCATCGGTCTAGTGATTAGTCTTTACCTACATTGCACCAATCATCCTTCAGGCTGTTTCCAAGGAGAACTATCATTAAGGCGACTACATCACCTAAAGCGCGGTCTTTGTCGGACTGCCTAGAAAAGAAAGAGAAGCGCGATTGCTCAACGCTGGTAATTTATTGAAAAATATGAAGCAATTATCTATTCACAAAAATCTACTGTATGGACTAAAAAATTAAAACACTAGTGCTTTAGCATGTTGCTTGTAGAATAATCTGCCAAACAATCATAATTATTATATGTATATTAAAATGGTTTTTATTGTAAAGAGAAAGTTTTTAGAGGTATCTTCATGATTTTCTTCTATCGTATCAAATTAGTTGTATTATGTTTTCAATACACTATCTACCTAGCATATATCCTAAAAATATCATATATTTTTCTGATATTGTTTACTGTGTAATCAATCATACACTTTTATTGTTTCTAAAACTTGCGCTTTTTGCGTTTAGGTCCTGTAAGCAAGCCCCTTAATTTAGTATGTCCCACTTCCAAAGGAGCTTCCTAGACACTTCTCGAAACTATAACCTCAAAATCACACAAACTAACACAAACTCTAACAAGAATGGAACCCGTACAACAGCCGCACCAACAAACAAGTTAATTTCAATCTAATTACGTCTGAACCAAAATTAATATGGCCGTTTCTCATAAACTTATGTCAACAAGTGCCACTAAATTCTCCTTATGATTCTTCAATTTTGAGTAATTTATGGGCCTGCAGATTAGTAATTTAATACCTAGTTTGAGATTAAAATGTTTTGAATCTGAAATCAGAAGAAGTAATGCTTAATTAAGCAATCAAGTAGTCTCCGTGTTTTGAGTCTTGTTTCAATTAATCTCTGAGGATAGTTTGAGCAAAATCTTAGATAAGTTTATTATCTGTGGCACGTGTAGGTACAGACACCAGCACATCAAGCTATCCGAAACTATCAAAATTTCGCAATCAACCTTGAACCTTACGCTTTGGCGATAAAGTTGAAAATCTATTAAAGAAATTTGACAGATTGTAGTAGCTTGATGTCCTGGCGTCTGTACTATGTAGTAACAAAAAGTTAGGTAGAATTTTTTACTACAAGCTGTTGTTTATTTTCGATTAAAGCAAAACGGAAACGCTTTGGAATCAGCAAATAGCTTCATCTTTCTGACTGACCTTTGAAAGAAATGCTTTAAAGTTTGAGTTTGACAAAAATATATGATTTATAAAATTGGCAGTTTTCTACGCAATTCGCCAATTGATAAAACATTTCAAACACAAATCATAAACATCTAACTGATCCCGCCTATACAAATATTCAGCGCAATAAAATCTAACTCGTCCATAACTCGTTATGGAACGCATATAATACCAGTATTGGCACAACACGATCGCAAAAACGTGCCATCCTCCGCGATACCGACTTACCCCGCCAACAGTGTCCATTTGGCATCAGCAATGTCATTACTGGGCTACTGGTACTCACAGATGTCATTTCAGTCACGCCCCAAATAAGTTTAATTAGGAATAGAAATTCCGTACGCAAAACCCAGTTAGTATCGGAATGTTATCTTTTGGGGATGCGGATTATTTGCCTGTTACAACTTCATGCTAGATTAAATTCCGTATTTCTGTTTATGTAAATACGGGATTGTTTGCCGACCGTCACTTGAGGTCGCGTCGATCGGATAGTGAGTTTCGGAGTTTCAGAATTTTAATGTTGGAGATTGAGTTTTTCTCATTTCTTTTTGTAAACTGTCATGTCTTTAATTTGTGACTCAACTATGTTACCGAAGGTGTTATTTTATTTCAGTGACCTTCTCCTTCTTCTTCGTGTGTCTGCCACGACTGTATTTTATTAAATCTTCTTTTTTATATAATTGGTAATAAGAGTTTTTGGGATTATTATTAGCTACGTCCAAAATGAATTGCACCGGAATCTCGGAGGATTCTCGAATAAAAACCGTGGCAAGCCTAAAAAACGCTGGCGTGACGATCTGGACTCGATCTTGCCAGATTTATTGCAGATGGAAAAACATAAAGAAAACTAGAAAGATACGGGTAAGATCTATGCCTAGCACTGGGAAAAGATAGGTTAACCAAAGATATTAAAAAAAAGAATAATAGATTAGGTCGTTCTATTTGTTGTACAACTTTAGTAATAAAATAAGATTTTATTGCAAGCTTAAACAAAAAAATGGAATCAGATCACTCAACTCAAAGCAGTCGTATTTTTTCTCCAAATCAAGGTCATAAATAATGAGTTCAAGAAACACATAAAAACTATTGATGTTTTTGTTTTGACAAAGAAGCTGAAATACATCTAATATTACACAGAATGAGGTACCAACACTATTCTATGTTATTATTTTCCTTTCCAAATTAACACGGCAATAATCACATCTTATCAGTTAATTATTCAGCTCACGTTTTGGTCCGTGTTGACATGCCCGGATACTGCTGGGTATATGAAAGTATATGGGTCCATATTTACAGAGATTAGGCCTAAGAGAATCATGCAAGCTCAAAGATAATGAATTATAATTTAATTTGGAAGTAAACAGTACTAATTGAAATCAGCTGACATATTGTAATTATGCTGGTAGAAAAGTAAGACGCGCCTTGGTTGTCTCACGCTGTGGAGGTGCTGCGGTTTTCTGAAATGACGTTCGCCAGGTGGCAGCACTGACACGTCAGGTCCAAACATCTGTCAAAGAGCCTATATTTTCTTTAGTCATGACTGAATGATGAACGAATGAATGAATCGAATGATGAACGTCATCATATATTTTATATTGGAAGACCTCTTGTCACAGTGGTGCCAACTGGTGTCGTAAATTTTCACGAAAACCCTCATTATGTAACACACTATCACTAGGAATGGGTTTCTTTTTGACAGTTCACCAACATTCATTGCGTTATTTATATTGTCGAGCAGACAAATTTTCCGAACACATGAAGCAACGGATTAAAAATATCCTTCAAAATGGTTCAGATTGAGATTGATAATGTATTACGCGATTAGGGTGCTAGTCAGAAGGCCCCACTGATAACCTTACAATTTTCTTTTGTTTTTGTTTCTGTGTTTGTTTACTAACAATAGTTTTTAAGAACAATGTTACTAACAATTGGGCCTAGTTGCCATAAATAAACATTTTTTTTAATCAGCTCTTCCCGACATTTATGTACAGACGCCAGCACATCAAGCTACTACAATCTGTCAAATTTATTTAATAGATTTTCAACTTTATCGTTAAAGCATTAGCTTCAAAGTTGATTAGGAAAATTTGACAGTTTCGGGTAGATTGATGTGCTGGCGTCTGTATGTATAACTCGTCAAAATGTAGGGAACTGAGCTGATTTTTTTTTTCGAAATTTCAGTTTTGGTCCCATAGTAAAAGTTGTTCATAATAATGAGTACAATGACCTCTTAAGAGTTTGTTGGTATTTTTCCAATAACCCTACATATTTAAATTTGATGAAGCAACTGCCAATTTGTATGCAATATTACGCGATATAGGACACTTTTTTGGCACTTACATACAAGTTCCGCACATATTTTAATTTTACATGGCAAAACATCACGCCTATTTGCCCCGAAGAATTAGGCAGAAGTATACACAGTACACTCACATTAATTCGGCAGTTATGTTTAAGAGCCTATTTGCCATCACCGGGTATAGATCCTGAGACTGCGCTGCTACTGGCTCTGACAGACCAACCTAATAAAATTTCGCCTGATCTGAGAATCGATACGAGTGATAGAGGACCTCATGCTCAGCAGTGCCACTTGCAGTCAATGGATTAACAGGGTAAATTTTAGTTTGTCACATCGACGGCGAAGTGCCAATTACCTCTTAACTTACATTTTTCAAGAAATTCACTTTTTTATCGTTTCGAATTTACAGGCGTTATTCGCATGTTTTAGTGAAATCTCCCAAGTGTATTTTTAGTTGCAATAGCATTAAATTAAAATGTGGAAGTACCTCCCAACTAAACCAACGCGACGTGTATATTTTTGAACTTTTTTTTTAAGTTTGTGTAAATTTTTTACTTTGTCAGTTAGGTATTATTGGCACTTCGCCGTCGACATGTTTTATGACTTTGCCCTTAAAAGTAATCATCCATCAAATTATCTTAAACAATATACCTAATCTAATGTAGGGTAAATCACAGGTATGTCAGTGGTAATTCGCAAAGTTACCACTAGACCTTCGTCCTACCTAAAATTGCGTCACTCAAATAATAAAGTACAACACAATAGTACCGAGCAAAAGGTCAAGGTCATTTAATTTAATTGAAGTGACATTTTTATTGTTTCAGCTTCACAATTACCTCATTCGAGCTTGTAAGGGTTGGATATACATTGAAAATACACGACATAATAATATAAGCCCGGGTACACCAGGTACACGCGGGCAATTTTTTCACGTGGCGTTTGTGTACGCGCACTGGATTTTCAATGCACTTCTTAGCGTAGAGAGTTGAAAGTTCAACAGAGTGGTATTTTGACGCGCTGGGTTGCACTCAGTTAGATTCTCAGTCCTCGACTCAATACCAAGGGTTAAAAATACAGAGCTACGATAAAATCCCGCTGTGATATTTTTGCGCCCGTGCGAACGTGGGCTTAGTCTACGCCATCCCTTCCGGCCCCATGTCAACCTCATCTATTGTTCCACCTTGACGATGTTATTTTGCTGGTAGCACTACTTTATTACTGTCAACGCGCTTGCGATATCCAGGAACGAATCGTTACTATACTGCTCGTACTTATTAGGTACTTCACTAGTTACAAAAATATAACCAAGGGTCTTTTTAACACACCATTTTTTGCTTTTATAATACCGTAAACAACAAAAAAAAAAAACATGCTGAAATATCGACAATTGTAAATTTTTACATTGTTCGTGGTACTTTATATAAGTACACAAATTATTGTGATCTTGACCTTGGTTTGGGTACTAACCCAGCCCAAGGTCAAGGTCATTAAATTCTGATAACAGTACACGATATAATATAAATATGTCTACGCATTTCCGGTTCTATGTCAACCTCATCTGTGGTTTCGCCTTGATAATGTTATTTTACTGGTAGCACTACTTTATTATTGTTAACGCTGTTTCTATATTCAGCTACGAATCGTTACTATAGCAGTATTCATAATCTCTGATAATTAACATTCCGTCGCCACTTAATCAGTTATATACTTTAGTGAAATTAATTCTATGTTGATTTTTGAATGACCATTTGTAACAAACGGTCCTAATAAGTTTATGGTTGAATGAAATTTGAACTTTCTACAGTATGACATTCAGTTTGTTGTTCCTTAACTTGAAAATCATCTCTAATTCTTAATTGAAATATAAGCTGATTGTCAGTCAAGTCTTTTATGTCTTCGTCGGTTTTCAATTTTTTCCTTTAACAAGATACATAATACCTTGTAGCAGACTATTGTATTGAAATCTATATTTAACTTTTGAGTGGGGCGCTATTCCGTATAGGTAACGTCAGTGGGCGCGTGGGCAGGAATTTGGCGCTTGATAAAAAATATCAAAATAGCATACACTTTTGTGTAAAATGTATTGACAATAAGTATTGCTGAGTCGGTAGAGCAAATTCTATCGTGCAATGAGAAGACAAAAATAGCCCTTATGGAGCCAAACAAATATTATATCTATACCTACTTAACTTAGTTGCAAACGTTCCATCCAGAAGTTTTTTTTAAACATCGGTTTTGACTTGTACTGTAGGCAAAAAAATAAACGCCCAAAATGCCAATCAATGGTAATTCGAAAAATTATTTATAATTTATTTATAAAAGTAGTCAGTATTTTTATTAGTTTAGGTTGCGCGTTATCTGTCTGTCTTTCAGTCAGTACTCGTAACAGAAGAGTTTTACACATAGGTATACAAAAACAGTCAGTAGGTTTTAGGAACTAAACTACAGACTGCTTAAAAAATCTTAATTATTCGACACCACAGTAACTACTGCTACGCTTCGGCTTCCTTTAAAATTTATGCAAGCTTAGGGAACTCACTGTGGAATTAACAAACTGAATCCTTTGAGGTTCAGTTCGGATCCTGCAGCCGAATAAACATTGTAAAGCTTGTCGTCATGCTTGTTTTTAATTTGAATAGAATGGATGTTTCGCATCTGATTGCTCAGGGAATTCTGTGGGTGTTACTAGGAATTTTTTTGAATTTTTAGATAAAAACATAAAACTGAAAAATCCTTATTTCTATGACGGTAAAGGTGGTTTTATGCAAACGGTTGTTCTATTAAATTATTCCAATTCATTCAGGCTTTTAACAGATGGTCATAATCAGCCTATAATATTCCTAATGCTGGGTCACAAGCCTCCTCTCTTTGAGAGGGAGTGGGCAGTGTCGACCAGGCCGACCCAGTGTGGTTGGTAGATTGTCTTTGAATGTTTGGTTCCAGGACATGCCGGTTTCCTCACGATGTTTTCCTTCAACATTTTCATTAAGGTGAATGGGTAGTTGAGACCGCGAAATTCAAATTTTCTTACGTTTTTTGCAATTTGCAGGTCAGTGTCAGATTGTATCTTGATCAAAATATGATTCGCGACAATAACAGGTACATATTTAGAGAAGTATGATCAAGATATAACCTGACACTGACCTGCAAATTGCAAAAAATGTAAGAAAATTTGAATTTCGCGGTCTACCACTATCTATTCACCTTAAGTAGTAGAACAATCGATATTTGATACGATGTCTTCACTGTAAACAAGAGAATAGATTGTATCTACCATGTATCTACCTAATCAACCTCTATACCTACGTTTAACATTGTACGTACGTCATCCTTTCCGGACCCCATGTGAAGCTCATCTATTGTCTCTGTCGCTTTGACAATATAATGTTGTCACTGGAGTGATAGCCGTAGCCGCTGCTCAATCACTGTCTTAGTTCTTAATAACGGAACAACGGTTTTGGCCTGTTTTTTAGGGAAAGTATGTAGGGATTTTGGGATGTGGAATTGTTTTGTCAACGAGATAATTTCATTTGTTAGGCACGCACTTATAGAAAATTGATAATGAGTGGTCTAAAGAGGCCAGTTCTTCTAACGAGGTTCTGATTGGTCGACATTGGCATCAGAATCGGGATAAAAAATTGCTACCTACCTGATGAAATACTTGCCTGGCTTGTGGTCAAGTAATATTAACCGCGCGGATCGATCGATCAGGGGGCTTACTCTCCAAACTAATTTTAATTCCAATGAGATGCCAATATGATTCCAATGTTAATTTTACAGTCACGTGATTCGGTACTCTTGAGAACAATATTGTCAACAATTACTTCACGCCAAGCCCGAACCCAATTCCACTTAGTTCTCCAAAATGGACACCCAATCAAAAAATCATTTGGTGCTAGCATCGAACTCAAGAGTACGAAACGTCACAATTCCAATGTCGATCTATCGGAATTAAATTGAAGAGTAAGCACCCAGGTTAAGATACGCTTGCAGTGGATGCGTGACCATCTTTACATACCAAGACCCCTCCGTGCCTTGGAAGGCACGTTAAGTCCCGGCTGTCATTCGTGAATCTTTGACTGTCGTACGAGGTCGTCAGAAGCCTAAAAGTCTGACAAACAGTCTAACCAAAGGGTATCGTATTATCCAGTAACTTGGTTATGGAGGTCAGATAGGCAGTCGCTCCATTTAAAATACTGGTATTCAGCTGCATTTGGTTTGACTGGAAGCCGACGTCAACATAGTTGAGAAAAGGCTAGGCAGATGATAAACAGAGAAAAAAAGGTGGAAATGTGGCTTCGATGCATGATAGACACAACAATTTTTCTTCAATGTACCTGAGAATAATGGTCTGTGTTTGTCCACTAGCATTTTTCACTTGAATATCTATCGAGATAAAGCTACAACAATTTCACTTCAGCATAGCCATAGTCGCCGCGGGAGACGCTCTGGGCGTCGGGAGCCGCGTGACGACTCCCGGCCACCGTAGGCGCGGGCCTGCGGGCGAAGACTAATGGGTAGCTCACCGTCCGATCAGGACCAGGCCCGTGCCGGACGGCGAGTACGTGTTCCACGCGCGCCTCAAAGAGATGTCAGCATCAAACGAAGGGGCCCGCAAGGGCTGAAGCCTGCCGGGTCAGCGGGATTGTCCGAAAGGGTTACCGCTGGCCCGGAACATAAAGGGCGAAGGAAGGAACAAAGGTGGGTTTTACTCAGGAAGAGTCTGACACTCCCTTCCGCTCCACCCAGAGCGGGAGGAGTCATTTGATGATTTCCGATCCAGAAAAAAAAAAGAAAAATAAAACGCATAGCCATACTCAAACATACGACACGCCTCCGTGTCGGATCGAACGTCAATCAATGTTTTCAAAGGTGTCCTCTAAACGCTGTTCAAAAATCAGAAACAAGAAAATGTTGACAGTTTAAACCATAGGTAGTCAACGTGGGCGATAACGCCCCCTTGTGGGCGTTTAAGGCTTTCAGTGGGCAATGGAAGACCCAGAGAAAATTATAGCTCGTCTTACGTCCCCCAGATCATACGATTATATAATATTACACGTGTAAATGTAAGCGTGGCAATAGCTGTTTCAAATATTCGACAAATGGTGAGTAAAAAAATTAGTAGGGCTCTAGAAAAAAAATATCTCATTGTGGGGCGGTGGGCAAAATAAGTTTGAGAATCTATGGTTTCAAGCAAACAGACATATTTGGTCAAAATTTTCGGGGCCTCCTTTTTCTTCCGACAGCTATTTTTTGTCGGGGTCTACGCGTCGGAAACCTGTCGAATAGTTGTGAATAACTATGCGGAAAACCATTATTGTAAATATCTCCGATAGTTGAAAACCCAAAATCAATCAAAACACGTCCAGAGGTTTCAAAATCATCACACACTCTGGATCAAACTCTTCATATTTTGTGCCAGCACCGATGTAGGACATTTCCAGTTTAATCACCCACCCAGTGCTGTCCTCCTGTCCACCCCTACGTACAGCTACAAAACGAAAGTACAGCTATAAAACGTACAGTTGGGAATGCAGTCTCGCGAGTCGACATTGGCAACACGGGGTCTCGTGTGCTGAGTCTAGTGTCGAGGTTGGCCATTCGAGATAGTGTCGAGGTTGGCGCGGTAATCAGGCGAGATCTCGAGATTCTCAAGATCGAACATCGTTTATTTTTTTTAAATAAAAACTTTAAAATGAAAACTTCACCCGCTTAAGGTACATAAGAGTGGTAAATTTGGTTAAAAAAATAATATTCATCAAATCTCGAAACAAAAAAATCATCGTATATTAAAGTAATTATCATCTGCATTACGCATACAAATCGGCACACACATCACTTAAACTATTTTAATGAAAATTATTTCTCACGTGCGCGCTCGGTTTCGAAATCTCGTTCGAGATCTCGACCGTATTGGTCGAACGAAATTTCTAGAACGAGATTGTCTTCCCACGAGATTGAATCTCGAATAAAGGGTTCGATCGAGATTGCATTCCCTACATATACATCTACGTCTATATAATAGGACATAGAACTACGTCTATAGGAAGCACAGCACGTCCAACGGAACTGTGTCAGTCTCCTCTTTTGTTTCCATGTCATTGTCACAGTGTCATCCAACTATTGGATTGATGCTAGCTCTATCTGCATAATAACTGTTCAGTCTTCGCCTTTTTTGATTCGGGAAAATTCTAGGAATAGATTTTTGAAATGTTTCAGTTTGTAAATTTTGCTAGTTTTTATCTTGCTTCGCTAAAATTTCATGTAGTAAAAGTTGTTACAATTTGTACAAAATCCCCAAAATCAAACATTGTCTACTGCATTAGTCATAATATACCGCATCAATTAGTACCTATTACATCCACACAATTATCTAGCTGCTCTGAGTAAATAGTACGACTCGAAATGAATGCCACTAATTCATCCTTAATCATAGACCCAATCAGTTCATAATGAAACTCGGCCTAAACGCTCATTTGTACTCTATCCACAACCAATAATCGCGTAGAAGAAGGCATAGGGTTTTAATAAGCCACGCCTGATCCACTCCGTTATAATTAACCGCAACTATCCGGAAGTCCGTGCGGAAAACCCGCGGGTCATTAATGCAGACGTGTCTGGGATATGGTGACAACTCTAATCCTTGCTTCCAACCCTACTCCCGTCACTGTTTCTGTGTGACATGATCGTTCAATCTCGTGTTTATGATGTGACCGACATGCCCGCTGTAGATCCTGCTCGTTTGAGTTCGTTTGATTTTTAAGTGTACGTTTTTCGATTGGTTTGCCAATCTAACTAAGTTTGTGGCATGGTTTTGGTACTCAATGAGTAGTTTTTCATGTCCTCTTTTTCTTTTCGATGTTATGATCAAAATGTTATGATTTTTCAATAAAATGACAGGAACTGAAAATTAGATCTCAAGATTACAACATTATTAAATACTTGAAACAATAAACAACCGATGGCCAATTCCCGTATTTTTAGAACGGTTGCATTTTAATCTCGCCATCATCTATCAAACATTGTTACTATTTTTTTTTTTGCTAAGATTAATTTGCGACAAGATTTTGAACGTTTTTAATAACAAGAAGCCTTCAGATGGAAAGCAATTATTTTGTTTTTGTGGACTGATAGTGTCTCAAAAAAGTAGTAAAAAGAGTACTTTTCCACGACTTATAAGTCTACCACAATACCTTACAATATTTTTCCAGGAATCATTGCATAATCCTGCGGCATTGTGTTCACTGAAAAATAAACGACCCTATCATTTCTGTCTATTCTTTATAACGTCACAAAAAGCATGCATTCGTTCACACTTATTACAAAGGATACCTTTGAAGAATGGAGAAACATTTTGTTTGAAATAATTAAATTGAACGAACATCCAACTTGATAAAAACTGATTTAAATACGACTCCACACCTTCTCAACTCCCTAAACGAAAAGGAATGTTAAAAACGTCTCCAAGGACCCAGATTAACGTAATCAAATCAAATTGTTCCCAAAACAAGGCTTTAACAGTTGTATATCTTAAGCATTTATATCCACGTCTGTAATTACTCTCTTAATCTTGTTGGTTTAAATCAACACCCTGTTTTTAATGAAGATATTATATTATTTAGATAGAAGCTCTTTCTTCTTGTGCTATATTACCTAATGCTGTACAAGTTATTGTGCTATAGCTTCTTAACAAGATAAACGTTGTTGGCGATGAATTTTCTAACCCTTCTTTATGTTGGTATTCTGACAGGTTTTATGGGAAAATATGGGGGTATAAATAAAGTGATTTACTAAGATTTTCCTGATAGAAAGACATCTTAATTGAGAGAGCACAGCGGTGTGGAAGCCATGTTAGTTCTTTTAATAACTTCTTCACATAACAAATAAATTAACGTTATAAATTACATTGTTTGTTACTTTCTATGTAATATTCATAATTAAGGAATCTGTTGGTTAAAGTAACAATAAAATTCATGTTTTGTTTTTTTGAATGGGCCTGTTCTTGGCCTCGACTTAAGACCGACCTCGATTTGTAGAAATAATGCTTCGAAAAACTGCAGTGTCCAAGAGTACGTTTCATCACAATGATATTTAAGACAGACATAACTATTTCGAAGTCACTCATCTGCCCAACTATACTGTTTTCCCAACTTTATTGGGGTCTGCTTCCAGTCTAACCGAATGTAACAGCTGTATTTTACATGGAGCGACTGCCTATCTAACGTTTACAATGCCATAACTGGGTAATACGATACCCCTTGGTAAGTCTGGTTGTCAGATTAAGGCTTCTGACTTCTAACGACCCGTAACAACTTTCAAAGATTCACGAACGACAGTCGGGACCAACGGCTTAACGTGATTTTAAAGACACGGACGGGTTTCGGTATGTAAAGATGGAACCATCCACGGAACGACCGCGGCACGCGTTGCTTAACCTGATCGATCGACCAGTGCGGCTATTATTACTTATCTACGAGACATCCCTTTTTTAAGTCACTACAACTATATAATTAGTACGTTAACATTAGGGGTTGCAAACCGGGATACCGAATTTCGAAAATACCGGAATACCGGGACAAATTTAGGTCTAATTAATACCGGTATTCATTTCACAAAAACCGGGATATTCGGTATTTTCGGTTTTAGTAAAATAAATAAAAAACAAATACAAAAATAGAAAAAGTTACGCGCCATTTAATTCAAATTACATGTTTTATGAGAATTTATTATTTTTATGTTTTATGAGAATTAATTAGAAGTGCATTTTGTTGGTTCATTGTTCGTTTTGTTTATGTTAAGACTGTTGGGAGATGTTTAAGTTTGATAAACATTTAATTTTTAGAACTGATTCCTAGTAGGAATCCTACTTCCTAATCAAACACTACATTTAATTAAAGTATTTGAACTAGTTAACCAGTAACCTAAGCTATTTTAATAAAGGAATAAACGGGCATTTAGTATTAGTAAATTATTGCTAAGAACTAACTGATTGATTACCAACATATCAAATATTAGGTCCTTACATATGAAATTGGCGTTTTGTACGGGAGGAATATAAAGTCATTTTTTTTTTTTGTATTATATATTTAATTAATCAAAGTACACACCGGTGTTATCTATGCACTTTTGCCATCTCATAGGTAGTTCATTGATCCCTTTACAAAAAAAACCATGGGGGAGAGAATCAATGAACTCATTGAAGGCGGTTTGGACTGCCGCATCGGAGTTGAATTTTTTTCCTTGTAATAACATGCCACATTTGACATTTCACTGCTATGCAACGTGTCGACTGACGACTTTCGATTGAACATGATCCAACAAAAACTTTTTTACAAAAAAAAAACAACCGACTACGAAAAAAAAACACTACAAAGTGATAAATAACTTTAATTTTGGAAGTCGGTGTCGTTCGTTCCGCATTTTCGTTCCTTGACACCGACTTCCAACCACACATACGGTTCGAATAAAGAACCTCCTTTTTTGAAGTTAGTTAAAAATACTGTGCATTTATGTCTACCTCACAGAACGGTCAATTGTTTGACCAGAAATTGATCTCGTCCGAACTTAAGATAAGTTATTGCTATGCTCTGTCATTATACCGGGATGGAGCTTTTAGTAATATTTGTTTTCCAGCTGTTATTGAGTGATTTTACTTTGTGTAGATTTCTCCCAAACAAGTTTTTTGCGGCTAGGAGATCTAGGTCATGTCAATGAAATTGGTATTTTGTTCTGATACCGAGCACCTATTTTAATAAATTGGGTTTTTTGATGTGTCGGCAAGTTGGGTATTATTAGATTTTTTACTACATAAGTCCTTTAGATATTCGGTTTGTTAAATATTTTAGTAGCCAAAAATAATATACTAACTTTTACCAGCGGCTTTGCATGGTTGGCCCTGATTTCCTGCAATACTTTTTTACAAGGATTAAAGTTATATATTTAAATGTTATAACAGTACAGTCACCTGCCTAAATACCTAACACTGACTCAAAATTCAAAAGCCGTTTTTTCGTGTACCAATAGAACAGCTTGTATTTCAAAGTACCCCTCAACAAATTCTGATTTCCGTTTACAACTTACATTGGAACATGAAGAACAATTCAATTAGGTTGTTCGTTCTTGAAACTCTTGTCCTTAGTCAATAATCCCGGCAACATTCCCTACTTTTCTTGAACAAACCTTATTGTTCTCAAAAAAAAAAATCCCTTCCCAATTTATACTGTTTCTTTGATATATTGACATACGTAATCTAACATGCCATTTCTTTGTCTGTATTGGCTTTAAGTAACGAATTTAAGCCCCGAGGGACTGGGGTATTGTCTTTGTGCCCACAACTCGAAATCAAAAGGAAAGAAGAGCAAGGTTGTACTTACGTATACTTTTTCGAATAAGGTTTTTTTTGTTTTTTTTTTTTGCCCATTTAAATGTTTTCGTAACCTTTAAATGTACCTGAAAAGGGGTAACGATAAAAATACTGACTAAGCAGAACTTGCTTGGTTTATTTTTGGTGAATGGAATCAGAATTCTGTGTATTAGTTTGTTCACGTAGTATTTAACTTAGGGATTTTATTCTTGGAACTGGGTGGTTTAAAATAAATACATACCTACTACAAAATATTCTTTATGGTATCTATAAAAATGTTTTTAAATTCTTGCGCAAATAATAATTTATTGTAATCCTCACCTTATTTAATTAAATTGCATTTTAAAGTTACCAAAATTCCAGAATTACCAACATAAAATTACAAATTCAGCACACTATAAATTTTGTGCACGATGAAATAAATACAAATTCAAACTAAAGGGTGCATCAGACAGCTTACTAAGTTGTAAGAATGTACAAAGTTTCTCAGGCACGAATTCTCGTAAACGATGACCTCGCATTTACCAAGAGTATTCAGGGCTGGAGCATTATTACGATCTTCAACTCCACATTATTGCTGCAAGCACTCCAAGCAGTGCTTACATTGTAAATCTTTTCTGTAATAAATCTGGAGTCCGTAAATTACGGATTATTTACGCTTTTACATTTTTTATTTTTAAGCGCTTACAGTTTTACAGCGAGTGATGGTAAGTTGAATTTACTTACATGAGATATAGCGGTTTTTCAAATATCTGTAGTAAATGCCGTTTGTATATAGGGGGGTTTGAATGGAACTATTTTATATTAGAACTTGAATATCCGATTCGTTTCATCGTTCAAGCTTCCTGCTCTTTTCTTAATTTATTTGGGTTTGTTGCAGCATGTCTTTTCTTTTAATTTAAGCCTGTCTTTAAATATAAGTCTAAATATATCGCGGGTCTCAAACCATAGGGGCGTACACGCAAAAATGCGATTTTTCGTTTTTAATACCATTGGATTCTACTATATGCAATACATAACCTGTATTTTTCTTCTAATTTAATATTAATTACTTTTTGTATAAATTGCAAAATATTGTTTGCCGTAAGATAGACATTCTATAATTATTTTCAAGCCATAGAGCCGTATATTAGACGTAAGAGCAATATTATTGCTTATTAAGTCAGTTTTGACGTGCCACATAGACGTATGCATGTACGACTTTCAATTTTATTATAAACCAAAGAAAAAGTGTTGGTCCATAGAGACGTATGTACATACGGCTGTTTATTTTATTCTAACCTGAAATTTTTATGTTGAGCCATATAGACGTATGCGCATACGACCGTCAATATCAACACTATCCTGGGGATATTTAGTAATCACTGCAGACGTATGCACATACGTCTACATTTTAGTATATTGCTGTCTCAAGATTTCTTCAATACGCGGACGTATAGTCATGTCAACAACACCCAACACAGTCATTCTGCAGAGAGCTATCATAACGAGCAGATTGTAATTTTATATTTATTTATTTATAAATCATGAAGCGAAGAGACAATATCCTGCATTTAGCACTAGACGGTGATAAAGTGTTTATCAATAATGGTATTTTCGATTATAATAATTTCTTATTTGCTCAAAATAACCTTAATTCAATGTCTGTTTTATGTTGTTTCTCTTTTATAATGATGAATTGTTGTTGTTTTAATTGTTGTTGAATGGGCAAGCGCAATCTTGGTGGCAGTTGGTAGAAAATTACGCACTCTTCAAAGATGCAGCGGATACAAATAGCTTGCGGCTAACTTTCTGTAGCTGAGCAGTACAAGACAAGTTCTTGTCAATGAATATCCCCAGTTTTTAACTTTTTCGCTGAAAGGAATAATAGAGTTATCAAAAGAAACTTGGGGAAGAGTCGTCCAGTCAATCCTTGAGACCGTCCTAGAACTGCCAACCAACCACAACAACCTGCGTCTTTATGGGGTCAACCATAAGTCCATACCTCTTGCTCCAGTCGCATATACGAGCCAGATCGCGATTAATCAATAAGATAGCCTCGGATAGATTTCCAAGAGGAGCTCGCGCGTAGATTTGTAAATCATCTCCATAAAAGTGGTAGGAAGAAATTAGTTCGTCGGAGATTCGAGTTAATAAAAACTGCGAAAAGTAAAGGGGAAAGAACGCTACCCTGTGGTACACCGGCAGAAGTATTACTCCAGGAAGACAGTGTCTCACTGATGCAAATACGTTGTCGGCGACCGAACAGGTAACTACGAAACCAGTCAATCACCGATGGAGATACATTAAGAGATCATAGAATGCCAAGCAAAACATCGAAATCAACGGTATTAAAAGCATTACTGAACTAGTAAAGCTAAGACCGTTAGACTACTGTTTTCTATGGCTGACCTTATATCATCCGTAATATTCAGATCGCTGTGATGGTACTATGACCAGGACGGAAGCCAGACTGGAAAGTGTTAAGGAGATTATTTTTGGAGAGGAAAGTGTTTATTTGATCGTGGATTAACAATTCAAGGACTTTGGATAAAAGGGTAAGACGGATATTGGACGATATTCAGAAAAGGATGACGGATTAGCTTTTTTAGGTAATGGAATTATTTGAGTATTTTTCTATGAACATGGAAAGACGCCACTAGATGCAAAAAAATTGAGGATATGACAAATGACGTCAAGGATTACATCCAGCACAGGGACTAACATATTACGGCTGATACAGTCACTTCCTACTGCATTGGAAGTAATCGATAGTATGCTCTTCTTAACATCTCATGCGGAGAATTGACCAAAAACAAATGGAGAATAACTGGGAGTCGGAAGAGATGAAAGATAACGCAGTGTATTAAATTCTATTGTCCTATCAAAATCAGACGAAGCAGTAAAATGATTGTTCATTGTATCAATGTCTAAATCTTTTGGGATTGTCTCTTGTCGGGTTTTACCGACCCCCAATGATCTAAGAAATTTCCAAACTTTGGATGCGTCCCCATTTTGGACAGAAGTATGAATGTGATGGCGATAAGCATTCCTACACACCTTATTGCAATGAGCACGGATTGAAACATCTTTCCCTGTTAGCGTCATTAGGCCTACGCTTAAACTTAGACTTCGCCGTCGCTTTTTTGTGCATTCGTCGCTTTATTGCTTTAATGTCATCTATGAGCCACGGCGCCGGCAAATGTCTAAACTTAACAGCTCGAACAGGTGCGTGATGATCATAAAGCTCTATAAGTTTAGCCGTAAAAATATAAACTTGCTCATCGACAGATGTAGACACAAATAAAGCAGACCAATATATATTGTTGGTATCCTTGCAAAGATCGTCAATATTCATTCCGCCGAAATTGCGTTGCATTAGAATCTTTGCCGCCTTAGGCGGGCGAATTTTATAAAAGAGATAGATCAGGTCATGATAGGAAAAGGCATCGGCTGAGCATTGGCCATGCTCAGCGACGCGATCAGGAGAGGAAACAAGAATCAAGACAAGAAGCGAAGGAGTAGAGTTAGGAATATGGTGAGTGGCACTCAGTGGAAGAATAGAAAGATTACTGGTAGCCGAAATATTAGTCAGAGATGAAGAGCGATGGTCTTTTTTCAGAAGACAAGTATTAAAGTCACCCATGATTATCCTATGCTTGTAAGAAGGGATCAACATTTTTAATAGATTTTCAAAAGATGAAAAGAAATTAACACATAAAGAGGGACAGTAATAGAGGCCAAGAAGTAGTTTTGAATGGTGTAGTTCAACTTCAAGAAACAGATGTTCACCAGCACCTACTTAAATTAAAATGGATGTGTCTGCGCCGACACATTGACAACTTAAGTTTCAACTACTTATGTTCATAAGAGTTTTATTATTAAGAAATTTTAATTTTTAGACGTTTTTTTATAAGATTTCAGTTACAGGTTTCTTTATAATGTGCCTTGATCTCAATTTCAAATATTTGTGATTTTAAGTAATTTAAAATAATAATTATCAGATTTATGAATAAATTTTATATTTATTATTATTTTTATCTTCACACAAACATTGTGTAATTACTATCATTTGTTTTTTTTTCTAGATTGTAGAACAAAACTGGTTTATACTTCTACTTTGAATTCAAACACCTCTCAATATTAATGACAAGCCAGAGAGGCGTATGAATTTTTAAAATCACGTAAATAACGGTAGTTTTGATGGGTTCTCATTCCTGAATTGCAATATTTTAAGTCACCAACTAGGTAAAAAATAATATTTGTATAAATATTAATAATTTAACGAGACGGGTTCTACGTCCATAACATCCATGCATTTTTGGGAGAATTTTGACGGAGTTTTACCGTATAGTCGTCATGCCAAATAGACGTATCAACCAAAAACTAGTATTATAGCGGTAATACCTTATAATCAAGCATCTCATAATAATCGTAGTGTAAATATATAGCTACATGCAAAAACACAATAAGCTAGGTCAATCACAAGAGAAGTTATTAAGTTTTTTGTCTCTCCTGAAAAGTAGGTGTTTGGTGGATACGCGCCTATGGTTTGAGACCCGCGATATGTATGTATGTCATCAAAATCATAACTCCCTTTCTAACTATAACATATTCTTGTTAAATCTATCTGTCGTTTTCTAGTTATTATTTTTTATTTTTAGTCACCGAATTATACAAAACGAATTTTCTCGTAACTCTTACCTCATTCGTTCTTGTTACTTAAAATTTACTATAATCTATTATTATCACAAGTAACAGGTGTCTAAGCTATTGATTACTGTAATCTATAGAGGCAAAACGAAGTTTACGAATAGGCTTGGAAAGCACTGAAATCAAAAAGAAAACTAGAACTACCGTTGAATTCTCTGAATGCAAAGTTTGAAACTAACTGAATTACTTCACAACTTATTACAAAAAAAAAAAAAACAACAGACTTCCAAAAAAAAACACTACAAATTGAAAAATAACTTTGTTTTCGGAAGTCGGTGTCTTTGGTTCCGCATTTTCGTTTATTGACACCGACTTCCGAAATTAAAGTTATTTTTCAATTTATAGTGTTTTTTTACAAGTCATTTTTTGTTTGTAAATTTGTTTTTTATTTTTCACGTTTTAGTTGTACCTACCCCACACATTTAAGTGATGAGTCTCAGATTCAAACACCTAGATCATCAATAGGTTTCATTTGATTTGAGAGAGTTCAATTAATACACTGTACATTCCTACAAAATTGAGGATTTTCCTCGATTTTCATGGGATCCCTTCATCAGATTCTGACGTGGTGACAATGGGACCTCCTCGAGAGCATACCCTTTGAAACCCTAATGTCAACTGCTCATCACATGTTACAAAATATTGCTTTTCCCGATGCTGGGACGTTAATTGTTGAGGAGTTCTCCTGGTAAGAACCAGGAGAACTCCTCAACAACCACTCACCATGAGCATTATGACGAGCATAAATTGCTCAGCAACCATTTAAAAGTAATCGAATCGCAACCCGTGAAATAATTTCGATGGCCATCTGTGGTCTTCATCATCAGCTCCACTTTACCAAAAGATGATTTCCGAGAGCTAATGCTCAAGTTACTTTAAAAATACCCAAATCGCTATAGCTTTGCCTATAAAATTTGAGGGTGTCCCTCGATTTCCATGAGATCTTCTGATCAGATTCCAACTTGATGATAATGGGACTACCTCGTCAAAGTATACCCTCATAGTATACCCTTTCAAACATAAAAGAAAAATTTTTGATTCGGTCCAGCCGTCTTTGAGTAATCGGTGAACATATGTAAAAAAAAAACATATATAAAGTCTAACATATAACCTCCTCCTTTTTGGAAGTCGGTTAAAAAGGACCCTAATGCTAGTTCATTTAGCAAATGGGGTAACAAAAAACGTATTTAGGCCTCTCGTTGGGTTTATAAGACCAGGTTTAACTAGAACTAATGATACTTCTAAAATGTTTGATTTTTGTTTTAATTTTTTTGTATAATCAACATTGTTTTTGTTGTTGGTACTTTTAAAAGTCATGAATATTGTGTTCGTATTGTTTGTAAATGTATAATATCTTACTTTGGTGTTATTCTTTTATCGTTTCGCTCTATTTCCTTCCTTATTCGGGTCGAGAGCTTTGTTGGAGCTGTCATTAGCTGGTGTAAAATTATTTCGTAAATCCAGTTCTCACTTTTCCAGGTGGAATCAAAGAACCGTACCGTAGCGTTATTTATGTTTAATGATTTGTTCGCTTTTGATTTGTAGCTGTTATTATTTATGTAGCTATACAGCATCTCTTTTTATTTTAGATAGTACTATCTAAAGAGTTATTGTAAACCTTATAATTATTATGAATATTCTATGTTCTATGTTATGGGTTTGGTTTCCGCACTTAGTCCTACAAATGGACCATTGTGCGTGCAGCGTTATGAATATTTAAAACATATTCGTTGTGCGATTTTGTAATGAATAGAAAGACAATTTAATGAATAAAAGTATATTCTAAAAGAAAGCACGCTACATTCACAAGTGAGTGAGAGAGCAAGAGGCGCACTCTGCTGTCAAAACTAAGAATCAACATGACAGATCGATTGCGTTCATAAACACCTAACAAATATCATCATTAATAAAAAAATTATCTTATTTGAAAATACTTTTATATTGCACGTCATCTTTTCCTCATGTACATCTATACATTCATTCATTCATTCATTCATTCTTTAATTGGTATCAACCTATAATATACAGGGTGATTCAACGCCCCTGTCCCTGTTTGTCCCTGGTACCCACCACCCACCCACCACGGAATGAACAATTCACATAAGTAATACATTACTTATGTGAATTGTTCATTCCGTGGTAACTGACCATGATTCATATTTTTGAAACGCTGAATTAAACTTTGGTAATCCATTACCCTTTATGTTGTTCTCAAACTGATCTAATATCCAACCGACGTATCCCATTACTTGTGTTGGTAATAATTTTTGCATAATCCCAAACGCCATACAAAGGCTAAGCATCCATGCAAATAAAGGCACTAAACTGAATTTATGGCCCCAACAATGTCCAAGTTTGTATATTATGAGGACATATAAAGTCGTTTACCACATTGTAACTTTAAAACTGCCTAACGCCAAAGGCTTAAGGGACTTACAGGACCAAAACACAAAAAAACGCAAGTTTTAGAAACAATAAAGGTATATGATCGACTACAGCAAACAAAACCAGAAAAATATGTGATAATCTTCAGGATGTATGCCAGGTAGATAGTGTGTTGAAAACATAATACAACTAATTTGATACGATAGAAAAAAATCATTAAGATATCTCTAAAAACTTTCTTTTTACTATAAAAACCATACTAATACATACAATCATTCTGATTTTTGTCAGATTATTCTACAAGCAACATACTAAAACACTAGTGTTTTAATTTTTTAGTCCAAACAATAGTTTTTTTGTAATTAAATAATTGCATTATGTTTTGCAATAAATTACCAGCGTTGTGTCATCGCGCTTCTCTTCCGTTGGATGCGATAAGCACAGATGTGGAGGTGCTTGGGGGAGGCCTATGTCCAGCAGTGGACGTCTTTTGGCTGAAATGATGATGGTGATGATACGGGGGCCTTTATCATGACCACTTTTTTTTTTCAGGATGCTATGACCACTGCTCTCACGATGAAGGAAGATTTCGCGAGGATTCCGGCATGTTCTAGTACCAAAAATTCGAAGACATGTGACATCTACCAACCCGCACTGGGCCCGCGTGGTGGATAACAGCCCACTCCCTCTCGAAGAGAGTGGGCCTGTGTCCAGTTGTCCCAGCAGTGGGAACATTATAGGCTGATTACGTATACTCGTGAATAAAGGGTTTTTTTTTTCAGGATAGGAAATCATCAAATGACCCCTCCCGCTCTGGGTGGAGCGGAAGGGAGTGTCAGACTCTTACTGACTAAAACCCACCCGTGTTATGGAACACGGGTGGGTCTCGTGAATAAAGGGCTAAGGATGGCCTTAGCCCTTTATGTTCCGAGCTAGCGGTAACCCTTTCGGACAATCTCGCTGGTGTATACAGGGTGGGAGGGACATCGAGGCGCGGACTGGAATCATGAATACGGCACATGATTCTGAACCCTTACTAAGATGAAATTTTAAGTCGATCATAATAAAGAGTTGGTGTTGCGCGTTCATGTCATCCTGTATAGTAGTTCCTTAGTGTTATGCCTACAATATAAGAGCGTTTACGCCGTACGGCATTTCATATAAAACTTACTTAACAACATTTTCGAAATGTCTTATTTAAAAAAAGATAACTGGAAATCTGTTTCTATGGAAAATTTAAAATCGGTCTAATTTGGCTGTAACACTATTGTTCGAAAATGTTCTTAAGTAACTTTTTAGACATTTGTATCCTGCTTATGCGTATGAAGTTTCGTTAAAATCAGTTCATTTATTTCGAGAAATAAGGGCTTGAAAGTCTGTATGGAATGCCGTACGGCGTAAACGCTTATAGTGTCTTCAAATTGTTGTTTGATAAATTGGTTGCAACTACTTATCACAATATTAAAGGTGCAGATTGTTATATTTTAATAGATTGATTTGCTGGTATTATGAAAAGAGCACCTTCATCTGTATCGTCTAAATAACTGTTAAATTGCAGTTAGATAGTGATATAACTCACAAAAATTTTATAACAAAATGGTGTCTACCAATTACTATTCCGTTCTTTGTTTCCACAATGTATAATCTACATGAAAACACAATGTACTAGAGCTATAGTAATCCACAATCTAGAAAAAAATCCCATTACTTCCGTTGTTGATAACTCAAAGCCAATCTTTTGAAACAGTAAAGTCGTAAGACTGAGATTGTGGTTGAGTTTTGACGAGACTTTAGGACAGGGATGGCGAACCAATGGCCCGCGTGTCATTGGTGGGACGTAACAAAATATTTTAGGCACGGCATCATTTCAGGAATTTAGGTCATCTAGTTTGCAACAGCAGAAGTCGCAATAATATTTTGTCATTTTATTTACATAAATATAAAACTGTTACGCTACACGCACGCTGTGTACTGCTGTTGTGTTTTTTATTAGTCTGGGGCCGTGGGGAACCGTGGGGTTGTCCTTAGGTGCATTTGTATAATGCGAACAGGGATAATCGTCAGTTGGTGTCTTATTTCATTATAAACGTCTTAGAACGAGCCTCTGCGAGTTGGTTTCGGCCCCTCGTAAGCCTTCCAAAAAATTCAAAGTCAAAAGCATTTATTTCAAATAGGTACATAAAAGGCACTTTTGAACTTCAAAAAATACAAAGGTCCGGGACCCGAGAAATGTCAAGAGAGAGAGTTCAAACACAATAATCATAATGTGAATGTATATAGTTCTTATTTTGAGTAATCACTAAGCCAAGATTTTTTGTTGGCACCTCATGGCCGCATGAAATATTTATTTGGAAAAATGGCACGTAGACGTGTAGAGGTTCGCCATCTCTGCCTTACGATAAGCCTAATCAGCTTACAAATGTTCACACTGCTGGGACATACGAGTACTTAGGCCTCCTCTCAGTGAGAGGTAGGGGGTCCTAATCCACCACGCGAGCTCCGTACAGTTTGGTAGATGTCACATGTCTTTGAATTTTTGGTACTAGGACATGCTAGTTTCTTCACGATGTTTTTTACCGTTTTGAGAGCAGCGGTGATGAAATAATTTACACAAAGTAAAGTGCTTCTTTGGGTTTAAACCTACGCAAGTCGCGGCCATTTCTACTGGGTCAACACTACTCAAAGACACCTTACAAAGCCAAAACCCACAATGTGACTTTCGACTCACAATTATGTACCATTATCATTTTCCTGGATAGGAATATCATGTTTCATATGTAATAATATACATTGGTAGGTATATCTGATACATTTAAATAATTTCCATTAGGTACATCTACGCCTTTATAGACAACATATTCTGCGAATTTCTTCAAGGTAATACTACTGAATAATCTTTCTTACAACGTGTATGACATGATAAGAAGCAAATAGCTTTTATGACAAATATTATCTATTCTCTCCATAAATAGGCAACCTTGTATCAATTTTCTTACGAACTCCAAGAGCATCTCAATGACGTTATCGTTAGAATTCTCATGTTTAGTATTGATAATTCTACAGAGTCAAATAAAATTAGCTAGCGAAACACCGCAGACGTGATGGAAATCTATATTTGAACAAAAAAAAAACACTGGCACTCCGGTAGTGCCGACAGAAGTGAAAACTTGAACAATTACGAGTGTATTTTGTGAATCGTCTTATAAACAAAACACGCGTGTTAAGGTGTGTTCCTTATTTTATAGGGTTTTTTGCAAATCAGGTATGATGACCAAAGTGACTGGTTTATTCTTCTCGTGAAAGGAATTTATTCAGATTTACAAATAAGCTCGTCGTCAGTTATATATCCGTGGTTCAGCGCCATCTCGTCGTTGTTGGATGAACTACGTAGTTAGTACGCGAGGCCCTTGTAGTTCTTCCCGATGTGTATAGATGGCGCTGTCCTCAACAACGCGCGTCTTACGTTTTACGTCTGACGTTAGTACGCGAGGCCCTCGTAGTTCTTCCCGATGTGCATAGATGGCGCTGTCCTCAACAACGCGCGTCTTACGTTTTACGTCTGACGTTTTACGTCTTACGAATTTTCGATCAGGGTCACGTGACCTGACGCGAATTTAGAAGTTTTTACCCATTCCAAAAAAAGTACACAGCGCCGCTAAAGAAGTTTTCACTTCAAAAATAAATAAATAAAAAATAGATGGTACTTAATTTATTTTTAGGTCAACGACCGCATGTAGTGTATTTGCTTGAAATATCTGTTCTGAAATCTGTTTTTGCTTCTACACTTCACAGACGTGATGACTATTTATTTATTTATTTAAACTTTTCGCACAAAAAGGTACAAAGGCGGACTTAATGCCTTAGGCATTCTCTACCAGTCAACCAAGGGTGGTGAAGAGATTGGATGGCAGGTGCTTTGTTTAAGAGGAACAATGATAAAACAAAATCTATTAAAACTAGGTACACAAATACATAAATAGGTTATATACATTTACATATTATTTACTATAATATATACTTATTATATATATATATATATAATATACAAAAAAAACTATAGATATTTAAACACAAAAAAAAAACAGATTTTATCTACTGAACTTCATGTAACAAAACGACCAGCATGCGTAGACTCCAAAATAAATTATCATCATTTTTTTTTTTTATCATGTTTAGATATTCACGTCTGCGGAGTTTTGCTAGCTAATTTAATTAGAACCTGTATAGTTTTGTTCGAGCAAATATCGTGGCTTATTTCATGCTAATCTAATGACCGTTCACTTCACTGCGTCTAGACATTCTTCTGCGAATATTGATAATAATACATTATGTATGTAAATAACTAACATGCTTTTGACAAGAGTCCAGAGGTCTTACATATTTATAAGGCTGTGGCCTCACAACCTTTGTGTCATTGGGTTCCGGCTAATACAGAGAGACCTAAGCTTTGTGCGAAATGCTCTTATTATTTCTTATAAAGGCTTTTTGTTTGTTAGGTACAGTTTTTTAATATAAGTGGACGAAGTTTTTTAATAAATTGTAAGGTAGTAAGGCTTTTGTAATGTTTTTTGCCAAATCAATGTCCGTGTTGTTTTGTTACTCTTACCTAAAACTATAAGTAGGAATATTAAATATCGCTCACAATGAAGAGAGATTTTAGAATATCAAAATATGTATTATAATTTATCTTTCTACAAATACATGATTATGTAGCAAATCATGAATGTAAACATTCGTTTTAGAAACAAAGTTTTAATAAACATTAACCCCTGTCTGTGTCTGTATAGTTACACAACGCTTTGTCTTCCTCTTTCGAAAGTCAAAATACTGACGACTGAAAGAGCGAAATCGGTGTGTAACTATTCATCTGATATAATATTTTTATTCTATTCGTAAGGGGATCATTTCGTATATTCAAAGGAAATTTTCAAGTAAGTCATGGAGACTGCCGATGGATGTGAAAATTTAAAACTATGAAATGCTTTCACTACTGGCAAAGCGCAACGCTATTCTACAGGATGAAATTGAACAAAATATCTAATTCAACATGTTATAAAGACAATTTAGAACATGTCACTAAAAACAGGGTTATACTGTAGGCAAGTGATTGAAAAACAAAATTGTATTTTTACAAAACTTTAAGACGAACGAAAAATAAATCTATATTACTTATGTTATAATTTGTTCTGATAGATTACGTTTTGTTTTTTACTAGATCGCAGATAATAATTCGTATTTATTTATTAACTTAGTTTGCGCTGTCTAAGACGATACTTATACACGTTTTTTTTTCAAGAATATAAAGTTGGGAAATGACAATTTATAATGATTATGAAACAATTTGCACGTCCTATTTCAAGTTGGCACAAGTTTTCAATTCCATCCTGTGTAATAAGCAGTAAATAAAATGAAAAAACGTTGATCAGAACTGCTTTAAACAATTCCTTGAGAGCCTAACGTTCAAAACAGTATTTTTTACTGATCCGAAAACAGTTAAAGCTTGAGGCAAAATGTTACCATCATGATAGTAAACTTTAACGTTTTAAGTAGCTAAAAGGTCACAAAATTAACTGCTACATTCATTTGGTGATATCGTTCAAACCATTGAAATTTACTTAGGTACATAATAGTAATGGCGGTTTTCATTTTTTTGTTGTTTTTTCAGTAAATAGTATGTTCAAACATTAAAAGTTAAGTACTGTTTTTTATTTTACTGTTTTACACACATTTCTTCTTACTGTATAAAGTCAGTAAGTTTTAATGAAATCGCTTTAATGTGTGTGTGTAAGAATTTTTTTTCAGTGCATCTCGTATAGAATTAACACAATGCTACTGTCCTACTTTCTACTAATATTATAAGCGCAAAATTTTGTGATGATGGATGTAGGTATGGATAGATGGATGGATATTTGTTACTCATTCACACAAAAACTACTGCACAGATTTAAATAAAAGAATGATGGGCCTTTTGGCCGGTATGTCCAATAAAAACCACATGTACATCAAATGAAAGTTTATATCATAAGCATTTTTTTTTTCAGGATGGGAAATCATCAAATGACCCCTCCCGCTCTGGGCGGAGCGGAAGGGAGTGTCAGACTCTTACTGACTAAAACCCACCCGTGTTACTTCCTTAGCCTTTTATGTTCCGGGCCAGCGGTAACCCTTTCGGACAATCCCGCTGACATATTATCATAAGCATCAATTTTCATTAGAGCAGAAGGCTGCGAAATACCGGGTTAAAGAGATAAAGAAGAATGTATTAGTTTATGGCGCTAATGTTCACTGCAGTTCTCAAGAATATTAGTTATTGACTCATAACATTGAGGGGGCTTATCGCTAAGTAATAACAACCGCACGGGTCGATCGATCAGGTTAAGCTGCACTAGCCGCGGTTGGTCCCTGGATGGGCGACCATTTTTACATACCAAGACCCCTCCGTGCTTCGGAATTCGGATATAAATCATTGTTTATTGTTTCTTAATTGTTTTATTTATTTAAAGAAATAGCAACCAACATTGTTTTTATCATAAAACTAATACAGTCTAGGTTTTTGATAAAAAAACTGGATTTTCTCAGGTTTATGATAACATAAAGTAATAATTTTGTCTTCTTGCGGTTCTTGATCAATAGCCTAGGTTTTTGATCAAAAACCTAATTTTATGAAAAACCTACGACATGTATATTGTACAGACGCCAGCACATCAAGCTACCCGAAACTGTCAAATTTTCCCAATCAACTTTGAACCTTATGCTTTAGTGATAAAGTTGCAAGTCTATTAAAGAAATTTGACAGATTGTAGTAGCTTGATGTGCTGGCGTCTGTACATGATGATGAAGATCGTCTCCTTATCTGAACATTGTATAAATCTAAATCAATAGTAAGAAGACAAACAGAAATAAAAATAAACAATATACAAAACATAGAACGTCATAACCACTTCACAAACTCTCGATACAACTTACCTACTTTTTCAAAACAGTACATAAGTCGAACTGCTATGAAACATAAGTAGCTACGCACTATATACGAGAGCTTTGAGTACGTTGTCTTCAACTGCCATAATACTTCCAAACTACTTACATACATATTGCAGAACAGCACTTATGCAAAACCCCCGACACAGCCCCATTTAAAAACCCCCAACTAAAATATAACTTAGAAAATATCGATGTGGGAGTCATAAGGCGCTTTCTCTAAGTGCCCCATCCGGTTTCATTTTCAAAACAAAGTTTATGTACGCCCGAGGCGTGCCCGCAGTGAAAGCTTACAACTGTGTAAACTTCACAAATTGTTCACTGCCTTCAAACTGGCTAGGAACTGTCGTTTGTCGTCTACAATGTAGGTACCTACAGCGTGTACTGGGGTGGAAATAAAATGCTCCGATGGTACTGTTGTTCTAAATTCTAAACAGTGTTGGAGCTGTATCTTCTTGTGAATCAGCTGCTTACTTTGTCTACGAATTTTGTTTACGCGTGATTATGGTTACTGCTAAGATAGTATTGAGTTTAAATTATAAAATCTGATAAAATTTACCTTTTGACCGTCACACGTCAAGTTGTTGAACCGTGGCGTTCTGGGCACATTTTGGTTTGTTTGGATGACTGTGGCGGTCAAAAGGTTAATGATTTTTGTTACATAGAATGGAGATAATTTGTACCTTTGGTGCGACTTAATTTGGTTATATCGGTTACTTCATACAATTTGTTTTTTAATCTATGACAGTTAGGTGAAATTATCCAATAATTCCATCATTTCCACTACAAAAAGTATCTAAATAATTGATCACACAACCAATAGTTCGAAAACCTCTAATATCATCAATTCAGGACAATTCTGAGTACTGTTGAAAACCTGAACCTGAACCGACTGCAACTATAAAACGCTTCTTATACCACCGCTATACAACCGTTGTTCTAACTTTTGTTTGACCGGAATCTGTGAAACGTGAGTCGGCTATAAAGTTCATGGGAGGGTTCAGTTGATGTGCTGTCAGATAACTGATGAGCTTGTTATTGATGCTGGTATTAGCAATTAGCTAATTACAGCTTCGTTGTTATGATGACCTGC
This sequence comes from Luperina nickerlii, assembly GCA_963855955.1. Taxonomy (NCBI): domain Eukaryota; kingdom Metazoa; phylum Arthropoda; class Insecta; order Lepidoptera; family Noctuidae; genus Luperina; species Luperina nickerlii. The sequence continues at coordinate 18,744,096 of OY979678.1, forward strand.
AACGGGTTTTTGTTTAATATCCCACGAAGAAGTTAGGTTAAGTTCAACACTAAAAAAGTTTTAAATGTTCTTAACAATATGGTAGCTAGAAGCTATTAATAGGTCACAGCAAAATAATATTCGAAAATTGCCCATTTTCTTGCTGTCTGTACTTTTTTCAAAATCTATGAATGCAGATTAAAATGTCTCAAAAAGTTTCTGTAGCTACAACGGGTAAGGTACTTGCCCTTACTGCCTCTCAATACGATAGCTTGCTCTCAATTTGACCCAATTTTCTTTGTTTCTATTCTTTATAACTTCTCTTTTTAGAACCCATTTATAATTTAAAAAAAAAATACCTAAATCAGTTTATTTTTTCTGGCTAATTTGTCTGACCTTTGATCTTTAGAAAATTATAAGACCCAATCAATTAACTTAGCTTATCGCAGATCAATACTGGCTAAAGGTTTCTTAGAAGTTCAGCAAAAAAGTTTCGCTCGCAGTCCCTCATAATCAGAGTTTTTGTAATGCTTCGCGAACACAGGGTGAATTTTTGAGATGGGCCAGTATGGGCGGGTACCATAACTGTTGTAGCTGTAGAGAAACGGTCATAGGAAACTGTCCTTAACTTTTTAAAACAACATTTTGATCTGCAATCACAGATTTTAAAACAATGTCAAGTACCAATAAAATATGAAAAATGTTATTTTTTAAGACACAGCCCGAATTTCTTTTAAATATTTTTCTAACTCGAATTAAGAATGTCAGGCTAACAACCTGTATGGTCCAATTTATACTCGATTTATTAAAATCTGGAACTTTTTATGTTTTCTCCCAAACCTCTTTCCTCAGAAGACCATTTTGGACACCAGTCTAAAAGAGACTATGACCTCTGAGTATGTTTCAGCCTTTCTTCTCAGAGTAGTCAGATAGGAAACGCCTACTTTATATAGTTTTTAAAATATGATTGACATGTTAAAGTGTTGGTACAAACCTACTTACAGAAATAAAATCATTTATCATTTAAACAAAAGGCAAATTAAATCAATCATCCAATGTGTCCCAAAACCATCCCACTAAAACAGTCACTGAACTCCGTCCCACAGAACCCCAATTACAATTCGCCAGCAACACAACTGTTTTGTTCTAAACAGTTCAGTTTATCCGCGACCGGTTATCTGGGTACGTGAGTCAGCTACAAAGTTCCCAGATTAAAGTTCAGTTAGTTACGGGTGATTATGGAGCCGTTATCGTATTAAACCTGGTTAATAACAGGAAGTCAAAGGTTATGGAGAGCTTAGAGTTATCCAACTCTAGTTGGTTCGAGTTTTCATGCAGAAAATTGAGACGGGAAAAAAGGAAGTTGTAACAATAAATAACCAAGCTCAGTTTTCGTGATTTTGCCTGTAGTGAATTTTGGGCTTACATAAGGCTTTAGTTAATAGCACCTTATTATATTCGCAATTATTGTCAGACGCTCGATAGATTTTAGGGTTTTTCAATCTGAGTTTAGTTGCCTGCTTGAAAATGTTGTCCAAACTAACCCTGGAAACGTATTTAAGACGTGTACAAATTAACGTATTGAAAGTTACCAACGTGTAACTTTCAATACGTTAATTTCTCTTTTGAGGATCTCCCACTTGGACACGAGTTACCTTGGCTAACATGGAAGTCTTTAAATATACTCCGGACCCAGATTGACCGAAGCAAGGAAAACCTGTTCAGATGGAAATTCATAGTCGGTTTGCAAACGATTGGACGCGTATCCAGTCGTCGGCACATTACAGCAACTGATGGAAGCTAGTGATAGCACCAAACACAGCTCAGTTCCGTGCCGAGTCCGTTTATATAGCCATCTACACGCTAAAAAGAAGAGGAATTCGTGAAAGATCATTATTGTTATAATATATTAGAAAACATTATAAAAGCCAATTATTTTTTAAAAGAGTAACCCTGGAGTTTCTTTCCGGTTCTTCTCCATAGGAAACGACCAATTGGAACCGTGCACCTAGCTTCTGACGTTTCATAAGTGCCCATGTAGGTTTATGTGAAATAAAATATTTTGATTTTAGAAACTAATATTGTCATGTCTTGGGTATAATAAATAGTCCGATCAACACCGTTAGGGATAATTTTAAAACTTATAATCATCATCAACCGTACCAAAACAACACAGAAATACCACTTTTATACTTACAATAAAACGAACATGCCAAGTTTGCTTTAAAAAGTTAAACTTAAAACAAAACGGGGCGCAAGCTGAAAAAATCTAACAATTATAAAGAACTTTTTACTCCGTACGTTCAAAGTGACCTCATGTTAGCTAGAATAAAATTATACTCCAGCCAAGTCTTGTTTTGCTCCATGTAAAGCTGTGAACTGGTTATCTCTGGTATTAAGTTAGTCGGCTACTAAGCCCTGGATTAGAGATAGTGTAAGCTAATGGGGTTGCTAGCATAATTACTTATAAGTCTTGGTTTAGTCTGAGATTTCTTTTGTGTTTTATTTTCTTTAGTGTCTCACAAGATTGTGGAGGCTTGGTGTAAATTACTTTGTTGTTTCATGCTCTGTTGAAGATAAAATGAGTGGGCAGCTGTATACACTATTACCTCTATGAAAACTTACCTAGGTACATATTTTTTTATATTCCTTTTCGTATTTCACCGTGACTTTTTACTGTAGGTAGTGGTTCTTTTTTTGAACCAATTTACCCCACGGTAGAATATTTACAGGTGTGCCGTTTTTTTTTATAACTGCTAAGAAGTTGCTCGATATTGTTCATCATCATTCAATCCGTCGATGTCTAAGTAGGTACTGTTATATAAAAGCCTATTTAATACAAAAAGAACTTTCTGATCCGTTGGATAGTTAGGTGTAACTTTAGCTTATCCACTTAGGACTGTTTTTTCCAACGCCAGATAATATTCAAGAAATAATTTTGAATTTTTGACAGTTCTTCCATACTAAAAAAAAGGAATTATCAAAATCGCACCACTCCGTAAAAAGTTGTGCGTGATCACACATAAAAAAAAATAAAAAATATACTCGTCGACTTGAGAACCTTCTCCGATTTTTCGTCGGTTAAAAACTGTCGGACGTCAATTTTACTCCACGAATAAAAATTTCTGTCGATTGATAAAACTAATATTACGAGTATAAAGAGAAAAGATTTGATTTTTTTGTACGTTTGTTTGTTACACTTTTACGCTAATACGGCTGAACGGATTTGGATGAAAGGCACGTAACCAGGGTAGACCATGACCTGGATTTGGACATAGGATAATATTTTAACCCGATATTGCTACGAGATCGAGAATTATGCGGATGAAACCGTAAGGCACAGCTAGTATCAAATAAAACTAATGAAGTTAATAATTATCGGTCAACATAAATAAACAACCAACCAAGAAAAAGAATACACACAAACTCTAAAAATTAAAATCACAAAGTAAGCAAGAATGTGTGTTACACGAGAGGCCCACATTATTAATATAACATAAGATCACTTTAATTTTTGTTTTGTGTACTGAATATAACATGAGCTTTCCGTAAGTGTGGCGCAATGCGGGACTTTTTATGCTCCAGGGCTAATAAGCAGGTGGGATGTTCGCCCCGAATAATTGAGGGTCAGACTAAGCAAACATAGTTCTAAATTAGTTTCAGAAGAAAGATTCATTTTATGTGATAGAGTAGATTTATTCGATGGAATTGTTTTTCTACCAGTACCTTAACAATAAAGAAACAGGATACCTGAAGACAAGAGTTCAGGAGTGAATTAAAATATGGAAAAATTTTGTATATACTCGTATAATTTTATATAATTATCAGGAGCAGACATAGCAACCTAAGGGCACATAAACTTTTATGAGATCAGGTAACTTTGCATCATACATTCCCATGTGAACATACGCACGTTTTAAAATTGTATTATATTTCATTTATTAATAACTCTTTTCTAAAGGGCTTGTCACTATAAGTACCTACACTGCATACTTTTATATAAACACGGGTAGGTAATAGGTAATACGGGCTGGTGTCCGCAACTCTACGTCAATGTGCGTATTTTGCGTACGGATGGGAAAATCGGTCATTCGATCCACAGTATAAAGACGGGTAATATTTGAAACCTATGGGTGGTAATTCGATTGTTTTAATTCTGATTTATAAACGTTTAAGAGCTAATTTTCAATCAACAGATAATTTTTATTCGTGGAATAAAATTGACGTCTGACCGTTTTTGTATTGTAGAACTGTCAAAAATTCAAAATTATTCCTCCGATAAAATTATCTGGCGTTGGAAAAATCAGCCCTAAATTAAATACTAAAAAATATGGTTACAAAGCAAGATATGCTATCGAAAATTCAGTGTGAATATTCATCCCAATAATTATTTTAAAGGTGTGACCTCTGTTCTAATCCTCTAGCCTAGAAAATATAAACGTTAATATAGTTCATCTTGATTAACCTTTAAGGGACGTGAGAAATTTATATCACTATAAGGGACATGACGTCTCACAGGCTACTACTTCCAAAGTTAATTTTTGTCATAAAATTTAATTTAGAAGTTTCAAAATTGTGTTAATATTTACCATTGGTATGTAATAAAAAACATATAAGTAAATTTAATCACCATTTATTATGAATTTAAAAAAAAACGGTAATAACCACTTAAAGGTACTTTTCAGTCTTAATTGACATGAGATCTTTATTTTAGCATTTTAATAGACCTTACACAAGTAATATGATAAATTTAACACTTTTTACTCAAAATCTAATCTATCAAAAAACAAAATAACATAAAAAGTACTTATAAAAACAAAAATTAAAACTTTTGACAACTATTCAATTTGGCATTAATTACTGGCAATTTTTGCACAAGGGGTGAGAACATTGTAAGCATACGGGATTGAAACACCCGACACACACGTAAACTGTCATTCTGTGTAGTGTAGCCGGACAAATACTGCATGCCCTTCGCTTGCCCTGACTAGTTTCACGACTTTGGACAACTTCTTCAACCATATCGTCACCCAGAACTCGCTTTATCACTAGCCGTAATTCCCTTGGTAATTGACTGCAGACAAACGTCTTTGCGTATGGGGTAGCACTGGCGAACGGGCTAATGACTTTAGAAAATCTACTTTATCTGTAATTTTGGGTTGATGCATATTATATAGTATAAAAGCATTCATGCCACTCAAGTCCACAATGCGGTAGAATATCACCATTGGCCATCTTCTCGTTCAGCGGCTGCTGGAATAAATGGAGCATTTTTTATCAGCTTCATCAACACCTCCTTTGGTTGAGTTGTAAAAGGTCTCTTTCAGAAATCAAGAAGTCGTCAAAATCACCTTCGCTATCTGATTGGTCTGAAGCCAGCATTCATCATGCAACAGGCCATCATTTGAAGATGAGTTCAATGTTTTTATTGAACTCATCTTCAAATGATGGCCTGTCTACCCGTAATATTTTTCTCTTTGATGAAATCGGGGTTTGGCGTTGACGTTTTCTAGTGTTTTCTGCCATTTTGCACTAAAAATAGAAAAATAGATCAAAAAAATATTTTTATGAGAACTAGGGACATGTAGCCTGACAGGCTACGTCGGATTTTTTAATGAGTATTACTCACGTGCTAAACAACCGATGACACGTCTATGTTCTTCCGCAGTCGTTTTAGCACTAAAACAAAAGCTACTAAGATGCGGGGTCGCGGCAAGCGGGGGGAAGTGGGCTATTCTAAGAATTTTTAAAACACGCGACGCCTGTGAGACTCCACGTCACTAGTTAAAGGTTAAAAGAAGGTCGCGATCCTTACTAAATTATCATTAGAACGGGAAATCAGTTAAGGTCTAAAAACGCTTTTCCTGATAAAAACTTCTTAGCTTTGAAGAAGTTCACGATTAGACCAAGGTTACGCTCGTTCAAGATAATATCCTTTTTTATTCCTTTGGGCTTTGAGTCGGATATAATTGTAGGTAGCTAAAGGCGTAGTTATATATTTTTAATTGGTTGGTACTATGTAGCAAAATAATCGTTCCAGGGATATTAAAAATATTATTATATTTTTGTTATTGAGCAAATAAATCAAACCATTAGCTTAACTTTCAGCAAACATTTCAAGTAAAATAAAACCTTTTGAAAGTAAATCGAATGAACGGGACAAACTAATTAGTTAAATCAGCCGTTAGTTTAAACAAATAAAATAAATAATAATAACCTGTTCCAAAAATAGAGCTAAGAAAAATGAGTGTTCCGTCGTGCGGTCCAAAAAGCAAGAATTTGGGCGCGCCGAGGGAGTCGGCGCGAGCTGGTCTCCTCTTTACCACGAGCAGCGGTGATCCGATGTTGACGTCACGGCTAGCTAGGCAGCGCTTGTAGTTCCTTTCGCCAATAACAGATGGCGCTTGCTCCACGAAGTTGCCAACAGGAATATACTACTACCACTGACCTCTATCATACAAGTACTATATAATACAGGTCAGTGACTACTACCATTTCTATTTTCCAGTTTGAGTATTATAGGTGACTATACTTTTTTTCTCTGGGTGAAAATTGCTGCATGTAGTAAATGGGTATGGGATAACGCTTAAAATCAGCTCTTAAATCCTCTTAAGACCTCGAGCCTGGATATGAGTTACCTTGGGTAACCTGGAAGTCTTTAAATAGACTCCGGACCCAGGTTGACCGAAGCAAGGAAAACCTGTACAGGTGGATATTCATAGACGACTCCGCCTTGGAGTGTAAATGTGGTGCTGTTCCACAAACGATGGGATACTTAATATCGTGTCCTAAGTGTCCTGTCAGCTGCACGTTACAGGAACTGGTGGACGCTGGTGATGGCGCCAAACAAGTAGCCGAATTCTGGGCCGAGTCCATTTAGATTGCTATCGACACGCTAAGAAGAAGCAGAAGCTCTCAAATCAATCATCTCAGTCTATCGCAGTCCATTGCTAGACGTAGGCTTCTCCCAGGCTCGGTCCTTCGACAAACATGGCCAGCCCATTGCCACTTGAGCTTGCTAACTCTGCAAGCTGTCAGTAACTCCGGTTCTTTTGTGGATAATCAGAAATCAGGTAGGCCGTGATTATAATAATTATTATTCGTTTAGTAAATTGCTTCAAAAGCAGTTTTATGGCTTACCACAATTACGAAAAGTAACATGATATTCCTTAAAACACGCGCAATAATTAACTCCCATTCTTGGAAAACTGGTTTTACTTGATTATTATTCACATCAGCACGGTAATATTATCTATACAGTATTGTGACTCAGCTCTGTTCTACAAATAATTACCTAGAGCCGCGCGGTACGTAAACGCGCGATAGGGGTGCCCGCATACAGCATTTTAATTTCATCAACATCCTTGAGTTTCTTTCTAGTTTTGTGATTGTATATGTAAATGTTATAATTTTTGTTTAAAATTGAATTCGTTGTGAATGAAATAGGAAGAGTTCAATAAAAATACATGAAGTGTTTTTTTTTTTTTTTTAAATACATATTGACGAATTCAAGCAACCAAAAACAGCACAATATAGTCTATAATTGCTCTGTGCCATATTAAGTAAGTACTTCTACTTATTTCAATGAATATTATTTGTCACAAATTGCATGCTTTCTGCTTACAAAACCATCACACCCGTACGGCGTTCGTTCGTCTCTTCGGAGCATTCGAGACTGTTTGTTTACCGAGTGTAAGCCGAAATCGAGGCGCGTAGGTATAACTCGCGTTCCGACCGTTTGTATGAAGATAGAATACTGTATAGATAATATTACCGTGACATCAGCCAAATTTTGACGAGTAGGTACGCGTACGTGGTAATTAACGTAATAAATACGTTCGAGCACTTCAGCTTAATTAGGTAACTTTTGAAGCCAAAATAATAATTTTTGCCCTTAAAATTATAATAATTATTATATTCTTGAAAATGTAGATACATTTGATTCTTAGTAATATATGGTGAGAAAAAATTATGAGGAAAAAGGTATTGGGGACATATTTTTATTAAAATAATAATGTCGAATTTTACAGTATTTTAAACATCAATGGTTTTAGAGCGTATTAAAAATAAAGTAAGAAAAGATAAAGGAAAAAAAGGAAGAAAACCGACGCCGAATATGAGTAAATATAAATTATTCAATAAGTTTTAAAATCTCCCCAAAATTTGGTTCCTTGTGCGTAATTACGTTACGAACTTTTTGAATGAGTAATATTCTCTTGTAACTTAATTCTTACACTGAATAATTATTGAGCAATATTCAAAAGGTATCTCACGAAATATTTTTAATTTTAGTGTCACAGTGATAGGAAAATTAAATAAATTACTCTAAATGGTTAGAGCTTACAATAACTCAAGATTTCGGTGTAAATGAAATGAAAACCGTGGGCGCTATAAAGATATAACGGGGAAAAAAACAAACCAGTGCACAAAATGTAACCATGGATTCAGTAAATGATTATTGACCTAGCGTGGAAATTTTTAGTCAGTTATCCAAAAAAAAACCTTAGCGGTCAAAATGTATGGAACAACAATTTTTTTGTAGGGGTACTATAATCATTTCTGAATTCATTCGCACTGGTTAACATTTTTTCCTGATCGTCAGCCTTTTGTTAACATCATGCTATGTAGGAGTCTTTGGTCAACTGGACCCACTCGAAATGGACCCACGCGATTACTCGACTCAATCACATTTTGAATAGGTCGACTTTTTTTCCTTGTTGGGACATTTCCTAGTTTCAAAGTCAAAGTCAAATCATTTATTTCAATCATCATCATCATTACATCATTCATCATCATCTGCCTAGCCTTAGTGCCCCATGGTTTCACCCGCATTACTGTCCATTTCTGTGGGAATATTTGGATAAAAAATAGGTGTCTTATGTGTTATTCTGATGTCTAGAGTGCCTCTGACACTCAAGGCATAGACAAGTAATGAGGTTAGGTCTGGCGCAGATTGAAAAAATATTTATTTTTTATTTTATTATTTGCTATTATTTACATACTATTTATTTATTTCTGTAACTGCCCGTGACATCACAGCGGGCCCTATCAGAATACCAGCGCTGCAACATTTATTTTTTAAATGTTGTAGCATCATGCTGAGATAGGAGCCTTTTGGCCTCGTATAGGACTTTCTGTTTCATTTTTCTTTTGTTACTTTTTTTATATACATAAAAACTTGGTTTTTTATTTTGCTGTATTTAGTTTAGTTTGTGATCTTCCTGTACGAGTCTTCTTTCTTTCTTTCTCTTTCTGATGTATAAGCTATTTTACTGTAACTGTAAAATTTCATCAAAATCCGTTCAGTAGTTTTAGCGTGAAAGAGTAACAAACATCCATCCATCCATCCTCACAAACCTTCGCGTTTATAGTAGTAGTAAGAAGTAAGATTGTAAGATTCTAGTCGCCCCTTCCAAAAAGTAGTTTCGTATGGAGAACACCGGGAAACTCCACCGTCACTCTTACAAAATATTATAAAGGTTTTGTATATATTCATGTTATAATTATATGTAATGACGATGCACCTAGAATAAAATTACCACAAAAGATAAAAAAGAATCTTTATCTTTACATAGTATAAAACAAAGTCGCTCCCGCTGTCTGTAAGCTTAGATCTTTTATACTACGCAATGGATTTTAATGCAGTTTTCAGCAATAGATAGAGAGTGATTCAAGACGAAGGTTTATACGTATAATACAATAGAAATTTAAAGATTTGTAATGTGATGTCGTAATAAACATATTTACGGAATTGTATATCTTAAAAATATCGAAAAACAACACAGTATTATTCCTTAACCAATTAAATACTTTAGATAGGTACGTTATGCATTTCATGTAGATCAAAATTACCCTATACAGCATATTATCATTAAAATTAATATCTTAGGAGAGATATCAGAGATTTAAAAAGCGGGGGCAGAGCGGCTGGCGTTGCTGTACGAAGTCCATTGGGTCAGCAAGTTAAAAATAAAGCAATAACAGGTAATTATGTGGTGCTCACATATTTACAAATATTGTAAAAGTATATGATTTTCCTAGAATTTTAACAAGTGTTTGAATTACAGTAGTCACAGAACAGTTGCCCCCTGAATTATCCTGTCTCAAAAATCAAAAAACACTGGGCCAATAAATCATTATCTTCATCATCAAACCGGCCCTGTAGACATCTAACGAAGATTGCTCCCATCAATCTTCGAATCAACATTTATCCCTATTATCAACCAATCCGCATCGCGCATCAAATTGCAATATTGTCGGATGCTGAATTAATTGCCTCAAGGCATACGTCATGTCTTCACATCTGTGATACGTTTCACGCGACGTTTGACGGAATGATAGAAACAGGATATCTTGACTAATAAGTCTGTAGCGGTATCTACAACGCCACATACAAACAACGCGTCATACTGACGTCACGCAAATCCTGCACCGCGCAAGCAGAGTTTACCGCGCAACTAGCATAGATACAACGGCCCGACATGAATCAACGGGCAGTTGCCCGCCAGACACAACACCCGTCTGGTCGGAGGATCCTCCCTCAATTGAGAGAAGATTTAATTGTAGGTATCTATGTATCTTACTATTGAAGTTTCAAACTCTTTATAACTTTTGATGTGTTTTGCTAAAATAGATTACCTATTAATTCGAAATAAAATTTTAAAACAGTGCGCGTTCAATCGATATGCCCAGCCTTTCCCCAACCACGTTGGGAACGGTTTCCAGTTTAACCGAATGCAGCTGAATATCAGTAAATATTTAACATAGATCGATTACCTATGTGATCTCCACTACCCAGTTACTGGGTAACTCGATACCGATAATACTGGTTGTCAGACTTTCGGGCTTCTGACATCTCCGTAACGACTGCCAAACATCTACAAATGACAACCGGGACCATCGGCTTAACGTGCTCGATATGTAATGGATGGTTACCAATCCGAGCAATGACCGCGGCAAGCGTAGCTTCACCTATGTTACACGCGTGCGGTTGTTATTATTTAGGTATGTACCTCATTTCAGAATGCCTAAGGCATTAAGTCCGCCTTTGTACCTTTTTGTGCGAAAAGTTTAAATAAATATATAATAATAAATAAATCCACCAAAAATCACACATAATGCAGAAACTAGGTAGACTAACGTATACATCTGTTTGACTCTAATTTGACCTAGTTTGCCCAACTCATTAAACATACGTCACACATATTCGGTAGGTACATTATGTGTAACTTAGCTCTCCATTTGGTTGGAACTAACCTTTGAGAGCAAAAGCATGTTTTCAAGGTTTCAAGGGTTGCCTACAAAAACATTACGGGCCCTTCAAGTCTTTACAGCACCACTAATTACCAGAAGGCCTAAAATAATACCGTCTTTATGCCTACCTTGTGGAATTAAAATTCCTTGTATTTTGTTAGGAGAGATTTTATTAGTGGGTATTACAAGACTTACCCCGCCCCCCGCCCCCCGCCCGCGCGCGTCTCGTGGCTAAATAATAACAGCCGCACAGGTCGATCGATCAGGTTAAGCTACGCTTGCCGCGGTTGGTCTGTGGATGGGTGACCATTTTTACATACCAAGATCCCTCCGTGCCTCGGAAAGCACGTTAAGTCGTTGGTCCCGGCTGTCATTTGTGGATCTTTGACAGTCGTTACGGGTAGTCAGAAGCCCGAAAGTCTGACAACCAGTCTTACCAAGGGGTATCGTATTACCCAGTAGCTGGGTTGTGCCGGTCAGATAGGCAGTCACTCCATGTAAACTACTGGTATTCAGCTGCATCCGGTTAGAGTGGAAGCCGAACCCAACATAGTTGGAAAAAAGTTAAGCAGATGATGATGTACGGACGCCAGCACATCAATCTACCACAATCTGTCAGATTTCTTCAATAGATTTTCAACTTTATCGCTAAAGCATAAGGTTCAAAGTTGATTGTGAAAATCTGACAGATTGTGGTAGCTTGATGTGCTGGCGTCTGTACAAGATTTTAAAGCGTTATCAGAATTACTAGGCATCGCGATTGTTTTTGTCTGTTCTACACGCTAATTGCGTAACACATTATCAATCACAATCTCAATAGGCGACTAGAATCAATTCTATTTGTTGTAATTTCTGACGTTCAAAAGTGACTTTTATATCCCTACTAGCTTCTGCCCGCGACTTCGTCCGCGTGGAATTTCTTGTTACTCCGACCCACCCCGTCGCATCGCATCGCCTGCCCGCGCTATTACTTCGTTTTTGCTTAGCGTTCTTTCTGACTATTTTCCTTTTTGCTCGGCTCCTAAAAGTCATAGCGTGATTTTAAATAGCCTATAGCCTTCCTCAAGAATTGGGCTATCAAATGAAAAAGAATTTTTCAAATCCAACGGGTAATTCCAGAGATTAGCGCGTTCAACCAAACAAACAAACAAACTCTTCAGCTTTATAATATTAGTATAGATTTGAAATAAATGCTTTGACTTTGAATAGTTTTGAAGCATATTGCTAATCTTTTGCTTTATATATTCGAAAAATTTGTCTGCTCAACAACGTAAGTAACGCAATGAATGTTTTTGATCTGTCAAAATGATAATGATTGAGAAAAAATTGAGATAAATTGGTTTGCTAACAAATTCTGTTTTTTGACTTCGCTTGTTGTAATAAATTATTTTGATTGTAAGTTTTCTAGCTTTGACGTCGATTGATCAAAGACAGATCAGAGAGATGTTGTAAAATAATTTTATTCGTGGACGACATTCTGCCAGATTACTGTTGTCAGTGAAATAAGGACACGTTTGAATAAAGAATCTGTCAGTGTCAACTGTCAACTATTCCAGTAACTAGTACCGGTCGTTCTACAATGACGGTAGTCTACAATTCACCCCAAAGTATAGTGTGTTCAATGCACAAGTATGATCAGTTACATTTCACCCATTAATCTATCTTTTGTTAAACTAGCGCAACTGCTGCCTCACGAGCTGAAATTGTAAAGTTACAATGCAGGGAGCACCACCTTTTCAACTTTATTTCAATTAAAATTAAATTGATTTCAGAGCGACTAGCACTATTGACAAAGTTACAAAAATGTTTGAAGTTGTAGCGTAAACTGAACTTTATTGTACTAAAAAAAAAAAAGGAAAAAAACGAAAATAAAAAAAAAAGAAAGAAAAAAAAAGGAAGGAAATAAAGTTATTTTTCCTTTAATTCATATTTGTTTACATTTTTGGCACATAAATCGCCAATGCACGGTAGATACATACCTAATACTAGCTGTGCCAGCGACTTCGTTTGCGTGCATGTCGGAAATCAAATTGAATTTCATGGGTTTTAATTGTTTTGCACGGAAACCTTTTTCTAAGATAAAAGTAGCCTAAGTTACCTCTTATAATATCAGCTATTTGCCAGGGAAAGTCTCGTCAAAATTGGTCTAGCCATTTCGGAGATTAGTCGGAACAAACATACAGATCAGTTTTTTTTGTTACAAGTACCGCATATACTTTTATATGCATTAAGTTAAAAGCTGTTATTTTGACATTACCAAAAGATACTTCAATTTTATTTATTTGTATTTAAAGAGTATAGGTTATTTGGACATCTTAAGTGAAAAAGATGGAGTATTGCAGTGAGTGTTGCCTAGCGTTTAATAAAGTAGCTAAATCCCCATCTAGTACAAGCGTGCAAAATAAAAAATCCAGTTTGTATATTTTCTTGTATATGCAAGAAAATGCTGCATTTCATTAACATTTCCTAGAACTTACGAAAATATGAATTCGCATAATTTAGCACTCATCTAGGTGTTCACCGTACAGAATAATTCTAAACAATATTCACGGTCGCACCTCCAGAAAATCCTGAAGCCAAAAAATTATCATAAATGATATACTCGACTCAATTCTCAGGGAAAGTAGCACCCTTCGTGCCTTATTCATGAGTTTTGACAAAAACGGGTTATAGCGATACAAAACTGCTACTTTCTCATTCACAATTCTTTTGTCGCCTTATTTTAATTCTTCAGAATTTTAAGCAGCATTTTATACAGTTGGAATGGGTTCGTCAGTTATAAGTTTCAATCTAGGACTTTTGCTTTGTTTTGTTATGGTTATATCAAATGTAATTTAAAGGAAGATATAAAGTTCTTTGTCCTGGTTTTAGACAGCGTTGGACTTGCTTTGTGGTGTGTCTGTTTTGTGAATTTCTTTCTCTTTCGAGGTTCATAACCGAAGTCAATGATACTTCGGTTATGCACCCCATAGGGTGTAGAAGAAAAGGGTTAATATACTTTATGGAAAATGGAAACAAGTATAACTTTTAGAACGAGTTAAACAATATAGGCATTGTTTTGGAAGCGATAATAACTTAGGGAGCTTCATTTATACAGCCAACGACTAAAATTATATCGACTTTACTTCGATACTAAATATTTTCAAATATTCATGGGGTGCTCTGAAACTTCTAAGTAGGTACCTATTATTTTCATCTTTCTAATTACGTCTATTGAAAATCCACAATTTACTGAATTCATACAATTTTTTTTTTACTCTCCGGGTCTTTTGAAGATGTAGCTAACAACGGAAGGCTCAATCAATTAAACTGCCTAGCCTTTTTCCAACTATGTTGGGGTCGACTTCCAGTCTAACTGGATACAGCTGGATAGCAGTATTTTATATGGAGCGATTGATTGATTACGATCACCTGTCTGACCTACACAACCCAGTTACTGGGTAACAAGATACCCCTTGGCAAGACTAACTGTCAGACTTTCAGGCTTAGACCCGTAAAGACTGTCAAAGATCTACCTACAAATTCAGCTGGGACCAACTGCTTAACGTGCTTTCCGACATCAAAAGCCTCTAAAACTATTAATCACAACAAAACTCCCTCACTAAAAACAAAACAAACTAAAAATACTCAAAACAAAAGAGCCAGATATAAGAAACCCATTATTTTGTCTCAAACGAACGGTGCACTTATTCATCTTTAGTATCGATTTAGCTGCCATGCACCCGGGATCAAATACATAAGCACGTATATAAGGTGTGCTCTAGACATGTTATTTTATAGTTAGTTTGGAAACCAAATAGATGTAGGTGGTAGCAGAAGATTCAGTTCATGCAGTAGAGGAGGGTGGTTAATTAAACAATAAATATTAAACTAGTACCACTACTCTCAAAACGGTGAAGGGAAACATCGTGAGGAAACCGTCATGTCCTAGCTAGAGCCAAACTTTCGAAGACATGTGACTACCAACCCGCATTGGACCTGCGTGAAGGATTACGGCCACTTCCCTGTCACCGAGAGGAGGCTTGTGTCCCAGCAGTGGGACCATTATAGGCTGATCATGCTATAATTATTAAACAGTTGCTTTCACGACGAAGAGATGCGCAGGAGAACCAAGGTAATCGACATAGCCCGAAGAATTGCCAAACTTAAGTGGCAGTGGGCAGGGCACATTGCTCGCAGAACAGATGGCCGATGGGGCCGAAAGGTTCTGGAGTGGCGACCGCGTGCCAGAAGACGTAGAGTTGGAAGGCTTCCCACAAGGTGGACTGATGACCTTGTGAAGGTCGCAGGAATCCGATGGATGTGGGAAGCACAGAACCTGTCGAAGTCGTGGTGCTTAGGAGAGGCCTTTCGGCTGAAATGAATAAATGATGGATTAAACTAATTGCTTTCACATTCCTTAGAATGTCGCTCAATCTGAACGGTATGGTCTAGATTCGGTCAACCACTTTTTTCCATATCACTTAATACCAACCTTATACCTACAGTCCTACCTACCTACTGACGACGTGTGATGTAAATTTACGGACAATCTAAGTAGATAGTCAATTTGCTAAACAATTATGTGAAAATAATAATATGAGAGGAGACGAAGAAGAATTGCTATCACTTTTCAATCATTTCCGTACCTTGAAGAGTCTAAATCTGTTCCATCTTTGCTCTCTTCCTAAAGGTTCCACCACGACATGATTCATTTTCATTGCACAAAATACTCAGAAAAAGGCAGAGGGATACTCCCGGCAATCAAAACCGCATACTGGTTAATGAGAGCTAGTGATCATTGAAATGATCCCACTAAAGAAAGAACTCAAAGAGTTACTCATCTAAGGTTTTGTTATTGACGAAACTGTGAACCCTCTGTCTTTATTTTCTTCTGTCTTAAGGTTGATAGCAAGCGAAGTATTGGTTATGCTCTTGCATTACATATTCAGCATGATTGAGCAAGAATAGTGTATAGCGTGCCGGTTTTCTCTTACACGTCGGCGTCGTAAGGAGAAATGTGAGTAGTAAGTGCCCTGTCATTATTCAAACGATCTTGTGAACCCTTTGACATATGAGAGGTATTTACTTGAGCTTGGTTATTTTTAAAACGAGGTTACCAAGTAAGAATATTGAAACCGATACAATTTCCTTTTGCGAAAGTTAACTGATTGGTCTGACCTTGAATCACCCAAAGACTTCCAGATAGCATTGTTATAAACTTTTGCTTTTCTTATCTACTTATGTATGGGTGCCTGCACTAATAAAGATAAAGATACAGATATTTTATTTTGCAAATACGGGTACAAGATAAGGTGTTACATAATTAAATACACAAATAGCCATATTTTGCCAATTACAAGGCATGCAAAATTATCGAGTTTAGGTCCAATTAATATTCATATTTACTAATAATACATAATCATATTCTAATTCATAATTCATTAATAAAAATAATCAGTCAATAATAAAATTAATGTCACAATTTCTAATACATAGTTATTTAAATACAATATATAAAATAGTCAAACAACTTCTTTCTCCAATAAAAACTCTTCAACCCTATTATAAACTTTGTGTACTAAAAAAATTATTAGCTTTTTTTTAATAATGTCAAATTATAGTCCTTCCAACAACTTGGTATTTTGTTATATATCACCGGTGCCATGCAGCAGACACTCCTGCACATAGTTGTTCTAGCTCTAGGGATACACAGACAACTATAATAATGGTTACTTCCTTGTTTAAAGTTGCGTCCTAATAGTGCAAGGCATGTGCTTCAAAGGTAGCCACGACTTTGACGCATGGCTCATGCTGAGGCATTTGACATATAAATTGCTGGATTCATGTTCTTCTCTAACTATCGTTATTTCTCCTGACAAAGTATATTTTTGTAATAAAGGGTGTAAAAAGACGCTCATTGAAGCCGTGAGTAAAAGTCGTTTCCCAGCAATTATTTTTGTGCAATGTTACTTAGTTTGATGTACAAAATGCGTAGTTGATGTCTTTGTGATGTGTCTTTTTACACCCTGTATATTATAGGTTATACCTAAGTGTTAGTATTTATTATTTTTCGAGTTATCTATCCCATAGATTGCACCTGTCATGTTTTGTCTCTGCCTTAAGATTGACTGGTAGAAAATGCCTCAGGCATTAAGTCCGCCTTTGTACATTTTTTTACTTGTGCAAAAAGTTTGCATAGATAACTAAACAAGAAATTCATTGGTGGCACACGCCTCGCACTGTCTGCATGCATCTTAAGACATTTATTTTGTTGCCGTGAAAGGACCCTAATCAATGCAAGCGTCTGCACAATAAGTTACTTTTCCCAACATAGTATAGCAACAATGAACACAAGCAATGCTTCAATAAGCCCGTTGTGCTGAACTATTCCGCTTGAACATTTAGCGCCTAAGGCTTTGAATGAGAACTTTTGCTCCTGCGGCCCTGTAGTGACTGGCATTCACATTGCGAACTACCTATTCAGGTGTAAACGCGCGTCAAACGAACTAAGGTACCTTTGGGTGTTGGTTCACACCTATGATTTGAATACAGTATCGGCAGTTTGTAGTTTACTGCGTTAAATCACATATGTGTATTAGCTATTCTGAAAGAGATAGCCAGCGTACCAAATTGTAAACTTTGAACAATTCGTTAACTATGTGCTTGGCTAGGAGAGAAGATGAATTGATTGACGATTTGTAAATATTTTGCATTGGCTTAGTAGCTCATAGAATCGATGGGTGTAAAATATTGTTATTAATGAAAGAAAGTTTTAAAGCTCAATATCTGATAAAGTCAGTTTGAAGATTTGACAAATACAAGCTAAGGTCAAGTTTTCCGTGTTCTGTATTAACGTATCGAGACTGAATGAACATAATTTTATTCGTCCATTCGACGACCTATTTCGCCCATTACATATGGTGACATCACCATTACCATTACATAAACTTACGAGGAAGTACTTATAGCTCCACGATCTTTTTCCCCTATAGAAAAAGATCGTTGAGCCGTAAGTACTTCGTCGTACGTTTATAAAGAAAGGATAGTAAAAATGTTATCCCACTTCATCTGCAAAATAAAATGTAATGCAAACAAATTAAATAAGAAAAAAATGTTAGTAAACACTTCCCACTGAAGAACACTTTCTCGAGAAAATAGGAAGGCCAGGAAATTGCATTTAGCCTTTCACTATTTTAGTCTCTAAGATAAAACCCGTGTTTTATTGCTGCGTTTTTCTAATACAGATTGGAATCTCTTTCTTTCTTTTCTGTTTTGATTGCGGTACCTAATTAAAACCTCTGAAGCATAATAAGTAACAATCATAGTTAGAAAAAAAAATATGATTTTGAGTCTGGGGCAATTTTTTCTAAATCATGTAGTTAGGTACTAAGTTTACATTATGGAATGCAACTTTGATCATAGATGTGTCAGTTTTTGTGTCGGTTTTCTAAATAAAACGTATGATATCTGTCACATTTATCAAATGCAAATGACACCAATAATTTTGAGCGCACCTCGAAAACGATTATGTATTCAATTTTCTTATTCATGAGATAAAAACGTGACTGCTTTACAGCTTGTATCAAAGCGATACTTCTTTGAAATTGCCTTATGCTCAGTGTAACATTGGAAGCAGATTTATTCTGTACTGCAGTGCGATTCTGTAACCATCTCTCCGTGAAAACTTAAGTGAAGTGAGCGTGGAGTGAGCTGTCAATAGTGTCAATTCCTAGCAAAAACATACTCACTTTACCTAAGTTTTCACGGTGAGATTTTCACAGAATCGACCGGCTGTTGTCCGCAACTTCGCCTGCATGAAGGTTGGACATTATCCCACGGGAAAGTACTACTTGGATGAAAAGCATCCTATCTCCTACTTAGGTCATCGTTTACCTGTGTGCCAATTTTCATTGAAATCAGAGGGGCAATTCTCATAATTTTAAGAACATTCACAGTCTGGGGGCCTAAAAAGGCCACTTTGGCAGAATCATAAAAGGATAACATTATGAATCATAATATGGCGAAGACAGTCCGTGTTTTTCTTTTTTTTCTGCACTACGTAGGTATAATCAAAGAGATTGGGATTGGATTTGGATTGCATTGATTGGTATTAAAATAATAATAATAATAATTAATAATAGTAGTAGTAGTAGTAGTTTAGTAATTATAAAAAAATAATAAATAAATAAAAAAAAAATAAAATAAAAAAAAATTGTAAAAAAAAAAATTACTGAAAAATCCTTCACCAATGGGATTTGATATTAACTGTCCAGTAGAATTCATAATGTTATCCTTTTATGTTTCTGCCAAAGTGTCCTTTTTAGGCCCCCTGATCTCAGTCCCAAACTGTCAAAATTAGCTCTGATTTTCCAACTTTTTTTGACAAGTATTTGACATTGATTGTCGCTGAGATGAAATTGCGACTAAATTTTGAACGTATTTAATTACGCAAATTGGCCCTCATTAAAGGCTCCTGCAAACAGGCGTGACGCGCGACATAAAGGCACCGCTCGTTGCGCGACTTGCGGTGCCTCTGTGTCGCGCGCGATTTTATCGCGTGTCGCGCCTGTTTGTAGGAGCCTTAATAAAGGCGTAAATTAGCTTATGTTTTTTGTATAATAACCTAATTGAATTTTTATGAAACCTCACATTGCTACTCACATATAATTATCAATTTCTACGAAGCAAATGGTCAGGTAATTTCATATAGTCATCTCTAAGCCTCTCTCAGTTATCTATAATTTAACTAAATCAAAATTTAATATTCGTTAGGATAACTATAATAAATACACACGCCTACGACCTTATGACCACCCTGGTCATAAAGTCGTAGATCAAACGAAATAGGACGATAAAAGAGGTCTTTTCCAACAAAAAATAGGTCTACAGCATAGCCATAATTAAATTGCCCTAAAAGTTATGAATATTTTTGTATACCGAGTTCTTTTACAATTAGACTAACCTAAAAAAAAATATATATGAAACAATAAAACAAATGGTGTTCTATTATTACTAGATAATGTATGAGCACTTCAAAAGTTCTAGTGCGGCTCTGGGTACCAAAAATTTCAAGAGCAATCATTATTTTCCAAAAATTTTAAAGCGTTACAAAAAATTATTTCTCAATTTAAAAGCGTTGGAAATTACCTCCTTTATCTCCCTGTTTCGTTTGATCCACGACTTTTTGACCAGCCTGTATAGTGCTACCAATATAATCAAAGTTTATCCACAATCAAAGTCAAAGTGGGGTAATTTCATAGTATTCATCGGTACATTAAGCCGTACACAACCGATATTTGATCGAAAGTTTGAATTAATTTGACCTTAATACAGACCACGCCACGTACAGGATATTGTAAGTTGGTACCTACATGTATAATAAATATTAGGCACCTATTCCACTGCGGACGAGCTATCAATGATTTTCTCGCTCGAAAAACGTAGCGACAGGGGAGAGAACCAGCTCAGCGGCGCTCACTTCGACGGAATACTTGCTCAGAAACTCACGCTTGCTACGGTCAGCATCAAAAGTCGATTAACACTTCAGTTTTTTTAATCTCAGTTATTGAGCAAAATATTTGTTCAAAATTTCAGCAGAAGTACAATGCAATTTTGAACAAATATTTTGCTCATTAACTGAGATTAAAAAAAAACTGAAGTGTTAATCGACTTTTGTTGCTGACTGTACAGACACCACCAGCACATCAAGCTACCCGAAACCGTCAAATTTTCCCAATCAACTTTGAACCTTATGCTTTAGCGATAAAGCTGAAAATACAGATTTTCAGCTTTATCGCTAAAGCATAAGGTTCAAAGTTGATTGGGCGCTTGCACATCAAGCTACTACAATCTGTCAAATTTCTTTAACAGTAAAGAAATTTGACAGATTGCAGTAGCTTGATGTGCTGGCGTCTGTACATACATATACCAGCGATTTATCGCTCGTCACCACTCGCTGCTTGTTGTTCACCAACTCGTTATTAGTTGCTAGCTCTATTCATCTCCCATAACTCGCTGGCTGTAGGACAGGTGCCTAAGGCTGGGACCGAGGTAAGTGATACTCAGGTCACACGTAACATGGGAAGCCGACCCTTATTATATTCCGCACACATATATTGTCAACCATTTTCTTTATGAGATACCCGTAGACCCATGATGAGCATAAAGGGTGTCCATTAAGCTAGGTATTTTATATATTAACCACCTGATATTTTAACCACCTTATTTGTTACAGCTGAGATGTGGATTTTGGGGTGCTGTCATTGATTTTTGGGCCTGTGGAATGTGTTTTTTTTGTACCATCGGAAATGTAACTATAGGTACTGCCGTACTTACAATAAGTGCAATAACTCGGATTTTGATTAAAATCCGAGTTATTGCACTTATTGTAAGTACGGCAGGGTACGTCACCATTTTTGGAAGAAAATAACTTAGAGCTGATTTTACGAGTCAGATATTTTATAAAATTGACATCAGACAGTTTTAGTATGGAAAATCTGTCAAAAATACAATACGCGAAATTCAAATTCATCATCATTTATTTACACTCATTATCATAAAATTGTTTTAAACACACTTGCTCCTAAAGTGGCTCTTAATGAACCGCTTTTAGGTCCATAATGCAGTCTATTAAAAGCGCAAGCTTTTTATTTTATGTTACCGCACTAGTACGGTAACGCTACAGATAACTATTTACTAGTCAGAGATGTGGGCTTTTTTAATCTTATCAAAGAGACTTCATGCCAAAAGGAATCCGCGGGCCATATGTCGCTTTTTTTTAAATAAGTAATTTTAATTGTCCTTGGTTCCAAAATGAACTAATAGTTATTTATGATACTAGTGCGGTAAGTTGGTTTTTACAAACGAGTAGACGAATGTAAGCCCGAGACGAAGTCGAGGGCTTACCATAGTCACGAGTTTGTAAATACCAATTTCTGCACGTGTGTCATACAATGTTTTTCAACACATTTGCGAGAAAACAGCTAGTACAGTATGTAATTAAACAAACTTTTTCATTTGACTATTTTTAATAGCAAATAAGAAAATAAACAGATAGGTCACTACTCTTGGAAATTAATAGTAAAATTTGAACAATTATTGAAATTCAGTGAAATTTGCTGCTTTGGAAGCTTAACTGACTGACTGACATTATTAATTTCACACTTAGTATATTGAACTCATATTATTATTTTGTTTGGGAAAGTCGCAACAATTTTTGAAGTTTCTAATATGAAAATGGCGCGAATTTGCAAATGGCGTCACATGCACGTGGTGAAAATTAGAACTACATCTTTCGTCTCATTTACTCTTTAGTATTAAAGTGAGACAACGTATTGAGCAAAAGCGCTTCCAAGGAGGTTCGATCAGTCAGGTTGTTTATTCTCATAATGTAAAACTCTTTGGTGGAATTCTTATATTTTTTTTATGGAAATTAAAAAAAAAACCGTAAAGAAAACGCACGGTGCTATACAACGGAACGTGCGGTAAAATAGGTACTTAGGTGAGAGTACCTATTTTACCGCACGTTCCGTTGTATGGTGCGTAATTTTTAACTTTCGAACAATGTATACAGGCTTTGTAAATGCATTTTTCGAGCAAATGTGTTGAAAAATTTGTTTACCTTAAATTGTCTGTGGTCCCCCCCCCTCCCAGAACCAAACGGAAAAGACCCTGACTGGCGTTCTATTATTGCGGATTCTCACTGAACTAATGTATATTTCTCTATGCCAATGGTACTTTCTAATTCCATACTAATTAAACTACAATTTGACATACTTACGACAATACTACGATCAGTCTAAAATATAGGCTGTTTAGCAGTTTTGCCAGTGAAAACAAAACAAGCGCGTCATTTTCCATAATAGTTTATAAAAATACAAGTCTGTTTTTGTCCTCGGAAGTGTGTTGAAAAACGTTGTATGAAACGCGTGTGCATTGATCATTACACACTCGGCTTCCTTATGCCGAATAATACCGACTCGGGTACAATGATCAACATAGCACACATACGTATCATAAAGTACTATAACATTCATTATCATAAAAGTTTGGTGAAATTCACCCTTAATGAAAAAAAAACAAACTGCAGTGGGGTCGCCCCGCCCCCTCTTTCGTGGTATTAAACATAATTGGCGAAGTGTAGGATTAGGTACAGACGCCAGCTCATCAAACTACCTGAAACTGTAAAATTTTCCCAATCAACTTTGAACTTAATGCTTTTAACGATAAAGTTGAAAATCTATTATAGAAATTTGACAGATTGTAGTAGCTCGATGTGCTGGCGTCTGTATATCTCTGCCAAACATTTCGGGGTTTACAGGCGTGATGAAAGTTGAAAGAAAGAAAAACTATTATAAATGTAAGTGCTATTCGTACCGACACCTGCACCTATTTGGTTCTATTTTTCGAGCCTATTACGTCTTCTCTAAAACTACGGTTATAAAAGATCCGTATTATACCGATATTCAAACTCAAACTCAAAGCATTTATTTCAATTAAACCATGTAAAGGCACTTTTGAATTGTCAAAATTAAATAGTCGGTCACTTAGTTAGAAAGTTGAAGCTAGTTGCCCATTCCAAAACATAGATCTTTATGGAGAAGAACAGAAGAAACTCCACGGACACTCTTTTAAATCAAGAT
This sequence comes from Luperina nickerlii, assembly GCA_963855955.1. Classification (NCBI taxonomy): domain Eukaryota; kingdom Metazoa; phylum Arthropoda; class Insecta; order Lepidoptera; family Noctuidae; genus Luperina; species Luperina nickerlii. The sequence goes on from OY979678.1 coordinate 18,767,951, forward strand.
ATCACAAAATCCTGGTTACATTATTCTCGTTGCTTTTGTATGTGAGAAAAATGTAAAAAAACACAAATGAAGAAACAATTCAAAATATAAGATTAAATATAAGCATTGGCAGTTAAGAGATGACCAGTCTCAACCGACCGGCGCCTGTTCACGAACATCACGCATAGATCAGCATCATCCAGCTCAACCATTTTGTAGGGAACCGAATGATCCAACCCACGCGCCACCATCAGTGAGACATTTAAGTGAGCATGACACATTCTCAACTGACATGCTCTTTCAAGTCATTATTATCTTCTTCTCGAAAAAACACTTAAAATGATGAAGTCTTAACAAAAATAGAATTCCAAGCAATTCTCCACAACTAAAACCAACTTCCATATCCTAAAACGGTTTCTCGTAAAGGAAAAAGTGATAAAATGCGAATGAATATGAATGCTAGCTCCGTTCCTAGAATCGAATGGAAACTCTTTAGTATGTTCGAGCGTATGGACTCTCGTACATTACGAACGGGTTCAGATCTTATCGGTAATGATTGCAGTCGATTTAGACCATTAAGAAGTTAAATGTTAAGTCATCGTGTGCTCGTTTTGGGGGTTTCATTTTAAGTTAGCTTCGGGTTTGGGGAAATTATTGCTTTAACCTCTAAATGTGGTTTTGCTTAACTTGATTTTTTTTTAAATTGATATTTCTGTCAGTGAGTTTAATTTTCAAGACGCTACGCTCCATCGCTCTTTACCAAGCTTGAGTTTGGACTTCTGAGCTTCGGTCAAAGACCAAGTCTGAACGCCATAGATTATTATGAGCAGGATACACATGTCTACTAGCTTGCGCTTTAATGACGCTAAAAAACGCTGGCGTCACAATTTGGACTCGTTTCCATCCGATTGGATGGAGGCACTGCACAAATAAAAGTGGAAAAATATGGGGGAGACCTTTTCCCAACAGTGGGACAAAATCGATTAACGAAAAAAAAAACTGTCAACACTAAAACATAACCTAAAATTTAAGCGTTGAAAAAGTAATCAAACCTTTTTGGAACAGAATTTCCGTTTGAATTTTTTCCATTGTTTTTTTGCGTTGGGTTATCCAATATAGATGGGCTGCAATAAATTAACGTACACGTTTGAATGTATGTACTCAAGCGTTTATGTATCTACTCAAGCGTTTATTCAACGAACTCTGGAAAGTGAACCGCGTTACTAACCTTGAGACTCACTATTTTTTGGAATGAATTTCTTTAACGCGACTTGCGACAGATAGGAAAAAAAAAACTAAAAACTAAACTAAATAAAATCTTAAAACTGGTATAAAATCTTCACGTAACGAAAAAGCGTTATGCCCCCTGCATGCGACTTTCTCTGCGAGATATTTTATTATTTACTTATTTATTAAAACTTTATGCAGAAGTAAATATAAGTAAATATACATACTGTAACAAAGGCGGACTTAATGCCTGAGGCATTTTCTACCAGTCAACCTTAGGGTGACGCAGAGACAAAACATGGCAGGTGCAATACGAGATAAATAGCTAGGAAATTACTATAAAATACGACAATAAATACTAATACACACATACACAAACAAAATAAACTGTCAGGTGACATAGATTTTTGATGGTTTTCGAGGGTGCTGAAGCCAATAGTAAGGTTAAAATGAAAATCCAAGATGGCGACAATTTTATGAAAGCGAACTTTATGCGTGCAATTATCGCGTAAACGACTTCGTTCCTGACGGGGTACCCCCAACCGCACACGTTTCTTTATTGAATCACAGAATGAATTATTATTAGTCTCGTAAAGCTATGAATTATTTATTAGTCTCGTATAACACATGCATGAAGAAGAATTTTACAGAGAACGGCGGTCGTTTTTAGTATCAGCAAAAAAATTGTTTTAGAACCTGCACTTAATTGCCTCTAAAAGCGCAGCATCATTGGCAAAAGCTTGCATTCCGACCATATAATCTCGTTCATTACTCATCTAATACGGCACTTACAGACGCGAAAAAGATAAAATCTCCAGTCTTTTTACGACCAGAGCTGAACCAAGAAAACGTTACGTCTAAAATACTTAGTCAAACATTCCCGAGGTTAAAGCCTTATGAAATATCACCTGAATAATATTTCAGTTTTATTCATATAAAATTTAACTTATGTGTTTTCAGGCAGAACGAGCAACCTGTGTATGACAGTACTTTTATTACTTTTAGTTTTCAAGTGAATTCCTCAAATGTGGAGCGAGCATATTCTCTGCATGATCCAGGCTCTTACCCAGAAATGTTTACATGCCTGTGTGCTCTTTTTCGTTTAAAGACTCGAGTTTTATTATTGTCGTTATGTGAAAATGAAAATTGTTAGAAATTACAAGCTGAGTACCAATATTTTACATGGAGCGATTGCCTCAACCTTGTTACTGGGTAATACTGGTAAGAGCGGTTGTCAGACTTTAGAGCTTCTGACGACCCGTTATGACTGTCAAAGATCGACGAATGACAGCCGAGACCAACAGCTTAACGTACTTTCCAAGGCACGGAAAGGTTTCGGTATGTAAAGATGATCACCAATCCATGTACCAACCGCGGCAAGCGTAGCTTAACCAGATTATTTAGTCATAACCCCCCCAATGGAATTGGTCAGCGGGATTGTCCGAAAGGGTTACCGCTGGCCCGGAACATAAAGGGCGAAGGAAGGAACATGGGTGGGTTTTGGTCAGTAAGAGTGTGACACTCCCTTCCGCTCCACCCAGAGCGGGAGGAGTCATTTGATGATTTCCCATTCTCGAAAAAAAAAAACCCCCAATGGAATTGTAAAAATGTAGGTGTTGGGAAATTTTAGGTGACTGTATCAAAGAAACTCCAAAATGCTGATATACAGTCAAACACTTATTGCGTTGAAGACGAACAAAGGTGGAAGAAAAAAAAATGAGTATGTATTGTGTATATTATGTGTATTTTGCGTGGTTGTGACGCATGTTTCCCACTACCTTTTTTAGTTAAGACCAAAATACGTATGGAATAACCTTTAAATATGAGCTGAGGTGCCAATAGATTGACGACAACAACACTTTGTATATTGATAACACGATTACCATGAAAATCTGTTTATGGATTTCCAGTAGGCGTTATATTTTTGTTAAAGTGACATTGTCGAAATACTGGTTCATCGTATTTTTGCAACCAACCGATAATTATTTTGTCAAACAGTATTATTAGGGTACACATAAGGTACATATTGGATTAAAATCCTGTACTGTTGAAAGTACAGACGCCAGCACATCAACCTACCCGAAACTGTCAAATTTTCCCAATCAACTTTGAACCTTATGCTTTAGGGATAAAGTTGAAAATCTATTAAAAAAAATTGACAGATTGTAGTAGCTTGATGTGCTGGCGTCTGTACGTACTTTGTATTTTTTTTTTTTTGTTTAGCAGTATTGGGATTCTGCCCCACTACTGGGCAAACGCCTTTCCCAAGTCCTTCCAGGAACTCTTTTCCCGCACCTCAAACCAGGGCTTTAATTCACTTTCTTACTTCGAAACCACGTCTATTCTTTAACTATACCCGCCAATCTCGCGCGGATTCTTTCATTATATCATAGAGAATAAGGCCCCTGGCCACGCCGTATGAGCTCAGGGCGCCTTATGAATCGATTATACCTACGTAGTGCAGCGAAAAAAGAAAACACGGACTATCTTCGCCATATTATGATTCTTAATGTTATCCTTTTATGATTCTGCCAAAGTGGCCTATTTAGGCCCCCAGGTCATCTCGCCATCCATAAAAATAGTACCTTATATAACTATAAATACTTCCCATTCCCCTGTAATGAAGATGGATCAACATGATTACAAATTGATTACTTTCTGTTTTCGTTGCTTTATTCCTTCCTTTAAGTGAACAACTTAGTTTTATACGAAGTCATTTAATTTTAAATGAGCCTATTTACCTACCTTTTCCCGTTACACACTCGACCGATAAGTTGGGATCTTTAGTAGTGTTGTGATTAACTTAGTTTGGTATCGATTATAAATATCGATAAAATCAGTTGGCTTGGCACAGAACGTGGATAGAACAAGTGAGATTTAAAAGCAAAATACAATATTTTAAGATTAATAAAAATCTATTTCCGGCGTACCTACCTATTATTAAAGATTTTCAAATAATTTATAATAATTTGAACACTTTTTTCTGAACTTAAATACTTAATGCAATAACACGTTCTAATAATAACAAATATTGCTAAACATGACATTCAAATGTCGTTTCTTATTTGACAGCTATATTTTTTTTGTTTGTATTTTTAGGCTTCTAAAATATTTATGTTGGCATAAAAATAGTTTTTCATGTATACATGATATCTACATATTTAACCATTTTTACCATCGCAATATTCGTGACTGGTCATGCAGTGTATGTTTTCAATTAGCATTTTATGCGTAAGGAATTTGAACGAGGAACATTTATTATGAAATACGAAGCAAAAATCTACCTCTTTTTTACCAGGTGGAAGTGTTTTATTTTTCGTCTTAAAAACCCTTTCTAATTTTATAACCCTTTTTAATTTTATTTCGATAAAAACTATCGATGAAACCTAAGGCACATCACTATCACGCACCTCCCTCAGGCGACTTTAAATGCCTTACGTAACTTATTTGTCCTGGCTCGCTGCCTTGAGCACTTACTTAACCTGCTCATGCTTTTAGGGCTGACGAAAAATTATTATCCCCAGTTCAGCCCCCCGACGGTCCCCAGCAGAAAGACGTGTTCATAATTTATAGTAAAACACCCCGGATATGTCAAGATATATATCTCACCTTACATTAGGTAAGTTGGCATGGGAAATGTTTGAGTTTTGTCACCAGCGACGAATACACAAAAATATAAGGTATGATCATAACGAAGAAATTATAATCATGCCTTTGGAAAGAAAGTGTTTTATATTACACACTTTCTTTCAAAAAGGCATTTTTGGGAAGGCAATAATAAGAGTATTCTCTCGCGAAACTCTCTGATTAAAATCCTAACTAATATTATTAATGCGAAAGTAAGTATGTTTATTTGTTGGTTACCTTTTCACGCCTAAACCACTGAACCGATAATCCTGAAATTTTGCATATACGTTGACAGGTGTACAGAAATGGACATAAGGTACCTTTCATCCCGAAAAAAGCCCTGTTCCCGAGGAAAATAACAATAACTATCGGGTCTATCGGGTCAGCTAAATAAAGTATAAAGTTTCTTAATAAAATTCAGATGAAAGAAAACTGATAACGGTGGTGACCCAGTGGTATGGCCAAGACTTACGAGTTGTAGGTCATAGGTTTGGAACCAGGCAGGCACTTTACCTTGTGTAATTTATTTCATCACTATTGCTCACAAAAACGGGGACAGAAAACCTAAGGAAACCGGTGTGTCTTAGGACCAAAAATTCGAAAACATGTGATATCTATCAATCTGGCCCATTTCCTCTCACAAAGAGGAACCCTGTGTCCCGGCTCTGGAAACGTTATAGGCTAATATGCTTGACAAAACTAGATGTCCTCATTGTTCTTTGAATAAAGCAAATTTTGATAACAAAACCTGTTCAACCATGAACATACCATCATTACACGCGCCAACAACAGCATCACAGCGTCAGCATTAAGAGCGACATACATATGTACGTTCTTCGCGCCGGCAACACCAGTACACCGTCAGCACTAAGAGGTGGCCTACTGAGATCTTCGCTTCATCGGCTCAATACACACACGACACACATGTAAATAGGTATCAATGTGTATTGACCACAAAAATTGTATATAATTAAGTTTATTATTGTAATTAAACTAGTCATCAAGCTGGAGTCGAGTGTGATTTATCTCCTATACCTCCTCTTACTGTGGCCAAGACACCTTTAGCCATCATCGGTCCTATGAGTCTGTGGGATCGGCAGTAAGAAAACCATTTCCTGTGTACATTGCACGACGTACACAAAACCCTCTTCCTACCCAAATTCCGTCTGTTACCGTAGGTCTCCTTGTGACAGACTTCCCTCTCATATAACCAACGTAACCTACGTTTGGTGTAGTTTGTATGGTAGGCTAGGGCGTAAGGGTAACTTTTACTAGGGTGCTAGGTAGGTAATTACTATAGGGCTAGGATAACTAGAGTGCTAGGTAGTTACTGTAGGGCTAGGTCGGCGTCAGTTGGGCTTTAGGTACTGGTCCAGGCTCAATTGTCTCAACCGTAGTCGCATCGTACGCACTTGGAATAACGGCCGTACTAACAATGACGTATTATATATAGACACGTTATCAACCAACATCTCGGCGCTTAAAAACGGCGAAAATACTAGATAACTACTTATACGCGTAAAGAAAGGGAAAGAAAATATGACACCGTACGGCGGGATGTCTGTTGCTAGAGGGAGATAAATAAACATCTTCAGTTACGTCACAGGATAAGTAATAGTCAAATTACATGCTCATTGGTCGAGCGCATGAGTGACGTAGCTATCAGAGTCACTTCATGCGCCGGCCGCCATTAGACGCAGCGTCGTACAAAATAAAATAAAATAATCTAGTTTTGTAAACTTACGCGTGAAATGACACATTTTTGTCTTTAACTTTTGGGGTATAATTTTTACATCCTCTGAAAACACACGACGGCATATTTTCTTTATGTTTTGCACAGGTTTTCACATACGATATAAATTAAAAACAAACATACGTCGCGTCGCGTCGCGCGACAGGTTGGTGCGTGACTGAGCGCAAATGTGGCAATTGGCTTCATTTCATGTTGCCATTTTAGAGTGCGGACAACGTATCTATAGTTTTATACATCATTGCGTACTAAGCTGTAAGTCCCGGTGTGTACAGAACCCTTGAAAAGCTAAGTACAAAAACTTCACACTCACAATCAATTCTATACATAGCGTTTGTTTTTAAAAGCAGTGACATCACAGATGGTGACAAGCGAAAATAAATCGAGCCCCGTAAAACGACTTCATTACCAACTTAGACTTCGTTTTTGCAAGAATCAGAGTATATAATTGGGGATTTGTTAATTTTATGCCATTCAGGGCCTTGTGGCTAAGTAACCGCACGGGTCGATCGCTCAGGTTAAGCTACGCTTGCCGCGGTTAGTCCGTGGATGGGTGACCAAGTGTCTAAGTCTTTACATACCAAGACCCACACCTCCGTGCCTCGTTAAGCCTTTAGTCCGAGCTGTCTTTCGTGGATCTCTGACAGTCGTTACGGATCGTCAGAAGCCCGAAAGTCTGACAACCAGTCTTACCAAGGGGTTTCATATTACCCAGTAACTGGGTTGTGGAGGTCAGATAGGCAGTCGCTCCATGTTAAATACTGGTACTCAGCTGCATCCGGTTAGACTGAAAGCCAACCCCAACATAGTTGGAAAAAAGCTAGGCAGATGATGTTAATTTTATGCCAGTATTATTTCGTGTCCATTATTCAATTTCTATTTATTTTCTTACATCTGTCATTTGATATTTGGAAACGAGATGATGATCCTATTTTGGGTTGGAACGAAATTGTCAGTTGCTATGGTAAATAAGTTGAATAATAAATACGTTTGTGATCTTAGATTTGACATACAATAAGAGGTATTCGTTGTGTATTGTGTCAGTATTCCTCCACGTGAATTTTCCATGATATAATTAAATTGGCACACATTTTTTTTTTGGGTGTGAAATTATCAAATAACTTCTCCCGCTCTGGGCGGAGCGGGAGGGCATGTCAGACTTTTACTGATTAAAACCCACCCGTGTTCCTTCAATTGCTTGTGTAGGGGCCACGGTATCACTTTCGAATAACCCGCGACCCTGGCAGGCATCGGCCCTAGCGGACCCTGTCAGTTAGTGCTGACATCTCTTTAAGGCGCGCGTGGAACACAACGCGCCGTCGACCCGGGCCTGGTCCTTACCGGACGGCGAGCTGCCCATTGCTCGCCGTCCGCAAGCACGCGCCTACGTGTGGCCGGGAATCGGCTATCGATTCCCGACGCCCAGGGCAGACGCAGACCCTGCGGCGATTAGGGGCGTGAGGGCGCAAAGATTGGCTCTCCCTCACGTGCTCAGTCTCATCCTTCGCGAGCAGTACTGCTTCGCAGAAGGAGGCGACGGCCTCCCATAGCCACATGGCACAATATGGCCTTGACTAGGGCCGGAGGGCGAGAAAAAAAAAACAGATGTGACAAAGCATACGAGGCAGAACGGTATTGAATCATGGTATAAATATAAATTTATTACCAAAACTGGGCCTGCGATGACCCTTAATTAATTAGTATTTCCAAGTTAATACTCTATACAAATAAATAAAATTAAAGTTTCTGTTTGTAATGTCGAAATAACAGATTTTTACTAAATGCATATTAAATGTACTTCTAACAAAAAAACAACTGTTGTGTCTGCTTGTTTCGGCTTATCTCCAAAACAGCAGGACCGATTTTAACAGGACTTTACCTGACTGACATGATGTTATAAGGAGTAACTTAGACTACTTTCATTTTAGAAAAAAATAATGAGGGTTCCGTGCAAAAAACATAAACTCTAAAAGAAAAAAAGATTCTTCCTTTTCAGTGGAGGAGTTGTACCTACATATTATTATTCTTTAAGCGACTCATAAATTGATACCCGACATCCAACCGAATGAAGTCGTGGGCTCAGTTAAAAATAAAAGACGTCGTCTTTTATAATTATACAGCACTTGAAATTCATCTCACCTACAAAATCAAAAACAAAAGTTGCCGGACATTTTGTCTGTACACCCTGATTGTTAAAACATCTCAAAAGTCTTAGAAACTTCCAAACTTACCAACTTACGAGGCGATGACTTTCAAACAAAATATTTTTGCGTAAAAATTTCCGAACACTAGAAGAAGGTCGACCATTATCCCTACTCGGTGACGTAATAGCGCCTAGCAAAATGGCTGGTAATAAAACTAATGAGGTAAGTAAGCAAAGTGTAATGAAAATGCGTAGGCGTTTATTGTCTAAAAGCTATCGTTTAAGTGAACGTTTACATGAGCGCTGTTTATTTGTGACCGCAATGACGTAGTAAATGTCAGTACAATAACATCTCTTTGCGTGTTAATCCCCCTTATATTGGGACTATATGACATCGAAGTAGAAATTGTCTACTTCGATGTCATATAACTCAAATGTTCGTATCAGAGGGGTAACTCTCGATATTTTAAGAACCTTGACAGTCTGATCTCAGTCTGAATCTATCAAAAAAACCTCTAATTTCTCTACATTTTTGACAAGTCTTTGACATTTGTTTGTCGCTGAGATGAGATTGTGACTAGATTTTAAAGTTTTTAATTACGGGGATTGGCCTTCTTAAGGCTCCTTCAAACAGGCGCGACACGCGATAAAATCGCGCGCGACACAAAGGCACCGCAAGTCGCGCAACGAGCGGTACCTTTGTGTCACGCGCGATTCGTGTCGCGCGTCGCGCCTGTTTGCAGGAGTCTTTATCGTGTTACTACTTCTATGTCATGAAACAAAAGAGTAGGTACCTATGTCTATCAGTGAATGTATTATCTATCTTTGTGAGCTTACACTCACAGAAAAGTTACAATTCTAAACTCCTTACTAATAAACATATTATTTCAGATGAATCGTTACACACCGATTTCTCTCTTTCAGTCGTCAGTAATTTTACTTTCGAAAGAAGAAGACAAAGCGTTGTGTAACTATACAGACGCTAGGCGGGAGGGGTCATTTGATGATTTCCCATCCTCAAATAAAAAAAGGCATCATTATTAAACACCACGCTGGAACCCATAGGAGCCGAGTAAAAAAAAATAATCAGAAAGAATTCTAAGCGAAAACGAAGTAATAGCGCGGGCAGACGATGCGATGCGACGAGGTAAGAAGAAATTTCACGAGGATGAAATCGCGGGCAGAAGCTAGTGCATTAGGCTGCCATTCCACCAGAGATAAGCGAGGATGCGTAGCGAGGGATGTGTGTGAAACCAACCAATAACATCGCTTCATTTTTCTAGCTTGAACTAAGTTAGCGTTGGTATTGGTTAGTTTTACACACGTCCCTCGCTACGTATCCTCGCTCACCTTTGATGGAAAGGCAGCCTAATATGGATGAGTGATCGTATAAAAAATCTGTCAGAAAAGCTGCCACTACCTAGCCAATATTCTCAACTTGTAACCAACTGCATTACATCAAACTGAAATAAAGTTCTCAGTCAAAAACTAACTTCGCTATGCCTTTAGGGCTAATAAACTTAAAAGCTGCAGTCCATCTGTTTAACGACTCCCACCGTATCATATAACCTGACTTCTGGAGAGTTTTAACTCCATACTTATAACTAAAAATACCGCCAACGTAATTAGCAGAACTCTCGAACATCAAGTAGTTTCATAACTGGGTATAAACGAGCAGACGACTCCAGCCAGTTGCCAGTCAGATCCATATTATAAATTACATGAATAATATTCCGAACTTTTGCAACTATACGGGCAGATTTCCCTTGGGAACGCCAATGTATGGTCACAGATGTAAAGTAGTTTTATGCCAATGCTCTAGTATTGAATATGTTTTTTTAGGGAAGTGTGTTAATGCGGTTTCGGGACACGGGATGGAAGGTAAACATTACGTGTTTCGGTAAGGGTTTTTGTTAGTTTATGTTTTCTTCGCGTTTTGTGTAGCTGAGTGGAATGTTACCAACACATTTTTCTGTGACCATACGAAACCGTTCTGGAAGGGGCGGCTAGAATCAATTCAATTTTATTTTAAATTTTGACGTTCAAAAGTATAGAATAAATATAAATTATAACGACGTCGTAATATTAAAATTATATTGTGGTTGGATATGCATTCGCTCCATGTAAAATGCTGGTATTCAACTCTATCCGGTTAGACTGGAAGCCAACCCCAACATAGTTGGGAAAAGGCTAGGCAGATTGACTGATTAATTATAATTTTTAACCGACTTAAAAAAAGGAGGAGGTTCTCAATTTTTACATATACAAAGCATTTTTCTCTCAAAAAAATAACTTCCATCTTTGTTTTTTTTATCCAGTGATGCGTTTAAAAACACAAATCTCACATGCACGAACACCAGAATTATACAATACAGGTCGTACAAATATGCATGTTCCGAGCGGGGGTTAATCCCGCGACCCGCAGCGCGGAATGCAATTGCTCAGTCACTGTATCGACCGTGCAAGTAATTAAGAGACGTGTACTTTAAATACAAAAAAAAAAAAAACGAAACTGAAATGAAACATGCGTAGTAAACCCGCACAAGTACAAGTCAAGTATCATAATTTTGAAAACGGAATTTTTAATTAAAGTCTGAACGTTATTAAGCCACTAATTCTGAAGACGACTTCTAGTTTTAACATAAAATATATCCTACGATACTCGGAAATACTGTAGCTTTCCATTAGTGAAAGAATTTTGCAAATCGGTTCAGTAATTCCGATGATTACCCCCTATATACAAACTCACAAATACATCTTCATAATATTAAAAGTATAAACTAAAATAATGAATCATACACATGTCTCTAGGATTGACGTCAGAAATATTTGTCTCTAATAAACCATATTCACAGGTTCGTGGTATGTTCAAGAAAGTCGTTCCATGCATATACCTACGCAAGACAGACAATAAAAAGGACTATTACCCGATTTTTATAGGAGTTCCATGTTTAATATAGATAGTAACTATATTCATTACTCTGCAGTAGTCTTCAGTCTCTAAAGCGAAAGTTATTTTGATAGAAAAATGTAAGTAGGTACCTATAACGTTCAAATTAAATTTTCGCATACCGCTTTATTTATAAAAGAGATATGAGAAAGTCTACTATAATTGTTTCATTGAAATGCCATCCCAAATCGAGTAGCATTTTGACTCCTGAAAACGGTCTAAGAAGATCCATGTTAGACTGCAATCTTGCAGCTGTCTTGATATCCAAATACATATCCGGTTGCTAAGCTAACTCAACAACCAGACATGTTGAATAAACAATTTATTGATAGCTAACCCACTTAAAACCTACTCATATGAAGTAGATATAAGTCTGACAACCAGTTTTTCCAAGGGGTATTGCGTTATCCGGTAACTGGGTTGTGGAGTTCAAATAGGTAGTCGCTCCATGAAAAAGATTGATATCTAGCTGCAATCGGTTAGACTGAAAGCTGATCCCAACTAAGTTGGGAAAAGGCTACACAGAATGAATGATGAAGTAGATAAATAAAACACAATGCCAGCTCAAAAATACAAATAACCTGCAAAACAAAAGAGGTTAGGTAAAGTCTTCGTAGAGAAACGTTGGCCCAATATCGACATCAGAATTGGCACAGGTTCACGCATAAAAATCGTATCAAATAAAGGAAGCCAAAAACATTGTTCTTTTTGAGAGAACTGGACACAATATTGTAATCCAGATATGGACACGAACTAAAACTAACATTTAAGTACTGACGTAGTTTCTCTTTGTTTGATACGTAGGTACATGCATGTGTGTAGTGTCTAAGTGTGTGCGAGGGATACACGCACATACACATATGACACACATGCATGACACACGTGGGGGACATACATTTATGAATGTATGTATGTGTACGTCTATTTGATGCTCCGTTCCTTTGTTCAAAAACCAATTATGCCAATGATAGTTTTTGCAATTACTAGAGGCAATGTCTGAATGTTTTCATAAAGTAAGTCGGTTCAAAAAAGCATGCATATACATATTCATAGGCACCATATTTATTTGCGGTGTTTAGAATTGGATAATGAACAACGTAGCACAAAGGTTATTACCGAGAGAACGAGACATTATGAAAAATTCACTAGACGCAATAAGGTAGATATATGTAGGTTAATTCAAGTAGATTGTCAACTCCACAGTCGTTTTAGGCGAATGAACTTTCGTATCAGTCCTTGTTGGCCATATTTTATTTATTTAAATGTTTGATTAGTTATTTCAAACGGATCTCAAGAAATGCTTTAAGAATAAACCAGTACTACAATAAATCAGTCTTATAATACACTAACAACGAACAGTAAGTTATAGAAATTGAATATAAATAGAAATATGTCACAGTATTCCATCGCATGTGTATGAGCGTGTTTACTTTGTACACATACATCTAGCTGACTCCTAACTTCCGAAAACTTCGTTGTAATACAAACTATTAGGAGCGAATCTGTGATGTGAATCTGACTAGCACTCGAACAAGAATAACTGGCATATGATCATGTTTGATGGTTGCGAGCTAGTAACAAACTATGACTGTTGGTCGGAAGTTTGACAGCTTTGTATTAGACGCCAGCACATCAAGCTACCCGAAACTGTCAAATTTTCCCAATCAACTTTGAACCTTATGCTTCAGCGATAAAGTTGAAAATCTATTAAAGAAATTTGACAGATTGTAGTAGATTAATGTGCTGGCGTCTGTACAAAAAAAAACCGGTCAAGTGCGAGTCGGACTCGCGCACCGAGGGTTCCGCACTTTGTAGGTATGTAAATAGTTTATCACGTTTTTTTTTAATGTACCTACAAATTTACGGTTTTCGGATTTTTTCCTTTACTTGTGCTATATGATCTTGCTTCTTGCTAAATTTCATGATTCTAGGTTAATGGGAAGTACCCTATTAATTTTGATTCCCTTGAGTGTCGAAATACACGTTTTTTGCGGCATAAACGGCCGTATCTTTTTTTTACGTTAACTTAGGTGTTTCATTTTTTCACAGCTTCAAGGAACTGTAGGACTGAGTATTCGATTTTAATTTCAACTCGATACCTTGACGCGTTCCCGAGATAAAGTATCTTGACATACAGACGGACGGACGGACGGACAACAAAGTGATCCTATAAGGGTTTCGTTTTTCCTTTTTAGGTACGGAACCCTAAAAAGGGTAGAAGTTACGTGTTGTATGGAGTGGTATTTACAAAGTACTGTATGTGTCAGTGATCGAGGTCGAAGGCAGGTTTGTATGTTTGTATATGCCTGCTTTCAACCTCCATCAATAAAATATAAAAATCATAGAAACTTACAAAAAAAAAAATCAAAAAGGACAGTCGGATGACGTCATTTTGAACTTGATTCGGCATTCGGCGACCGACTATACATTTGGTGTAAACGTGGCCTTAAAGTATTGTTATTCACTGGACTGGCAAAATTTTAGGTCACATTCAGGGCACGTCAAATCCTTTAGGTTAAGTCCTTTAACTGAGGATAAATCTGTTTTTGCGAAGGGATAGAATAAATACCATTCGTTTTTCAAGGAATGGGTACTAGGAAAGGTTTCAGTGAATTCATGAAAAGCTATTACTTATGTTATCTTATGTTACCCGCCAACAAGCTTCGCAGATGATTGAAATAGTATTTTTATAGAAATCTCGCTTGCATCGTCTCACAGCATGCTAAAACTGACATCAAGTGCAGTGTCGAGTGTATGTTTTACTGGATTGAATAATTAATTGTTCATTTTTATTTTATTCCACGTTCATACGGCACAGACAATTACATTATAATTATGTATTCGTCTGATCATCATAATCAGCCTATATGTTCCCACTGCTGGGACAGAGGCCTCTTCTCTGTGAGAGGGAATCATCTGATCATTTCATTCAATTTCGCTAAGCAAGTAAAAGATGCCGATTGCCGAAATCCAACGCTGGATCGGTTCACTTATTAATTTATTTATTTTTTCACTCTAAATCCATTTGTGTTCAGACGTTTCACTTCGAGTGCAAAATGCCAAATGTTAGAAAATAATGAACAAAAAGTGAAGCTTCAATATCTGCTTAACGACTTTTCTCGACGACCTTCTCCACTCTTTCTTCTCCTTTCGTAAAATAAGTATAATAGCACTAGGTGTTACCTATTCCTCTCAAAAAACTAGACCAAAAATAAAAATGTTTTAACAAAAAAAAAAAACCTTCTCCAACATAACTACGAAGTGAAAAATTTTTATTTTTCACTTTGTAGTTTTTTTGGAGGGTGGTTTTTTTTTGAAAAAAGTTTTTATTTCTCGCTTTTTAGTGGGTCTGCTTAAAATTTATTTAACTCGTCGCGCGTCTAATTAGCAGACACAATAGAAATTTTATTGTTATCGGTACACATGGTGTACACTCGACGTGCGAAGAGTTAAGTCACAATAGCATAGTGTCAACTTGCTCATCGCCTTTTACAAAATATTGCTTTTCCCGATGCAGGGACGTTAATTGTTGAGGAGTTCTCCTGGTATTTTACCATCAGCTCCATTTCACCATTCGCATTGTGACGAGCATAAATTGTTTAGCAACCATATTAAAGCAATCGAATCGCAACTGAATGACTGAAATACTTATAATTGAGTAGTTCCAGTGGCAATCTGTGGTTTTCATTATCAGTTCCACTTCACCAATTGGTGGTTTCCGAGAGCAAATGCACGAGTTACTATAAAAATACCCAAATCGCTATAGGTTTGCCTATAAAATTTGAGGGTTTCCCTCGATTTTCATGGAATCCTCTCATCAGATTCAACTTGATGACACTGAAACTACCTCGAGAGGGAACCAAATAACCAAAAAAAAATTGGTCCACAATTGACGGAGAAATCATTGAACATACATAAAGTCGATCATTATAGCCTCCTCCTTTTTGGAAGCCGGTTAATAAGAAACACCAATTTATTTCGATCCCACAATAACAATTCGGGGCCTTGTTATTCCACCTTCACATTCTAACGGCATCATTATTTTGACAAACAAGTCCATGCAAAGTACTCTGCGTAGGGTATTCATTGTATTGTACGTGTAATACTAAGGCTAGCCGCCTTTTGAAAGCTTTTCGTACGAATTAGAGTTGTACGAAAACGCACGAACGATTCCGAACCTCCAGGTACTACTCATAACACCTGAAGGTTCGGAATCGTTCGTGCATTTCGTGGAAGTCACCTCAAGCTTAAGAGCTCATACTTTGGTTAACTAGTACTCAATCGTGCGTATACGCGCGTATACTTTCGACGTCCGAATTCAAACGGAACTTGTTAGGTTATTTTGCATTGTACACTCGGCAATGTTAATTAGTTTACATCACGCAAACATCGGTAACTGTCAGTATTATTGTGTGCGTATACGTATGATACATTCACGGTTAGAGATAAAATAAACGGGTTCACAATGAAGGAATTAGACCCAACATTTTAGACTAATATAACATAGTTCCCTTAGCTAGTTGGTGTAAGCGCCTGCGATAGCTACTGATATAAACTCGTTGACGTGAGTTCGATCCCAGCTGAGGAATTTTGTTTTGCTGTTTTTTACTTTTTGTTTTTTATTAAATTAACTTTGTGGCCAATAAAATCACTCAAGCAAAAAAGTAGAAAGGTAAATTAAATAAAAGCATTAAATTAATTTGATTTTTTATTATGTAAACATTATTATTATTTGGTATTGGTTGGAATGAGCGAGCTTAACGCTTACTAGCAAATCTGCCTTTTTCAACATTGATAAATGTTGCATGGTTGGATCCACAGAAATAAATCCGCACACAAATATGAGTAGGTAGGTAGTAATCAATAAACTCAGTAATGCAAATACTCGTAGATTGACAACTAAGAATGCTATTTTTTTATAAATTAAGGTGTTTGAAAACAATTTTTTAAAATTGTGGGTAGTTATTTTTTAAACAGTCAAAATAAAATAGCCTGAGAGTTCCGTGGTCGTCTCAAACGTAGCAAACTTCATTACTCGTCCATGAACGGGATCGAATCGTTATAAATTCAACTTTAAGCAATGTTTTAACATAATAATGAATACAAAAAGGATATATCCGCTGCATCCAAGGTTTGAACTTACGACTTCTCGTTCCCTGACCAAAGACTATAGCCATTGTGCCAAGGTAACTGTAGTAATATCATGCGAAATATTATATCTCATTAAGAAACATAAATGAATGATTACTATATATTGGTATATGGTAATTGGTATGCCATACGCACACTAATAAAAACAGAGCTCGCTCGAGTCGCTCGTATTATGTATTTAGTGTTTGTGTTCATAACTATGACTTCACGCACACATATAAAATGTAAACTAATTAGATGGGTCGACTGTACAATTACTCTCCAGTGGATCAAGGGGCACAGTGAATCTCTGGACAATGATGCTGAAGATGAACTTGCGAAGAGAGGCTCTGATATGAGGGTGCTGGGCCCGTACCCACTTCTCCCTTTGCCTTTCTCACAATTTCGTGCGTAGATTCGCCAAAGATCGACCGAACTCCATAACAACAGATGGTCACGGGCAACAGACTGTAGACAGTCAAAATTGGCTTTACCAATGATACACCCGCGATTAACCAAAACACTTCTCAGCCTGAGTAGGAATAACCTTAGAATAATAATAGGTACAATTACGGGCCACAACCTCCTTAACAAACATCTTTTCAACATAGGCGCCACGGACAGCCCCCTTTGCAGGGGCTGCCTTGATGCCGAGGAATCAGCCGCCCACGTCATCCTGGATTGCGAGGCCGTGGCTTCTCAACGTGCAGAAATCGTCGGAATAATGAGGTCGCTCCGCGAAGCCTGTGAAGCTCCCAGGAAGCTTCTGTGCTTTTGGGCGGAGTTAGGCTGGCTCTGTTAGCCAGAATCCCCACGCACAACGGACCGAATGGGAGTCTAAATGCGGAAAAGGGAGTCCCATCATCATCATCATCATTGTACGATTCTTGCGTTACAAATACAAACAGTTTATTTTAACAGTTTGGTTTGGAAGAAAAACTAGTACGATCAGCGACAAAAATCGATTAACATTAGCTGTTTTTACACATCATCTACATTGACAAAACATTATTCGATGTATCGGATTTCAGCATTTCTTATTGGCCTCCTTCAAGGTGGTCCGACGAACTTGTGAAGGCCGCAGGAACCCGGTGGATGCGAGAAGCACAAAACCGGTCGAAGTGGAGGTGCTTGGGGGAGACCTATATCCAGCAGTGGACGTCTTTCAGCTGAAATGATTTCTTGTAGTAATAGGCAAGAGTTAATATTATTTAATTTTACTTCTGTCCTGTCTGTGTGTGTAAATATCTCGAAAACAATTAATAAATTAATAAAAATAAAACCTGCGAAATCTCATAATTCGCAACAAAATTCAACAACTAGCCGGAACCAGAACGCCCATGCTGGATAGCGAATGAATCTATGACATCGAGATAAGTTTATATCTCAAAGACAGCACATTTATTTCGCTACACTACTACTATTTAATTAAAACATTTCTGAAGCGTAAAATGAAAATATTGGTAAGATATTATTCTTAAATCGCTCATCATTTTAATTGATTTGTTGAATTAAATACTTTTAATTATGTTCATAGCTTAATTGAAGTGCCAGCTACAATATCATTTTTTAATTGTAGGTACCCATTCAATTAGTAGATTTTTTTATTTCGAATCACATATATCGAAAAACACTTACAATTGAAATATCTCGAAAACTGTTGACTTTCGGCCATACATAGGGGGGGTATAATTTTTTGGATTTTGGCCCCCCTATTAGTTTCTGACAGATATACGTCGAATTACAAGTAGCCCTGTATACTCAGTTGTTGGTATCACAAGGTTGCCAATGATGACGATTTTTGTCGTCGACTGTTTCAATGCGCACTCAACTCAGCAATCATTTTTGTCTTGCCTGACGTTAGCTTCTCTGGTTTGTAAAGCCAGGAATTCTACAATTACTGCTTCAGGCGTTGCATCTAGTTCAATGAATTTAGCTTACAGCACGAACTAGGTACTACGCTGGTAGAATATTACAAAGTGACTTTGATTATGAATGCGAAGTGAGTTCTACCTATTTAGTAGTGCAGAAACGTTTTGAAAATTAATTCTGATTTCTATTTTGCTTTTAAGAGCATTTACGACGTACGGCATTTCATACAAACTATCAAGCCCTTGTTTTTCGAAATGAATGAACCGACTTTAATGAAACTATACGCATAAGCAGGATACAAAGGTCTAAAAAGTCACTTCAGAATATTTTCGAAAAATAGTGTTACAGCCTAATTAGACCGATTTTAAATTTTCCGTAGAAACAGAGATTTCCAGTTGTCATTTTTTAAATAAGATTTTTTTAGACTTTTGTATCCTGCTTATGCGTATGAAGTTTCATTAAAATTGGTTCATTCATTTCGAAAAACAAGGGCTTGAAAGTTTGTATGAAATGATGTACGTCGTAAACACTCTTAAGAGACCAAGAAAGAAGATTATTCATACCTGTAAATGCGAATTAAATGAAACTCCATTAGGATTATGTAGGCTTAAATCTGGTGCATTTTCAAGGAGATCTTACTAGGACTCGCGTCAGTTTTCCGGCAGGACGCAAACCCATCCTTCCGGAAGAACTTCCAGCAGGACTAAATTATCGGGCGATCTATCATTAACTGTTCAATTTGATACGAAACCTTAATTACCAATGTTATAGAAAATGTTATAATTAGAATCTGAACAAATTAATGTATGTATTGTATATTTATTACATGGCGAAACATGACATGTAAGATCATAACTTTAATAATAAGACCTTAATGTACAGACGCCAGCACATCAAGCTACTCGAAACTGTCAAATTTTCCCAATCAACTTTGAACCTAATGCTTCAGCGATAAAGTTTAAAACCTATTAAAGAAATTTGACAGATTGTAGTAGCTTGATGTATGTGTACCATGTTTTAAAGCAAATAAATATAGTCTTATTCTAGGCAAGTACCTAGTAACCACGTAAAAATATCAGTATAGGTATTTCAATACAAAGGCTATATAATACGAATTGTAAAAGGTCTTATTGTAAAAAGATAAAAAGTCGCGGCAATTTGTCGAACCTAGATGCCTATCTTGGACAAAATTCGCAGCAATTTGTCGAACCAAGATGCGTATCTTGGACAGGTGGTGAGGGTCTCAAAAAAGGTTTTTTTCAAGCTAACGTGACCCTGAAAGATATGGTTCTTATTCAAGGCGCGGTATAAACATGCGGAAGATTACGTAAATCATGTAAAATATACGTGGATTTAGACTCAAACACGTTTGTAAGCCCGCAGCGTTCTTCACATGCTCAAATTAATAGCATGGAATTAAATTATCAAGATATTTCTGTCATACTCTCACTAAAATAACCCATACAAAAAAAAAGAATATTTTTATATCGCCATCCACATTAGTACTTTCCAGCAAATATAGCGCTGAAAATTGCACGCGGTGCGCCAAATCGCTAGTTTTACGTGTTCCTATGAGAACTGTGTAAGTAATTAAAGTTGGCTGCAGAGTTAATAAAAGCGAAACAGCCGGTGAACGGGAAAATTACAGAGTACACTTTGATGCGTACAGCGTAATGATGATATTTTCTTGTGGGGATTATGAGGCGATGAGTGCGGGAGTTTGTAATGGAAGTTTGAATCGCTTCTAGGTTATCTTTGGAATACCATATTTAGTTTTACGGCTTTTTTGGCTAAAGCGGCCATAAGATATCTACGTTCAGCTTTATCTAATAACTAGCTGCGCCCTGCGGTTTCGCCTGCGTAAATGTCGATCCCGTGGGAATATCGGCATAAAAAGTAGCCTATATGTTAATCCAGGGTGCCAGCTACCTCCGTACAAAATTTTATCAAAATTGGTTCGGCCGTTTGAGCGTGAAGAAGTAACAAGCATATCACACACACACTCACAAACTGTCGCCTTTATAATATGTATTAGTGTGGTGGTATGCTGTTCAAAATCGGTAATAAACGTAAAAAAGATGACTAAAGAGGGCAAAGGGAGGCTAAGGATGATTGGCAAACATACATTTCCTTCTGTTTGTATTCATCAAAATAAAATAAGATTTTTTTCTTCCTGTATTCCCGTTGTCCCCGTAATCTGTGTCCCGTTACGGGGACAACTGGACGTCAAAATTTTCGGACGTTAAAATTTCCTTACCGTTGTCCCCCTTATGACATTTATGGGGCAACGGGGACAACGGGCAATTAAGATTTCACATTCCCTGTATTTTCTATTGGTATCACAAATAATGATCATTAATGTTAAACGTCATAGTCGACGAAAGACGCTTTTTGATCGAGACGTGCTCGCGAGATGTTGCCTTTGCCATCCTGTATTGAATTCACCGCGTTTCCCTTTTTAAATCCAATTGCATCTGCCTAGTTTCGTGATATTTATGTGATTATTGTATTGTAGTGCCTTAATAGAAGTTTTTAGAAGTGCTTTTACTTTTATTTCGGTTACCCATCCATCATGGCCAAAAACTCTGATAAAGGCGGAAATCAAAGTGTCTTCGTTATATACATCCATCAAGGCCAACAACTCTGATAACGAGGAAATCAAAGTGTCTTCGTTATATAGATGTATAGAAGATGATACCACCACACTCATACGTGTATAAAGTGACAGATGATAACAGCTATCACTAATCCGCTCCTCAGTTAATGCGCCCTTTAAAAGCTGCTGGCGCCGGGGGAGTCGTACCGCGCACGTACGGTTATTTTTTCCATACAATTGACACGTTTCCAGCGCAGTGCGATGCCGTCCTACAGTCGTGCGACTGTCATTTGTCGTGCTCGTGCAACGTGCGCGACTATACGTTGCGATTAGTAGAGACAGCGTGCTCTAGCCTGTCGTTCCGACTCTGTAACTCGACGCCAAGTGAGCTTTGAAAAAAATATAATTATAAAAATTATCTGTCGTTGCGTCTAGTCGCCGAGCCGTTGCAGTCGCATGTCGCATCATGTGTGCCATGTTTAATGGTGCAGGTACAGAAAAATATAAGAATAGACATAATATTTTCAGTACAATCTTTCTTAGAAATATTAAGTAAAATCATCTCCTATTTCCTTATGTTATATCCCACGGCTATTTAGATACAATAACAAAAGACAGTCTATTAATTCCTATAATTAATTCCGTCCCAGTAATATTGTCTACATTCTTACAAGCTGTGGTACGAATGTAATTACTAGCGATTTTGTTTTGTGGAATAAAATATCTATTTCTTTTCTTTTTTTTTCTTTTTCTTCTTTTTTCCTTTTCTTTAAATTAAACTTTGTATATCTTATGACGTAACATAACGTTCTCACTGCTGGTACACAGGCCCCCCTCTTCGAGAGGAAGTGGGATTTAATCCACCACGCGGGCCCAGTGCGGGTTGGTAAATGTCACATGTCTTCGAATTTTTGGTTCTAGGACATGCCGGTTTGCTCACGATGTATTATTCCTTTACCGTTTTGAGAGCAGTGGTTATAATTTACATAAAGTAAAGCGCCTGTCAAGGTTTGAATCTACGACCTTATAACTAAACTCGTAAATCGCGGCCGCTACCACTGGGCCACCACTGCTTTCTAAAGGCTGGTTGTTTCAAACAGTTGGTAAACGTAACATATGTACGTCAAATAATAACGATTACCTACTCGTTAATATTAGACGACAAGGCCATAATTTTGTAATTGTAATTATTTGAAATTTGATTTTTTGGTTTGACGATTATTAGCGCCATTTTTGACGTATAAAACGCGTGCGTCAAGTGGACGTGAAAAAATCCGCCCTAATTTTTTGTACAAACAAACAAAATTATACTTACTTTATAATATTTTGTTTATCTGCAAAAACAACACAAACAGACAGAATTCAATAGGGTTTATGCCTGAATAATCAACAAAATTAATATTCAAGCCTCGTTCCGAATTTGATTTAAGCAGATGTTGGTTATTTTAACATTTAGAATCATCTCTATACATTCCGTTCTAAGTTATTTTACCTCTGATATTGCATCACTGTCAAAATCACAGAGAACTTTATTGTCGTGGCGAAAGGTTGCTATTGGGTTGCCGCAATTGCCAAGTCTGTCCAAATAATAATGGTCTTTATTTTCGTGGATATAAGGGTAGGTACTATTCGGTCGTTGCTGTCAGCGGTAAAGTGAATGTAATTATAACCGTACGCAAAATACGCGTATTGACGTGGAATTGCGGACACAGCCCGTATTATCTATTACCTATTACCTATCATAATTATAAAGAGTTTGTGAGAATGTTATTAAAAATAGTCCGTGCCCAGTAAGTGGGCTGCATTAGATTTCTAGTGTTGCTATTTGCCTTAGCAACCAAAGGCACCATAAATACCAAAATTATCTAAAAAAATCTGTAGGTTTAGGCACAATTTTTCTTTATATGCAATCAAAATATAAAAATCATTCTTGACGCCAGCACATCAAACTAGAAATTGTCAAATTTTCTCAATCAACTTTGAACCTTATGCTTTAGCGACAAAGTTGAAAATCTATTAGAGAAACTTGACATATTGTAATAGCTTGATGTGCTGGTGTCTGGTACATCAGTGGTAACAAGTTTCCTTTATGTCAAGGCAGTAAGTGTGTTTTTATCACACCTGCTCTGAAAATACATACTAATTATACCAATTAGAGGGAAGAAACGCCTTTATCCCGCCCTTCAAATCCTTTCATCCCAAGGTATGGAAGTTTGTATGAAAATCCTTCCGACCCAAGGGTGGGAAGTATGTATGAAATTCCATTACATACCCGG
Source organism: Luperina nickerlii (assembly GCA_963855955.1). Taxonomy (NCBI): domain Eukaryota; kingdom Metazoa; phylum Arthropoda; class Insecta; order Lepidoptera; family Noctuidae; genus Luperina; species Luperina nickerlii. The sequence goes on from OY979678.1 coordinate 18,791,501, forward strand.
TTTTTCTTTTTTTTTTTAATTTGTCAGCAGTCATACTGCCAAGAGACTTTAACTGTCTACTAATTAAATTTCAAGTAAATTGTTACTGGCCTCATACAGTTTTTTTTTTACCAGTTACCAACCTCCTTGGTGCATACAGAAAATTAAAAACGAAATTATTTTTGTATATAAAACGCGGACTTCTTAACAATTCAAAAGTGCCTGTAAATGGTTTAATTGAAAATAAATGGTTTGAGTTTGAGAACAGAAAGGAGGCCTGTGTCTCACCAGTGGGAACATTATAGACTGATTATGTATGATTTTGATACACTTCAACGTGTACCTAAGTATTTTTTGTTACTAGGATACAAACGTCTAAAAAGTTCCTTAAGAACATTTTCGAAATGACTTATTTAAAAAAAAGATAACTGGAGATCTCTGTTTCTATGGAAAATTTGGCTGCAACACTATTTTTCGCAAATGTTCTTAAGTAACTTTATAAACATTTGTATCCTGCTTATGCGTATGAAGTTTCATTAAAATCGGTTCATTCATTTCGAAAAACAAGGGCTTGAAAGTTTGTATGAAATGCCGTACGGCGTAAACGTTCTTAACGCTTATTTGGCTGCACGGCTAGCGGGGTAATTAAGTAATACACTAAAAGTAGCTATAGCTATCATTTTGACAGTCAAAACAACATCCACTGGGTCGTTCTACTTTTTTACCGACAATAGTCTGTCCTTGGTCTTATTATGGCATCTCGTTGGAGTATTAATATAAACGGTTTTTTAATTCGGTTCGAATAAACGTCCATATTTTTCTTATCTATTAATATTATGCCATTTTTCATGTTCTCTAACCAACATATTTTATACGTTGTTTTCCGTAAAATGGCGTGACAGAGTGGTAAACTGAAATGTAGTCTCTACAGAAAAAGGCCACTTTGTCACATTATTTCTTTAAAAACTAACATTAAAAAAAAATCAATATTAGCCAGAAAGGAAACTTTAATTGGTCCTAATGAAATACAGATGCAGTTTTTTTTAAATCCCACACAGAAAACAAAATTATAGATAGTTCAAAAACCAAAAAAACAGAAAAACATCGTTTCATTGTCGGTAAAAAAGAAGAACGACCCCACTGCGTTAATTATCGAACTTATGAAGCAATGGATTAATTATTATATCCTTCAGATTGATGTTGAAAGTGTGTTATACTTAATTAAGGTGCTGTATAAACTGCACAGTAACTCAGTGGTTATACCTACTAAATTAAATGTATTGTACAGTACCCAGTTGTGCTTGAATGTTAAAATGCTAGCAATTACGTATTTTCGTAACAACACTGACAGGTAAATTGCCTATAAATTACAAGTAACATTATGACCCAATTTTAGTTACTGTTTCATTTCAGGAATAAAGTTTAATTATTGAGGGATTTGAATATTTTAATTATGGAACTCTTGCGTGGAATATAGATTGACAGTTTAACATCACGCGATTCTCGTGAGGGATAGACCACCACTCTATTATCCGATGATTCAGTATGAACACTCATAATTATTCCGATGACGTTAAATATGAGATGATGAATGGTCTGTGTGCACACAATCAATGACAATATTTTATGCAAAGATTTATCAAAATGCGTTTCATCAAGAAGAAATTATTTACAGAGTAAAATTGGACTCGACGAGGTCACACAAAGCGTGATATATCCAAAATACTTAACGCAGGAACCTTAAAAAAATGCACATGAGCTCAACCACATCTACTCTACGTTTCAAAGATACCAGGTAAATAATACCAGCCTATTATTTTCCCACTGCGAGGCAAAAGCCTCATCTTACACAGAGAAGGCACAACCAAGCTTGCTGAAGACGGGTTATCGATTTATGACTATACAAATTCAAATTCCTGACTGACTGATACATATCAACGCACAGCCTAAGCCGCCGCCGGTCCTGGAGACATGAAAGTTGGATCTTTGTGAAGAGTAGGTATCCACTAAGAAAGGGTTGTTCGAAACTCCACCCCTAAGAGGGTGAATGGGAGGAGAGTGAAATTTCACGCGGACGAAGTCGCGGGCAGAAGCTAGTTGGTTAGAAGTCCAGGATTCCTCATGATATTTTTCCTTCGCAAATGTCAGTAACGTCTTTACTAACATCAAAGTCAAACTGTACTAGCTCCAGCATATAAATAATAAAATACAAACATGGCCATAAAACATGTTCTACGCCGCAAAATGTGACCTTCTCCTATCGAACCCTTAAAGACACATCAGTCAATGTCAAGGTAGCAAAAACTGACCGAGATAGAAATCTATTTGTAATAAGTAGCAAGGTGTTTTTTGTAAAACTGACCTTAAGGCTGCCGGTCTAACAAAGCGGGGGGAGTAAGCTTAGAAAAGTGGTTTGAGAAATGTGAAGCAGTTTAAGGAGATATAATAAATCCCATGAAAATCATCGGCCGCACACATCGGCTTGCTGTATACCAATGCAAGATGCTTGCTATGGCAGTGTACTGATGCGGTTTCTTGAAACCCTTACCGCAGTTCTTCTTAAAGTTGATGCTGACGCTAGAGCTGACAGATAGCGTTCAATAAGAGTGGTCAATAGGTCGTGTACCTAAAAAGGCGTTGTGCAAAAAGGACAAGGTCTACAAAGGGGACAAAGTGAGCGGACACACCAAGCGTTATGTGAATGGAATGGATAAAACTGTTTGCTGCACTGCTGTGGTCATGTCCACGAGGCGTGAATTCAGAGGATTTTACTGGTTCTTCATCGTTCCTTATCACTTCATTGAATAGGCAGCTTTACGGGGTTGAGTGTGGCTTGAGCTAAAGTATATAATGTCCTTCTTAAAACTTGTCTACACTTATAAGACGTCTAAACGTGGTCTTAAAACGTCAACGACGCCTTAACAAGGATAAGTAAGTACTCATAAAGTGCCACAATTCATTTAAAATACTTTAAAAGGGAGGTAACATAAGCTGTAGCGTTGCGATGAAATAGTTTTCATACTGTATCGCATCTATTGTTTGTTAATCGTGTACAATCAACCATGTTAAATCAACATTTTTTACTAAGGGTTCATAATCATTATTGCAGTTCAGTAGGATTCCGCTGGATACAAGAAGTACAGAACTGGTCGAAGTGGGGGTGTTTAAGGGAGGACTATGTGGACATTTTTAGATGTAAAATTGCTTGATATACTAACATCAGAAAATGCTGTCAGTAGGCAGTTGGATTAATAACTTTGCTTAGAAAACGGTACTCTTGAGACACATAATGTTCGGAGGTAAATTTATCTGAAACCTACCACCCACCCTAGCTTGGACGCTGTTACTGATTCCGGTTGGGTTTTTTGTAAGAAATATCTCCTTGTTGAGGTTATAGAGACATATCTCTATAACCTGAGGAACTAGATGGAAGCTTACGCGATGCATGATTTTGTGTGGCGTCAATGTGGTGCATAGTTTGCATGTGGCGATGTAGACGCTGAACAAGATCTTTGAAAAAAATCAACTGGTTTAAGGGGCTTACATGACCTAAAGCGCGGTCACTGTCGGACTGCATAGAAAAGAAAGAGAAGCGCAATGACAAAACGCTGGTAATTTATTGCAAAATATGAAGCAATTATTTAATTACAACAAGTCTATTGTTTGGACAAAAAAATTAAAACACTAGCATTTTAGTAACATACTAAAATACTAGTGTTTTAATTTTTTGCTCGTACAATAATCTGACAAAAAATCAGAATGATTGTATGTGTATTAGTATGGTTCTTTTTGTAAAAAGCAAGTTTTTAGACGTATCTTCATGATTTTTTTCTATCGTATCAAATAAGTTGTATTATGTTTTCAACACACTATCTACCTAGCATATATCCTGAAGAATATCATATATTTTTCTAATGTTGTTTGCTGTAGTCGATCATCTACTTTTATTGTTTCGAAAACTTGCGTTTTTTGTGTTTAGGTCCTGTAAGCCCCTTAAAAGGAAGTTGAATGTAATATTTTCCGGGAACCGGGCATTTAGTCATGATAACTCTGATGTATCTTCGCCGAATCTAGGCAAACACCTTAAACAGTGCCAAAACTATGTGTTTGTATCACTTAAAACTACATTCAACGAATATATGTGTTCAAGTACTGCCAGAAAACAAGGCGATAAGAAAAATAGAGATTAAATTCTTGCTCTCTAAATCAAAAGTATGACCGATGAAATTGATGGATCATTCTTGAATGAACTTCAAACACAAAAGAATGATGGATGGTACGAAGTTTAAAGAAAAGCCTTGTTGGCTATCTCTCAGAAAACACGTGGGATTTGAAACAAGTGAAAACTTTTGAGAGTTTCAAAGTTTTGGAAAGGCCACAAAATTTTCAAGATGACTTTGGGTGATCTTTGATAAGATTATCAAACAACATCAATAGGTCTTGTGAACAAAACCTGATAACGTTGAAAACATAGTAATTTTAATTTATGTAACCCAAACAGACACCTTCTTCCTTTCGTGTCGATCGCATTATTCCTTGTTGTTTTTTTTTAAGTGATAACTTTTTAGGCGTGTTGGGCATTTTTTGAGATGGGAAAAAGCCATTGAACTCGTGCCACTGTTATCGTAATCGACACTGCGCGTGTTTTGTTTATAAGACGATTAAAAAAATACCCGCTTCAGATGTGTTTGGCTGTCCTCGGGATGTAGGTATTCGGTTTTAATGTATATATACGATATGTCAGCACATGACTATGTCTAGTCTAGTTGATGTCAGTGAGTGATGGCAAAGTATACTGTTTGTGTTTTGTTTTCACTTCTGTCGGCACTCCCGGAGTGCCACTGTTTTTTTTATATAGTTTGAGCCCAGTCAGTGGCCACGTTGATTACGGCATCAGTGGAATGCCACTGATGCCATAATCAACGTGGCTACTGGAATAAATAATGATTTAGGTCATTAGAGTACTTAACCGATAAGTACCTAATCCATTTAGTTTAATCATTTCGATTTTCGTTCGTTCTGCGATTTCGGCGGTCTCTCCAGTTCTGGAGCCATAGCGCACTTCTCGCAGTCTGCGCCGACTTTCGGTATCTCGGTTCACTAGTGCAAAGTGATGGCGAAGTAGATCGGACGGTTAAGCACAGAATTAACACTGGATGGATGAAATGGCGGCAAGTCATGGGAACAATCCCGCATTCCCCTAAAACTTTAGGAGAAGGTATATAAAACCATGATTAGACCTACTGTCTTGTATGGATCAGAATGTTGGGCCACAAAAAGGATGAATGAAAGGCAATTGGATGCAGCTGAGGTGAGAATGCTAAGAGGGATGTGTGGTGTTACACGAATGGATAGAATAAGAAATGAGTACGTAAGAGGAAGTTTGAAAGTGGCACCGGTAACTGAAAAGTTGTGTGGAAATCGGTTGTCATGGCATGTGTTACGGAGAAATGAGGAAAATGCCGTGAGGAGTGTTTTGAGTATCGATGTGGATGGTTATAAGAGTATGGGAAGACCAAGAAACGATGGATGGAATCTGTGAATGATGATATGGTTAGAAAGGTTGTGACTACTGCGATGGCGACTAATTGAGATGTATGGAAGAAAAAGACATGTTACGCTTGTTGTTGTTGTTGTTGTAATTGTTGTTGTGTGTTGCGCCGACCCCAAGGAAATTGGGATATGGACAGGAGAATGATGATTTACAATTCCTTTTTTTTGTAATCGATGTGGCGATGGGGAAGGCATTTCTCCAGATTAGCAGTACGTCTTTTGACTAAAATGATGATGTTGATGACATCTTACAATTCGTTCTTCTGTGAAATCCATCATCATTTCAGCCGAAAGACGTCCACTGCTGGACATAGGCCTCCCCCAAGCACCTCCACTTCGACAGGTTCTGTCCTTCTCGCATCCAACGGGTTCCTGCGGCCTTCACAAGGTCGTCAGACCACCTTGTGGGTGTCTTCCGGTACGCGGTCGCCACTCCAGAACCTTTCGGCCCCATCGGCCATCTGTTCTGTGAGCGATATGCAATGAGGAGATCCGCAGGAGAACCAAGGTAACCGACATAGCCCGAAGAATTGCCAAAGTTAAGTGGCACTGGGAAATCCATCATTCTATTTAAAATGCTCTGTAAATCGCCACTGCATTAAAACAATACTAACAAAAATAAGGCCCCAAACCCACACACCACTTTGATTAACCAACATTATAATATACTTAGTCTGTACACCTAAACTCGAAATATATAACAACTATGGAACTGCTAACTAAAACAAGTACCTAGCAACTACAACTGTAGACTTAACGTTCTCTACGGCTGTTATGAAATTGTACAGAGTGAAACAATTGCTTACTACGTGGAAATGATTCTTGGCTGTAGGTCTGTTGTTTAGAGTTTAATTTTCTACGTATTGTTCGTTGTAAGTTCAGAAATTCTCAAAAATCATGGCCATTTTGTTTTCCTTCTAATAAGCCATGTTTAATAACGAGGAAAATAGTTGTTTTGCGTAATTCTATAGGCAGTAAATCGAACCAGTCAAATGTCGTAGCAGTCAGCGTGTTTTTCATAGTTCATGTGTTAAACTGACGTATGGATACTCATACAACGGTTTAACGGTGTTTAGGTAAACAACTTTAATAAAATCTAGTAGGCCCATTTCACAAATCGATGATCGGTATCATATTTTACGGTAGAAAGTCATACGCCGTCGTGTATACGATTAAAAACAAATGGGATAATTCAATTCCAAAATTATACAATAAATTATTGTAGTAATCAACTCCGTGTGTATGGGGCCTAATACCAGGTGAGTACCAACAGTGATTAATATGTCATATTCATATTCATTTATCGCATTCCATATTGTAAAAAAGATGTTACAAACAGCTTAAAGCTAGGTGCAAAAATATGATATTCATAATTACAATAGCATCTACATAATTTAAATTGTTTCAAATTATTTATTCATTCTAGGACTTCATAGCAATCAGGTTGTAAAAGATTCTACGAGAGAGAAACCCTCTTACAGTACCCGGCGATAAATATTGCACATCGACCTTTACCTTTTTTTGTATTTTATACAAAGAATAAAAATAATTATCAAAAGAAGCAAATCATAATTGTTTTAACAGCTCCTAATAGATACCGGACTGTTTGTATTTCGTGCGACAGAGATAACACTCTACGAAGCCGAAATTAGCCGATTGTCTCTTTCCAAAGGTCGATGTGCAATATTTATCGCCGGGTACTGTACTTTACCGGTATTTTCTGGGACAGTAAAAGCACAGCTCCAGGCACTACATAAATATACTAACACAAATACACGTCATGTCTGTCGTTCCTGTCATATCCAACCATCCATACGTGTTCCAGTGAAGTTTGCTCTCATAGTACTTGCACTGACGCATCTCTTAGCATTTTGTGATGGCGCTTAGCTATCTGTATTAGCTTTAAAGAGGAGGTTGAATGTTTTTCTGTTCACTAGAACCTGTAGAAGGATGAAGAGGACCTTTGAGGATCCATTATTTTTGCGCTAAACTATAAACTATAGTTTTTAGTTTTTTTATAGTTTTTCTGGGTTCGAGTTATAGGTCGTAGGTTCGAACCCAGATAGGCGCTTTACTTTGTGTAAATTATATCATCAACACTGCTCTCAAAACGGTGAAGAAAAACATCGTGAGGAAACCGGCATGTCCTAGAACCAAAAATTCGAAGACTGTGACATCTACCAACCCGCACTGGGCCCGCGTGGTGGATTACGGCCCACTCCCTCTCACAGAGAGGAGGCCCGTGTCCCAGCAGTGGGAACATTATAGGTTGATTATGTATGTAAACTATAGAAGACTAGCTTTTACTCGCGACTTCGCTCACGTGGGTCTGAAATTATCTAACGGGAGCGTACTACCAGGATAAAAGGTATCCCTTGTCGTACCCGGGTCCTATTCTATCCCTGTTTGTAAACATTGAAATCCGTTCAGCCGTTAGGGTGTTAAAAGGCAACAGACAGACATAATTACTTTTGCAGTTATAAAATTAGTATGAAAGTATACTATGGACTTGTAGACAGAAGCGCAGACTGATGGCTCGTAACTATTAACATACTTATGTATCTTTTCTTTTAACTCGGGGGGGGGGGGGGGGGGGCAAAAAGTGTGACATTTTTATTACAATTTTCTTCTAGCTTAGGATATTTCAGTCAGGTTTTTACCAAACTACCGACGGCGTGGCAAAGACGGCGTACTAAAAACAGTAGTATTTATCATACGTTTTTACAAATATTATCTCATGCTTTACCTACATAAAATGTCTGTCACATTCTACAAGTACCAAACATCCAGTACAACAACGGTAGTGGCTTAAGTACTTACTTCTGGAAGCTACGCGTGCGTGCGAAGATTTTTCTTTTTTTACGTGATGCGTACCACTTTATTCTTCGTGAGGCCATCACGGATTTTTCAAGGCTTGTTTAGAAACTCCACAGTGTGTATACCTACATGTTCTACGTGTAATAAAACTGTGGTCATTGAACAACATCTGGCTTTCTAGCTAAAAGAAAAGGAAAGTTTCAAAACTTTGCCAGCCCACAAATTGGTCCCAGGAGTAAGGGCTCCTGCAAACAGGCGCGACGCGCGACGCGAATTGCGCGCTACACAAAGGCAACGCTCGTTGCGCGACTTGTGGTGCCTATGTGTCGCACGCGATTTTATCGCGTGTCGCGCCCGTTTGAAGGAGCCTTAATACTTTTTTCTAGTATTATCGCCAAGCTGCTGTTTTAAAACCTAATAAAAGATTGTTTAGAACAATAGAATCTAACCGGTTTAATGCCGTAATTACATAAACAATTAAAAAGCCCTTGTGTTTCGCATGAACCCACGTTCGGCACACGAAGGGATAAACAAGAAATTAGGCCTGCTCAAAAACAAAATTTTAATTTAACATCAGGTATAAAATTAGACGCCAAGGGGTATCGTATTACCCAGTAACTGGGTTGTGGAGGTCAGATAGGCAGTCGCAACATGTGATATACTGGTATTCAGCTGTGCCGGTTAGACTGTAAGCCCACCCCAACATACTTGGGAAAAGGCTGGGCAAATTGATGGATTTGATTGTATGATATTAGACGCATTATTCACAATATTGCCACATTTGTGGCTCAATTTGGGTACGCTGTTGCACTAGGCAATATGTAATCATCACAATTCGTCTTCGGTGACCTGTACAGACAGTTCGATAGCACACCTCTGACCCTTTGGATGGAGCAGATTGTGATCTTTGTTTACCAAAACTAGGTTAGTACGGGGTCAAATGAAATTAATTAATGGAATTCAATTTCAGAAGATGCAAAGCGTCTTATTGTACATAAGGTATAGCTATCCGGGTTTACGTACCTACGTTAAAATAGTTTTAGGCTAAATGGAGAAGGTGAGAGGTTGCTGTGAAAAAACTGACGTCTAAATACGTGACGCATTTACTACTCAATAATTGGATGGCTGATTTCTCAATAATTAGATAACTTTTATCTGACGAAAGAATATGACAGTGTCGACATATTCTAAACTATTTTCTGCCTTTGTTTCGTTTGCGTGGAAGTTTTAAGACACCACTATAAACAAAAAAAAATACAGCCCACCTCACTCGCTGATAATGCAGCTTTCAGCAGGTGAAATAATTTTTAAAATTGGTTAAGTATATGTTGAGTTTATCCATTACAAACAAATATAATGTTTTTTTAGATCAGCCAAAAGCTGTAAAATACCGCTTTTATTCCTAAGATAAAAGATAGGGATAGAACGTGTACACCTACATTTCACCGTCCGATGTAATAAAGGGCGAACCTTTTATACCTAGTATAATTTAAGCGGATTTATTACCGTTTTTCCACACATATTTCACGGTTAAAAGATCATTCGTAAAGAGTTTACAAACTGATCGCAAAGCGGTTATGTTCCCAGGATTTTGTAATATATCATTATTATCTTGATTTAAAAGAGTGCCCTTGGAGATTCTTGCCCGTTCTTCTCCATAGAGATCTACGTTTTGGAATGGGCAACTGGCTTCAACTGACTGCCTAACTGTCCGACACATTGATTATTCAAAAGTGACTGTAAATAGTTTAATTAAAATAAATGCATTGAGTTTGAGTTACTATTCTTGTTCTTCCAGATAATTAGTTAGCCTAAGTTTATTTGTCTTTTAAATAAATTAATCATTGAAATTAACAACATCCATAAAATGTCAATAATCTTATAGCGTCTATGGTGTTGTAACGAATAGAAATAATATCTTTTAGCAAGCCCTCCGGTAATGGTAAAGACACCATTGTTTTACATGTGTCGTAAATAATAGGATACCTATGCGTCCCACGAACGGCTTGTTTATTTCGTGATAAAAACTGACAGGATTCGCAAGGGAGGTATTCGTATTTTGACACTGTCTGAAAAGCGTTAAATTATTGTGAGTTGTGTTTTATTGCAACTATTATGTACCTAGTTATTTTTATTTTTTGGTTTATTTGAAATTAATGCTTTGAGATCGACAAGCACCATTCACTTTATTTCTGTGTAATAAACAAGTATTTATTTCTAACATAATTAACCTTTTTTTTACAATTTGACACTAAAATATTAGGTACGGACGCCAGCACATCAACCTACCACAATCTGTCAGATTTCTTTAATAGATCTTCAACTTTATTGCTAAAGCATAAGGTTCAAAGTCAATTGGGAAAATCTGACAGATTGTGGTAGGTTGATGTGCTGGCGTCTGTACATATACATATTATAATTATACAAGTATATAATAAAAAAAGAAAAAGGCAGGAGCTCATTGGGCATCAAAAAATTCGTCCGAATCGCTGTCAATGGGATAAGTGCCCAAAAGCCTGGCAGCATTACCACGTTGGATGGCAATGCTAATTCTTTGGGCTAAAAATAGGCCAGCCCTCTGGTCACGCGTAGAGTCAACCAACCGCTCGGCGATGTCCCGAAATATTCGACGAGCAGTCGGATCCCAAGGCCTTAGTGTTTCAACCCCAAACGGCCCGAACATATAGTTGTATATAAGGTTGTGTTATATTTGCGTCCTTTGAGGTTTTCTGCACCTGCAGCAGCCGCCCCAGCACAGCCCACCGTGCTAAGAAGATGGGATGGCGCGAGCATGTCGACACAGGTTGCATCCCACATCAAAGACCTATCCAACTTCTAAGGCATTATGGTCATTCGATCTGACCTCTTCCCACAGTCGCGTGCTAAGCCATTGGGTTCTAAAACAGCTGGCACCCCGGCAGTGACAAGAGTCTGATCGATGATGTAGTTAATGCTGGCGTGCCGTGCCATCCGACCAGCGCTTTTGCTGCAGCGTAGGCAAAATATATAAAATTATATATTTATTTTGATATGTGTGTGTTGGTCCAGCGGTGCTATTCTGTAGAAATCTCACCTTGAAAACTTGGGTAAAGTGAGCGTGGAGTGAACTGTCAATAGTGTCAATTCCTAGAAAAAACAAACTCACTTCACCTAAGTATTCACGGTGAGATTTTTACAGAATCGACCGGCTGGATCGATTTCGGTGGAACAAAGAAAAAGAGGCCTTTGCATTGCAGTGAAAGTATAGAAAAACACCTGCTGAATTATTTATATCTATGTACAAATGACAGCACATCAAGCTACTTTAATCTGTCTTTCTTAAATAGATTTTCAACTTTATCGCTAATAAAAAATAAGGTTCAGGGATGATTGGGAAAATTTTACAGTTTCGGGTAGCTTGATGTACTGGCGTCTGTACCTATTAGGCGATAAAAGTTACCTATTGAATATTAAAATGCGTCTCAAATTTTATTATTTTTTTCTTAAGTAGTATTCAGCGTTGACTTGGTAAGCCATGCATTTTTTGAGACCAACAAGAATCCTCTAATTGGTAAACGTACCCAATCACATAACACAGGCGATTACTGAATCACCGTATCTTTCGCAATCACTGTTCATTCCTGGGTTGCTTGGAAGAGATCGCAGAAAGCGATAAGGCCCCCCATTGTATGTTTGTATTAATAATCGTATTTTTTTGTTATGCATTTTCTGGTGCACATGTGCTAGCACATCTAGCTACTACAGTCAAATTCCTTTAATAGATTTTCAACTTTATCGCTAAAGCATAAGGTTCAAAGTTGATTGGGAAAATTTGACATTTTCGGGTAGCTTGATGTGCAAGCGTCTGTACAATCCATACTCATATTATAAATACGAAAGTGTGTATGTAGTGTGTCTGTCTGTTACCACTTCACGCGAAACCGCTAAACCGATTTAGATGGAATTTGGTATAGAGATAGTTTGAGTCCCGGGAAAGACTATGGAAAGTTTTTATCCTGATATTCCCACGGGATAGACACTTATGCGGGTGATACCGCTAGTGGAATATACTTTAGTAGGTTTTTTCCTCAAATGAACGCAGGTGAAACCGCGGGGCACAGGTAGTATCTCATAAACGCCACACGATATATTATCTCCCTAAGGAAAAATATTATAATATTAAAAATGTCTGAGGAAAAATAAATGGCAAAATACTGTAAGACGCACTTTTAAGGTGTGTATGCTCATTTTACTGGAGGTACGAGTAAGTAAACCTTTAGCCCAATTTGACGGCGGCCATTTGCAATACTGATATTTGTCAAGTATGCCTACTGACCCACTGGCCGCAGGAACCCGTTGGATGCGAGAAGCACTGAACCGGTCGAAGTGGCGGTGCTTGGGGGAGGCCTATGTCCAGCAGTGGACATCTTTCTTGTGAAATGATGATGATAATGATGCCTATTGACGAAATTAAAAGGGTTGATATTAGTGTTTTTATTTGTTTACTCGTGTTTCGGTTAATATCTAGTGTTTAGGAAATTATTTTCTGTTTTTCTTTTGTTTATTAAGTATTAGTTGTCGGTAATTCTCAAGGATTTTAATGGCTTTATTTTTATTTTACGAGAGTTTCGGTATTTTTTTTATTACTTTCATTTCGCGACAAAAATATTATTTTCGGTTTTCTTTTAAGTTTTAGGCCGAGATTGCAATTTAGGCAGAATTTCGCTTTTGTTTTCGGTAGTTTTTATTTAAATCGGACTCTAATAAACACATGGTACCTACCTAATATACAGCAGCACCCATTTGCCTTCTTCAGAATTATTTTCTTGTCTACCACATAAAGTCACAAAAATAACAAAGACACCGCTTTATTTATAAGCTTGGATGCATTAACATTTCAGCTTTTCAAGTCCCCAAGGATATTGAGGGCAAAAATAACAATACTATGTAATGATGGGAGGCCATCCTACGGCCTACGATCTCCATAGAAGGCCATTTTCCTCAATACACTCTTACAAATTGCATTCAATGAGACGCAACAGGATAATCTCGAGTATCTTTCCTTCCCGTAATGGACGACGAAATATCAATATTTTTGCATTTACGTAAGGATTTGTTTTGAAGAGTGTAACATTTAAAAAATGAAACGAAAACGAAACTACAACGCAGAATATAATAAATCAAGCAAAATTATAAATAGAAATTATTGAAAACGAAGACCACTATCAATAAATGATTTCTACATACATTTCTATAACCATCAATTTTGTTAAACATGTTACGAATGCAATCTATAATACTAATACTATAAAGAGGTATTTTTGATTATATATGTGAGGAGTATTCTTTGCAGCTACTGATCCTGTGGCGGCATCTACATCGCCACATTTGAACTACGCGTCACACTGACGTCACGCAAAATCCTGCATCGCGCAAGCAGAGTTTACCGCGCAACTGGCTTATATACAACGTCCCGAAATCAATCGTCGGCCCAACATACACGACACCCATCTGGTCGGAGGATCCCCCTTTCCTATGGAGGATGAATGAACTTTACTCCCTTTTCCTCTTACCAATTTAATCCAATACCGAAATTTTATTTCAGTAATGGAACAGCCACGGTATAGCTGAAAGTCATTGGATATATTTTAAGTTGAAACAAGTAATAACAACGAAAATGATGCTCATCCGCTTCATATAAACAAACAGCATGAAAACGAAAGTCGAAAATCAAACTATTAAAAACAAAGTCAAAAGATTGCCTCAGACAAATACTTCATCCACTGCACTGCACTTAATTTAATCATTTATCTTTGAACCGAAAAGAGAAAGTTAGCAAACGTCTTGATGTATAAGGAAGTTTTGAAATTCGCTAGTAGTGGAAATTGCAGCACCGACAACAGCGTAGCTTTTAAGTTAAATAATATAATAATCCAAATGCTCTAGTCAGTTCTGAGGAAGTGATCAGAACTCTGCTATATGCGCTAGGAATCTTATGAGGATGTATGTTGGTAGAATAAATTGTTTATCACACTAATATTACAAAGGCGAAAGTTTGTGTGTGTTTGTATGTTTGTTACTTCTTCACGTACAAACAGCTAGACCAATTTTGATGAAATTTGGTATGGAGGTAGCTGATACTCTGGATTAATACATAGGATACTTTGTATCCAGATATTCTTATGGCATCGAAACTTATGCGGGTGAAACCGCGAGGCACTGCTAGGAATAGCATAAAATCATGGCTGTATTCCTCGATGGGTTAGACAAAGGTCTTTTTATAGGTTCACCCATATTTTGCTAGTTATTTTTAACCAGCAAAATGTGGGTACGATGAACCGGGAACAAATCACAATCAATCAATCAATTGTTTGTTTAAGTAACTTCTAACTCTGCAATAAATGGCAAAAAGGGGCTTTTATATTGGATCTTACAGTTCGAAGATCCTTGTGATCGTTTGACCTGATAGTATTTACTCATGAGTATTGTCATTATCACCTCAGTAGGCAAATGGTATTTCATGTATGCAAAATACAGTACCCGGCGATAAATATTGCACATTGACTAATTCAAATTGGTGTATTTTATACAAAGAATAAAAATAATTATCAAAAGAAGCAAATCATAATGGTTTTAACAGCTCCTAATAGATATTGGACTGTTTGTATTTCGTGCGACAGAGATAACGCTCTACGAAACCGAAATTAGCCGATTGTCTCTTTCCAAAGGTCTGTGCGATATTTATCGCTGGGTACTGTACGCGCATTGACGTGGAGTTGCAGACACCAGCCCGTATTACCTATTACCTATGGTATTTCATGTCAAGTCAGCCCATTGCAGTCCACTGCTGAACATGGGTCTCTACCAGGCTGCGCAACAACACCTTGACTTCCACCTTCCGCATCCAGTCTGTCCCAGCCACCTTCTTTAGGTCGTCCGTCCCTCTAACTGGGGGCCGTCTCACACTACGCTTGCCGGTACGCAGCCTACTGCCACTTCAGTTTGCTTACTCTGCAAGCTATCTCGGTAACTCGCACAAAGCACAAATTATCCAATTTCAATCCTGATTTTATCCTTCAAAGAGACTCCGTATCCATATTCATATCCGTCTCCGTATTTCATGTACTCAAAATTTAGCGAGAAAGAAGACTTTTTAATATTTCATACAAACAGTTACGTAATTCAAACGAAATGTCAAGTTGTCTACATACGGAAATATACAGGATGGCCTACTTTTCAATATAGGGCACGTCCAAAAAAATTCCTTTCCGTTCTTAAAAGACGACCTTCAAAAACACATCACCGTAATCACTAAATCTAAATCCCAAATAGAAAACGTCGAATTCTTTCCACATTCTGGAACGCGGATTCCTAATAATCCTGACCGAAATAAATTACGGGGATAGGGATAGAGCGCTATCGGTCATTATAATCCGGTGTGACGTCACCATTAACGTTATCTATCGCGGTAATCTGAACTGAGACACGGAATAGATAGGTTCAGAAGGCCAGCTCAATACAATGAGCAAGAAAAAACGTACGCATACACACACGCATACGTACGGTGATCTCAAACGAATGCCATCAAATGTCGTGATTAGCGCGTGCTTCGGAGTTAGCACGCCGTCAGATGGCCGAGTGGTCGTGATTTCATTGATTTAATTTTAAAAAACATGCGTTATTTTAATACCGTATTATAATATCCCCTGTGGCAACACTGTCAAAGTACAAATTATTAATATTGTTACAAGCTTGAGGTTCGTGACAATAAAAACTGCCGATTTAATAACCAAAAAAATAACACTTTAATCAACACTTTAACACTAATAACATCTCAAATACACTAATTATGAAACACAATTGCACTATTGATCGCTCTAAGTCGCACTTGAAGGTCGCTTTCGATGTGTTCGTTTGTATCGCTTATTCAACTGTGTGTGTCCGGCTCACGGCCCACACCGGCCTTATATAGTGCCACAGAGTTCTAGAACCTTCTACTGTAGAAACATATAGAATGTTCGAGTACATACCGGTCCCGACTGACCAGATTTCGATAGTTCTCAAAATTTCTAGGATCTTGACTTTACTAGTTCTGCTACCCGATACTAGATGGCGCTAGTGGTAACTAATGTCACCATGTACCAGGCATTAATTGTGGCGCGCAACAATATTGTTACCAACTGTTAAAATGTATTTCTACTTTGGCAACACTTGGAAATAACGGTTATGATATTACCATTATTTCTGGGTAGGGCAAATGTCGTTTTATATGGTAAAATAGTTGTTGAATTGTAAAAGAGTACAGTTATGCGATTAAAAAGTATTAGCAAGAAAAGGGTGTTTTCTTTGTTTTCTTAACAATTAAATTAAATCAATGAAAACGCGACAGAAATATTGCAAACGCAGATTACATACAAACATAGATACATACATATATTGTCAATACGCAGGCTAATTTTATAATGAAGGCCCCATCTCCTGTGGCACAGTTTTTTAACTAGTAAATCCATGTGATCTTATCCACTAAAATTAAGTACTGTATTGTATCGCACGGTTTTCGCTTAGCCATAACTGGTGGAAAATAACTGTCCCACCATGCTTTTGGAACAATTAATTATTATCTTATTATTTATTTAAATCATTAGACACACCCGAACACGTCAGGTTACGTTTCTCTTTCGTAATGACATTTGCATAATATTGTCTCAATCACTCATAAAAAAAATAGTATTTATCATCCCGTGCGGGCTGTGTAAACTCATTCTTCTCAGGACAGTTTTTGGCGTGACATAAGAAGACAAGGTACGGTACAGTGGAGACATGTGGCAGGCATCTATCAACCCACGATGGATTCGTGTGGTAGGTTATAGATTATATTTATTATTATTAGACTCCAGAAAGCGAAAAGGCCGCCCATTGTATGCTTTGTATTAATGATCGTATTTATTTTTTGTTATGTATTGTCTGGTGTACAATGCAATAAAGTATAAATAAATAAATTATAGCACTCTCTCTCGAAGGTACAGAGAGTAGGTCTGTGTCTCTGATGATTATGCCTATGCGAAATACGGTGATGGCAGTGACAAGTACGTTTGCACTCGCTGTATGTGAATCGTGTCTATGTGTGAGTGCGTTTTCACTCGGTGTATGAAGCCAACCTTCTGTACCTACCTGTTCTGCGAGGGCACGTGCCTGAACTCGCCTTTAGAAAAGCTCGTGCTTCGTAATGAAATATTAGTTTTTAAAGGAGGGAAATGTCAAAGAAGTTTTTCGCTGCACGGTGGGTTTTTATAAAGTAGGTATGTCGGCAAATTACTGTGGTGGAAGAATTTTTTGAGATAAGAAGCGAGGAACTTTTTTTATGATATGAGTGATAATTTGTTTAGGTTATTTTTTGGATAAAAAAGTTTGAATAGAGTCATTTTATATGCGATACAGAATAAAATACCTAACTTTGCGTATGGCCTATTTAAACACCTGCGGAAAAGTTCTGGATAAGTTAACTGATACATAATTTCATTGAAATTCTGCTATGATCATTTGTATGTAAAATAATACCTATTTGGGTACTGTAAAGCACGCGACAGCCTTAGGTACCGACTAAGTGCTGGGGGCCTAAAAAGGTCACTTTGGTAGAATCATAAAAGGATAACGTTATGAATCATAATGGACAGTTAACTGTTAAGTCAATCGTATCAAATACCATTGGTGAAGAATTTTTCCAGTTATTTTTTTTTGTCTGTGCTAAAATACCAATCAATCCAATCCAAATCCAATCCCAATCTCTTTGATTATACCTACGTAGTCCAGCGAAAAAAATAAAAACATGGACTGTCTACGCCATAATTATATTACGATTCATAATGTTATCCTTTTATGATTCTTCCAAAGTGGCCTTTTTAGGCCCCCTGTACTGGTGCTTAATAATATATAAAGTTGATACCGTTAAAAGAATTACTTATATTATGAAATGTTTCATTTACCAAGTGTGCGTCAATCATTGTAATCTCATCCGTAAGTCAATGGGCATAAAAGACACATGACAAACACAAACTATATTACTAAAGCTTTCCTTTCACACAATAACGGCTGTCCCAATACCGAATGTTTTTTTGACACTTTTGTGTTAAGTTATGATGAAAATGACAGATTTTCAAGATGGCCGTTATAATATGACAGAACTGCTTTCCTAGGAAACCAAAGCTCGACGCCATTTATGTTTTACGTTATAGGCCGACCGCTTAACTGAGACGTTGCCTGAGGTAGCAGCGCGGTGCGGGGGGTGTGGTGACGTGATGTGAGAGCTCGGTGATTCGTCAACTTGTGACAACTATCACCCCTCCGACACCACGCAACGCGCGCTACCTCAGGCAACGTCACAGCTAAGCGGTCGGTCTATAGTGCCCATAATGTGTACCTATTATTATTACTTCAAAGTTAAGTACTATAAGTCCGCTTCTTAGTATATTTAGTATAACCTTTCGGGAGTACCTTCTAAACAGTAAGCTACTTACTTATAAGACCTTGACATTTATAAGCATGATGAAAGTAGTCGAAAAAAGTAAAGTTAAACATTTTTTTAATTGTTAAAGACGTTTGTAGGTACACAAGACAATTTATATTGGTTTAGTGAGTATGTAATTTAACTGGCTTTGTTTACATTTTCATCACATATTTTTCGAACAGACATTAAATGAAATGAAATTGCTTATTGTGTAAATAGGATATTGGAATCATTTTTACACCTCATATTATAAAAAATATATAAAATAAGCTAGATAAAGTCAGCGTTACCTATCTGACTACTCTGAGAAGAAAGGTTGAAACAAACTTAGAGGTCACAGTCTCTTTTAAAGTCCAGACATAATCTTGGTCAGATCATGTGAAGACCATGTCGATTGATGTCTGAAATGGTCTTTTGAGGAAAGTACCAAACTAGTGGACCAGTCCAGTCAGTGTAAGCATTTGTCAATAACCGTGTAGCTCAATTAAAAACATGAGGATTAGCATTAGGTATGTACAGACGCCAGCACATCAAGCTACTACAATCTGTCAAATTTCTTCAATAGATTTTCAACTTTATCGCTAAAGGATAAGGTTCAAACTTGATTGGGAAAATTTGACAGTTTCGGGTAGCTTGATGTGCTGGCGTCTGTACCTTGTAAAATTGAGTTTTTTTGAAAGCAGTGCTGGCCAAGGTGGTAGGTTGGAACCCAGACAGGCGCTTTATTTTCTGTAAATTATTTCATCACCGCTGCTCTCAAAACGATGAAGGAAAACATCGTGACGAAACCGGCATGTCCTAGAACCAAAACTTCGAAGACATGTGACATCTACCAACCCGCACTGGGCCCGCGTGGTGGATTACGGCCCACTCCCTCTCACCGAGAGGAGGCACGTGTCTCAGCAGTGGGAACATTATATAGGCTGAGTATGTATTCTTGCCTTACATTATCAAAGCAACGTATCTGATTCAATTACTTTGCGAAAACCTTTATACAGAACTACCCAGATTCTAAATAAAATATTACGTAGACCCTATTTATCTAAGTTAGAAGTAAGCTTTATTGGCACTGAATCTTTGATCACAACATCTTTTCCTTCAAGCTTACTAAATCTAAGGCTAAAAGGTCATGTTCTGAACTTATCGTGACGTCACAAACATAGCAACAGCACCATAAACAATTAAGGCTCGTGCACACAGGCGCGACGCGACACGCGACACAAAGGCACCGCAAGTCGCGCAACGAGCGGTGCCTTTGTGTCGCGTGTCGCGTCGCGCCTGTGTGTACGAGCCTTTACCTACGAATGAGAATTCTTTATTTATTTTTGTTCTAAAATATACGGACATAGCGTAATCAGCGTATAATATTCCCACTGCTAGGACAAAGGTCTCCTCTCGATGAGAGGGAGTCTTCCGTAGGAATTAATAACATGCTTTATGGTGAAGTAGACGAAAGTGGATGGCAGAAGCGAGTGGTAAATAAAGACTTGACTTGACTTCATTTAGACTTGCGCACTCGACAAACAAAACAATTTTACCTATCATAAAGAACATCTTGAGAAACGTTAGAGGGTTTATTAATAAAAAACTAGCAGCGCCCCGTGGTTTTACCCGAGTAAATGTCAATCCCATAGAAATATCGGGATAAAGAGTATCCTATGTGTTAATCTAGGAAATAATCTATCTATGTGCCAATTTTCATCCAAATCTGATTAACGGTTTACGCGTGATTGAGTAACAAACATCCAAACATCTTCACAAACTTTCACATTTATAATATTAGTACGATAGTATAGTATGAAGTAGGACGATTAAAATTAATTGACGTGCAAACGTCAAAAATGTTTAGTTAAACACTACTTTGAGCAATGTTTATGAATAAAAGGGTAAGTTAAGTTAAGTTCTGTTAAGTTTGTAGCAAGTGTTCGCTTCGTTTTCTTAGAGCGGTTGTTTGTTTAAAAAACACAATATCCGAAACCATTACTTGCAATAAGTCAAGTTGCCATCCTTAATAATTTGGCAAATTAAAGTCAGTGACTGTATAAATGTTCTGTAAAAACCTGCTTTACAAAGAGACCGCCAGCTTCATTATCATCCTTCTCACAATTTGATTAAAATAGTAGACGGAGCCAAATTTTCATTGGAGGAAACCAGAACTTTGTTTACTCACAGTT
Source organism: Luperina nickerlii (assembly GCA_963855955.1). Classification (NCBI taxonomy): domain Eukaryota; kingdom Metazoa; phylum Arthropoda; class Insecta; order Lepidoptera; family Noctuidae; genus Luperina; species Luperina nickerlii. The sequence goes on from OY979678.1 coordinate 18,812,507, forward strand.
AGTTAATCTTTGAGAAAATTTTCGCAAGCAGTTAATGGAAGAACACTTTTTCACTTTTACAGTCGCACCAATCACTGACAAAATTACCGAGGACCGCCTAAGATGGCATGGATACATTATAAGATGCAATGAAAATCATGTGATTTGTAATTGCACTAAATCTACCAGAACAAATACCTGGTGGTCAAATAATAAAAAGACCCTCAAAAAAAGCCCTATTGCCAGTATCGATAACTCAAGACAGAATAACTTGGCGCAGAAATGTGAGGAGACCAGACCCCAAATAACGAAACCAAAGACAAAAGAAGAAGAGTTAGTGAAAGGAGACTTAAAATGTTTGACAGATAGTCTTTTCGTCACTGTATCATAAAAAAATTTAAAGGGACATGGATATCACACTTCATTAGTTAATTTTTCAACTTCTAAATATCGAGAAATTGTTGCTCAGCAATAAAGAAAACTTAGGTATTTCAGTTCCCATTTAAAATGATTTTAGAATAACTTTCAACCATTATAATAAACGTAAAATGAAACGTCAATAAAAAGTCAGTGTGAGTAGAAGATTTTTTTTAACAAAATACAGTCCAAGGATAGTATATCGATTAGCTATGATAATGTCACTTAACTCAATATGCGTTCTGTGTTTTAGTTTATGGAGTAAAGCAAAATGGCTCAAATGCCTATAGTTTTAACATTGATTTTCAGTTGTACATAAACCACGCTTTAGATAAAACGTCTCTGTCAACAAGCTTCCATAGTGATCCATACGTCACTGACAACCGTGCCTACACACGGCGAACAAACCGTAGTTTTTCACCGCAAGAAACACATTTGTGTAGAAAAGGCCTCACACTGGCCATACTAATGTATACTCAGGAAAATTAATCCATACTAATAATTATTATAAAATCAAAAGTAACTCTGTCTGTCTGTCTGTCTGTATGTAACCTTTTCACGCCTAAACCACTGAACGGATTTCGATAAAATTTGACAGAGAAATAGATTGCATCCCGGGGAAGGACATAGGATAGTTTTTATCGACTTACCTCACGGGCGAAGCCGCGGGATGAAGCTAGTAATCTATAATTTCACTACCAACTAATTTATAAGTCTCAACTGTCATTCTATGAAAGTTGTATGAATTGGCTATAACACGACAAAATGCAATAGTAGGTATGTCAATTTACTAAATTATTTAATATCACTGCCTATAATGGCTGCATCTCTGTCAGCCTCGTTACCAACCATTTTTATTTTGATAATCGGCCTATAATGTTTCCACTGCTGAAACACAGGCCTCCTCTTGTTAAAGGGAATGGGCCGCAATCCACCACGCGGGCCCAGTGCGGGTTGGTGGATATCACATGTCTTCGTATTTTTTATTCTAGGACCTGCCATTTCTTCACGATGTTTTCCTTCACCGTTTTGAGAGTTACCAATTTTGCCGGCTGCCTAATCTTATCACCATGGCAAGCTATTCTCAAACCAATATGAAAGACGTAGAAGTAACAGATTGCTAAGTAATTACAATCTAATATAACAACAGTCGACATTACTATTTCACCTGTACCGTCTGTTCCCTTTGACTCAAATTTCTTTCCAATTCATGTCACTAAAGATTCTTATAACAATTCCTTGATCTGTACAAGATTGATAAAGATGAAAGCAGATTGATATGAGCGTGTATGAAAGTGGATTTTATTAGGGTTTTCACTGACATTCTGAATGTTTTGGGGTAGGGATAAGCCGTAATAATTTTTGTGTGCGAAACCACTGGCGCGTCGGCCGGATAACCGAAATAAAATTTGTATAATTTTTTTTATACCGCTATTTTATTTTTACAAATTATTATCTCATTTTACTCATTTGTTGCCTACAAATATACATGCATAGATGAACTGTTGCCTTTTCCTCTGCTAAGATCTTTACACACATCAATCATCATCATTTTCCATTTATTTCTACACAGACATATTATAAATGAAAGGTGTTATTTTCATGCCTGTCTGTGTAACCGCGTTGTTCTTCTAAATTCTAAACTACGCTACGGGTTCGGTCATGGTTTTCGCCATCATCTAAACAATTTATTCCGAAAGGTTTATGTGTATAATACATTTATATTAAACATACATATTTAGAAAAATAAATCTCAATGCTAAGTGCGAAGCAGGCGCTTGGTATTGTAATAATCTGTTGATATTTATGAAGCTATATAAAGCCAGTTATAACTGGCAACAAAACTAGAGAGGGGCCTATATCCATAAACGTAGCATATTAACCTAATCTAAAATTGCCCAGAGGGGCAATTCTCGTAATTGTAAGAACGTACCCAATCTAATCTCAGTCTCAATCTGTCAAAAATACCTCAAATTTTTACATTTTTGACAAGTTTTTGACATTGATTGTCGCTGAGAGCTTGCGACTACATTTTGAATGTTTTTAGTAACGGGAATTGTCCTTCAGGTCAGCTGCGTCGCACTCGCAACCGGCGTGTGTGTATGACCAGATGTATGAACGTAAACGAGGCAAAATTGTTATGTATGGATCGTAGCAGTTGGCGTTCTGTAGTTTCTGCCTACCTATAAACATTTGAAGAAGGTGTGAGTTTTACTTATAAAACTGTTTAATGTTTGAGGCCTAATTCAGTAAAAAATATCAAAACGATTTACTCTAAGCTACAATGGTTTCATTATTCATATATTTATTTGCATTCCATAATGTTGTAGAGGTATTACAATGGCTTAAAGCTAAAGTATAATTATGGACCCTGTAGGGCAAAGCAAAAAGTATAAAATCAGTTCTTAAAATAAAAATAAATATAGGACACAAATTAAAAATAAGCAATGTATAAAGTATGTTATTAACATTAATAAAATTAAGTAAATGTAACATTTTATTTTATTGAGATCAGTCTGTAGGTACATAATAACTATTTGGCTCGGTTAATTAAACGTAAATATCTATCATATTATAATGTTTATCAATGTATGTATGAATGTATCTATACGACTGACTGTGTGTGGTGAAATTAGAATGATAATAATATATATGTTTATAATTTGTAACATTTCACAAAATCGTGTCCACCCGATTTAAACCCTTGTTGCTAATTCGATGCAAATCTATCGAAAATTGGAACGTACAATTTGAATTGGTATAATACAAATGTAGGCATTATTTGTGATTAGGCGTAAATTTGGTTATTCATCCTACACCATATTTCGACTGTCGATACAATCTCGTTATAGATTTAATGACGCCCGTTGGTTATGTCACATAGATAAATGAAGGAACCAAATCCTAGTTATGTCTGATATATAATCTAACGAACACAATCACTGTTTCCAGAGTCGAGGTAAAACACTGCTTGTCTTCCCGCGCGTCAGTTATTTAAGCGTATAAAATTAATAAGAGTCTAAAGAGAAATGATATAGTGTTTATTTTTCATAAAACATGTATTCAATCTGCCTAGCTTTTTCTTAGCTATGGACTAAGTTGGGATCGACTTCCAATCTAACCGGATGCAGCTAACTACCAGTATTTTACACGGAGCGACTGCCTATATGACTTCCACAACCCAGTTACTGTGTAATACGGTACCCCTTTGTAAGACTTGTTTCAGATTTTTGGGCTTCTGAATACCCGTAATCGTAACCCGTAACATCTGGCAAAGATCTAGGAATGACAGCTGTGGCCAACAGCTTCTGAGCCACGGAATGGTCTCGATATGTAATAGATAAAACGTAAAAACGTAGCTTAACCTACAATCGACACATGAATATGTTATCATCAAACCACTAGCCCCTCTTGTACATAATATATAAAACACGTAGATATTGTCATGATTTATTTTTTCGCGTTTTTTATACAGTACCTAATTATTAAAATAAATCAAGATCGTAATTTGGAAAAAAAGATACAGGCGACAAAAAAAAATAAAGTCAGTCAATTCAAACATTAAAAAAAAATATTTGTTCATATTTTATGGCTAAAACCTTTTAAAATTAGGGCCATAAATCCAGGCTTGCTCGAGGACAAACTAGAGACTTTAATGAAGACTTTTCCTTTAAAAAAATCTCATATATCACGAACATCAATTTACCTAAGTGAGCAATATGTACAAATTGTACATTAGATCTGGGATGATAATCTAGGACACAAAACTTAATTTAGCTATAAGTATTTTGCCATAAATAAAGAACCGCTTAATCATATTAGTTATTTATAACTTTGGGTCCATTACCAATTATCTATAAGCATATTTCATGGGTCACTGCAATTTGGGACACTTGAACGCCTCTCATCAGAAAAACCTGTTTTGCAAACTGAAGAAGATGCTTAAATTTGTTGGTACCTTATTTTATATTCCGGTAGATAAAGCTCCGACAATCCACGAAACGAAGTCACATAAAAATGTCACTTGCAAATCCAAAGCTTACCGACCAAAAGAATACGATTAAACGAATCGTAAAATCATCTCCAATAATTTATCTTCCATGCAAATGCACGGTTCCTTTTACAACAATAACGGGGAATACTTTACCATATGAATACGATATCGGCACTTCAAACAAATTTACACTAGAAAATATCTTTAAAAAATTACACTTCACTCACCGTTTTTTATTAAATCACATTTGCAGCACGTAGAACTAGGTTATGGAGATAACGGTGTTTAACTTTGTAGGTAACTGTAGTTCCGATAACGCGCGCCGAATTAGTACGCACAAAACACGGCGAGTACGTCTGAACGGAATAGTCGCCCGCGTAGCACTGGGAGACGCGCAGTCTCCGGATCATGCCGTACCAGCTCCCAAATGACTCGCGTAGCCCGTAGCGTCGGCGCTACGGCGCTCATAAATTATGATAAACGCGTTTATTTAATTACGCCGATGGGCACGACAATTTTTTTTTCCGTACTGTAAAGTGAGTAAAATTGATTTTGATCTCGTTTGTATTGAATTTAGGTTAGACATTATTTGGTGTAGGATAATTGCCGGCAATAAACAAGATCAACATCATCAGAATTTATTATTTCATTTTATTTAATATTCGCAACATGTCTGTATATTTTTTTCAAAGTCGTGTACAAACTATTAAATAAATCGTGAGGTCTTTAAGCGCAGCTTCGACTACCGTCTTAAGAGGCTTTCTTTCAATGGCTGTATTAGGCTCTTGACATAGAAAGAAGTAATCCAGGATCCTGTGTATATAGCGTGCGAAAGTTTTTACTGTGTAGTTACCGTTTTATACAGCTTAAGTACACCATTGAAAAGAAGAAATCGTGTTAATCGAGCACTCCTTGACAATGTTACAGACACGTTGGGAAGAGAAAGATTAGACTTGCTACGAGATAAGTATATTCGTTCAAAGACTAAATTTTTTTAGATCAGTTTATTTGAAAACTGGGCAAAGTAGGAGTTTTATAAATTAGCTAGGACAATAAAAGGAAAAAGAAAGAAAAACGAAAAGAAAGAAAATTTGTTTATTCTGCACAAACAAAAACGCGCAAGGAGTACTTTGAATTTGTATTTTGTAGTATAATAGGTATCGTTTATCACTACTGCAAGTGTATTTAAATACAAATTCACCGTTGTGATTGTATTTATTATTTACTAGCTGCGCCCCGCGGTTTCGCCCGCGTAAATGTAGATCCCGTGAGAATATCAGGATAAAAAGTAGCCTATATGTTAATCCAGGGTGTCAGCTACCTCTATAGAAAATTTTATCAAAATTGGTCCAGCAGTTTGAGCGTGAAGAAGTAACAAACATATAAAAACATACACACACACACACGCACACACAGACACAAACTTTTGCCTTTCTAATATTAGTGTGATGTTGAAAACAAAAACAGAATCATGTTAATTAATTTCATTTTATATTAGGCCTGTATTCCCCAGTGATTGGGTTGTGGCTGTCAGATAGGCAGTCGCTTCATGTAAAATACTGATACTCAGCTGCGTCCGGTTAGACTGGAAGCTGACCCTAACGTATTATAAACTCAGATTTTACTGATACCTTACCGATCTCGTATTCACATAAGTTCATTTGATTTGCCCATTTTCTAAATGGCTTTTTCTCTAACTACATGGAAGCGTCCGAGGTCCAAAATACTGATCCTATATTTGCTACTGGTGCAACCCACTTTATATTACAGGCGTAGTCCTATTAGGCCCTTCGCATGACAACCGAAACAGTTAGAACGTGCTATCTGAAGCACGGAGTGGTCACGATGTGTAAAGAATGGTTACCCATCCACAGAGTGACGTAAATCGATCCGTGCGGTTTATTGAGTGACCAGTCCTTTTTAAGATTCCGTAGCCAAAAAATAGCAAAATCTGCATCTTTATAATTTGGTCATGTCCCGTCTGGCTGTTTATCCGCCTGTCCGAATGACACAGAGCCATTTTACTCGGAGATTATTAGCGCTATCCACAGAAAAGATCGGTGTATTCTGTGCGTCGCCATATAATGGCGAGGTGAAATGACGAAAATATTTGGGGCGGCAGTCCTCATTCGTGTAACCAAGGAAAGAAAACAAACATTCAATGCACATAAGCGTGTGGGGATCGTTCTCATAATTAAAAAAAGTATGATATTTCTAAGTAAATTCGCCAATTAAGTCAATAGATTTTGAGATATTATTAAGGGATGTTTTCTGTTACAACCGTAGAGATAAATTCCGCGACATAGTATGAAAACAATACTTTTTTATAAGATGCTAGTTGTTCCTTCTGATGACGATTATTTTGTGGTGCTACGTTTATTATGGCAAAATAAATTAAATCAAATCATTTTTTTTACCGTTTCATATTTCGTTTTTACTGATTTCTTTTTGCTTGAGCTTACTTTATATGTAAACTTCGTTCTGGTCAGTACCACCATGTTAATACTACTACAATTAAATAGGTATATATTCCTCGTTGTCGTCAGTGGTACTGCACAGAGGTTATTGCGCCAAGTTCTATCCAGCTGGAACGGTGGTTTCCAAGTTTCACCTTTACGCTTCGCCACCAGTGTGCTGAGCAAGTCGGACGGCCGCGCCTTTTTATCTACCCGTGACGTCACGGTACCTACAGCACTGCAATGAACTTCGGGCAACTTCTATCTCCAGCCAGCGGCGGGATTTCACCCGCTACTACAGGAGAGTATCCCTGCAGGAGTGACAACAGACGTCCGTAGCCAACGACCCAGAAATCTTTGTGTGCCTCCGGCTTTTCCAGCTTGGTTTTGTTATTAATATATTTTTAAAGGTACACACCCGTTTTTTATTCAATCGCCAATTATCGAACGGGTGGAGGCTACACTGGTTATCTTTTTTTTTTCAGGATGGGAAATCATCAAATGACCCCTCCCGCTCTGGGTGGAGCGAAAGGGAGTGTCAGACTCTTACTGACTAAAACCCATCCGTGTTCCTTCCTTAGCCCTTTATGTTCCGGGCCAGCGGTAACCCTTTCGGACTATCCCGCTGAAGGCTACACTGGCTTCACTTACTACTTACTTACGGATTTTATCTTTTCTCGAGTAATCATGAGCAGGTCCACCCTCTGATACCCCTTATCGTTGAATTTTGGGACACGTTGTATATAGATACCAACTATATCGTATGTAAGGTTTGTAGCAGATGGCGCTCTGTAGTTTCTACCTGCCCTGGTCCCTGTGGAAAAAAAATGGCGTGAGTTTATGTATGTAAATTACAAGCCGTTGTAGGTACTCTTTTATAGGTGTGTTGTGTGTTTCGATAAGAAATAAATGTGCCTATTATAATTATTTTGGTCTTAGTGTGACCGTTAAAATGATACCTGTCCTGACATCAGGCAGTAGACAATAATTGAAAACTTGCTAACATTTTAATTTGTCGATCTTTCTTTCGGAAACCGGTCTTTTGGCCCTGTTAGTCTCGTGGTCGCAAGCGCGACTGCTGAGCGTGGAGTTCTGGGTTCGATTGCCGAGTTGGGAAAATGTTATTGGGTTATTTTAGTAACAGCCCGAAGTTTAGAAGTTGGCGGTGATATCCCCGTTCCTCGGAAAACACATTAAGCCGTTGGTCCTGCGCCTCATCTCTCGCTGGTCGTGTCGGATTGCCGTCCCATCGGACTACAAGATTGATGGAAGAGAGAGTCTGTGTCTGTGTCTTCTTCTTCTTCTTAGCGTGTCGATAGCAATCTAAAAGGACTCGGCCCAGAACTCGGCTACTTGTTTGGCGCCATCACCAGCGTCCACCAGTTCAGTAACGTACAGCTGACAGGACACGCAGGACACGATATTAAGTGTCCCATTGTTTGTGGAACAGCACCACATTGTGCACTATAATTTTCCCGCGCCGAAGCCTAGTCTCTGTTGAGATTGACCGACCGACTATATTTTAGAAGTGTGTATTTTATATTTACTTTATACACAATTAATGTAGGGAAAACAGTCAATTCGTGTAGAGAAACAAAACACAACAAACAATTCATGTAGTAAAAACAGTCAAACACTCCATTTCATTTCATTCGGATATGTTAAAGACAAAAAGATATACATGTGGTAGTCATTCGTTTGACTATTCGAAACGCCAGCGCCGCCCAGCGGCGCTCGACAGAGCTTAGCCTGAGTTCGTGGGTGTTGACGAGAGCGCTACAGAGCCTACAGAACGATGTGGAGCCTCGCTTAGACATTGGATATCGCACGGACAACATTTGTGCTCAGGAACTGTCTCGCGTTCCGTATATAGTTGTGTCGTGTACCTACAGTGTGTGATTCGCTAGTGTGACTAACATGTTCGTAAATTATAATCTGACTTGAACTGCAAACAGTTTTTTTATTGCGCAATAACCAACACTACCCATAGTACGCCCACAGTAATTAAAATATTGCTGAAGATAACCATAGACAGGTACCTTCTCCGTCATACATAGAAATACCGATCTAATATAATTTCTTACAACCCACGTCACCTTTATTCCACTCCCGGGGACTGATAAACGTATTCTGAGAATACACGACACACTTGTAATATCTAATATCACTTAATTAAGAAGACATTGTCAGAGCCAGGCTGAGACATGGCGTAATGAGACAGATTTCGCTGAAGCCACGTTAGACGTAATCAATTTGAGGAACGTGACGTTTGTGCTCAGTTTCTATATCGTAAAACGGTTCATTGATGTTACTAAAGGTTTATGACGATCATAGATCGTCACATCTTGGCGTGAGATAGGTGGCAATAGAGATAAAGTTAATAGTCATATCAAAATCCCTTGTTATGTTTAAGTCATCAACCGGTCACAACTTCAGACTCTGAGCTGTTACTCAGAAATTCCTAATGGATATATACCCAATATCACTTTGCACGACCTGAGAAATTAATCCGGAACCTCATGCTCAACTGTGGCGTTTGCGACTACAAAACCAATGAGGCAGTCAATTAGTTATCATAACCATATTGTGACACGTAGATGTGATCTTCTAATAAAAAACGTGAACATTGACCTTAACATTTTGTACCGAGTTCGGACTGACATAAAAATGGTATAGCGCCCGAGGGACGTACTGGGGAGATAAATGAACGTATCATGTCAAGCGATATCCCAAAGGTTTTAGGGAAGTTAGTATCAGGGTCAGACATTGTACACGAGACATTTATTTAATTTATTAGTTTATTACAAATAGGTTGTCGCTTTACTTTTTTAGTGACCTCAATATAAAGAAAGAACGTGGCGTTGTTATTTTTTACGTGTCATCTCTCGGCACCTTTGCGTAGATATATTTAGAATGTATTAGGAATATACATATTGTAAAGGTTGTCTGCAAAAGTCGACCTTATGTAGTGCAGGTCGGCAGTAAAATAACTCTGGTTGCATTCAGAAGGCCAATTCTCGTAATTTAAAACTTTCAAAATATTAATAGTCGCAGTCTCATCTCAGCGACAAAAAACAAATGTCAAACACTTGTCAAAATGTAGGGAAATCCGAGGCTTTTTTTTGACAGATTGAGATTAAGATCAGACTGTGAACGTTCTTAAAATTACGAGATTTGCCCCTCTCCCCAAAATGTACAGACGCCAGAACATCAAGCTACCCGAAACAGTCAAATTTTTCCAATCAATATTGAACTTTATTCTTAAGCGATAAAGTTGAAAATCTATTAAAGAAATTTGACAGATTGTAGTAGGTTGATGTGCTGGTGTCTGTACTTAAGTATTTTTTATACCTTTGTATCCTGCTTATGCATATGAAGTTTCATTAAAATCGGTTTATTCATTTCGAAAAACAAGGACTTGAAAGTTTGTGTGAAATGCCGTACGGCGTAAACGCTCTTAAGCCGCAGAAAAACTACTTTTGTCTTATTCGTTTATTTGCGTTATTTTAACGTAGCAACTATATTTTTAAAGAAAGTAAGTGGCCTTTTGTTAGAGTTTAATAGGAAAAAAAACTAACACACGAGTCTTTAGGTCTTAACCTAACCTAAAGCACTGAGTAAAACGGGTCAATTATTTATTAAAACTTTGTGTACAAATTTTTATCATCCTGTATACCTATGGGTAAGGTACAGACGCCAGCACATCATGCCACCCGAAACTGTCAAATTTTCCCAATCAACTTTGAACCTTATCGTGTAGCGATAAAGTTGAAAATCTATTAAAGAATTTGACAGATTGTAGTAGCTTGATGTGCTGGCGTCTGTACATTAAAATGATAGACCGATTTGAGTTCAACTTGTGTATTTAAAGTTTGGAAGAAAGCATAAACACCCAAAACTGATAAATTATCGACCCGCGGCGAATGAGTGCATTTACCCAAACGATGCTATGCAACTACTGATTGCTAACTTTTTTTTTTAATGGCGTGTCGCAGGTCAACTTAAGAGGTTGTCGGCTGCTTAACCTGTCTTGCCTGTGGGTGCCTCAATAAATTAGGGCTTCCGACCAGGATTCTATCTATCTATCTATCATGGGGTTTAGGTTTCCGCACTTAGTCCTTGAAATGGACCATTGTACGTGAGCCATGGTGGCCGATTACTCCAACCAGCCCACCTCCCTCCAGAAGCAGATAAGACTTCCCGGTCTCCTCAGGGCATCCGCAAGGGATGTTGGTGTTCCCAGGGTCTCCTCGCGAATCTTGGTAACGCCTGTGCACTCAAGAAGCACATGCGCCACCGTTTCCTCCGCCTCCATGCATGCTCTGCACAGGGGACTATCAGTGATTCCCAGGGTATGAAAGTGTTTATTTAGTGAACAGTGTCCAGTAATGGTCCCCGCCACCAGGCGCAGGCTGTCTCTGTCCAGGCGCAGAAGGCGCCTGGTCAGCTTTGTATCCAAGGATGGCATAGCTTCCTTGGATTGCCTACATCCTGGTGTCGAGGTCCACCATTTTTCCGCTTGTATTCGAGTGTGATCCTTTAACCAGCTTCTTAGCTGCTTGAAAGGAATGGGCACAATGGGTTCAGGTCCGTAGGGTCTTGTACTGGATCCTCTTCTGGCAAGTTCGTCAGCCGCATCGTTTCCAAGTGATCCACTGTGACCTCTAATCCATTGTAGCGTTATCGTGTTGCGATTTAGTACCGTGATTCGTTCTAGGGCCTTGTGGCATTCTAGTGTTAGTCTCGACGTGATCTGATTACTCTTTAGGGATTGAAGAACTGAGGCACTGTCGGAGAGTATTCGGATATTGGTATCCGTAACCTCCCTGGCCTCTATAGCGTGTGCCGCTTGGATAATACCTACACACTCTGCTTGGTAAACGGAGTTGAGCATTCCAAGTGGTTTGGATATCTTAATGTTTAGGTCGTTGGAGAATACCCCGACGCCCGTCCCTTCGTCGGTCTTTGATCCATCAGTGTAAATTCTTAGCTCTGTTGTACCTGAGTAGTCACACAACTCCTCTATGAGCTCTATGTTGTAGTGTTTTTGGAAGCAGTGGGTCTTCAGGGTTCTGTCGATGGGTGATGTCATCATCGGTTGTTCTTTGATTGCATCTTCTCTGATGCGTGTGTGTTTGATTCTAGAATCATTGCTTAGGGAGCCGGATACTTCGAGTCTGAAAGTCGCTATGGCCGCCTCCTCTCTTACGACGAGGTGTAGGGGAGGTAGCCCCAGCATCACCTGTAAGGCAGCAGTGGGGGAAGTCCTCATGCTACCGGTGATTGCTACGCATGCAAATCTTTGTAGTTTCTCGAGATCTTTTTGGGTTGTACTTAGGTTGGTCCTGGGCCACCAAACTAAAGAACCGTATGTAATAATTGGTCGGATAACTGTGGTGTATAGCCAGTAGGTGATTTTGGGGCTTATGCCCCAATTTCTCCCGAGGAGTCTCTTACATTGCCATAGGGCTATACTGGCTTTTGTGATAATGTAATCAGTGTGTTTTGCCCAGTTCAACTGTTTGTCCAAAAAGATACCCAGGTATTTGGTTTCAGTCGATAGGTTTAGGGTTGTCCCAAAGAAGCTTGGCAATTGTAATGTTGTCAGCTTTCTTTTCTTTGTGAAGAGGACGAGTTCGGTTTTGGTGGGGTTTACTGCTAGTTTATATTCCTTGCACCAGTCTTCTACTATTCTTAGAGCTTGGCGCATAAGGTTGCATAGTGTGTTTTCGTGTGTGCCGTTTATTATTATGGTCAAATCATCAGCATAGCCCACCGTGTAGTAGCCTCTGCTATTTAGACGTTTGATGAGGCTGTCTACTACAAGGTTCCATAGTAGTGGCGAGAGGACTCCACCTTGGGGGCAGCCCTTCGCCACTATGGCTCTGGTGGTGTCGTTTACCGTAACTTGTACGGCTCTCAATCGGAGCATATTTGTGATCCATCCTCGCAGGGTCGAGTCCACACCATGTTCCTCGAGGGCTGCGTTGATGCTATGGAAGATGGTTTTGTCAAAAGCGCCTTCTATGTCGATGAAGACAGCTAGTGAGGAGCATTTGTGGTCCACTGCACATTCGATCTTGGAGATTACACTATGCAGCGCAGATTCTGTTGATTTTCCTGTGGAATACGCGTGTTGCTGTTTGTGAAGTGGTCGCTCCCGAAGAGGTCCGTCCCGAATATGTCGATCACAGAGTCTCTCAAGGGTTTTCAGCAAGAAAGATGTTAGGCTTATTGGTCTGTACGCCTTGGGTTGTGTGTAATCTGGTTTGCCTGGTTTAGGAATGAAAATGACTTTCACCTCTCGCCATGCAAGTGGTATGTATTTCTGTGCTATGCAAGCTTGGTAGATGACGATCAGCCACGGCGTTAGGGCGTCTACTCCCCATTGTAGCAGGGCGGGGAAAATTTCGTCTAAGCCTGCGGATTTATATGGCTTAAAAGTCTTTATTGCCCATTTTATTTTCTCTGTGGTTGCTATGGTGCGGGCTCTGGCCCAGTCTTGGTCATTTGGTGTGTGCGTTGGTTCACTTGCCCAGGTTCTGTCCTCGGAGAGACTGCAGTCTGGGAAGTGGGTTTCCAGAAGGACTTTACTTGTTTCGTGATCCGACTTGGTGTATGTGTTGTCTGGGGTTTTTAACGACCCGAGGGTGCGATCTTGATCTGTAGATAGGATCTTTCTCACACGCGCGGCTTCGTTGTTCGATTCAATTTCTTCGCAGAATTTCCGCCAGGCTGCCCTGCTGGCATTCCTGACTTGTTTTTTGAAGGTGTATTGTGTTTTCTTGTATGAGTCCCAGTCTTCTGGTAGTCTGGAATTTTTGGCTCTGTTGAATTGTTTGCGCATGTTTTGCCTGAGCTTACTAAGTTCCGCATTCCACCAGGAGTTACCCTTGCTCCTGGTGTTTGGGTCTTTTAGTTTGCAGCAGGCGTGGTAGGCTTCAATTATAAATTCCGAGAGTTTTGTTACGGTGTTTTCAAGTTGTTTGTGGTCTATTAGAATTTGAGGAGTTTGGTGCTGCGTTAGTAGGGAGGCCAACAGCCGTTTATATCCGGGTACATTGGTACGGCGTGGGTTGCGTCTAGGTTCGGGTTTTTTTATGTTAGCTATTAGTGAGAAGCGAATCCTTCTATGGTCAGAGCAAGAAGACTCGTTGGATACGTGCCAGTTAGATATAAGTTTTGCCGCACTTTCCGAAGCCAGCGTTAGGTCAATAATTGTTTGTCCGCGCGATGTGACCCAAGTGGGTTCCGAGCCGCGGTTTGCGATGTTAAGGTTAGTTGAGAACAAATATGTGCATAGTACCTCACCTCTAGTGTTGGCTTTGTTGCAACCCCAAAGCGGGTGATGGGCGTTTGAGTCCGTGCAGATGACCAGGTCCAGGTTGGTGTCTTCACAATACCTTACCAGGTCGGCCATCCCTTTTGGTGGGCAGTCTTCATCCTCGCCAGGCATGTATACCGAGGCCAGGACGATATCGGGTGCTTCGCCGTCGGTTTTGAGCCTGACGGCTGTTAGATCTCTGGAACATAATTGCGTGAGTGTGGTGGTGGGTACATCTTTGGGTATGTAGGCACAGGTTCGTGGTTTATCTGTGCCTTGTGTGTCGAGGATCAGCTTACCTCCAATGTTACCAAGGCCGCATATTCTGTTATTACGGATCCACGGCTCTTGGATGAGTGCAATGGTTCGGGGTTCCATCTCCAGTGCCCTGCGCAGGCAGGCGGTAGCCGTCTGGCTATGCTGGAGGTTGGTCTGGATGATGTTTATGGGACGGGATGGGGTCGGCAGTGGGGTGGAATTAGGGGGAGATGGATCCATCGGATGATTCCCCCGCCTCTCCCAGCCCATGCTGGTCTTCGCTGAGTGTCGGTGACGATGATGAGAGCAGCTGCTCCGTCCACCTTGGTGGTGAGGTTGGCATCCTCACGGCGTCGGCATCAGCCATCGCCGTTCTGGCCATCTCCTCCTCCAGTTGCGTCATTGTCACGTCAAGTTCAGTCGGAGCCGGTTTCGTCTGTTCAGTGTCAGTCTTAGTCTCAGAGGGATGGGTGTTGGGGAAGAAACGCACGTATATCGACCCAAGTAGGTATGATATCCGTCGCTCCCTCCCCAAGATCTTTTCGACCTCGTCCGGTGGGATACCCAGGGTTAGATAAGACCCATAGTTATCACCACCGACCGATGTCGCCCTGTACAGAGACCATCTACCGATGTCGTACCAGGGGTTCTGGCAGGTCAGAATCGTCTTGAGCAGCGCTATGTCCCCATTGTACCTGGGTACAAAGAGCGCCGCTCGAACCCGAGTCGGTACGTCAGACTGTTTCATTACTGTCAGTGTCTCGTCAGTGTTTGGCAGTCTTAGTTTGGGTACGTTCTGGGTCAGCCAAGTCAGGGCGTTGTCGTCCTCGCACCATATGTGAACCGTGCCATCCGCTACCCTTGGGTAACCACGGAAGGCCGGGACTTTGGAGGGGTCAGTTCGACACGTGTCTACGATGAGGTCTTCAAGGCTGAGCTTGATGTGTTCGCCCTCGTCAGTAGTCATATCTCGGGAAGGAGGCGAGAGGCAGATCGCTACGGCGAGTCGCGCAGGGATATCCTTAGTGGCCCGCGCGTAGGTTCTCTGCTCCCCTTGAGCGGCCTGGGTTCTAACACGCTTGGCGTCCCCCTGGAGCGTACTTGGTGAAGCCGTATCGTCCGGGCGCTCCCTCTTCGCCGCACCCTGTCCACTTGGACCGGGTTGCGGTTCTGAGGAGCTTGGCACAATGTTTTGTGCCAGGGACACCCGGCGCAAGAACCCAGCCCGCTTGCCTCGCTTCTGTCTAGTTCGGTGTTGGTCTGTGGTCATATTGTCACGGTTCCGGTCGGTTCCTCCGGATGGTCCTGGTGCGGGCAGTGACTTCTCGCGCTGGGTTTCCCCTTCGCGTACTGTTCCCTGCCCGCTCGTTTCCGCGTCCAACTGCTTTTCGCGCTGGGTTTCCCCTTCGCGTGTCTGTAGCCGGTCGCGTACTCCCTTACAACCAACCGTTTGTGCTTCGCGCTGGCTATTGCCTTCGCGGATTTTGCGCAAACGGTTGTTGAGTTCTCTCTCTCTGTTCCGGATCTTTCCGCGCTTTGTCTTCAGCATGCGTACTTCGTCCACAGAGATGAAACCAGAACCATCAGATTCCGCTTCCTTTCCCGTCCCGAGTGAGTTCAAGTCTTTTAGCCTTGCCTCGATCTTCTCGCGCTGGAGTGCCAGCGCGCGGAGTTCGCTGCTAAGACTGGAGAGTCGAGCTTTATTGCTGTCGTTGTCAGGGTTGTTTGTCACACTGTTCCGAACGATGCTCTGTTGCCAGGCCCTCGTGGAAGGTGTAACACTAGTCAGGGTCATTGGCGCAGAAGGCGCAGCCGTCTCAGTGTCAGTAGGCGCAGAGGTCGCAGCCATGGTTGTGTCGGATGGCGCGTGATCCGCAGCCGAAGATGTTGGTGCCGAAGCAGCCAGCCGCGCAGAAGGCGCGGCGCTAATAAGCAGATTGGTGCCCCCCCCCAGATTACGGTGGGGGCAGACCGACGAGTCGGTGTGGGATTCCCCGGCATTGCCGGGACCCACCTGGGGAATATTATTTTTGCCTTTCTGCGACATGGTTGGGTGTGTGGGCTTTTTTGGAGTTGAGGTTACCCGTCCTCAAGGACCGAAAGGAGAAAAGGGAAAAGGAAGGAGGGACTGGGCATGGGATCATGGGAGTAGGGTATGGGGTTACCCTAGGCCTGGGGTTTTGGCTTTCGGGAAAAATGCGAAAAAGCGCCTGGGGGTTTTTGTTGCGTCTATTTCTTATGGAATTAGACCAAGAACAGGGTGGCAACCTCGTGAAGGTGAATCCCCCAGACTTGCCTTGAGGATCTACACGACCGTAGCGCTCCCCCTCAAGACCTCGCCACCTTACCGCCTCTGAGGGAGGCAGTAAGGTAGGCCTGCATCTATACTACCAAGCAAAGCATGAGCAAAGCATGTCGTTGTGCAACCGCGAAAGCATAAATACAGACCCCCCCCCTTCCGACCAGGATTTACACAACTTAAAAATTAAGCGACTACACGCTAAGGGCATACGCTCCGTGGAATATGTTTTTTATTCACTGCACGTCGATGCCAGCATAATATTGTTACTTATTGATATGTACGCGTTTGCTCATACATCTTACATTTATTTTCACCTAACACCTCACCTTTACCTTTATACAATTCTATACTAGGTATAAAAAGTTTAGGTATGTTTGCTCATAAATACTCATGATTCAGAATATATTCTTAAACTAAGACATACATTGACTCTAAAACCTGGTAGTGTAACCCTAAGGGCCGTCCTGTAATCTAAAATCTGTGTAATATATGTCCGTTGTCCGCTTGGAACTAGAGTGACGTTATTATTAAAGACGTGATGCGTGTTACAACTGTTACGCTACTGTGGTTAGGGTGTGACGTTGACGTTTTGTACACGGCACGGTTTCTGTAAGGGACGACCGTACAAAAAAACGCGTCCGTCAACAAGCTTCCATAGTGAATACTGACGACCGTGCCTACACACGAAGTATAAACCGCGCCGTAGAAATAAAAAATAAAAATGTCCGTCAACAACCTTCCATAGTGATTCACATCATTTGCCTACACACGGCGTATAAACCGCGAGGTATAAAAACGTGTCCTTGAACAACCTTTCATAGTGATTCACAACATTGACGACCGTGCCTACAGACGGGGTATAAACCGCGCCGTAGAAAAACGTGTCCGTCAACAAGCTTCCATAGTGATCCTTAAAACACTGGCGGTATGTATTCTATGTATAAAAAATACTTAAATAAAAAATAAAAAAAACACTGGCGACCGTGCCTATACATGGTGAAAAAACCGTAGTCTTTCACGGCAAGGAAAACGTGTGTCTACGAAGGGCCTAAGGCTTGGCCCCTCTTGAGCACATTTATAACGGTCCAAGGTCACGAGCGGGAAAATTCGATGTAGTGCCAGTGCTGAGTCTAATAAAATAAAAATTACTTTAGATCATGAGCTGTCATGAGCCTGTCACAGATTGTGTAGGTAAGTTTTTGGAAAATGAGCTCTAGTGTGGACAAGGCTTTATAATAATGTATATTATACTAATTAGGTAAAACGTTGAAGGAAATATTATGATCTTGAAAATTATTGATGGCACGATTGGCGCAATGAGTGTGATTGGCTTTGGCGTCGCAGGTAGTATGTTCAATTTCGAGATAAAAATAACATTCTTGTTGCCACTTTAGGCAATAACAATGTTTATTTTATGCATCTGTATATTCAATCTGAGTCTAATTAATTAAGCGGTGTGCTAACGCCCAAAATCTATATACAGTGCCCTCGTAAAGTTAGTTGACATTTGTCCACTTCAGGTGTAATGCCACATTATGATTTAAATTTCTAGTTTCAAATATTTGAACTGCAGTGCGATTCTGTAAAAATCTTACCGTGAAAACTTAGGTGAAGTGAGCGTGGAGTGAGCTGTCAATAGTTACAATTCCTAGCAATAACAAACTCACTTCATCTAAGTTTTCACGGTGAGATTTTAACAGAATCGATCGCCTGTACGCTATAACGTTTTTATTGACTAAGGGCTGATTTTTAAATCATCCGCTAACTTTATTCGAGGTATAATTTTTTAATTTTGACAGTTATTTCATACAAAAACTGTCAAACGTCAATTTTATTCCTTTAATTCAAGGAATAAAATTGACGTTTGACAGTTATCTGGCGATGGAAAAATCAGCCCTAAATCAACTATGATAAGGAATTACCTGTTTTTTTTTATAAGCGCGTTTTATTTGTCACATACATGAATTCCAGTCGCAAAAAGTTAGTTGACGTTTATAAATACAGTCGTGCAAGCGACACGAAGTAAAAGTAGTATAATAGTAGTAATTATTTACGATAAGTATAGACGCCAGCACATCAAGCTACCCGAAACTGTCAAATTTTCCCAATCAGCTTTGAACCTTAAACTTCAGCGATAAAGTTGAAAATTTACTAAAGAAATTTGACAGATTGTAGTAGCTTGATGTGCAGGCTGGCGTCTGTACATTATTAGTAAAATATCAATATTTTTCCAAAGAGATTTATTCATTGCCAGGGCTTTGGTAAGTTATTGTATGCCCTCCGGAGAAGGTTAATAAAAAGATCTTACTGATCTTAAAGAAAATTATTTTATACAATGAAATTGCTTTAACGAACAATTGAGATACAAAACCCTTGAATAAATGATCAAAATAAGGAAAAAAATCTTAACGAAGAAAAGCTATTGTCCAAATAGCTAAAGGGCCTAATGCAAAGCCTAAGGTGACTAATTTATCATCCTTCTAAGTGACAGCTCAGAAAAGTATTTTGTTGAAGATAAAATATAATAGTGGAGACGAATTATCGTGAAAAACTTAATTTGAGCTTCTTTCTTTATTTTATAGACTTTTCATACAGGGCAAATAAAATTAGCTAGCTAAACTCCGCACACGTGGCGGGTATCGAAATCTAAACATTAGCTTCTGCCCGCGACTTCGTCCGCGTGTTTCACCCTCCTCCATTTACCCTCGTAGGGGTGGAATTTCGAAAAACCCTTTCTTAGTGGATACCTACTCTTCACAAGGAACACCCCCTCCAAATTACATGTCTCTAGGACCAGCTAGGCTGTGCATGGATATATCAGTCAGTCAGGACTGAATTGAATTTTATATATAGACAGATGATAAAACAAAAAATAAATAAATTTGATGATTTTTTGTGGGTTTATTGACCGCAATTTAGTGTAGTCACTTGAAATATCAGTTTTAAAATCTGTTTTCTGTGTGTAAACTACCGTATGGCGTTTAATCCACCTTATATTAACTCTTTGTCACTCTTAAAAGTACTTATTTATTATAGTGTAAAATAAAGAGTATTCTAAATATCTACAAACATAACGTCATCACGTATCGACGCCTTAGAGTGAAAACCTCGTAAGTGTAAAAGAAGTAACTTTTCAGGAGGAAGAAAGGATTGCGTGGTGTAAAATTTTTGGACGGCGTCTTTTAACATAAAAGACGACGTCTTTACCGAAATCAAAAAAGGAGGTTCTGTATTTTTATTAATTAATATGTAAATTTAAATCGCTTTTATAGTCAGAACTGGTCGATACAGATTGTATTTCAGATTGCCCGAAATGCATAAAATGCTACTTACATTCCCGAGGTTTTCACTCTAAAGCGACGGTATGTATTCCTCAAAGGCTTAGACGGAGATGCACCCATAGTTCACTAATTTCGCCAGTTATCTTCAAGTCCCATGAGTCAGGGGGCGAGCCCGTTGTCATAAACCGGGCACAAATCCAGAAAACCGGGTGCTTTTAAGACATTCTAGAAGGAAAACTCCAATAACACTTGGACTGGCCCGGGAATCTATCCAGCCGGTCGATTCTGTAAAAATCTCACCGTGAAAACTTAGGTGAAGTGAGTTTGTTTTTGCTAGGAATTGACACTATTGACAGCTCACACCACGCTCACTTCACCTAAGTTTTCACGGTGAGATTTTTACAGAATAGCACCGCAGATATATAAACAGAAGATAGAATACTAGCTGAACTAGATTCTATCCATCAACAGTCCGCCATTTTGAATAAAAAAGTAAAACAATATAGAGATAGGGTTTTATTTACAAAAACCCAGCAATTAATTTTATAATATCACTGTAGAATTCATTGAACTCAGCTCAGTTTATTTACAAAATAACCAAATCACCATGAACGTAAATCATTCATGCTTAACTAAACTGATTAATAAGTCTATATTACCGTTAAAGGGTGACAGATTGCTCTCCAATTACTTAAGAGCCAATACACAGCCACTTATTCTTTACAATACAGGAATGACAAGGACCCGACACTTTCAGATTCCGTAACGAACCGAAAGCAATTTATACCAAGACACCTACAGGGTAAAGGCATAATAAGCAGGGTAAGGGCGATTGTCCACCGTCGTGCCGACGTCACCGGGACGTCACGTTCTGTTCTAACTCATTTCTCGGTGACATTCCCGTGACAGCGGTAGTGGACAAACGTCCTAAGACATCGTTCCTATTGTGTCGTGACGATTTTTTTATTATTGTTCGGCAACTCGTCAGTCTTTTCTTGCCATTTCCATTAGTCACGACATTTTTTCAACTAGTCCTTCGCCTATCAGTGGTTTTAAATGGTCACCGCTGCCTATGGACATTTTTAATATTAAAACTTTCGCATCTCCGAGAGTGTGTTTCCATACCTGAGACAAAGCAGAAATGCCTCATGTGCTTGAAGAAACCCGAACACAGCATCGGTGCGGCGGAAATATAGGTAGGTACCTAATGTATGAAAAAAAATATCAATCCCACTGAAAAAATATCGTGAACGATAGCTCACCATGTCGTGGTTTATACGAAAACCTCTGTTCAAACATACAAGCCACGACACAAAACAGGACGATTATCCATCGTCACGCTACAGTGAGAGCACTCGCTTATGTTCACAGGCAATTTTAATATAATTACGTCATCGGTCCGTGCCGCTGCCTTGCTGATATTACGTCACAAAAAATAGAAGGGCCATTATTAGAGGCTTGGCTCTCTCTGATAGATAGGTACGTACTGTCGGGGACACAAGACTTAATACTTTTCGTATAAGAAATTGTCTTTTTTTTAGATCAGTTCGCATTTATCATCAAAAATTGTGTTGTAAGCTCCACTTTGAAAATGCTGTCTCATTATTGTAATCAGATTGTGGATAATATACTATCGAACATCTGATTGACACATTTAGTAATGAGGTATGTAAATTAATAGTTATGCCTAACCTTTATAGGTAAGGGCATGCAAAAAAAAAAACGAATCATTATTTTTGAAGTGAAAACTTCTTTAGCGGCGCTGTGTACTTTTTTTGGAATGGGTAAAAACTTCTAAATTCGCGTCAGGTCACGTGACCCTGATCGAAAATTCGTAAGACGTAAAACGTCAGACGTAAAACGTAAGACGCGCGTTGTTGAGGACAGCGCCATCTATGCACATCGGGAAGAACTACGAGGGCCTCGCGTACTAACGTCAGACGTAAAACTTAAGACGCGCGTTGTTGAGGACAGCGCCATCTATGCACATCGGGAAGAACTACGAGGGCCTCGCGTACTAACTACGTAGTTCATCCAACAACGACGAGATGGCGTTGTAAATCTGAATAAATTCCTTTCACGAGAAGAATAAACCAGTCACTTTGGTCATCATACCTGATTTGCAAAAAACCCTATAAAATAAGGAACACACCTTAACACGCGTGTTTTGTTTATAAGACGATTCACAAAATACACTCGTAATTGTTCAAGTTTTCACTTCTGTCGGCACTACCGGAGTGCCAGTGTTTTTTTTTTTTAGGCTAAGGAACACACTTTTTTAACGACAAAATTACATAAGTCAGTCCCCCAAAACGTTACCATTCACCAATTCCTAAAGCTTTAGTTAGAAAGAAGTTGTGGAACAAACACCCCAGCATTAGTAAAGCATGAACGGTTCTTGGCAGCTTTTTGGCATTCATGAAGAAGCCTCCTCGTGTAGCGCAGTTTTGTTCCGCCAGTTACTCAACTAAACCGAGCGCTCGGCGCATCCTAGACAGTCACACCCAACACCTTATTTGACTTGCCAATTCTTCCCTTGCGGTGATAGGGCTAACGTCCGCCCGGTTTACGACTACCCACCCACCGGAGTCCGGCGTCAAGCAGCCTGCTGTGTTTCGTCGATGCGTGGGAGTTCCAGTGCCTTAGGCATCTTCTGGGCACGCTCGTTCTATCATAGCCTCATCCATCGCTTTCCATCAGGCGCGATCGAGGTCAAGAGAAGGCCCACTCACGCCAGCCAATATGTTTGAACTTATTATTTTAATATCAATCAACCCTGTTTATATACACGTGTATTTAAACCAATACTAATTTAATTTTTTACATCTATAGGATGTCCTTTAGATGTATTAAATTAAATTAGTATTTCTAATAAAACAACAAAAAAATTACCAAACCAAATAATTTCTGTAAAACTATCTATTATAATATTCTTATTACTCTCATAGCAAATATAGTAAAATGACTCGCAGAATTTTGTGTTTTTTGTATTCTATTCATATTGAAAACTCTATCAATAGAATGTTTGATACACAATCAATGCGATTGTTTCAAGTTTAAATTTATTTTAGTTATTCAAAACATCTGTAGGTCGAGACCTTTGTAAATAGATTAACATCAGCCTAATTTAGTTACACAAAAGTATCATTCAGTTTAGTTTAATTTTCTCTGCGATTTAGTCAAATTTGTTAGTTATCAAAGTCATCAAGTTGCGTTATTATTTTCAAATAAATTCATTTGAGATAGTTTTAAAACGAAATATTACATTTTATTTTGTAAATAAATCTTGAAAGTAATTTTAAAAATTTGTGAGTGCCAAATACTACGATAATTACAAAATGAAGAATCTAATGTGATCAATACAGCTAGTTTAAAAACATTTCATTTTTGTTGATACTGGTGTATACTCGTAATTGGTTTTTGGGTGACGTCACTGAGGGTGGAAATTGTGACTACATTGTTGTATTGAGTCCACCTGTAAAAACAAATAGAAGTAGTAATAGTAAATAAATAAATATCTAATTAATACAGTTTGATCCGTTTGGGGTCAAAACGCTCGGATCATGGGGCCCTAGTGCGCGTTTCCTTTTTAAGGCTTGAATTCCTCTTAAGCTGACGTCGGTCGCGTACCGTCGGACACGCATACCAAGACGCTGACAATAAATGGACGTGTTTACTGTAGCATCTTAAGGCCCTTCAGAAGCTGTTTGGTTCCGTTATACTCGAGGGTAAAACACAGACATGGAACAAAGGTGTGGTGATACTTTTCTTTAAGAAGGGCGACGATGCCCTTCTTAAGAATTATAGGCCCATCTCACTTCTGAGCCATGTCTACAAGCTGTTTTCGAGGGTCATCACGAACCGTCTTGCGCGCAGGTTTGACGACTGCCAGCCTCCTGAAAAAGTCGGATTCCGTAAAGGCTTTAGCACCGTAGACCACATACTTGCGCTGAGACAGGTTATACAAAAGACCGAAGAGTATGACCTGCCTCTCTGTTTAGCGTTTGTGGACTACGAGAAAGCCTTTGATTCGATCGAGACATGGGCTGTACTGCACTCTCTTCAACAATGCCAGATCGACTATCGGTACATCGAGATGCTGAAGTGTCTGTACGAAAACGCCAGACCATCAGACCTCGAATCCTATCCTGCTGCAGCGAGTTGTGAGACAGAGAAATGTTATCTCTCCAAAACTATTCACCGCTGCACTGAAGGCTGTCTTCAAGCTTCTGGACTGGAAAGGGGCTGGCATTAACATCAATGGCGAGTACATAACTCACCTTCGGTTTGCCGACGATATCGTAGTCATGGCTGACACTGTGGACGACCTCAGTACAGTGCTTTCAGTACAGCCTCAGAAAGAATGGGTCCTAAAATGAACATGGACAAAACGAAGGTCATGCCAAATGCCCATGTAATACCCACTCTCATTAAGATTGGAGACGCTACACTCGAAGTCGTGGCGGAGTATGTTTACCTAGGACAAACTGTCCAATTAGATAGGTCTAACTTCGAGAAAGAGGTCAGTTAATAAATATTTATATATTAATAATTCCAGCCTAAGGAAATTTTGGCTGGTCGACACTTCATGTGACCAATGAATTTGCATTGCCATTCAACGTGGCAATGCTGCCAGTCTTCTGGGCACGTTTCCGGATGACAGCGATGCGGACGAGTACTTCGACGCCTAAGTGTCCTTTGTTCGGGCCTGCGGGCGGAGAGTAATGGGTAGCTCACCGTCCGATCAGGACCAGGCCCGTGCCGGACGGCGCGTAAGTGTTCCACGCGCGCCTCAAAGAGATGTCAGCATCAACTGAAGGGACCTGTTAGGGCCGAAGTCTGCCGGGTCAGCGGGATTGTCCGAAAGGGTTACCGCTGGCCCGGAACATAAAGGGCGAAGGAAGGAACACGGGTGGGTTTTAGTCAGTAAGAGTCAGACACTCCCTTCCGCTCCACCCAGAGCGGGAGGAGTCATTTGATGATTTCCCATCCTGAAAAAAAAAAAAGTGTCCTTTGTTTTTGTATTTATTTGTATAGTAAGTTAGCCGTTTAATTTAGTATCTAGTGTAAATAATTAATACACTACAGCTCCCTTAAAACAATGTCCAAGTATTATTATAATATTATTTTATGAATTATGTATGTGTATCATAATGGTGAAAGGATTAGTCAGGTAGACCCTGCGTTACTGAGTGCTAGTTGTCCAGGGTGCGCCGGGCGTTTTCTACAGCAGTACAATTTATGTTAACGCCGCTCGGAGAGGCTCCTTTCATGCACCCCACGTGGCCACCTACTGGGCTCAAACTATATATAAAAAACAATGAAGCATAGTTCCATCGAAACGAAAAGGTGATGGAGTATATAAGGTTTCTGCCTACCCCCATGGGAAGATATCATGAGCTTATGTTATGTACCTATGAGTATTCCTGGAGTTAGCAAAACTCGCATTTTCACGTACTTTCCATTTTTTGAAGTGAAAACTTCTTTAGCGGCGCTGTGTACTTTTTTTGGAATGGGTAAAACTTCTAAATTCGCGTCAGGTCACGTGACCCTGATCTTAAGATTCGTAAGACGTAAAACGAAAGACGCGCGTTGTTGAGGACAGCGCCATCTATGCATATCGGGAAGAACTACGAGGGCCTCGCGTACTAACTACGTAGTTCATCCAACAACGACGAGATGGCGCTGAACCACGGATATATAACTGACGACGAGCTTCATGGGCTTGCTTCTCCCGCGACCAACACCACGAACTGAAGTCTATCCTGTGTGCTTATTTGTAAATCTGAATAAATTCCTTTCACGAGAAGAATAAACCAGTCACTTTGGTCATCATACCTGATTTGCAAAAAACCCTATAAAATAAGGAACACACCTTAACACGCGTGTTTTGTTTATTAGACGATTCACAAAATACACTCGTAATTGTTCAAGTTTTCACTTCTGTCGGCACTACCGGAGTGCCAGTTTTTTTATCCCATAATTTGCTTTTCGTAGAATATACATATATATATTACGTAGGATTACATTCAGGAAAGATTACTATCGCTCATCTTTCAACCTCATTTATCCGCAGTATCAGTGCCTTAGTACCTTATATCCTTATCAGCCTAACGACTACCGCCATCTAGCGAGAAACCGTTGTAGCTTAAATTAAGACGACTTCTAAAAGACTCTTTTTAGATGACATGTCATTTTTATGTGTTTAGCATTTCCCCTCGAAAATGCTAAACACATAAGAATGACATGTTGAAATGAAGTTCGAAGAAAGTTGTGCTACTTAATTTTGAGGGATTTTTAAATCAAAGGCAGGGGGGGGGCAGAGCTCTGCATGTCGATTCTGTAAAAATCTCACCGTGAATACTTGCGTGGAGTGAGCTGTCAGTGTCATCCCACTGATGCTAGGGATTGACCATGCAAACATTTACAATCATAAAAGAGATTTTAATAATATTTTTTAATGCTAATCCTATTGATATTTTTATATAATTCAAAGCTAGTATTTTAGTGGTCAAAACATTCGCCAGCGCCTAACGCGCTTGCGCGGCGTGAAATATGGCTCATTCCGAATTAAGTCATCATCGCTCACATGAATAATTTGCTTTCCGATTTAGATAAATGACCACTATGGCAGCTGAGAGTCAGTAATATACCTATTCACTTGAATAGTTACTCATGGTTGGATTATAGTATTTATTTGTGTATACACCACGAATTTCCTCTTCTTTGGTAAGGTGGCGACTGTAGCCAGAAGCACAATTTCGAAAATGCCACGTTAGTTTAAAGATCCGTGATAATTATTAATTTAGGGCATGGTCGGTAGTCGGCGTTATCGCAAGATGGCACATGCCATGACTTCATATATGTCGATTCACGGGACATCGTTATCGCGTTCACGTTAATTCAGAAAAGGTCCCTAATTGACTATGATTCATTACTTCGAAACCACGTCAATTCCTTAATAACCTAATCACTACATCTGCTATTAACGTTTTCTCTATGACACAATGACCGAAACCGGTTTGAACTGTCAAAATACCACGCTTGACAACCGTACGGCGTGGTAAGATTATGCGGGGAATAATAGATAAATACCATACAGCAGAATTGGGGTCAAGGTGTAAGCACGCTGTAGTCGATTACAGTGCAATTCGGAATGTACCATATATCACTCCACTCGAATCTCGTAACCATGGCAACACCACCTCGGCGTCAACACCTCCACCAGCCGCGTTTTGATTGGCGAATACCTCGTCTTTTTCTACTTTAGAGTTACACATTTTGAAAATCGCTCAACGAAAACTTTGCTTAATCTGCCCCTTGGCAGACTCTAAGGCAGGGTCGCCATGAAATGTTGGGGGTTCAAGGGTCGTTAGAATTAGACAACCAGCTTGATAGAATGTACTTTAATGAATATCTAGTGAATTTATGTTACAATGCGCATTGATGTAAACTGCTTACTTATATTCTAAAGGAGTGTACTTACTACGTTATGCACTATTAGGGACCATACATACACTTCAGGGTTGACACCAACCACTTCTTCATTTAAGGGTTACTATAGAGGTGCAGTGCAAACACGGGCGCGCGATGAGCGATAAAATATTTGCACTTATTTGACGTTGGTATTGCATTTTCCTAATGTTCTTATACATGACGCCTTACAAGTTAAATATGTAAAAACAAATCTCTAATGTGATAATGAGTGACTAACGCGCAAGCGCGGCGTGATCTTATCACTTCACCTTCACTCCACCCGATTCACGACATTAAATGTCGTGAATCGGGTGAAGTGAAGGTGAAGTGATCACGCAATCTGCAATTTGATAATGACAGTGATTAACGCGCAAGCGCGGCGTGATCTTATCACTTCACCTTCACTTCATCCGATTTACGACATTTAGTGTCGTGAATCGGGTGAAGTGATCACGCCACTCAAACTACGTGGGATTACATTCTATGGTCCGTCAGCTAGGCATCCGTTAGCACTCGATGACTTGACACACTCGGTTATCTCTTCTAATTCAATAGATTTGGGTTAATAACAACGCTGAACATCGTCGCAGTCTTTACTAGACTCGATCTACAATTGCTCATAATAACCAAACAATGTCGATGCGTATTTTCATCAGTCCAGCTGTCATAAACGTGAATGTTTTAATTTTATTTACTGTTCGTGCGTGACGCGCTCGCGCCTCAGTCTATATAAGGACTTACTAGACTAGGGAAAAAAGAAAAAAAAAACAGGATTGAGATTCTGACTGCGCTTGTTTTGCTATTTTATTGTAAGTAAAACCCCACAAAATATTAATGTTTTGACCACTAAAATACTAGCTTTGAATTATATAAAAATATCAATAGGATTAGGCTAAAAAATATTATTAAAATCTCGATTATGATTGTAAATGTATGCTTGGTCAATCCCTAGTATCTGGTAAGATGACACTGACGGTTCACTCCACGCTCACTTCACCTAAGTTTTCACGGTGAGATGGTTACAGAATCGCACTGCTGTTTTTTGTTTACTTTGTATCTTGTGCTTTATAGTTTTGGAAATCTATTTACCTTTTTTTCCAGCTAAAGTCTTGGTATTAATATAACCCAATATAGTTAACATTGTTAAATATTAATAATGTATAATTATAAATAATATAGTTAACATTGTTAAATATTACACCCATACATTCATATTCCAGCTTGTACGCTATATGTCTGCCTGATTATATGTTTCAAAGAAAAAAAGGAAATTATAATATTATAAGGACCACAGTCACAGTATTACTTAAGAAATGCAGAATGCAGAATTGCATTTGCAGTAAAAACAACCATTGTTACTTTATCAACTTTAGTGGAAACTTAATTCTGTCAACGGACATTATCACACAGTTAATATTTTTTAAAAAAGAAGAACTGTAGAAAGTCCAACATTCATTGGAAAATGCAAAAACATTTTGATTGTGAAATTTTGAATTGAACTGAATTCTTTTGGTAATATCAAACGTTGTTATTAAAATAATATATATTCCGAGAGTTTGGTCTGATGTTAAAAATATTGCGCCGTATTGTAATTTTTTTTTGGCTTAACTTAGATATTATTTTACGAATTACCAAAAACCATAACACAGCTGTCGTTGAGTTGCCTTAAGAACATTTAGGTACGCCTTATGGCATTTCATACAAACTTTCAAGCCCTTGTTTTTCGAAATGAATGAACCGATTTTAATGAAACTTCATACGCACAGGCAGGATACAAAGGTCTAAAAAGTTACTTAAGAACATATTCAAACATTCTCACTGTCAATGTACAGTCAACAAAAGAGATAAGTATGTAGGATCGTCGGATATAGTTGAAGCTTAGTAAGAAATCGATATAATATGTTGTCGACTGAAGCTTGTTTTCTATTAATAAAAACTTTTATCCGATGATCCTGCGTACTTATCTCTTTTGTTGACTGTACCTGGGTAAATATCTCACCTCGCATTCGCAAAACGAGGTGCGAATGTCCTTCCTTCAAGCGCGACAAGAAATTCAAACCATTAACATACATAAATATTCCTTAAATAATTCAATATCTGTAGCACTTTAGTCAACCCCTGTACCAGTGCTTGAGTGTTTTGATAGATCATCGGAAATAGCCCCCTTTGTCTCATCTTCCTTACAGCTTTCATTCGGAGGGCTCGAAATGAGGGTGATTTATTAATTCCGTTTACTTGACAGCCAAATAAGTGAAATATTATTATATTTTTTCTTGTCTCGACGTTTTTTTTTTGTTTGTAGACAGGTTGATAAGAGGTACTTGAGAATGTAATTACGTTATGAGTGTGGTAGGAAAAATATGCTTTTGATCGTTCACCTCACTTTGATTTCATCATTTTATCAGGAGATATAATGATGACATCAAAGTGAGGTTTTAATTGATGTGTGGTTAAAGATTCTGCTTATAACTGTACTAGAAGGTGAACCGTGTAACTGGTCTAACCGGTGAACTGGTCTAGACGGTGAAGCGTCTAGTACAATTTCATCTTTCGGTTAAAATTATCATAATGACGTGAATCATCATTTTAGCCGAAAGACGTCCTCTGATGGTTACATTTTGGAAAAACTATCTCTCGGTGTGTTTAATTTTACGACTTATGCTGGAAAAATAAATTCCAGATCAGTGTGTCGGAATATTGACTTAGCTGAAGACAAATCAACCTTGAGACTCGGTTAAAATTACTATGTTTTTCTTAGTATCCATTTAATCATGAGATACTCGTAGATTGAAAACGTTTCGCATGCCAAGGTCGAATGACAGACACAGACAGCCCCGCAACTAGTGACACGCCCTGGCTTCACACGGTTTTTACAAGTTGACAAAACATTGAGATTTCTTTATTATACCTAAGTTTAATATTAATGTCTAAGTACTTATGTACATTTATTTATTTATTTATCATCCTTACAACTATTATCACAGGCCTTACCCTAATGCGACAGTATAGTTTTCAACTTAAAAAATAACTTATCTCACCTTACATACCTAACAACAAAACTAATATATAATAACTTTTTAACTTACATAACTAACTACATTTATTAAAACTCTTGCTAATTCACTCAAAGAGCACGAAATAATATCCAGTCTCTCATGGACTTCGTTCACCACACGGATTGTTCAGGTGAGGGGTGCTTTCGCCAGTAGATTGGTTCTGGCCACGGGCACGTTTAACAGCTGCGGGCGTCGCCTCCTCCACATGTACCGGTCCGGCACTCTAAGTTCCAGTTGACACAGGATTCCCGGATTATGTGCTACGCCACGCAGTAGCTTCACTACATACGCAGAAAGAAAGAAAGAAAGAAAAAAACACAGCAAGACTGAACTTATTGTACACATGAACATTCAGGATTAAATTCTCTAAAGTATGGTAAAAACCGCATCAAAATCTGTTGCGGTCATCTAGACAGACCCGAAAAGCGTCTTTAATTTATAATATACGTATGACTTTACTTTTAAACGAGTTGTCAGGATATAAATTTGAGTTTATTGGTTGCGTGATTAGACAGAATGAATTGGTCTGGCAGTTGCAGCAGATTGGTGAATGTATAGTAGGTTTGATAAATGGTGTATTTCACCAAACTTTTATACCTATAATAAGTTAAGATTTATTCTAGGTATAAAAATTTGTTGAAATACGTAATAAAATAAAATTTATTCTCAGGATAAGTCCTGAGAATAAGTTTTGAATTTTTGACAGTTTTTCCACGCTACTCGTAGAACTGTCAGACGTCAATTTTATTCCATAGATAAAAGATATCTGAGGGGCAATTCTCGTAATTTTAAGAACGTTCACAGTCAGTCTCAGTCTCAATCTGTCAAAAACTACTACAAATTTCCCTACATTTTGACAAGATTTTCGCCGAGATGAGACTGCGACTAGATTTGAACGTTTTAAATTACGAGAATTGACCTTCTGACTTTGGTCAAATCAACCTTAAGTCAAGAGTATAAGCAGTAAGGTCCTCACCGGACACGGATGTTTCGGGAGGTTCCTGCACATAATCAGGCGGGAGGAAACGCCCGGGTGTCACTATTGCCAGGATCGCCCAGAAGACACGGTGGAGCACACGGTGGAGGTCTGCCCCGCTTGGACGGAGCACCGCCGTGCCCTCGTAGAGGCGATTGGCAGCGGCGGGACCAGGCCCGTGCCGGACGGCGCGTACGTGTTCCACGCGCGCCTCAAAGAGATGTCAGCATGAAACGAAGGGGCCGAATCCTGCCGGGTCAGCGGGATTGTCCGAAAGGGTTACCGCTGGCCCGGAGCATAAAGGGCTAAGGAAGGAACACGGGTGGGTTTTAGTCAGTAAGAGTCTGACACTCCCTATCGCTCCACTCAGAGCGGGAGGAGTCATTTGGTGATTTCCCATCCTCAAAAAAAAAAAAAAAAAAGTATGAGCAGTAACTTTCATTTGTGTGACAGAAAAAAGGTTTCAAAGATGGAAGTCGTTCACCTTACGACCTTAAAAACACTTCTCCATTAATTGAATCTGGTACTACTCTGCACAGCTTATAATTTATTGATTATATGAAATCTTTTTACAATCAACTAAGCTCAGCCAGCGATTGTCATGGCATGATTCCATTTTTTTATTTTGCCAACACTGTTCCACTTGGCGGGCAAAGGCCTCTCCCAAATACTTCCAGTATTCTAATTGCGTAACACATTATCAGTCACAATCTAAATTATTTTGTAGGATAATGCTAATCCATTGCTTCATATGTTAGAAAAATTTGTCTGCTCAACAACGTAAATAACGCAATGAATGTTGAACTGTCAAAATGGAAGTCATTGCTACTGTAGTGTGTAACC
This sequence comes from Luperina nickerlii, assembly GCA_963855955.1. Classification (NCBI taxonomy): domain Eukaryota; kingdom Metazoa; phylum Arthropoda; class Insecta; order Lepidoptera; family Noctuidae; genus Luperina; species Luperina nickerlii. The sequence continues at coordinate 18,844,869 of OY979678.1, forward strand.
CAGCAGGTATCAATTTACAGAGCAGCCGGTCGATTCTGTAAAAATCTCACCGTGAAAACTTAGGTGAAGTGAGTTTGTTTTGCTAGGAATTGACACTATTAACAGCTCCCTCCACGCTCACTTCACCTAAATTTTCACGGTGAGATTTTTACAGAATAGCACCACTGCCTCGAAAATATTAAGAGCATTACATTGCCCAATGACCTTGAGCATGCTGCCCCGTACTAACTTACGACGAAACGACGAGAGAGAGAGGGACGAGTGCGGGAGTGACATAGTGCTTTTCGCGAAATTTCGGATTTTTATAAAATATTAAATGAAATAAGAGAAAAAAATCAATACACATTGTTAAATACGTCATTACGTATTTTTTAGAATAAAATTCATGACGAGTTATTGAGCCGTTATAGAGAAAATTTTCAATTTAAGTTGAAAAAGGACCTATTTGTTACGATTTTTTGATAAAATTTGAGTAAGTTTATTAAAATTTTAAACAATACAATGTATTTGTGATGACCTTTAGTTTAACATATATTTTATATTGAAAACGCACAAAAGGATTCATCTACAAACTTCTTTAAACACACGGTATTTTCAGGATTTGAGCGAGGTAATCCCCTTAATATAGTAAAAAAATTCACCCACCAACATTATGTACGCTTTATCACGTTACCAAAAACAGAGTTCAGTAATAAAGTAATAACTAAAGTTAGATTAACTTTTCTTCTTAAGATAATGACATATTTAGTTACAACATGTTCTTATTTGATTAAGGGGAAGTGAAAGTTACACAATTAGTTTAACTTTTGTTATTATGTTTATGTATCTTTCGTTTTGTTTCTAACTCATTTTTCTATGAAATGGCGTTAGTGAGTTGAACTTTTGGTAGAACAAAAAATGGTTGTCTCACTTCTTACATAGCATGCCTTTGAGGGATCTCCAGTCATACTTGAGGTAGTTGCACGGGGAAAACGAAACGTAAATTCGAAAACAGGCGCGACACGTGATATAATCGCGCGCGACACAAAGGCACCGCAAGTCGCGCAACGAGCGGTGCCTTTGTGTCGCGCGCGATTATGTCGCGTGTCGCGCCTGTTTGTAGGAGCCTTAAGGCAGGTATCTCACATCCACCGCGAAACCATCGCAGCAAAACCGCAGCAGTTTCACCATGACTTGTCCGTTGTAAGATCAGCATAACAGAAACGAAACTGCCTGTTATAACGTCCTACAGATTTGATTATGATTCTAACTGTTGCCCGCGTAATTTTGCTGACCTATTTTTTGCGTAGATGTGACGCATACTTTCTCCCAAATTTTTATTTTGTTTTTCTTATGTTTGTGTTTTTTATTTTTATGCGTCATGTTTGCCGCAAATAAACGTATTTTCTTCTTTCTTTATTTCTATCTACTAGGAAGGCGGTTACACCTCCGCGCTGTATCGCGGAGCCGCGTTTATTTCGCACATTATCTGTAGCACTCGACAAGTTTATATTGCGAAACTTCCATTTAGTTTTTATTTTAGTGAAGAACTATTCCAAGAAGTGGACATTTTGCTCTAATTGCTAGAATTCTACTGTTGTTCGATGATGTTCCGGTACTCGAATAACGACATAGCGTAGTCATTTTTAGCAGCGGGATTCGTTGAGCTGTTTCGCATCATTATTATAGCAAAAGAGGTGTGCTAAGGCCCTCAGCAATTATTAATACTTGTTTCACGCTTAATATTTACTTAGCTTTAAGACTTTATTCATGTTCATGGGTGATACTAACTGTGTTTGGTGCATAAGGTCAAAGTCAAATCATTTATTTCAAATAGGCACTTTTGAACGTCAAAACTTACAGTAAAATTAATTGAATCTAGTCGCCCCTTCCAAAAGGTAGTGTTCGTATGGAGAAGAATGGGCAAGAAACTCCACCGTTACTCTTTTCAAATGTTTTACAAGGTTTTGTATACATTATATGTGAAGACGATGCACCTAGAATAAAATTAGTCTACCACAAAAAGTAAAAAGAATTAAAAATGAAGCAAACAGTGATAGATACATGGTGCTCAAATACTTACAAATTATTTACAAATATTGTAAAATTAGATGATTTTCCTAGAATTTTACCAAGTGTGTGAGTTACTGTACATAGTCACAGATTGTAAAAATCAATGTCATAAAAATACAAATTAAATCAGGAACCAGTTTGATTTTGTCTAGACTCTTGATTGTCCTATGGAGCAGGACCAGCATGTTTCCAAGCATTCTTATCTTGCATATAATCCTCTAATTTGTAATATCCCTGTTTACAAAGTGTACTTTTTTGTTTCTTCATTTTGTGATATTTTCTTAGTGTACTTTTTCTTCTTTTGTGTTTTTTTTTTGTTGTACTTTCATTTAATTGTAATATATCACAAGGTATTTTGTTGTAGCATTTAACACAGTACCCCATAAAAAATGTATGTATTTTAGATAATCTGAATAAAGGTTGATCTAATATCTTTATTTCTAGTATTAAAATGATGTCTATCACTTATTGTATTAAAAAGATGTTGATTTTTTCTTACACACATAATACTTTCATAAATGAATTGGCAAAGTAGGTACCGTCATGATATTAACCTTTTTAAATAGTCCCCTAAGATATTCGCGGCGACGTGCTGTAGTAAGAAATTATTTTTTTCAGCGTACTATAAGAGAAACAAAGCTTTATGTTTCCTGGAAAACATAGTCTACTACAAACTTAAGACTGAGTACTTACTCTGTGTGTGTGTGTGTGTGTGTGTGTGTGTGTGTGTGTGTGTGTGTGTTGTTTCTGTATTCGAAGTATTCAGAGAAGAATAAAAACGAAAGAACTTTGTCTCGGTACCGGATGCATACAGGATAAGTGAAAGTTATTCGGCATAAGATTCTAGAAACCGCAGATTTTTTTGTGAGTCATCAAATAAAAGGTCGCAAAAACCTGCACTGTACTGATTTTTTGGGATCTTGTTAGGATAGATGCCAATAGTGTAAAATCAAGTTTGAAGCTTCGAAAGACCTTTGTGACCTAACACGATTTTTAGTCTACAAAGTCTGGCGTTTAGGTAGACTTTGACTTTCTTATCACAGTATTGTAAGCATAGATTTAAATCGTTAAATTCACCTAACCGCGTCAAATGATGGCCACGTTTTTTTCGTCGACGATCCGGAATGTGTGAGCTTACTAACTCAGTATGATCACTTTCTCGCGCAATTTATGTACGGCTAGGGCCAATCTAATGATTCAAATCTTTGGACCTATTTCTATAGAATAAAAAAAATTAAAGCAAAACACAAACAGAATACTTTGGCATCACTCACTGACATATCGGATATACATTAAAACCGAGTACATCTCGAAGACAGCCGAACACATCCGAAGTGGTGTCGGTAACAGTGGAGCGAGTTCAATAGTTTTTTCCCATCTCAAAAAAATTACGAACGCGCCTAAAGAAGTTTTCATTTCAAAAACGTAATAAAATACTTTTGCTTCAGATGTCATCTGTGGGACCGTCAAACTTTATATATTTCTTCAAAACTTAATTCTTCATCGCAGTTCCTTATTAATTTTCTTGACACCGCGGTAAGATATCAAACACTTCTGTCAATCATATTCTAGTGGGTGAGATGAAACGTCCTTCAAGTTGGCAGTTTTATTACGTTGTGACAGAGGAAGACACACAATTATTTATAACTAGGTAGATACCTAGTAACTCAATCTTTGTTCACTCAATCTTCGATAAAAATCAGAGAAATCGACGCTCAAACCGAAACCATGAAATCAGCACATGATTCTAGACCGCCTAACGTAGAAAATATCATCGGTTATCAAAAAAAAATCTGCTGTTTCATAGAAAATTGCAATACCTACGCGGTCAAAATGTATAAAACAGCATTTTTTTTAAAAAGGGCTTTATGATTCTGTAAATCAATATTTGTTACGGCCGCGAATCATATTTTAATCAACGTACAACTTAATACTTACCAGTAAATTGCAAAAAACATAAGAAAATTTGAATTTCGCGGGCTACCTTAGCGCTTCCCCCTTAAATAAATAAATTTGTTTTTTGAAGATCACTATCGTTTGCAGGCTTTGGCAATTCGGCGGAACCTATTTATATGCATAACATGAGTAGACACGTACGTATATTTATCATTTTTAAACATGACAGGTGGCACGTCCGGCCGACCTCAAAGAGGATGAAAGTATTTGTATTCACGCGACAAAAAAAAAAAAAAAACAAAACAAAAAACACGCGAATATTTCCGTTTTTAATTTCTAATTCAATGCTTTTGAATCATTGACACAAATAATGGAAACCGGGGATGAAATGCTTATGGAGGGACTTTTAGGAATACCCTAAATCAGGATGAAATGAAGCTTATAACAACAGAAATGGGATCAAAATGCATGAAATTAAGTTGCAAGGTCTAAGTATCATGTTACCCAATAACTGGGTTGTGGAGGTCAGATAGGCAGACGCTCCATGTAAAATACTGGTATTCCTGTATGTGGTGGCACTGGAAGCCAACTCGAAAAGGCTAGGTAGATAATGAGCACGATTAAAAACAGTTTGCATAATGTGTAAAAGTGTGTTTCTGATTGTTCAGCCGATCGATTCTGTAAAAATCTCACTGTGAAAACTTAGGTGAAGTGAGTTTGTTTTTGCTAGGAATTGACACTATTGACAGCTCACTCCACGCTCACTTCACCTAAATTATCACGGTGAGATTTTTACAGAATAGCACCGCAGAAACACATTTCTAGACATTTCTAAATTGTTCTCAGAGTATGCAGGTACCTATAATTTAAACATGAAAGATGTAACCAATACTCTGTAACAATATTTTTATTTAAAAGAATGTCCATGGAGTTTCTTGGCCGTTCTTCTCCATAGCAACCTACTACGCTTTGGAATGGGTAAAAAGCTTCGTGTTTCTGACTGACTGACTCCTTTAGAATTCAAACGTGCCTGTAAATGTTTAAATCGAAATAAATGCTTTGAGTTGTGTTGAATAGGAGCCATCATTTCTTCGAAAATAAGTGAATTATAAGTTGGAAATGGTACAGACGCCAGCACATTAAGCTATCCGAAACTGTCAAATTTTCTCAATCAACATTGAACCTTATGCTTTAGCGATAAAGTTGAAAATCTATTAAAGAAATTTGACAGATTGTAGTACCTAGCTTGATATTCTGGCGTTTGTACCTGTTATCGTCCTCTTATATTTTTATCCTTTTATTGAAAACTCCATAATAATTGTGGATTTCAAATCTTTAACAACTACAGTCAATGTCTCTTCGTAAAAATCTCACGGTGAAAACTTAGGTGAAGTGAGCTGACATTCCACCTGAAGGTCAATCCCTGTAGTTAAAAACGTTCAAAATTTAGTCACAGCCTCATCTCAGCGACAATCAATGTCAAAAACTTGTCAAAAATGTAGGGAAATTAGAGGTATTTTTGACAGTTTGAACTGAGATCAGACTGTGAACTATCTTAAAGTTACGAGAATTGCCCCACTGATTCTTAACAGCTCACTTCACCTAAGTTTTCACCGTGAGATTTTTACAGAATAGACTTTGAATTTTGAAATTTGAACAGACTTTTGACAGCTCACTTACAACTCACTTCACCTAAATTTTCACCGTGAGATTTTTACAGAATAGACGGGCTGTTACCCTAGCAATTCCTAATAAAACTCACTCTTTTCACAAATAACACCCACGGAATTTATTCTATAGACCAATCACTTTGATACATTAATCGCTGTGCCCACACGTTCGACATCATTACGCGAGGTCATCATCACTTGTTCCAGTTGTCAATACAATCCGCACTGGACTGTGGATGTGGAAGTCGTTTACATTATCCGATCACAAATGCCTGCAATCCCTGCGTTCTGGCCCGAATTACAGGCTAATGCACTCGTGAATATCCCATTATTGGGACATAGTTTATATTTGCATTTTGCGATTTGGATAGCTTTGGCGATCGATTTGCAAGGTTAACTTCGGTTACGTGTTAACGGTTTGTTGAGATTTATAAATAATCGTAATTTGTACAATAGATTGGTTGGTGACCTAAACGAAACTAGGCATTTGCCTGTATCTTGGGATAGGCAAATAAATATGAGATTTTATTTATACGACTTTAAGAGCGGTTTTTAGGAGATTTTGTGTGTTCTTCTACCTAAAAGTGATCAAACCTCGCCTCATTTTATCAAGTAAGCGACGATGTTATCGAAAATGGTGTTAGCTTGAATAGAAATACCTAATGTATTCACTCTTGAAGTCTTCCAGCCATTGGGAAACACAGTCAGCTTTAAAAAAAACTGGCACTCCGGTAGTGCCGACAGAAGTGAAAACTTGAACAATTACGAGTGTATTTTGTGAATCGTCTTATAAACAAAACACGCGTGTTAAGGTGTGATCCTTATTTTATAGGGTTTTTTGCAAATCAGGTATGATGACCAAAGTGACTGGTTTATTCTTCTCGTGAAAGGAATTTATTCAGATTTACAAATCGTGGTTCAGCGCCATCTCGTCGTTGTTGGATGAACTACGTAGTTAGTACGCGAGGCCTACGTAGTTAGTACGCGAGGCCCTCGTAGTTCTTCCCGATGTGCATAGATGGCGCTGTCCTCAACAACGCGCGTCACGTCTTACAAATTTTCGATCAGGGTCACGTGACCTGACGCGAATTTAGAAGTTTTTACCCATTCCAAAAAAAGTACACAGCGCCGCTAAAGAAGTTTTCACTTCAAAAAAATTCGCAGCCGCTTTCTTGGATTTTCATTTTTCACCATCTGCTTCAGTAATTTTCTCCTCCGTCATCTTGGATTTTCAGTTTGATCTCACTATTGATATCCTCGAAAGCTATGAAAACTAACTCACTCTCACAGAGAAAAAGACGCATGGAGCATAACGCTTTTATAAATCTACCAGTTTACTCCTACTGTGTAAAAGAACTTCTATACGAAACAAATAATAGTTTTAGCAGGCAGAAGTTTAGAAATCAGATCACCTTTGTTCCTTGTCTTTTAGAACTCGATAAATATGACTTTGTACGGAATATTTTGCAACATTTTTAGGACAGGTCCTAAATATTTTAAGGTTCATCTGGTCTTATTGAAGTGGAAAAGTTAGATTTTCTCGGTAAAATCTTGAAAGATATCAAAGTTTTCAAATGCCAGTGTAAGGATTTATCTTTAGTATGAATTTGCAAAAGAAAACTACAATTTTGGGGATGATTTCAGCCATTGCCTGTTTGATAGTATATTAATGCGTAGCAAAACAATGCAAAAACCAGCTCGATAAGTGTTTTATGTTATAAAAGTAGTCTGATGTTTCGTTTTGCAGCTATCTCTTTCAGTTTTGCTACTTCGATCCAATTTTAAATATATTAAAATGGAAAGACTATAGTAAACAATCCAAAACTATGTTATAATGCGTTTATCTATACAAGGTGACAAGAAAATCGACGCGTGAACTGTATCTATTGTAAGATTCTACTTGCACACCTAGCGTAAATATTTTTCGTCGGTAATTTAAAAAAAAATCTGCTGACACACAAAACTGCAATACCTACGCGGTCAAAATGTCATCATTTTCTGCTTTTTCCGATGTTTGCTGGGGTTGGCTATGTACGTTCGAAAAAATCTACATCTTTTTAGTAAGATAAGTGACAGACATAATTTTAACACTAGAAATAGGGCCAAATTAGATCAACCGCTTTTCAGATTGTCTAAAGTAAAAACTTCTTTTATGGGTTACTGTGTAAAATGTTATAATAAAATACCACTCGATATTCTTCTACTAAATGAGAAGAAATTTATAACATGCATTGAACGCATACTATGTAGACAAGCATATAGCTGGCTGGTATATAGTTGGATGATAATGTCGTAGATAAAAATGCTTGGCTAAATTCTGGTCCTGCTCCACAGGCACTTGGGCTCACTAGTTTAAATTTCAATATTTGGAAGAGGTGCTTCCCTATTTCTTTTTTTAGTGTTTCTGACATTACGAACATATTTTTTTTTTATTTTATTCGAATAAGTATTAATTGTTGAATACTTCAATATTAAATACCTTTTCCTGTTTGGTAGTAAAGTTTTCTTAATCTCTTAAATAAATTGCAAACTACAGTTTTGTATAATTTAGAAGCGTATTTTAAAGTTTGTAAATGTAAGAACCATGTATCCGTTTACTATGATTTTTTTTTTGATATTGAATTAAAAGAGCATGAAGCAAGTGAGCAAGAGCACAACGTGTCATGCTCACTTAAATGTCTCATCGATAGTGGCGCGTGTGTTGGATCATTCGGTTCCCTACAATATGGTTGAGCTGGATGATGCTGATCTACGCGTCATGTTCGTGAACGGGCGCCTTCGGTTGAGACAGGTCATCTCTTAACTGGCAAGGCTTATTTTTAATCTTATATTTTGAATTGTTTCTTCATTTGTGTCTTTTTTTAAATTGTTCTCACTTAAAGAAGCAACAAGAATAATGTACCCAGGATTTTGTAATATCTTGATTTAAAAGATTTTCCATGGAGTTTCTTGCCCGTTCTTCTCCATAGAGATTTACGTTTTAGAATAGGCAACTAGCTTCAACTTTCTGACTAACTAACAGATTATTTAATATTGACAATTTAAAAGTGCCTGTACAAGGTTCCATTGAAATAAATGCTTTGAGTTTGAGAGTTTTGAGTTTGAGTTAAAGGTATTTTACATGGAACGACTGTCTATCTGATCTCAACCTAGTTACTGGGTAATACGAAACCCCTTGGTAAGAATGGTTGTCAGACTTTTGGGCTTCTGACAACCCGTAACGACTGTCAAAGATCCACGAATGACAGCCGGGACCAACGGCTTAACGTGCTTTCCGAGGCACGGAGAGGTATGTAAAGATGGTCACCCATCCACGGACCAACCGCAGCAAGCTTAGCTTAACCTGATCGATCGACCCGTGCGGCCGTTATTACTTATCCTCTCTACGCGGTAAAAATATATGGCAAAGAATTTTTTTTTTAAATAACTGACGTAAAATTTCAACTTAAAATTATGTAGGTACTGAATTCATGTTTAACAGGTTGCGCGTCGGTGTCCCGGCCACCATGTTTATTATTTTAAAACAAACCTACAGTGAAAGCCTTTAGACAAAGTGATAGTATTGCACAAATCATAATGCGAAGCATTAGAGAGTGCTCTACGATCGAAAAATTTTTTCGTCTCCTTTCTGCAACTGTTTCTATTGTTATACTCCTGCTAGTACACAGAACCTATTTAATTTATATACCACTAGCTTCCACCCGCGGCTTCGCCCGCGGAGTACGTCGATACGTCGATAAAACTATACTATGTCCTTCCCCAGGATGCAATCTATCTCTCTGCCAAATTTTATCGAAATCCGTTCAGTGGTTTAGGCGTGAAAAGGTAACATACAGACAGACAGACAGAGTTACTTTCGAAATTATAATATTAATATGCATTGTATAGATAATTTGAAGGAGATTAATTCTGTACTTTACAAAAATTGATTTATTGCAGTAGAAACGAAAAAAAGATCAAAATATTTCTAAAAACTTCCCGTCAATCAAGTGTGAAACCTGAAAACATTGTAGCTTGCGAAAAAATCAATTAAACGAGTAATTTTTTTTAATACATTTTCACCCATTCGAGGAACCCTATTGAAAATGGCTCTTTTATTCAAAGTAGTTTAATGATAATTAATAAAAAACAAACTAGTATAATATCTATATTTATGGTTTTTTATACGATCAAATGAGCAGAGTGGTGCACTTTTGGATTTCCAATTTTTTATTTTCATAGAAAGAAAGAAGGATAATACGTTTATTTGCGGCAAACATGACGCATAAAAATAAAAAAAAACAAAGTAACAATTTGGGAGAAAGTATGCAATTATTATTATACATACAACTTAACCATATTTCCACTACGAAACCTATAATAAAACGTAAATGCGGTATTTATTACGTGTAAGAATAAAAGTCGAATAGATAATACCTACCCATGGTTATATTTCAATATAAGCTAGGCTGTAACTTGTATTTACGGCTTCGGTACCGTGTAATTTCTGGTTGTAACTGGTATTATATGTAGAAATACGCTGGTAGTTTGTTGCAAAATTATCACACTAGTATTATACAAGCGAAAGTTTGTGAGTGTGTGTGTGTGTTTATATGTTTGTTATTTCTACATGCTCAAACGGCTCGACCAATTTTGATAAAATTTTGTATGGAGGTAACTGACATCCTGGATTAACATATAGGCTATTTTATGCCGATATTCCCACGGGATAAAAAGTTCTAACCATATCATAAATTCATCATTCACACAGTCTATCCATCGTTTCGACATTCATATCCAAAACTTTCCTCACGACATTTTCCTCATTCCTCCGTAACCCATTCCATGACAACCGATTTCCACACAACTTTTCAGTTACCGGTGCCACTTTCAGACTTCCTCTTATCTGCTCATTTCTTATTCAATGCATTCGTTTAAAACCACACATCCCTCTTAGCATTCTCATCTCAGATGTATGTGATTGCCTTTCATTCATCCCTTTTGTGGCCCAACATTCTGATCCATACAAGACAGCAGCTCTGACCATGTTTTTATATATTTTCCCCTTAAGCTTAAGGGAAATGCGGGAGTCGCAGACAGTTCCCGTGACCGGCCGCCTAAACCTAAACAAACAAAACATGATTTCGAACGGGGTACGCCGTAGAACTTTAGGGCCCGATACACACACAAACACACATATACAAACCACAGCCACAATACGTGGAAGGTGCTTATTTGTATGAAAATTTCAAGTTTATTCACACGTACCACATTTAGCCGTCAAAGTCAACCATGTGGGTGGTACCGACCACATCAAGGCCACTACGCAGCCACAACACGACCACCAACGAGACCGCGCTTTAAGGCTCCTACAAACAGGCGCGACACGCGATATAATCGCGCGCGACACAAAGGCACCCCTCTTTACGCGACTTGCGGTACCTTTGTGTCGCGCGCGATTTTATCGCTTGTCGCGCCTGTTTTAAGGCGCCTTTAGCAGCCGGCATTTGATTTGATTTTGTGGTTACCACAACGCAACTGCAAGAAAATGCAGCGACACGATTCACACGTAACCACTGCTTGCCCACATTTTGTCGCTGCGATGTGGTGTGATTGAGGTAGCTGTGATCTGGCCCTTACTCTTTTTCAATCAAAACAAGAAATGTACACCAAGACAAATACTTTTACATAAAGTAACGCCAAACCGAATATTTCTCTTCTAAAGCCAGACACATCGTGTGGAATCCTGAACTCGCACTTAACATATGGTTGAAATTGCCAACCCGTCTTGAGCAAGCGTGATGATCAATGCTCGTGCCTTCTCTGTACGAGAAACGGCCTTTGCACTGCGAGTAGGACAATAATAGGCTAGTATTATTTATGTATATTATTATTTAAAAAGAGCATCAAAATACAGTACTAGGTCAAGACATTCAAGTTTTATTTATTTGGCTTCAGACGCACTTAAGTGACATTATTTTAAAAACTAAAGTTTGTACTCTTCTTTGCAGAACTACCAAGTAATGCAGAGTCGAGGCGCCGCGAATTTCATTTGAATACATCCTCACAATGGGTTAAGGGGCTGTCTAAGGAATAAAAAGTGAGCGTTTTCCATTTCAGACATCATTACTGGGAATAGTGCAATAAAAACAAACTCTTACTCCAAAATATATTTTCTGCAAGCCATGTGCCCAAGATCAGTAGTAACCCAGTGGTAACAGCCGCGACTGACGAGTTGTACGTTATAGGTTCAAATCCAGACCGGCGCTTTACTTTGTGTTTATTATTTCATCACCACTGCCTCAAAACGGTGAAGAAAAACATCGTCAGAAAACCGGCATGTCCCTGAACCAAAAATTCGAAGACATGTGACATCCACCAACCCGCACTGGGCCCGCGTGGTGGATTACGGCCCACTACCTCTCACCGAGAAGGCCCGTGTTTATGCTAGTTGCGCGGTAAACTCTGCTTGCGCGATGCAGGATTTTGCGTGACGTCAGTATGACGCGTTGATCGCATGTGGCGTTGTAGATACCGCTACACATCGTGTGATACTTCCTGGCCGCGCCACAGTGGAAAATCAAAGAAACACGTTTCTAGATAAATTGTACCCTTTATGTACTTTAAGGTACATGTAGTGAAAAAAATTGTACCTCAAAGAATTATGAAATATAATGAAGTTTTGGTGGCGCGGCTGGGAAGTATACTTCCTGGCCGCGCCACCATGGTATTTGTAAACTATTAGGCGTACCTGGACATAGTGTACACTAAAGAATTGTACCAAAATTGTACTTTTCCGTACGCTATAAAGAGATTCAAAAATTTTATTACTTTAGAAATTATAGCCTTGTGTTGGTGGCGCGGCCAGGAAGTATACTTCCCAGCCGCGCCACCAAGTTTTATTAGGCGTACCCGGACATAGTGTACACTAAAGAATTGTACCAAAATTGTACTTTTCCGTACGCTATAAAGAGATTCAAAAATTTTAATACTTTAGAAATTATAGCCTTGTGTTGGTGGCGCGGCCAGGAAGTATACTTCCCAGCCGCGCCACCAAGTTTTATTAGGCGTACCCGGACATAGTGTACACTAAAGAATTGTACCCATTATGTACTACCCAAAAACATAATAATATTACAGAATACTGTAATATATTAAGAGAAAACATCAAAACAAACTTAAGCGCATCAGCAGATTTGTTGATCTTTGTACCTACTGGATGTGGCCTCCAAATTAGAAGTACGTACTGGAATTATCTCGGTGGGATGGTTGTATAACTTGCGCAGAAGGGCGAGAAATAAGCAACACAATACGAATCGATATGCATAACAAGAAAAATTTACCTTCAGGAACAAGATAAGAACTTGGTAGGTACTTAGGTATTAGGGACGGTCAGCAAAAAAAATCGTCAACACTGTTACTTTTACGTGTCAATAATTATGATTTCAAAAACTGAAATGTTGATCTACTTCGTCGTTAACTATATCTACCTACAGTACAAAAAGTTAATCAAAAAAGTTTAGGTACCTAACGAAACTGATAAAAAACATATAAGTCTGAACCTGCTTTATATACATTGGCCTCCAAAAGCTAGTTGGCATTTTTACACTGCAGCTGATTTAAAATTCTAGTTCCAAATGTTGGAACTGTACACTATAACGTTGTTATCTACTAATTCAACCTATGTCTTACCATAAAAAGTAATCAAGTAATCCCTCAGGATTACCTGTTTAATTTTGTATTTTAAATCATAATGTGGCATGGCATCACAGCTGAAGTGGAAAAATGTCAACTAACTTTAGGAGGCCACTGTATATAATTATACGTATCTACCGATAGGTAATCAGTCGGATTATTAATAGAAACAGCATGGTATTTTTAACGTTTTGACTTTCAAATTAAAGAAACATGAATGTATCACATGAACATTTGGTGGCCCTGAAAAGGGCCGTTTGTTTTTGTCCTGCCTGCCATCATACGTCTTTAATTTATTGTGTACATAATACAATGCACCATTATATTTTGTGTACGTTTTAGTACTGTTACCGTGTTGTTTAGGTCATCGTAGCATTCCCATCTGCCATTACGCCTACACAATGCTCTGTAGTGGCGCATATTAGGTAAATACTCTATGAGTGACACCAAAGCATATGTTTTTTGCTGTAAAGTTAAACTGTTTGGAATATCATTTGTATCAATCAAATCTATATCATCTAACTCAAATATCAGAATTTCGTTTAAATTATAGCTAATGATATGTGTGCCTGTACATAACATATCATTGACGATCTTTCTACAATGCAGATTAATAACTAGCTCTAACATTGATTCTGTTGCTTCTTCAAGAGCTTTGATCCGACCTATCGGTAGATACGTATAATTATATACAGTGGCCTCGTAAAGTTAGTTGACATTTTTCCACTTCAGCTGTGATGCCATGCCACGTTATGATTTAAAATACAAAATTAAACAGGTAATCCTGAGGGATTACTTGATTACTTTTTATGGTAAGTCATAGGTTGAATTAGTAGATAACAACGTTATAGTGTACAGTTCCAACATTTGGAACTAGAATTTTAAATCAGCTGCAGTGTAAAAATGCCAACTAGCTTTTGGAGGCCAATGTATATAAAGCAGGTTCAGACTTATGTTTTTTATCATAGTTTCGTTAGGTAACTTTTTTGATTAACTTTTTGTACTGTAGGTAGATATAGTTAACGACGAAGTAGATCAACATTTCAGTTTTTGAAATCATAATTATTGACACGTAAAAGTAACAGTGTTGACAATTTTTTTTGCTGACCGTCCCTAACTCCTAAGTACCTACCAAGTTCTTATCTAGTTCCTGAAGGTAAATTTTTCTTGTTATGCATATCGATTCGTATTGTGTTGCTTATTCCACGCCCTTCTGCGCAAGTTATACAACCATCCCACCGAGATAATTCCAGTACGTACTTCTAATTTGGAGGCCACAACCAGTAGGCACAAAGATCAACAAATCTGCTGATGCGCTTAAGTTTGTTTTGATGTTTTCTCTTAATATATTACAGTATTTCGTAATATTATTATATTTTGGGTAGTACATAATGGGTACAATTCTTTAGTGTACTCTATGTCCGGGTACGCCTAATAAAACTTGGTGGCGCGGCTGGGAAGTATACTTCCTGGCCGCGCCACCAACACAAGGCTATAATTTCTAAAGTATTAAAATTTTTGAATCTCTTTATAGCGTACGGAAAAGTACAATTTTGGTACAATTCTTTAGTGTACACTATGTCCGGGTACGCCTAATAAAACTTGGTGGCGCGGCTGGGAAGTATACTTCCTGGCCGCGCCACCAACACAAGGCTATAATTTCTAAAGTAATAAAATTTTTGAATCTCTTTATAGCGTACGGAAAAGTACAATTTTGGTACAATTCTTTAGTGTACACTATGTCCGGGTACGCCTAATAGTTTACAAATACCATGGTGGCGCGGCCAGGAAGTATACTTCCCAGCCGCGCCACCAAAACTTCATTATATTTCATAATTCTTTGAGGTACAATTTTTTTCACTACATGTACCTTAAAGTACATAAAGGGTACAATTTATCTAGAAACGTGTTTCTTTGATTTTCCACTGTGGCGCGGCCAGGAAGTATTACACCTACACATCTACCAATCCGCACTGGGCCCGCGTGGTAGATTACGTCCCACTCCCTCTCACAGGGAGGAGTGTGTCCCAGAAGTGGGAACATTATCGGCTGATT
Organism: Luperina nickerlii; assembly: GCA_963855955.1. Lineage (NCBI taxonomy): Eukaryota > Metazoa > Arthropoda > Insecta > Lepidoptera > Noctuidae > Luperina > Luperina nickerlii. Next base: position 18,860,216 of record OY979678.1, read on the forward strand.
ATGCATGTACTCCATACGATTTACCATCCCTACGACGCGAAGTTGCGAGTGAATCCGTAGGCGTTGTTCTACATTTTATACAACTTCAAGATCTCAATCATCTACAAGGTAATGATAAACATAGACTTATGAATAAAAACAAGAACATCTATGTTTATTTTTAAATACTAATGCAACATTCATTTATTTTATCATTTATTTACACACAGTAAAATACATAGTGATATACTTAATTATAATTTAAGTACAAAGCTACTGCTTATTTCTTAAGAAATTTCTTCCAGCAGACCTGCGAAAGGAGAAGTAAAAAAGAAATATAATGACAATAGTGTGTGAGAACAAGAAGAGAAAAATATGAATGTGTGAAGTCTGAAACTTAAATTTTAATGCCACTGGGCCCATAACCTATTAAAACACACGTAGTCGTAAATCAAAAGACAGAGCAATTTATTGTTAGAAATTCATGTTAGCATCAATCCACTGCCAGTTAGTACATAAGCAATGGCAGTAGTATTTACTAAAGTATTATTTTGATATTAATTCTAACATACCTACACATATAATGCAACTGTCCATTCAAATTTCAATGTGTTTAAGATACTTGGACAACAATGATGTCATTGTTGTGATTAGATCGATAAATCTGCAAATAAAGGACTAGATACACAAAAATCTCAAGCATGTAAAATGGAAGTGAACGTTGAGTGTGACAAAAAAGGCTTGAATGTAGAATAAATGCTTTGGAAATGCGTTCCTTGCAAAGCATGTGTGGTGTAACTATGAAAAATATACTGAGGAATGATGTTCTAAAACAACGTTTTAGTTTAAAAGAAGATTTAGTGACAAACATTTAAAAGAGTATGCTTAAATGGTTTGATCATTTTGAGAGGATGATGAAAGGTGACTATCAAAAGGTATTTACGAGGTAGATGTGAGTGGAAGCGCCGGGAGGGGACGCCTCATCATCCGCCTGGCCTGTTCCCAACTATGTTGGGGTCGATTTCCAGTCTAACCGGATGCAGCTGAATACCAGTATTTTACATGGAGCAACGGCCTATCTGACCTCCACAACCCAGTGACTGGATAATACGATACCCCTTGGTAAGACTGGCTGTCAGATTTTCGGACTTCTGACGCCCCGTAACGACTGTCAAAGATCTACTAATGCTGGGACCAATGGCTTATCGTGCTTACCGAGACACGGAGGGGTTTTGATATGTAAAGATGGGCACCCATCCACGGACCAACCGCGGCAAGTGTAGCTTAACCTGATCGATCGACCCGTGCGGCTGTCATTACTTAGCCACATGTCGTCCTAGGTCATTATATTATAGTGACCTTATTGGTGATATTCTTCAGAAATGTCAGGTGGTTAGAACTCGCAGCCGGTACGTGTATGACCAGTATGAACGTCAACGAAGCGAAAAGAGGTATGTAAGGATCATGGATCATGAGAAGAAGGCGGACGGCCAAACGTACTGCAGCCTTCTATCTGCACTTGGTTGATATCCCGACGAGTCGTACTCAGCGCTTCTCCTCCACTTTTATTATGCGCACATCCAAAGTGTGGAACACTGTGTTCCCTCCTTCATTCAACCTTCAAGTTAAGAGTAAACAGGCATCTTCTGGGTATGCTAGTTTCATCATAGACCTCATCCATCGCTTTCTATCAGGCGTGATCGTCATCAAGAGCGATCCACTTAGTCATAAAAAAGGCATGTGTTTATGTATGTGTATGTATATATGTACGTAATACACATGCCTAAAACTTGCACTTTAGTGGGTTTTCACAAATTAATGTAATGAATCTGAATTAATAAACCTGTCCATATTAATTCAGATTCGTTACATTAATTTGTGATGGCAATTATGTCACTGGCTTATATAGGTTTTTATTTTTATTATTTTATTTATCTTTTAAATAGATTCTTTTATATTTTGTGAATGTGACAACGTTGTAGGCATAGAAGACTGTAGATTTTCAGGCCTTTTTCTATTTCGATAAGTACCTGGTGGGTGATCCCTTGGATGAGTGCACAAAAACCCCCGAAATCGGAGTAGGTGGCGAGAAATCGTGAGGCGAATCACATCAGCCTCTAAACAAGAAACTACATGAGGACCACGAGCGCTCTGACAAGAGTGCTACAAAGAAGAAGAGGAAGAAGTACCTGGTACTCGTTGACAGACGAACATTTGCCTCCCATACCTGTCAACATTGTAACTTGAAAACATTGTAAAAGATAATTATTTTTAAAAGGGTAACCGTGTCGTTTCTTACCGACTTTTTCCACAGTAAATTATCAATTGGAACCATGCACTTAGCTTCTGACGTTTCATAAGTGCCCATGAAGGTTTCTGTGAAATAAAATATTTGGATTTTTGAGTTTCGAACAAAAGATTGCACTGTATTCATCAAGCAGAAGCACACTACGCATACTTTTTTGCAAGTTAGGGGTTATATGCTTGCAAATCACACACATTACGTATACCTTCTTTTGTGTAAGTTAGTTTTGTCTTTGTTACTTTAAGGCAAGTAATATGAGAAAGTTCTAAGATCGTCTCTCTGCCTCAGTCTCCGGTAAATAAGATGTTTCATATAAATAAAAAGGATAATCTCAATGCATTTCCAGACCAACAAGACATAAAAAGTATGCCCAGGGAGACAATCTTGAAGAATTTTCTATTTCTCCAACTGATAATAAAAATAGAAAACAGATTTTTGTCAAAGAGAATGGCGTAATTACAGCTCATTGTCTGTGGTGCCGTCGTCCGATTGTTCGATACGAGTGATTAAAATAAAATTGTCTTTTGTATACTGTTTAATTACAAATCATTTTGAACGTTGTATCTTGGTGGCTAAAGTCGAGATTCCATTTCCGCTGATACACTCGATGAATGCAAGAATTACTCGTACAGAACAGCAGGATGCAATTAATGCAATTGATTAAATTTGTAAGTGGTAGGTAGGACGGGTATTAAACGTGACTGTTTTTTTTAAATGGCCGCAATTCCATTTAAATATAATGAAGATTGATTCGCTTGATCGAATCTCTTTTTAACAACTAAGTATGTGTTAAATTAAAATATCGTGGCATCTTAGGAGGAATTAACCGTTTTCTTTGTATTAGGTCGTCTGGCCTGTTTGCCAGCCTACAACTCGTGCAAATTAACTAGGCATCAATCACCCTGGAATGCCGCCCCTGTCCCGCTTCAGCACACGAAGGCCCGCGTTCGCCTTGTGCGTTCAGAAGCGATAGGATCTTTGTGATGTGACGTTACAGCGCCAGGTGCCTCTACTCCATTGGTTTAGGTAATAAACTAAAGGTAAACAAATCGTGTTATGGGTTTTTTATAGGTGACACTTTTTTGTTTAAAAATACGTTATAACCAAATTAAATTAATGTTCTATTTTTATGATAATTTCCTTTCTTTTTTTTTATTCTTAGACTCTTCGTAGATGTAACTGCTTAAAAGCATTTTTTAGATAGATTTATAATAATATATTATTTTGTAATTTGTCTATTTTAAAGACCGTATTACAAGTCTTAAAAATGTCCTTATACAGATTACAAAGACAGGCTCTCTAAACCCCCTCTTTGAGGAGTGGCTAGAGAGGCGTCATGGCGCCCTCACCTACCGCCTGACGCAGGTCCTCACCGGACACGGAAGTTTCGGGAGGTTCCTGCACATAATCAGGCGGGAGGAAACGCCCGGGTGTCACCATTGCCAGGATCGCCCAGAGGACACGGTGGAGCACACGGTGGAGGTCTGCCCCGCTTGGGCGGAGCACCGCCGTGTCCTCGTAGAGGCGATCGGCAGCGGCGGCGACCTCTCGCGTCCGGGCCTGGTTCAAGCCATGGTCCGGGGCGAGAGGGAGTGGGGGGCAGTCGCCTCCTTCTGCGAAGCAGTCATGCTAGTGAAGGAGGCGGCGGGACGGCTGAGGGAGAGAGCCTCCCGTCCCAGCCGCCGCGGGAGACGCTCCGGGCGTCGGGAGCCGCGCGACGACTCCCGGCCACCGTAGGCGCGGGCCTGCGGGCGGAGAGTAATGGGTAGCTCACCGTCCGATCAGGACCAGGCCCGTGCCGGACGGCGCGTACGTGTTCCACGCGCGCCTCAAAGAGATGTCAGCATCAAGTGAAGGGGCCCGTCAGAGCCGAAGCCTGCCGGGTCAGCGGGATTGTCCGAAAGGGTTACCGCTGGCCCGGAACATAAAGGGCGAAGGAAGGAACACGGGTGGGTTTTAGTCAGTAAGAGTCTGACACTCCCTTCCGCTCCACCCAGAGCGGGAGGAGTCATTTGATGATTTCCCATCCTGAAAAAAAAAAAAAAAAGTCTCTCTAAACCTTAAAAAAAACTGGCACTCCGGTAGTGCCGACAGAAGTGAAAACTTGAACAATTACGAGTGTATTTTGTGAATCGTCTTATAGACAAAACACGCGTGTTAAGGTGTGTTCCTTATTTTATAGGGTTTTTTGCAAATCAGGTATGATGACCAAAGTGACTGGTTTATTCTTCTCGTGAAAGGAATTTATTCAGATTTACAAATAAGCACACAGGATAGACTTCAGTTCGTGGTGTTGGTCTCGCATGGGGCTCGTCGTCAGTTATATATCCGTGGTTCAGCGCCATCTCGTCGTTGTTGGATGAACTACGTAGTTAGTACGCGAGGCCCTCGTAGTTCTTCCCGATGTGCATAGATGGCGCTGTCCTCAACAACGCGCGTCTTACGTTTTACGTCTTACGTCTTACGAATTTTCGATCAGGGTCACGTGACCTGACGCGAATTTAGAAGTTTTTACCCATTCCAAAAAAAGTACACAGCGCCGCTAAAGAAGTTTGCACTTCAAAAATACGACGAATTAGATAACGTTGCTAAATTGAAGAGTAGAACTGTAAAGTAGCATGACAACTGAAGCGACAGGTATTACCTACGTTAACACCTTTACGTTTCTTTTGTTTAGTATAAACTCACTCAAAAATGTTGCCGGTTGTCATTTGAAACTTTTGACGTTTTCGTTTAAAATGCCTTATTAAAATATAACTTCGTTTTTTTTTGGTTTTACCTTTAGTTAACTACCTAAGCAATAGTACCTATAGTTAATTCGCACGAGTTGTAGGTACTACTTTTCACTGCCTTCCATCTGCCTGCTGCCACTGCCTGCAAACACACACTGGTGAGCAAAGATTTGCCATGCTTTTCAACAGCTTCCGAAGCTACTAACCTGACCATTACCGATCCATTACAAAAAAAACAACACTGGCACTCCGGTAGTGCCGACAGAAGTGAAAACTTGAACAATTACGAGTGTATTTTGTGAATCGTCTTATAAACAAAACACGCGTGTTAAGGTGTGTTCCTTATTTTATAGGGTTTTTTGCAAATCAGGTATGATGACCAAAGTGACTGGTTTATTCTTCTCGTGAAAGGAATTTATTCAGATTTGCTCGTCGTCAGTTATATATCCGTGGTTCAGCGCCATCTCGTCGTTGTTGGATGAACTACGTAGTTAGTACGCGAGGCCCTCGTAGTTCTTCCCGATATGCATAGATGGCGCTGTCCTCAACAACGCGCGTCACGTCTTACGAATTTTCGATCAGGGTCACGTGACCTGACGCGAATTTAGAAGTTTTTACCCATTCCAAAAAAAGTACACAGCGCCGCTAAAGAAGTTTTCACTTCAAAAATACCGATGTTTAACTTCGTTTTTTTTGGTTTTACCTTTAGTTAACTACCTAAGCCATAGTACCTATAGTTAATTCGCACGAGTTGTAGGTACTACTTTTCACTGCCTTCCATCTGCCTGCTGCTACTGCCTGCAAACACACACTGGTGAGCAAAGATTTGCCATGCCTTTCAACAGCTTCCGAAGCTACTAACCTAACCATTTCCGATCCATTACAAAAAATTACTGACGTTTAATAATATGTCATCAACATCATTTCAGCCATAAGACGTCCACTGCTGGACATAGGCCTCCCCCAAGCACCGTCACTTCGACCGATCCTGTGCTTCTCGCATCCAGCGGATTTCTGCGGCCTTCACAATGTCATTGATCCACCTTGCGGGAGGCCTTCCAACACTACATCTTCTGTTACGCGGTCGCCGCTCCTGAACCTTTTGGCCCAATCGGCCATCTGTTTTGCGAGCAATAGGCCCTGGTCTCTAATGCTGGGGCCACACATTGGACATAATTTGACCCAAGATGTAGCCTTGGAGCATTGGCTCCAATGTGTGTAGGTATGTGGTCTGGATAGATATTGGACAGGATTTTACTGATTTTGTTCAACATTGGATGTGGTGTCAAGCCTGAATCAATGGACAAGGCCAATGTGTAATACGTACCTATAAATTTTTTATTATATCATAGTTTATGTTTGTTATTAAAAGCCATGTAAATCTACTCTATAACCTTTTTACATAAAATAAATATAAATTTCACCCCTCAATCGGATACAGCAATACAGTGCAAAATAAACTAGGAAAAATCTTCAAATTGGCACAAACTACGTACATACTTTACGCAAATAGTTTTAAACTTAATTTGCAGCGTGTAAACATATTTCACCACTAGGTTTTTAGCGTTGGAACTAAACAGGCAAGTGTTATGAGTGCAGACTTACAAAGATACCATAGCACTTACTGAAAGGGAAATTGGTTGTACGAACATAAATAGATGATTTGGTTTTAAAAAACTTGCAATCTATCTATACCAATAATAAAACTTAAGGGTTTGTTTGAACGCGCTACGAAACAACAAGTCGTATTAAAAAAAAAATTGGCATTTGATAGCCAATTCTTGGGGAAGGCTATAGACGATTTAACATCAGGCATGACTATAAGGAACCGAACAAAAAAAAGCCAAAAAGAACGGAGCAATCACGCGAGCAAGCGATACGATGCGACGCGGTGGGTCGGGGGAAGTCGCGGGCAGAAGTTAGTTATTAATTAACGGAAAAAAAAACTTATTCTTTCAACATCACTTCATGTGTGGACGTTATTTGGTAAAGGAAAAGTGTTACTGTAATACAATAGAATAGAAAACTTTTATTTCAGACAGCAGTCCATAGGGTAAATAACAATTTTTCTTAACTTCTAGTGTTAGTATGTGATCGCAAATTAAAATTAATAGTTCCTGCAGGTTTGCGGCCAATGGTTTTAGAAGCAGCACACTGGGTTTAGGAAGTTTGGTTGTTTAGCGCGTCGTCTCACTACGAAAAGAAGAAAGAAACATTGTTTATTCTGCACAAACAAAAACGCACATTGCAAATAGAAATAAAAAAAATAAAAAAGACATACAATAAACAAAAAAAAATTATATACAACTTATACAGATGATGCCATCCACGAAGACGCGCCCCACTCTTCTTCCTAATCGCTTACAAGAGTGCAAATTTCGCTAGTCTTTTAGTTTTGTCGATACACAGTGGGTTATTAGTATGTATCAAAAAACTAAAACACTAACGGAATTAACTAGCGATAACCACTAGCGATTAGTAAGAAGAGTGGGGCTCGTCTTTGTGGATGGCATTATACATATATGCCATAATCAATCTCCTGCATATTTCTTCATGTATATTTCATACTTCTCTATTAGTTGAGGGGCTAAATAATAACAGTCGTACAGGTCGATCGATCAGGTTAAGTTACGCTTTTCGCGGTTGGTCCGTGGACGGGTGACCATCTATACATATCAAGAACTCTCCGTGTCTCGAAAAGCACGATAAGCCGTTGGTCCCGGCTGTCATTCATGGATCTTTGATTGTCGTTGTGGGTAGTCAGAGCCCGAAAGTCTGACACCCAGTCCTACCGAGGGGTATCGTATTACCCAGTAACCGGGTTGTGAAGGTCAGATAGGCAGTCGCTCCATGTAAAATCCTGGTATTCAGCTGCATTCGGTTAGACTGGAAGCCGACCTCAACATAGTTGGGAAAAGGCTAGGCAGATGATAATTTCTCTATTAGTCGTCATGGCGTTAATCAATCACCCCCTTTCTACCAATATCATCATTTCACAGTCTATCCATCATGTTTTGGTCTTCCCCTACTCTTATAGCCATCAACATTCATAGTCAAAACTTTCTTCACGACATTTTCCTCATTCCTCCGTATCACAAACCGGTTTTCACAGAAATTTTCAGTTACTGGTGCCACTTTCAGACTTCCTCTGATGTACTCACTAGCTGCGCCTTGCGGTTTCACCTGCGTAAATGTCGATCCTATGAGAATATCGGGATAAAAAGTAGTCTATATGTTAACCTAGAGTGTCAGCTACCTCCATACAAAATTTTATCAAAATTGTTCCAGCCGTTTGAGCGTGAAGAAGTAACAAATATACATATAAACACACACAAACTTTCGCCTTTACAATATTAGTGTGATGTGATTTCTTATTCTATCCATTCGTGTCATACCACACATCCTTCTTAGCATCTCACTTTAAAACTCAAACCCATTGGTTAAAATATTGTCACATTTGACAATATTTTTCTTAAGCTGGATATGCCAACTACGCTCGAGTATTGTGCCTAGATTCCTTCAATTTTCTCCACATCTATGTAACTCGACTAACAAGGTTGCGGACTCGGAGGTAATTGTATGACAAACGATATCCCCTGTAGCTTGTAGTTGCGAGTTTTTCATATTTACCGTCAGTTGCCAGCGAAATTAGCACGCCTGTGATATTTCTTATAACGAAAAATACTTGCTAACATGTAAACTGGTTTTTAATCGTATAACAGGATATTTATGTAGGTTTTACTGTACCTATCGCATCGTAATTTTCATTTTTTGAAAATATTACTATAAAAACATGGGCAGGCCTCAAAACTCAAATTCAAAGCAAATCCTTTGGGTTTAATTAAGTTGGATTAAAATAGAAAATAAATATGTTTAATTTTAACTAATAAGGCACTTTTTAATTGTCAAGGAGTCGGTCAGTCAGAAAGATGAAGCTATGTAGTTGTCCATTCCAAAGCGTAGTCTACGCTTTGAAATGCGTAACTATGGAGAAGAACGGCACTGATTCTGTCAACTTTTCGACTAATAACTGTATTTAATTATACACTGTAACACTACTACTATACTGGGGACATCTTTGCAGACAGTTTTGACTTACCGTGAACTATGCGGCAACTGCTTCCGACTCACTGGAACCTTAGCTGGCCTGACAAGCATCGCAAAATACAAGACCCAGCCCACTATCGACCTCCGGTCTCCGGAGGGATGTACAAGTATCTACAACGCCATATGCGAACAACGCGTCATATTCACGTCACACAAAATCCTGCATCTCGCAAGCAGAGTTTACCGCGCAACTAGCATAGATGCAACGGCCCAATATCAATCATCGGGCAGTTGCCCGCCAGACACAACACCCGTTTGGTCGGAGGATCCTTGCTTTTCTATGGAGTATGAGTGAACTTTACACCCTGTTCCTCATACCTCTATAGGTTCACTATTTCTTAGCAGTCCAAAGCCTTTCATGATCAGCCTATAATGTCCCACTGCTGGGACACAGGCCTCCTCACTTCGAGAGGGCGTAGGCCGCAATCCACGGTGAGAGTTAGTAGATGTCACATTGTGACCTTACAATTTCTGGCTCTATTTGTAAGGTCACAACGTTTTCGAATTTTTGGATCTAGGAAATGCTGGTTTCCTCACGATGTTTTCCATCACCGTTATGAGAGCAATGATGATGAAATAATTATTATTAAGAGTAAAGCGCCTGGCATGGTTCGAACCAACGACCAAGAACTCATAAGTAGCAGCTGTTACCACTGGACCACCACTGCTCAACAAATTTGTATTTTTTCGAAAGAGATCGAAACGGTTAAGGCCTTGGATAATTAAAAGGCCTTAATCGTTTTGAACTCTTTTGAATATAACACACTAGCAGTAGCCCGCGGTTTCACCTGCGTAGGTTTTGATTCCGTGAGAATATCGAGATAAAAAGTATCCTATGTATTAATCCAGGAAATAGTCTATCTATGTGCCAATTTTAATACAAATCTGTTTAACGGTTTACGCGTGATTGAGTAACAAACATCCAAACATCTTCACAAAATTTGACATTTATAATATTATATTAATACCATAATATATTAGTAGGATAGCAATAAGGCACATGAAGTCATGAACCTTCCCCTTCCCCAAATAATATAATAACGAGACAGGCGTGAATTTTGTAATTTGTAACAAATATATCTTGTAAAGGTTTTTCTGCTCAACGTTCAAAAGCCTGCGCTCTCACTAATAATTTATAGCCAATTTTAGACGTTCATGTTTAAATTATTGCTTGGAGACGCCTCGTATAATAAGGGACAAATTGAAATTTTGAAAGCATTTTTTATTCAATTCATTTTGTTATTTTCTCCGCAATAATTGTTGGGCGTTGATGTGATGAAAATGAGGGACGGTAGAAATATTTTTGAGACATTGTTGGCGTGTTATTGAAAGATGAATATCTGGTCTTTTGTGGAGAGGAATGTCTCACTTTTTGTTTACAAAGAAAATTGAATTTTTTTGGATATAAGTCGACTTGTCTTGCTTTTTATTAATGGCATTCCGTGTTACCTATTATACTGTTAAACAAAGTAAACCAGTGAAAGCTGCGTGATTATGAAACGGGAAAATATAATATCAAATAAGCTGTAAATTAAAAAATATCATTTAAATTTTGCATCTTACCGCCTCGAAAATAACGTCTTTATAAATGACTAGCTTCTGCCCGCGACTTCGTCCGCGTGAAATTTCTTGTTACTCCGACCCACCCCGTCGCATCGCATCGCCTGCCCGCGCTATTACTTCGTTTTTGCTAAGCGTTCTTTCGGACTTTTTTTCTTTTTGCTCGGCTCCTAAAGGTCATAGCGTGATGTTAAATCTGCCGTACTAAGCACAAAAGCGGTATCTCAAAAAAAATTGTAATGTTGATTTTTGTGGCATCGGATAGCTTAAAGAAATATGCATCCAATGAGCTCAGCCAAATAATGGTATCTTAATAAAAAAGTCCTTAGAAAAGTGTTCCCTATCTCAGCTTTACCTCAAATCACTGAGAGAATAAAAAACAAAACTTCAATTTTCTCAAAACTAGCTTTGCCTGAGATACCGCTTTTGCGTTTAGCACGGCAGAAATAGCCTATAGCCTTCTTCAAGAATTGGGCTATCAAATGCAAAAATAATTTTTCAAATCCGACAGAAATAAAAAAAAATCATTCGTTTACGAATTGTTCCAATAAATTGGGTTTTGTTGACAATGTTTGAAACTCTGCAATAGTATAGTGCCGAAGCGTGGTCGGAGTCTATATGGAATACTTTAACTGGCTGTTTGATATACTTGGATAGGTTATAATCGCCAGGTGTGCCTGCCACTTTTGGATGAGGAATGCCTTTCTTTAGCACCAGCTCCGAATTTTATTAAATCAACCGTCGAATCCGACTCGGCTGGGCAGCGTTCGGGAAGCTGCGCAATATCTTCTCGTCCCACATACCACAGTGTCTCAAGACGAAAGTCTTTGACTAGTGCGTGTTGCCAGTGATGACTTATAGCCCTGAAACGTGGTCGCTCACAATGAGCCTTATAGGAAGGCTAAAAGTCACACAAAGGGGTATGGAGAGGGCTTTGCTTGGAGTTTTCCTGCGTGATCGAATCAGGAATGAGGAAATCCGCAGGAGAACCAAGGTTACCGACATAGCCCGTAGAATTGCCAAACTTAAATGTCAGTGAGCAAGGCACATTGCTCGCAGAATAAATGGCCGATGGGGCCGAAAGGTTCTGGAGTGGCGACTGCGTACCGGAAGACGTAGCGTTGGAAGGCTTCCCTCAAGGTAGTCCGACGACCTTGTGAAGGCCGCAGGAACCCGATGGATGCGATAAGCATAGAACCGGTCGAAATGGAGGTGCTTGGGGAGGCCTATGACCAGCAGTGGACGTCTTTCGGCGGAAATGATAATGAAACGGAGGCTCAGATTCTCTAACCAATAAGTTCCTCAGTTTTGCAGACTACAAAATTGTTCGTCTATGTTCCATTGAAAAATGGACCAACCCTCTAAGCTTGTTTACAAATGGTCAGAAAAAATGGAGATTTGTATAATCTCCATTTTTTCTGACCATTTGTTTGCTTTTTCTAGTTTCATTTCAATTCCTTGTTTTATCATGAGTTGATACATGTGAACTAATACAGCGTTTTGTAATTGTGCTTCAGTCAGATCGCCTATGTAAGGTTTAGTTGTGATTTTAAAGCATCTGGCCTGCTGTCCAGGCAATATACTCCGATGCGTCCTGAAACACATTGAAGAAGGTATTAAAAGAAAAACTATTTATCATTGGCGTCTTTATAGAAAATTTATCGGATTAAAATAAAAAAAAAAATTTGCAATTTCAAATGCTATGTTAACTGCGAATGAATATCCCAAAATGTTTATCTTTGAAGATATCTCGAAAAGTTTAGTGCTTTGATGTGCTCCGGGCATAAATCTAGACACCAGGCTGCTACTGAGAAACTCTTGATAGAAAAACACAATAAAAATTTTCCCGACATTTAAATCGAAGCCAAGCCTCAAACTCAGCAGTAGCGCTTGCGGCCATTAGACTAAAGCCCCATTGACACGGTGCAAGTTTCTGGATCGTTCAATAGCAAGGTCATAAAGCACGTTTAATTATTGCCATTCAAGATTTGCATGCAAGTGCTTACACGCGTGCAATTTTCATGAAATACAACAATTGAATGCAATTTTGCAAACACAGAGTTGCGCGGTTGCCTTGGTGCAATTGATTTAAGTACTACCTGTCTTTGCGCTGCCAAACATTTGATTCAATTTTATTAAACGTCTTCTCAAGTTTTTTTTAACTCATTTTGTTTGCTTATTTGAATGATAGAAAATGTTCATAGCAGAATTGAATGCGATTTTATTGCACGTACTGTTTACATCTACATATAACAGTTTTGAACGGCAACTAACTTGCCCGTGTTGTGCAACAATTGTACGTGTTGTTTTAACAATTGTTACTTCAATTTTATGGTATGCCACAGGGAACAAATTAGTACCGTGTAAATGGAGCTTAACGAGGCAGTTACAAAAATAGGTGCAAAGTAATGTTATTCTTCACAACTTAAACTTACATTTCCTTGAGTTGGAGCCATCTCATGAATAAATACATAAATAATAATAACACATTTTTATTTCGCTCTCAAAGTACAACAAAAATAATATGATCTATGAAGTAAAAGTTAGATGTTTGATGGTTATATAGTAGCATTATAATAGATGATCTACCAACTCCCAAACTGAGTCAAGCTTGTATTTTGGGAGTTAGTGGTTCTTACGGTGCAGGATTTACATAGCCACAACCTTGTAGCCAAGGAATTGACTTCCAAAACTAAACAGTTTCTCGAGCGAAACATAGGATTGAGAAATAAATTATAGCATTTACATTATCTAAGGGCTAGAATAAAATTGACGTCTGTCAAAAATTCAAAGTTATTCCTCGGACAAAATTATCTGGCATTGGAACAATCAGCCCTAAAACTACAAATGAATCAGAAAAAACAAAGGTAGGAATGGTATTTTAATGCTTGGAATGTTACCTTTGTCTGGGCCTAATTGTAACTTTGCTGCTCGTATTTTAAGACTTTCTGCGAAAATCAAACACTAACGTCCGTCGAAACCCGGTATTATCCTAAGGTGATTTTGACTTCTGTCTATATAAACACTGATATTTAAGACAGATGGCGCTCTCTGCTTTTAAAGAAATGTGAAAAAAATTCGGTATTGTTTTGAAAAATAAAATCGATGTACTTGGTTATCACCGTAAAAGCGTCCGAAGTAAGTTTTCCTCAGTAACATAACATCGCAGTCACAAGACGTTGATTGAACAATGCTTCGCAGTATGATATTTACGCAGTAAAACCGTTCGCAGTACAGTTTTTCGATGTAACGAAACATCGCAGTAACAAGACGTCGGTTTAACAAGGCGTCGCAGTATAAAGATGTTATTGACAGGTCGAAGAAACAAAATTCGATGATACGGCTTTCGCACTCAAGTAGGCATTCCCATTTGATGTTTGCAGTATTACGAGTAGTATTCAATGTGTGAATGTTTTTAAAGTCATCTCTGAAAACAAGGCGAATTTAGAACGAGCTTTAATTTTGCGCTGTAATTCAAAAAATATTGCTCGTTTGCACTTTCATTATACTAAGAAAATCATGTCCTTACTTTAGACAACACATAAAGATCAACTTCATATGCAGGGAAAGAGGCGGTTCCTAAAGTTGGTGGACCACAAGTTAAGAGATTAAGGAACACCAAATTTTGTAAGTTTCGTTTGAAAATATCTTTGAGGTAAGAAGTGCAAACGTGCATAAAACACAAAACAAATAAATATTAATATTAATATTCTGTTATTAAATAGGTGCAAGTTACAAGACAGTCACAAGCGCAAACGTGCATAAAACACAACACGCTGATGACGGCAATATTAATACTTTGCAATTCAATATTATACTTACTCGTAAGAATATCCTATCACAAGTAAAAGCGTATAAAAATATTTTCTACTCATCGGTACCTCATCAGCACTAATATCTTTGTAGTGTGTCATTCAAACCTTATTTGCAAAATCTTTTACAAAACCAGATGGATGTGGGTGTTTCCATGGAAGTCTTGTGAACGTAATATTATATTTTAAAGGTAATGGAAAATTAACAAACTTAAAGTAAGTTAGAAACAAAATAAAGACCACGTTATATTTGATTCCATAAAATCTTTAAGAATACCTCAAATCGATTGGAGCCATCGTGATTGTTGCTTTAAGTCTCAACGAATCCTCGACTTTGATGTTCAGTTGACAATGAAAGGTAACATCGTAGAAGGTTACTGACTTAATATATAATTATGTAATATCTATGTAATATTTGTACATTGTCAATGTCTCCCAAATAAAAAAAACCGGACAAGAGCGAGTCGGATTCCCGCACCGAGGGTTCCGTACCATCATATGTTTTTAAATCATCAGCGAGGCTTATATTGGTCAGATAATTTTAACACTGCACGCTGCGGTGTAGAATACTGCAGTTTAAGGTCGGCGCCATCTCTTGACCTATAGTGGAACTAATGTAACTTTTTTTGATAATTTCTGAAAAAGTGTGCTATTTAGAGACATCGTTTTATTTTTCCTGTAATTTTTACATAAACTTCTATCACATAGAATAATGGTTTAGGGAACCTCGTTGAAGCTGAAAATGTTTGATTAAAAAATTTCAAGCTCGTAACCTCTTAAAGGTTGTCCTATTTTTTCGTTCCCTCGTCGGCTAGATTTTTCGTTATTCTTCCGAGATAAGAGGATTATTTTTAGCCTAATATAATATGTACGTAACACACTTTATATTCAGAGCCTTTGCATAGTTACCATTTCTTACAAATCCTTTCATACATATACATCATCATCAGCGGATTTTTATATGAAGTCTCGTGCCGACGTCGCCTTCACTGCGGTTTACGTGTAAAGTTTGAGGCCCGAGAAGTACAAAACTGTGTTTTTTCACAAGAAAAAACTAAGTACCTACTTCCAAAACCCCGTAAGATAAAAAATATATAGGTACATATTTTTTTATTTGGGAGATCGTGCTTTCTGAATATTATAAGACGGCTCTTTTAAATATTTTTATAGAAATGGGAAGTTCAAATGGGGGCAAAAAAAAACGATTCTTCAATGTTCATGATTGCAACTACCACTGTTTGTCTCTGCATCACCCAAATGTTGACTGGTAGAAAATGCTTATGGCATTAAGTCCGCCTCTGTACATTTATGTGCTTAAAGTATTAAATAAATACAGAAATAGCGATGCCAGATTTAGGCCCTTAATGAAACAAAAGTCAATACAAACTATTTGATTATAGTTACCAATCAACACTGTAGTCAAATTCAACTAAATGGGACAGTATTGGTATTTCTGTTGACACTGGGAACTAAAGTTTAGGGTACAAAACGTCTAAGTTAGGATTCAAAACAGTCTCGTAAAGTCTGAAACAGATTGAAAACATTATAGTTATGTAACCCAGTGGGCAGAAAAAACAAAGAAATAATAATAAAAAGTACAATTTAAATAACAGGAAAAGAAAAAATAATAAATGACTTAGCTACAAGACAACTAAATTGTAGTTGTACAGTCGGCAATGCTAATTAGTTTACATCACGCACACATCGGTAACTGTCATTATTACTGTGTGCGTATACGTATAATACATTCACGGTTAGAGATAAAATAAACGGGTTCACATTGAATTAATTTGACCCAACATTTTAGACTAGTATAACATAGTTCCCATAGCTAATTGTTGCGCCTGAGTTAGCTTCTGATGTAAGTTCGACGACGTGTGTTCGATCCCAGCTGAGGAATTTTGTTTTGCTGTTTTTTACTTTTTGTTTTTTATTAAATTAATTTTGTGGCCAGTAATCACTCAAGCAAAAAAGTAGAAAGTTAAATTAAATAAAAGCATTAAAATATATTTTTTATTAGGTAAACTTATTATTATTATTATTTGGTGTTGGTTGGAATGAGCGAGCCTAACGCTTGCTAGCAAATGATCCCTCTAGTTTCTTCCAATATGTTCCTTCCTTACAATAATTGTTTTAAGGTTCAGTTTGGTGTGGGCTGTGAAAAAAAACTGTAATACATTTTATGATAATAGGTATTATATTATTATTTAACTATGGTAGGTATTGCACATAAGTTACATTAATTTATTCCTAGGTAAACATTGAAAGGTGAGATGAGTTAGTTAAGTTGAAGTAGATAGGGTAATATCAACGTACCTAATATCTAACTGTTACTCACCGATACCAATTTTACTTATAGATAATTGTTTTGCTCATGCAGAACAACAATTTCTGCCTTTATAAACATTGATAAATGTTGCATGGTTGGATCCACAGAAATAAATCCGCACACGAATATAAGTAGGTAGTAATCAATAAACTCAGTAATACAAATACTCGTATATTGACAACTAAGAACGCAATTTTTTTTATAAATTAAGGTGTTTGAAAACAATTTTTTGAAATTGTGGGTAAGTAGGTAGTTATTTTCTAAACAGTCAAAATAAAATGGCCTGAGAGTTCGTTCCGTGGTCGTCTCAAACGTTGCAAACTTCATTACTCATCCATGAACGGGATCGAATCGTTATAAATTCAACTTTAAGCAATGTTTTAACAAAATAATGAATACAAAAAGGATATATCGCTGTTGAACTTACGACTTCTCGTTCCCTGACCCTAAGGCTATAGTCATTGTGCCAAGGTTGCTATAGTAATACAATGCGCAATATTATATCTCATTCGGTAACATAAATGAATGATAACTATATATTGGTATGTATATGGTAATTGGTATGCCATACGCACACTAATAAATACAGAGCTCGCTCGTATTATTTTGTGTTTGTGTGCATAATTATGACTTCACCCACACATGTAAAATGTAAACTAATTAGTTGGTTCGACTGGTGGTTGGTTGGTTCCTACACACGAAGAACAAAACTGACAATTAGGTTGGTGATTATAATGAATTACAAATGTATCATAATAATACCTACTTACTTTCCAACACTTTGTAATCAGAAACTGACTGGATCTGGATTGGCCCGGTTTGTTAATGACACGTTAACACATCGCTATGAGTATTTGCATCGCCAATTCTGTATCTTATGGGCACGCTCATTCCATCATAAACCTCATCTATCGCTTTCCATCAGGTGTGATCGAGGTCAAGAGCGAGCACGTTCAGCAATAAAAAAAAATAAAAAAAGTTACGTACTACAGTAAATTTTCACACCAAAACGTTTTTATTTTTCCCTTTTTGCGGGTCAGTTTGTAATTTATCTAAGTTACAATAGCCTAATGTCCAATGCTCATCATCTTTTACAAAATATTGCTTTTCCTGACGCAGAGACGGTAATTATTCTCCTAGTAAGAACCAGGAGATCTGGAGCGGATTGAGAACCACCATCAGCTCCATTTCACCATACGCATTGTAACGAGCATAAATTGCTTAGCAACCACATTAAAGTACCTAATCGAATCGCAACCCATGAAATACTTATTATTGAGTAGTTCCAATGGCCATCTGTGGTATCCATCATCAGTTCAACATCCCCAAATCGTGCTTTCCGATAGCAAATGCACGAGTTACAATAAAAAAATACCCAAATCGCTATAGGTGTGCCTACAAAATTTGAGGGTTTCCCTCGATTTCCATGGGAATCCCTCGAGACTATATTATCCTCTCAAACAAAAAAAAAAATTGAAATAGGTTCACAATTGACGGAAAAACATACATTAGGTCGAACATATAACCTCCTCCTTCTTGGAAGACGGTTAAAAAAGTGAATGAATCCCAGCAAAAATATTTGCACAAAGTTATAGTTAAATAGTTTGATATACAGAATACGTGGTTGAGAACTAAGTCAAGGGGACTTTTCACAACATGTTTTTAACAAGTCTTTTGAAAACAAATATCACAATTTTTTACTATAGGTATATGTGTAAAATTTGAGTTACACTAAACATTGTAGTTTCACGCGTAGATAATTATATATTTTAATTTATCATAATGAGTTAATTTGTTTGTAAAGAATATTCTATTCTATTCTATTCAAATCTATTACAAAATAAAAAAGAGCCTTGGGTGTTAAGTGGTGGTACATAGGCATACCTCATTTAAATCGCAACAATAGTAATGAATTATTCTTTTTATTCAGTAAGTTTTTTTTTATGTTTAACATATTCTTATTGGCATGTATTTAATCGAAACCCTAGTCATTTTAATGTCCTAAAATGTGAATGGACAATAATACAGTAAATATGCCTCTTTTTCCGAACCTGAAACAATTAACATTTTGTTATCCAAAAATACTACAAAGCCAACTTACTGCGACCAACTAGGATGTAGCGCCCGCTTAGCTCGCTCGGCCAGCGCATTGTTGGTCACAGTTATCCTAACCTATTTGGTCGAGGTACCCTAGCTTAGTTATTGCGTCCAAGCTTGAGAAAAAGCGAGAAAAGTAATCTTTAGAAGCACAAAACCTTTTTAGATGCTCATTTATTAAACAAGGGCGCATCATAAGGGGTGCTTGGGCAGAAAACCTCCATGTGTGCCCGGGGACTGGAGTTCTTTTCTGGATACGTCCGGGGAAAGACCAGTGTTCGGGCCGGTGCATCCTGGGGTGCGGGCAGCGATTTCCCATTGGCAAAATTTCCCAGTATTATCCCTCTGTCCGCATGCTAATGTTCTGCCAGGAGGATCGCTCCACACATGACGCTCTGAGTAGCAGAGCGGCAATTGTGGTGGAGTCACAGCGGGCCCAGTGTGCACTTACCCTGCCGCAGGCAGGCAGGAGGGATAGATTATGCCTCCTCCAGACGAACATCAACCACTGCACCTGCGCTCAGGACATGTTGCTCTAGAGCGTGGCGCAGTAGTCGATTAATGACTGGGTGGAGGAACTGAGTGGCTCAGTGGCCATAATTTCGTCTGAAGCCGCCGGTACCCCTTCCCTCGAATGTATCACGAAGGGAAGATCGTAGTAGTGGGAGTACTTCTCTCCAAGCCGAACTCTCGCCGAGTTCCGCAACTCTTTACAGAGTTGAGTGTCGTCGTTGCCGGAAGCCATTCCTTCCCCGTGCTAATGCTCGGGGACTTTAACACCAAGAATTTGGCCTGGAGTTCCCGTTACACGGATGTGCGGGATGGTGGAGGACTGGGCTCTGGAAACAAGTCTGGTCGTCCTAAATCGGGGTTCTGTCCCTACGCGTATACGAATGCGGGATGAGTCCGTGGTGGGCATCTCGTTCGCCAGCCCCGCTCTGTCACAGCGTGTCATTGACTGGCGCGTCATAGAAAAGGTAGAGACCTACTCCGATCATTGGTATATCCGGTCCGACGTCTCCGCCCAGACCTCTAGCATGCTGGTCAACAGGCCCTGAGTGGTCCGCGGTGAACGGGAGCTCTTCCTGGAAGCCTCGATTGTGCAGGCCTGGGTGTCATCACCGGACAAGCCTGCCGATATTGACGATGACCGGAAGACGCGCCCGACGTCAGGTGTACTGGTGGTCGCAGGAGGTGGAGACGCTACGCAAGGTGTGCGTTGACGCGCGACACCTGTACATCAGGCACCGCAGGCTCCGCATCCACCCTCCATGGTGGCGGAGCAGTACGAGGGGTACAGAGCGGCGAAGACCACCTCCCAAGAGGCTGTCCAGTGAGGCAAGGATATGGCTCGCAAGGAAATGATGGAGAACGGTGGATGCCATCATGCGCGTGAGAGCCCTTACGACAGGAGACGCGGTATCCCAGGGTGGGGTCGTCGTGGCGGTACCACTCGACATCGCCAACGCGTTCAACACCCTGCCTTGGAGCTGCATTGGGGAGGCACTCCGGTATCACCGGGTGCCGGACCTACCTCCGTCGAGTAGTCGGGGCGAATTTGACAGACAAAGCTGTCATCTACCCCGGTCGCGACGGGGAGTGGAAACGGCGAGAGATGTCGTGCAGTGTCCCGCATGGATCGGTTTTGGGAGCTAAAACCTCGTGTGGGATATTGGTTACGACTGGGTGCTACGGGCCGACTTACCTGATGGCATCAGCGTGGTTTACTACGCTGACGACACGCTGATCCTGGCACAGGAGAAGTTGCATCAGGCGGCGGCCAACGCGATGACACGCAGGGTTGCGATAGTCATGGAGAGCATCGATTAGAAATAATTCTATTTTGTTGTAATTTCTGACGTTCAAAAATGTATGTGCCTATTTGAAACAACTGCTTAGACTTTGACTTTGGATCTGGCAGTTGGGTCTCGAGGTGGCAGTGTACAAGTCCGAAGCCATGTCGTTTCATGAGTCCCGGTACAGGCGACTATCGGGATCCCAACTAACGGTAGGAGGGGTTCACATCGGCGTCGAGACAACGATGAAATACCTGGGTCTCGTCCTCGACAGTCGGTGGAACCTCGTCGAGCACTTCCATCGTTTAACTGGAACGGGCTGGGACCGCCTTCAAGCGGCTCTTGCCCAATCTGAGGGTGCAAACGCCTCCTGCCGGAGGCTTTACGTGGGTGTCGTGCGATCCATGGCCCTATATGGGGCCCCGGTATGGGCGCGTTCACTGAGGCGGCGAGCCGCCAACTATTTGAACGCGCCCCAAAAGGAGGTAGCCGTAAGGTTTATCTTTGGATACCGCACGATCTCGGGCGAGGCGAGGCGGCAAGCCTCCTTGCCGGACTGCCGCCAAGGGATCTGGAAGCGATAGTCCTCACGCGCTTGTATGAGTGGCGCGCCGAGGTACTACGCCGGGGAGAAACTCCGTTTCCGCGGCAAATCGCAGCGGAGCGGACGGACCTCCAGCGCGATCTCATAGCGGCATGGAGAGAGCGGCTGTCACAACCCAGCGCAGGGCACGCCACGATAGTGGCGATAAGACCCCAATTTGAGGAGCGGGATTGTCCGAAAGGGTTACCGCTAGGCCAGAACTTAAAGGGCTAAGGAAGGAACACGGGTGGGTTTTAGTCAGTAAGAGTCTGACACTTCCTTCCGCTCCACCTGTAGCGGGAGGGGTCATCAAAGAAAGGGTGCTTCTTAAGAAAAAGTTGGTAAGTTTTTGGATCATCAATTAAATATTTCCCATTATTATTTGGCATCCACATCCATCACTTGCCTAGCTTAACTTAGACGTGGCAGTTTCCGAAGGACTACTTTGAATCTACCACTTTTATTTTGGTGGTGACGTTCTCTGGTTTCTGCATATCCTCATGGGAAGCAGGCGAGATTTTATGTGCATGCGTACTTTTAAAAATCTAAATTTAAGCACTTGTAAATGGCCGGGATGCATTCAGTCTGGTCCTACTCGTTTCACCCTACTGAAGCCTAACCAAATTATGTTTCTTTGGTAGTTTTGGTTGAGTGAATGAGTTGCAAGTTAAGCTCCTCAAGTTCATAGATGAGCTCCATGATTATAGACAAATGTGTGCAATGGCTGGACAGATTAACTGAAATCTGTGTGGGTATTTTCTACTGAATACCACCTCAGACATTAATATTCATGGTCTTCTTAACATCTAACCAAGATAGGGGTCTGGAGTTTAAAAATACCATGACCTTTGATTTTGTTTCGCTGTTTGTTCTCCATTTAGGTAAAATACCTACTCGTAAATTATATTATGTTTTGTTGCAGTACGTGAATACAATGTTATGGGACTCACCAACATAATTAATTTGCTTACATTTACAAAAGCACGAATACTTTATTATATCATTTACGTGACCTTTCCAGCCTGACGTTCATAGGTGGTGGACGTACGAACATCAGCGTTTCCTATAGCAAGTGCAACTGTTTGTGTTATTTTATAAATAGTGTAAGTATGTTCTCGTCTCATCATTTTGCAAGTCAAATGGTACAAATACAAACAGTCATGTCCTTTTTTAATCTTTGTCATTAGGATAACAACGCATCTGCGATGCCTGTGGTAATGCATACAATCAGCGGTGGCGGGCCAAAGCATCACGATGGCCGTTTGCTTTTAAAATCATCATCCAAAAATCGATTGTTGGTGACATTTTTTTTTTCAGAATTTTCATATTCGCGATGGCAGTTGAAACAATGGATCCAGCCCAGGAATTCGAGCGAAAATTAATTGCCCGTATGAAGCCGGTAAATGAAGTGACAGCACGTGGAACCTCTGCCGTGCAGCAGTTTTACTGTGGCGCTACTGTGTTCATTACAGGCGGCTCTGGCTTCCTCGGCAAGCAGCTCATTGAAAAACTTTTCAGGTAAACAACTTAAAATACCTAGTCGCAATTTATAATAACACTGTATAGTGGGTTTGTTATGTCAGGACAAGTTGTTTCATATTTCCACGATTTAGAGACGCTGCATAAATAATCACGAATGATTACATACAATTATTTTGTTTGAGCAAAAAGGGTTCAAGTAATATTATGTACATGTAAAAAATCTACTATCCATATAAGATTTACACATGTACCTACATAATAATATAATTTAAGTTTATGTTAGGTTGTATAAAAATATGTATGTTTAGGTATTTATGTATGGGCCTGCGTCGCCTAAAATAAATAAGTAAAATAAATAAACATGAAACCGTTTTCAATGATAACACATACTATTAACAATATTATGGTGGTTTTACAATGACCGGATATTTTTTTTCAGAGCAACTAAAATATCAAAAATATTTATCTTACTAAGAGGGAAAAAAGGTAAATCCATAGAAGAGAGGCTGATTGAAATATCACAGGATCCAGTAAGTTAAAAATTGCATACTACATGATATTTACCTCTTTAGCCAAATTATGGATTTTTTAACCTGTAACCATAATGGAGCTATCCGTACCCAAAACCCGTATGACTTATTACCTATTAAGGTGATATATTGAAAAAAATGTGTTTTTTCTATTACGTGTAACTTGTTAAGTATGTGGAATAGGGACTTAACATTTTGCTATAATTATGTTTTTTGACTCTTTGGTCTAGCATCATGTAAAAGGAATACACGATTCAATGAATTTTTCTCAATACAAAAATATTGCAAATTTATATATATTTTTTTACTTTTTCGTCATCACGGCGTAACGCTTAAGAGTTATTCAATGGAATTTACTTTAAAACTTTTTATTTCCTCGTTCATTTTCAGTTCTATGAGTTCTTCTTCTAGCTGGGATGATATTGCTATGCTGACATTTGAAAAAGGATCCACCACCCAGTCTAATATTTCCAATTTGAAAATGTCCTGAAATCGATCTATAAAATCACTGTGGAGGTTTTCCAAATGTTGGCAGTAAGCAACCAAGTCATCGTTGTTGCAGGATACTGATAAATTGGGAAAATTGTGGAACTCACGTCTGCCGATATTCTTCTTGGTTAACAGCAGTTTGGCTACGAGAGCAGCAACGACATTTTTTGTTCAAGTCTTCACCTTGAAGTTGGAGATTTATATCATTAAATAATTTATACAGGTCTGTCATGTACGCGATATCATTCATTGATGTGATGAGGTCTTCGCGCAATTATGTGTCTTTGTTTTCCAAGAACTCTATCACAGAGTCAAACAGATTGTACTTAAAAAGCAAAATTCCAGATGTGCTCGCAGTACATTGCGTCGTTCATCGACATTTGGTTGCAATAAATTTATGTGAAAGACTGTTTCAATCACTGCAACATGTCATCAAAGCAGTGAGTAAAATCTGAAACAGCTCTTTAAATGATAGATTCATAGGCAATTGGCATCGGAACCAATCGATTGATACAGGATTGCATAAATCGCGTTATTTAACAAAAACTTGTTCGAACTTGATTGCTCACGGACTATCCTACGAAAGCTATCTTAAATATTTTTAGTTTTTATACAATCAAACGGCAGAAATATGAACTAAATAATCGATGTTGTGTAGGTAGTAGGTAGATTTTAATGTAAATTTTAAAATATTAAGTAGATGAAATTACAAATCAGCCATCGCCCCCCTAAACCACTTCAACACCCTCCGTTTTTTTCTGGGTTCCTTACCGCCCCCCTCTAGGCCTCCAGCGCCCACAAGGGGGCGTTATCGCCCACTCTGAGAAAGACTGCACTAGAGTAATGTCGAGCTTCAGTGTGTCGCACAAGCGTGCTTTCGAACTATGGTGAGTCGCAGTACATTTTTGTCGCACAAACGTTAATTGCTCATCCATTTTCGAGTTCACGTAGTACACTCAACTAAAGATGTGTGCAAAATTTCAGCTCAATCGGATGTCAGAAAATGGTCGAAAAATGGTTTGCAAATGTTGAACGGACAACTTACATACGTACATACGAACAGTGCAAGCTAAATAATAAATAAAATATAAAAGCTTGTAATAATAATCATTGGGACATTTTATAATGATAATGTCATGTCAATGCAGTCAAAACCCAAATTTAACTGTTATAAAATGATGAGCTTTGATTTTAACTAATTAATTATTGTTTCCAGTTGTATGATTTTTTGCGAGAACAACAACCACATTTCGTAGAAAAACTCGTGCCTGTATCAGGAGATGTAGCCGAGCTCAGACTTGGTTTAAGTGAAAAAGACTGGAACGCTATTACAGAGCAGGTATGATAGGAATTTTATTTAAATAATCGATACCAGAGCAGTTCGGAGCAGTGGTAACTGCCCCGACTTACTTGTAGATCGTGAGTTCGAACCCAGATAGGCGCTTTACTTTGTGTAAATAATATCATCACTGTGGTAGACTTTACTCCCTGGTCCTCACACCTATAGAGGTGTGAGGATCAGGGAGTAAAATTCACTCAACCTCCAGACCAGACAGGTGTTGTGTTTGGCGAGTAACTGCCCGATGATTCACGTCAGGCAGTTGTATCTATGCTAGTTGCGTGCAGGATTTTGCGTGACGTCAGTATGACGCGTTGCTTGCATGTGACGTTGAGATACCGCTACACATCGACCAACCCGCACTAGGCCCGCGTGGTGGATTACGGCCCATTCCCTCTCACAGAAAGGAGGCCTGTGTCCCAGCAGCATAATGTTCCCAACATTATAGGCTGATTATGAGGATAGCATAGTCGATTGATTGAATGGTTGTTATGTTAAACAGGTAGACATAGTATTCCATCTGGCGGCCACTACAAGGTTTGATGAGTCCCTCCGTGTGGCGACCTTGATCAACGTACGAGGCACCAGGGAGACTCTTATACTCGGCAAGGCTTGCAAAAAATTAAGGTTAGAAAATTTTAAACGCTTTGAGACTACTCCTTTCTACTATTTCTACTACGAGTATTTCTTCTATTACTTCTATTTACTTATTATTCTTGTACTATTCTGCTACATTTATGTCTTCTCTATAATCATCTTCCTACCCATATCGGAAGAATGCAGGAAGAATTGAGCAGGTTACGAAGGAGTATAATGGGGTTATCTTAAGTCCCAAGAGAGGGGGAGGACTCGATAATGGTCAAATCCAGAAACTTGCTCTATTTCCGGGAGGGCAACCAGCGGTCCCAAGGTGGTGTTGGGTTTATGGTCCATAAGTCCCTTGTGAGCAACGTGGTGAAGATCGAGAGTGTGTCGACCGGGGTGGCGTACCTGATACTCAGAATATCCGAAAAGTATTCGCTGAAGGTCGTACAGGTTTACGCCCGACCTCGTCACGCCCTGACGATGAGGTAGAGATTGACCATGTATGAGGATATTTCCAGAGCCATGCATGCATCTAAAACTCACTTTACCGTTGTCATTGTCATGGGGGACTTTAACACGAAACTGGGTAAACGAAGCGATGATGAGCTGCGAGTGAGGCAATTTGGAGTTGGACACCGGAACCACCAGGGCCACCTACTGGCCAGTTTTATGGAGAAGGAAGGCCTCTTTATGATGAATTTCTTCTTCAGAAAACGTGAGCACAGAAAGTGGACCTGGCAGAGAGAGACCGGATGGTGCAACTAAAAATGAGACTGACTTCATTATGTCGACGAAGAAGCAAGTATTCAATGATGTCTCTGTGATCAACGCGATGAAAACCGGAAGTGATCACCGCATGGTAAGAGGTACATTGAACTTAAATATAAAGCTGGAAAGGTCTCGACTGATGAAGTCTACGTTCCACCCAGCACCGATCCAGGTTCAAAACCCCGAGAGCTTTCAGCTCGAACTTCAGAATCGTTTCTAAATTAGGTCTAAGATCTTCAAGACCTGTCGAACGAATTCAAAAAAGAAGCTCTCTGATCTTACTTTACAGCTCATAAAGGAGAGACGCGACATAATCCTGCAGTCTCCAGATGATGCGCTAAATTACCGGCATCTCAATAGACGGTTCTCTAAGTCCTTGAAAAGCGATGTTCGCCGCTTTAATACAGACCCTATTAAGACGCGATAGGGCAAAATAAAGTCTCGAAGGTCTTTGCTAGAGATCTGTCTATTGGGCAGAGCTAGCTTACGAAACTGAAGACCGATGATGGCAGGATCTTATCCGCTAAACCTGAGCTGTTGAGAGAGATCGAGAGGTTCTATGGACAGTTATACTCGTCAACAAGTAACCCCGTTACGAATCTGGCAAACCACTTAAGAGCTAGATTATCCCAACACTATACTGAAGACATCCCGGACCTCAGCCTGACCGGCTCTGAAGTAGCTCAAAAACAACAAGGCGATGGATGATGACGGAATTAAGGCCGAACTCCTGAAGGCCGGTGGAAAACCTGTTCTTAAGGCCCTTAAGAATCTGTTTGAGGGTAAAATACCACAGGTATGGAACGTATAGGTGACACTTTTCTTTAAGAAGGGTGACATTGCCCTTCATAGGAATTATAGGCCCATCTCACTTCTGAGCCATGTCTACAAGCTGTTTTTGAGAGCCATCACTTCCAGCCTCTCGAACAAGCCCCATTCCGTAAAGGCTTTTGCACCGAAGACCACATACATACGGTGCGACAGTTTATACAGAAGACCGAAGAAGTAGAATAACTGAAAGGACTGTAGCATTGATTCTTTTTCCACACAAATTGACCTAAATTTCTTCTCTTAATTTTTCACATCGCGTCGTAAAAGTCTTTCTACAATTAGCCATTTTGTCTATCGTTTCTTCAATTTCCTCGGTGGTCATTTAAAAAAAATATTTTTCTTCTTCAGATCTTTCGGCTATGTTTCAACAGCGTACTCAAATGCCTGCACCAACCGTATAAATACGGAAGTATCTGAAAAATTATACAAAAGTACTATAGACCCAAGCACTATGATTGAGCTAGCTGAGTCCGTCGATGAAGAAAGAATAAATTGTATTACACAGGGGTGAGACCTCAAAACTTTTCGTCAGCTTTGGGGTCATAAGTGGTGATAAGAGTTCTCTAATAATAAACAGCTACATTTTTAATTAAATTTTCTTAATATTGCAGTTTGATAAAAAATTGGCCGAACACATACACTTTTACAAAGTCGATCGCCGAAGAGTTGGTTAATACCCTTGGAAATGATCTGCCCATATGCATTGTTAGACCAGCCATCGGTAAGTTTACATCGATATCTTATAACTGTATACATATTTTTATTAGTTGTTTGTAGTTTTGTAATAAAGTGACCTCTGGAAATACAGGGTTAAAATTAGCAAGCTAAACTCCGCAGATGCGATGGGTAACTAAAAAAGATAAAACAAAAAAAAAATGATTTTTGCGGCTTGAGGTAGGAGAAAACTGGTAAAAATCATCACGAAACAAAAAAGCATTATGCCCCCTCCATGCGACTTTCTATCTCTTTTTATTATGTATGTGGAGGTGTAGTAACTGCTACATAATCATTATAAATTTTCATTTTCTAAATGTAAATTCCTGAAAAAATCGTGTAATTACCGTCGAAAATTGTGCAAACTAAGTTATTGTCTTGAAATAGACACGATTATATATATAATTACACGACTATATATATAATAGACACGATTATATATAATTTAATTTGTGTACCTACTAACATAGATCTTAAGTTCCTGTTGTACTAACCATTATGGATCATTTGTAATCTGACGTATAAATAAATAAATAAAATATAATAACGTCTTCCACATTTTTTTTTCATAATTATCAAAACAAATAATTAAAATAATTAAAGATTCAAATTGGGCGCGCCCCCGATAAGCAATCTATTCATCGCAGAGTTCACAATATGAACCAAGTTGGCAACCCGTTGAACTAGCGGTATTTACCTAATTTTGAGCGTTCCTACGAAAAAATAGGCACGTGATGACGTTACCAAATCGTTTGCCTACGCGCACACCTTTCCTTAAGACATGCTCTAAATTTACTTTATAACATTAATTTATTTAAACTTTTCGCACAAAAGGGTACAAAGGCGGACTTAATGACTTATGCATTCTCTACCAGTCAACCAAGGGTGATGAAGAGATTGGATGGCAGGTGCTTTGATTGAGAGGAACAATGATAAAAAAAATATATTAAAACTAGGTACATAAATATATAAATAGGTTATATACACAGACTGTTTAATATAATATATACTTATATATATATACAAATTCAAGGGTGAGAGAGGTGTTGAGATGACTCCAAGCAATTTTTTTTAAATAACTCTGCAATTTCCGCTTAAATGCATATCGACTGGTGGCTGTCCTGATATCAAGAGGAAGTGCATTCCAAAGAAGAATGGACTGACTATGAAAGGAAGAATGAACAAAGTCAGAAGTATGAGAAGGACAGAGTAGGAGAATATTGTTAGAAGAACGCAGATTATTAGCGTGAGAAGAACATAGATATTAGAAATGAGACACGAGATAAGAAGGAGGAGTGGGAGAGTTGAGAAGAAAGAAAAGCGTGGTCAAGGTGCGCAAACTTCTTCTTTGGCGTATGGACATCCATTTGTGCTCAGACCTATAGCTCGACACATGGTCATCTTTCCTGAGATTGAACAAATATTTTGATGCCCTTTGATTATTTCCTCTCCTTTTAATATACTTGTACATATTATTTTTAATTGATTTCAGTGGCTGCTTCAAAACTTGAACCGACGCCAGGATGGCTTGATACTTCCTGTATATACGGAGCGTCTGGTGTAAGTGTACTAACATAAGTTAGTTAACATGAATATACAACAGTAGTACTAGGTTTCGAAAAGGCTATTCAAATTAATCTGATCTCGAATGACGTGATTGCTGTTATTTCCACCGAACAGTCACACAGCTATCATAAGTTAACATTCAAGGATTCAATCGACCTTTGAGACAACGGGTGTAAGGAATTCGGAAGTCTTAAAGTACACTATTCAAAACGTCGAAATTAAATGTCATATATAGTCAAACTGAGCTCGGTCCATAGGCTGTTCACGTTGAAATTTTGCGTTCCATAAGGAGCTTTTAAAAATACCACGATGTAAAGACAGATTTCGTGAAGAGACCATTTTAGACAAATCAGATCAGATCACAGATCATATTCAGATCTACATGGTCCTCACATAATCTAACCAATATAATGTGGACTTTATAAGAGATCTCCGAGTTTGTTTCAGTGTTTCTTCTCAGAGTAGTCGGTAGAAAACTATAAGGTCTGTGTTCTAATTAGGGTTCTGTAGCCAAATGGAAAAAAACGGAACCCTTATGGATTCGTCATGTCTGTCTGTCTGTCCGTTCGTATGTCACAACCACTTTTTTCCAAAACTATAAGAACTATACTGTTCAAACTTGGTAAGTACCAGGCCCGTGCCGGACGGCGCGTACGTGTTCTACGTGCGCCTCAAAGAGATGTCAGCAGCATTCAGAGGGGCCCGTTAGGGCCGAAGCTTTCCGGGTCATCGGGATTGTCCGAAAGGGTTACCGCTGGCTCGGAACATAAAGGGCTAAGGAAGGAACACGGGTGGGTTTTAGTCAGTAAGAGTCTGACACTCCCTTCCGCTCCACCCAGAGCGGGAGAGGTCATTGCATGATTTCCCATCCTCAAAAAAAAAAGGGGGTATCTATGTATAGGTCTTAAAAAATTATATTGAGGCTTTTAATATCATTTTTTTCTAAACTGAATAGTTTGCGCGAGAGACACTTCCAAAGTGGTAAAATGTGTGCCCCCTGTAACTTCTAAAATAAGAGAATGATAAAACTAAAAAAATATATGATGTACCTACATTACCATGCAAACTTCCACCTAAAATTGATTTGAACGAGATCTAGTATCTAGTTTTTTTTTTAATACGTCATAAATCGTAAACAGTAATTTACCTTTCATTCAATCAACTCAAATATGTAATATAAAAAAAACATTTAATTTCTATTATGTTACTGGCTCCTACGGAACCCTTCGAGTCCGACTCGCCCTTGGCCGCTTTCTTTTTTAATGTTATTGATGTGAAAAGTTTTGTATAAACTTACTTACAGAAATAAACTTCATTTATCTATCAATTATATATCTTTCTTGAAGATGACGATAAACTGAATTCGTCTCGGAATTTAATCATTCAATTGATTACTTTTTTCCTATTCAGGTGATCTTCGGAGTTGGTTTGGGTGTAATGCACGTAGATTATGTTGATTTAACAACTCGCGTCGATATAAGTCCGGTAGACTATGTAAATAATGTAGTAATAGCTGCTGGATGGGAAACGGCTAGGAAACGAGCCACTGGTGAAAATGAAACAAAGATTTACAACTTTACTCCGTCATCTAGAAATCCTATAACTTCCGGTAAGACTTTGAAAACTTTTGGTAGGTAAAATTAACATTGAACATTTTGGTTTATCAGTAAATCAACTAAACATACCTCTTTTCTTCGTTTCTATATAATAATACATCAGGCCTTAGGAAACCGGGTTGTCCCACGCACCTTTCGGAGATACGGGGCCTGCAACGTTTCCAAAAAGTAGCACTACTACACACAGACTACGTGGCATAAAGGGGAGGAGGTCTATACTCAGCAGTTTATGTAACAAGGCTACAAAATTTGATGATGATAATCTTGGTGATTACTAAAGAAAATAATTAAGTGATTAACCAGTAATTTGTTTATTACAGAAACGGTCTACAAAATAATGAAAAATAAAGTACGAAATTACCCAACATCGATGATGGTAGGATACCCTTTCCTGTGGAATACATCTAGTCCTATTCTATTTTGGTTATACTCCTGGTTATTGCATTTGATTCCTGCGTACATCATAGATGGAATAAACGTCATGCTTGGAAAAAAGAGAAGGTATGAGCATTATTATCTACTGAAAAAAAAAAACATAAAAGCTGAAAACATGAACATGATATAGGTACCTAGATAGACAAAACATAAAGTCATATAGACAAAAAAGAAAGCGATAAAAAAGCAGCATGTGTGCAATTCACACGTGGTAGAAGTGAAACCTTCAAAAACACTGTATAATGCTTCCTATCTCATTTTTTTCCCACGTTAAGGCGAAAGCGCCAGGGTAGCCCGCGAAATTCAATGTTTTTTAGGTTTGTTGCAATTTGCTGGTCAGTAGTAAGTTGTACGTTGATTAATATAATATGATTCGCGGCCGTAACAAATATGTATTTACAGAATTATAATCATTAAAGTCACCAACACAACTCTCTAAGACCACGTAAGTCCAAAGAATAACTGTTTCATGAAATCATCATTCTTTGGAGTTACGTGGTCTTAGAGAGTACATAATCACCATGCACAATCACCATTACAATCACCATCACAATCACAATCACCACCACAATCACAATCACCATCACAATTACAATCACCATCACAATCAAAATCACAATCACCATCACCATCACAATCAAAATCACAATCACAATCACCATCACAATCAAAATCACAATCACCATCACCATCACAATCACCATCACAATCACAATCACCATCACCATCATCATCATCACAAATTAGTAGCATAGGATTAAATGTGATGTCATTTGTAATAATAAAAAACAAAAACACTGTATAATGCTTCCTATGTCATTTTCACCCACGTTAAATCATGTCTCTTTTTACTGTCGCTTTTTCGTTTCATAAAATTTCAAGTCACAACGATGCTAAAGAAGTTTTCACTGCAATTATACGCAAATTTTACTTTTCAGGTTCGTAAAACTAGCCACGAAAATGTACAACTTGTCAAAGGCGTTATCTTATTTTAATGTTCACCAATGGCACTTTGAGGACCAAAACACCGCAGCATTATTCGACAGTCTTTCGACAGAAGACCGAATGATTTTTAACTTTGACGTAAAGGATATTGACTGGACAGAGTTTATGATTACATGGAGTATAGGCATAAGAAAATATATCTTAAAAGATGGATTAACAAACACTGTATATGCGCTTAAAAAATTTGCGGTCTTAAGAGTTTTAACATTTATTATATTACCTTTATATTTCTATTGTTTGTATAGAATTTTGTATTCCGTTTTGTATGTATTTATGTTGCTTTGGTAAATCAAAAACTAAAAATAATTTAATAATAAAGTACTCATGATCGATATTAAATTGGGAGGGGAGAAGATTTTGTATCGGAAATTCCAGATGCCTTTTAAGTGACCGACAAAAGCTACTTTAGCAGTAGGTATTATACTATTTACAATAAAAAAAAATTACTTTGGTGCAGGAAGGAGGCTGTAGCATTTATTTTACTCCCCCTTAATTCATTAAATTAATTTGTATGCGTTACAGGTGCCAATAAAAATACTTAGGTATTCGTAGGTTTTTAAACATAAAACGTTATTCCGCAGTACCTACCTAAAGTCCGAAGATACCCCAAAATTCAAAACAAAGGGCATTTCAACACAGGGTGTACGTTACATAGTCATAACTCATAAATTGATCGTGCGCACGGTAGATCGATCCTCGATACAGGAGCTTGTAAAGACTGAAACTGTTAGGTATATCCACGTAAGCCGAACGTGGAGGCATGGGGTTCACAAGAGAGTTTTTGGAAATGGTAGATGTGTTATATTTGGTAGATAATGCAGAAATTGTATAATTATGAAAACGGACATGGTCGTTTACTATGCAAGATATCTGAACTACAAGATATTTTGTCGTGGACATTGGCAGACGGACTGTTTCGAAATTCAATCTCGCTCAGCCCACTATGAGGCGGCTATACTCGCAGTTTATTTGAAGGATAAAATGAAAGAATTTAAGTTATCCGGAAAGAACCAGATCTATCGACATAGCTTGCAGAGTAAGCAAGTAATACATATTTTTAATGTGCTCGTCAATACCTTTCTTTATATACCAAATATATCATGATTACCTAAAATAGCATGTAATAATATCGAACCGTGTAATAAAATACGTTGGGGCGAGAGAACATCAGAAGGCCAATTCTCGTAATTTAAAACGTTCAAAATCTAGTCGCAGTGTGTGTGATTTAGGTAACTGTTGTGATTTCTCCTGCGATGATGTGGAACATAAGTATATTATCGACAAAATGTATAACGAAATTATCTTAGGCCGAGCAGCTAATGACAGTTACTCTGGTAGTAATTGGTTACGTAAGAAGAAACCTGTGTTAGGTTGGAACAGACATGTCAGTAGTGCTTACCGGGAGGCCAGGTTTAGGTTCCAGTTATGGATATTGTATGGCAGACCGAAGTCGGGTCTTTTTTGGAATGATATTCAAGAAAATCATAAAATCTTTAAAAGCCGCTTAAAGTTGTGTCAAAATAACAGTGAGCAACTTAAAATGGACATTCTGGCAACGCATCACGCCAAACAATATTTTCGGAGTTTTCGGAAGTCTACTAATAAGGTAAACAGAAGGCCGGGCTAGCCTGTGAGCGTTAGTGGCATTAGTCTTCCAAAAAACATAGCTGAAATGTTCAAAAGCCATTTCATGGTAACTTCACCGTTAGGATCATCACGGTCGGGACTTGAAGGTGTGATATTTGCTGAGTCACGCACTGACTGCTTCTTTGCGACTATAATAGAATAGAATAGAATAGAATTTTCTTTATTAAAGTGGCCAAGACTCAAACTCAAACAAGACTGTTAGTAAAACTTACGACTATATTAGTAAGCACAGACACTAAACAAAAACACAAGAAATAACGGTTGGTCACCGTTGCGACATTCCATGAGAGACGGCACAAGAGTGACCCACGTAAACACAGTCAAGGCGACTCGCAACCATGTTTAAGACACTGTTGGAGCTGCCCCACACCCGGCGCACCTGCGCACCATGCACTGTTGGCAGCTTCAGCATTCCCCATGTTGGATTTAGAAGAACCAACTTTAATTGGTCGAGATGTTGAAAAAAGAAAATAGCGTTTATTGGCATTACAGAAAAAAATACAGCTAACAATAAAAGAAAAGATTTTGCGAACATGTTCCGACAGCGTCTAGCTCGTTGCCATAGGCTTTATTAGCAATCCTAAGATAACATTGTAAAATCTTTAGCAAACATTTCTCTGGTTTTAGAGGCAAGCTTGAAAATGAATTAAAGTCACCATAATAAACCAACGTAATCGAAGAACCTAGGACACCGTTCACAGCATTCGTTCGTCTTTGATTTTCAGTTAAACATCTTTTCTTTTTATTTTAACTTTTAAGAAATGTCAACCTGTTTTTGTTGCTGATTGTACAAGAAGAAACATTGAATTAGGTACTGTGAAAGAGTTACTTAGCGTATAAAAATCCGAATATTATGTGTAGACGTAATATTATATACACAATGAGAGGTTTCTTATAACATTAGAATATTTACCTAACCCAAAAGCTTCTACATATTCAAGTTCAGATGGAGACACTTTAACTTCTGCATAAAATTCTTCCAAAAATTGTTTCAAATCTTCAGAGTTGCGAATTGCTGAGAAATTTGCATCAGGCCTTGTGAAGTGTTTTCCTTTGATGTGATAAATTTCCGTGTAAATCCTCTGAAGAAATAAATCTGAAGAAATAAAAAATAAATTGAACATTTTACACCCGTATCCTTAAAAGATGTTCATATCTTTATCTTTTAGCAAAAAGAGTAGAATGATGGCTTCGGCCCTTAGATATCTATCCTTCTTTTTATCGAAACTCTTGGTTTTTCCATCCGTGCACACTTGACCAGCTTTGCCAAGAAAACAGTAAAGCGTAATTAAAAGACCTCTATTAAAGTACGTAAACGATTTTATTTCATAATATGATGAAACAGGTACGTACATATTCAAATTCACGGGTAATAACGGGCGTACACATGCGTTACAACCTCCAACCACAGTAGCCTCTTTTCATACTATTGAAGGCTATTTCTAAGCAGGCCATAGCACCAGAACATGCCCGTTCGAGTCCGTGATGAAAAACGTTCGAGCGTGCTGAATATATGACTTTTAATGCTAAATTGTAAGACGAGATGATGATGATGATGATGATTTAGATATCATGTATGTTGTATTCTGGGCTGATGCAGCAGCCACAGCCGCCTTTATTTTCAACAGCTCGCCAACTCATGCTTTATGCGATGTGACCCCACATGAAGTATGGACTGGAGAGAAGCCTAATTTGAGTCATATGAGTATTTTCGGATGTCACGAGATAGTATATATCCCTAAAGAAAATAAGAAAAAGCTTGCTGTCTAGTCAGCTAAGTTGATTTGGTAGGGTACAGTAGAACCATTAAGGGCTATCGATGCATGGACCCTAAAACAAGAAAAGGAATTATAAGTAGAGGTGTTGTATTCTTAGAAGCTGCGGTAAAGAGAAACAAAGTTGTTAACTTACAAGAAAAAGAAAAGGAAGAAAATAATAAAGAGAAATAAATTTGTACTTACAAAAAGGAGAGTAAACTAGAGAAAAATAATTTAATAAAAGAAAAAAATAGTATACTTACTTTTATTTGAAGATTAAGAAGAATCTGGAATAAAACATAGATGAACCAAATGAAACACGATTTATTACCTCTCAAATTCTTGAAATTTCTTCTGATGACTCCACTTTATTTGAAGATTTTCTTGATGAAATATGCTTACCAGATGTATAACTGAAATCTCCGCCACAGCATAACATGGCTCTGAGACCACTTCTACATCGAATAAAAAGACACCAGAATAATGATACCGAACGAATATGCGTTCGAACGGTGAATCAACTATGATTCTATTAAATAGAGATCCACAGAACCTTGAAGAATCTGAAGGCTGATGAATGGCAAAAAGCTATGGAGGAGAATATCAGTCATTAATAAATAACAATAATTGGACACCAGTAAACTTACCGGAAGGAAAAGTAGCAATTCCTTGTAAATGCACGCTAGGATTTGCAGACAAATAATAAAAACATTAAGATATGTGTAACTTTCACCCTCCAGTCTGTATATAAAATAAAACCTAACATTTGGTATGAAGGCTAGGATTTTCAACCTCAAACTTCCATAAATGGACTCAAGTCTGTATATAAAATGAAACCTGATATTTTGCATGCAGACTAGGATTTACAAACAAACAACGAAAAAAAAAAAACAAATTTGAAACGTTCACTTTCCAAAACCCCTTAAAGAGAGGTGCAAATCTATATTACTTACGGAAAATAGATATACGTTTGTTATGAAATAAAAGCTAGATTAGCATGTATATAAACAACTAAAACGAAACTCTTTTTCGTTGGCCATGTAGAAAGTAACTGCTGTCGTGCAAGAAAATACCTTTTTTACTCGACTATACTAGAAGCAAGGGTTATTATTTTTACATATATCACCGCTAAAATAAAAATAAATGGAGTACCCTACAAAAAGATATCAAATCCCACAAACAACACTTCATGTAAGGCTACCAAGACTTACATAACGATTTCACTATTAAACAGTTATCTGATTTAATGTAAAGCCAAGTCCCAAATGCAACGCCTTTTTTTATCGTGGAGAAATGCTCATGCATACTGCACTACCACGGGGGAGATAGTGCAGTTATGTGGGACTCTAACCTACTGAAACTCCACTGTGTCCTCCTCTGCCGCTTACAGCGGGAACACGGGCACGCGTTAGCACTCATCCGTGAACCCGCCGCGGCCGTCCATTACCGGACCCTCCTCTGAAGAGTACTCCCCCTCACCGGCGCACCAGAACACAGCACGCCGTGACCACCCCAGGGACCAAACCAGCACATGGGCGCCAGACGACCCCGTGTCTGGGCACCCTTGGTCTCCCTGCGACGGGTCAGGTCATTGGTCCCGCCGCCTGTCAATTTTCGGCTGCAGACTCCTCCTCCCCTGCAGCCCCACCGCGTCCGCCATCATACGGTGGCGACCCTGTCAAGGCCGCGGAAGGTAGGGAGAGCGGCGCACCGCAATACCGGCACTCCTCTCCCGCCGCGGCCTCCAACCCTCAGCCGCGATGCCCCCGATACAACATCGCGGCCCGCCTCAGTTGCGATGTCGCCCAAGCGGCACCGCAACCTACTTTTGGCCGCTACCTCGTTGGCTTGTCAGCAAAAGCCCTGACGAGCGGCCCCTCCGCGGGTTCCTCTTCGCTTCACCGTGGGTGTCCAAGCCACGGCTACTGAGCCCCGCCTCGACAATGCGGGAACCCACCGGGGGGCCCAAATTCAACGCCTACCTCAACAAATCTTGGGTTGTGGAGGTTGGATAAATATAGTAGTGTAGTGTTAAAACTAGTACTACCGGTTTTTGCCAACAGTTTTTCTGATAATGTGATATTTTCGGTTACAACCGCAGAAATAACTTTATCTTTCTTAGTTTTATCGAGAAATAACATAATTATAAACTTAATTTTTCTCTTGTTAAACATCCATGCCAACTACGGAATCCTTTGAGCGTGAAAAAACTAATGAAATATGTACCCTATAGCTACCGTTCACCGGGTAATAATATGTCTTTCATTGATTTGAATGTGCCCTGGCGGCTGATATGATGTCATGCTCACTTAAATGTCTCGCTGACAGTGGCATGTGTGTTGGCTCATTTGGCTTCCTTCAAAATGGTTGAGCTAAATGGTGCTGATCTATGCGTCATGTTCGTGAACGGGCGCCTCACTTAGCTGCCTCGGCTTATTTTTAATTATTTTATTTTTGGATTGTTCAAATCAAATCAAACAGTTAATTTGTTGTTTTGTTACTATTTGTTGTACTCTGGACGCTTTTAATGCGTACGTCTTTTTTATTTTATTTATATCGTTCTTACATTATATTTAATATTGTTCCTGACGTCACATCGGGCCACATACCACACCGCGATCGCGAGCTTCCCCCGCCATTCACTCGTTCGCCGACACCTTGAGCGTGCGCATACAATCGGTCGTATCTTTTGTAAAATCAGCAATACAGTACTTACTTGGAATATCGCAGTCGTTTTTTATTTACCTAGTCAAGACCACCAGCAGCACACCTGGAGCTTGATACTCAACATATGGTCCTTCGAGTTAAAGAAACCGTTTTTGTGCTACGCACGCGCCTCCTGTGGACTTTGGACTGGCCGTCCATACCGCGCGCTCGCCGCTGTAGAGGACAGTCTACCCAGAGGGACATTATACTGAGTGAGTCCGTTCCATATCCTTTTCTACTTTCCTGTCTTTTTGCCTTGTCATCCAGGAATGTTAAAATAGTGCTATACGGATCAGGCATACATTGATCTCTTCATATATAGCTTACCTATTGAGTGGAAGTTTCTACAATCAAATCATCCTCATTTTGCATACTTAATAACTATTTCTTAAAACTATATTTCTTAAAACATACCTTTGTTCGCTTGGCGCACGTGTGTGCTAAACGCGTAAACAACCTCGTTAGAGTTTTTTACGATATTGTACTTATTGCACCGGTTAGCTTGCCGGGCTCATTAACAATATCAGTTGATTTTACCGTAGGCTTGGCCAGCTATTTACGCATAATTTTATAACTTAACTTACATTACATTGGCTTCTTTGTCTTCGCTTGCACTTTAGACTTTTTTTTCTTTGCTTTAGCGACCTACCTACCTTCTCATTATGTCTGATGCAAAATTAAAGGAACTTATTAAGAGGCGTGGTGGCTACAAAGCAAAGCTTCCGCATTTTAGCAACTTTTTAAGATTAATACCTAGTACTGGTAATGATTTAGATAGCTTCCAAGCAGCGGAATTAAAACACCGTCTTAGTTTAATGGAGGCACTATATAAGGAATTCGACGTGTTGCAGACAGAGTTGGAGCTGTTGTCGGACGACGCGGACGAAATGTATGACGAGAGGGAGCAGTTCGAGACACAGTACTACGCACTGGTGGCCCGCGCGAGGGCAAGCCTCGCCCCCGCGCGCGTCTCCTCGCCCGCGCTCATGTCTGCCACCTCCGACGAGGGCCCCGTGCATCACGGCTCTGGCTGCAGGCACGACTTCGTTCGGCTGCCTAAGATAGACTTGCCTCACTTCGACGGGGACTATCAGCACTGGCTTGAATTCCGAGATACGTATCTTTCCCTTATTCATAACAATGACAGCATACAAGACATTAATAAATTTCACTACTTACGTGCTGCCTTATCCAGCAGCGCGTCATTAGTGATAAAAAGCATAGATTTCAAAGCAGATAACTATGCTACAGCTTGGCAGTTATTATCCGAAAGGTACGACAATGAAAGACTACTTGTTAATAATCATGTACAGGCCTTATTTAATCTTGAACAAATTCAACACGAATGTTGTAAATCGTTAAGGAACATGGTTGACGTCACAAATAAAAATCTTCGTGCTTTGTCAACTTTAGGGCAGCCTTCTGAGCAAGGGGGTCTAGGGGAAACCCTTATAATAT
This sequence comes from Luperina nickerlii, assembly GCA_963855955.1. Taxonomy (NCBI): domain Eukaryota; kingdom Metazoa; phylum Arthropoda; class Insecta; order Lepidoptera; family Noctuidae; genus Luperina; species Luperina nickerlii. The sequence goes on from OY979678.1 coordinate 18,900,444, forward strand.
ACATGATGTCAGAAAAACTAGACAAGGTCACACGAAGGGAATGGGAAGAATATAAAAATAATTTAAATACCTTTCCAAATATAAAAAATTATATACAATTTTTAACAAACAGAGCAGATTTACTTGAATCCTTAAATTATAATAAAAACACAACAACAACAAAAAACACTAACGAAAACAACAAAACTAAAAACTTCCTTACAACAACTAAAACTAAAAATAATAACAATTCAGACAATATTAAATGTCCTATGTGTTCTCAGAATCACTTTTTATTCAGTTGTCAGCCCTTTAGGAATCTTGACATAGAAGCACGCATCAAAAGAGCTTCAGAAAGCAATGTTTGTATGAACTGCCTTCGCCCTGGTCATAAAGAAAAGCGTTGCAGTCTCTCGCATTGCAAATACTGCAAAATCAAACACAATACCCTCTTACATAGGGAATCAACAGAAAAACAGACAGGGGAAAACATTGTTTTGTCAACAAACGTCGTATTACCCTGTTCAGAAACTAATCAGGTTCACATTTTGCTATCCACAGCCTTGGCAAAGGTGACAGACGTCAATGGAGAGCTTCATACTGCCAGACTCCTGTTGGATAACGGCAGCACCTCCAACTTCATCACCGAAGAGCTCTGTGGGAAGCTCGGCCTGGTAAAACGCAGCACTAGCTCCACCGTCTCAGGTATAAACGGTCAAGTTTCTAGTACCTCAGAAAGCTGCAGTCTTCATTTGCGGTCTTGTAATGGTGGCTATCAGGCGAAAGTAAGCTGTTTTGTTTTACCAAAAATCACACAATTGTTGCCTGGCTCTTATGTAGATAAAAGGTACATTACCATCCCGCCAGGTATTCAATTAGCAGATCCATCATTCAATGTACCAACTGTTATTGATATTCTAGTAGGTGCTGAGGTATTCTGGGACGTCTTAGGTTCCGATACCATTAATTTAGGTAATAATCAGCCTAGATTACAGTCATCCAAACTGGGTTGGCTTATTTCGGGCCGCGTCAGTCGGTCTCGTCTTCGTACACAACCTTCTGTTTGTCACTTTCTTTCACATGAGGAGTCAGATCAGCTGACTCGCTTCTGGGAACTTGATACGGTGTCGTCTGCAAACTGTTTCTCAACAGAGGAACAGGCTTGTGAAAAACACTTTCAAGAGACCACACGTCGGGATACGCATGGTCAATTCGTTGTCACCATACCATTGAAGGACTCGCTCGAGTGTTTAGGTGACTCTTACGCGATGGCAAAGCGTCGTTTCCTCTCCCTAGAGCGTAGATTTGAGCGGGACTCCACATTTAAAAACAGATATTTGCAATTCATGCAAGAATATATTGACCTTCATCACATGACAGAACATTCACAACCAAATCATTCAGAAATTAATTATTTTATGCCTCATCATGGTGTTGTGCGCGAGTCAAGTTCTACCACAAAACTTCGCGTAGTTTACGATGCTTCGGCCTCCAGCACCTCGGGCAAGTCCTTCAATGACATTCAGATGGTGGGTCCAACCGTACAGGAGGATCTGCTATCCATACTCTTAAGATACAGGCAACACAGGTTTGTTGTAACAGGTGACATTGAAAAAATGTATAGAGCCATTTTAGTTGAGCCATCTCAGCGCCCGTTACAACAAATTGTTTTCAGATTTAATTCTTCAGACCCTTTAAAGACCTATGCACTGAATACAGTGACATACGGTACAGCTTCAGCCCCGTATTTGGCCACAAAATGCCTAGTTTCGCTTGCAGATCAATGTTCAGACCCAGAGGTTAGTCAGTCCATCAGACGTGATTTTTATGTAGACGACTATTTGAGTGGTGGCGATTCGATTGAGTCAGTCATACATTTATGTCAAGGGGTAGTGAATACTCTCGAGTCCGCCAAGTTTCAGCTTAGAAAGTGGCAATCAAATAGTCCGAAAATATTAGAGTCAGTCACTAACATAAAACCAGAAAATCAAGATAAAAAACTAAACCTAAATGACAGTCCTAGCAAAACACTTGGGCTATACTGGGACTGTAAAACAGACAGATTGTTTTTTTCTATAGATTTAAAACCAACTTCAAAAATTACAAAGCGTAATATTTTATCTTTAATAAGTCAAGTATTTGATCCAATAGGCCTCGTTGGGCCATGCATAGTTCAGGCTAAACTTATGTTGCAGCAGCTGTGGATACTTAAATGTAACTGGGATGATGAAGTACCAACAGAAATGAAATCACAATTTCTTGATTTCGTACAGTCACTTCCAGCTCTTAACTCTGTTTACATTCCTCGTTGGGTATCTTGTAGCAATGCTTCTTTAATAGAGCTCCACACTTTCACCGACGCTTCTGAACGCGCCTATGGTGCGTGTATTTATGTCAGAACGGTAGCAGTCGATGGAACAGTTTGCATTCGCCTTTTAGCTTCCAAAAACAAGGTCGCTCCTATAAAGCCCACAACCATACCAAGGCTGGAGTTATGTGGTGCTTTACTGGGCACAAGACTTTTTCTGAAGGTACGTAAATCACTCACTCTAGAGATTAATCACTGTTTCTTTTGGTGTGACTCCATGATCGTGCTTGGATGGCTGTCAACAATGCCAAGTCGGCTCGATCAATTCGTCCGCAATAGAGTGAGTGAAATCCAAGAAGCTACGACCGGACAGACGTGGAGCTATGTACCTTCAAAGAGCAACCCCGCTGATCTCACATCTCGGGGGGTGAAGGCTGATTGCATCGGCTCGTCCACTCTTTGGTGGTCGGGTCCTGATTTTCTTAATCATAGAGAAATAAAATTTCCTACATCACCTAACACACAAATCCAATCATTACCAGAAACATCTTTACATACAACTGCTGATACACATAAACAAAATGATAACAATATATTTTCAAATTTAATACATAAAAAATCATCATTTACTTCACTCATAAGAATCATAGCCTATATACAAAGATTCATTTATAACTGTCACAATCAGAATAATAAAAAATCATCCTACTTATCAGTTTCAGAATTACGATCATCACAGAACCTTATATTACAGATTTCTCAACAGGAAATGTTTCCTGAGGAATATTTATGTCTTAAAACTAATCAGGCATTACGTAAAAAGAACCGATTAATAAGTCTTTCTCCCTTCATAGATTCAGACAACTTAATACGCGTAGGTGGACGTCTTAACAACTCTAACTATAGTTACAACGTCAAGCATCCGATCCTTTTATGTAGCAAACATCACTTGACAAAAATTATCTTCGAAAGAGAACACAAAACACTCTTTCACGCAGGGCCACAATTACTTTTAGCACACATTAGACTCACTTACTGGCCTTTAGCAGGCAGAAACCTGGCTAAGCATGTAGTTCGTAACTGTGTTCGCTGCACTCGCTTCAAAGCTCAGCCTATTCAGGTCATCATGGGCAACCTACCAAGTGATAGGACTCATCTAGAGTACCCTTTTTTGAATACAGGGCTTGATTATGCCGGGCCAGTGCTGATAGCCGACCGTAGGGGTAGAGGATGTAAGCTACTTAAATCATACATTTGTGTTTTTGTATGCTTTGCAGTCAGAGCCGTTCATCTGGAGCTGGTTTCCGACCTCACCAAGGAAGCTTTCCTTGCGGCCTTCAGCCGATTTATTAGTCGTCGGGGCAAGCCTCAACGCGTGTACTCCGACAACGGCACTACATTTGTGGGAGCTTTCAATGAGCTTTCACGCTTCTTAAAGGTTTCATCTAATAATATAGAGTCAGATCTTGCAACCAAAGACATTGAATTTAAATTTATACCTGCCTACAGCCCACATTTCGGTGGGATTTGGGAAAGTGCAGTAAAGTCCACCAAACATTTATTACGTAGAGTCATGAGCCTAACTCATCACTACATAGTATAAAACAAAGTCGCTTTCTCTGTCCCTATGTCCCTATGTCCCTTTGTATGCTTAAATCTTTGAAACTACGCAACGGATTTTGATGCGGTTTTTTTTAATAGATAGAGTGATTCAAGAGGAAGGTTTATATGTATAATAACATCCATTAAATAGTGGAGAAGTACTGTTATTTTTGAGGTTTCTAATGTGATGTCGTAAATAATTACATTTTTTCCGCTTACATTGCAAACGCAGGCTGAACCCTACGAGTTTTATCAAAATAATGTACTAAGTATTGTACACATTGAAAAGGTCTACAGAAAAGTCCGTGATGGTATATGTCTATCTCTTATGGATAACCCACAATAACTGTTTTTTGTCATTTACTTTTTACGACAAATAATGGCTAATTTTCGAAGCGATTTTAACCAATACAGCATTAATCCTTAACCAATTAAATACCTTGAATACATTGTTCATTTAATATAGATCTATATGGCCCTTTACACCGTATGATTTAAGTGAATATTTTCGAAGATATTACAGATTTAAAAATTGCGGGACGTAGCGTTTGCGGCGGTGCGAAGCCGGAGCGGGCCGCTATGTTTTTATATACAACGTTCACAGTTTTTCTGTATTGTATTTAGTATCAGCATTGCAGCCGTGCGAAGCCGGGGCGGGTCGCTAGTTTAACATATGAAGAGCTCTCAACCTGTCTGATTCAGATAGAGCCTATTTTAAATTCCAGACCTTTAACACCTTTATCCACTGATCCATCAGATCTTTCTTATCTTTCTCCTTCACATTTCCTCATCGGACGATCACTCACGTCAGTCCCTCGTCCTTAGATCACCGACGTCAATATCCAGCGGCTACAGCGCTTCGATCGCATCGAAAAACTACGACAACATTTTTGGCAGCGTTTCTCTAATGAGTATGTGTCTCTCCTGCAGCAGAAAACCAAGTGGCAGACAGCTGGGCAAGAGCTGAAAACAGGCACCATGGTCTTAGTGAGAAACACTAATCTTCAACCTCTTCTGTGGTTGCTGGGTAGAGTGGTTGCAGTGAAGACTGGCACTGACGGACATTGTCGAGTCGCCGACATCCTGACGAAGAAGGGCATCATAACACGTGCCTACAATAACGTATGCCCTCTTCCGGTCTCTTCAACATCATCCTGAACTCTTCTTGAAGACTTCTCTTCAACGCGGGGAATATGTTCCTGACGTCACATCGGGCCACATACCACACCGCGATCGCGAGCTTCCCCCGCCATTCACTCGTTCGCCGACACCTTGAGCGTGCGCATACAATCGGTCGTATCTTTTGTAAAATCAGCAATACAGTACTTACTTGGAATATCGCAGTCGTTTTTTATTTACCTAGTCAAGACCACCAGCAGCACACCTGGAGCTTGATACTCAACATATATTCATATATTATAATATTGCACTATGCATCATCAAACTAGAATAATAAATCAAAGTCAGTTTAAGGTCAATAATTGGAAAGCAAAACACGGGTATTGCTGCTGCTATCCAAGCAAAAATCCGGCCAAGTGCGCTCGGACCACGCACAATGAAGGGTTCCGTAGTTTAAATGAATTTACAATAAGAATAAACTTGCAAGTATCAATATTTATGTCGCATAGATGACCGTATTTTTTAATTGCGTTGACAAAGCTTGATTTTTTTAGATCACTAAGGAACCGTAGACCTGTATTTAAAATTTATATCAACTTGATATCCCACACGAGCTGTTCCTGGGAAAAAATGTCTTAGCAGACAGATAGACGGACACCGGAGTGATACAACCCTTATATTATACAGGGATTATTTTTGTTCAAATTTTAAATTTTTTTGCTTTGAAATTCGGAACCCTAAAACAACAATATAATTATGTACGTAAACCTACGTCAGGTTCATGTGCATAATTACATTAATCTGATGTAGATTCACGTACATACATAATTATATTGCAAATAAATAATTACAGACAGTTTACCTACTTTGTGTTTTTACAATTCACAAATATTACAAAAGAATCTGGAGCCATTTTGTCAGTCTGTCAGCATCTGGCAGCGGCCAGCAGCATCGCAATGCTACGGAGACCGCAGACGGCGATGGCCGTCAGGTCTATCGAGGGGTATCGCACGATCTCCTACGAGGCGGCTTGTGCACTGGCCGGATCTCCGCCTTGGGAACTTGAGGCATCACTGTACCTGTGGCGTGAGGAGGCGCGGACGCAGGGCTGTGGACCGAGGCAGCGAGAGTTCGAGCTGCGTCCGTGCAGCTCCACGAGGTCTGAAATTTGAGGTGAATTTTAATTGTATATCTGTGTCTGTAACCTACTAACGCTAGAGGTTAAGTAAAATTTATACTAACCCTATGGACTCCTTAAAAGTTTTTTATTATATAAGCACAATGTTTTACGTGTGTTAATTTTTGGTGATGCATGAAGAAGCCTCCTCGTGTAGCGCAGTTTGTTCTACCAGTTACTCAACTGAACCAAGCGCTCGGCACATCCTGGACAGTCACACCCAACACCTTATTTGACTGGCCAATTCTTTCCTTGCGATGGTAGGGCTAACGCCCGCTTGATTTGCAACCACCCACCAGAGTTCGGCGTCAAGCAGCCTGCTGTGTTTTGTCGCTGCGTGGGAGTTCCAGTGCCTTAGGCATCTTCTGGGCACGCTCGTTCCATCATAGACCTCATCAATAGCTTCCCATCAGGCGTGATCGAGGTCAAGAGCGGGCACATTAAGCAATAAAAAAAAAAAAATAAAACGTTTCGCACTACAGTAAATTGCGATTTTTCACACCAAAACGTTTTTATTTTTCCTTTTTGGGGGTCAGTTTGTAATTTATCTAAGTTACAATAGCCTAATGTCCACTGCTCATCATCTTTTACAAAATATTGCTTTTCCTGACGCAGAGACGGTAATTATTCTCCTAGTAAGAACCAGGAGAACTGAAGCTGATTGAGAACCACCATCAGCTCCACTTCACCATACGCATTGTAACGAGCATAAATTGCTTAGCAACCATATTAAAGTACCCAATCGAATCGCAACCCGTGAAATACTTATTATTGAGTAGTTCCGATGGCCATCTGTGGTCTTCATTATCAGTTCCACTTCACCAATAGTTTGATGTACAAAATACGTTGTTGAGAGCCATAGCTCTCAACAACGTATTTTGTTGAAAAAAGTCCCCTTGACATATCAAGGGGACTTTTTTCAACATGTTTTTAACAAGTCTTTTGCAAGTCTTTGGAAAACAAATATCACAATTTTTTACTATAGGTATAGAGGTATAGGTACAAACTTTGAGTTACACTAAATATTTTAGAAATTTCACGCGTAGATAATTATATATTTTAATTTATCATAATGAATTAATTTGTTTGTAAAGAATATTCTATTCTATTCAAATCTATTACAAACTATAGAAAGAGCCTTGGTATTAAGTGGTGGTACATAGGTATACCTCAATTAAATCGCAACAATAGTAATGTTTTTTTTTTTTTATACAGTATGTTTTTTTTATTGAATTCTATGTTTAACCTTCAAGCGGGCGCGCGTAGTCGAATCGACCGCGCTTAGTACATTTTCGTTCATATTATTATTATTACCCATCACATTTATTTCTCATTTCTAGTAGCCTGTCGCTATGTCATTAGGAGTAAAATAATGAGTAAACCGTTGCTCGGGGCGCTCCCCCCACGCCACAGATCGCAATTGTTTTAGTCCCGGTGCAGTCGTCGAAAAGACTACACGCGCCTGTCGTCGAAAAGGCTACGCGCGACGCTCAACGCGACATACCCTCGTTCACGCTCGTAGTAGTTCTTCGGCCATCATTCAATATTATCGAATTAAGCTTGGATTTTTTTTATATAAAACACACTACTACACTCATATCTTACGTGCCTAAAAAGAAAAGATCTGTAATTCTTATATCATCACTTCATTGTGCTGCAGAAATTGATGAAAGTACAAATGAAAAGCGCAAACCCAGCATCGTTACTTTATACAATAAAACAAAGGGGGGTGTCGATGAAGTCGATAAAAAAGCAAAAATATATTCGGTTTCAAGAAAGAATAATAGATGGCCATTGACACTCTTCTTTCGTCTTCTGGAAATATCCAGAAGACGAATGAAGAGTGTCAATGGCCATCTATTCCTGCAATAGCAGGAATAAATAGTAAACTAGTCTGAGACATGTAAAAGGGTTTTGTGTTCCTAATTTTTGTTTTGATTCAAAGAATATTTGAGTTATGTTAATTAATTTAATAATTATTTCTTTTTCATACTTTTAATTACTTTTTTTGACAAATCAGACTTTAAAGACAATGATAATATTTCTGAGTACAAATAAATAAATAAATATTTAATAATTAGTGCTTTATTTCTCTTATTGATCCCATAGATCTTTTCGGTTACGCGCGCCCGCTCCCGTTACAAATGACCGCGCGCCCGCTTGAGGGTTAACATATTCTTATTGGCATGTATTTAATCGAAACCGTAATCATTCCCATTTTAATGCCCTAAAATGTGAATGGACAATAATACAATAACTATGCCTCTTTTTCCGAACCTCAAACAATTCATATTTTGTTATCCAAAAATACTACAAAGCTAACTTACTACGACCAACTAGGATGTAGCGCCGCTTAGCTCGCTCGGCCAGCGCGTTGTTGGTCACAGTTATCCTAACCCATTTGGTCGAGGTTCCCTAGCTTAGTTACTGCGTCCAAGTTTGAGAAAAGATCAGAAAAGCGATCTTTAGAAACACAAAATCTTTTTATATGCTCATTTATTAAACAAGGGTGCATCATAAGGGGTGCTTGGGCAGAAAACCTCCATATGTGCCCGGGAACTGGAGTTCTTTTCTGGATACGTCCGGCGGGAATACCAGTGTTCGGGCCGCTGAGGATGGACCGAGGTGCGGGCAGCAATTTCCCATTGGGATAATTTCCCAGTGGGATGCCGCTGTCAGCATGCTAATGTTCTGCCAGGAGGATCGCTCCACACATGACGCTCTGAGCGGCAATTGTGGTGGAGTCAGAGCGGGCCCGGTGTGCACTTACCCTGCCGCCGGACAGGCAGGAGGGGTAACCCCTCTGCCACCGCTAATCTCGTAGCCCTGGAGACACTTAAGGACATGTCTCTGGCTGTTGAAGGGGGTCGAGGGTCTTGGCTTAACCGTCCAGAGCGCGAGGAAGATTAGTCTCTATAAAAAATTCCCCAAAACGTCCAAGCAGCGGCGCACCGTGAGGGAGGATGTAAGCTTGGGTAAAGGGTAGTTTGGTTTAGTCGCTAGTGCGGACCGATTATTATTTGACCCAGTAAAACAAGTGTAATACTCGTGGGACCAAACATGGAAAACAATTTTAAAACAAAAAAACCAAATAGAAGAGGTGAGTTGTGATGCGGGGTCGGAGTCCGACGCGCGACGACTGAGGCGCGAGCACGGGAGGCTTAGGAAGCCCCTGTCGTGGCAAGGAGATGGCCGCTGCGACGAAGAAGTTCAGCAAACGCCAAGGTCAGAGGACGGCCAGGGTCGTTCTCCGACTGAGAACTGGCCTCGGCTCGGAAGAACCCCACCAGTAGGTGGGGCGGAGTCCATGAGTGAGGCTAGGGGAGGGGGCTTACTGCTCGGGTGGTGGCAGAAAAAGCGGAGCAGTCCACAAATGAGGGTGTGACTGTCCGTCACTTACACCTATTTAATAACAAAATATTATATTTAATTTTAAACTGACACTTGGCGCCGCCACTTGGAGATACATAAATTCTCTATTTTATGGACAACAGACTGGCACATATGCCAGCCATCCGTCGAAACCAATATTTTATAATACGTCACTTAAGATGCATTATTTGTACGAATTCTAAGAACGACCCAAACCCAAAACGGACCCTTGAAACAATTGAGAAATTGTTTAAAGAAAGGCGATAAACAGATGTTGCAAAAGTATAGGAATTTTGGGCTGAGAGTGGTGTGAATGTTAGGATGTGAGAGATTATAACGAGGATGAAGGCAGTTGATTGCGGGACGTAGAGAAAGACAGTCGGGGTTGATCCGCTTTAGGAGACGGACTTGCGAGTCCAGGCTAGAAGTTAGGAGATTTAGGGAACACTAGGAGGCCATGTCCAAGTGGGCTGTCGCGAGATAGCTAGTATTAGGTTTTAAGCTAAATATAGTTGGGTTGAAGCCCAGATTAGATTAAACTAATCTAGTAAAAGTGGTGTGTGTGTGTTTGTTGGTGTGACTGGGTGAGTCCTTCATCATACTAATTATTCTAGGCTGATAGAGGTATTAAAGTTATTGTATAACTAATCAGGCAGAGAAGTGTTGCTGAGGAGTTTGTTGTGCCACTTCCTCTTCCCAACCCAAACACTAGGAAGTGGTGAAGGGTGGGCGCTTTGGGGCTGTCTATAGACCCTCAAGAGAGTTGATCCACGACTCTATTAATTAGTAATTCTTAATTTGTGATTCTCTACTCTATTAACTAGTAAATTCTAATACTATGATTCCTGAATATTGTATTCATTGCTTCCGGCCAATAACAGTGCTTTAAGAGAGATTATTCAAAACTCTAATAAATAATGATTGGTTTCAAATCTCAACTCTATTATGTTTCAAATCTCAACTCTATTATCTAGTAATTCTTGGAAGTTGTATTCCTTATCTCAGACCAATAATTCGGTCAGACTGACATGAACACGTGTCCTGCAGATATGCTTGTTGTGCAAAGGGTGAACTTCCAGTGGTTAGGGTGACCATATCTATCTCATATCCAGTCCAAGGACTGATAGGGACCATGTCTCCTTATGAGCATGATGCCGACGCAATGCCGCTGGAACTAGCCGCTCCGTAGTCAGACAAGGACGGTCGCTCGGTTGCCGCAGGAAAAGCCGCTTCGTCACGTTTATCAGTTCGAGAGAACTGCTAGGGACCATGTCTCCAAAAGAGCATGATGCCGACGCAATGCCGCTGAAAAGCTGCTTACGTCACTATATGGAAGTGTTGCTCTGAGTATTCCAGGTGTAAATGTGAGGTATCGTGTGAGTGATGACTGATCAAATACCTGTTACACTAGCGTATGGGTTACTCACAATTTAATAATAATATACCCTGGATCCCTCTATTATTACTAACTTTCTAAAACCACATTCAATGTTTGTTCATAACTATGAATTCCTAAGTTTCACTTAGCATTTCTTTCAATCCTTTCCTTGATGAGACAAGGCATTGGACTTCTTTATATTTGGAATTCATTCTAAACGGTGGGAGAGTGTCCAGTCTGGAGACGAGCTCTACAGAGTCGTACGGCGGCGGGGTGCGGCTCTTCCCCATTAGGGGGAACCGACCTAAACACTAATAAGTATGTAACAGAATTAGGAAAAACGAAAATTTTATCAGCCTAGGGTAATTTAGGAACAGTCACAAGGGGGGACCGGTCGCGCGGTCGCTTCGAGGCCCTCAAACGACGAAGCGAGTGCGGTTGGCAGCCCCGATGCGGACCGCAAGCTTAGGTTTCCGGGACGTGTCTCTGAAGAAGCTACAAGCTTCAAAGAACAGGGTCATAGTCTGGACAACGGCCTCTATCATGGCGGCAGCGGAGGTGGCCAAACAGCCCTTCGGCCAGTAAAGTGGCCGAATTGCGGGCAGAGATCGCGCGCCTGATGGCCGCCATGTGCCTTCTCCAAGAGGAGAATGGGAGGCTCCGAGCGCACCTGGGCCCCCCGCTGATGCAGAGTCTCTGCCCCCAGCTGGTGGAGGAGGTGGTGAGCGCTCTGTTCCCTTCACGGAGCAGCACACTCCCCTGCCTATGGCTCCGCCACTTGCGGTGTCCGAAGCGGACCACACAGACGACGATGACATCCCTGTAGATCTGAGAGTGGCGGTAGGAAGACTGAAGTCCATAAAATACCGGCCCAGGACCCGACGGCTTGCTAGGTAAAGCCTGGGTCCCTGCGTCGAGGGCTCTCGGGCCTCAACTGGAGGCGCTCATAACCACTCAAACGTCCGAGTCTGACAGCTGCCAACGCTTAGTAAGACCGCGCGCGCGCGGTCTTACGAAGCGGTCGAGCGCCCAATGCCGTCACCGATTTAAAGCCTATTTTCTAACAAACTACAACTATTATGGCAAATTAAAATACCTGTATAGAGCTGACATTATAAGGAATCAATATATGTGAAAACTAAATTATAGCTCTTATCTTAAACAGTACACAAAAAAAGTTGAACTTTACAATAGTGGTGAAATTTGAGTAAAATATTTATTAATTACAAGTTTTTACGAAATATTTTGTAATATACTTCTACGCTATTTATTTATTAATAAACTAGATTAAATAAGCTTTATTTTGATACCAATATATTATTACTTATAACAAACAGTGTAGCACAATAAATCAAAACAAACTGCCCATTCCTGTATGAATTTGATATCGCCTATCGCATCGATATTGAATAAAAACGTGTAATCCTAACATTTTTTGCCATATTCCTTTCATTTAAGTCTACACAGATATTAATAATTACCTATTTTTCCAATTACAAGAAGTATTTTACTACAATATATAACATATCATACAAAAACTTAACGAAAAACCGGCACACAACAGCAAAGGTTTTGCTTGTCGATTTTAACTCATTTAAAAACATCCTATCAGACTGTGGATGCTTAGAATTTGTAGATATTCCGAAAGAATGAATCTTCAGGAGTATTTCAATATATAACACCTAATAGAATTGAATAATAAACTAATTTTTACTTACATTTTAAAGTCGGTACTCACAGACACTTTAAAACAATTCAATGTACTTGACATAAAGTTCGTAAACAATTTTTTTTTCGATGCTTGCTGTGACCCAACTTTCTGCTTTATCGACCCTTAGACCCGTTATTTAATATAGAGTCATCTAGTGGCACACTCATGAAGCTCTTTGAAACGTTTCACAGATAAAAACTCGTTTAAAGTGTACAAGTCAGTGAGGCTGCCATAGTCGCCCTAACGCTCAAACGCCAAAAAATTTTGGGCGACTATAGTCGCCCGGACGTTTGAGTGGTTAAGCGCATGTATGGAAAGGCCAGTTTCCACTCCGTTTGAAGACGGCGAAGCTTGTTGACCTCATTCAGAAGCCAGGGCGGCCTGCGGTCTCTCCGTCCACATATCGTGCTGCTCGACGAGGTCGGCAAGCTCTTTGAGAGAGTGATTTCGGGCCGCCTCGTCGGGACCCTGGTGAGGACGGTTCTGGATAGCTCGACGAAGGGACGGTCGACGGTGGATGCCATCATGCGCGTGAGAGCTCTCACGACCGGAGACGCGGTGTCCCGGGGTAGAGTCGTCGTGGCGGTGTCACTCGACATCGCCAATGCGTTCAACGTTGCTGAGCTGCATTGGGGAGGCACTCCGGTATCACCGGTCCGCACCGTGCCGACCTACCTCCGTCGATTAGTCGGGGCGTATTCGAAAGACAGAGCCGTGATCTACCCCGGTCGCGACGGGGAGTGGAACCGGCGAGAGATGTCGTGCGGTGTACCGCAGGAATCGGTTCTGGGGCCACTCCTGTGGGATATTGGTTACGACTGGCTGCTGTGGGCCGACCTTGCTGATGGCGTCAGCGTGGTTTACTAGACTTACGACGCTGGTCTAAGGCCCTATAAGCCGCCCACTATTTGAACGCGCCCTAAAAGGAGGTAGCCGTAAGGCTTATCCGGGGATACCGCACGATCTCAGTCCGGCAAGGAGGCGGCAAGCCTCCTTACCGGACAGCCGGCATGGGATCTGGAGGCGATAGTCCTCGCGCGCCTATATGAGTGGCACGTAGAGGCACTACGCCAGGGGTAAACTCCGCTTCCGCGGCAAATTGCGGTGGAGCAGACGGACCTCCAGCTTGACCTCATGGCGGCATGGAAAGAGCAACTGTCGCAACCAAGCGCAGGGCACGCCACGATAGTGGCGATAAAACCCCACTTTGAGGAGTGCCTAGAGACGAATCACGGCCTCACCTACCGCCTGACGCAGGGCCTCACCGGACACGAATGTTTTGGAATGTTCCTGCATATAATCTGACGGGAGGAACCACTCGGGTGTCACCACTGCGAGGATCGCCCAGAGGACACGGTGGAGCATACGGTGAAGGTCTGCCCCGCGTGGGCGGAGCACCGCCGTGTCCTCGTAGAGGCGATCGGCAGCGGCGGCGACCTCTCGCGTCCGGCCCTGGTGCAAGCCGTGGTCCGGAGCGAGAGGGATTGGGAGGCAGTCACCTCTTTGTGCGAAGCAGTCATGCTAGCGAAGGAGGTGGCGGGATGGCTGAGGGACACAGCCTCACATCCCAGCCGCCGCGGGAGACGCTCCGGGCGTTGGAAGCCGCGGAACGACTCCCGGCCACCGTAGGCGCGGGCCTGCGGACGGATAGTAATGGGTAGCCCACCGTCCGATCAGGACCAGGCCCGCGCCGGACGGCGCGTACGTGTATGGATTACCGCTGGCCCGGAACTTAAGGGGCTAAGGAAGGAACACGAGTGAGTTTTAGTCAGTAAGAGTCTGACAGTCCCTTCCGCTCCACCCAGAATTGGAGGGCCTCAAAAAAAAAAAAAAAAGGTGCTTCATAAGAAAAAGTCAGTAAGTTTTTGAATTAAAATATTTCCCATTATTATTTGGCATCCACACATCCATTACTTGCCTTATTTTTTTTTTTTATCGTGGAGAAATGCTCATGCATACTGCACTACCACGGGGAGATAGTGCAGTTATGTGGGACTCTAACCCACTAAAACTCCACGGTGTCCTCCTCTGCCGCTTACGGCGGGAACACGGGCACGCGTTAGCACTCATCCGTGAACCCGCCGCGGCTGTCCGTTACCGGACCCTCCTCTGGGGAGTACTCTCCATCACCGGCGCACCAGAACACACAGCACGCCGCGACCACCCCAGGGACCACACCAGCACATGGGTGCCAGACGACCCCGTGTCTGGGCACCCTTGGTCGCCCTGCGACGGGTCAGGACATTGGCCCCGCCGCCTGCCAATTTTCGGCTGCAGAGGATAGGGAGAGCGGCCACCGTAATACCGACACTCCTCCTCCCCTGTAGCCCCACCGCGTCCGCCATCATACGGTGGCGACCCCGTCAAGGCCGCGGAAGGTAGGGAGAGCAGCGCACCGCAATACTGGCACTCCTCTCCCGCCGCGGCCTCCAATCCTCAGCCGCGATGCCTCCGATACGACATCGCGGCCCGCCTCAGTTGCGATGTCGCCCAAGCGGCACCGCAACCTACTTTTGGCCGCTACGTCGTTGGCTTGGCAGCAAAAGCCCTGACGAGCGGCCCCTCCTCGGGTTCCTCTTCGCTTCACCGTGGGTGTCCAAGCCACGGCTACTGAGCCCCCCCGCCTCGACAATGCGGGAACCCACCGGGGCGGTCCATTACTTGCCTAGCTTTACTTGGGCGTGGCAGTTTCCGAAGTACTACTTTAAAACTACTACTTTAATTTTGGTGGTGGCGTTCTCTGGTTTCTGCCTATACCCATGGGAAGAAGGCGAGATTTTATGCGCATGCATCATACTTTAAAAAAATATAAATTTAAGCACTTGTAAATGGCCGGGATGCATGCAGTCTGGTCCTACTCGTTACACCCTGCTGAAGCCTACCCAAATGTTTTTTCTTTGGTAGTTTTGGTTGAGTCAATGAGTTGCAAGTTAAGCTCCTCAAGTTCTTAGATGAGAATAGAATAGAATAAAATACTCTTTATTATGTAGACCATATAAATTACAGACATAAATATAGAAACTGTACGAAGGGTGACACAATGGGCGGTCTTATCGCTAAAAGCGATCTTTTAAAGACAACCTTAGGATGGATTTAAAAAGGGGAAGGACAAACATGGGGACAAGCTTCATGATTATAGGCAAATGTATGCAATGGACAGATTCACTTAAATCTGTGTGGGTATTTTCTATTGAATACCACCTCATGTACATTAATCTTCATGATCTTCTTAGCATCTAACCAACATAATGGTCTGGAGTTTAAAAATACCATGACCTCTGAGTTTGTTTTGCTGTTTCTTCTCCATTTAGGTAAAATACTCGTAAATTGTAGGTACTCTGTTTTGTTGCTGTACGTGAATACAATGTTACGTGAGTCGCCTACTAAACTAATTTGCTTACATTTACAAAATCACGAATAATTTATTATATCATTTATCGGGTACCTTTCCAGCCAGACGTTCATAGCATGGTGGACGTATGAACATCAGCGTTTCCTATAGCAAGTGCAACTGTTTGTGTTCTATTTTATAAATAGTGTAAGTGTTCTTGTCTCATTATTTTGCAAGTCAAATGATACAAATACAGACAGCCATGTCCTTTTTTAATCTTTGTCCTTGGGATGGCAACGCATCTGCGATGCCTATGGTAATGCATACGTTCAGCAGTGGCGGGCCGAAGCATCACGATGGCCGTTTGCTTTTAAGATCATCATCCAAAAATAAAAGAACAAATCGATTGATGGTTACGTTTTTTTATTCAGAATTTTCATATTCGCGATGGCAGTTGAAACAATGGATCCAGCCCAGGAATTCGAGCGAAAATTAATTGCCCGTATGAAACCGGTGAATGAAGTGACAGCACGTGGAACCTCTGCCGTACAGCAGTTTTACTGTGGCGCTACTGTGTTCATTACAGGCGGCTCTGGCTTCCTCGGCAAGCACCTCATTGAAAAACTTTTCAGGTAAACAACCAAAAATACCTAGTCACAATTTGTAGTAACACTGTATAGTGGGTTTGATGTCAGGACATGTTGTTTCATATTTCTACAAATTAGAGACGCTGCATAAATAATAATTACGACTGATTGACAATTATTTTGTTTGAGCAAAAAGGGTTCAAGTAATATTATGTACGTGTAAAAAAATCTACTACGCTTTTAACGGACGCTTTTAACGCGTACGTCTTTCTTAATTTTTTACATCGTTCTCACATTATATAATTTTAAAATAGTAATGATGTAATTCATATTTTTGTAAAATATAATTTAAAAAGAGTGTCCATGGAGTTTCTTGCCCGTTCTTCTCCATAGGTACCTACGCTTTGGAATGGGCAACTAGCTTCATATTTTCTGACTGACCGACTTCTTGACAATTCAAAAGTGCCTGTAAATGATTTAATCGAAATAAATGTTTTGAGTTTGAGTTTGACTATCCATATAAGGTTTACACATGTACATAATATATAATTTAATTTTGTGTTAGGTTGTATAAAAATATGTATGTTTAGGTTAAGGTATTTATGTATGGGCCTGCGGTCGCCTGAAATAAATAAGTAAAATAAATATACATGAAACCGTTTTCAATTTAAATAACACATACTATCAAGGTGGTTTTACAATGACCGGATATTTCTTTTCAGAGCGACTAAAATATCAAAAATATTTATCTTACTAAGAGAAAAAAAAGGTAAATCCATAGAAGAGAGGCTGATTGAAATAACACAGGATCCAGTAAGTTAAAAAAAAATGCATACTACATGGTATTTACCTCTTTAGCCAAATTATGGATTTTTTAACCTGTAACCATAAAGGAGCTATCCGTAGCCAAAATCCACCAGCCAGTATTACTTATTACCTATTAGGGTGATATATTAAAAAAAAATGTGTTTATTATATTTCGTGTAACTTGTTAAGTATGTGGAATAGGGATTTAACATTTTGGTATATGTTTTTTGACTCTTTGGATAGTATCATGTAAAAAGAATACATGATTCATGAATTTATCTCAATACAAAAAATATTGCAAATTTATATCTATTTTTTACTTTTTTGACATCACGGCGTAACGCTTAAGAGTTACTTTAAAACATAGAGAATTATCATACTAAACTTACTCAAAGTAGTTTTAATTTTAATTCATTTATTTTGTTAAAAAAGGAGTGAATTTGTTTTGGCACATACATACGTCGTTTTATTCCGAGCACCCGCACATTATAGCCATCACTTTTGCGTTTCAAAGTAATTGCATCACTTTCGCTCGCTTAGTAGGTTTTCGAGGAATTTAGATTTTCGAGGTAGCGCCTTACAGGGGCTATGATTCGTTCCGATTTTTTTCTAGCTTTTCTCATGACGAACCTTGTCTATCATCCTAATTTATTATTTAAAAAAAATTAAAAACAAGCTTTTATTTAAATTAAAATATAACCTATAGAAGAAAGAATAACGCTAACTAAACAGAAAAAAAATAATTTTAAGTGACATTTCAAAATAAACATATACATATTAGTTTAGATTTAAGTTACACCTCTGTATTTTTGATATCATTAAATAAATAAATAAAAAAATATATATATACATTTTAAACGCTTGAGGCACTGTTATTGTGTGTAGGTACATCTGTTTATCGGATACCGAACAGCGCCTCAAGCTTTTAAAATTTATATAATATATTTTGAAATGTCACTTAATTTTTTTTTCTTCTTTAGGTTATGTTTTGTATTTAAATAAAAGCTTGTTTTTAAAAACTTTTTTTTTTATTTTAATTTAATTATTTACTTTATAGTCTTAAAGATTTATTATTAACATTTTTTTATGTCATTTTTATTTATTTATTTACATTATTTTATTCATTTACACCATTGGCATTATTTACCCTATTAAAATTATTTACTACATCATTGACATTATTAACACTAAGAACATTATTTACATTATTGACATTATTTACACAATTTACTTTATTTATAGCACTGATGTTATTTAGTTCCTTTAAATATTACCACCCGATTATTTTATATTTTAATTGAATTGATTGATTTCGTTTTGATTGTTCACGTATCGATTTCTATTCTTCAAGTCCTTTCAGTTGATACCCATATTAAAGGTATTGAAAAAAAAAATATCCGCCATCTTGGAGCGGCGGCCATATTAAATTTAGTGTAATGGTACTAAATTTATTGTTTTCTACTCTTCAAGCCCTTTCATTAGATACCCATATTAAAGGGGTTAAAAAAAAATCCGCCATCTTGAAGTGGCAGCGGCCATATTGAATTTTGTGTGATGTTATTAAGGGGCCGGCCGGCATATGAGGAATTTCAAATATTCTGTAGAAAACTTATTTTTCTCGTAACTCGTCTTTAAATCAGCGTCCACTCAAAATGTATGTTTGCAAACCTAGATATTCTATAATCCAATCGGAATAAATACACACTACATTAAGAATATGTTTGTCAAGTCAAGAGATTAGGTGGTTTATGTACATATTTTCAGCGATTTTAAGGTGCCTACCTTTTGGATAGGTGTAATAGTATATAATTTATAAACAACTTTCGCAGTAGAATGACGCGGTTTGACCGACCTCAGCGTAGAAATAAAGATATTTGCCACAAACGTATTGTACAAAATAGGCGCGCTAACACACTTTTCTTAATTAATTCGAATGCTGAAAGTTGAAGTAAATTTCTGAATATCATGACGTAATTCGCAATATCCCGTCGAGTCAGCCGATGTGTCACGTGTTGAAATCTTGGCGAGCAGAGAGGTAAACTTTATCGTTTTCTACTCTTCAAGCGCTTTCATTTGATACCCATATTAGAGGGGTTGAGAAAAAATATGTAATCCGCCATCTTAGAGCGACGGCCATGTGGAAATTATTAAAATATTGAGTATTGCACATTATATTGTTACCATCTCAGTCACACATAATTATGAACACAAATGTTAATTCTTCATGTAGCACTACAGTAATGTCGAACTTCAGTATGTCGCACAAGCGTGCTTTCGAACTATGGTTAGTCGCAGTACAGTTTTGTCGCACAAGCGTTAATCGCACATCCATTTTTCGAGTTCACGTAGTACACTCAACTAAATGTGTGTGCAAAATTTCAGCCCAATCGGATACCAACAAATGGTCGAAAAATGGTTTGCAAATTTTGAACGGACAACTTACATACCCTACATACGAGTACATACGACCAGTGCAAGCTAAATAATAAATAAATAAAAGCTTGTAATAATAATAATTTATTCATTGCAACATTTTATAATGACAATGTCGTGTCAATGCAGTCAAAATTTAACTGTTATAATATGATGAGCCTTGATCTTAACTAATTAATTATTGTTTCCAGTTTCTACTATTTTTGTGTCAATAAAGCTTTTTTATTATTTTTTTTTTTTTTTTAGTTGTATGATTTTTTGCGAGAACAACAACCACATTTCGCAGAAAAACTCTTGCCTGTATCAGGAGATGTGGCCGAGCTTAGACTTGGTTTAAGTGAAAAAGACTGGAACGCTATTACAGAGCAGGTATGATAAGAATTTTATTTAAATAATATAATTGATACCAGAGCAGTTCGGAGCAGTGGTAACGGTGAGTTCCAACCCAGGTAGGCGCTTTACTTTATGTAAATAATATCATCTGTGGTGATATCATTTATCACCGTTTTGACCTTTATACCATGTTTAAAGCAAATAAAGACTTATCTTATCTTATCTTGAAAGCAGCACTGGCTCTCAAAACGGTGAACGAAAACATCGTTAGGAAACCGGCATGTCCTAGAACCAAAAAGTCGAAGACATGTGACATCTATAGAGGTATGAGGAACAGTAAGTAAAGTTCACTCAACCTCCATAGAAAAGGTAGGATCCTCCGACCAGGCAGGTGTTGTGTTTGGCGGGTAACTGCCCGAAGATTCACGTCAGGCCGTTGTATTGATGCTAGTTGCGCGATAAACTCTGCTTGCGTGATGCAGGATTTTGCGTGACGTCAGTATAACGCGTTGCTCGTATGTGGCGTTGTAGATACCGCTACACATCTACCAAACCGCACTGGGCCCGCGTGGTGGTTTACGGCCCACAACCTCTCACGAAAAGAAAGCCTGTGTCCCAGCAGTGGGAACAGAGGGCAGTGGGCTGATTATGAGGGTACCAAACTGGATAGCATAGTCGATTGATTGAATGGTTGTTATGTTAACCAGGTAGACATAGTATTCCATCTGGCGGCCACTACAAGGTTTGACGAGTCCCTCCGTGTGGCGACCTTGATCAACGTACGAGGCACCAGGGAGACTCTTATACTCGGCAAGGCTTGCAAAAAATTAAGGTTAGAAAATTTTAAATGCTTTGAGACTACTCTTTTTCTGCTATTTCTACTACTATTCTATTACTTCTATTTACTTATTATTCTTCTACTATTCTACTACATTTATGTCTTCTCTATTATCATCTTCCTACTTATGTCGGAAGAATGCAGGAAGAATTGAGCAGGTTACGAAGGAGTATAGTGGGGTTATCTTAAGTCCCAAGAGAGGGGGAGGACTCGATAATACTCGAATCCAGAAACTTGCTCTATTTCCGGGAGGGCAACCAGCGGTCCCAAGGTGGTGTCCGATTTATGGTCCATAAGTCCCTTGTGAGCAACGTGGTGAAGATCGAGAGTGTGTCGACCGGGGTGGCGTACCTTATACTCAGAATATACGAAAGGTATTCGCTGAAGGTCGTACAGGTTTACGCTCGACCTCGTCATGCCGGCCGCCCGACGATGAGGTAGAGACCAACCATGTTTAAGAATATTTCCAGAGCCATGCATGGCTCTAAAACTCATTTTACCGTTGTCATGCGGGACTTTAACGCAAAACTGGGTAAACGAAACGATGATGAGCTGCGAGTGGGGCAATTTGGAGTTGGACGCCGGAACCACCGGGGCCACCTACTGGCCAGTTTTATGGAAAAGGAAGGCATCTTTATGATGAATTCCTTCTTTACAAAACGTGAGCATAGAAAGTTGACCTGGCAGAATCCGGATGGTGAAACTAAAAATGAGATTGACTTCATTATGTCGACGAAGAAGCAAGTATTCAATGATGTCTCTGTGATCAACGCGATGAAAACCGGAAGTGATCACCGCATGGTAAGAGTCATATTGAACTTAAATATAAAGCTGGAAAGGTCTCGACTGATGAAGTCTACGTTCCACCCAGCACCGATCCAGGTTCAAAACCCCGAGAGCTTTCAGCTCGAACTTCAGAATCGTTTCTAAATTAGGTCTAAGATCTTCAAGACCTGTCGTACGAATTCAAAAAAGAAGCTCTCTGATCTTACTTTACAGCTCATAAAAGAAAGGCGCGAGATAATCCTGCAGTTTTCAGATTATGCACTAAATTACCGGCAACTCAATAGATGGATCTCTAAGTCCTTGAAAAGCGATCTTCGCCGTTTTAATACAGACCCTATTAAGGACGCGATAGAGCGAAATAAAGTCGCGAAGGTCTTTGCTAGAGATCTGTCCATTGGGCAGAGCCAGCTTACGAAACTGAAGACCGATGATGGCAGGATCGTATCTGCTGAACCTGAGCTGTTGAGTGAGATCGTGAGGTTCTATGGACAGTAATACTCGTCAACAAGTAACCCCATTACGAATCTGGAAAATGACCCAAGAGCTAGATTATCCCAACTCTATACTGAAGACATCCCGGACCTCAGCCTGAACGAGATTATGATGGCTCTGAAGCAGCTCAAAAACAACAAGGCAATGGATGATGACGGAATTAAGGCCGAACTCCTGAAGGCCGGCGGAAAACCTGTTCTTAAAGCCATTCAGAAGCCGTTTGAGGGTAAAACGCCACAGGCATGGAACTTATAGGTGACACTTTTCTTTAAGAAGGGTGACAATGCCCTCCTTAGGAATAATCGGCCCATCTTACTTCTGAACCATGTCGACAAGCTGTTTTCGAGAGCCACCACGAACCGCCTCGCGCGCAGATTTGACGACTTCCAGCCTCTCGAACAAGCCCCATTTCGTAAAGGCTTTAGCACCGTAGACCACATACATACGGTGCGACAGTCTATACAGAAGAGCGAAGAAGTAGAATAACTGAAAGGACTGTAGCATTGATTCTTTTTCTACACAAAATTACCTAAATTTCTTCTCTTAATTTTACACATCGCGTCGTAATATCTTTCTACAATTTGCCATTTTGTCTATCGTTTCATCAATTTCCTCGGTGGTCATTTAAAAATATGTTTTTCTTCTTCAGATCTTTCGGCTATGTTTCAACAGCGTACTCAAATGCCTGCACCAACCGTATAAATACGGAATTATCTGAAAAGTTTTACAAAAGTACTATATCCCCAAGCACTATGATTGAGTTAGCTGAGTCCCTCGATGAAGAAAGAATAAATTGGATTACACAGGGGTGAGACCTCAAAACTTTTCGTCAGCTTTGGGGTCATAAGTAGTGTGGTGATAAGAGTTCTCTAAAAATAAATAGAGACCTCTTTTGAATTAAATTTTCTTAATATTGCAGTTTGATAAAAAATTGGCCGAACACATACACTTTTGCAAAGTCGATCGCCGAAGAGTTGGTTAATACCCTTGGAAATGATCTGCCCATATGTATTGTTAGACCAGCTATCGGTAAGTTTACATCGATATCTTATAACTGTATACATATTTTTATTAGTTGTTTGTATTTTTGTAAAAAGTGACCTCTGGAAATACAGGGTTAAATTAAATTAGCAAGCTAAACTCCGTAGATGCGATGGATATCTAAAAAAGATTTAAAAAAAAAATATGTTGATTTTTGCGGCTTGCGGTAGGAGATAACTGGTAGAAATCATCACGAAACAAAAAAGCATTATGCCCCCTCCATGCGACTTTCTATCTCTTTTTATTATGTATGTGGAGGTGTAGTAACTGCTACATAATCATTATAAATTGTCATTTCCTAAATGAAAATTCTTGAAAAAATCGTGTATCTACCCCGTCGAAAATTGTGCAAACTAAGTTATTGTCTTGAATTTGATAGGAATATATAATAACGTCTTCAACATTTTTTTTTCATAATTATCAAAACAAATAATAAAAATAATTAAAGATTCAATTTGGGCGCGCGCCCGGTAAGCAATCTATTCATCGCAGAGTTCTCAACATGAACCAAGTTGGCAACCCGTTGAACTAGCGGTATTTACCTAATTTTGAGCGTTTCTACGAAAAAAACAGGCACGCGATGGCGTTGCCAAATCACTTACCTATGCGCACACCTTTCCTTAAAGACATGCTCTAAATTTATTTTATAACACGTTTATTTATTTAAACTTTTCGCACAAAAAGGTACAAAGGCGGACTTAATGCTTTATGCATTCTCTACCAGTCAACCGAGGGTGGTGAAGAAATTGGATGGCAGGTGCTTTGCTTGAGAGGAACACTGATTAAAAAAAATATAGTAAAACTGGGTACATAAATATATAAATTATACTATTTACTATAATTTATACTTATATATACTCGTATATACAAATTCGAGGCAGAGAGGTGTTGAGATGACTCTACGCTATTTTTTTTTAATAACTCTGCAATTTCCGTTTAAATGCATATCGGCTGGTGGCACTCCTGATATCAAGAGGAAGTACATTCCAAAGAAGAATGGACTGAATATGCAAGGAAGAATGAACAAAGTCAGAAGTATGAGAAGGAAAGAATAGAAGATTGTTAGAAGAACGCAGATTCTTAGCGTGAGAAGAACATAGATATTGGAAGTGAGACACGAGACAAGAAGGAGTGGGAGAGTTGAAAAGTGAAAAAAGCGTGGTCAAAGCGCGCAAACTTCTTTTTTGGCGGTTGGACATGCATTTGAGCTCAGACCTTATAGCTCGACATATGGTTATATGAACCCGATACCCTTGTTGATCAATCTGTCGAGCTTATCCAGCATAACCGCGTTCAAGTCAAAGTAGCTCACGTCACCACAGTCGATTATAGGGAAAATCAAAGTCTGCACAAGCATGGCTTTCGTCTTAGTAGGCAAAAAGTTTTACAGACGATACAGAGATCGCAGAGTACCGTTGATCCTTTGGCTAACACAGACCTGGCGTTGCCAGCTAAGCGTAGAGTCAAGATGAAAACCGAGATCTTTCACAGTAGGAGTAATGGGTATGACGGTACCATTGAAAATAAGAGGAAGAAGAGAGCTAAGCGTCACCCTACCCATCATGCGTGAGCTTCCAATTACAATGGCTTGACACTTCGAGGGGTTTACTGTCACCCCGAAACTATCAGACTATTTTTTGATAGCACCTAAGTCTCGGTTTACATTTGCTATAGCGTCCGACAAACCTTCTACCCGCCCATTTGTATATAATTGAAGATCATCAGCATATAGATGATACGAACATCGAAGACAGTGAGTTATAAAATGAATGAAGATGGAGTATAACAATGGAGAAAGAATACCGCCATGTGGAACACCAGCATCCAGATCACGCCAAAACGAAGAACTCTGATCAACGTGAACCGACTGCTGACATGCCCTAAGATAAGAAGAGAACCATTCCAGAGCCTCGGATGAAACCATAAGGTGAGAGAGGATTGAAAGGAGAATATCGTGGCTGATGGCGTTAACGGCATCGAAGAAATCAATTAAAACCAAAACTGTAATTTTAGTATCCTCAATCACTTCTCTAATATCACCAGTCACTTTAAGGAGAGCGGACGCTGTACTGTGCCCAGGCCTGAACCTAGATTAAAGAAGCTAACGAGGTTGTTCTAGTGAACAAACTGCTGCTTGTGTACACAGGCCTCAAGCACTTTAGACAGGAATGGGAGATTGGAAATGGGTCGAAAGTGATTGGGTAGGGAGGGATTTGAAATTTTAGGAAGTGGGCGGAAGTGGGCCATACTCCACTGGGGTGGGAATTGTCCGGAATCAAGAGAAAAGTTAATGATGTGGGTAATCGGAGAGAGAAGGCTATCAAGGATCCAAACGACCATACTACGACTGATACTACGACCATACTACGGCATAGCCCACAGCCTTGGATTTTATGTGTTATTTCGTCCAAGGTCACCGGAGGGAAGTGAATTAGATGTTTTAATTTGACGCACCTATTTAATTTCATCCTGTATATAGAAAGAGACAGGGGGCAAGAGAGAGATAGTTTTCATGGTTTTTGAGGGTACCGAAGCCAATAGTGCAAAATGAAAATCCAACATGGCGACAACTTTATAAGAGCAACTAAAAACTTATACTACCTATGCAGATTGCTCTGTATTAAAATCGTGTTTTAAATTCACACTTTCTCTCCCTCTCTCTTTGAATCTCTATTATATACTAGTATGTGTGCTTGCAAGTATCATATAAGGAACTTCGATCCTGACGGGGGTCCCCCGAAAGCACCCGTTTCGTGAAGTGTAGCTAGTAAATAAGTTAAAATAAACGTCATTGCTATCTACAAACGCCAGCACATAAACCTACCCGAAACTGTAAAATTTTCCCAATTAATTTTGAACCTTATGCTTTAGCGATAAAGTTGAAAATCTATTAAAGAAATTTGACAGATTGTAGTAGCTTGATGTGATGGCGTCTGTACCGCTAAAATAGTTAAGAAGAATGATTGGCTACTTAGAAAAATCTATCCATTTTAGGTCTGTACGGCTACGATGGTTTTGGGAGTTTTTGGTTTTGCTACTACTCTTCGGTAATTTATCCCTACAATACACAATTTTTATTATTATTATATATAATAATCTTATTAATTCGTCAACCAATACTGCTGAGCGTGCCCGCTTACTGGCTGTGGGTGTGTGGGAGTCGGGCCTCTGGCTTCAGGCGCTACCGTCATCCAACATAGGCACTTTTCTGGGTGACACTACCTTCCGGCTCGCTACTTGTCTGCGTCTGGGCTCCCCTTGCGTGGCTCCGTATCGCTGCCAGCATGCCAGCATCAATGACATCACCTGTCGTGCTCTTGTCACCGCCGTGGTGGCAGCTGTTTTAGAACCCAATGACTTGGCACGCGACGATGGGAAGAGATCAGACGGAATGACCATAATGCCTTGGAAGGTTGGTAGGCCTTAGGTGTGGGATGCAATGTGTGTCGACACCCTTGCGCCATCCCATCTTCCAAGCACGGTGAGCTGTGCAGCTGGCGCAAATACTCCAATCTCTTTGGAACTCATGTTTGAGCCGTTTGTAGTTGAAACACTAGGGCTATGGGGCCCGACTGCCCACTTACTATTTCGAGATATCGCCAAACGGTTGGTCGAACGAATATTTTGATGCCCTTTGATTATTTTCCCTCCTTTTAATATACTTGTACATATTATTTTTATTTGGTTTCAGTGGTTGCTTCAAAACTTGAACCGATGCCAGGATGGCTTGATACTTCCTGTATATACGGAGCATCTGGTGTAAGTCTGCTAACATAAGTTAGGTAACATGAATATATATAACAGTGGTACTAGGTTTCGAAAAGGCTATTCAAATTAATCTGATCTCAAATGAAGTGATTGATGTTATTTCCACCGAACAGTCACACAGCTATCATAAGTTAACATTCAAGGATTCAATCGACCTTTGAGACAACGGGTGTAAGGAATTCGGACGTCTTAAAGTACACTATTCAAAATGTTGAAATTAAATGTCCTATGCAGTCAAACTGAGCTTGGTCCATAGGCTGTTCACGTTGAAATTTTGCGTTCCATAAGAAGCTTTTAAAAATACAACGATGTAAAGACAGATTTAGTGAAGAGACCATTTTAGACAAATCAGATCAGATCACAGATCAGATTCAGATCTACATGCTCCCCACATAATCGAACCAATATAATGTGAACTTTATAAGAGATCCCCGAGTTTGTTTCGGTGTTTCTTCTCAGAGTAGTCGGTAGAGAACTCCAAGGTCTGTGTTTTAGTTAGGGTTCTGTAGCCAAATGGCAAAAAACGGAACCCTTATGGATTCGTCATGTCTGTCTGTCTGTCTGTCCGTCCGTATGTCACAACCACTTTTTTCAAAACTATAAGAAATATACTGTTGAAACTTGGTAATTAGATGTATTCTGTGAACCGCATTAAGATTTTCTCACAAAAATAGAAAAAAAAAACAAAAGAATTTTGGGGGTTCCCCATACTTAGGACTGAAACACATTTTTTTTTTCATCAAACCTTACATCAGGGTTATTTATGGATAGGTCTTCAAAAATGATATTGAGGTTTTTAATATCATTTTTTTCTAAACTGAATAGTTTTCGCGAGAGACACTTCCAAAGTGGTAAAATGTGTGTGTCCCCCCCTGTAACTTCTAAAATAAGAAAATGATAAAACTAAAAAAAATATATGATGTACAGACGCCAGCACATCAAGCTACTACAATCTGTCAAATTTATTCAATAGATTTTCAACTTTATCGCTAAAGCATAAGGTTGAAACTTGACTGGGAAATTTTGACAGTTTCGGGTAGCTTGACGTGCTGGCGTCTGTACATTACCATGCAAACTTCCACCTAAAATTGATTTGAACGAGATCTACAACCTAGTTTTTTTTTTAAATACGTCATAAATCGTAAACAGCAATTTACCTTTCATTCAATCAACTCGATTATTAAAAAAAACATTTAATTTCTATTATGTTACTTGCTCCTACGGAACCCTTCGAGTCCGACTCGCACTTGGCCGCTTGTTTTTAATGTTATTGGTGTGAAAAGTTTTGTATAAACTTACAGAAATAAACTTCATTTACCTATCAATTATATATCATTCTTGAAGATGACGATAAACTGAATTCGTCTCGGAATTTAATCATTCAATTGATTACTTTTTTCCTATTCAGGTGATCTTCGGAGTTGGTTTGGGTGTAATGCACGTAGATTATGTTGATTTAACAACTCGCGTCGATATAATTCCGGTAGACTATGTAAATAATGTAGTAATAGCTGCTGGATGGGAAACGGCTAGAAAACGAGCCATAGGCGAAAATGAAACAAAGATCTACAACGTTACTTCTTCATCTAGAAACCCTATAACTTCCGGTAAGACTTCAAAAACTTTTGTTAGGTAAAATTAACATTGAACATTTTGGTTTATCAGTTAATCAACTAAGCATACCTCTTTACTTCGTTTCTATATAACAATACATCAGGCCTTAGAAAACCGGGGCTGTCCCACGCACCGTTCGGAGATACGCGGCCTGCAACGTTTCCAAAAAGTAGCACTACTACACACACACACACTACATGGCATAAAGGGGTGGAGGTCTATACTCAGCAGTTTATGTAACAAGGCTACAAAATTTGATGATGATAATCTTGATGATTACTAAAGAAAATAATTAAGTGATTAACCAGTAATTTGTTTATTATAGAAACGGTCTACAAAATAATGGAAAATGAAGTACGAAAGTACCCAACATCGATGATGGTAGGATACCCTTTCATGTGGAATACATCTAGTCCTATTCTATTTTGGTTATATTCCTGGTTATTGCATTTGATTCCTGCGTACATCATAGATGGAATAAACGTCATGCTTGGAAAAAAGAGAAGGTATGAGCATAATTATCTACTGAAAAAAAATATAAAAGCTGAAAACATGAACATGATATAGATAGACAAAACATAAAGTCATATAGACAATAAAAAAAGAAAGCGATAAAAAATTATACACATACATATTTTACTTTTCAGATTCGTAAAACTAGCCACGAAGATGTACAACTTGTCAAAGGCGTTATCTTATTTTAATGTTTACCAGTGGCACTTTGAGGACCCAAACACTGCAGCATTATTCGACCGTCTTTCGACAGAAGACCGAATGATTTTTAACTTTGACGTAAAGGATATTGACTGGACAGAGTTTATGATTACATGGAGTATAGGCCTAAGAAAATATGTCTTAAAAGATGGATTAACAAACACTGTATATGCGCTTAAAAAATATGCGGTCCTCAGAGTTTTAACATTTATTACATTAACTTTATATTTTTATTGTTTGTATAGAATTTTGTATTCTATTTTGTATGTGTTTATGTTGCTTTGGTAAATCACAAACTAAAAATAATTGAATAATAGCGTTATCAAAATCGATATCAAATTGGAAAGGGGGAGAAAATTTTGTATCGGAAATTCCAGATTCACGCCTTTTAAGTGGCCGACAAAAGCTACTTTAGCAGTAGGTTTTATAATTTATATACAATAAAAAAATTACTTTGGTGCAGGAAGGAGGCTGTAGTATTTATTTTACTTGTCCCTTATATTATTATTAAAAAATCATTTGTATGCGTCATAGGTGCCAATAAAAATACTTAGGTATTCGTAGGTTTTTAAACATAAAACGTTATTCCGCAGTACCTAAAGTCCGAAGATACCCCAAAATTCAAAACAAGGGGCAACTCAACGAAGGGTATACGTTACATAGTCGTAACTCGTAAATTGATCGTGCGCACGGTAGATCGATCCTCGATACAGGAGCTTGTAAAGGCTGAAACTGTTATATCCACGTAGGCCAAGCGTGGAGGCATGGGGTTCACAAGAGAGTTTTTGGAAATGGTAGATGTGTTATATTTGGTAGATAATGCAGAAATTGTATAATTATGAAAACTGACATGGTCATTTAAAGCAAGATATCTCTTGTTTGCATTGTTGTATGCTCAATATAGTGACAATAAAAGTAAAGTGAAATAATCATAGCACATTATTGTTTTTTAAATAAAATTTGTTGACTTTGCTAATTTAATTTGTAAGTAGGTAACAATGAAATTGTATGTTGTGGTTTGTCTTATTTTTCTTTATTTTTCTTACATTATATTTGTGTTGTTATTTAATGTACCTAATGCTATTGTGTGATCCAACTGTTGATTGAAATAAAGGAATTGAATTAAATTATCTTGATATAATTTTTTTCGAGGTCAAAAATGTACGTATAAAATCCACCATATTAAATTTATGGAGAATTTATATATCCCATGTTACCTGGACTAGTACGAATCTTTTAATACCTCATTCATCAAAATCGGTTCAGTAGTGTAGGCACTACGGTGGAACACACGTAAATGAACACTGAATGACACTGCTGATAGGATAGATTTATTTTATTGCTCTCTGAATGAGTTCACAAAGGTAATATTGTTTGTATTATGTTATGCTAATATATAACTAGTAACTTTAATTGTAATTTAGAATGTAACTAAAGACCACGCTACCGCATTAGGATTATTGCCTGTAAGGATAGTTGTGTTTGTGATAAATAAATAAAAAAAAAAATACAAACATACATACATAGGTACATACACTGCCAAAATTATAACCCTTCATTTTGACTTTGCCGTAGTCGAGTAAATTAAATTTGAGGCCAATTCTAATTTGAGAAGTAATTGTATTCCTGATTCTAATGATTGTAATACTATAAAACCAGCAAAAAAAAAGCAAGAGCAATAAAGATGCTATTCACTTGAAAGTCCACATTAAGGTGTATTTTGTGAGCACAGGGTCAAGACCTTACTTCTGAAAGCTTATATGTCTTGTAACTGATAAATCTAATACTTTACGTTTTAGGAGGGTACCCTTGTAGATTACTAGTTCTCTTCAAGTGATGCATTTACGATACTATACCTATAATAATTCGTTAATGAAATGAAATGTTTATTTTTGTAAGTAGATTTTTTATAAACTTTTACACGTCAATATTTTGTAAATAGATGGCACCGGTCAAATTAAATTTGTTTCATTTAACGTAATTTAAGTTTTCGAACCAGTACTCTTAATTTCCACTTGTACAGACGCCAGCACATCAAGCTACCACAATCTGTCAAATTTCTTTAACTCTTCGCACGTCGAGTGTACACCATGTGTACCGATAACAATAAAATTTCCATTGTGTCTGCTAATTGGACGCGCGACGAGTTAATAGATTTTCAACCTTATCGTTCAAGCATAAGGATCAAAGTTGACTGGGAAAATTTGACAGTTTCGGGTAGATTGATGTGCTGGCGTCTGTACATAGTCTAGTAGATACAAAAGTGTATTTTTCAAGTGAAAACTTTTTTAGGCACGTTGGGCATTTTTTTAAAAATAGGAAAGCCATTGATCTCGCGCCACTGTTATCATAAGCGACACCGCGCGTGTTTTATTTATAAGACGATTAAAAAAATACCCGCTTCGGATATGTTCGGCTGTCATCGGGATTTACTCGGTTTCAATGTATATCCGATATGTCAGTGAGTGATAGCAAAGTATTCTGTTTGTGTTTTGTTTTCACTTCTGTCGGCACTCCCGGAGTGCCACTGTTTTTTTTTTTGTAACGAAACCAGACGTAACTAACTACATCGACAACGGGAACTTTTTAAGCTTTTTAAAATATAAAGTCATTCCCAGTATGCGAGAAGCACAGAAACGGTTCAAGATGCGATGCAAGGGGGACGCCTATGTCCAGTTGTGGACGTTTTTCGGCTGAAACAATGATGATGATGATAGAGCCAAAGGTTATTTTTCTGTTACTAAATAGCAAATAATTTAACGACCCTATGGTAAGTAACAAATAAACCATGCCCGTGTATTGGAATGCAATACCTGAGGTACGCACGACGACTTATCGAGCTATACATGTTCAGTATAAGCTGACTTCTCACTGTACAAAAAGCCTATACAATGCGAGGTCAGCTGGGCGCGTTCACTGCGGCGGCGAGCCGCCCATTATTTGAACGCGCCCCAAAAGGTGGTAGCCGTTAGGCTGATCCGGGGGTACCGCACGATCTTGGGCGAGGCGGCAAGCCTCCTTGCCGGACTGCCGCCATGGGATCTGGAGGCGATAGTCCTCGCGCGCCTGTATGAGTGGCGCGCGGAGGCACTACGCCGGCGGGAAACTCCGCTTCCGCAGCAAATCGCGGCGGAGCGGACGGACCTCCGGCGCGATCTCATGGCGGCATAGAAAGAGCGACTGTCGCAACCCAGCGCAGGGCACGCCACGATAGCGGCGGTAAGACCCCTCTTTGAGGAGTGGCTAGAGAGGCGTCATGGCGCCCTCACCTACCGCCTGACGCAGGTCCTCACCGGACACGGAAGTTTCGGGAGGTTCCTGCACATAATCAGGCGGGAGGAAACGCCCGGGTGTCACCATTGCCAGGATCGCCCAGAGGACACGGTGGAGCACACGGTGGAGGTCTGCCCGCTTGGGCGGAGCACCGCCGTGTCCTCGTAGAGGCGATCGGCAGCGGCGGCGACCTCTCGCGTCCGGGCCTGGTTCAAGCCATGGTCCGGGGCGAGAGGGAGTGGGGGCAGTCGCTTCCTTCTGCGAAGCAGTCATGCTAGCGAAGGAGGCGGCGGGACGGCTGAGGGAGAGAGCCTCCCGTCCCAGCCGCCGCGGGAGACGCTCCGGGCGTCGGGAGCCGCGCGACGACTCCCGGCCACCGTAGGCGCGGGCCTGCGGGCGGAGAGTAATGGGTAGCTCACCGTCCGATCAGGACCAGGCCCGTGCCGGACGGCGCGTACGTGTTCCACGCGCGCCTCAAAGAGATGTCAGCATCAAGTGAAGGGGCCCGTCAGGGCCGAAGCCTGCCGGGTCAGCGGGATTGTCCGAAAGGGTTACCGCTGGCCCGGAACATAAAGGGTGAAGGAAGGAACACGGGTGGGTTTTAGTCAGTAAGAGTCTGACACTCCCTTCCGCTCCACCCAGAGCGGGAGGAGTCATTTGATGATTTCCCATCCTGAAAAAAAAAAAAAAAAAAATGCGAGGTCAGCTAAAACTGGAAATGTATACCTTGATATGCCGTCGTGTGTACACAGGTACACTGCCGATGCCGATCCAAAATCAAAGCTGGAAAGTCTCATGTGCCTGCAATTTATACTGGCTCCCATGCCCTTCAAAATGAAAACACAATAGGCTGTTTAGCGGCAAAAAGAAGTATTGTGATGACAATACCTACATACTTCTCTAGACGAGCTCCTTTTCATACATTTCTACTATAGTAATCGAAGTGAATGTAATTTACTAATAAAAAAAAACAGCATGTGTGCAATTCACACGTGGTAGAAGTGAAACCTTCAATCTTAAATCTTATGAATTTACATGTCTCTTTTTACTGTCGCTTTTTCGTTTCATAAACTTTCAAATCACAACGATGCTAAAGAACATCCATCCATCCATCCATCCACCATCACCATCACCATCGCCATTGCCATCGCCATCACCATCACCATCGCCATCGCCATCACCATCGCCATCACCATCACCATCGCCATCGCCCTCGTCATCACCATCGCCATCGCCATCACCATCGCCATCGCCATCACCATCACCATTGCCATCACCATCACCATCACCATCATCATCATCATCATCATCACAAATTAGTAGCATAGGATTACCTAAATGTGATGTCATTTGTAATAATAAAAAACAAAAACATTGTATAGTGCTTCCTATCTCATTTTGGCCCACGTTAAATCTTATTTTTTTTTATTTATTTATTTATTTATTTATATCCTCACTTACAACTATTTTTACAGGTAAAACCCAATGCAACAGAGAAGCAAACTTAAAAACTTATTTTCTAAAACTTATTACATATATGGTTATCCTTGTGAATTCACTCAGTGTACACGCAAAAACGTCTATCTCCTCTGCTACAAGGTTAAGGGTGCGAAGCGCCCGCGTCAGTTATATGTCTCTTTTTACTGTTGCTTTTTCGTTTCATAAAATTTCAAGTCACAGCGATGCTAAAGAAGTTTTGACTTCAAAAATAAGTGTGCAGCCGGAGGAGCAGAGAGAAGAGTGCAACGGGAGTCTCAGTCCCGTCAGGTCATTTTCGTGTCGATGGTACTTTAGTTATTAAATACAAGCAGCGCCCCGTGGTTTCACCCCCATAAGTGTGGATGACGTCGGGAATATATCGGGATAGAAACTATCCTATGTTCTTTCCCGGAACTCAAAATATCTCTATACCAAATTTAATCTAGATCGGTTCAGCTGTTGAAGCGTGAAGAAGTAACAGACAGACACACTTTCGCATTTGTATAGATTGCTCTATTGTTTGAGACCAAAGGTGCAAGTGAACGAGCAATTTGGGTCTTCTGCAAGTAGGATAAACACTGGAAATGGTTTATCACTGGTCGTTTTCTATTTTCCTTTTAGTAAATGACAAAAACAAATTAAACGAGAAGTGTGAACACTTGCAGCCACTGCACACGATGCTCGTCACGTATATGTACGCGGCGTAATGTAGAAAGCGCTATGACGTCACGTACGTAATTGTCAACGTCCGACCGCATATCACAACATGTTACAACAGCTATTGCCATGCATAACATTGCGTTGTGATTGTAAGAAAGTTTTAAACGTGTAAAATTGAAGCGCAGAATAATTATTCCTACTTAATCCTATCACACTAATATTATAAAGACGAAAATTTGTGAGTGTGTTCGTATGTTTGTTACTTCTTCACGCACAAACTACTGAACGGATTTGAATGAAATTTGGTACACGGATAGTTTATAACCAGGACTAACGCATAAGATACGTTTTATCCCGATATTCTTACAAATCAAAACTTATACGAGTGAAACCGCGGGCGCTGCTAGTTACACTAATATTATAAAGGCGAAAGTTTGTGAGGATGGATCGATGGATGGATAGATGTTTGTTACTCTTTCACCCAAATACTACTGAACAGATTTTGATGAAACTATACAGTAATTTAGCTTACACATTTGAATGAGACAAAATTCAAGTCTTGTATAAAACGCACACTATGCAGTCAGGCATATTATAAGTTAGGGGATTACATCGCTGATAAAAATGCCTGGCTCAATGCTGGTCCTGCTCCACAACCACAACTAATTGATTAACACTTAAAAATTCTGTTGGAGCTGCTGAAGATTGTAAGACTATCTTTGCATTGTATAAACTCAATTTCCTTTATATTGTATAATTGCATAGCACATATGTGAGTTCTATGTATATTATACCCTATGTACCATTTATCGGGTAATGTGTCTTTCATTGTCCTGAATGTGCCCTGGCGGCTGATAGTATGTCATGCTCACACAAATGTCTCGCCGACGCGACGGTAGCGTGTGTGTTGGATCTTTTAGCTCCCTTCAAAATGGTTGAGCTGAATGGTGCTGATCTATGCGTCATGTTCTTGAACGGGCGCCGTCAGTTGGGGCTGGTCATCACTTAGCTGCCTCGGCTTATTTTTAATTATTTTAATTTTGAATTGTTGTTTTGTTCTATTTGCTGTACCTACTCTGGACTCTTTTAACGCATACGTCTTTTTTTACATCGTTCTCACATATAATTATAAATTCACATTAATGATGTAACTAATATTTTTGTAAAAATATGATTTAAAAGAGTGTCCATGGAGTTTCTTGCCCGTTCTTCTCCATACGTACCAACGCTTTGGAATTAGCAACTAGCTTCATATTTTCTGACTGACCGACTTTTTGACAATTCAAAAGTGCCTGTAAATGGTTTAATTGAAATAAATGCTTTGAGTTTGAGTTTGAATAACACATAGAATACTTTTTATCCCGATATTCTTACGAGATCGACATTTATGCGTGTGAATCCGCAGGGTGCTTCTAGTATTTCATATTTGCACGGGCAGTGGACCATCAAGGTGGATCGACAGGGTGTCTACCTGCTGATGGTCGCAGGAATCCATTGGATGCAGTCAACCTAGGACCGGTCAATGAGGCGTTACTTGGGGGATGTCTATATCCAGCATTCAGATGTCGTATTTCGACTATTTTCAGGAAAGTTGCAGATAATGTTTTAAGATGTAGTGTTACACACTGTTTATTCTCAAATATGTCGACGGGTGCAAAGTAAAAAGAGTCATCTACAAAACAGCTACTTTTCAGGAGAGCGCATAATAGTAAAAAATGCTCCCATTTTGTCAATTTTAAACCAAATTTATTGAAATTTTCATCATTGCTTCATTATTTAATAATATATCCACATGTATATTTCATTTCTTCTAATTATGTTTAATTTACGAGATATTGTACTTGTCTGCATCTACATTGCGCTTAAAAATATGACAACTATGTTAACTACCACTTGGTCGTTTCTACGTGGGAATTCAAATAGATCTTCTCGGTTAATAATATCGCATTGTCGTCTCGTTTTGCCCAAATTCACCAATAATTTACGTCTTTCCATGTCTATTGTGTTGAACCCAAACTGTTTACTAATATGATAACACTTTTACACACACTCATCACTTAACAAATCAAAACAAACAAATATTCGTGCCGGCCGGCGAAGAACATGTCATCTGACTGATGACGAATTATGACTGACCGCTGGTCCCCCGCGCGTCCCTCGTATAAACGGCCAGGCGGTAGTTATCCGCATCTACATCGTGCAATTTCACAAAACAGGCGTAGTTGTCTTCTTTTACGTGACAAAAGTACCAAAAATAAGGTGATATTTGTATTTTTGTTTTTGCTATGTTGTAGTACATGATATTTTAAGTTAGTTTTTACAAAAAACCAAAAATCTCAAAATTGCAGTTGACTTTTTTTACTTTGCACCCGTCGATGTATATGTAGGAAAAGGTAAAATGTGTGTCATTATTATCAGGGATATCTTAATTACTGTGGGCGTACTGTGTAGGTAGTGTTGGTTAATGCGCAATAGAAAAACGGTTTGCACTTCACATCAGATTATAATTTCATGAACAATTTAATCACATTAGCAAATCAAGCACTTTAGGTACACGATACAACCAGATACGAACGTGAGATAGTTTTTCTGAGCACATGATGTCCGTACGATGTCCAATGGTCAAGTTCCCTGCCGCTTCGTTGCTCGCTCTTTTATACTGGTGTCAAAACAAGTCGAGCAGTGGGGCGGTGGGAGAAGTCGAGTGACGTACTTGTCGGTGGCGTGATCGGTGCACGTGTTGTTTACGACAACGCCGCCGACACGGCCATACTGACTTGCGGACGTCCTCGTGCGCTTACAATTCGTACATCTGTAATAATCATAAATCGTTCGATTATCCTGACCAAAGTTCGTACTTTACAATCTGGACCGGTTTATCTAAACCCTACAGACAGATAAAGACTACAGACAGCTGGTAAGAATTAGTTCTGGACCGGTCTTCAATGACCCTTCAGATTAAAACTTCTGGACCGGTCTTCATTGACCCTTCAGATTAACAAGTTCTGGACCGGTCTTCGATGACCCTTCAGATTAACAAGTTCTGGACCGGTCTTTTTTTTTTTATTGACCCTTCAGATTAACAAGCTCTGGTCCGGCTACAAGCCCTACAGATTAACAAGTTCTGGTCCGGCTACAAGCCCTGCAGATACAAGTTCTGGTCCGGCTACAAGCCCTACAGATTAACAAATTCTGGTCCGGCTACAAGACCTTCAGAATTTATTTTATCTTATTTTGGCTAGTCCGGAATATTATTATTCCCTATAGCTGATTTATCATTTGACCGGTTTAACCCTACAATGATTATTGCAATTTAACTGTCATCATTAGTTCTATGGACATCAGCTCGCGTTACTATTGATCGGCTCCGAATAAACGGACATAAAGTGCAACTTGTGCCCCGTCATACACTTTCCGGGGTGGAAAATCCTCATGGATGTCCTCCGCCACGGGGCGAGCGGAGGGGTCTGTCAGACTCTTACTGACTAAAAACCACCCCGGTGTTCCATCTCACACCTACACCAGGGGTCACGGGAACGTACGATGCTTCCGTAACGTACGTTCACCGTGACACGCCAGAGCCAAGACTGTCTCGTTACATCACTGCGCGCTCTTTTCGACTCCACACAAACTCAGGCTAGACTCTGTCGAGCGCCGCCGGGTGACACTGGCGTTCAGAATAGTCAATGAATGACGCCGACACGACCATCTTGCTCGCACATATTCTCGTGTGTTAATCTGCAAAGAAACATACCCCGCAAAGTATCACATAGTTCGGTCACTTCTGACCGAATTTGGTACAGACTAAAACACAATGAAAATTCGCACAAACTAAAAGAAATTGTAGAGTTCAGAGCATTAATCATTATTTGATTACTAATTACGATTATTACAATGTTACATCTAAAGCATGAAAAACTGATTAACTACCGTTTGGTCATCCTGCTATTGTTTCTGGTCCGGTCAAGTTAGACCCTTCAGATATTTAACCACTTGGTCCAGTCAGCCATGATTCTACAAGACTTGTTTCTTGGTCCGGTCAATTTCTGACCCTATAGGATTAGCTTCCTGGTCCGGTCAATTTCTGACCCTACAAGATTAGCTTCCTGGTCCGATCAGTTTTTGACCCTACAAGATTAGCTTCCTGGTCCGGTAATTGTTTTGCCTTTCAGTTCAGGTGTGTCCCTACAGTTAAACTGGACCGGACGTAGCTAGGCCGAACGAGTTTCGTTCCTTTAGCTTAATTAACAAATAGCTCAATATTTTGGTTGATGTACAAGTGCTTCTGTTATAATGGTAATTGACTCAGGACCAATTGATTCTACTGAAGTAGCACGTAAACCAGGGTTTCTACAATTTGCATTATTATGAGAACTAGATACAACCAGATACGAACGCGAGATAGTTTTTCTGAGCACATGATGTCCGTACGATGTCCAATGGTCAAGTTCCCTGCCGTTTCGTTGCTCGCTCTTTTATACTGGTGTCAAAACAAGTCGAGCAGTGGGGCGGTGGGAGAAGTCGAGTGACGTACTTGTCGGTGGCGTGATCGGTGCACGTGTTGTTTACGACAACGCCGCCGACATATATTATAAAGCTGAAGAGTTTGTTTGTTTGGTTGAACGCGCTAATATCTGGAACTACCAGTCGGATTTGAAAAATTCTTTTTGCATTTGATAGCCCAATTCTTGAGGAAGGCTATAGGCTATTTAATATCACGCTATGACCTTTAGAAGCCGAGCAAAAAGAGAAAAAGTCAGAAAGAACGCTAAGCAAAAACGAAGTAATAGCAGGCAGGCGATGCGATGCGACGGGGTGGGTCGGGGGAACAAGAAATTTCACGCGGACGAAGTCGAGGGCAGAAGCTAGTACTCACATATGTATAAAAAAAAATTAAAGCTGTTTTATTGCTGTCAAAAAAGGAAGGCCGATTAAAAAATACTGATTCAAGGTTGCCTGGAAGAGATCGCAGAAAGTGATAAGGCCGCCCATTATATGTTTTGTATTCATAATCGTATTTTTTTGTTATATATTTACTGGTGTACAATAAAATATATATAAATTAAATTTATAAATAAATTCCCAACGCCCTTATAGCCATAGATTTATAATTAAATCCAATAAAGTTTATAACGATATCAAGTAAAATCACACTACGAAAGTACTTAGCATTTACGAATAGATATAAAGCCCCTGTTTATTGGATTAGTGTTGTTCAAGAAACTATTAACAACTTAGTTTTGTTGATTATTTTTAACATACAGACACCAGCACATCAAGTTACTACAATCTGTCAAAATTCTTTAATAGAATTTCAACTTTATCGCTAAAGCATAAGGTTCAAAATTGATTGCGAAAATTTTACAGTTTCGGGTAGCTTGATGTGCTGGTGTCTGTACCCTAGTTAAAATTATCAACGAGACTTTCGACGAGAATACATAACGATTATCGACTTAAATACTAAGAAGTTTAGTCTGTAAAACATTCAAATTACGTTCTTCGGATAATTTCGGCGATTTGTATGATCTAAAACTTTGGATGTAAATGTGAGGCTATAGAGAGAGATTAGCGAACAAACGTGAAATAAATTAAGACCAAGCTAAAATTGTGTGAGTACAGCAACTATTTGATAGAATAAAGTTTCTTTGAGCTTTGCTCTTAGGAAAGAAAGAAAATACATTTGTTAAGTAAGGCACACAAAAAAAAAACCACATCGCTAATGGTTTACAAGTTATTAGCGTTGTTTCAACCGTACCCTGCTTCAACCGTACCCAGTCTCCCCTACCTATTGTTTGCCTCACAGAAAATTTGTTCGTTAAAATAAAATTGAAGTGTATGTTTGTAATGTCAAAATAACAGCTGTGTACTAAATGCTTATCATAATCAATATCAGCCTATAATGTTCCCACTGCTGGGACACAGGCCTCCTCTCGATGAGAGGGAGTGGATCGTAATACATCACGCGAGTCCACTAAATGCTTATGAAAGTATATTGCGTACTTATAACAAAACAACAATTTTTTAATTTTTTTGTTTGTTCCGGCTGATCTCCGAAACGGCTAGATCGATTTTAACCGGTCTTTCACAGGTTAGGCATAGCTGATGCTTAAGGAGAAACTTAGGCTACATTTATTTTAGAAAAATCATTGGGGTTCCGCGCAAGAAAATATAAATTAAAAAGAGAAAAAGAATCTGCCTTTTCAATGGAGGAGCGGTACCTACATCTTCTCTAAGCGACACATTATATGATACCCGACATCCACGCGAACGAAGTCGCGGGCACAGCTAGTATATAATAAACAAGATCAATTCGTGCACTAAGAAAATAATATCGTTACTTTACTAGGGTGAATTTCACAATGATGACACTGACAGCTTTTTAGCGCGGTTTACTCGTAGATGTGTTGAGTACGTTCAGTTTCATTGGTGAAATTCGTCCTTAAACAATCAAAAAGACGATTTAAGCTTGTATGCGAACGAACTCGCGGATTCTATTAAACAAACAAAAAGCACGATGAATCAAACCTAATTTTATCCCAATGAATATCGCTTCAATAAAATTAGCTTAAAACGAGACCTATTCTTAAGGATCCTTCGGATTTATTACTAAAACTCCGTCTCATTTCGTAATTTATTTACATCTAAACTTCAGTTTATCGACGCCATAACATTTTCTTTATAAAGTCAATTTTATTTATTGGAGCTTGATACATTTATAATATTATGTTGATAGAATTAAGTATAACAGACTACATCTGTAACATGATACTTGATTACATGTAGTAGATATGAAAAATCTATAACTTTTGAATCAAGATTTGTACGTATCATGTGTGTGCGTGTCATTCTAGAATATGGATCTGTGGGTACGTATTTTTTAAGCAAAAACTTCTTTAAGCGCGTTGGGCATTTTTGAGACGGGATAAAGCCATTGAACTCGCGCCACTGTTACCATAAGCGACACCGCGCGTGTTTTGCTTATAAGACGATTAAAAAATACCCGCTTCGGATGTGTTCGGCTGTCCTCAGGATGTACTCGGTTTTAATGTATATTCGATATGTCAGTGAGTGATGGCAAAGTATTCTGTTTGTGTTTTGTTTTCACTTCTGTCGGCACTCCCGGAGTGCAACTATTTTTTTTGGCATACTTTCCTCTTGTAAAGTCGTGATGACTGTGGTTTAGGTCTTGTCTCTCGTGCACAAGTTTGCGAGTTGAAAAATTGATGTCCAGGCAGGTACCGTCAGCGTCATGTCTTGGCAATAGTCCTCCCCTTTTCTTCTCCTTTCTTTTAAACAAATATGTTTAAAAATAAATTATCGCAATAAACATAAATATTAATGATAAGAGTGTTTTTAGGATTCTGTACCTCAAAAGAAAAAAACGGAACCCTTATACAATCGACTGAAGAATTATTCTAAGTCTGAAATCGCCAACCCGCCTTTAGCCTTTAAATGTGGTGATCAATGCTCTATTAGCGCTTTTCTTCATGAGAAGTAGCCTTTTCCCTGCAATGAGACAATTAATAATATGCTGTATTGATATAATTACTTTTCCCTATTCGTATCAGACACCCGATCTCCAAATCCAAATCGATTTTTAATTTGAATCCAACATGGCGACTGTCCGTCTACATCGGCTATCCATTCGGCTAATCTGCTCACAGATTAATTGATGAAGAAACAGACGCGTTCTAGGCGTATGAAACACGATTAAGGAGGCAAGACCGTGTCTCGTATACCTACATGTCATATTATGGTAGGTACTCTGTGGTAATTATATTGAATGACTTTGTTATGGTTGGACAGACCACGTGTGATACAAATGAGCTTCTGCATCATATATCAAAATCTATTACCTTAATGTATGCCTTAATTCATATTAAGAGGAAATGCGGGTGGTCGTTTCTCCATAGAAACGCTCTCGCCTGTTTTCTTTCTGGTTGATGACCATAAAGCGAAATTTGTTTTCAGATTAGTAAATATTAACTACTTGTGTGTCCCTATATTTTCCTTTTTAATAATACATTTTTTTTATAAGCACTAGAACCCTCAAAAAATGCCGATTTCAATCGCTGTCAACAGAGGCCTAGTGTACAAATTTGACAACTTGTACAGTCTTAAACTGTACATATTTTGCTGACGCGGTGCCTCGCACCATACGTGCGTCAGTCGCAACACAAACAACAAAGGACTTGCGGTCGAAGCCTCAATTAGGAAACAGGAACATCGCCTTTCAATTTGATTAATTCACTTCAACTTTGTGATGGCCTTTCCTTTCTCTTCTCGTTCATTTCTCCCATTGGGGTTGCCAAGATGTACAGTCTTAAACTGTACATATTTTGCTGACGCGGTGCCTCGCACCATACGTGCGTCATTTTTGTGGTATAAATTACTTGGCCTTACAATAAATCGATGAGTGCGATTACTGCAACGCGGTGACTAACATTAGAGAAAGGAATCGTCAACAATTTTACCTGTAAACACGAATAAATCTATCGGGAACTAAGTGATCTTTTCTCTACGCGCTCCAACCTCAACTTTAACTACTCTACAAGTGTACGAACCGTACACAACTATTATTGAAAAAATAAAAACATAGGGACACAGTATAATATTATATCCTTCTTATTCAGTTTATGAAATATCTTTTAAATAGGTCCAATATTGGAGGAGGAAATAGGCGAGAGCCAAACTTCGAATTACGACTTTTCACTTAGGCTTTTTTCAAAAGCCTCTCCGACCGCATTTCCTCTTAAGGCATTCAACCTCATTGTTTGATGATTCAAGTTTTATACGCTCAGCTCAGCGCGGAAAGTTGAAAATTCAAGAGAGCTGCAGTGCGATTCTGTAACTATCTCACCATGGAAACTTAGATGAGTGAGAGTGGAGTGAGCTGTCAATAGTGTCAATTCCTAGCAAAAACAAACTCTAATCCTCGATCTTTTACGTTACGTTACGTTTTACGTTAATCTCGATCCTTTACGTTCTAAGCGATTTAAACCCAAACGGGTCAAGGTCAAAGCAATCAAAGAAGACAGTTCTAAGAAAAAGCAAACAAAATCCGTGTTAAGCCTTAATCACAATTATCGTGGTCATTGCGAATTGAAAATAAGAACTAAAGGGAATAACGAGCAAAAACTGTTATGGAATGATTGCGTGTCGTCGGCCGGCCCGCCTACGCGCTTAGTGTAATTAGTCTTTAGTTATTTAAGACAAAAAAAAAAACATTTTAGTTACGAGTAATGAGTCGTGAGTTCGAACCCAGGCAAGCATATTACTTTGTGTATTTAATTTCATCACCACTGCTTTCAGTAAGGTGGAAGCAGAGCTAACTATGCGCCGCAAGTAGAATAAACTAGTGGAGTTATAAATGTTTTTGAAGAGATATTGGCCAATGTCGGACAATGTTGCGCGATGGTCTTTATTTCGAAAAATATTGTTATTATTGAGATTCCATCAATGCGGCGGCATTGGTTTAAAGTGATAAAAAAAATATTCACATTTTACAATTTTTCTATGGCTTCTGATGGAAATCAAGTGTCGCCCAGCATTGTCACATGATAACTAAATACACAAAGTAACAGTACAGTTAACATTAACATTTCCGGTTCATGATAAATCACTGTGTTAATGAATCAAACAGACATTTAACATCGCGACATTTCTCGTAGACTCATTCACAACGAAATAATTTCAAATTCTACTTGTTATTGGTATTGCTGAACTGACAGGCACAACTATCTGTAATAAATGGACCGCAGAGCTACTAAAGTTCTGAGTAGTTGTATTGTAAATATACTATATGAAATTTAAAACATGCTATAAATTTAAATGGGAGGCTCAGAAACTGTATATTCATTATAAATGGTAATTTTACAAATATATAAATGAAGTTACCAAAAGAGATAAGTAACCAGGGTCGTCGGATATATGTAGGTGAAGTTTAGTAAGAAATTGATGGATGTGTTTGAATGAAATTAAACTTGATAAATTAACTGTTTGTTTCCTATTAATTAAATAAAATTTTATTCAAAAATATCCATCGGTTTAAAAAAAAAAAATAATAATAATGTTTATTTCAATTAAAATATTTGGTTTACATTATATGATTTGGAGTCTCCTTTTAAGCA
The DNA here is from genome assembly GCA_963855955.1 of Luperina nickerlii. Taxonomy (NCBI): domain Eukaryota; kingdom Metazoa; phylum Arthropoda; class Insecta; order Lepidoptera; family Noctuidae; genus Luperina; species Luperina nickerlii. The sequence continues at coordinate 18,945,376 of OY979678.1, forward strand.
AGGAAATGCTTGTGTTAGGAGACTCCGCTCTTCCAATTATCAGTTTCTTACTAAACTTCAACTATGTATATCCGACAACTCTGGTTACTTATCTCCTTTGGTGACCGTACATAAGGGTGTGCCACGGTGACTTATACAAGTGTATAGGTCACCGTGGCACACCAGCCGGTCGATTCTGTAAAAATCTCACCGTGAAAACTTAGGTGAAGTGAGTTTGTTTTTGCTAGGAATTGACACTATTGATTGACACTCCACGCTCACTTCACCTAAGTTTTCACGGTGAGATGGTTACAGAATCGCATTGCTGTATACTTAGTGACCACACAGCACATCTATGGTCACAGTAGCTCATAAAATGATGACTGCAGCGTTTTCGACAAACTACAAAATGGATGTCTGCAAGGCGAGGTTTGTTGTCATTCAAAAATAAACGAATAACTAGACTTCTAATGAAATCCATTGGGTCAATAGTGTCAGGACAAAGTGTCATTCAATCAGCGATAACGGAAATGGAAAAGCCAAAAATAATATATATTTGCTACCGAAAACATTATAGCAATATAGTCGTTGTAGAAATAAGAACCGGATAAAGGTTCATGTCGCCCTCACAAAAATGAAAAACAATCGATCATGTGGCGAAGATGGCATTAGCACAGAAACACTGAAAATAGGCGAACCCATTCTCCTTCCATACATCACCCGGCTCTTTAACAGCATCCTGCATTCAGGTAGCTTTCCTAAAGATTTTTGTCATTCTAATATTATTCTGCTCCACAAAAAGGGTGATAAATCCGATATTAATAATTACAGGCCCATTAGTTTAATATCACATATATACAAAATATTCATAAAAATAATTGAAAATCGCATATCTGAAGAACTAGATAAACACCAACCCCCTGAGCAAGCAGGCTTTCGGCCAGGCCTTTCTACGACAGATCACCTGCATACAGTCAATCAACTAATTGAAAAACACCAGGAATATAAAATCCCGTTATACCTCGCTTTTGTTGATTATTCCAAAGCTTTCGACAGCATTTCACACACATCCATATTTGACGCCTTAAGCAACCAAAACATTGATCCCACATATATAAATCTGTTACGCAATATTTACAAAAATAGTACAGCCGCAATAAAACTTGAAACCACCGGTCCAAAATTTAAAATAGAGAAAGGAGTCAAACAGGGCGACCCGCTATCTCCTAAACTGTTCACTAGTACCCTCGAAGAAATCTTCAAGAAGTTGGCAGCCGAATGGACGGAGAGAGGCATTGTCCTTGGCGAAGCGAGACTGACAAATCTACGTTTCGCCGACGACATTGTTCTCTTTTCATCCTCAGCCACTGAACTTGAACGGATGCTCCAAGAACTTAGCAATGCAAGCCTTGAGGTTGGACTGAAGATGAATATGTCGAAGACCAAAGTTATGTGCAACGAAACACCTAGAAGCATAAAAGTAGACGGGGAGATAATACAACATGTCCAGGAATACCTCTACTTGGGCCAAGTAGTCTCTTTCCAGGCGAGGCAAGATAAAGAAATCTCAAGAAGAACGGAAAACGCCTGGAAGAGCTACTGGTCCTTGAAAGAACTATTTAAGGGTGAGTTGCCTATGGCACTGAAACGCAGGCTCATGGACATGTGTATTCTTCCCGTCTTAACCTATGGTGCATAAACTTGGTCTTTAACTAACATCCAGAAGTCCAAACTCAAGGTCTGCCAACGAGCAATGGAGCGCAGTATACTAGGCGTTAAATTAACGGATCGTGTTCGAAACACAATACTGCGCTCCAAAACAAAGATAGCTGACGTGGCTCAAAAGGCTGCTCAACTTAAATGGGACTGGGCAGGACATGTCTGCCGCATGCCGGACAAACTGTGGGCCCAAATAGCGCAGAATTGGTGCCCTGAGACAGTGAGGCGGGGTCGCGGCAGACCACGTGGGAGATGGCGGGACGAGCTGGATAGGTTCCATCAAAACTGGAAGGAGGACGCGCGGGCTCGCGAAAGATGGAAGGAGTGGAGGGAGGCCTTTGCCCAGGAGTGGGACAGCACAGGCTAAACAAAAAAAAAAAAAAAATAAAAAGAAATAAGAAAGCGGTTACCACTTGTCTAAGCCCTAACAATGGAGAAAGAGGTAGGGATGTTATTTATAAATTCCGACCATCAAAATCCCTTCATAGCTTCACGTCTACTGCAGTCACCAACAAAATGTACCATTCCCGGGACAAATTGACAGCGGAAGTCTCGAGCCGGGACAGCCTTCCCCGGCGACTGATTTCAATATTCAATGGATGCAAGACGAACCTACAAATTACAAATCAGAAATTAGTTTTGAATAGCACTCTCAGTATTAGATTGGGAACAAGGTATCTAGGTAGCTAAATGTATTATCCGTTGTAATTTTCGGTAAGACTTTTAGCGTACAAATAGGGTTGGCTTTTATTTTAAATCATTCGATAGGTTTCCATTCTAAAACACCATCGCTAACTGATGATGATTTTTATATTAAGATTGCAATCGTCATCCCACTCTTCATCTCATCATTTTTTTTTTGTTTAGTCTATACTGCAATGTGCTTTTTCTCAGAGTTGTTAATTAATTATTTTTATACCAGTTTTGTTCAAAAATTTGATGCGCCAATTTATTTGAAATATAAAGTGATGGCTCGAAACACAAGTTTGAACACACTTAGTTCGGGCGGGTCGCTACCTAACTCTAAATCCAAACCATCATTACCTACTTGCACCTGTAATAAAAATGTTTTAGTTTATTTTTACGCACTATTATTTGTATGGAAAATTTGCTATTCTTGACTAAATTTACACCTTTCTTAAAAGTTTTTATTAAATAATTTTTTAAATATACTTTCCCACTGCTGGAAAAAGGTCTCCCCAAATTCTGACAGAAACTCCTTTCCCGGATCGACTTCACCGACGCCATCTTTCTTCAGGCACCCATTGTGTGGAGACTTTTGCCCAGCGGTCATCGTGCATGCGGCTGATGAGACCCGCAATCCCATTTGACCCTGGCAGCCTTCTTACTACGGCTGTTATACCCGTTTTGGAACGCAGCGTGATGTTCCGATCTTTTTGCTGTCTTTTTACACCCAGAATGCTGCTTTCCATCGCTCTTTGGCAAACTTTAAAGCGGAACGTTTGCAACTCGGTGAGCGATCAGGTTTGAGCACAAATATATTATCGGCAAATACGGATTTAACAAAATAAAGGAAAACATCGTGAGAAAACCGGCATGTCCTCGAACCAAAAATTCGAAGACATGTGACATCTGCCAACCCGCACTCCCTCTCACCGAGGGGAGACCTGTGCCTGGCCTGGCAGTGGGAACATTAAAGGGTGATTATGACTTATTTTACATAGAATGCGCCATCAGTCGTCTTAAATTTTTTGTTAAAACTGACCCGAGTTGTCTGACTTTGCGGGCTTCTAACTTGTAACGATTGCAATAATTATTTATTTGAGAACCTCCCTTTCAGAAACATTTAGAAATCTTGATGTGTAAAAGTGTTTATCGTAAACATAACACAATATACTGACGACGGCATTCGGCAAGTAGAATGAAGTTGCAGGTCGCTAGGTCAAATAAATACACGAAGTATTCAATCAGAAATTAGCTTTAATTTGCACTCGTATTAGCTTCGGAACAAAGTGGGAATATGGCTTTAGCTAAATTTAATAATGTTAGCTGTTGCAATTTCGGTCCGAAGTTTATCGGCGAATATTGCAATGTGCTCGGTGTATTATTGTTGTAATCTGAGCTTTAAACTTAGCTACTTAGCTCGATTAGCGGACATTGGTTACTGGTACTGGTGGTGGGGAGTGGTGGTGGCGACTGGTGTATTGGATAGTTGCAGTGGCGAAGGCTCTATATAAGCCGATACCCCCGGCTTCCCTTCTAAAATTCAGAACACAACCACACTATACTCAATTCATCATTGAAATAATAATATATCACACTTTAGGTATATAGTACACAATAAAATTAAAACATTGCAAAACGCCTACATTAAATGTTTTGTCTTTCTTCGTTCGTCTTCAAACAACAAAAAATTTTGCTCTAATACAATTCGTAGGTGTGCGCGGCTTGTTGTGAGATTCGATTTGTATAGAAAATAAACGAGACATGACGTTTCTTCAGGTCACGTGGCTTGTTAATTTTTGAGCGCCAGCAAGCCGGAAAAGATCGGCTTATATGCGCGTGAAAGAGATGGAGCAATATCGCCATTCGGTCGGCTTCATGGAATTTCGTAATATTATCGAGACGGAGTTCGGACATCGGACATCATTACAATTGATAATTCATGTGTAGAACAATATTTTGACGTAATAATTTGTTTACACATGCAATTATTTTGCATTTTGTTCATTGTATTCATTGAATTTATTAGTATAACAATTGGAAATTGTTTGTAATAAAACAATGATTAATATTTAGTGTTAGAATTATATTTTTTTTTGTGTTCTGTGTATAATAAGTTATATTAGGTATTTGGGGTAAGTAGATAGTTAATTAAGTTGAAATTACTTATTTAGACTAGATTTTTTTGGATCACTAGGATGCCTTTATTGGCAGTAGATTGTTTGTTTGTCAAATGATTTGCTTTGTGAGGAAACATGCTTTTCAAGGTTAAGTTTTGAAAATAAGAAACACGTTAAGTTACGCCGTGCCGTGTTTATACTTTTCTTAGATTCTAGTAGTTTATGGAATAAAGGGGTTTTTACAGATATTAATAATCTGACGAATTCATATTAGGAGTTGTTTAGCATTAAGTTCATGAATTTGGTACTTACTGTAATTTTTCGCTTATTCACATGAAGCTCATACCTTAGAAAAGTAGATCGAAATGGGAATTTTATGAAACGCCTTGTTGACATTATTTTTGGTTTTTTTTTTTGCTCCGGCTTACCTCTGTCATAAATTCACCCTTCGCCACTGGTTGGTTGGTTGGTATTGGTTAACGTAGCTCATTGGGTATTTTTTCGCAGAACTATTTATTTTACTCATTGATAAATCTGAAACTATCCTGTACAAATAATAATTAAAAATCCAATTAATGATTAAAAAGGAAATAGAAAATTAGTTTTTTTAGAAACAATATTATGTCAATTAAGGTTGACTACCTCGATGGTCTTATAAACTCAACTGCTGAACGCAGGGTCCTGGGTTATATTCCCGCCCCAGGTAATATTATTTCGCTTTTCATTGAGTATTGGACTAGTTATGTCATACATAACCTTCTGTTAAAATGTGAATGTACTGTAAAATGAAATGATGTTTATTTCTAGAAGTGGATATTTTTAAGACACTTTCACACTTCAATATCAGTAAATATTTGAAATTGAGAAAAGGCAATCGTCTCTTTTAATAGTCCGAACAATTCAGATATTATTTTATTTTATTTTATTTATTGAGGGATAATAAACAACTACAACATATACTATACTACATAAGTTTAACAAAGGTATAGGAAGCAATGTTGCAGTCCACTACATTATCCGCAGATAGGACATATTAAAAGATGACAGGTTGCCACTAGGCGAGCATTACCAAAATTAACAAGAAATATTTTAAAACAAATAAATAAGTTACTATAACGCTAGCTATAGTTACAAAACCAAATCAGATTAGAAACAATTTCATTTACTTGAATTATGCAATAAATAAATAATAATAAATTATAAATTAATAAGTACCATGATTACAATTAAGATAACATTTTTATAATATTAGATTTAAATTTATTTTTCGAACATGCAAATATATCAATATCAATGAAATTAGAATTATAGGATTCCAACATTCTATGAATAGGGCAACGTAAGCCGGAGTTCCTACGACAAGAATTTAGTGCAAACAGGGTACGTGCACGAACCTGCCGCACATGGACCGTTCGAGGGACAGAATAACACAGATTACTGGTCAGATCAATGGCATCAAAATTATTGTGAACTATATCATAGAGCACGTTGGCCTCCAGGTATTTGCGTCGATTCTCCAAGCTGATTACCTTGTACATATCAAGAATTATGTGCAATGTAAGGAAAAAAAGGCTTTTGAAGAAAGAGCCATTGCATCTTTGAGTTTTCCTGTCCCGATAAACGGTACGCGTGAATCAGACATCGTGATTGCATAAAATACACATCTGTCTAACCCTTCGCGTAAAACAGGTATGAACTTATGCACAAACGCCAGCACATCAAGCTACCCAAAACTACAAAATTTTCCCAATCGACTATGAACCTTATGCTTTAGGGATAAAGTTCAAAATCTATTAAACAAATTTGACAGATTGTAGTCACTTGATGTGCTGGCGTCTGTACCTACATGAAAATATTCGCCGAAAGTTGCATGTCTTGTGACGTATTTCACAGAGTTTTCTCGTCATCGCCTGTCAAAAACACGGACGAAAACGAAGTGAGTGCTAAATGGAAACTCAAGGATACTTAATAGTGTGTCAAGTGCACGGGTATGCAATTTGTACCAGATTTAAGGATAGACTTTGGTGACACAGAGTTAAATAAAGATTGCATACCCCTTGGTAAGACTGGTTGTAAGATTTTCGGACTTCTGACGACCCGTAACGACTGCCAAAGATCCAACTAGCAGCCGATGCTGATGCCGATGGCAGCTGGGACCAAGGGCTTAACGTGCTTTTCAAAGGGGTCTTGATATGTAAAGACCATAGACCGCGTCACCCATTCACGGACCAATCGGAGCATGCGTAGCATTACCTGATCGATTGACATGTGTGGTTGTTATTACTTAGTCAAAAACTCCATAACTATCACGTATAATATCTAATTTTTGTCTACCGCGCTTTTATGCTATTACTCAATTGAAGATTTTATGAATGAAAAATTAACCTAAATATTTGACATTCTTGCCTATAAATCATATTCTATCTCAGAATAGAATAGAATAGAATAGAATATTTATTTGCCAGAAACATGGTGTTTACATAGGTGTTCATAATACATTGCATAGTGCTACATGTCTCACCGTTTTAACGGTATGCAAAAACAAATTACAATTTACAAAATTAAAGGCAGGCACAAAATACCAATTTAAGTGCATTTGCATTACATTCATTTTAAAATTTAAATATTATTACAATTAGTATATTACCTATATAATACCTAGATACTACATACATACTTCCATTTTTACTACATTATTATTAATAAATAAAACAATACATTTAACAATTATTATCACATAATTTAAATAATTATTGATGCCTGTATTTTGATGCCAGATCAAGAGAAAAAAATTTACAGGGACATTTTACAAAAAACTCGTGAATTGAATAAAAACATTCCTGCAACAACCACTTCCGTAGTGCCGAACAAAATTTTTTGAAGGGTAGTTGGGTAATTGACTTCGGCAGAGCATTATAAATTAGGGGAGCCATGTAGATACAACTCTTCCGGAAGAGTTGCAACTTAGGAACAGGTATCTCGAAATCTAAATGTGCAGCTTTCCTCTTATTTGTATTATCCCTTCTTTCGAATAATGCAAGATTGGATCTTAGAAACTTGGCAACTTCAAAGATATATATGCAGGGTACAGTCAAAAGGTTATGTGACTTAAATATAGGTCTACACGAATCAGACCATTTCATATTAAAAATTGCGCGGATACACTTTTTTTGAGCAATGAAAATTCGATCTATTTCTGATGAGTTACCCCATACAACTATGCCGTAGCGAATGACTGAACAGACATAAGCATGATACACCATTATGGATGTTTCTCTCGACGTTACATTTTTTACCTTTCTTAGAGCAAAAACAAATTGGTTGATTTTCTTGCTGAGTATCTCGATATGATTCTTCCATGTTAAGTGTTCATCAAGTGTTACGCCAAGAAACCTTGTGTTATGTACCTGATTTACGCTAATATTATTATGCGCAACATGAAGATGAACGGGTTTACTTTTCCATGTTTTAAAGTGGAGTACATTCGTTTTAGCAATATTTAACTTTAGTTTGTTGATATCTAACCATTTTATAATATCATTCAATGTTTGATTAATTTCATTGTCGTAGTTTTGTTGATCTTTACATTTAATAATCTCCTTGACCTTATTTAATTTTGACTTATATAATTAATCTCTTTTACAACTATTGTTCAATATATTTAAATTATTTGTAATTCTAATTCTAATGATTACAATTTCATTTTAATGCAATGATGACCCATAATTTTACAAACCATATTTGTACGCCGAAAACGGTAGAATATTATGATCGTAACACGTAATGGTGGCTCAATGCACATAATAACTTTGTACAATATTCTGACAAATAAATGCATTGTATTGTATTGTATTCTTTATCATATTCCTTGTAAATTGAGAAGCCTGGCTCTTGTGATACAAGAACTTTTAGTAAACGAGCCAGGACAGGGCTACAATAATGCTTGTGTCTTGAAGTGAAAATAAAATAAATTATTAATATGAAATGACGACCTCGTTAATGTCCGCTGGGTGCGAGAAACACAGTACCACTCGATGTTACAGCGCTTGGGGGAGGCCTATATCCAGTCAGACGGGGCCCGCTGAGGCGGGCCGCCACCAGCCGGGGGTTGCGGAAGGATCGTACGTTCCCGCGACCCCCGGCGTAGGTGTGAGATGGAACACCGGGGTGGTTTTTAGTCAGTAAGAGTCTGACAGACCCCGCCGCCCGCTCTAGGGCGGCGGACATCCATGAGGATTTTCCACCCCGGGAACAAAAAAAAAAAAAAAGGCCTATATCCAGTAGTGGACGTCTTTCAGCTGAAATGTTGATGATGACGCTGATCATTGCCTGAAGCTATGACCACACTCACTAAAGCTTTTACTGCAGCAATGATAATAGAAAAATAATGAACCTCAATCTCAATGAATCAACGAAATAAAGCGCAAATTAATGAATGGAAAGAAAATAAAAATAACAATGGAAAATTTAAAGTATGCCGTGAACAGAACACCTGGTTGGTGTAAATCAATCTTAGTGCACTTCAAAAACAAAGCTGTGGCCTTGACCATGATCTACAGACACTGGAAGAGATCATTTTTAATGTTAGTTCTTTGAAAATGTAATTTCTTATGGTATTGGGTGGCATTATTTGGCAGACAGCTCAGCCCACCGTGCTCTTATCCTAAATATATATTACTAGCTGCGCCCCGCGGTTTTACCCACGTAAATGTTGATCCCGTGTAAATATCGGGATAAAAAAGTAGCCTATATGTTAATCCAGGGTGTCAGCTACCTCTATACAAAATTTTATCAAAATTGGCCCAGCCGTTTGAGCGTGAAGAAGTAACAAACATATAAACATACACACACACTCATAAACTTTCGCCTTTATTATAGTGTGATAAATGCGGAAGTGAGTTTGTTTGGTTTGCTAAAGCAGGAAATGTATGAAAGAAACTTGTCTAAAATTGTCGAATTATCAGATTATTGCCTGGCGGTATTATTAAATAGGCCTCTGATGGTACGGCTTACGAAAAAAAAACCCATAAGTACTTAGAACCTTGTCATATCATACGATGCAATAGGCGTCTTTAAAAATGTGACGCTTTAACGTACGAGTTTAATGTAACAAAGTACAAAATAGTGATTAACGTTTTCTTAAGATGATCATTCGTGGCCACCACCACCTATTTTCTTTATAAGTACCTGGAGCATCCCTGTTCGTTGCCAATTCGCTCCAAATAGCTCAACTTGCAGTGGGCCAATTATAAAAAAAAAGAAAAGTGAAAAGAATTTTACAAATCTGACTGGAAGTTCCAGACATTAATTAGCATTTGGTAGTCCAATCCTTATGGAAGACTAAAGGTTATTAAACATCACGCTAGGATCCCTAGGGGCCGAGTAAAATGTATAAGTTCGAAAGCACGTTAGGCCAAAACAAAGCAGTAGCGTTTGCGATTGCTAATGACCTCTAGTATAACCCCTTTCGAGGAATACGTCGAGTTTCCCTGTCACCGTGTATGCAATGGTCAAATGGTCCGCCTTCACACATAAAATAACGAACAAATAACACTACATTACTAACAACCACCTTATAAATAACTCGGTAAACATGTTTTTTTTTTCGTTAAGGAAAAGTTCTTCCGCCCTTGACAGCATCCCTGACACGAGTAAGCACTTAAGACTCTTGATGCAGCTGTAAGGGTGTTGTGTATCCTACCCTTTGTTACTTGCCATTTATTTTACTGTCTTATTCGTTTTAAAAGTGTTTCCTTTATACGCTGAAAGGAAGGAGGAAAGGTTATAAGTTATCTCACTAATGTACACATTTTTTTTTTCCTTTTGAATTGGGCTGAAGAGAAGAATTAAAGTAACTTAATTGAATATAATCAGACGATTTTATCAAATCGTTGGATTCAAAAAATAAAAGTCATATCAAAATGGGATGGTATTCTGAAAAAGAGCACAGTCGGAAGTTGTAATTATCTGCATATTAGTTACCTAATGACAAAAAACAAACCATCAGGATCAAGACCAGGTTCTTCTTCTTAGCGTGTCTATAGCAATCTAAATGGACTTGGCCCAGAATTCGGCTACTTTTTTGGCGGCATCACCAGCATGCATCAGTTCCTGTAACGTGCAGCTGACAGGACACGCAAGACACGATATTAGGTGTCCCATCGTTTGTGGAACAGCACCACATTTACACTCCAAGGCGGAATCCTCTATAAATCTCCACCTGAACAGATTTTCCTTGCTTCAGCCAACCTGGGTCCGGAGTCTGTTTAAAGACTTCCAGGTTACTCAAGGTAACTCATGTCTAGGCAATCCAAAGATCAGACTGAACCCGCAATAAATCAATAAATTATGAATAAAAAAATAGGGTACGTACTATAAAAACTACTACCGCTGCAACATATTCTTTAAATCAAACCAGTGGCTAACCACAAAGGAGTTTCCAGTAAGTCTCAACATCATTCAACCCATCTATCCAGTTGTTCGTCACAGACTGTCCTACGAGCAGATTAATGAGTGAACGGAATGGACAGACGGACTCTGAAAAATAGCTTTTGAAAACGTTGAGGTAAAGGACAGCGAAGAAAATACCTTTTAAGATCGTAATTAAGTAGAGGTTTATTTTTGCGTAAGTAAGATGAAAACAGTGAGATGTTTTTAGCATTTTCTGAAAGAAAATGTCTTATTCATTTGGGTGTTCTTTTGTGAAATGAAGCTTTTTGGTTTGAATTTTCGGCAATAATACTACTAGTCTAGAAAAGCCATGTACGCACCGGTAGATCGATCAGGTTAAGCTTCGCTTACTGCAGTCCGTTCGTGGATGGGTCCCAGGTCCATCTTTACATATCTCGTGCCTGACCCGACTCCGTGCTTCAGAAAGCACGTTAAGCCGTTGGTACCACCTGTCATTTGTGTCATTAGCAGTCGTTACGGGTCGTCAGAAGCCCGAAAATCTGGCAACCGATCTTATCAAGGGGTATCGTATCACTCAGTAACTGGATTGTGGAGGTTAGATAGGCAGTCGGTTCATGTGAAATACTGGTATTCGGCTGCATCCGGTGAGACTGGAAGCCGATCCTAACATAGTTGGGAAATGCCTAGGCAGATGATGACCCCAAGTCTAGAAAATTACGTCTATAAAATCATGAGCGCCAAGATACAGACTCACTGTCTAGTTTGGGTATTACTGGCAATATAAAATAAATAAATAAAATAGAAAAGCTTCATGTTTCTTGCAAAAAAAGTTACAAAACTACAATTAAAGAAAAGCAAACAAAAAACTGAACTAACTAACTATCTAAGGGCTAATTTTTCAATTTTTCAATCATCTAATGACTTTAATCAAGGAATCATTTTGAAATTTTGACAGTTATTTCGTAGAAAAACTGTCAATCGTCAATTTTATTCCTCGAATAAAAGTTATTTCGCGATGGAAAAAAACAGCCTCAAGTTAACTACAATTTCTTAAATTCTATAAAGTTAGGCATATTTTAAACTCTGTGCCAGTAAGAACCACCCCCCCCCCCCCATTTAGATGAAGGTGAAGGCCACCTCTAGAGATTTCCCCTGTCATTCGCTGTGTTCATCCACTTTTACTGTGTCGTCTGCCCACGTCTGGGCAGCCGATCGACCTCGTTTTCTAGTGCTTGATGGCCCGTTCCAAGTTGTTAGTCTGTGAGTCCATCGGTTATCTATCAACCTAACTACATCACCAGCCCAGCGCCACTTTCGTTTTTTTACAGTGGCACAGATCTGACAACTAAAAAACTAAACTGGCAATATAAGCAGTGTGTAATACTGCTGTCAGTAATAATTTTACTTTTATATAATGAGTTTAGCCATACATCTCTTAGACGAAGTATGTTTTTTTTTTAATTTTTATCCCAGTTGAAGTTGTTATGTTATTTTTGACAAAAAATTTGCAGTTAAAATTAAAAAAAAAAACATTCATCGTCTAAGAGATGTATGGCTCAAAATACTCTAAATGGTGTAACCCGTAAGGCTTTGCATACAGGTTCCAAACACCCTATATAGTATCACAATCATATCTAAAATTCTCGATTCAAATAATTATTTCCTTATTTCCTTTCTAAAATTATAATTTAGCTTCTCACTTACAGGGATCACAAATCCAATTACCAATATTCTAAAATCCTTTTCAATAAAATTGCTATAGCTATTTTGGCCAATTAGCGATGAAATTTGAGAGCAGTTTAAAATTATAATTGGGGACTCCAATTATAATTTTAAACTGCTCTCAAATTAAGCCTTTCAACGGCATTTATGTATAATATAACATGAATTGTGGAAATAGAAACAAAAGCCGCAGCAGCAATAGAAATGGCACAAAAATAAGTAACAAGCGTTGTTCTACCTTTTAACGTTTGAACTAAAGCCTAAAAGCCTGAAATTGCACGTGCATTGAGACTGACCGACGAGGTTCGCTCGCTGAAACTTTATTAAAAAGGTCCATAGAACACAAAGCTAGGTATATAACTTAAGTTTGTAAGAACAACGTCCACAGAGAAAAGTTTTGAATGTTAGAGAGTCGCTTATTAATTAGGTTGTTCTCTTTTTTGTAGGAATGCATAATGTGGTACATTATAATAATCAAAAAGCAGTTTTCCTTGAAAAAAAGTTCGAGAAAAAGAACACAAAGCAAGGTATATAACTTAAGTTTGTAAGAACAACGTCCACAGAGAAAAGTTTTGAATGTTAGAGAGTCGCTTATTAATTAGGTTGTTCTCTTTTTTGTAGGAATGCATAATGTGGTACATTATAATAACCAAAAAGCAGTTTTCCTTGAAAATAAATTCGAGAAAAATCTCAAAAAGTACTACTATTGATAACAACAATATTGTAAAACTAATTTGTCTTCAGATTAATTATTATACATGAGAGACGAGAAATTACCATTGGGGGGCGAGATGCCAATGAAACTGAACGCGATCTGCTCAACAATGATGATATTGACAGCTCTCGTATGTGGTTTAGATGGGCGGGTCGCGTTCGGTTTCATTGGTGAAATTCGCCCTTAATAAGATCAAACTCAGTATTTTATTCAATCCAGTGATAAAGAGCAGTGGTAGCCCAGTGGTAACAGCCACGACTTACGATTTGTAGGTCGTAGGTTCGAACCCTGATAGGCGCTTTACTTTGAATAAATTATTTCATCACCTGCAGTGCTATTCTGTATAAATCTCACCGTGAAAACTTAGGTGAAGTGAGCGTGGAGTGAGCTGTCAATAGTGTCAATTCCTAGCAAAAACAAATTCACATCACCTAAGTTTTCACGGTGAGATTTTTACAGAATCGACCGGCAGTGTTCTTAAAACGGTGAAGGAAAACTTCGTGAGGAAACCGGCATGTCTTAGAATCAAAAACCTGAAGACGTGATATCTACCAACCCGCACTCGGCCCGCGTTGTGGGTTTTGGTTCTAGGACATGCCGGTTTCCTCACGACGTTTTCCTTCACCGTTTTGAGAGCAGTGCTGATGAAATAATTTACACTAAGTATAGCGCCTGTCTGGTTTTGAACCTACAATTCGTAAGTAGCGGCCGATCGCGTGGTGGTTTACGGCCCACTCTCCCTATCACAAAGTGGAGGCCTGTGTCCCGTTAGTGGGAACATTATATGCTGATTATGTTTATGCAGTATTTATGATTTTTTTTTTTTAATGCTTGCAAGAAGTCTTAATTTCAAATACCTCCTTACCATCAACAATTTATTTTAATTAAGTCTGAGAAGTATTAACGGGAAGCAGATTTTCTCTGTAGACATATTAAGAGTATAAAACTCTCATTTAACCTCAACTAAATTTAGTTTTAATTTTGAAACTTTGTGGAAGAAAATTAAACGTTCCAGGAAGAATTTACAAATTAAGTAGCTGGGATGAATTCTCGGAAACTTATAAAAAGGTTACATTGAAACTAAGCTTTATTTCTTAGTTTGTTCTTGCGTGCTATTAGAGATAGTATTAATTCTTTATAGTTATTAGGTAAGTGTACTCTTAACTCACGAAAAAAAATTTGCTGTTTCATACATTTTGGTCAAGTACACGTACGTATTGAACTTTTGTATTAAACAGCGCTTTTGCGATTGTCGCTGAGATCAGATTGCGACTAGATTTAACATTTATTTAAATAATAAATATAACAACTTTATTGGGAGTTATCTATTTGAGCCGTTTGGGGTTGAAACACTAGGGCCTTGGGGTCCTCATCGGAGTGCTCATTGCACATTTCGGGACATCGCCAAGCGTTTGGTTGACTCTACGCGTGACCAGAGGGCTAGCCTATTTTAGCCCAAAGAATCAGCATTGCCTTCCAACGTGGTAATACTGCCAGCCAGTTACCACATTGACACTTATCCCATTGACAACGATGCGGAAGAATTTTTTGATGCCCAATGAACTCCTGCCTTTTTCGGTTTTTTTTTTATTATATTCTTGTATATAATATATATTTTAGTGTTAAATTGTAAAATAGGTTAAGTGTGTTAGAAATAATTTAAGCAGCAGATTTTTTTTCGTGAGTTCAGAGTTAGTCCCATAGTAAAAGTTGTTCAGTTTGATGCTCTAAAGCAACTCTTAAAGTTTTTCGGGATAATTTTTTCACGCATTTTATAAGTCAATGCAAAAAAATCCTTCAATTATTTTACGTTTAGGGTGAAACTTCCCTACCTACATTGGGCAGTGGGTCCAGTCGACATATTCATAATGTGATTGGGTTGAGTGATCCCATGGGTCCATTTCGAGTGGGTCCAGTTGACCAAAGACCAACTAACCATGCTTCTACTAGAAAGAGATCCTATTCTGAGTGTTGGTTGAGCTAGTTATGCAATAAAATACACATAACATCGAGCCTGCTGTATTCTCCGAAGGTTTCAACCTTCAGAGACGTGTAACTATAATAGACCCAAATTTCACCAGTTATTATTATTCTTATTTTTTTGCTAAACGTTCCCGCTCTTAACCTTTATCATGTCTGATGGAAAGCGATGGATGAGGTCTATGATGGAACGAGCATGCCCAGAGATGTCTAAGGCACTGGAACTCTCACGCATCGACGAAACACAACAGGCTGGTTGACGCCGGACTCCGGAGGAGGGTGGTCGCAAACCAGGCGCGCGTTAGCAATACCACCGCAAGGGAAGAATTGGCCAGTGAAATAAGGTGTTGGTTATGATTGTCCAGGATGCGCCGAGCGCTCGGTTCAGTTGAGTAACTGGCGAAACAAACTGCGCTACACGAGGAGGCTTCTTCATGCATCCCAAAAAGTTATGTTTAAGTCTCAAGTAATCATGGCAACAATGCAACAATGTAAAGGACATTTTTTGTACATTTATACAGTTTGGCTTTTTATCTCCAAGATTTAGTTTAACGCCCTTTATAACCGTTTGACGTTTTCGAAATTTTTTCTTTTGCGCACATGCTTTGTTCTAGAAAAAACAGTCGTTTTTTCCTGAACAAAGCATGTTCGAGTCGTAGAGCCAAAGCAATTTTTTATGAAATTGGCTTCTAACGTTTAGACTCAGCAGGTCGTAAAGCTAAGGTTTATGATCCACACATTTTATTGGTGATTTACAACTATTGTGAAACTGTTATCTGTGTGTTTATAGCATTTTTTTATTAGGTTTGTAATTTTGTATTAAGCACTATGTATGTAGTAAAAGACTTTCTTCACAAAATGATTTCTACACCAAACTATGAGAGGGCTGGCCAATTTTTTGGCCAAAGAATCGGCATTGCCATACAACGTGGCAATGCTGCCAGCCTTTTCGGCACGTGTCCTATTTGACAGCGATGCGGTCGAATGCTTTGATGCCATTTGATTTTTTTTTCCCCATTATATATACTTGTACATATTATTATTATTATTTTAAGACTTGGCTTTTTAAATTATGTAAATATAATGTAGTTTTAATAAAATAAATCCTCCATCATCATCATCATCTGCCTAACCTTTTTCCAACTATGTCGGGGTCGGCTTCCAGCCTTACCGGATGCAGCTGAATACCAGTATTTTACATGGAAAGACTGCCTATCTGACCTCCATAAAACAGTTATTGGGTAATACGATTCCCCTTGATAAGAATGGTTGTCAGAGTTTCGGGCTTGTGACTACTATAATTTTATGATTGTATTGAAAAATAAAATTGGCCAATATAAATAGGGTTTTCTTTTTAAAGGTGCAGTCCTTGAAAGTAAGTACTTCGTAGAAACATTTCCTATTAATGCCTTTAAGCAGACACATTTTGATGAACCGTTAGAGTTTTTTATACAAAATCAAGTTTTTATCTTAAACTAGATTTTTTTTTAAGTAGATAGTCGGTTACGCCTGAAAATATCGCCGGTATCGGAAGCAGGATCCAACTTACCGGTGGTTAGGGCTTCAGAGACAGAAACCTCCTCACAATGCGATTCGTATCGAGGAGTACTGCCTTCTGTCAGGCCTTTGATCCAACCGCCTAACGAGAGGCTTGATAGATGTTTTATACGTATATTATTGTTATTTCAGTAAATGGATGCTTATAGCTCAGTCGCAAGATATGTTTCACCGAATTCAAAACGGGAGGTTCTGTTATAACTGTATAAACGACAGCATTCAAGTGTCCAACATTATATACCCGAAAATTAAAAGTAGCCATAGCCGAGTAACGGGTTTAGGACTGAAAACCAGCGAATCAATAACTCTTTGCGTCTTCATACGAATGTCCAAAATATTGATGGCAAAAATATATTTTTTGTACTTTCAACTCAAATAATAGCCACGGGGCTAAAGATCTATGTTTTAGTAATTAAAACATGTTCGTGATATTATACTGTTATAAAAATATGACTTTTGGGATTTCCAATCTCAAATTGCCGGGGGGGGGGGAATAGGGGGTTTAAAATATTTAAAAATGCTCAAGATGTTATTTCTTATACATTCTCAGGCACTAACGAAGGCAATAGCTTTTGAGTACAAAATGAATCATGTCTTTTGAAAAAAACTCGTTTTCTATTTACTTGCAACAGCTATTGACTTGAAAACAATACAATACTTACGCCATGTCCGTTTTATTTGTTTGTTAATTTGTTTTAATAATTAAAACAACTTTTAGGCTCTATAGTTGGAACGTTTATATTGTTATCATTGGTAAATAAACTTTATTCATAGAAACTATCCTATTCAAACATAACAAATCAAAACTTACCTACTCAAAATTGCCTGAGAATCAGCACTTTTCAAACGCCAATAAAACAATGTATAATCCCTTAGTAAGCTTTTCGTACAGTTAGTAAATATTATGCTACTTCATACCGAGTATCGAGATACCTAGTATTAACCGGATTGTGGAGCTGACCTCCACAAGAATGACAAATGTAAACGCGACCCTATTAAAAATGTAACATACATTGCAAAAATCATAATACTCGTAGAACATGGCTGCAAAAATGTCTTTTTTTTGAGGATGGGAAATCATCAGATTACCCCTCCCGCTTTGGGTGGAGCGGAAGGGAGTGTCAGACTCTTACTGACTAAAACCCACCCGTGTTCCTTCCTTAGCCCTTTGTGTTCCGGGCCAGCGGTAACCCTTTCGGATAATCCCGCTGACCCAGCAGGCTTCGGCCCTGACAGGCCCCTTCACTTGATGCTGACATCTCTTTGAGGCGCGCGTCGAACACGTGCGCGCCCTCCGGCACGGGCCTGGTCCTGATCCGCCGCCGCCTCCTTTGCTAGCATGACTGCACAGAAGGAGGCGACTGCTCCCCACTCCCTCTCGCCCCGGACCAGGCTTGAACCAGGGCCAGATGCGAGAGGTCACCGCTGCTGCCGATCGCCTCTACGAGGACATGACGGTGCTTGGCCCAAACGGGACAGATCTCCACCGTATGCTCCACCGTGTCCACTGGGCAACCCTGGCAATAATGACACCCGGGCGTTTCCTCCCGCCTGATGATGTGCAGGAACCTCCCGAAACATCCGTGTCCGGTAAGGTTACGTTAAGCCGTTGGTCCCGGCTATCATTCGTGGATTTTTGACAGTCGTTACGGGTAGTCAGAAGCCCGAAAATCTGACAACCAGTCTTACCAAGGGGTATCGTATTACCCAGTGACTGAGTTGTGGAAGTCAGATAGGCAATCGGTCCATTTAAAATACTGGTATTCAGCTGCATCTGGTTAGACTGGAAACCGACCCCAGCACAGTTTGGAAAAGGCTTGGTAAATGATGATGATGGTATATCTGGTGGTGTTATTTAAATACACGAATGGTGTTTGCAAAGCACCCTGGATAGACAGTCCTGCTGACATTCTGGCTGACTGATGAATATGTTTACTGTGCCATGAATTCTTTGTACAAAGTTCAAAGAATAACCATCGTTGTGGTAGTTGTATAAACAGACGCCAAGGTTATCTACAATGAGTATATAACATAAAAATTGCAAAGAACACATCACGTCAAAATCCGGCTGTCACTGAAAATCAGCGCTGGGGCTCTGTCTCGCATAGCATAGGGTGCATTATGCTGAGCGATGCCCATTTTGCGTGAATGTGACGCATTTTTTGCCCCCAACTTATTCTTTTTGTGTGTTATTTTTCTGCGTCATTTAAACCGAAAATAAACGTATTTTCTTTCTTTCTTTCTTTCAAATAATCATAATGCCTGTTCATGTGCCAAAAACAGTGATTACATTATCCTCACATTCTACATAAATAAATAGCCAGGTTTACATGTCTTTTAATGCAAACACAAAAGAACCATTTTGCTCATGAACTCCATATTATATCGAGCCCGTTTCGTGGGGTCCTTGGAATATTTGTGTTGTAGCTTCCATATTTTAGCCCACCTTCCTCATCTACTTCAAGAAAAAGATTCAAAACACAGAAGCTTCAACAAAAAAACATTCAAAATACGTACGTAACGTTACTGTATAACAAACGGCTACAATGTAAAATTTACATCATATTCGAAACACACCAAGGAACACGTTTTTTAAGCGACACATTTAAAATTCACATGAGACTCGATTAAGCCGTCAAAATAAAATTCTTTTTGTGTCACAGAGCATATTTTCACTGGATGACGCGTTTAGTAGTTGCAGAGCCGGATTAGGCACGGTTAAAATACGCAAAATACGCGCATTGACGTGGAGTTGCGGACACCAGCCCGTATTACCTAGGCACGGTTTCGTTTGGCATGGGTGGGTATAGACTTGGAGGATCGTCGCCAAGAAATAAATTACGTGGCTAAGAATTAGGCAACATTTATAGCGGTTTGTGTGTTAAACCGATCTTTGTTTTTAGTCATTCGTAGCAAAACACTTTCTCTATTTATTGCCAATTAGTCATCCATTGAGTTGAAATTTTATCACAGAAAACTTGAAGGAACTATGACGGTATCATAAAAAGTGGTAGAAACTGAAGAGAAACACAGCTTAGGTTAGAAAATCCGAATGTAACTAGAATTCTAATTCTATTCTAAATCAAAGAAGAAAGGCAAAGGAGGCCTCCCTCTCCGTTTTCCACCCAATTCCGTCTCTTGCTAGTGGCGGCCAGTCCTTTCGGCAGAAAATAATCAAAGAAAATTCAAATACACTTAAACCAAATAACGAGCCTAAAATTCAGGGGTTCAAGAAAATAAACAAATTTAATTCAATTACCTAACAGAAAACCCAGGACCATTCGAAACGCCCAACAGGGCTTCCATTACATTAATTTATTCCCGATATAAAATTAAGCAATACAAACAAAGAAATTAATAACTGTGTAAGCGATAATATCCGGGCCCGTGCAAACCTCCACCTCCATAAACCACGTAAAGTCCGTCCCTGTTAGCAACACGATAACCGCGCATAATGCACGAAATTTGCACAATAATGGCGCAATAATTCAAATGTAACGGGTTATGTTTAAGTTATGACGATGTACAGGGTGTATTTGAAGCAAAGAAAGATTGTATGAATATGATTGATTCAAGTAACTGAGGGGTAATTCTCGTAATTCTAAGAACGTTCACCGTCTGATATCAGTGTTTATCTGTCAAAAATACCTCTAATTTCCCTACATGTATGACAAGTTTTTGACATTTGTTTATCACCGAGATGAGACTGCGACTAAATTTTGAACGTTTTAAATTACAAGAATCGGCCTTCTGATTTACAATACCTACTTTGTGCAAATGTTAAATCGGTTACTTGAATTACAATTACATTTGTTGCAACCATGAGACACACACCGCCCATTAGTGATCGACCGTTATAGATATTTATGAGCTAAGTGTCTATGGGTCAATTTATCTTTTTAATTTTTGTTATTTTTTTTCACCTTTTTTGATGTTTTTAATCCCTGTATTGTCTATTGTTGCACTGAATAAAAGTTTTATCTATATATCTATCTATCTGATACAGACCACAAATCTGAAAATTAAGGTGTGTTTATTTTCTTTTGCGCTGCATTTACATAATTCAGTACATCCGTTCTAAAACTTCGCTTCATCAATAGCAGGCAAGAGCATGTAATGATAGCCAGCCCGTTGAACTCTTCAATTGGCAACATCTGTGACTTAAATCAGTGTTCAAATTTTACCAATCAGCAAATTCCTACAGCCTGTATAACGCCATACATTATGAAGCAACTGATAGCCGGTCGTAATGTAAATTATTATAAACATGTGCCGGGAGTTCTGGCTCATAATTCCTACCATGTCAGGTACTATACAAGATGGCAGTGACGTACCGAAACTATGAATTCAGCACATGATTCTAAACTTAGCGTAGAAATTTTACGTCACTAAAAAAAAATCTGTTGTTTCTTCGAAAAGTGCAATACCTACCCGGTAAAAATGTATGGAACAGCATTTTTTTTAATAACCTTAAAATATTAATGCAGTGGGTTTTCAGTATCATGTACTGAATCGATGCTAACAGTTTGCGCATCGATGTCCCCCTGCCACCCTGTATATAATTCGTATTATATATAAATACTAGCTTGAGCCCGCGATTTCGTCCGCGTCAAATTTCTTGCTCCCCCACCGCGGCGCATCGCATCGCCTGCCCGCGCTATTAGCTCGTTTTCTTTCTGACTTTGTTTCATTTTGATCGGCTCTTTAGGGTCCGCTACGGTTACGCTAGGACCCTAAGGAGGGAGCGCGCGCGGGAGGATGATCCTCACGCGGCGCTGCTCTGAAAGAGGAGGAGGGGACGAAGAAGACGTCAATTTGACAGTCATCTCCGCCTCCTCCCAGGTGGAGGCCAGCAGGCAACGGGTGCGGGGGCACTCTTGCCTGTGTTGCACATGCGGAGGCCTACACCAGTGTCAGACGGGAATGGCCAGGTGTTCCCGGCCATTCCCGTAGCCCCCCAGCCTGGGAGGCATGCCAGGCCCGCCAGCTAGGCGGGCATGCATCGGAAGTTTGTGTAAGTAAAGGTTGTGGAAGTAAAGGCCGAGCCAGTTTCCCATGGCCCTCCCATTACGGCGATGTGGGAAAACCGCTGAGTTTTACTAGGTATACTGTTGGTGTCATTCCGACAGGAGTCCCACATACCCCGTCTCGTCCCCCGCGTAATGCATTTCTCAGGGACAAAAAAAGAAGAAAAAAAAAGGACCCAAGGAGCCTTCCTCAAGAATTGGGCTATGAAATGCAAAAATCAATTTTCAAATCCGACTGCCAGTTCCAGAGATTAGCGCGTTCAAACAAACAAGCAAACAATCTCTGTTTTGTTATTTATATGGATAGTACGGTCAAAAAATAAGTGACTCTCAATGGCCAAGCGTTTCGGCAGCAGGTCTAAATTTTAGAGGTACAAATGTTTAACTAGCTTTAATCTGCTAGCCTGTCTGAAGTTGCTAATTACCCCAAACTTTGAATTCATTCCCTCATTACAATGTACAGTACCCGGCGATAAATATTGCACATCGACCTTTGGAAAGAGACAATCGGCTAATTTCGGCTTCGTAGAGCGTTATCTCTGTCGCACGAAATACAAACAGTCCGGTATCTATTAGGAGCTGTTAAAACAATTATGATTTGCTTCTTTTGATAATTATTTTTATTCTTTGTATAAAATACAAAAAAAAGGTAAAGGTCGATGTGCAATATTTATCGCCGGGTACTGTAAATAAGTAAATCACACTTTTTGTGGGGCACATCAAATCAAATCAAATAAAATTTATTTCTGAATCATAAAGTTTTACATTAGTTGGTAATTAGAGCCTCCACTCCACATATTCCGCAATAACAGTATAGTAGTAGTTAGTTCCGGGGATTCACAAAATATGCTGTCAAAGTGACCTCTGCGCTGCCACCGACAACGCTGTGGAATTGGCAAACTTATTGGAAAATAAGATATAAAAAATACAGTCGTGCAAGCGATACGAAATAAAAGTAGTATAATAGTAGTAATTATTTACGATAAGGACAGACGCCAGCACATAAAGCTACCCGAAACTGCCAAATTTTCTCAAATCACTTTGAACCTTGTGCTTTAGCTCTAAAGTTGAACATCTATTAAAGAAACTTGACAGATTGTAGTAGCTTGATGTGCTGGTATCTGTATATTACGTATCGTAAATAATTGCAAAATATGTCTAAAGATTGAAAAGAAAACAACCGATTCAAATAGCAGCATACGGCAACACAGCAGACCCAGGAGGAGATCGCGGTACGAAATCGACAAATTTTTACCACATACCTACAGCAGTAAAGAGGGTTAAGTCGAAGGAGGGAAGGGAGGCCTTTAACATAAGGTGATAATAATAATGTTTCTAGACAGCAGACATTCAAGTCAGTCCTCAAACCCAGGTCATCGCATCGTAGAACAGGTATAAACGGCCGAACAGTTGGAAACATCAAAGGCAGGAAAACATCACGATTATTCAACCGAATAAACACACCACAGACAAAGTGGGGTAGCTTAAAATTTCAACAGGAACGCTGTGTCAGCCCGTAAAAGGTTCCGGGTTCGAGTCCCGATCTAGATTTAAAGAGCTGACCGGTTGGGGGTTGCAAGCAAATGTTTATGGTACTCCACGTGCAAATGGATGGATGCGGCAGATTTGATTAAACAATAGGGAATCTGAAGTCTTTGGATTAAACCTACTAAGAAGAAGTGCATCCGCCCGATAAGATTTCCCATCGTCAAAAAAATACGAAATAACCCTGGTTAGTGGTTATGTTTAGTTTAGTTTTTTTTTTTAAATTATGAAATACCATTTTATATTATAAAAGGAACTTTTTTGCGAAATTTTAAGTTTCTAAGTCCAGCGGTTTAGTTTGTGCATTGTCTGTAATTTAAGTTAGGTTTTTGATAATTCATAGTGTCCTCTTTTATAGTAGGTAGGGAGTCAAGCCTGCAATATACAAGGCAATTTGTAAACTCGGCTGTTACACTATAACTATACGAAACTAGCAAAATATGTGTGATATAACTAAGATAGGTATCTATTTACAAAGTCTATAAGAATCGTACTAGGACGCCTGTGGTACCAAAATCGTTTCAGAAAACGTACCGAACCATTCAGGTTTATTCCGTTAATAACTGGTGACGGTTGCTATAACTTATTTTGTCAGTTTTACAGCATCAAGTGATCAATTTGTAGCGGTATCTACAACGCCACATGCAAACAACGCGTCATGCTGACGTCACGCAAAATCCTGCATCGCGCAAGCAGAGTTTACCGCGCAACTAGCATAGATACAACGGCCCGACATGAATCATCGGGCAGTTGCCCGCCAGACACAACACCCGTCTGGTCGGAGGATCCTCCCTTTTCTATAGAGTATGAGTGAACTTTACACCCTATTCCTCATACCTCTATAAACTGTTAGACTATGTCGATCATTGAAGAGAAAAATGAAATCAGCCGACGGCAGTCCGCTGCTGAACACAGGCCTGTTCCGGGCAGGCTGTGCCTCAGCACTCTGTCCTGTGCCTTCCGCATCCAGTCTGTCCCAGTGACATTTTTAAGGTCGTCGGTCCATCTAGCTCGGGGGCGTCCCACACTACGCTTGCCAATACGCGGTCTCCACTCCAGGACTCCTCTTCTCTCTCCATCTCGTTCGTCTCCATCGGTTCTTCGACAAACATGGCCAGCCTACTGCCGCTTCAGCTTACTTACTCTGCAAGCTATGTCGATATCTCCAGTTCTTTTCCGGATTACTTAATTTCTTTAATTTTATCCTTTAAAGAAACTGCAAGCATAGCCCACTCCATAGTGCACTGAGAGACCTTGAATTTATGGACCAGCCCGACTGTCAGTGTCCACGTAATGATATCTTGTAGATCAGACATTATCTTACATAGTAGTAATTTTATTTTGTTAATTAAAAAAAAAAAAACGTTGGCCAACACTAGAAATTTTTCTTGTTTTGTGGGTGCGTTTACAAACATTTAAACTCACATACACAAACAGTCAGACCCGGAACAACTACTTGTATATCATACTAATATTTTTTGTTCCGTGTGGGAATCGAACCCGCTACACGCAGCGCAGCAGTCAACCGCTTAACCATGTAGTATTATACAATTTCTGCATTACCTACGAAATATAACATACTCGTATCTAGCATATCCAAAAACTCTCTTGCGAACTTCATGTCTCCACGTTCGGCCTACGTGGATATAACAGTTTCAGCCTTTACAAGCTCCTGTATCGAGGATCGATCTACCGTGCGCACGATCTATTTACGAGTTACGACTATGTAACGTATACCCAGAAACTTTGCTATGTAAGATGATATTGTTGCCCCTAGTTTTGAATTATGGGGTATCTTCGAACTTTAGGTACTGGGGAATAAACTTTTTATGTCTCAAAACATTATTTTTATTGACATCTGTGACGCATACAAATGAATTTTAAATAATCATTTAAAGGGTGAGGAAAATATATACTGCTGCCACTTTCCTGCACTAAAGTATATTTTTTTATTGTAAATATAATACAGAATCCCAAAAACACAAAATTTTATCCACCTTTCCAATTTGACATCGATTTTGGAAACGCTATTATTAGAGTATTTTTAGTTCGTGATTTACCAAAGAAACATAAAATGAAAAATATAATAAAAATATAAGAAATATAATACTCAACGCAACATACAAAATTCTATACATACAATAGAAATATAAAGGTAATATAATAAATGTTAAAACTCTTAAGACCGTATATTTTTTACGTGCATATACAGTGTTTGTTAATCCATCTTTCAAGATATATTTTCGTATGCCTATATTCCATGTAATCATAAACTCTGACCAGTCAATATCTTTTACGTCAAAGTTAAATATCATTCGGTCTTCTGTCGAAAGACTGTCAAACAATGCTGCAGTGTTTTGGTCCTCAAAGTGCCACTGGAAGACATTAAAATAAGATAACGCCTTTGACAACTTGTACATCTTCGTGGCTAGTTTTACGAACTTGAAAAGTAAAATATGTGTACAATTTTTTATCGCTTTCTATGACTTGTTTTCATCTTTTAAATTTTTCTCAGTAGATAATAATGCTCATACCTACCTTCTCTTTTTTCCAAGCATGACGTTTATTCCATCTATGATGCATGCAGGAACCAAATGCAACAACCAGGAGTATAACCAAAATAGAATAGGACTAGATGTATTCCACATGAAAGGGTATCCTACCTTCATCGATGTTGGGTACTTTCGTACTTCATTTTTCATAATTTTGTAGACCGTTTCTGTGATAAACATATTACTGGTTAATCACATAATTATTTTCATTAGTAATCATCAAGGTTATCACCATCAAATTTGGTAGCCTTGTTACATAAACTGCTGAGTATAGACCTCCACCCCTTTATGCCATGTAGTATATGTGTAGTAATGCTACTTTTTGGAATCGTTACAGCCCACGTATATTCCAACGTAGTGTGAGACAGCCCCGGTTTTCTAAGGCCTGATGTATTATTAGATAGAAACGAAGTAAAGAGGTATGCTTAGTTAATTAATTGATAAACTAAAATGTTAATTTTGATTCTAGGACATGCCGGTTTCCACACGATGTTTGCCTTCACCGTTTTGAGAGCAGCGCTGATCGAATAATTTACACAAAGTAAAGCGCCTGTCTGGGTTCGAACCTACGACCTACAACTCGTAAGTCGCGGGTGTTACCACTGGGCCACCACTGCTCTATGTATTCACGTACAGCAACAAAATATAGTCCAATTTTAATTTACCTAAATGGAGAAGAAACAGCGAAACAAACTCAGAGGTCATGGTATTTTTAAAATCCAGCCTGTCAATTCTGTAAAAATCTCAGCGTGAAAACTTAGGTGAAGTGAGTTTGTTTTTGCTAAGAATTGACACTATTGACAGCTCACTCCACGATCACTTCACTTAAGTTTTCACGGTGAGATATTTACAGAATATCACCGCTGGTATTATCTTGGTTAGATGATATGAAAACCATGAAGAATTAGTATCTGAGATGGTATTCAGATAAAATAACCACACAGACTTGAGTGAATCTGTCCAGATATTGTACACATTTGTCTATAATCGTGGAGCTCATATAAGAACTAGAGGAGCTCAACTTGGAACTCATCGACTCGACTAACATTACCAAAAAAAAATACATTTGTGAAGGCTTGAGTAGGATGAAACGAGTAGGACCAGACTGAATGCATTCCGGCCATTTACAAGTGCATAAATTCTCATTTTTTTAAAATACGCGTACAGATAAAATCACGCCTTCTTTCCATGGGGTATGCAAAAACTAGATAACGCTACTTGCTTCGAACAGACGTAGTCGCTCCAGGTTCCTGTGCTACATTTTTTGAACCCTAAAAATACAAAGTAGGTAAGCAAGTTTACTGTCTGTGTTAATTTGCAATTAAGTTTAGTAGAGGTGCCTGCAATAGAATGATGTACTGACGTATACAATTATATTGCAACCTGACATAGGTTTACACACATAATTATATTTCAATTTTTAGGGAACCGGATCTCAAAATGAAAAAAAACGGAACCCTTATCACTTCGTTGTCCATCTGTCTGTCTGTCAAGACCCTTTTTCTCAGGAACGCGTTCTCGCGTATCAAGTTGATAATATTAATGTTGATTATTATTATTGTTGTTGTTTTTGGTGTTGTTGTTGATGTTGTTTTTTCTTTATGAGTGTATTTATTGTAATATGTAAATGGTACACCATGGACTACCTACAGTATTTGTCTATCCTTCCCTTTTTAAATCCATCCTAAGGTGGTCTTTAAAAGATCGCTCTTAGCGATAAGACCGCCCATTGTATCACCCTTTGTATAGTTTCTATATTTATGTCTGTAATTTATATGGTGTACATAATAAAGAGTATTCTATTCTATTCTATTAATCTTAAATACAGGTCTACAGTCTTTCTGATTCGGAGCGCTCTTAGAACACAAAAAAATCAAGGTTCTAAGTCAACGCAATAAAAATACGGCCATTTATGCGGACATATTTTGACATTCGCAAATAAATCAAAAGATTTCAAGAAATAGTCATTCAATATTCTGAACTTAAATAGGTGTATAGATAACTTTTATGATTCTTCTGACTTCTATACATAAATATTTGTTACGGCCACGAATCGTATTTAGATCAACATACAACCTCTTAGATAGATAGTCCTGTAATTTGCAAATGTAAGAACTTTTGAATTTCGTGGTCTACCCTGACGCTTATTTATATCAGCATCTGCCTAGCCCTTTCCCAACTATGTTGGGGTCGGCTTACAGTCTAACCGGATGCAGCTGAATACCAGTATTTTACATGGAGCGACTGTCTATTTGACCTCCACAACCCAGTTACTGGGTAATACGATACGTCTTGGTAAGACTGGTTGTCAACTACCCGTAATGACTGTCAAAGATCCACGAATGACAACCGGACCAACGGTTTATCGTGCTTTCCGAGGCACGCAAGGGTATGTAAAGATGGTCAACCATCCACAGACCAACCCTACCATACGTAGCTTAACCTGGTCGATCGACCTGTGACACTGTTGTATGTCGTTATAAAATCATTAAATCTTTACATTCAATTTGAGTCCATAACGATTTTCCGCTTGATTCATATGATATAAAAAAGCATAAATAATTGATTTCAACTTAAAAAAAAATGTTTTTTAAACTTTGTTGAGTGAACTTTGAATACGTTTGTGAATTTTTAAATAGATTTGTTACATGAACTATAATTATTTCTATCTCTAACATTGCCATAGCATAGCTGCTACTACGATTTCTGGTCAAAAATCTTAACTACATATAAAACCTATAAAATTTTCATCTAACACTCTAAATCGGTAGCGTTCGAAAAGTCCCAGCCAAGAGTCGGGATATTTAGCGAAAATTCACACAATCGTACATCGCAATATGAAAGGACTCGGACAGGATACAGCTGATCTCGTTTGAGCCACTCGCTTATGAGTTACTGCAATACCTTACTGGGAGACCTGGATTTTGAAGTGGGTTTTACGATGGGATGAAAAGTAAGATGCTACCTTTAAGTATTTGTGTTGCAAAACAAAATAAACTCATTACAAATTACATTAAGTACTTTCATAGGTATAGAAAAGTCAAAGTCAAAGCATTATTTGAAATAGCCACATAATAGGCACTTTTGAACTTCAAAATTTACAATAAAATAGAAGAGAGTCACCCTTTCGAAAAGGAAGTTTCTATAGAGAAGAATGAGCAAGGAACTCCACCGTTACTCTTTTAACTTATTGTATACATTCATTAAAATTATTTATAATTATGTGATTATTACCCAGTAACTGTGCGCTGTGAAGGTCAGATAGGCAGTCGCTCCGTGTAAGATACTGGTATTGAGTTGCATCCGGTTAGACTGGAAGCCAACCCCAACAAAATAGGGAAAAATTTAGGCAGATGATTATATATGATGTGATGATTTCTAATCCATCGAGAAAGCATTCTGCCATCATCCAGTAAATAGCCGCTAATTACTTCAAAGTGAGTTTTGTGTAAAGGCTCCTACAAACAGGCGCGACACGCGATATAATCGCGCGCGACACAAAGGCACCGCTCGTTGTGCGACTTGCGGTGCCTTTGTGTCGCGTGTCGTGTCGCGCCTGTTTGTAGGAGCCTTAAAGTGAGTTTTGAGTAAATGACAGTTTTGTCTGAAGTATGGTTTGAAACACTGTCGATTGAGTTCACTTATTGAACTCTCATGATAATTTGTTACTAAGTTTTATTTATTTATTAATAATAATAATAATAATCGTTTATTTCTTAATTCAAAATTACAATATGGAGGTATTGTTGGTCCCAAACTAGGCACGGCCTGTGTCTTGAAATATATTTTTTTTAATAAAATTAATAATTTATTTCAATTAAACCATTACATGATAATATTTACATAAACTACGCTAATATTTAAAATAATAATAATAATTCGTACATTTATATAAAAAAAATAAGCAAAATAATCATAGGGCACCAAACTTTTCGTCCGCATCGCTGTCAACAGGAACAGTGCCCAAAACGCTGGCAGCATTGTCACGTTGTATGGCGATGCTAATTCCGTGGCCAAGAAATAGGCCAGCCCTCTGGTCACGTGAAGAGTCGACTAACCGCTTGGCGATATCTCGAAAAACCAAGTGGGCACTCGGACCCCATGGCCCTAGTGTTTCAATCCCAAACGGCTCGAACATATAACTCCCAATCAGGTTGGAATATTTTCGCCGTTTGAGGTTTTCTGCACCTGCAGCAGCCGCCCCAGCACAGCCCACCGTACCAGGAAGCTGGGATGGCGCGTGGGTGTCGACACATGAAATTAAAAATAGTGTCAGCGTAACACACTGTTCGCCATTTTTTAGAAAAAAAAACTAAACTAAATTAAACTAGATTTTACCCTTTCATTTTAGTAAAAATAAATATGTTATGATTGCATAATATCATTATTTTTTTTAATAAAATGAAAGTGAAAAAGGCATTCATAATTAGGTGTTCTTAATTTATCGTAACTAACGCCGCCGTTACGAACTAGTATAACAGCTTTTATTTGATTATTATTTTAAAGTAAGGCCTTAATTAAAAGATTACGCCTTATAATGATAGGAAACACGCACCGTTACAGTAATTGTTACGGCTATTAATTTTTGTATTGAGTAATTACGGGGTAATGACACACAAACATGAAAAGCCGTAACAACTATTAGTGCTTTTGATTGTAGAATATAGAAATCACGATCGATAAATGTGGTAATATGAAAAGGTCTAAAACTAAAGTTACGGCTTTTCAAGTACGCAAACTGGCTTTACTAATAAGAAAGGCCCTAACGCGGAAATGATGGATTTTCATTTTAGAGGGCAATGTTTTCAGTGCTCAGTTATGCCCTTTTAACTACTTGGCAAGTCTGAACCTATGTTTAAATAATTTTTAATAAAAATTTTAGGTATCTACGGCTTTTCACCGTATGACGGCAGCATTTAAAACTCAATGTAATTAACTAACTTATCTAAGTGTTGGCAAAGAATAAATACTACTAAAGGTCATACCATACTTATCAAACCGGAAAGGGATCGGCACCGTATCAACTCGAGCCGTTCAGTATTCTTTGTATGAAACTCCCTACTGCAATGCACACTAATCAGAATCACAAGCTCACGAACCGCGGTGCGGTGCGTTACGGCTCGTCGTCCCCGCGCTTACGGCTCGTCGTCGCCGCGCTTACGGCTTGTCGTTCCTGCGCTTATGGCTTATCGTCCCCGCGCTTACCTCTCTCCGTACGCCCTTCCTCCACCCTTCCCCCTCTCTCCCTTCGGTTGACGCCTGTTTGACGGCGAGGCGAAAGGCGATACGCTGCCGATCCCTTTCCGATTTGATATGTGTGCTATGATGACCTTTACCTGCCTCGATGTCAATTTATTTCAATTTTGTATGAAAGTAGCTCAAAATTCTGCTGTAGTAGGTATCAACTTGCAGCAAAATTTTGAGCTACTCCAAATTAGTATTTTGTATACTATAGCTCAAGAACTAAGTGCACTGAAAACATACAATATTCCGTAGATAAGATATTTTAGTAAGTATACGACAAACTTTTGTAAGACCCCAAGTTGTGAACATGAATGGTACCGACACACTTAGCGTGCACTTGAAACTTTGCAAGATAATTCGAGGGAAACAAAGTACCCGACTGCATTATTGCACGCGGTTTACAGAAAGAGAGCAGAGGAAATAGCAGAGTTTACTACAGTTTACAGTGACTTCTACGAAATCTACAAGATATTGTCAATAATATGTTAGCTAAGCACTTAGCAACTTCTAACTTCTCTTTTTTATGGTACTACTGGCGACACGCTCTTGCTTCGCACGGGTGTAATTGCGACATGTCATAACATTGAAACTTCTTTGTTTTTAAAAATTATTTAGAATAAGCAATAATATCTAAGTAAATGACAACTAAAACCTAATTAATTAATAAAAAAACCCTTGAATTTTTCCCTTTACTTGTTCTACACGACATTGCTTCTTGCCAAATTTCATGATTCTAGGTCAACGGGAAGTATCCTATAAATTTTGATTCCCTTGAGAGTGTCGAAATATTCGTTTTTTTTTGTGGCATAAACGTCCGTATCTTTTTTAACGTTAACTTAGAAGTTTGATTTTTTTTCACAGCTTCAACGGACTGTAGTTTTGAGTATATGGTTTTAATTTCAACTCGATACCTCAACGCGTTCTCGAGATAAAGGGTTTTGACAGACCGACAGACGGACAACAAAGTGATCCTATAAGGGTTCCCTTTTTTCTTTTTGAGGTATGGAACCCTAAGAACAAAATGATATCCTAACTTAACTAAACTCAAACTCAAAACATTTATTTCAATTAAACCTTGTACAGGCACTTTTGAATTGTCAAAATTTAAATAGTCTGTCAGTTAGTCAGTAAGTTGAAGCTAGTTTCCCATTCCAAAACGTAGATCTCCATGGAGAAGAACGGGCAAGAAACTCCATGGAAACTATTCTCAAACTAAAATATATGGTTGAAAAATTCATCCTCATCGCTGTGGACTGGTAATGTACCCAAGGCGGCACTACCACGTTGTATGGCAATGTAAAAGCCTCTGGTAAAGGTAAAAGCCAGCGGTCACGGGGACTGTCAACCAGCCGTTTCGAGATTTCCTTAAGAAGACCATAAGCACTCGGACCTCACGGCTCGAGGCTAATAACTTAAATATTAATGTAACAATGATGTATTATACACATATACAAATGTCAAGGGTAGTGATTGTGAGATAATATTGAATCAAGATAAACTAGAATTCGTCGATAAAACTGTTTTCCTAGGGATCACGCTCGACTCAAGGCTACAATGGGGTCCTCATTTAACATCTCTTGCAGGACGGCTAAGTTCAGCAGCTTATGCTGTCAGAAAAATCCGTCAATTTACTGATGTAGATACCGCGAGACTAGTCTATTTTAGTTATTTTCATAGTATCATGTCTTACGGTATTTTACTTTGGGGACGGGCTGCAGACATCGATTCTATTTTTATTTTGCAGAAAAGAGCCATCAGAGCCATATATAATCTCCGCAGGCGCGATTCTCTAAGGGAACGGTTTAAGGAAATTAACATCATGACGGTACCTTGTCAATACATCTATGAAAACATCATGTATGTAAGGAAAAATTTACATCTTTTTAGTAAAAGAGGTGAAAGACATAATTATAGTACTAGAAATAGGGACCTATTAGTTCAACCAGGTTTCAGACTGGCTAAAGTAGACTCATCTTTTATGGGGTACTGTTTAAAATGTTATAATAAAATACCTCCCCACATTCTTCAACTGAATGAGACAAAATTCAAGTCTTGTATAAAACGCACACTATGCAGTCAGGCATATTATAAGTTAGGGGATTACATTGCTGATAAAAATGCCTGGCTCAATGCTGGTCCTGCTCCACAACCACAACTAATTGATTAACACATGAAAATACTGTTGGAGCTGCTGAAGATTGTAAGACTATCTTTGCATTGTATAAAATCAATTTCCTTTGTTTTGTATAATTGCATAGCACTGAGGGCCAATTCTACTAATTTAAAACGTTCAAAATCTAGTCGCAGTCTCATCTCGGCGACAATCAAATGTCAAAAACTTGTCAAAATGTAGGGAAATTAGACGTATTTTTTGACAGATTGAGACTGAGATCAGACTGTGAACGTTGTTAAAATTAGTAGAATTGCCCCTCAGATGTGAGTTCTATGTACCCTATAGCTACCATTTACCGGGTAATAATATGTCTTTCATTGACTCGAATGTGCCCTGGCAGCTGATGGTGTGTCATGCTCACTCAAATGTCTCGCTGACGGTGGCGTGTGTGTTGGATCATTTAGCTCCCTTTAAAATGGTTGAGCTGAATGGTGCTGATTTATGCGTCATGTTCGTCAACGGGCGCCGTCAGTTGGGGCTGGTCATCACTTAGCTGCCTCGGCTTATTTTTAATTATTTTAATTTTGGATTGTTGTTAGTTAAGTACTATTTCTTGTACTCTGGACGCTTTTAACGCGTACGTCTTTTTTAATTTTTTACATCGTTCTCACATTATATAATTTTAATATCAAAAGTAATGATGTAACTAATATTTTTGTAAAATATGATTTAAAAAGAGTGTCCATGGAGTTTCTTGCCCGTTCTTCTCCATAGGTACCTACGCTTTGGAATGGGCAACTAGCTTCATATTTTCTGACTGACCGACTTCTTGACAATTCAAAAGTGCCTGTAAATGGTTTAATTGAAATAAATGCTTTGAGTTTATACCTTCCAGAATAAATGCTCTACAATGAACAAATGACTGCACCAAATTGGATAATTTTTTTTTTGTGTTGAGTATTGCCAGGACAAGGTTTGTATGAAATAAAAAAATTTCGGGAATGAATTCGAAATAAAAAAAAAATGCACTCGTGCGAAGCTGGGGCGGGCCGCTAGTTTCAAATAAATTGGAATTGTTAAGGTGTCGATCGGTTACAAAGATGAAGCTAGTTGCCCCTGCTAAAGCGCAGTAGGCTCCTATAGTTGTTGTTTTTTTTATTTTATATGTAATCGTATGCTGAACACCGGCTATCGCTGAAAACCAGCGCTGGAGCTCTGTCTCGTATAGGGCCTTAGCATTATGCTGAGCGATGGCCGTTTTGCGTAGATGTGACGCATGTTTTCCCCAACTTTTTTTTAACCGTCTTCTAAAAAGGAGGAGGTTCTCAATTTGGATGATTCTATTTTTTTAGTTTTTTATTTATGTTTGGGCATAACTCCATCGCAAATAGACGGATTTGCAATTTTTTTTTTTCGAATGAGCTTTATTCCGAAATGGTCCCATTTACATTTCGTAAAGATCTGATGGGTAGTTTCGGAGACAGACAACGGAACTCTTCAATAAATGCCAGCACACGATTGCTGCTATAGCATATGTATGTATTGTTTACGCAATCACGCAACATATCATCACGCCTGTATCCTTCAAAGGGGTAGGCACATGTGTTCAATAGCTTTCTGTCACTGATATTCACATAGCAAGTATATATGAATTTGTTTGGGGTAGGTAGGTACAACTAAAAAGTAAAAAATAAATTTTACAAAAAAAAAAACAACCGACTTCCAAAAAAACACTGCAAAGTGAAAAATAACTTTAATTTCGAAAGTCGGTGTCAAAAAACGAAAATACAGAACCAACGACACCAGCTTTCGAAATTAAAGTTATTTTTCACTTTGTAGTGTTTTATTTGGAAGTCGATTGTTTTTTTTTTCTTTGTAAAAAGTTTTTATTTTTCACTTTTTGTGTTTTTTTCTTTTTATGCGTCGTGTTTACTGCAAATAAACGTATTTTCTTTCTTTATTTCTTCTCATTATACGGTTTGATAATTATCTATATTAACTAAATAAATTAGTAAGTAGTTGTGTATTTTTTTTTTGCTATTATGATTTACCCTTCGCTTGACTTTCCGATCCCTAATACCAGACAGACATCGACCTTTTTGTAGAGAACCATTTGAAATATGTTTGTATCTATTTTCTTTGTTCTTGACCGTTGACCTTGCTACCTTGCTGACTGGCTTTTGTATCTATCTTTTTTTACGGCAATAGTTGATCCAGTGCCAGTAAAAGAAGAGCAATGTAATCATCTAAGACCTGAGGGCCTAGACATGGGTTTTGTATTTCTACAACGACTTTCAACAAGATTGGCATAAGCTTTTCGGTAGCTTATGTCAATCCAATACATTTTTGACTTTCTTATTATAGTTATGGCTGATAAAATGTCACTTTATTCTAGGCTCCGTGGACTAAATATATTTACTGTTATATATCAGGTGATATAGCTTTCAAAATGCTTTACGTATTTCGGGAAAATTGAGTGCATGAATTATATATGGCACAGAGCTGATATTGCTCGTTGTACACAGCTGCATACGGTTAGACTGGAACTATTGCCAACATTGTTGGTTGTACATTTTATATTAGGCCGATACCAGACGTTTCTCTTGAGTGAATGTTCATTTTTGTTTCATTCCACGTTCACACGACACCGCCAAAATTACTAAGCAATGGAATTTCATCAACTCCCTTCATTTTTAGATCATTCGATATGCAAGTGATATATGTAAAAACAAACCCAATGTCGTTGGATCGGTCATTGTTCATTAATTTTGG
Organism: Luperina nickerlii; assembly: GCA_963855955.1. Taxonomy (NCBI): domain Eukaryota; kingdom Metazoa; phylum Arthropoda; class Insecta; order Lepidoptera; family Noctuidae; genus Luperina; species Luperina nickerlii. The sequence continues at coordinate 18,981,516 of OY979678.1, forward strand.
GACTTCCTGTGAAAAATGTCAATTGAAAGACAAAAACCAGCCAAAGGGCGTGTTGCACCACGCACGATGAAGGGTTCCGTAGTTGGGATGAATAATGTATCCCAACAACAAACACAACATAAAAACATGTTCTCCCATTCATTCCAACTGCAATAAAGTACGCACAATATTGAGAGATTTATAACATGGTATTTTAAGATCAACGGACTTATAGGTTTTCCTGTAGTCTATTATTATAGAACAATTTACAGATTTTTTTCAAAATTATATGGTCAGTAGTTTCGAAGACAATGGTCAATTTTCATATATTTTCTTAAATAACTTTAAAACTAGTTATTTTAAAATAAAAAAAATATATATATCTTAGAAAACCTCGCAGTAAGCCCTTTTATTCGAAATGACACACGTTATAGCTTGTAAAAAAATGTATTTTCTTGTTTACCTCCCAAAAGTGACACCTATATTCATAATCTTTTTATTTGCGTTACACGTCCGTGTTTGAGTCACAGAAATTCATATTAGTACTGAGTCAGTCTAAGTCAGTGACGTTCATTCATATGATTTTTCAAACATTTTCTACTAAATATAATAACTATTAATGCAGAAGAATATTTTTTGCACTTCAGGAATCAGCTGTTAGTTAAATATTGTAACATAACGTCGCTTTTACTTAATCTCTTATATCTCTGTTCTCAGATTGACAAAATACCCAGAGTTTTCAGTGAAATGCTGCTAATATATAAGCTATTAATTGACACCACTTTCATCTTTTTACACCCAGGCCCAAGATTGTATGTAATCATTTCAGTCGCCTTTCAACTTAATCCATCCAGGAGATACGGACCATTTTTTGTCACACAGACGGACAGACAGACTCACGAGTGATCCTATAAAGGTTCTGGTTTTTGATTCGGATATACGGAACCCTAAAAATTAACAAAAAGTGAGGCGTCTGAGATCTGCTTTAGAGAAACGAAGACGCTGATGAGCCACATGTTATGTTAGTGAAACTTCAATGCACTAACACTTCTTTGTATTGCATGCTCATAACATGTTCGTGAATTTTGTTGCCTTCATGCTTGCGAAGTTTGTTTGACAATTCTGCTCTTACAAGGAACTTTCGGAGAGTTTTAGTCGTTGGTGTTGTATGGAGTATCTACATATATCCTACTTCGTGAGTGTCTGTTTAATATACGTTCAAAATTTGAAGAAAGTTACGCTATGAATATACATAAATGGTGTTCGAGCCTTTTAATTTGTAAAGAAGTAGGTAAAGAACATAAAAACCTTAACAGATTATTCGAATAAAATTTTGTTCATTCCAAACCAACAATAATGTGATTCGTGATTGCAGTAATATTAATAAATATGGATTTATAACTTTTGTCTGAAATTTTCTTGTAAGAATAAGTAAAGAATTATTTTTCTGAGAGAAATCATAGCATATACTCGCTCGTGGGTCGCTCGTCTTACTTGTGTACACGCTGACTGAATAGTAATTTCAATTGTAATAAGAGCTATATTTAGATGTTTTTTGTTACACTACGATAAACACAAAGTTATTTCTACAATTTTCTTCATGACGAGCTTATCAATATAATAAGAAAACCTATACAATATCCTAGGTGTTCTTGAGTGAAGGCCGCGAATCAGTAAACGTAACGTGGTCCTCAGGCTGGGTGGAGCGACGATCTTCGCAAGTTGACTCGTATCTACAGGATGATAGTTTCCAAGAATTGAACTAAATGGGATGCAATTGGAGAGGCCTATCTCCAGCAATGGACTTCTGTAGGCTGATAATGATGATGATACAAGATTCATAAAAATACCTACGTTTCAAGACTATCCAGCAAAACTAGATGAAGATTTCCTTTAAAACCCTGATATAATCTAAAGTTATTGACATAAGCCTACCTTTAATACCTTTCAAACCACAAAAAGGCGTCAAAACATCTACATTAATAAACATGACAATTAATGCTTACAGAGCCAAGTACTTACACTGAATGTTCCAGCTGCTCTTGCATTAAGAGTTCTTGCAATGTGTATTCGTGTATGAACGCCATAATGGAAAGTAGGCTGTAAGTGCAGTACCGACCTAAGATATATTATGAGCGCTCTTAAAAGCATGCTTCGCCTGCGAGTTGTTAGTAGTGCCACAGATTATAGCAAAAACAATAAAAACAAATGCGAGTCAGACTTGCACACTAAACATTCCGCAGCACAAGGCAAAAAACGTCGAAAAAGACACGTTCCTTGTATGGAGACCCCCTTCCATTTTTTTATTCATTTTATTTTTATTAGTTGCTGTTATAACGCCAATACAAATAATACACCATAATCTCTGCTGGAACACAGGCCTCCTCTCTGTAAGAGGGAGTGGGCCATAAAACACCACGCGGGCCCAGTGCGAGTTGGTAGATGTCGCATGTCTTGGAATTTTTTGGTTCTAGGACGTGGCGGTTTCCTCACGATGTTTTTCTTCACCGTTTTGAAAGCAGTGGTGATGAAATAAATTACACAAAGTAAATCGCCTGCCTGGGTTCGAACCCACGGCCAACAACTCGTAAGTCGGTATCACTACCACTGGGCCACCACTGCTCAAATACACACTGTGAAAATTCCATGAGATACCGCCCGTTGTCAGTCAGACGGATGGATGGATGGACGGACAGCGGAAGCTTAGTAATAGGGCATCCTTTAGGTATAGAATCCTAAAAATAAAGAAAAATATGTAAATGAGTATGTAAGAGGGAGAAACAGTAGCTTCAGTGACAGTAGAAAATCTGTTTAGACATGTGTAACGGAGTTATAAGAGACAACCTTACGAGAAAAGTGTAATGTATAACGGAGAAGAGGAACCTAAAAGATGTATTTTTTTCAGAAAACTTCACATGTTTAAAACTTGAAACAAACGGTTTGTTAGTTTGCCGCCCTTCACAAAAAATATGAGACAAAAATAAAGTATGTTGGATCAAAAAAAAATGGGGACGGATTCTATAGTCGGTTGGCCGTAGTCGGTTGGCCATCGTCCTTTGATGGTGGGAAATTATAGAAAGGATCGAAAAAATAACTCTGAAATTACGGCTAATGGTCATGGACGCCATAAAATGGAAAAAGTTATTGACCCAACAAACAAAAGAAGCAACATCTTCATAAAACACTCGTTCAATCAAACTGCGTTCCGAAACCTATTTTTGTGATCATGCGAAAAACAGTTTGACATGAAAATTAAACGAATATTAACGGAATACACATACTCGTATAATACACTAAACCTACAGAAACATCATCCAACGCTAAGCATGTTCATGAGAATTTACATCAACTTTTCATAGTTCTAAGTGCCGTGAGATCCCTGAATGTTTGGCACGGACGATGCTTCTTAAACTAGAGTATGCATAAGTGATGCGCCCAAACATTTGTATGCAGCTGGAGGAATGAAATACTTGGCTTCTTTCACACCTATTTTGATTTCAAACATGTGGGCTTTGTTTCAAGAACATTTCTCTGATATAATATTATACTGGACCAACAACAACTTGTAACTTGGTACGGTCAGCATCAAAAGTTGATTAACACTTCAGTTTTATTAATCTCAGTTACTGAGCAAAATATTTATTCAAAATTGCAGCAGAAGTACGATGCAATTTTCAACAAATATTTTGCTCAATAACTGAGATTAAAAAAACTGAAGTGTTAATATTTTGCTCAATAACTAAGATTAAAAAAACTGAAGTGTTAATCGACTTTTGATGCAGACCGTACCATTGATTCAATACATGATTCTGAATTGGGGCCTAAAAAGGCCACTTTGGCAGAATCATAAAAGGATAACATTATAAATCATATTGGACAGTTAACTGTTAAGTGAATCATATCAAATCCCATTGGTGAAGGATTTTTCGTTTATTTTTTTTTGTCTGTGCTAAAATACCAATCAATCCAAATCCAATCTCTTTGATTATACCTACGTAGTGCAGCAAAAAGAAAAAACCACGACTGTCTTTGCCATGTTATGATTCATAATGTTATCCCTCTATGATTCTGCTAAAGTGGCCTTTTTAGGCCCCCTGTACTATTCAAAATAGGAGAATTACAAAAGTTTGAAATAACAAGTAAATATATTGCATTATTACTAGGAAGAACCGGTATGGTCCAACACCTATCCGCACTACGTCACAATATAATTATCAATAAAAAGCAGTTTTTGGACCCACCAATGGGAGAAGACTAGGGAGTGCCGAATATTCCCGATCAGTAATACCTTGTCGTCAACACTGTTGACAATCGGGAAAAAAAGTTTTCGAGCTGCATTCGTAGTGGAAATTCTCACAGATCCGATCATGGTATTCCGTGTCCATGAAATCCTCCCAGGTTTCACACGAAATTTACCAACACTCCAGTAAACTACTTGTTCCAAGTTAGAGTGCCTGTATTAGAAGTTAATTTACCGCACTAGTTTAACTGAACTGGATTCGAAACTTTTTAACTACATTTCGATCAAAATCCTTGCTTCCTATTAGGTGTAACTTCTTGTAGGTGTAACTTAGGCTATTAGTTGTATCTTCTGAATTAAATTAACGCAGGAAATTAAAAGATATCTTGTGATTTTTTATGGATACAGTAGCACTTTATGGGAGTACTTCTATTTTCTACCAATAAAATGGATATTGTATAGGTTAGTGATTAAAGGTCATAAATAGCACACGTATCAAACCGGAAAGGTTCAGTACCGTATCAACTCGAGCCGTTCAGTATTCTTTATATGAAACTCCCTACTGCAACGCACACTAAGCGGAATCGTAACGTAATCGCCTCGCCTCGAGACAAGCTCACGAACCGCGGTGCAGTGCGTTACGGCTCGTCGTCCCCGCGCTTACGTCTCTCCGTACTGGAGCTTACGTCTCTTCGTCCACACTTGCTCCTCTCGCCCCTCCCGCGGCCTGCCTGCACCATCAACCAGCGGTCGGCGAGTCGTAAGCTCGGCGTAGCCTAGCCGTAGCCGAGTCGACGTATCCGAGCTTCTGGTCCGCTTTGGTTACGTGCTTACGTTAGGTTGACGCCTGTTTGACGGCGAGGCGAAAGGCGATACGGTGCCAATCACTTTCCGATTTGAAACGTGTGCTATGACCTTTAATCGCCTACATAAGTCAAGAGAGTGTGTCTACCCGTTAGAATTTTGTTTGTTTTTAGCATTTCGGGTATGAGTTTCATTGCGAATTTTTTAGCATGACTTGTAGAATCATTCCCTAAGTCGCCACCCTATAATCAAACCAAACATTTTTATTTAACCCTCACATTTTACCACATATAAGTCCCACAAAATAAGGTACAAAAAACGTTGACAGACAATCTCCTCTTTGTAACCGACTTAAAAAAAGGAGGAGGTTCTCAATTCAGTTGTATTTTTTTTATATCTGTTACCTCAAAACTCCATCATTTTTAAAAAGATTTCAAAAATTCTTCCTTTGTTTGAAAGGGTATATTTAGGGCGGGTTGCTTTACGTCCACTTGACGCACGCGTGTACGTCAAAAATGGCGCTAACTATCGTCAAACCAAAAAAACTTGACTTACGTTGAACAATAATGAGTACGTAACCGTAAAATATATTTTTTTTCGTCTATTACAAAGACTGGAGTGATTTCATTTATAAAAGATTTTCACTTTCTACCAGAAGGCCAATTCAAGTAATTAAAAACGTTCATTTAGTCGCAATCTCATCTCGGTGACAATCAATGTCAAAAATTTGTCAAAAATGTAGGGAAATAAGAGTATTTTTGATAGATTGAGACTGAGATCAGACTAAAAAAGGTTCAAAAAGGTTCAAGGTAAAATTACGAGAATAATTACTCCTCGGATACTGCCTTCTTTTTAACCAAACAGTATTCAGCACACGAACAGACACGTGTTCTGTCACAAAACAGCCAATGATTTTACACAAGGTATCAGATTTAATCTACGAAAATAAAATATTTTGTATTTCAGCCAACAAAGAAAAGTTCCGAATTTGAAATAAAAATACTCCACCGAAAGCAAATGAAACGAAAAACCATTTACGTTCTTCCCTTATAAAATACTGTTTGATATATTTTCTTGGGTAAAAAATAGATCATAGAGTTTTTATAACAAAAAAACATGGAAATGAAAAGATACATAACGTTTTTTTTATTGATTATAGTTAGCAGTATAGAGTCGTTTCGGTAATAGTTTCCAATGTATGTTTTTCTTTCGAAAGTATAAAAAACTGGCCAAGTGCGAGTCGAACTCGCACACGTAGGGTTCCGTACAAGGCAAAAATACGTTTGTTAAGGAAGCCCCCTTAAATATTTATTTTATTCTGTTTTTAGTACTTGTTGTTATAGCGGCAACAGAAACACATCTGTGAAAATTTCAACTGTCTAGTTATTACGGTTCATGAGATACAGCCTAGTGACAGACAGACATACAGACGGACAGTGGAGTCTTAGTTATAGGGTCTCGTTTTTACCCTTTGGATACGGAACCCTAAAAAGACTTTTGCCCAGCAGCAATGGGAAAACAAAGGTTTATAAAAAAAACTCTCTCTGTCCAGAGCTGTAAAGGACCATTCTTTATCAAACGAGTCCAGCCTATTCCGCCATCTTCGCCTGCCGCGATGTCGTTTGCCATTAAGCGGGACCCACAGGGTTGTACATTTGGCCCATTGATCGTTGGACATGCAGCAGAATCAGCTTTCCGAGTGACATCAGTCATTTTAGTGATGGAACGGATTGTTGTATTCGTAACCCCGGTCACAAGTTTAATAACCTGACTAATCCGTTCCATAGCACTCTCTCTGAATTGTCAAAGACCATGATTGAAAACTATACGTGAGGATGAGAAGAATACACATATCGATGCGTCTTCTCTTGAGGGATAGTGGAAGATCGCCCTTCATTTGATCTTTCATGGCCCAATAGCTCTTCTAGGCATTTTTAATGCGTCTTGCAACTTCTTTGTTTTGTCTTGCCTGGAAAGAGACGATAGAATATAATAGAATAGAATACTCTTTATTATGTACACCATACAAATTACAGACATAAATATAGAAACTGTACAAAGGGTGACACAATGGGCGGTCTTATCGCTAAGAGCGATCTTTTAAAGACAACCTTAGGATGGATTTAAAAAGGGGAAGGACAGACAAATACTGTAGGTAGTCCACGGCTATTTGACCAAGATAGGGATACTCATCGACATATTTAACCTTCCCACCTGCCACAGTGATCCCGCGATGTATATAATAGGGATGTTGCCTGGGTAAAAATAAATCGATTCGATTTAGTCCCTCAGTAAGATTATTAAAAAATATTGAACACGTATTTTTTGTTTTATCAATTAGATAAAAAATTACAAAGATATATCACATCAAAGTTCAGGAGTGGGGGGCTTTGACGTAATAACGTGCTAAAATTTGTAGCACGGCGTGACGTCATACGAAATTTCCAAGCGCTGTATCTTCGTAATTTTTTGTTTGCCAGACAAAAGAAAAAATACGTATACAATATTTTTTAGTAATCTAACTGATGGACTAAATATATTTTCTTAGTCAACTACCCTATTGTAATGTAAAAACAATTTAAGTAATCCTAACTAATATTATAAATGCGATAGTAAGTTTGTTTGTTACCTTTTCACGCCTAAACCACTGAACTGATCTTTCTGAAATTTTGCATATACGTTGTCAGGTGTACAGAAACGGACATAGGATACCTATCATCCTGAAAAAATGTGCTGTTCCCGAGAAAAACAACAATAACGTTATTATGATAATAGATGGCGCCACGTTTCTTTTGAACGGAATCGACACTTATGCGTATTAAACTGCAGGGCGCTGTTAGTATTTTCATACAAAAACAGTTGTATGAAATTATTACAATACTTTAAATTGGCATAGTGCCTCGGAAAGCACGTTAAGCCGTTGGTCGCGGCTGTCATTCGTGGATCTTTGACAGTCGTTACGGGTAGTCAGAAGCCCGAAAGTCTAAAAACTAGTCTTACCAAGGGGTACCGTATTACCTAGTAACTGTGTTGTGGAGGTCAGATAGGCAGTCGCTCCATGTAAAATACTGGTATTCAGCTGCATCCGGTTAGACTGGAAGCCGACCTTGGGAAAAGGCTAGGCAGATGATGACCAATAATAAAGCTAAGAGTAAGACCACATAGCTTTACATCTGTAGACTGTCCCAAATGGAAGTAGCTATCACAGGTAAAATTTGTTTAGGAACATATTATATTCCCAGTTTGGCAATAAAAATGCTGCCATTGGTAAGCAAAACGATGCGTTTTTGTTTATAGGAACCGAGGATTATTCAGCTATATCGTCGTCATCTTCGAGTTAGAATACGTTTTAGTTTGTCGATTACTTTCTATTATATTCATTTTAGCAGTGGCTGCGGCTTCCCTGACGTATTTTTTTACTATTACCCAGTAATTAGGTTGTGGAGGTCAGATAGGCAGTCACTCCATGTAAAATACTGGTATTCAGCTGCACCGGATGCAGCTGAATACCAGTATTTTATATGGAGTAACTATGTTGGAGTCGGCTTCCAGTCTAACCGGTTAGACGGGAAGCCGACTCCAACATAGTTGGGAAAAGGCCAGGCAGATGATGACTTTAAATTGGCATAGTATGTCAATTGGTTAAACAAATAGTTACAAAAAGGAGCATACAAATCAGAACGACATAATAAAAACTTTACCCGCCTGCAATAATTGTCACCTACCATTTTAATGACTTTGCTCGTCATGTAACGAGCAAAGTCTGGCTGAAGCTCAAGTCCTAAAAATATTATATTAAGCCATCCAAGTTACGTATTACAGGCGTAATGGTTCAGAACGCTGATATCCCCTATTCGGGACACCAAAAAATCCGAATATGCGTCCAAATACATCTTATCTTATAAATTCTTATTCGAGAAAATGATGGAAGATATTTATCGTATTTCTCTTCTTGTATGTAAGGCTCATGGTTATTTTCGCAATATATTTTCCCTAAATATGTAGTTTTAGCGAAATGAGTTACAAGATAACTTTGTCAAGGTATAAAAGAAGCTGTGGCGTATTTTTTTACATTCTTATTGCTGAGGTATTTTTTTCTATTAGCGAATTCCAAAAAAGACTTATAGTTACGCGACTGTAGGCTTTGACCACTAAGCCATTAATATTTTATGATAAAGGGAGGAATTCTCAACCAAATAATTCTTGGCCTTACTTGATAAGTAATAAGATGACCAATAAATAAAAATACGTAATCAGCGTATAATGTTCCAGCTTCTGGGACACAGGTCTTCTCTCTTTTGAGAAGGAATCCACCATGCGGGCCCAATTCATGTTGGTAGATCCCACATGTCTTCGAATTTTTGGTTCTAGGAGATGCCGGTTTCCTCACGATATTTTCTTCCCCGATTTGAGAGCGGTGGTGATGAAATAAATTACAAAATCAAAAGTTATTTATTCAAACTAGGCTGAGAATCAGCACTTTTCGAACGTCAAAATTATAAAAGACAGTCCCCCAAAACGCCCGCCCTTCACCACTTCCTAGTGCTTTCGCTGGGGAGAAGAAGTGGCGCAACAAACTCCCCAGCAGCAAAGCTGTCTGTTCAGTTAGAAAATACTTAATTGTACACAGTACTAGGTACGCAAAGTAATTTTAAAGACAAAGAACGATAAATCAAATTATTTGCCACATGTTAGCTAACCACGCCAATATACCAACAAATACAATAAAATCTATACGTACTCAAGCACAAAAATAATAAATCTAAATTAAAAATGTAAACAAAAACTTATTACCTAAATAAAAGCCTCCAGGTATAAAGAGCGTGACAGCTTACATATTTACAGATCTATTCCATTTCTAATGCCTGTTGCTAATAATAGGTAGATTGTATAAAAACATAGGTGCAAATCTTTAATATTAACTCCCTTCCTAAAATAGTTACACAACGCTTTGTCTTCTTCTTTCAAAAGTCAAATTACTGACGACTGAAAAAGAAATCGGAGTGTAACGATTCATAATAAGTTTAGTATTAAGGGGATATATGTATTACGTTACTGAATAAAATAAAACAGGATAGTAATTGAGTGAACACTCGTCATCATGATCATTTTAGTCCAGAATCACCTACTGCTGGGTTTAGGCCTGGCCTGGCCTGGCCTGCCTTTTTGCCACTCTGCACGTTTTCATGCGTCCCTCGTTTAGGAATTTAACACCTGCCACAATGATACTAATTTATTGAGTCTACTTCGTAGTAAAATAAAATTAGAAAAATAACAACATTCCCAAAAAGAAGGCCACTGAAATGAAGCAGCTAAATGAGTTTTAAAATGCCTGAAAGTGCTGTAAGCAATTAGCAAGAGTTTGTGATATTCACATAGAGCGGCTGGATGGAACTTGAGGCTTTTTGGGATTAAAGTCCATTTAATGCGTGGTTTTAAATGGTAGAATTAGATGGTGAGCGAAATTCATAACTATGCTACGGCAATGTTATTTGCTCGGAATGTTTAGTAGACTCTATTTTTTTTACTAAATACGAGTATGTAGATCCTGAGGGCTGGAAGAAAGATGTTATTATTTTTATAGACCAACACTTCTGGACTGAGTTCATATCACCATCATCAGTCCACTGCAAACTAATCTGAAATCTGTCTATTTACAAAAAATTCAAAGTCCTGACTGACTGATATATCAATGCACAGCCTAAACCGCTGGTCCTAGAGACATGAAATTTGGAGGTTGTGTTCTTTGTGAAGAGTAGGTATCCACTAAGAAAGGGTTTTTTGAAATGCCACCCCTAAGAGGTTGAATGGGGAGGGTGAAATTTCACGCGGACGAAGTCGTGAGCAGAAGCTAGTAATATTATAGTTTAGAACTTTAGATCAACAAAGGTTTCCGAAAGTGGTTGGTGAATGTCCAATCAAGCAAGATTCTTGCTCTGTGTCTTACTTTCCGACGCTACGTAATTAGCCCGGGTTAATTTTACGCAATATTTACCTACCTCCGGGTCTCGGGGATCAATTATGATTAACCCAATTTCTATGCAATGTACTCACTGCAGGCTACTTTTTTAATTCTCGTGAAATGGTTTCCTTCTTAAAGTTTTTTTCGTGAGGTTTTTTAGCGTCTGTATATTGTTTCTATATAAATGTCTGTAATTTAATATGGTGTACATAATAAAGAGTAGGTATTCTATTCTATTCTATTCTATTCTATTGCATAATGATTCGAATAGCGCATTAAGTTTTGTCCCTCGTTTTCTCATAATCAGACTATAATTTTCCCACTGCTGGGACATAAGCCTCCTGTCTTCGATAGGGAAGTAAGCTGTAATCTATCGCGCGGACCCTTGCGCGTTGGTAGATGTCACATGTCTTCAAAATTTTTGTTTCCTCTCGGTGTTTTCCTTCACAGTGTAATATATATTTGTTATTTATATGAATTTGTTATTGCCTTATTGACAACTTTCTTAGTACAAACAACACAACAAATTTTTCAACTTTCAACAACTTAAATCTTCCAAAGACCTATAAACTCTCAGAAATACCAGCTGTATTGTATAACTAACATAATTAATCATTTCAGCTAAAATACTACCACTGCCGTCCATAGGACTCTGACATTCGTCACAATCTTGCTCTCCGTGCAAATAGGGATAACTAAATTTTTTTAAATTTTAAACTCAACAATATATTTGCTTACAATTTTTAGTGCAAATAATATTATTAATAGTGAAAAATCTTTCATTTCCAAGCTACAATGTTTTTAAATTAACTGCTAGACGAAGACGCATTATCGCAGAAATGACAGACGTCACAAGTATGTAGCTTCATACTAGCGCCATACACTGCCCATACCGCGCGACAAGGATGGGAATAATCCCATCCAAAATCTTTCAAAGCGTGTAGCTTCTCCATATGTCCATCAATTTTACAGTATCTTTTTTCGATTATCTCATTTTATTATACCTTCCTTGAAATTACATTATTTATATGAACATGTCTAATTTCAACAAACGTTGTCCATTGTTCCACTGCATTATAGTTTCAGTATTCAAAAAAGTTATATTACAATTACTTTTATTACAAACAAAATAACAACTTGGAACAATACATGTTCACTGTAGTCAAATGTTCATACAAGGTTAAAATTTAAGACAATAGAATTGTAAAACTGTACCTACACATATAAAATTAAATCGTATGTTATGTAGGTGTGAGTCAACTGAAAGTTACAAAACTGGCCAAGTGCGAGACGCATTCACACACGAAGGGTTCCGTACCACAAGGCAAAAACGCCGAAAAAAACACGTTTGTTGTATGGGAGCCCCCTTAAATATTTATTTTATTCTATTTTTAGTATTTTTTTTTATACCGGCTGCCGGCATCAGAAATACATCATCTGTGAAAATTTCAACTGTCTAGCTATACGGTTCATGAGATACAGCCTGGTGATAGACGGACAGTGGAGTGTTAGTAACAGGGTCCCGTTTTTACCCTTTAGGTGCGGAACCCTTAAAAACACCTCGTACATTGAATTTTGGCATCACAGTTCTGCGGTAGGACTTGGCTAGTAGAAACGGTCATGTAAGGTCAAAGTCAAATCATTAATTTCAAATAGGCACATAAAAGGCACTTTTGAACGTCAAAAAAAAAAAATAGAAAACTCCACCATCACTCTTTTAAAATGTCTTACAATATTTTGTATGCATTATAAAATAATTAAAAATGTAAAATAATTTAAAATTAAGCAATGATAAGGAAAAAGCGTTAGGCCCTTTGCACACAGACGTTTTTCTTGCCGTGAAAAACGACAGCGTTTTCACTGTGTGTAGGCACGTCCTTAGTGTTGAAGGAAGTTTTAAGATGGTTGAAGCTTGTTGACACACAACTATTTGAAGTGAAAACTCGCGCCACTGTTACCGTAAGCGACACCACGCATGTTTTGTTATTAAGACGATTAAAAAATATTCTATATTCTATAAGATGTGTTCGGCTGTCCTCGGGATGTACTCGTATATCCAATATGTCAGTGAGTGACGGCAAAGTATTCTGTTTGTGTTTTGTTTGTGCCACTGTTTTTTTTTTTTTTCTACGGCCCGGATTATACGCCGTACCGTAAAGAAACCATGTCGTATACAAAGGTGTGGGTGTTAACGTAGCGAGCTCTGTCTGCGTACGTGCGAGTATCGCGTAAAGAACTTTGACCCTAACAGGGATTCCCGACCACACGCGTTAGATGTTTTTGGTTAAGACTGATCTTTTTGATTCACGGGTCGGTCATAGCGTTATTGGTCTAAGACATCAGGAATTTTCCCAGTAGCCCGGTGTCTGGTTTTGTGCGTGGTTGATGGCATTAGACTAACTAAAATAACTGGTACATGGCGGCCTATGTCCGGCAGTAGACGTCTTTCGGCTAACATTATGATAAATACAACAGGCGAAATTTGGGTGTTAATCTCACCTCTGTCCAACCCTTCGGGCAATACAGGTATGATGCTATGTGATCTGTTAATGGCTCAAATACTCATAGTGCCAACCGGCCTCTGTTACCACTAAGATCGGTTTCGCACTACATCCGATCCGAATCCGAGAATGCCGGTCCGAAGTGATTATAATCGTGTTTGCATGAGGGATTGCGCAATAGATCCGAACTCTATCCGTCCGAATTTAGAACATTCTCAATTTGGATTGAAGTCGGATCTTTATTTAATTCGGATTCGGATCGGATGTAGTGCGAAATCGCTCTACGCCTGCCCCGTTTTCCTGGTTGTCATTTTACTTGTGTGATAAATTTTAGGCAAATAGTAATAGTCTTATAGTAGTAATCTTAGGTAAAGAGGGGCCCGTAACTAAATAATAATAGCCGCACAGGTCGATTGATCAGGTTAAGCTACGCTTGCCGCGGTAGTCCTGTGGATGGGTGACCTTTACAACGAGACCCCTCCGTGCCTCGGAAAGCACGTTAATAGGTTGGTCCCGGCTGTCATTCGTGGATCTTTGACAATCGTTACGGGTAGTCAGAAGCCCGAAAGTCTGACAACCAGTCTTACCAAGGGGTCAGGTAGGCAGTCGCTCCATGTAAAATACTGGTATTCAGCTGCATCCGGTTAGACTGGAAGCCGACCCCAACATGGTTGGGAAAAGGCTAGGCAGATGACGATGATAAATCTTAGGCAAATAAAGAATGTTTTAATGGAACTAAATTATTTGATAAATTGTTAGGTACTGTTTTTATTGTCATACAAATGAGCGACATGCGTCGACGAAAGAGGTATGTCGTCGACTCGTATGTATGCACACTAAGTTATTGTCATGCTAAGTTAAGACCCATACGTTGGCTAGCATTATTAACATAATAGTGTTTCTAAATAATGTAAATCTATATAAATAATGGCCAAGTGCGATTTGGACTTGCACACGAAGGGTTCCGTACCACAAGGCAAAAACGCCGAAAAAAAAAACACGTTTGTTCTATGGGAGCCCCCCTTAAATATTTATTTTATTCTGTTTTTAGTATTTGTTGTTATAGCGGCAACAAAAATACATCATCTGTGAAAATTTAAACTATCTAGCTATCACGGTTCATGTGATACAGCCTGGTGACAGACAGACAGACGGACAATGGAGTCTTATTAAATTTTATATTCAGATAACAGAGATCCATTGGGTTAGTAACAATAGTCTTAACTTATGTTGGTACTCAATAACACCGACAATGTACAGGTGACAAGTGACCTCACCAACGGGCTGTCATGTCTCCCGGCTATAGCGCGTAGAATGCTGCTGGGGCTGCCACGGAGTCTGTTTAGCAGCGAGGCCGCTCTCTTACGCCGTATAGCATTGAAGCAGTCGGTACGTGCCTCAGCGAACATAGATGATGCGCTACAGAACCGAGGCAGACGCAACAGCACTCTAAATGCGTTGTTATACTGTTATGTCGTAATAAGGTCCCGTTTTACCCTTTGGGTACGGAACCCAAATAAAAATGAATCGCCGAAATGTATGTACGCGCATAGCTTCCGAACGACTACACCAAATTGGATAATTCTTTTTTTTGTTGTGTTCGGTATTGTCAGGACAAGGTTTTTATGAAAAAAGCTGGGGCGGGCCGCTAGTAATAAATAAATAAAAACATTATTCATTTCAGACAGAACACGGTACAATATAAAAAATAAAAACTAGTAGCAGATCACAAGTAGCCTTAAGTACTAGGTTTTGACAAATGCCCTGGACCCCACACTAGGATTCCCTGTGTCGTGGGGTCCATGTAATATGCAATTGTGTTTACATGTTACGAAGTTAATACGTTTTATAAATGTTGGTATTTTTAATAATGAATTAGGTAGGTATTATTAAATAATACATACTTAATTCATTATTAAAAATACCACGTAACTCAAAAAATAATATTTACGTGAATAACGTGGGTAACGTGGGTGACGTTACCCACGTTATTCACGTAAATATTATTTTTTTGATAAACTTAATAAAATACCACTTCCTTTTATAAAATAACTAGCAGCGCTCCGCGGTTTCACCCGCATAAGTGTCGATCCCGTGGAAATATCAGGATAAAAACTATCTTATGTTCTTCCCCGGGATGCAGTCTATCTCTCTGTCAAATTTTATCGAAATCCGTTCAGTGGTTTAGGCGTGAAAAGGTAAGATACAGACAAATGACAGAGTTACTTTCGAATTTATAATATTAAGTATATTAAGATATATTTTAATATAGAGCTAAATATATTATTAAATAAAATGTATCAGTTTCTTTCCACTATTTCATCAAAGAATACTAATGAATTCATATCACATTCCACGAATCCACTCAACCAGATACAGGGTATATTTGGGGTTGGTTGAATGAATCCAATACACCTAAAGAATTTATATTGTTTGGTGCAGGTCAATCAAATGTCGTTTACATTAACCTCTGTATTTCGTCGTCGACCATTTGTTACAAAATAGAAATAATTTGACTTGAGATATAAATCAAAATGGTCCTGAGTTTGACTTGGGCAATGCGTTATTTATTGGGTTTTTCCATTAGAACTTTCTCAGTATCAGCAAGAAGTCTGGACTTGTTTTGATTGCAATGGGCTCCCCCCTACACACCTCTGCCTAACCCAACGGGAATTACACGCGTGATGCGCGACATTCAAAATGTTTGTTACTATGTAATATTTATACAGACGCCAGCACATTAAGCTACTACAATCTGTCGAATTTCTTTAATAGATTTTCAACTTTATCGGTGAAGCATAAGGTTCAAAGTTGATTGGGATGACAGTTTCGGGTAGCTTGATGTGTTGACGTCTGTACTTAGCAAGTCATCATGACCGGACTATGTCTGGACTTTAAAAGAGACTGACCTCTGAGTTTGTTTAGCTGTTTTTTCTTAGAGTAGGTAGACAGTAAGAAAACACCGGCCTACTCTAGTTTTTAAATATTATTATTTCTTATTGACGTGTAAAAATGTATTTTAAGGGGACTACTGCACCTAAATGCATTAAACGCAAGTTTTATAATGCCTAAAAGTATTATGATCGACTACAGTAAACAATATCAGTAAAATATGTGATATTATTCAGGATATAATAATTATGCTAGTTAGATAGTTGTTGAAAAAAAACAACTTATTCGATACCAAAAAAAAAAATCATAAAGTTACCTCTAAAAACTTTCTTTTTACAATAAAATAATACCTAATAGTTATTTATTTGAATGATAGTCTCGTATGTTTTGCATCGTTATCGATACAGAAGTTGAAAATACGTCAGTAGGAATCCATTCCTTGTCTTCTTGAAAATAGATCACAATGTTACCTAAACTATAATGTAACCTGTGTTTGCCAAGTGGTCAACCATTATTTTATTCCGATTTAAACAACGTTTCAGTAAGCAAAGGGATCTCTGTTTATGTAAATATACGTTAGACCTTGCATATTAAAAGCCGGTACGAATAAATTAATTGAATAGTCCAATACAGTACAAAGGTAGGACGTCTGTGTGTTCGGTTAGCTGACCAAAGTCGTGTGATAAAATATTTGAATATGGCTCCTTCTGAAGAGAATGGTGGTCAAAACGCTCAAGATGTTCCAAGGCCGTTATCTGGTAGGGAAGTGGTCATCAGTGGTATTTCAGGAGTGTTCCCAAACTCGGATAGTGTTTTGGATTTCATGAACAATCTCTATGACAAGGTCAGTAGAATAATTTGTTGAATAAAATGTGAAAGTGGTGGCGTTTAGTATTATTGAATTTTGATTGGTGCTTAGAATACCTAATGATATCAAATTCAAATGCTTGAAATATGACGGGTGCATAAAGACACTTAACGAAGCCGAGAGTCATTTGTACTCCCCGTCATTATAATATTTTTTGAAGTGAAAACTTCTTTAGCGGCGCTGTGTACTTTTTTGGAATGGGTAAAAACTTCTAAATTCGCGTCAGGTCACGTGACCCTGATCGTAAGATTCGTAAGACGTAAAACGAAAGACGCGCGTTGTTGAGGACAGCGCCATCTATGCACATCGGGAAGAACTACGAGGGCCTCGCGTACTAACTACGTAGTTCATCCAACAACGACGAGATGGCGCTGAACCACGGATATATAACTGACGACGAGCTCCATGGGCTTGCTTCTCTTACCACTGCCGCGACCAACACCACGAACTGAAGTCTATCCTGTGTGCTTATTTGTAAATCTGAATAAATTCCTTTCACGAGAAGAATAAACCAGTCACTTTGGTCATCATACCTGATTTGCAAAAAACCCTATAAAATAAGGAACACACCTTAACACGCGTGTTTTGTTTATAAGACGATTCACAAAATACACTCGTAATTGTTCAAGTTTTCACTTCTGTCGGCACTACCGGAGTGCCAGTTTTTTTTTTTTTTTGTACTGCATCATACCTGGGAACCGTCTGGTTACGGAGATATTGAAAGTCAATATTCCAACTTTTGCTGCCTTTGTTTTTAGATACAAGCTATGCATGCACCAATAGGCACCATGTTCTGCGTGTGTTACATTGCGCATTAGCGCAAATAGCAAATTATCCCACCAAAAATAAAAGTCGTTTAAAATTATTTCTCTGATACGTTACTTAGTTTGAGGTACAGAATGCGTAGTTCCTGGCTATGTGATGGATCCTTTTACACCCTGTATGTTTATGATTGGATTTCGGCCACAAAATTTTGCTTATTTTATAAAAAAAAAGGATAGACTTTGTCGTAGAAAAGTGCAAATAAACCGTTAACTAATTAATATTGAACAGGTTGATATGGTAACTAGTGAAGAACCAAAATGGAATCTCAATGATCCTGATGTGCCCAAACATATGGGCAAAATTAAGGGCACAGACAAGTTTGATGCCCAATTCTTCGGAGTTTCCTTCCAACTGGCATGTGCTTTAGATCCTATGGGAAGAAAGCTCTTGGAGCATGCCTATGGAGCAATTTTTGATTCAGGTACATTTTTTATAACTCCCATTTTTTATTCATTTTTCCGCCCGCGGTCAAGCTGCTGTGTGCAACTTGGTAATATAGACTTTAAATACTGTGTAAATGATTTAATATCATTTAAAGATTGTAAAACCTATTCCGATGCGATGCGATTTCGCATCTCATCTCCATCTGATGGAAATCATCCTTTAAACCACTAACCCCCGTTTGCTATCGCCACCTTCTCACTTTTTTAAGTCGCAAAATTTAAATAACTGTGGGCCATATTATTACCTCGTTAACATTTACGATCCGTGAAGTAGGTAGACTATTTAATTCCAACACCTACTTCTACGTTCCATAAACAATCAACTAAAATATCCGGATATTTGCTATTATAACCATTTGAACATTAAAAATATTACAATATAAAAACAAAAACACGTCTAAACATATAGTATATTTTTATCTTACGCGCTTGTTACCCAGTGTAAACGCTGTGAATGTGTGTGTAAGCGCAAGAACTCTTGGTAACGTCCCAGACAATTGCAAAGTCAGAAGTGCGTATGTGTGTTATGTGCTGACGCTACTCGGCTTCACGCACGCTGTCGCATTGGTGAATCAAACAAATCAACTCAGCTCTGCTGGACATAGGCCTCTCCTAGACTGCGCCATAAAACCCTGTCCACCGCCTTCCGCATGCAGTCTACCCCAGCCATCTTCTTTAGGTCGTCCGTCCATCTAGCTGGGGGGGCTTCCCACACTATGCTTGCCGATACGCGATGTCAATCACATGTAAAGCACACATCGCTTCGTGAGATAAAAATACTATAGCACACCAAACAACATAACATTTTACAATGGGACTTTATTATGGGGATTATTACTTTATTATATAACAAACACACAATTTATTATGGGACTTTATTATGGGGCTTACAACAGAAAAAACATCAACTTTTGTGACCGGTGTCAGGTCAAATTATAGATACACAGTCTTCTATTTCCTGAAATGCTTTAATCAATAGGCTAAAATTTTTCGTACAATAATGTTTACAAGCGTTAGGCCTAACGTTCCGATTGCAAATCGTCGCCGGCGCTTCTCATCTCTGTCAAAATCAACAAATTATTTATATTCTACCTTCAATTACTTATTACTATAATAATTTTTAATTTTTTTAATGTTAATTCCCTAACACTTTTTCATTTGATTTCTAGGAACAAGTCCTCAGTCACTGAGAGGAAAGAGGGTAGGCGTATTTGTTGGTTCGTCCTTCACTGACAATAGTGCGCTGTCTATGTATAATGTAAATAAACGTAGTGACTTCATTGTAAACGGGTAAGTGGTATTTATATCATACAAAATATATAATTAAGTATAATAATTATTATATTGAGTATTTTCCTTTCTTTAAAGGATTACAACTTTACCCATCTTTCACTCATAAGGCCATATTATAAACCCATAGAAGACATTTTAGACCCAGACAGAGCAACCAAAGAAACAAAACAAAACAAAACAAAACAAACAATAGATGAAATAAATTTCTTCGTAATTTTCAGATCCAGCAAAGCAATGTTAGCCAACCGCATTTCTTACTGGATAGATGGGAAAGGTCCTTCCTACGGTCTAGACTACGCCTGCTCCAGTTCTACTGCTTGTTTAGAGATAGCTTATACATCCATCAAATCTGGAGAATGCGATGCAGCTATTGTTGGTGGTTGCAACTTTGGAGTCCATCCTAATTTGACATTGAATATGAGAAGGTATGCTGCAATAACATAGACTATGTATCTAACTATTTACACTAGGTATTAACATAAATTTCGTCGAAATACTCGTCCGCATCGCTGTCATCCAAAAAGTGCCCAAAAGACTGGCAGCATTGCCACGTGGAATGGCAAGTATTAACTTATGTTTGTATACAGAGATGATTAAATCTCAAGGAATAACTAAGGGCTCAGGATACTGCCTTGTAAGACTCTAAAAGCTAATTAATTTTCATGAATTTTGTAGCTTTTATTTTAAGGACAGGTGCATCACAAACGCTATTGCAGAAACCAGAACTATATTATTTTAAATCACTAAACTTTTAGCGCTAATCGATATGGTTAAACGTATTTAGTGATTTATGTTGCAAGTGGGCATTAGCCTTAGTCTGACTCAATTAATACTTTTAATTGTTTTTAAGAGCTGGCCTGCTATGTTTGGATGGAAAAACAAAATGCTTTGACAAAAACGCCGATGGATATGTGAGGGCGGATGCAATCAACGTTATCTTTTTGCAGAAGGCCAAGGACGCACACAGGTAACATAATTTGATATACTAACTCTTAAGCGCCCACTGGTGGCACGGCACGGCAAGGGATTTTTATGTGACGAATAGAAATATAATATAATAGTATGACGTCTAAAACAACTACGTTGAAGACCGGGTAGTTTGGCAATCATTCCTTCTTCACATATAGTTTCCCGACATAACTACGTAAATGTCTATTGACTGCTCCCAAATCACGATGTAGAGTAACCGTGGAGTTTCTTGCCGGCTCTTCTCAATAAGAAACCAATTGGAATCGTGCACCTAGCTTCTGACGTTTCATGAGTGCCCATGTAGGTTTGTGTGAAATAAAATATTCTGATTTTGATGACAATAAATTTTAAAATTCAATAAAATTAAAAAAAGAATGCCGCAGCAAGGTTGTCTTCCGTATGCGCTTGCATGCAATGATGCCGATGGATCCCCTCAGTGCTTAAATTCTCTCAATAGTTAGTAGTATTCACAATAGTCTTTATTATTTATTTATTTTTAGGCTATATTGTTCCACTGCAGGGCAAATGCTTCCCTTTCTCCTTCCCATTCCTCTCTGTTTTGAACTAGTGTGGACCAATCCTGTCAAGCTCGTTCCGCCATCTTCTCTTGACTCTAATGGTCTTTCTAGAAATAGTTATTCAATCAGATAATTAATCTTTTTTAAACCATCAGCATCTTGGTAATTTCAAGGATGATAATTCGATTTCAGATTAATTTAAGAATTTGAATAAAAAAAAAACTGGAAAGCATTAGGTAATTAACCACCAATCACATTTTATTAACAAATGAAGCTTTTCTCTTTCATAATATATTATTTTGTTCCTGAATATTAATTAATGCTTTTATGATGATGGCACATACTTCATAAAGTATTAACGCTTTTTGTGTATAAAATATATTCGTATGATGAATATATTTTTAAATGTGACTGTAGGCATTTCCATTAAACTGAATTTTATTGAACCTCATTTTAAAGCTATACTTTTTATGTCGTCTTTTTACGAATCTTAGTACTTATCGATATTTAAACTTTGCCAGCTGCATCACTTACCCATAATATCTTAACTGTTGTTTTATTAGCTCTACGACGTAAAACCGTAGTCGCGTTTTCGGAAAATCGCTTTTTGATACAGTATTTTTCGTTTGCGTAAACAGAATGAATCTTATCGTGATTATTTTAGAGGACAGCCTCGTTGGTCTAGTCACTGACTAGGCTATCGAGGAGGTTGTCCAGCGCTACTGCTAAGTAGTCAGGGTTTAATTCTCAGGTCAGGTAAATGTCATTGGATTTTTACATCGCGAATTTCTCAGTATCAATCCGGAGTCTGGATTTGTGCGCGATTGATGGCAATAAGTTATAGTATTTATGCTTACTTACACTTTACTTTCATCACGCATAATACTATTTATCATTACTTACACTTTAATACTATTTATCATCCTTTTTATTTGTTTATATGTTTACATTATACTTTTACTCAATTTTCATGTTGTGACACGTCAATTGTCAAACTGTCAATTACTTTTTAAATGTCTTTCTGGCTTAGTCTATGGTAATTACTCTTTGGTCTAAATAACTTAAATTATTTTTATCAATATGTTTAGCTTTTGTATTATTAAGATTATTACGATTGTTTAGTCTAAATAACTTAATTTTAAATTAGATTTATAATATTCTTTACGCACTCGTGGATATGTCTTGGCCGGATACACTTGTCAGATTAGATGATGGCCACATAGAAGAAAACTGATATTTGAAAAAGGAAGACTACTTAGAAACGAGCTCATGAACAGCTGGAGGCTGCTGGCATTCGAGTCTTGGGACTGAGACATTAAGCATCAGAAAACTGCTTGGTTTTGCTGTGACATCTTGAACTGCTTGGTTCTGCTGCGACATCTTTGACTAACCCAGGGGATCCAGCTAAAGAATCCACCTGGGACCTTCTACTTCTAATCTTCGCGAGCTAACCACGTATAACTTGTTACCCTGACGCCTGATACCCGTTCCTACAGTGCTGAGCTGATTTCATAACGTGAACTATAAAACTCCAGTGAGTGCGCGCGTGTGTGAACTATAAACTTCCGAGAGTGCGTGCTATTAGTACTTTTATAACTAGCTGTTTTTTTATAACTTTCTGTATTTTATCTTCCCTAATAAAAATTATTGGACGGTCTGCTTACCCTCTATTTTAATAGGTGTACAGATCGTTACAGTTTGGCGCCACAACGTAAAAATAACTCGAACTCACCCCCTTTTTCTAAATTCTAAAAAAAAACTAGCACTAGGTATCTATTTTTGAACTCCTTATTTGGCTTAGTCTTTTGAATACTAACTAACTTATTTTTCTTCTTCAGCTCTCTTCTTGAAGACTCCTATATTCGACTCAACACTTCTTCATACTGAACATCATCTTATACTTCATTCTCATACATCCCACTACCGAAAGGTAGTTGGCATCCATTCTTCGCTTGTCAGTGTTTTTAAAACCATTCGTGGTCACTTACAAGTTGGGGTTTGGCTTACTCTACGACGTACTATTGGACAATATCCCGTAGTCGTTTCCTCCTACACTTAACTCTTTACCAATACATCACTACACTGCACCCCACATACTTGCACACTACAGCGTTTACCCATTGGTAATCGTACTCATTCTTCGCTTGGCGTGTTTTTAAAACCACCTCGTGGTCACTACCAAGTTAGGGGATTGAGACACTTCACGACTGAAACAGGAGAATATCCTGTGGATGTTTATACAAACCCATACATCTACACAACTCCTATAACAAATACTCCACTATCCTCCTAAACACTTAATAATAATATATTTATACTTATATCTGGAAATCATACCGAAATAAGTATATCGTGGGCTCTCAAAATATTTTTCTAATTGTTATTGTTTGACATTGGTTGCTTGGTAACTAGCCATAGTGCATTTGCATTGAGTATTAGTCTTTTTGCGCGGTGGGAAAAGTAGGTACTAAACTTTATGCATTAGTTCCGAATTTCACCACTAATACAAATAAGTTTTCATTGGTTTTCGATTTTTATTTTCTGTAGACTGTCTTACTCTTAAATTTATATACACTTTTGGACCGTGTCCAACACTACTCTCTTGACGTATTACTCGGAGCTTACCGACTACTGTATTGCGGGAGCTGCCCTGACGTTTACTCGGAGCTAACTTACTGCTGCCCTTGACGTTTTACTCGGAGCTTTCCGTCTTCTGTATTACGGGAGCTGCCCTAGCGTTTTTTCTAACTGCGGTGTTGCGGTTCAGACCTAACCCCTTTATCCTTCCTTGCCTCTTAACTTAACACTCTTGAGACGACACTTGAGTCCTTTCTAACATTCGAGTTTTCTCTAACTCTGACCCCTCTCTTAACTCATGACACTCTTGAGATGACACTTGAGTCCTCGAGTTTTCTTTGACTCAGATCCCTCTATCCCTCCTTCCCTCTTAACTCGTAACACTCTTGAGACCTTTCTAACATTCGAGTTTTCTTTAACTCAGATCCTATATAGACTCGCATATTTTTATTCTTTTACACTCGTTTGCTATCCCTATATTTGTACTTTTTTTTTCGTATTATACTATATTCATAACTCATCCCTTTCTTCTTTCCTTCCTCTATAATAGAGTTCCTTTTGATTTATTAAAACTCTATTTGTTTTTTAATTCATTCATCGGTTCTTAAACCATTAAAAGATTAATTTTAATCTTTCGTATATATCTATTCTTTTCTACAAGTTAATATGATAACTTGTCTATTTCTATCAACTCTAAAAGTTGATTGGAGCGGTTGACAACTCCATATAAATAAGCCCTTGTTATCTATCGACTCTAAAAGTTGATTGGAGCGGATGACAACTCCATATAAATAAGCCTTTGTTAACTATCAACTCTAAAAGTTGATTGGAGCGGATGACAACTCCATAAAAATATGCCTTTGTTAACTATCGACTCTAAAAGTTGATTTTCTGTCTATCGACTCTAAAAGTTGATTGGAGCGGATGACAACTCCATAAAAATAAGCCCTTGTTGACTATCGACTCTAAAAGTTGATTTTCTGTCTATCGACTCTAAAAGTTGATTAGGAGCGGATGACAACTCCTTTAAAAATAAGCCTTTGTTAAACCTTTATATTTTCATCTCATTAGTGGTTTTAGACGCGAGCGGATTACAACTCCTTAAATAAGCCTTAAAGTTATGACTTATCAGGTTGAGTAGTGATCATTGAATGTGAATCCTACCTGACCTAACTTCGTAAGATGTCGGTGTGTTTGAATGAGTTATGTAAGTTTTGTGAATGTTGTAATATTTTAACCTTAGCAAAATTTTTGTTCTAGGCCAAAAATTTTCTCGGGGTTGTTGGGGAAATATAGTATTTATGCTTACTTACACTTTACTTTCATCACGCATAATACTATTTATCATTACTTACACTTTAATACTATTTATCATCCTTTTTATTTGTTTATATGTTTACATTATACTTTTACTCAATTTTCATGTTGTGACACGTCAATTGTCAAACTGTCAATTACTTTTTAAATGTCTTTCTGGCTTAGTCTATGGTAATTACTCTTTGGTCTAAATAACTTAAATTATTTTTATCAATATGTTTAGCTTTTGTATTATTAAGATTATTACGATTGTTTAGTCTAAATAACTTAATTTTAAATTAGATTTATAATATTCTTTACGCACTCGTGGATATGTCTTGGCCGGATACACTTGTCAGATTAGATGATGGCCACATAGAAGAAAACTGATATTTGAAAAAGGAAGACTACTTAGAAACGAGCTCATGAACAGCTGGAGGCTGCTGGCATTCGAGTCTTGGGACTGAGACATTAAGCATCAGAAAACTGCTTGGTTTTGCTGTGACATCTTGAACTGCTTGGTTCTGCTGCGACATCTTTGACTAACCCAGGGGATCCAGCTAAAGAATCCACCTGGGACCTTCTACTTCTAATCTTCGCGAGCTAACCACGTATAACTTGTTACCCTGACGCCTGATACCCGTTCCTACAGTGCTGAGCTGATTTCATAACGTGAACTATAAAACTCCAGTGAGTGCGCGCGTGTGTGAACTATAAACTTCCGAGAGTGCGTGCTATTAGTACTTTTATAACTAGCTGTTTTTTTATAACTTTCTGTATTTTATCTTCCCTAATAAAAATTATTGGACGGTCTGCTTACCCTCTATTTTAATAGGTGTACAGATCGTTACAAAGTTCACCCCCTATTACATGGGAATTAAACATAAGTGGCGAAATATAAGTGTACAAATGTTCTATGTCACGAAGTCCGTTTGGCTATGAATGTTGTCAAGCGTGCACATGCACATTGTGATCAACAGAGACTCAACAATGGGTGAAGTAAAACGGTACACATTCGCGGAAATAGCCTCATGCGACGGCAGCAAGGGGCAGCCGCTGTGGGAGCGCGCTTGTCGGGATACGTCACTACTACAATCAAAGGCGAACAGACTTCGTGAAATGGAATATCTGTACTTAAATCTACACTACTGCCCATCCCTTCGGGAGAATACAGGCGTGATATTGTTGTGTTGTGTTTATTTTCTGATTCAGAATATACGCTGAAGTGTACCATGCAAAAGGCAATTACAATATGAGGCCCGATGCTCAGTTCCTGCCTTGTCGTGAGACTGAAGATATTGAGAAATTCCTAAATGAATTTTATAAAGAAACTGACGTCGATCCTAAGTACATTGAATATGTTGAAGCTCATGGTGCAGGTAAATATACTTTGTGCCCTTGTATCTTTGTACTCTGTACCGCGTTAACACCAAGGGGTAAATATTCTACATGTTGTGTCTACTTTTGTCGTTTATCTTTTACGCCTGAAAATTTTTGTAAAGATTACCTAGTTGTTAGCAAAACTTGTCAAAAATGATAGAAAGGTGAACAAAATAGTTAACAATACAAACGTCTGAAACAACGTCTATCAAGTACCTATTAAATCTAAACTAATATTATAAAGAGAAAAGATTAGTTTTTTTGTATGTTTGTTTGTTACGCTATCATGCTAAAATGGATGAACAGATTTGGATGAGTGGTCCATAACCTGGATTAGGACATACGATACTTTTAACCCCGATACTCCCATGGAATCGAGACTTATGCATGTGAAAACGCGGGCACAGCTAGTGTAATATATACGACTAGAATTTGACAAGTGTTTTACAGCTTGTTGAAAACAGGTATTGAATATGGACTTGAATGCAAACGTGGGGTTATGAATACATATAAAATGGAATGAAGACACTAAGTGTGACACTAGTGTGACGCATTGTTATTGCGTAAAGAGAATATTTTTAGTCTGAATTAATTATCTAATTAATTTAGATTAGATACAAGTGAAATATAATTATTTTGTGTAGGTATGTCAAGAACATAGAAAACATCGAATACATTTTTGTTAAATAAAGTTTTCTTTTGTTTTGGATATGATTGGACCACTCCTAGAAGTAATTATTAATTATTAAATTTATAATCTAAATATTGCTACTTTTAGTATAAAAAGTCCCGTTTAATAATAATAATAAAAATGGCAACACTGATACGTCAACAACGTACATTTTTCTTCCGTATACTGTATTTCCTGTTTTTATTAATTTTCCATCTTTACTTATATCATAAATAACATTTTCGAATAAAACATATTAAATCTTCAAACAATAGTCCAAAAATAAAATGAATAACTCTACAAACATAAAAAAAATTACAAATGACGGCTGTCAATTTTGGCCTTAGAACAATCACTCTGTGAAGATAATGAAAAATATAGTAAAATGTTGACGAGATCAGCAGCACGCCGTGCACAATTACCACCTCCGGACTCGTCGCTCAGCCCCGCCCCGCCGCCGCCGGAATCCAGCCCCATCGAGAGTGCTGTGACACCGGCCGTGGCAGTTGCGTCGAGCTCGAGCGACGAATATTTTTCCCCGCCGACGTCGCCAACACCCGTACGTCGGCAGGGGAGAGGCCGGCCACCGAGGAGCTTGGGGCTTAGGGGCCATCCGGCCCCGAGCCGGGTCCCCGCTACCGGTGGTTGTGTGCAGCGCATGAGATGGACTCAGTCTATGAATGAGAACGTCATGCGCGCATATTACGGGTCTACAGAGGGGGGAATTAACCTCACTGCGTACCGCGTTAGGATGCTGTCTCTGTTCCAGGAACTGGAACCAACCGTCAACGTTTCGGCCCAACGACTGTCGGATCAGGTGCGGGTCATCCAACGCAATCACAGGTTGGACGATATCGCACTTGATAGGCTGCGCTCAGAGGTACTGAGCAACCACATCGTCTCGACTTCGGCACAAACTGCGGCACAAGCGTCAATTGTTGATGCCATCCCGCCGCAGTCCAATCATGTTGAAGAAGAAGATGATAGGGTTGCCACAGTAAGTAGCCAGTACAACGTCCGACTGAGGAGCGCACTGGAGGATGCATTACGCGAGTATAGATCCACTCCAACCGAACTTAGACCCCGATTACCACGGTTACCTATGCACAAGAAAAATAGGGCGCTGGTGTGTGCCTTGGACTCGCAGCTCAAGAATTTCTTTGAGAGCAGCGAGGATCTTATTGATACACACTCGATCCTGTATTGCGCAGCTGTTGCGGCATGTCCTTTAGCTAACGTCAAGTTCCCAACTTATGACGAAGCTACTCGACCAAAGCCAACCGTACCAGTCTGGCAACGTAGGATCGAGGGTCGTATCGATGGGGCCAGGGTACTCATCGGCAAACTATACTGCTTCAGGGAGGGCAATACACGGCCACGAGTGATGCGCTTTGTGAGGCGGGCATTCTCGGGGACTGGAATCAATCCTCGAGAATACATGTCTCGTGTCACAGAGCGCATCGACTTCCTGAAGCAGAAAGTTTGTGCATGGGCGAGCCGAATTCGGCGGTATAAGCGGCGGGTTGATCGATACACGCAGAATCGCATGTTCCAGAGCGATGAAAGGTGGGTATATAGAGCTTGGGAGCGACCTGAACAAAATGTGATAGATGTATGCCGCCCGGATGATGCCGCCACAAGTGCATTCTGGCGCAGCATCTGGTCGGTACCCGTCTGTCACACTGAGGCTGGCTGGATGCAGGATGTCGAGCGAGTGTGTGAGACTATACCAGTAATGGATGCAGTCATAATTATGCCATCAGACGTTACCAGAGCGGTCCTTCCTTTACCGAATTGGAAATCGCCGGGACCGGACGGACTGCACAACTTCTGGTTGAAATGGCTAATCAGTTCACACACTTGCTTGGCATCTCAGTTCCAGTCATCCTTAGAGTCTGGGTCGCTACCGCAGTTTCTAACAACAGGCGTTACCCACCTGCTCCATAAGTCAGGTAGTCCCGCGGAACCCAAGAATTATAGACCGATCACGTGTTTGTCGACGGTTTATAAACTTCTTACATCAATTTTGAGAGTGAAAATTAACACGCACATTGAGAATAACTTGATTATGTCTGCCTCTCAAAATGGATGTAGGAATGGGTCCCGCGGTACTAAGGAGCTACTTCTCATAGACATGGCCATTAGCCAACAGGTTCAGCGATCCCGCAAGGATCTGTCAACATGTTGGATAGATTACAAGAAGGCCTACGACTCGGTGCCACATACATGGCTCATGAGGGTGCTGGAGTTGTACAAAATAGATGCAACTCTACGCACCTTCCTTGAGTCGTGTATGGGGCAATGGAAGACAGTCCTTCGTTATCCAGGATGTCGACAGATCCAGGGGAATGATGAGCCTGTATGGATTAAACGGGGAATATTTCAGGGCGACAGTTTGAGTCCACTTTGGTTCTGCTTAGCCCTGAATCCTCTAAGTACACTACTGGAGGATTCAGGTCTAGGTTATCGGTTGAGGAGAGGTGGTCAGGTTATATCTCACCTCCTTTACATGGATGATTTGAAACTCTTTGCCCCCAACAAATTGCGTCTGATGGAGCTACTGAAGGTAACTGAAACTTTCAGTAGCGCCATCAGGATGGAATTTGGTGTGGACAAATGTGCAGTCATGCATGTAAAGCGAGGGGAGATTATGGAATCCGAGGGAATTCAACTCTCGGATTCCATAAACCTCAGATCCCTCTCCTCATCCGAAAACTATAAGTATTTGGGTATGTCGGAAGCATTAGGCATCAATGATGCTGACATGAAGCAATCATTGAAGGAGCGCTTCTTTTGTCGCCTGAAGAAGGTATTAAATAGTCTTCTTTCGGGCGGAAATAAGGTGCGCGCCTTCAACGGTTGGGTCATGCCGGTTTTGATGTACTCTTTCGGCATACTCAAATGGACTCAGACCGAACTCGACGCCCTGGATAGAAGAGTCCGTACACTACTGACCGCAAACCGGATGCATCACCCACGATCATCGGTGATGAGACTGTATATCCCGCGGAAGTGTGGGGGTCGAGGCTTTTTAAATGCGAAGACCCTCCACAACCGCGAGGTGTGCAGTCTCAGGGAATATTTTTTAAAAACCGAAGTGGGTATGCATCGTGATGTGGTCGCAGTGGACAAAGGGCTCACCCCGCTCTCCATGGCTAAAGAGAACTGGCGCAAACCTGTAGTACTTTCTACTGATGACCGCAAGAAGATATGGCAAAGCAAGGAGCTTCACGGACGCTTCTATCGGGCTCTTCATGAGCCCGGTGTAGATTTCTTAGCGTCCGTATCCTGGCTACGTTTTGGTGACCTTTTCGGGGAAACTGAAGGTTTCGTCTGTGCAATTATGGATGAAGTTATCTTAACGAATAACTACCGGAGACATATTATGAAGGACGGGACGGTTGACGTGTGTCGGGCATGCCACCGTCCGGGTGAGTCTATCAGACATATTGTCTCTGGTTGTTCTCGTCTGGCTAACGGTGAGTACTTGCACAGGCATAACCAAGTGGCCAGGATTATTCACCAGCAACTTGCTTTGAAATATAAGCTTGTGGATTCTGAGGTACCGTATTACAAGTATGTGCCCGACCCAGTTCTTGAAAATGACCATGTCACGTTGTACTGGGATCGATCTATCATTACTGACAGGACTATTGTTGCCAATAAGCCTGATATAGTGGTGATAGATCGATTAGCGCGCCGCACAATGATTGTCGATATTACCATTCCGCATGACGGTAACCTCGTGAAAGCTGAGAAAGAGAAACAAATTAAATATCTCGACTTAGCACGCGAGGTTGTTGACATGTGGAGTGTGAGCTCGGCTATCATTGTGCCGATTGTCGTGTCGGCCAATGGTCTTATAGCCGAAAGCCTCGATCAACATCTATCGAGGCTCTCGTTAGGCGGTTGGATCAAGGGCCTGATTCAGAAGGCAGTTCTCCTCGATACGGCTCGCATTGTGAGGAGGTTCCTGTCTCTGGAGCCCTAACCACCGGTATCTTGGACCCTGGTCCCGACACCGGCGGACAACTATTTTTTTATATTTTTAAATGTTTTTTTTTTTTTTACTTATTTTTATATTTTAAGAAATATTTAAAAATGTAATAAAATAAGAAAATTAAATAAATAAATGAATAATAATAAATAATAATCATCATTCATTTAATAATAATCATTTATTTCGAGCAAATCGTTTAGAGGCTCTTGAATTATCATTGATCCATAATTTTAAGAGCTCACGGTACCAGGATGAATTAATTAGATAAAGGTTTATCGAATAACTTTCCCACTTTCATTTTTTCTTTTTTTTTACTTTTCCTTTCTTTTTTCCTTTTCTTTTTTTTTTCTTTTTCTCTTTTTTTCTTTAACTTTCCTTTCTTTTCCTATAAACAGTCGGACTACGTTTATATAATATTTTTTTATATTTTTCTACGTTGTGACTCTGCTTGTCAGTTAAACAGACTCCTGTTACACAGGCCGACAAAATTTTTATCCAGAAACCAGACTATACTTTTCCGAAGGATTTTGACACGCTCAAAATTGCTCTATCACGTCAGGGTTTTGAGATATCCCAACGTAAATGTGCAAAAAATAACGTTTTTTCTCATTTTTGAGGTTATGTAGCACGGCCGATCCTATTTTTTTTTTCAAATATTATTAATAGCATCTCAAAAGACTAGTCTTCCTCTTTAAAATGACGTTTACTCAAATATCTTTTTGTTTCGCTGAGATATCGCATTTTGAAATTTTCGTGTACGGGGATTGTTCTACGTTTGAGAATTCATACACATACAGTATATTGGAAAATTTCAAAATGCAATTTCGCAGCGAAAAAAAACGATATTTGAGTAAACTCAACGTCATTTTAAAGATTCGAATTCAGCGCGTCAAAATCCTTTGGCACAGTATAGTCTGGTTTCTGGGAAAGAGTGTTCGTCAAATTTTGAATTATTTCTTCTATATTCCGAATACAAATCAATGTTTTAAATCTCGTATTTGTACCATCTACTTATAACAGACTCGGGAAGATTGCATGCTACATCCATGTCGGCAGCCTAATTTGCGTAACATACCATCGATGTCAATCTAAATCATTTTGAAGTATGTTACTAATCCATTGCTTCATATGTTTGCAAACTATGTCTGTTCATCAACGTAATTAACGCAATTAATGTTGTAGAACTGTCAAATTGCAACCCGTTGCTATTGATAGTGTCTTACGTAATTACCCCCCAGAATAAGGCCGCTACAGCCGGTCGATTCTGTAAAAATCTCACCGTGAAAACATAGGTGAAGTGAGTTTGTTTTTGTTAGACACTGACACTATTGACAGCTCACTCCACGCTCACTTCACCTATGTTTTCACGGTGAGTTTTTACAGAATAGCACCGCAGTACCTACCTATTTTAGTTATATTCCGTATAGTACCTAATTACATTTATTTAATTGAACAGCAATCGCAAAGGCTGATGAAAATGAACTGAATGCGATTGGCAACATTTTCGCGAAAACAGCATCAGTTAAAGTTGGAAGTGTCAAGTCTAATATGGGGAATAGTGAACCAGCGTCTGGCGTGTGTGCTGTTACTAAGGTAATATTTATTTTTTTCTTTGCTGTCATGCTTCAAACTATACGCAATAATTGTGTTATTTATTTTCTCGTTTTTTCATTGTCTTACTTACACAATACATTTTTCTACTAATCATTAAAAATATAGTGATCCATTGATATCCAGAGCAGGGTCCAAGCTGTCAGCGGTTAGGGCTTCAGAGACGGGTATCTCCTCACAATGAGAGCCGTATCGAGGAGTGCCTTCTGAATTGATCCAACCGCCTAACGAGAGCCTCGAGAAATGTTGGTCGAGGCTTACGGCTATCAGGCCACTGGCAGATACGACAATCGGCACAATGGCAGCCGATCTCAAATTATATATGTCAACAGTCTCGTGTCATGACTCGAGGTATTTAATTTATTTCTCGTTCAAAGCTTTCACGAGGTTCTCGTCATGTGGAATGGTACTTTATATATATATATATATATTATTTTTATCATCATCATTATTTCAACCGACAGACGTCCATTGCTGGATATAAGCCTCCCCCAAGCCCCTCCACTTTGATCGGCTTTGTGCTTCTCACACCCGACGAGTTCCTGTGGCTTTCACAAGGTTATAGCATTGGAATGCCTCCCACAAGGTGGAGCGACACCTTGTGGGAGGCATTCCAATGCTATGTCTTTCGGGACGCGGTCGCCACTCCAGAACCTTTCGGCCTCATCGGCCATCTGTTCTGCCCTGCCCACTGCCACTTAAGTTTGGCAATTTTTCAATATATTATTTTATCTTTAGGGAATTAATCCTCGAAAAACAATAATTATCTTCCTGCCCCCTTGTCCTTGGCCCTTGATCTTACTTGGGTCGGCGCAACATGTTATCTTCTTATATTTTCCCCTGTCAATCGTCACGCTTTAGAGAAGGGAGTAAATCCCTTCTCTTTCATGTCATTCCTCACAAAATCCACCCAACTCTTCTTTAGCCTTTCTCTCCCTCTCGATTCATCATTTATTTTGTATTCCATTAAAAAAAACAATGACAGCAAAAACAAATACTATTATTGTTTTTAGGGTTCCGTACCTTAAAAGGAAAAACGGAACCCTTATAGGATCACTCGTGTGTCTGTCTGTCCGTCCGTCTGTCACAGCCAATTTTCTCCGAATCTATCGGACCGATTAAATTGAAATTTAATACACATATAAAGTGATAAAAATACAGAAAATAGTTCTATACCTATAGGTTACAAGAAAACCTATAAAAAGTCTGTGGTCTTAAAACAACATGGGTAAATCTTTCAATATTGTGCTTACAAGCCTACATTTTCAGTTGGAATGCATGGGAGAACATGTTTTTCAACTACAATGTTAAGTTTGTTCTTGGTATAAATTCATTCCAACTACAGAACCCTTCATTGTGCGTGGTCCGACACGCACTTGGCCGGTTTTTTTTATGTTGCAGTTGCCTGCTATTAATACGGAATCATTATTTTGTCTTTAATCCTAAAACCTTGATAATTGTGTTTGGTTTTCTTTGCCATCGTCTTGCATACAAGTAAGAGTTTTATACTGTTTTGAATTAAGTTTGTTCACTTTGTAACACAATATTTATTTTACTTTCAATCGAAAGTAAAATAAATAGTGTGTTACAAAGTGAGCAAGTAAAAAAAAATTAGAAACAAAATTAAAGAGTAATTAGAACATCATTGTATGTCGCATTATATCGCATTTATGTTTAAATTATTAAATGGTTTTGTACTTAAAATCACGGAACAGATAATAAGGTTTAACCTTATTATCTGTTCCGTGCTTAAAATAATGTGTTATGTATGTTACTCGTATATACGTTTGTATTTTGATTCAATTATATAATTTTGAAAATATAATTTATAACACATAACTAACTAGCAATAATAACAGCCGCACAGGTCAATCGATCAGGTTAAGCTACAGTTGCTGCGGTTGGTCTGTGGATGGGTGACCATCTTTACGTATCGAGACCTCTCCGTGCTTCAGAAAGCACGTTAAGCCGTTGGTCCCGGCTGGCATTCGTAGATTTTTGACAGTCGTTACGGGTGAGAAGCCCGAAAGTCTGACAACCAGTCTAACTGGGTTGTGGAGGTCGGATAGGCAGTCGCTCCATGTAAAATACTGGTATTCAGCTCCATCCGGTTAGACTGGAAGCTTACTCCAACATTGTTCGGAAAGGGCAGATGATGCAGATGTATAAAGTGAAAAAATGGATTTTTGTATGTTTGTTTGTTACGATAAAGGCTCGTACACACAGGCGCGACGCGACACGCGACACAAAGGCACCGCAAGTCGCGCAACGAGCGATGCCTTTGTGTCGCGTGTCGCGTCGCGCCTGTGTGTACGAGCCTTAACAAGTTAAAATGGTTGAACGGATTTTGATGGCACATGGGTTAGGACATAGGATACTTTTTATCCCGATAGTCCCACGGTATCGAGACTTATGCGGGTAGAACCGCGGGGCACAGCTAGTAATGTATACAAATGATCAGAGCCACAGTAGAATAATGTGGTTTGAATAGGTTATAAGATTTTATTTTATATTTTTCAGCTTTGTCTAGCATACCACAAAGGTAAGCTGCCAGCCAACCTGCATTACAACGAACCTCAGGATCAAATTCCTGCGGTAAAAGATGGAAGGATCCAGGTGGTCAAAGAAAATGTAGATTTTGATAGAGGATTCACAGCTTTAAACAATTTCTCTTACACTGGTGCCAATTTCCATATTGTGTTGAAGGGACATTATAAAGAGAAGGTAACTTTATTATGGTGTGTTTGTGTTTGTATTATTAAAGATATTTCATTGAACTGAAGATGGTACAGTAACGGGAATGCACAAGATTCAAAAACAATTTTCTCCGAAAGTATTGATAGAAATTTTAGTGTTAAGAACATAATATTTTTGAAACCATTCATACTAATATTACTAATACGTATTATAAATTCGAAAGTAAATACGTCTGTCTGTCTGTATGTTACCTTTTAACGCCTAAACCACTGAATGGACTTCGAGATAAAGTTTGGCAGACAGATAGATTGCATCCCGGGGAAAGACATAGTATAGTTTTTATCCCAATATTCCCACAGGATTGATACTTATGCGAGTGAAACCACGGGCCGCTGCTAGTACTAATATAAAAAAATGTCTTTTTACATACTTTTAATCTTTATTTTTCGGGAAAATTACTTAAAAATTTTGCGTATGTGAGCCTCACCACATACGCAAAATTTTAAAGTAATATTCACATACCTCACATTGTGAGGTATCGTGATCGTTCTTTCTGTAGTACCTACTACATTGCAATGGAATATCTTGCTGATCTTTTGATCTTATACTCTAAAGTTCGATTCCCAAAATACTTGAATTACCTATGTATAATTTTGCTTTCGTAACTGTCATTGGCCTAGTGTTAGCCGTTCGATAAATTTATGCATTTACGCAGCGTCTACGCGGCGTTAACTCCTACACTAGACATTGACATAACATATGCCAAGAGAGAACGTAAATCTGACATGAGGTTATTATTTATAAGGGTTATTGTCACCCTGTATTTTGTGATGAAAAATCGAGCTACCATTTTATTTACCAGACCAATGAACCAACTCACTAACGAGACATTACAGAGACATCATCATTGAACTTTCAATTGCAGGATCTTCAAAAATACAAATGCCAAATCCCCCACATAGTACTAGCTTCAGGCAGAGAAGAATCTTGCGTGCAGAAAATTTTGGACATCATGAAGACTCATCCTATTGATCCCGAGGAGATTGCTCTCCTACATAAAGTTTATGAGAATGATATTCCTGGGCACACTGGGCGAGGGTTTACTGTCCTGGGTAAGATATTTTACAAAATGTTAAAATACACTTCTTACTTCTTTTAGCGGAAACGTTCGTAGAACGTATACGCGGCATAGACGCAGCACAAAGGTGATGCTATCAGCCCATCAAGATAACGAAGTTTCGGAATTATCACCGAATTACGCGGCGTCAATAAAGCGTCCATACCTACGCTCATTGCGAAAACTGTCTTACAAAATAAACTCAGGATTAACATTATTCAAATTAAGTTATTCACAATACCCTGTTTTCGTTACTGGTAGGTAATGGGCAATGTAAATATTTTTTTAAATGTCGTAATTGAAAAACCATTTCGAGGAATAGCGTTATTGATCATTACGGACTAATTAATTATGAAAAATAGTCATATTTTATTGATATTTTTGATAAAATACGATTGAACTTTTTTGCCCTTCAAATTACGTCGGCTTTGGCCGTACAGTTTTGTATCGTTACCTCAGAAAAAAAAAGTAAGATTGTCTACAAGCTGTCAAATGTCAAATCATTAATTATGTCAAAAATATAAACATTATTGTTTATATTACTAAACAATTAATGTATGTAATATACATTATTTAAACACTCGACAGTATTTAATATACTGGAAGAGTTATGGAATACAGGAAGTGCTTTGTTCCAACTTGCAGCAATAATAGTAATAATGTCGCCGCGTGCGTTATTATTCTATTTCTAAGTCGCCACGTCCATTGTTCTAGTGACGATAGAGAGTAGTATATTCCTTGGAGGACACTGACACATAAAAAAAACCATTTGTAAATAAATACGCTAAGATAGGATTCGATTATTTAAGACGTCTATTCGGCCTATTGACACTTTGATAGATGTGACAGTACTCTTTGGATTGATGACGTTGTGTTGACAGATTAAAATTTTTAATTATGTACTAGTCAGGCAACGGCACTTAATCTTTATGCCACTGATGACGTCACCTACCTTAAAAACATAAAATAATTCAATATTTTTTTTTTAAATAACTATTGAGCCAATCATCAAAATATTCAAATTAGTTTCTCAAAATACTCTAAATTTTCAAAAAATAAAATAAAATCTAATGGTTAGAAATTTTGGACAATCCCCATTTTCCGAAGATTAATTTTGATTGAGGCTTTGAAGGACGGCTACATAAACTTTTTGAGTCGTAATGAGTACAAATTGTTGTGTTGTCATTACTTTTTAACTTTTGAATGTCCCTTCATTATTATTAGTTTACTGAATACAGTAAACTAGTAATAACACGACAACAAGTAATATACTTAGGTAGGTACTGTCGTATTTTTAGTAAATATGTATGTAATAGTATCTGAGGGACGGTTGAAAAAAATTTTTTTATGTTGTTATATTTTTTTTTTTACTATTCGTGTGCTTCCCGACGATTATCCGTTGTCCAGTATTATCGAATTTTTTTTTATGTTGTTACATTTTTTTTTTTTACTAATCTTGAGCTTCCCGACGATTATCCGTTGTCCAGTGTTATCGGCCACGACTTACGACTCGTAGGTCATAAGTTCGGACCCCGTCAGGTACTTTACTTTCCGTAATTAATTTCATCAGCACTGCTCTCAAAACGGTGAAGAAAAACATCGTGAAGAAACCGACAGGTCCTATGTAGAAGGGCCCGAGTGTTGGATTTTTGCCCATTCTTTCTCGCAGTGAGAAGACCTGGTGTCACAGCCATGGGATCATTATACCGCAAGCCACATATTATTTTTCTAGACACAAATGAAAACCAAGATACAGTGAGCATAGCAGAGAGTGTGGACTATTATCCAGGAGTGAAACGGCCGTTATGGTTTGTGTACAGCGGCATGGGATCCCAATGGGCTGGTATGGGAGCCGATCTGATGAGAATACCGACGTTTGCTGGTGCCATCCACAAGTATGTCTTTCGTTTAATAATCCATCTTTTGATAAATAATTTCTATGTTTTTTGATTTTTCCGCCTCGTTGGCTGCAAGCATGGGGAGGACCCCATAGCATGGGGAGGTTCAATTTCTAGATCGCGCAAAGTGTTACAGGGTTTTTCCATTAGGAAATTCTTAGTTGCGGCTCGGAGGTTGAAAGTAGGCGATGTGTTACCCCGTGCCTCAGAAAGCACGTTAAGCCGTTGGTCCTGCGCCTGATCTCACCCCGGTCGTTTCGGATTGCGTGCCGCCCGTTCAGACGATGAGAGTGAGGGAAGAGAGAGTGCACCTTTGTCTGCGCATACCTTTGTGCACAGTAATATTTCCCGCGCCGAAAGCTAGTCTTCGTTAAGATTGCCCGCCATGACCGAAATACTGTTTGGAGGGCTGTAATTATTTACTTTGTTGCTTGATGATTTCGATTCTTGAGCTAAGTAAGCTAATAGAACATGACCGTCTTCCACGAGAACATTCTGTGAATTATTATTCCACGGAATTGTATGACAAAGCATAATGAAAAAAAAATTCGTCTTGAGATAAAAACACTTGACACCTAATGAAAAACTAACAAAAATTAAAGTGAAACAAATACTTGGAAACCGTTCTCCATTTCAGGTGCTATATTTTTTATTTACACAAAATTATTATTCACAAGGCACCTCTTAGTTTTCGTTCCATTAACTTCGTATTATTGCCACATCATGTGTAACAGCAGATTATTTTTATTCTCATGTTTGTGTAGAATTATGAAGATTTTCGTTTGGTTTACAACGTTTACAACATTGAATGATACTGAATGCTTTTAAAAGTTTCAACTATTTTTTAAACAACAGTTTGCTAGCGTAGGTTTGAATTTCTTTGGCATTCTATACCTGAACTTCTTCAAAGAGTGATACGTACAGTCACCGACAAAAGTCGATCAACATTTTACTTTTTATTTAGCTATTTATTCAATTAAAATGGGAACACCAGAAAACTTAAGCGAATATTAACTCTCCGCTATCTACATTATATAAAATTCAAAGTCCTGACTGACTCATATATCAACGCACAGCCAAAACCGCTGGTCCTAGAGACATGAAATTTGGAGGGTGTGTTCTTTGTGAAGAGTAGGCATCCACTAAGAAAGAGTTTTTCGAAATTCCACCCCTAAGAGGGTGAATGGGGGGAGGGTGAAATTTCACGAGGACGAAGTCGCGGGCAGAAGCTAGTTAGACACATAAAATTATGAAATGCTGAAATATACTACCTATATCGATTCATTTTGTGTCAATTATTTTTATTTTGTCGTTTATCCTACAATAGTCCTCCAGACATGGCGGGCAATCTCAGCAGAGACTGGCCATCTCCGCGGGAGATATTATAGTACAGAAGTGTGTGCGTAGACAGGTGCACTCACTCTTTATAATTATTATTTTTATAATTATGAATATGGATCTTGTGACATCTGAATTAAATGATTTTATTTATTTATTTATATTTATTTACTCATTCCCACAGTCCGATGGGACGGTAATACCAACACGACCGTAAAGAGATCGTGTAGGACCAACGGCTTAACGTGCGCACCGAGAGACGTAGGTATCACACCGCCAACTTCCAAACTCCGGACTAAGAAATTCATAATGGAAAAAAGTTTAAAAACTATAACCCGACTACTGAAAAGGATGAAACAAGAAAGTAACTCCCCGTGGTCGCATGCCGCTGTACTAACATACATATAAGCATCGGTGTGATAACCACGTCTCTCGGTGTGCACGTTAAGTCGTTGGTCCTACACAATCTCTTTCCGGTCGTATCGGGATTGCCGTCCCATGAGACTACATCTAATCTGCATCGGATTTTGTTTTTATTTAATTATTTTGGGTCTGATTTTAGTAATATTTATATTTTTGAAATGTGCTAATTAAGCCCTTTCATTTGATACCCCTCAAGGCACCATCCGAAAATATTTAATTTTTAATTCATTACTTAGGTTTCGTAAAGGGCGCCATATTGAATTTAGTGTGACGTCACATAGCCTACCAGCGGACGGTCAATACGCTTCTAACAATACCTCATTTGTCAAATTATTATAAGTACTTTTGAAGTTATGAGGGAATAGATGAATATACATACATACATACCGGTCAAAATCATAACCCTCTTTTTTGCTTCGCCGTAGTCGGGTAAAAACAATATCACTTTGTTCGATCTGGGAGCCGAAATGGGAAATTTTTGACGTTCAAAAGTGCCTTTTATGTGCCTATTTGAAATAAATGCTTTGACTTTGACTTTGAACCCAGCAGTAGCGCTTGTACATAAGTACTAGACAAACGGGGCAGTCTCGTTGCTCAGTTGACCCTATAAATCAAGCTGTGGATGACGGATTTTAGCAAGCCTACGACTGTTTCATAAATAAATTGAGTGATACAAGAACAAGAAAGACTCAAATTCCAAGTCTAACTTAAGTTATTTTTACGAGTTAAGGAGCGCCCTTTCAACTTAGTATGA
This sequence comes from Luperina nickerlii, assembly GCA_963855955.1. Classification (NCBI taxonomy): domain Eukaryota; kingdom Metazoa; phylum Arthropoda; class Insecta; order Lepidoptera; family Noctuidae; genus Luperina; species Luperina nickerlii. Next base: position 19,022,571 of record OY979678.1, read on the forward strand.
TAGATTGCCCTTGTTAATGTTTTGTTACCCTCAGAACAGCGATTAAGGTCAAATACTTGACTGCTTCTTCAAAAGATTTTGGACTTGTAATATTTAATAATTGCCTTGAACTTGTAACGATAGGAAATTACAGGATGTGTCAGCTTTTATCGTGAGGAAATAAATTAATCTTCTTTTAGGCAATCTACGTTGTATGATAGTTTTCTTAATTTAATATGGGTGTTATACCCTTCTACGAGGCAAAAGGAGTATTAAGTATTGTAACAGGTGGGCGTTCTGTAGTTCCTGACTACCCGCATGGAAAGAATGCGTGAGTATATGTATGTTGGTCAGAGTTCCAGATACCGTGGCGGTATAAAAAATAGTTTGCCTTGTACATCCATGTGTTGGCCTGCTGATTAAGTGAGACAGTGCCTGAGGTGTCTGTGCGGTGCAGAAGGAATGTGGCTAACTGTAAAAATTTTGACAATTCAAAAGTGCCTGTACAAGGTTTAATTGAAATAAATGCTTTGAGAGTTTGAGAGTTGCGTGGGAATGACTGAGCTATCTGGGCTTTTTTGGCGCAGCCATGAGGCACACTTTCCTGCTAATTTCTTACATCGGACTTTGCACATTTTATTTTTATCTTTACTATTGTTTTTATCTGATGTACGACTATATATCTGACTATCTGGTGTATTGTGTGTTTTTAAGTCTGTGCTAAATAAATCTACCTATTTTCTTTCTTTCGAGACACGAACAAATATTATTTTCGTGAATTTTCAACCTCAAATAGAAGCCATGGGTCTAATTGTAGACTTTCGATGTAATATTAAAAATGCTCCAGATATTATTTCATAAAAGAAAACAGTACCTTTTTTTTTCTGGCCGGCGCTATAATTTTTGGGTGCTATATGTTCGACGCCTAAATGATGCCCTTTCCACAGTGATATTTTTACAGAAAAGATCGATTGTAGCTTGAAGGTGTGAATTAAACTTATAACAATTTTTGCAGGTGTCACAAAGTACTGGAACCAAAAGGACTAGATCTCATAAAGATTATAACAGAACCAGATAATACGATATTCGACAATATCCTGAACGCGTTCGTTGGCATCGGGGCGATACAAATTGGACTGACTGATATCATTAAAGAGATGGGGATTGTTCCTGATTTCATTATCGGTAAGTAAATTACAATAATTTACTGCAATTTGGTCTTATGTAGGATGAGCCTACGGATAATTAAATTGACAATTTGCTAATATGATGAACGTACAAAAGATTTAATTAAATGGACAGTATAATGAGGCAGACATAATATGGGTGTCGGCAAGCACGGATATTGTTTATTTATTATATCCATTTTATGGTGAGCTGAGCAAGTCAAATTACATAGGTACTCGTAATTCGGTATGCTAAGTTTTTTTATATTAAATTTATCTGATTATGTTATTTTAAGCAACTAATTTCAATATTTATGTTTTCCAAGCAGTCATTAAAAACTATTTCGAAAATTAGGCTGACGAGTTCGATATCTTTGCCACGTATAAACCAATAATATAAATCCTTGACAGTTTTGGCTTGATATCAGAATCTTCAAGCACATGAGAGTTTGTTAACGAATCGAATCATATACCGATTTTTTCCAGCATGACTGCACTATAGGTACCTATGTATTATAATTGCGGTCATCCCTATTGAATGATAAATGATTTTATTTTTGTAAGTAGGTTTGTACAAACACTTTTACACGTCAATCATGTTTTTTTTTTTTAAATAGATGAGGTCGGCATTTCCTATCTCATACTCTGAGAAGAAAGGCCGAAACAAACTCAGAGGTCTCAGTCTCTTTTAAAGTCCAGATATAGTCTTGGTCAGGTTATATGAAGACAATATTGTCATTATATGTCTTGATATTTTGATCATGGGGGGAACCGAAAGAAATTCCAATCTGCATACTTTCTGACGTCATTTGGAGGTCAAATGAAAGTCAAGTGGTTTCATGTTAAAATAAATTCCATTTTATAATTTTAAGCGGTAAAAATAGAAAAATAATGTTATGAAACCTAATGCTCGAAATAGTTTTAGAGTCAGCGTACGACTCTTGGCTTGAGTTTCTTTACATATCGAATTGTATTTACCTTTTCCTACAAAGCTGTTTTAATTACACGAGGTAGGAATATAATTTTTATATTAATACTCCGAACAGTTTTATTTGAAACAATATCTAGTACGTTATTAGTGTGAACCCAATAGTTTGATTTACATGATCGAATGAATTGGGAATATGCGGAGTTCCAGCAGTTTATAACAATCCATTAAAATCAATTTACTGATCGTAGGTATATCACTGCCATGTTTAAAACACAATACGTTGTTTTTTCATGGCCAGCATTATGTCATTTAACATGTCACTTAGGGGATATCTTTTTGAATTTGTTAGGTCACCTTTATTGAAGTGAAAACTTCTTTAGCGGTGTTGTAAACTTTTTTTGTAATGGGTAAAAAATGTTAAACTCGCATCAGGACACGTGACCTGATAGAAAATTCGTAAGACGGATGGCCGTAGCCGGTACCGCGCGTGTCTTGTTTATAAGACGATTCACGAAATACACACGTAATTGTTCAAGTTTTCGCTTCTGTCGGCACTCCCGGAGTGCCATGTTTTTTAAAATAAATATTAATAATAAAAAAATTGTTTAATTTTATTATTTGCTTTAATTTTGAAAAAATATTTTATTGTCCTTTTTTCGATAAATATAATTATGTTTTGAAATTATTATTTTTGATGTGAAACATCTATAGCCGCACGTAAGACAAATTTCTGGCGTGGCGACGCATGCCGTGGCGACGCGTCGCCACGCTATATGATGGTGTATATATACAGTCACAGTCTTGTGTACTGTGTGGCGACGCGTCGCCATGCGCAATCGACTGCGATTCTCTTCCCACTCGATCCGGCGTTAAGCTATCTCTCTCTTGCCACACAGTTTTTATATTTAATGAAAATAAATGTTTATTAAATAAACAGTCATCATTTTCTGGAAAAAATCGTAATATTTTATTTTATCATTATGCCATATTTAGTTTATATCGCAATCTGTTCTTTTCAATCATATTACTTTTACAAAATAATGTCGATGTTTCACATCTGCCAGGCGTCCCGTGACGGCTCACTTTTTTTTCTTATTTATAAGTATTTTAATGTATTAAAAAAGAAATGACTGCACATCGACTATAGTCGATAATATTCAGATTACACTTTGGAATCAATTTTAAATAGTGAAAGAAACAATTAACTTAAACCATAATTTTTCTTTATGTAACTAAACATTATTTTGTTCGCAAACACCTTTAATTTTGGCTACGATTCGCCTGTTTTAGGTGAGTAAATTCTTGCGAATTGACTAATAAGCCTTAATTTTATTTTCGTTCACAAGGTCACAGTTTGGGTGAAATGGCGTGTGCATACCACGACGATACGTTCACGGCTGAGGAGTTGATCCTGTCCACATATAGCCGTGGAATGGTTTGCTTGCAAACAGATCTGATAAAAGGATCCATGGCTGCTGTTGGTGTCGGATATCAGGCGGTAAGAATGATTTTAGTTTGCACGAAAGATATAAAGAAGAAAAATATTCAAAGATTATGTACATAAATAAATTCACGCTTTGATCTGATCACCTGCTAGTTATTCTTGTTTTAATTTCTGTCAGATCCACACAAGCAGGAGATCCGACCGGAATAAGTCATTTTAGTGCTATTGATAATTTTATTATTTTGACCAATAAATAACGTTTTAGAACTGTCACAGTAGATTTTAGATAAAAAATCTCTCTATTTTCAGATTTTAAATCAATGTCCACCAGAAATAGACATAGCTTGTCACAACAGTTTTGAATCCTCAACTATATCAGGTCCAGCTGACAAAATGAAGGAGTTCGTAGCTGAACTGACCAAGCGCGGAATATTTGCCAAAGAAGTACCTTGTGCTAATATTGCATACCATTCGAGATATATAGCGCATTGCGGTAAGTGAAATTACGATGTGAGAGTATTTTTGCTACGCCTGAAGACCAAATACCGTAATTAAGAGAGTTGAAAAATGAGTCGCAATCTCATCACGGCGGCAATAAATGTCAAAAACATGTTATAAAATATAGAGAAAATTTTGAAAAACTGAGACTGAGCCTTGTGTTCACCAACATTTAAGTCAACTGATTAAATATTTAATCAGTTCTATATTTATAACTTCTTTAGGAAATTTGACATAAACCAACTGTTTAAATACCTAACCGGTGGTTTGAATGTTGGTGAACTCATGCCTTAGATTAGAATATAAACGGTTAAGACCGTTTATATTTTAATCTCAGTATCAACATACGGGTGTTACCCCACAGATAGCCGTTACACTTATGAATGTCAAACAGGATATTTTAGGTAGTAACCATTTAAACAATGCCTCAAAACCAGACGTCAAATGAGTCAACTGAAAAGCGTTCTACTTTCAGTACTCGTCATCAAGCCTAAGCTTTAAGGCTCCTGCAAACAGGCGCGACGCGCGACGCGAATCGCGCGCGACACAAAGGCACCGCTCGTTGCGCGACTTGCGGTGCCTTTGTGTCGCGTATCGCGTCGCGCCTGTGTGTACGAGCCTTTACAGTTGTCAATTTGTAACATTAATACAGGCTTTTGGTGAACAGGTAATATTATTTTGTAATGTGTATGTATATGCTTTTATAAATAGATGAATGTAGAATTTTTAAATATGCCATGACCAGTTATGGTCTCGAAATAATGAAAAGTCTAATAATATTAGGTTTATATACTTTATTCTCAAAAAGCTAGAACCTTAATATTGATTGAGGCATTGTTGTCGATTGTTTTGAATTTTTCTTTCTCTTCATTTTAAAACTTCAGTGAAATATTTCTGATTAAGGACTGAATTTTCTATCGACAGATAACTTTTATTCGAGGAATAAAATTAACGTTTGACAGTTTTTATATGAAATAACTGTTAAAATTTCAAAATTATTCCTCGAATAAAGTTATCAGGTTATTGAAAAATCAGCCCTTAGTATAATAATGCGTTTCTCATAAAGACACGAACAAACTATGCTAAAGAATATCACCTATAATAAACACAATTTTATAATAAACCATTCTAAATAAAAAATATACGCTGTTTCAGCAGTTTTCAATCAAAACTATCAAAGTAAATAATTGAGACCACTCACTTACAATGTTACTAGCCTACTAGTTGAGAATTAAACAGTTGAAAGTTTTACAGAATCAATGTAAAAATGAGAGCAGCATAGCTATTCACAACCACTCGATACCTACTCCTACGTACCGTATCAAACATAAATAAATGTTTTCGTAGGAGTCCTCTAAACGCTCTTTACATTCCCAAAACCCGAAAATTTGACAGTTTATATGTTTTTTTTTTTTTTTGTTTTATGTTTTGTCTCTATTCTTCCGACAGCTGTCTCCTGTCGGGGTCAAGGTTATCGAAATGTGTCATTTTCGATACGATAGCCTGTCGGATGGTTGTGAATAGATATGCAGTTGTGGCCTAGTGGTAACGGCCGCGATTTACGAGTTGTTGGTCATAGGTTCGATGACAAGCAGGCACTTTACTTCGTGTTTTCACCGCCGCTGCTCTCAATACGCTAAAGTAAAACATCGTGAGCAACCATGTCTTAGAACTAAAAATTTGAAGACATGTGACATCCGCAACCCGTGTGTGAACATTATAAGTTGATTATGTATTGTATTATCTTATATTCTCATGTAAGTGGCTCTTTTGTTTTTTTGAGAATAAAGTATTTAAACCTCATATTATTATAGCGCGGTGCAGGAGACGTGATAGTAGTCACAAGCTGACGAATTACTGAGCTCTCGCATCGCGTCACCACACCCCTCCCGCACTGCGCTGCTACCTCAGTCAACATCTCTGTTAAACGGTCTGCCTATAGTTTATTACACTAGGTATTCGTAATTTCGAGATCACCACTGCATTAGTTTAAAATTCAAAATTCTAAAAGCCTGATAAGCCTGTAATAATAAAATGCTGTTACCACATAATAATCTCAGCAAACACCAGGTGAAAAGCATTAGAGTACGTGTAACAGTATCTACCAGCGGGATTTGCGGATTATAAACCATTATCTCTGTTATTGCATTTTATTTTTTTGCTGTTAGCTAATTGTTTTGTTTTCAAAACCACGAGTGCTTGTAATCATTTATATATATTTATATAAATAAAACCCTACATGTTTTTTTTTTTTTGAGGTGAACGAAAGTAATTATTTCATATTTTTATTATTTATTTATTTATTTAATATCTACTTCAAGCACCATCATAAATGTACAGACGCTAGCACATCAAGCTACCCGAAACTTTTAAATTTTCCAAATCAACTTCGAACCTTATGCTTTAGCGATAAAGTTGAAAATATATTTAAAAATTTGACAGATTGTAGTAGCTTGATATGCTGGCGTCTGTACATAGGCGAACTTAATGCCATAGGCATTTTCTACTAGTCAACCGTTAGGTGATGCAGTGATAAAAAAAATTACATTCAAAACACACGCAGACTAAGTTGCGAGCAACATCTAGTTAGCTATCTTTACTAATGATACAGGTGAAGAGTTTGTTTGAATGCGTTAATCATTGAAATAACCAGTGATTTTTTGGAGTTTGGGTTTTGTATTCAAACAATTATTCTAACATTTAATTGATAAATTCTTCACGCTAGGACCTTTAAGATCCAAACAAGAACGCTTTACGAAAATTTAGTAATAGTACAGGTAGGCAAAAAAATGCCACGGGAAGGACCGGGGAACAAGAAATTTTACGTGGACAAAGTGGTGGGCAGAAGCTATAAAATCAGTTATTTTTTTAATTATTTATAAATATGCAGGCGTGATTGAAATGCATTTCTATCTTCAACAGGCCCTGAGCTACTCAGACGCTTACGAGAAGTGATAAAAACCCCGAAGAAACGAAGCAACAAATGGATATCAACGTCAGTCCCTCAGGACAGGTGGAATGAACCTAATTGCGTGTATTCATCAGCTGAATACCACACTAACAATTTGTTGGTAAGTCTTTATTTATCTATGAATTTCTGAATCAAGCAGACACTGACAGAATAAGCATGCTTATAGGTAACATAAACATAGCATTAAGCCTCGATTCCCTGAAGAGTTGGGCAGCAGCGTATCTTCAGTATATACCCGCATTTTGTCAGTTATATTCAAGTCTCATAAAATAAGGGCCGAGCCAATTGCCATCAAACGAGCACAAAGCCAGGCTCAGGGTTGCTACTGAGCAACTCTAGATGGAAAAACCTAATAGCACTTTGCCAGAACTGGGAATCGAATCCCAGACCTCGCGATCAGCAGTGACGCTTTCAACTACTAGACCAAAGCAGTAGCAAGTTTATGAATAACTCAGTATTATACTTGACTGATAAAGAAAGTAGCATGTTTCTCGCTAAACAATCAAATTTGTCAAGATACTCGTACTTGGCTAATTACAATCAAATTTGTCAAGATACCCGTACTTGGTTAGTTACAAAATACGCTCACTGGCGCCATTTATAAAATTTTAAAACTCAAACATTTATTTCAATTTAAAAAATTTCACACTCTTTTGTATTGTCAAGGGGACGGTCAGTCAGAAAGATGAAGCTTGTAGCCCATTCCAAAGCATAGTAGGTTCCTATGGAGAAGAACGAGCAAGAAACTCCACGGACACTCTTGTCCATTAACTAAATTTACTTACATTTAATAGAGCCCAGTACTCTTCGAAGAAACGTCAAAGATGATACCAGATAACGCTATAGTCGTCGAAATAGCCCCGCATGGTCTGCTCCAGGCCATTCTTAAGAGATCGCATAAAGAATGCACACACATACCTCTCACTAGACGTGGCAATACTAACGGAGTGAAGTTTCTTCTAGAGGCTGTTGGAAAGTAAGTTAGAAATAGTAAAAAGTTTGTGACATTGGCAAAATAAATTCCCCAAATTAAATAGATGATAATAATACCTACGTAGTTTGATATTTTTATAAGAAAAATATTTAATTGCTCATCTAAAAAATTTACTGACCTAATGATGTTCGTTTTTTTTTTCGTAAAATAAATAGGTTTGCCTCTTTTTAACCGTGTCACTTTTCTCAAAGTTTGTCGCAGTAACTAAGCCAGGGGTACCAATGGGTAAGGTCAAATTAGAACTGTGACCAACCACCCGCGAGCCGAGATGGTCGCAAAACTAAGCTAGGGCACTCCGACTGGGTTATGTTAGGTTAGAATTGCGACCAACCGCCAAGTTGTTCCTACATTCATGTTGGTCGCAGTTATTTGGCTGTTGGTATTTTAGGGAACATAATGGGAATTGTATTTTTGCCAACAAATTGTATTAAAAAGAGGCACATTTATTATATTCATATCGTGAGCACATAAATTTTAAATCTTGCGTGGTATTTTTTTTCTTCTGCAAAATTAAAGTTGTGAAAGATACATTGAGAACTTGGAAAATAAGTCCTAAGTTTGCATAGATTCTGCCTCGCAATAAGTTAGTTTGATTCCAGCTAGAACAAAATTCTTGGAAACGAAGCTGATTCGTTTCTTACAAGCCTGAACTCTTTGGCACATAATATTTTCTAGTATTTTCAAGGACACCACTCGTACTTATGTCATCTAGGCTTTAGAAACAACCTTGTTCTTAATATTGGGAAATTTAATTTCAGGCTGTACGAGGCTGGTGTTAATCCCAGGGTAGATGTTCTATATCCTAAGATACAATTCCCCGTATCTACTGAAACACCCCTTTTGTCGCACTTTGTGGAGTGGGAGCACAGTGAAGATTGGTAAGGAATTGGATTGTATTTTGTATCTTTACTATACAGGGTTATTGGTAAAACATTAACAACCTCTTAAGAGGTCATTGTACTGTAAAAAACATCTGCTGTACCGTACATTTTGTTCGTATAACTCGTCAAAATGTAGGGAACAGCTGATTTTTTTTCGCGATTTCAGATTTGGTCTCATAATAAAATTTGTCCATAATGATGAGTACTATGTCCTCTTAAGAGGTTGTTAATGTTTTACCAGTAACGCTGTTAGAAAAGAAGAGAGAAAGAAGAATAGAGGAATGTAGGATAGGAAGGTTTGATTTTATGGATGTTTGTTTGTTGCGCTATCGCGCTAAAACAGCAAAACGGACTTGGATGAAATTTAGCACATGGGTAGACCATAATTATCCCGAATTGGGACATGAGTTTATTTTCATCCCGATATTCCTACGGAATTGACACTTCTGCAGGTGAAACCGCAGGGTGCAGTTAGTTTCTTTAATATGACGTTCTTTTAGTTTAGCAGGATATTATTTATGTTACGTTTAAGCGCTATTGTCAAATACCAATTTTATTGAATTTGAAACATTGCGACCGGAAAGTGATCACGAATTGTAATTTCTTTCTGAATATTACTTTAAATTCATGTAAAGTAAAAGAATACGTCACCGAAGCCGCAGCCACAGCTAAAATGACTGTATTAGAAAGTAAGTTCTGACAAATTAAAACGTGTTCTAACTCGAAGATGATGACGATATAGCTGAATAATGTTCGGTTCCTATAAATAAAAACGCATCGTTTTGCTTACCAATGGTAGCATTTTTTATTACCAAACTGGGCATATAATAGGTTCGTAAACAAATTTTACCCGTGATAGCTACTTCCATTTGGGACGGACCACATATGTAAAGCTATTATTAGCTTTATTATTGGTTATCATCTGCCTAGCCTTTTCCCAACTACGTTGGGGTTGGCTTTCAGTCTAACCGGATGCAGAAAAATACCAGTATTTTACATGGAGTGACTGCCTATCTGACCTCCACAACCCAGTTATTGGGTAATACAATACCCCTTGGTAAGACTAGTTTTCAGACTTTAGGGCTTCTGACTACCCGTAACAACTATCAAAGATCCACAAATGACAGCTAGGACCAACGGCTTAACGTGCTTTCAGAGGCACGGAGGGGTCACGGTATGTAATGATGGTCACCCATCCACAGACCAACCGCGGCAAGTGTAGCTTAACCTGATCGATCGACGTGTGCGGCTGTAATTATTTTGCCACGGGCCCCTCAGCTTTATTATTGGTAAAGATAAAAAAATATTCTTCATTTTAACCAACAATGGTCCGTAAATTATAGTAATCAGCCATTAAAAAAACTGATTTAGTTATGACCATAATTTGGAAAAAGGACGATTACTTGCTGCCTTGTTCTTTTTTCCCTGTTAGGTATGTTAATTGTTTACCTTCCTCAACTTAGGTACCTGAATTTGGGATATTTACTCTCTACTTTATGTTGACCCCGAATTCCGGTGTAACCTGAACCTGGCTTTACACCCTCATAAACGCTTTATGGTTTAATTATCATGACGTCATGTCAGGCCGGTGACGTCCTGTCGCTTCCCTAATTTCCCATGCCGAGTGTTCGCGTGTAGGCCCGGTTTAGATGACAAGCTCTCAACGCGTTTTGTATGTATTTATGATAATTATACAAAGGTGCTGAAGTGTTATTAATTAGGAAATGCATAACTTTAGCCGATACCATTTAAAATAATTAGTTATTTCGACTTTATAAAAATAAAAATATGCTCATATCCCCAAATTAATACTATTGATTTAACCACGAAGTAAATGTCTATTCAATGGATTAACTTTCAATAATTTAACCCTAAATATATAGATGTACTGAATTTAGTTTTATTAGTAGAAAAGCACAATTATTAAATGTCTATGAAGATACGGTTCCCTAAAAAAGTGGTGACCGCACATAACGGCCTCAATGACAGTTGTCATGTTAATGATGACAGTGGAAAGGATTTTAATCGCTAGATTCGCTCTACTGTGTAAAAAGGTAGTCGCGTTTCTGTGTCGTTTTGTGTAGTATCGACACCACTGACATGCAACGACACAGGGACTTGATTATCATGGAAACACTATATAAAGTGTAATTTAAATGGTGTTGGACCTGAAAAGGGGAAAAGAAATCAGCTGTTCCCTACATTTATGTTCGCATAACTCGTCAAAATGTAGAGAACAGCAGATTTTTTTCGCGATTTCAAGATTGGTCTCATATTAAAAGTTGTTCATAATGATGAGGACAATGGCCTCTTTTCAGGTCACCTACACCAATTACACCTTGTATAATGATGTGTGAGCTCATTCTTTTCAGTATTGGCACTTTTTCGCGTAACTAAGTAGGGTGAGGGAAATGTAGCGATATAAATCTTTAGGCAGCAGGGTTTGACATGACGTTGTCAAAAACGCTCTCTAGGAATATACACCAACTTACTTTCATAGATAACGTTTTAGTGACGTCATTCAACGATAAATTGCGAACGTTTTGTGGGTCGGCCGGGTCACCGTTCTTCTAGGAAACCGTAGATTTATGCAAATATATAAATGAGGTAATTTCTACAGATGCCAGTACACCAAGCTACCGGAAACTCTCAAATGTTCCTAATCAACTTTGAACCTTATGCTTTAACAATAAAGTAGAAAATCTAATTAAAAAAATTTCCGGATTGTAGTAGCTTGATGTGCTGGCGTCTGTTCATTACAAGAACCTACTCATACAAAAGGGAGATCAAATTAATATTCCAATGCACAAACTGCTTCATTTACATTGACATTTTAACTAACTTTGCTTCCAGGCCACAGCTATCTTTCCTAGAAAAAGATGAAGTAAGAACAGCAATGGAGCGCAATGTTGTAATATCTACACAGGACGATGATATCAAGTTTCTAGAAGGACATATTAGAGACGGTCAGTCATGCAATAAATTGAAGAATAATTCGAAGAAGTTTGACAGGATATTGTGATATAAATTTGCAGAATATATTGCTTCGTGATAAAATAAAATGGGCAGTCTTTACGATTTGGCCATGTTTGCTGGAGCGATAAGTGTATAGTTTTTGTTGGATGTTGTGGAATCGGCTAAAATTAAAGTAATACTGTCTTATTACAAATCGAGTTCTGACTTTAGACCTAACCTTAACCTGTGAGTCAAATAATGTATTTCAAACTCTGTTCCGACATACGTAAAGTTAATAATGCAAAATTGACAACTTAGACTCGGGCTTAGCGTTAGTTTTTGAAATAAGAACTTTAACTTTGTCGGATTATTGTTCGAGATTTAAAAATGGCTCAATGGTTTAAACCTAGGTCTAAAGATAAACCTTGTTTTGTAATAAGGCCGTCTGTGTTCAATAAACTGTGATCAGCTATACCATAGAATATTTCCAAGTACCTAGATCAAACAAAATAAAATGGAATTGGTGCTGAACTTTTACGGACATTCCTAGGGTTAGGCAAATACTATCAGAATAAACTCAATACGATTGGGTCTCTCTCCAGAAAAGCTCTTGAAATGCTACCTTCATGCTTCGTTTTAAGGCCAGGACTCTCGGAAATCTCGGAATCGACCTATTTTTGATTCAACATTAAACAATCAAATATTCTTTGTTTTAATCTGAAAAAATATATGGCATAGTTTAACTAACATTCTTGATTATTCAACGGTTCAAAACACGATATTTACAACTTCCTTCGATCATAAAAAATCGCAAACAAATCGAAAACAGCGAAGTTTTTAATCGTTTTTCAAGTCGCATTTGAAATAGACTTAACTTTTACTCGCAAAAAATATATCAAAAAATAGGCAATGATGTATAGTAGAACATTCAACGGTTAATTTTTCTCAAAACTGATTTTTATTGTCTTAACAAGATATAATCTAAAAAGGCGGCCTGCGCGCTTCACTTCAGTAGCCCGCCGGGCGTTACCGAGGTAGGACCTGTGTCGCTTTTGCTGGCTCGCCGCGTTCCCGCTAATCGATCGAAATATACGTTATATTATTGTTAATTTCCGTGTTTGTGTATTAGTTTCAAAAATCAGTCTGTAAATATTGTTTAGGTTCTAGTATTAATAATTAAACTAAGTATTAGTTTTTAATATAGTTGTAATATATAGTGATAATTAAGATTACATTATGGGGAATAAAAACAGAAGAAAGAAAAAAAAATGTTCAGCATTAAACTGCAAAGCTTAAAAAAATAAGGTAAGTTTGATTATTATTTTTCTACGTATTTATACCCACTTATAAGACGACGCGACAGAATAATATTGTAGTTGTATAGGTTCTCTTGCTTTCGTCACAGTACTAGCAGTAGCAGGTCGGTACCATAAATTTACAATTATCGTAATATCTGTAATAGATTTTCAACTTTACTACAACGGAATAAGGTTTATATTCAATTGCAAAATTTGAGTTTTATGAGTTTGAGTTTCTAGTTTTGTGATTGTATATGTAAAATATTATATTTTTTTGAAGTGAAAACTTCTTTAGCATCATTGTGATTTGAAAATTGTATGAAACGAAAAAGCTACAGTAGAAAAAGCTACAGTAAAAAGAGACATAAGATTTAACGTGGGAGAAAATGAGATAGGAAACATTATACAGTGTTTTTGTTTTTTATTATTACAAATGACATCACATTTATTTTAATCCTATGCTAAAATTTGTGATGATGATGATGATGGTGTTGGCGATGGCGATGGTGATGGCGATGGTGATGGTGATGGCGATGGTGATGGCGATGGCGATGATGATAATGGCGCTGGTGATGGCGATGGTGATGGTGATGGCGATGGTGATGGCGATGGCGATGTGATGGCGATGACGATGGCGATGGTTATGGCGATGGTGATGGCGATCGTGATGGCGATGGCGATGATGATGATGATGATGGTGATGGTAATGGCGATGGATATGGTGATGGCGATGGTGATGGCGATGGCGATATCGATGGTGATGGCGATGGCGATGGCGATGATGATGATGATGGTGATGGTGATGGCGATGGCGATGGTTATGGCGATGGTGATGGCGATGGCGATGATGATGATGATGATGGTGATGGCGATGGAGATGGTGATGGCCATGGTGATGGCGATGGTGATGGCGATGGCGATGGCGATGGTGATGGTGATGGATGGATGGATGGATGGATGGATGGATGTTCTTTAGCATCGTTGTGATTTGAAAGTTTATGAAACGAAAAAGCGACAGTAAAAATAGACATGTAAATTCATAAGATTTAACGTGGGAGAAAATGAGATAGGAAGCATTATACAGTGTTTTTTAAGGTTTCACTTCTACCACGTGTGAATTGCACGCATGCTGTTTTTTTTATTTAAAAATATGAAATTCGTTGTGAATGAAATAGGAAGAGTTCAATAAAAATACGTATTGTTGTGTTTTTGATTAGTAGATTTAATTAAAAAAAAACTTATTGACGAATTCAAGCAACCAAAAAACTATTTTACAAAAAAAACAACCGACTCAAAAAAAAAACACTACAACGTGAAGAATATATTTTAATTTTTTGACACCGACTTTCGAAACTAAAGTTATTTTTCACTTTGTAGTGTTTTTTTTTTGAAGTCGGTTTTTTTTTGTAAAAAAGTTTTTATTTTTCACTTTTTAGTTGTACTTACCTACCCCAAACAAATTCATATATCACTACTTGCTATGTGAATATCAGTAACAAAGCTATTGAGCACATCTGCCTTACCCTTTGAAGGGTACAGGCGTGATGTTATAGAAAGAAAAAGAAAGAAAGAAAATACGTTTATTTGCGGTAAACATGACGCAAAAAAGAACAAAACAAATAAAAACAATAAAAAAAAGGTTGACAAGCGTCACATCCACGCAAAACGGCTATCGCTCAGCATTATGCTGCGACCCTATGCAAGACAGAGCCCCAGCGCTGGTTTTCAGCGACAGCCGGCGCCGACGTGATGACGTCGCACGGTGCAGCAAACAGTAATTCATCAAAAAGTATTTATGACAAATTATTTATATTTTTAAAGCAACCAGTTATTAAAACGCTTTACTGGTATAGCGTACAAAAAGCAAAATAATACATTTTAATTTAAAACGTGATTGAATACAAATAGGAATATAAAAAAGAAAAAAAAAACATACAAACAAAAGGAAATATACATGCTAAGAGAATATCATCCTCTATAAACGTTTTTCGCTTTTTAGTGGCAACATTCAGAAACGTCATAATTGACGTACGCGCACCCAACTTGCACCGAAAAATTATGTTGTGTGATTGCGATTACATATGCTATAGCAGCAATCGCGGTTGATTTGCTGGCATTAATTGAAGAGTTCCGTTGTTTGTCTCCGAAAGTCATCATCAGATCTTTACAAAAATAAAAAAACAGCATGTGTGCAATTCACACGTGGTAGAAGTGAAACCTTCAAAAACACTTTATAATGCTTCCTATCTCATTTTCTCCCACGTTAAATCTTATGAATTTACATGTCTCTTTTTACTGTCGCTTTTTCGTTCCATAAACTTTCAAATCACAACGATGCTAAAGAACATCCATCGATCCATCCATCCATCCATCCATCCATCCATCCATCCATCCATCCATCCATCCATCCATCCATCCATCACCATCGCCATCGCCATCGCCATCACCATCGCCATCGCCATCGCCATCACCATCGCCATCACCATCGCCATCACCATCACCATCACCATCATCATCGCCATCGCCATCACCATCGCCATCGCCATCACCATCACCATCGCCATCACCATGGCCATCACCATCTCCATCGCCATCACCATCATCATCATCATCATCGCCATCACCATCGCCATAACCATTACCATCACCATCATCATCATCATCATCGCCATCGCCATCGCCATCGCCATCACCATCGATATCGCCATCGCCATCACCATCGCCATCACCATCGCCATCAACATCATCGCCATCACCATCGCCATCACCATCGCCATCACCATCACCATCATCATCGCCATCGCCATCGCCATCGCCATCACCATCGATATCGCCATCGCCATCACCATCTCCATCGCCATCGCCATCACCATTATCATCATCGCCATCGCCATCGCCATCGCCATCACCATCGATATCGCCATCGCCATCTCCATCGCCATCGCCATCACCATTATCATCATCGCCATCGCCATCACCATCGCTATTACCATCACCATCGCCACCACCATCACCATTGCCATCGCCATCGCCATCACCATCGCCATCACCATCGCCATCACCATCGCCATCATCATCATCGCCATCACCATCGCCATCACCATCACCATCGCCATCACCATCGCCATCACCATCGCCATCACCATCACCATCATCCTCATCTTCATCATCACCACAAATTAGTAGCATAGGATTAAATGTGATTTCATTAGTAATAATAAAAACAAAAACGCTGAATAATGCTTCCTATCTCATTTTCTCCCACGTTAAATCTCATGTCTCTTTTTACTGTTGCTTTTTCGTTTCATAAAATTTTCAAATCACAACGATGCTAAAGAAGTTTTCACTTCAAAAAAAAATTGTAAATCTGTCTATTTACGATGGAGTTATGCCCTAACATACATAAAAAAATAGAAATATCCGAATTGAGAACCTCCGCCTTTTTTGAAGTCGGTTAAAAATATAATATTTACAATCACAAAACTAGAAAGAAACTAAAGTAGGATGATGAAATTAAAATACTGTAGACGAGCAGCCCTATATTTCAAGAATAGGGCCGATTCACAATACTATTACTTATAAAAATAACCGTGACAGGGGTCAGCGAGTTCATTCGATCTGCGCTTTCGCGGCATTTGCCACGCGAGGACGGAGGTAACGCTAAATGCCTACTACGCTCGAAGATCCTGGCCTTAACCGCGCGCAGGCACTGCGTAACGTAGTTTTCAGGGCAAAACTTAGCAAAAATAGATTGTGCCTACAATTTCGACTTTCTTAAGAAGAGAACTGCTCTCAAAACGGTGAAGAAAAACATCGTGAGGAAACCGGCATGTCCTAGAACCAAAACTTCGAAGACATGTGACATCTACCAACCCACACTGGGCCCACGTGGTGGATAATGGCCCACTCCTTTTCACAAAGAGGAGGCCTGTGTCCCAGAAGTGGGAACATTATACGCTGATTATGATAAGAAAGAGAACTGCACCGCCATTTTAAATTGTATTTTATTCTACAGGTGCCAACGTGCTCCCTGAATCAGCAGTCCTGGTTCTCGTGTGGGAAACCTTGGCGATGCACACTGGCAAAAGTTACAAGGACCAGTCTGTAGTCTTTCGAGATATTCACTTCTTTAGCGAAGTTATTTTGAACCCAGACGTTCCTCTTAGACTCTGTATTGCTATAAATAGAGGCAGCAATAAATTTGAGGTAAGTAACTGCGTATCAATTACAAAAGATCAGATTCTCTTTATTGTAACATTAACTAAATTCTAAACCATGATTGCGGAGGCTTCAATGCGGTTAGATTTTAATTAAATTAGGAAACTCGAAAGCAATTAAGGTGCCCTAAATTCTGTAACAGTACCGTCTAAAATTAATTGACTTTTATTATATTGATCTAGAGTTTGAAATCAGCAACCTTTGTTAGTTTTATTGAGAAGTTGTTGGGGAGGTCTACAGAGCAAAAATACATGAAATATTGTTAAACATATTTTATTAGGAAGGTATAAAGGTTTATCTAAGAACAACGTGGAAAAAATTGTGTATCGTACAAAAACAATATGTCAACTTTCTATGCGGATAGTTTTCCTTATAGCCAGTGATAGTACATAGAGGTGATAAACCTTCAACAGAAGTCAAACAAAATATTTTTTTTTTATTTCAAATAGGACTGTTTATTTTTTCTAATATGAGAGCACATTATTGTTTCCCGGTGAGATGGAGTGGGCTGTGATCTACCACGCGGGCCTAGTGCGGTTTGGTAGATATCACATATCTTCGAAATTTTGATCTTAGGATGCCGGTTTCCTCACGATGTTTTCCAACATGGTTTTGAGAGCAGCAGTGATGAAATAATTTACACAAAGTAAAGCGCCAGTCTGCGTTCGAACCTACGACCTAAAAGGCACAAGCACGCCTGTTTAATCAGTATTGGTATTAACTTTTTTCATGATTTTAGGTCAGTCAAGATGACATGCGAATTGCAAGTGGTGTTGTGAACAGTGTAAGAGTTCTGAAGTTCTATAAAGAATCAGAAAACACAAAATCGGACGAAGAAGAAGTAATATTAACCAATGAAGATGTGTATAAGATTCTAAGATCTAGAGGATATTCTTACAAGTAAGTTACTTATATTTGACATCGCGGTGAAAGGGAAACCGGCATGTCCTAGAACCAAAAATTCGAAGACATGTGACATTGTAGTGTGTTAGGGTAGATTAATGTAAAACCTATTAATTAAACACTACTTTATAATAAAATATGAATGTTTAATAAAATAAAGAATACTTATTAAACTAAAACAATTAATGCGCGGCGCGAGTTAAGATTAGGCATGCATTCGCCGTAGAGGTTTGTAGCGGACTCCTGAGGGCGTCCGAGGGCGCGGGAGACGTAGCGGCGCGGGCAGCGGCAATCTGATCCTCTTGTGTTCCTCGATTTCGCCTCACGGTCGCGTCGTAAGTATCAACACAGCGCGGGCGCAGGGCTCCGCTAGCCGTGGCGCGCGGTCGAGTGGTAGGTAGGCAGAAAGGCGGTGTACAGACATGTGAAATTGTTAGGTCGTGTACACACGATTATGGGTATTTAATTAATGCAATACTATTACTGTTGTGTGTATATGTATGTATAGCCTACATCACTCCCCCGCTGAGACCGGTTCACGGGCGATAGTAGTTCGGAAATCTTACGGTTCTTCCACTTCTCGTTTTTATTTCAGGTGATGATGGTGCTTGAGACGATGGTGGTGGTGGTTGAGGTAAAGGTGGTGGTGTTTTCGGAGACGAACCATCGTCGTTGTTAGCCATGTACGCTGGTTTTAACCTATCAATGGTTACGGTTATGTGTTTTCCATGGACGTCTATTGTAAATGTCTTTGCTCCTCTTTCTACGACTTTGTGTGGACCGGAGTAGGGTGATTCCAGTGATTTTTTTAACGGTCCTTTTCGCAGGAAGACGTAGCTGGCTGTACAAAGGTTTTTAGGTACATAAAACACTCTCTCACCGTGGGTGGATGTTGATGCAGGTGATAGTTTCGATATGTGTCTTCTGAGTCGTGCTGCGAAATCTGGTTCATCCACTATGTCATGAGTGGTCGATGGTTTTAAGAACTCACCAGGTAATCGAAGTGGCTCGCCGTACACCAACTCAGCTGTAGAAGTTTGGAGATCATCCTTCCAGGCGCTCCTCATTCCCAGGAGTACAAGTGGAAGTACCTCCGACCATTGCGCGTTGTTATGGCACATTATGGCGGCCTTGAGCTGTCTGTGCATTCTTTCTACCAGACCGTTGGACTGTGGGTGGTAAGCTGTTGTAGGACAATGGTAGGCGCCTATAATTGAAGAGATGCACTGGAACAGTTGAGAGTCGAATTGTTTTCCACGGTCAGTTGTAATCTTCTCTGGACACCCGAAGCGCGCGACCCAGCCAGAAATGAAGGTGCTAGCGCAGGTCTCCGCTGTGATGTCTGCTAGAGGGTAGGCTTCTGGCCATCGAGTATACCTATCTATAGCTGTAAGGCAGTACCTGAAACCAGAAGAAAGTGGCATAGGGCCTATTAAGTCAAGGTGGACGTGGGAAAAACGGTTGGAAGGAACAGGGAATGGTGACAGAGGTGAGTGGGTATGGCGGGTTACTTTGTTGCGTTGGCAATCAGTGCATTGTTGAGCCCATTTTCTGCAGTCTTGACGAATCTTAGGCCACACAAATCGTTCTGATACTAGTTTAGCTGTTGCGTTGGGGCCTGGATGACTGAGATTGTGTAGGTTGTTGAAGATTGCTTTTCGGAAAGTTGGTGTTATGAACGGCCTAGGACGAGAAGTAGACTGGTCACAGTATATATAGCCGTCCATAGCTTTTATTCTTTCTAACTTTAACGCTGTGTTGCTATTTAGCAAACTCTGTAACTCACGGTCATTTTCCTGCTCGTTTTGAAGTGCTTTGTAGTTTATGGTAGTGTCTATACTTTCCAGTCGTGAAAATGCATCGGCGACTACGTTGTGATTTCCTGAGATGTGATTGAGGTTGGTTGTAAATTGAGAGATGTAGTCGAGATAGCGGTGTTGACGAGGTGAGCAATTGTCTCTTTTTGTAGTGAAAGCGAAGGTGATGGGTTTATGATCGGTGAACACTTGAAATGTTCTCGCTTCGACCATATACCTAAAGTATTTTATTCCTTCGTAAATAGCGAGCAATTCACGGTCGTACGTGCTATATTTTGTTTGAGCAGGAGATAACTTGCGGGAAAAGAATCCTAGTGGTTGCCAGCTGTCATTATTTCTTCTTTGTTGTAAGACAGCTCCGATGGCCGCATCTGAAGCGTCGGTAAATAGTGCTAACTCAGCTTGTGTATCCGGATGCGAGATGAGAGTGGCTTTTAACAAGTTATTTTTGCATGCGTCGAATGCTTCTTGAATCTCAGGTGTTATAGTGATGGGCGTGTTACCTTTAATTTTTGGGCCACTTAAAGCTTCGTTGAGCGGGCCTTGTATTTGAGCGGCACCAGGAAGAAATTTTCTGTAGAAATTTATCATTCCTAAAAATCGTCGTAACTCCTTAGCATTTTTAGGGAGGGGGTATTCTTGGATCGCCTTAACTTTTTCAGGCAGGGGTCTTATACCAGCTGCAGATACATGATAACCCAAGAATGTTATTTCGTTGACACCCAATAAGCACTTATTGGTGTTGATTACCACGCCATACTTTTTTAATTGTTCAAAAAGTTTTTGCAGGTGTCCGATGTGCTCTGTCTCCCCTTTTGAGAACACAAGGATATCGTCTAAGAATCCGAACGTAAATTCGAATCCTTGCAGAATTTCATCGAGGAACCTTTGGAAGGTCTGTGCAGCATTTCTTAAACCGAAGGTCATTGCGGTGAATTCAAAAAGTCCGAATGGTGTTGTGATTGCTGTCTTTTTAATATCGTCTTCGAATACTGGTATTTGGTTAAATGCTTTTACGAGATCAATTTTTGAAAAGATAGTGGATCCTGACAGCTGGTATGCGAAGTCGTGGATATGCCTCACTGGGTACCGGTCAGGTATTGTTCGTGCATTTAAAGATCTATAATCGCCGCATGGCCTCCATCCGTCGTCTTTTTTAGGTACCAGGTGTAATGGAGATGACCATGGACTTTCTGAACGACGAGCTGTGCCATTTTGTAACATTTCCTCAAATTCTTTCTTCGCGATCTGTAGACGATCTGGTGCCAAACGACGCGGTCGTGATGTTACTGGTGGACCGGATGTTGTCCTAATATGATGCTTTGTGTTATGTATTGGTACACTATTTGAACCAGCTGGTCTGGTTATCTCTGGATAACAACGTAGTAGATTGAGATAAGTTGTATTACCAGTAAATGTTTTCAAGGACAGCAGTTCGTGTGTTATTTCATGAGACGAAGGTGCGCCGACAGTCAGGTTCGTAATCGAGTCGATCAGCTGTTGTCGTCTGCAGTCGACTAATAAATTGTAGAAACTTAAAAAATCGACACCTATTATAGGTTTTGAAACATCTGCTATGATGAAGTTCCAAGAAAACTCACGACGTAATCCAAGGTTAAGATTAAGTTGGTATGTACCGTAAGTGGGTATCGGAGTACCATTTGCAGCGACAAGTTCATAGTTGCATTTATTATTGTATCGCAGCTGATTACGTAATAACGATTTAGGGTAGGCGCACACGTCCGAACCTGTGTCTACAAGAAACTGTATGCCGGTACGTTTATCTGAGATAAATAGGCGGCCTTTACAGGTAGAGCAGTCGTCAGCCGCAATTACTGACTGCTTTTGCAGTTTTCCGGCTTAAAATCGCAGGGCTGAATACATTTGGTGGCCTTCGCACCAAATTTATAGTGGTACCAACATGATGGATATTCTTTAGTTCGTGAATGAGATCGGCTGTGGCGGGATTTTGATCGGTCGCCACGCCTTGTTGATCGGCCTGCGCGGGAAATATTGTCGACTTTTTGAGTTAATAAGTGCACTTGTTTCGTAAGTTCGATCATTTGTTTAGACAAAGTCTCCATATCACTCACCACATTTGTTGATGTAGACGCCACTTGATGGCCTGTCGGCACGATATCGTGAATTCTGTCGGCGAGATCGGCTAATTCATCGAGGCGCGCGGATACTTGAGACGCGATAATGGACTGTATGTTACTAGGCAGTCGGCTCGACCATATTGTTCTTAAAAATTCTTCAGGTACTTTAGGACCGGCGAGGTGCTGCAGGTGTCTGAGAAACTGCGACGGCTTCCTATCACCCAGCTCTTCGTGTGTCAGCAGTTGGTGAACTTTCTTCTCGCGGGATTCTGAGAGTCGCTTTATAAGTTCCGTTTTCAATTTGCCGTATTTATCGGTCGCTGGTGGATTCACGATGATATCTTCGACCTCCGTTGAATATCGCGGGTCGAGATGACTGACGACGTAGTAAAACTTTGTTGTGTCCGCCGTAATATTCGATATCGCGAACTGGCCTTCAATTTGGGCGAACCAAATCGCGGGCTTCTCGGGCCAAAATGGAGGAACTCGCACGCCGACCCGAAATACGTCATGTGATGCCGGTGATGCAGACCGCTTCGTATCCTCCGTGACTTGTTCGGAATCACTCATTTTGCTGTGAAATGTTCAGATTTTGTTCACTTTTGAGTCCACACACTCCGCACCGCACTAAAGTTTTAGGTAGCACTAGCACGCGTTTACTGTTCGGGGTCACCACTGTAGTGTGTTAGGGTAGATTAATGTAAAACCTATTAATTAAACACTACTTTATAATAAAATATGAATGTTTAATAAAATAAAGAATACTTATTAAACTAAAACAATTAATGCGCGGCGCGAGTTAAGATTAGGCATGCATTCGCCGTAGAGGTTTATAGCGGACTCCTGAGGGCGTCCGAGGGCGCGGGAGACGTAGCGGCGCGGGCAGCGGCAATCTGATCCTCTTGTGTTCCTCGATTTCGCCTCACGGTCGCGTCGTAAGTATCAACACAGCGCGGGCGCAGGGCTCCGCTAGCCGTGGCGCGCGGTCGAGTGGTAGGTAGGCAGAAAGGCGGTGTACAGACATGTGAAATTGTTAGGTCGTGTACACACGATTATGGGTATTTAATTAATGCAATACTATTACTGTTGTGTGTATATGTATGTATAGCCTACAACATGTACCAACCCGCACTGGGCCCGCGTGGTGGATTATGGCCCTATTCACAGAGAAGAGGCCAGTGTCCCAGCAGTGGGAATATTATAGGCTGCTTACACGCACTATAATTTTAATATCAAAATAGAATATATAAAACTTTTTCGACTACCATATCGAATAAGGGTTTACAGTACCCGGCGATAAATATTGCACATCGACCTTTGGAAATTGGTGTATTTTATACAAAGAATAAAAATAATTATCAAAAGAAGCAAAATCATAAGTGTTTTAACAGCTCCTAATAGATATCGGACTGTTTGTATTTCGTGCGACAGAGATAACGCTCTACGAAGCCGAAATTAGCCGATTGTCTCTTTTCAAAGGTCGATGTGCAATATTTATCGCCGGGTACAGTACTGTAGAACAATTTAGTTTCCACTGCAACTATGGGGTAATGTCGTAACACACAATGGCAATTCATTTAATTTAGACAGTTCACCAACGTTCATTACGTTATTCACGTTGCTGAGCAGACGAATGTTTCAAACCTATGAAACAATGGGTCAGACATTTTCATCAAACCCCACGGATTTTTATTGAAAGGTGACCAATAGCCACTAAAACAAATAAAGCATTTACATACTGTAAATACGACATTCCTTTTATTTTTAAATTTAAGTCGCATACCAAGCACGTTTTAAAACGTAAACTAAATTTTATCTGCTTGTACAAGTCATTATCAGGTAATATACTAACTCCATTCCGCTCTAATCCCAACGTCAACATAAAAATAGTAGCCAATTTACGTCCGAGTCATTATTTTGTCGCTAATTTTACTCCTCATAAAACTTGCAACGTGAAATTTAAAAAAATAATGTAAACAAGGTAATACCCATCAAATGAACTCCGGAAAAGAGGCTTATTTCAATGGCATGACGTAACTTGATGCTCCTCTCATTTATTTCTCGTAATTTTTTTGTTGCTTATATCCTGAATAATGATTTTCTTTTTGTGGTATCTTTTTATTAAGTAATAATGTTTATGTTTTGTACAATAACATTTAAGTTGTTCTATTTTGTATATCCTATACGATAAAAGAAGACAAAGGTCGAAGGGCATTAAAAACCTTTAAGACTTCAAGAGTGACGTCACTTTATTTCGATCACATCTTAGGTCGCCTCTAAATTTGCTGATGACGAAAAACTAGGGCCAAATCTAGTACCTATAACAATCATCATCATGATCATCATTCCAGCCGAAAAACGTCCACTGCTGGAGATATGCCTCCCCAAGTACCACAAAAAAAAGTCAGAATTAGAGATAGTAGAAGAAGTATTAAGTACCACCTATTTGCGCTAAGTTTGCCGATCTGTGGAATGCTTGCCTCCTCCCCCGAACTGCTGACCGCACCGCTGAGTCGCCCTCTCAGTACTGTAAACATCGTCACCGCAAGTGCGTTTGATTGTTACTTATTCGACACCTTAATATTATTTTCTCGATATTTGTTAGTTTTGCTGACGGTCAGCGGCAAATAGCGCAAACGGGTTGTAGTTAATATGACTCAACAACGAATAATTTTTATCCTTCTTTTCAGGGACAAGTTCCAATCCATTCAATCATCAGTCCTTGACTATCAAAAAGCATTCGTTCAATGGGACAATGACAATGACTGGGTGACTTTCCTGGACTCTCTGATCCAACTCAGTGCTCTAGCGAGGAATCATGAAGGGATCTCAACGCCTAAGCTCATCAGAAAATTGAAAATCAGCGTCATGGATCAACAGATATTGAATATTGTTAAAATTAACGGTGTTAATTGTGTTGCTGCTCGGTATAATCATATTGAGGGAGTTATTAGGTAATATTCTTACAATATTTACGTTTTGTTCTCGGCAGCAGAATTGCGTTTGTTTAAATTTGGACCCGGTTCTATGTTCTATGTTAGAGGGTTTGGTTTTCCGCACTTACATAGTCCTCCAGGTGGACCATTTTGTGTGGGCTATGGCGGCCGTCGATGGTTATTTCAACCAACCCACCTCCCCCGAGAAGTTGACTTCATCTCTTGGTCTGTTATGAACATCTGTGTAATATCTTGGTGCCCCGAAAGTTTCTGTCCTAATATGGGTGACGCATTCAAAAATTACATGCGCAACCGTTTTCTCAGCCTCCATTTGGATCCGGTTGTCGGTTTGTTACACAACTCTGCCTGCTCTTAAATACCAGACGTGATGTTATGTTACATCTTGCACTTAATAAACAATTAAATTAAATGTAATGACTGACAATGAACAACCGTTGTTCGTGCACTGAGTGGATATGTCCGCTCAATCTGTGTGGTTCTTTCCTCAAAAGACCTTTTCAGACACCAAACTACATGGTCTTCACGCGATCTCACCAATATTTTGCCTGAACTTTAAAAGAGACGTGACCTCTGAGTTTATTTCGGCCTCTCTTCTCAGAATAGTCACATATGAAACGCCGACCTCATCTAGTTTAAAAAAATATGATTGACGTGTAAAAGTGTTTGTACAAACCTACCTAAACCCTATTTATCATTTAGCCTAAACACCAGGGTCTAGAAGCATAACATCCTTCGGAAGAGTTTCTTATGTAACGAAAGTGAGCAGTGAGCAGTGAGTAGGATTTATGAACATTCATCCCGTAAAGGGGTTGACAGATCGTCATTTTTGCAAACGGCTTGTTAATTATAATACCAGCAGCGCCACGGGGACACCCGCATAATTGTCGATCCCGTGAGAATATCGGGATAAAAACTACCCTATGTCCTTCCCCGGGATGCTATCTATCTCTCTGCTAAATTTTATCGAAATCCGTTCAGTGGTTTAGGCGTGAAAAGGTAATATACAGACAGACAGACAGTTACTTTCGAATTTATAATATTTATATAATATTCACTTTTAGATTTACGGGATTTTGTCGCAGGATGGGAGATAGAATGGTTGGATAGGTGTTTTATTATTTATTTGAACTAAGAAAGGTTTTTGAGCTCAGTGCAGCCGATTTTTTCTTTCATTTAAATATTCAATTAATAAATAAAAATATAAAAAATTCTGATGGGACACTTTTATAGAAATGCTAGCTTATTTAAATAATACTGTTTTGCTTCTCCAAATTGCTATCTCAACTTTGAAGTCGGCAAAAAATGCGGAATTCGTTCAGTACTCTGTAATATTGACATGATGGAATGACGTATCATATTTGTCAAACCAGTCAATAATAAAAAAGAATAAAGGGACTACTGAAACAAATGAGGGTCGATATATTTTCGAATGTCATATAATAATAGTCCTTTGATGTGCTCTCATGTCTGAGGAAACTAAACATTTAAGAGAAATTGCCCGAAAAATGTTTTGCCCAGAATTCTCAATAACGTAGGTAGAAAGACCGGGAGGGACGCCCTAGGCGGGCATAAACAGTGACCTTATTAGTGATGTCCTTCAGAAGGTCAGGTGCGTAGAGTTCGCAACCGGGCGTGCGTGTATGACCAGGGGGCCTAAAAAGGCCACTTTTGCAGAATCATAAAAGGATAACATTATGAATGATAATATGGCGTAGACAGTCCGTGTTTTAATTTTTTTCGCTGCACTACGTAGGTATAATCAAAGAGATTGGGATTGGATTTGGATTGGATTGATTGGTATTTCAGCACAGACAAAAAAATCACTGAAAAATCCGTCACCAATGGGATTTGATACAATTAACTTAACAGTTAACTGTTCATTGTAATTCATAATGTTATCTTTTTGTGATTCTGTCAAAGTGGTCTTTAGGCCCTCAGATTTATGAACGTTAACGAGGCAAAAGATCGAGTTAGAAGATCTTAGCAGGTGACGTTCTGTAGTTTCTGTCTACCCCCATGACAAGAAGGCATGTGTTTATGTAAATATGTAGGTAGAATTACTCGTTTACATATCTAACATCATAATGTAACATCACTCCTGTAACCCATGAAACTCATGTCACGAGTTACGTTTAGGCAGCATCATCTCATCTGCCTAACCTTTACCCAACTACGTTGGGGTCGGTTTACAGTCTAACCAGATGCAGCTGAATACCAATATTTTACATGGAGCGACTGCCTATCTGACCTCCATAACCCAGTTACTGGGTAATACGATTCCCCTTGGTAAGACTGGTTGTCAGACTTTCGGGCTTGTGACAACTATAATTTTATGATTGTACTTTTTTTTCTAATCAGGTGTGCAGGAGTCGAGCTTGACAACGTAATATTTGTAGATAAACCTGTAGTACAGACACAATCAGATGTTTTGTTAACTAGGGCGTTTTATCCACACTACTCAATGGACAAAGTTGACGTAAGTATCGTTTTATAATAGAATAGAATACTCTATAATATCGACACCGCTTTAAGAATATTCATCAATTATTTAATTAGAAATGTACATTCTATTATTAATATTTATGTATTTAACACTTCAATCACACAAATATACAGAGATGAACTTGATGCCATAGAGAAAGGCATTGCACTCGGCTACGTACCATACTTTAGCAGGTAGAGACAATTTTAAATTTTTTTTTTTACTTGTTTAAAATAATTTTTCCGTCGATAAAATTAAGCTTAGTTTCCCTCATTTCGATATGTGCACATTATGAAGACTCACACATGTCTGCCTATATCAATGGGAAAAAGGCGTGGGTTTACGTATGTATGTTAAAAATGACGGAATTAATCACGTATCAAAAAGCTTCACCTACCCTTTCGGTTCATTAAATTGAAACCTAAAGATATAAGCTAAAAGGCACTATTTCCTCACATTTTCTCATAGGATAAGCAGATTCTTAATTGAATGTCAATCACGTTAGAGCGTTCTTGGCACAGAATTTAATCTGCAGCCTTGCATCTAGGACGAAAGCCAGCAAAATGTTTACAACAGCAAAATAGTTTTAAAATATTTTTTTGTTATTATTTAGAACCAATATGAAATAATATTACAATTACTATGGATACTAATTTATAATAAGAAAATATTTTTAGTATATTCTACATATTAAGTATAATAAATAGAACATATTAAAAATATTATGGAATGTTTGATATTATCAAACATTCCATTGTGATTAAAAGATAGAATTTTGATATTAAAAATATTTTCAATATATTATTATTCTTTTCAGCTAAAAACTGCTCTTCAAATAATACTTCAAATCGTAGCTGAAAATACTACGATGAAAGGGATTAAGGCTACTCAAATCGTAACGTCAAACAAAAATATAAATTGTATTATCCAAGAGATTTCGAACTATATACCCAATGTTTCAGTTGACTTTGCTTCAATTATAAATGTCAATATTGATTTTGATACTTTGTTAGTCCAAAATTCTGACATCGATAAAGCAAATGTTTTTATTGTTGAAAATTTATTGGGAGATGAAAAGGTAAGAACCGTCTTGTTGAATTAATATGATTTTGATCGTGGATTTCTGTCAAAGTTGTTTTCTTTGACGAGATATTCGTTTGTTGAATGAGTGATTCTTGGTCATATTAAGACACTTATTTGAAAATTAAAACGTTTGATTAACAAAACCAACGAATCTTCGGAATAAGTTCTTTGGTTGTAGATTCATCCATGTGTTAAAAAAACCGACTTTCAAAAAAGACCACAAAGTAAAATAAAACTTAATTTTGGAAGTCGGTCTCTTTGGTTTTGTATTTTCGTTTTTTGACACTGACTTCCGAAATAAAAAATATTTTACACTTTGTTGTATTGTTTTTGGAAGTCGGTTGGTTTTGTTTTTGAGAAGTTTGTTATTAAAACCAATACAACTTTTTGGCAAATCTATTTTATTTTTGAGCTCCTGAAAGCGTATTCTCTATCTGCTATACTCAAAGTGTAATACATTAACAATAATAGCTGCACAATTTTATATCAATGAAATCCCATCGTACATTTTCCTTTTCCAGAAATTGAAGTCGCTACGAAATATTTCGAAGGATAGTTTCGTCTTAGCTCTAGAGTCGGGAGTGCCAAAGCTTCCAGGACTTATGAGCCACTTTAGTATCATGAGTTCTATGTCAGATGGGAAGCAAATATTAATATTATTGCGAAGGAAGAATCTCAAGGATGTTACTTATGTGCCTGTAAATTGTGATAATAAATTGGATTGGGTGTCGCGCGTATATGATGAACTTAATAGAACGAAGCGAGTGATGCTGGTGTCGGAAAGGCAGCCTTACTTACGTGGAGCTTTAGGTATTGTAGATTTCCGTATATTGATTTTAAAAGTATTTCATTACTTTTGTTTATTATGAACAGACTCATATTTGGTAGCAATTAAGCAATAATGTGGACAATGATATTGTACGTTGCTGTATTACTTCTTAGAATAGCCGATCTATTATGTAAAAATCTTAGGTGAAGTGAGCTGT
This sequence comes from Luperina nickerlii, assembly GCA_963855955.1. Lineage (NCBI taxonomy): Eukaryota > Metazoa > Arthropoda > Insecta > Lepidoptera > Noctuidae > Luperina > Luperina nickerlii. The sequence goes on from OY979678.1 coordinate 19,052,233, forward strand.
TATTCCAACTGATTCTAGGGACTGCTAGGGATTTACACCATTCACTCACTTAAAGTCACTTTACCTTAGTTTTACAGTGAGATTTTTACAGAAGAGACCGATAAAATCTCAGACGCATGTTTTTATTGAAAATCTTTGAATTAAAAAACAGCTGACATGGTTTTGCATGCCACATGATGATAGATACGATGCCTTAATCGGTTGAAGGACATTGAACGGGACACAAAAGAAGTTTAATTGTTATTACGTCGTTGCGTTTAACGTCCCGCAAAATGATAAGGTAATGTTTAAGTGGCCCTATTTTTGATTGATGGATTTATTATATTGCATTTTGTAGGTTTTGTCAAAAAGTTGAGAAATGATGGAGTGGAAAAAATTGGCTTGATGGTAATCGACGATATTCATGCACCTTCTTTTAATCCTCACACTGGAATATACAAAAACCAATTGGAGAAAAGTCTTGCCGTCAATATCTTACTAAAGGTTTGTAGTGAAAGCAGTTATAAATACATATAAACAATTTCTACTATGAGACTGACCTTGTTTATAGCAAAAAAAAAAAACATCTGTTTATACACATCGGGTAAGTATTGCTTTTTGTATGACGGAGGAGATACTAATTTCAATATTTAGAGTCGGTCGTTATAAAAGTGGTTTATATTCATGAGTTCTTTAACCTTCTGAAAATGAACCAGTAAACTCAAAGTCAGTCGGTAGTCATACATATTTATTTCTTGCTTGTTTCTCTCGTAAAAAGAACAGTGAATCCTATTTATAATTCCTCACAAGTTTCGAAGCCTTGGTGCTAGGGGGCGACAAGCTAACGATCTGTCAATATGTCTTGAGCACAATCTTGGCCTTTAAACACATCGCTATATGGGACGGGAATTCTGCGATGTTGATACAGTTTTGCTGCTCGTAGAGGAAAGAACTCTAAAAATAAATACTGGATGTTTGGTAGAAGGACCGACACAATTTTCTTAGGGATAGGAACTGTCACAATTATCCTAATTTTCACCCATAACACCTCGGTAGGTAGTTGAGATAATAATAGGTTTATTTTTAATCAACCGAAATATCTTTTGCTTTGTGATTGAAATAGAGCGCAATAATTTTTGGTGTTATTTGCAATGGACATTTATTTACAGACGCCAGCACATCAAGCTACCCGAAACTGTCAAATTTTCCCAATCAACTTTGAACCTTATGTTTTTGCGATAAAGTTGAAAATCGATTAAAGAAATTTGACAGATTGTAGTAGCTTGATGTGGTGGCGTCTGTAATTTTCGAAAGGATGACCGGACCCGTCCTGTATCCCGTCTATTTGTCGGTCCATCCGTCAGTCTTAGGGCTTTATATTTTTACTAGCTTCTGCCCGCGACTTCGTCCGCGTGAAATTTTCCCCTATTCACCCTCTTAGGGGTGGAATTTCTAAAAACCCTTTCATAGTGGATACCTACTCTTCACAAAGAACACACCCTCCAAACTTCATGTCTCTAGGACCAGCGGTTTAGGCTGTACGTTGGTATATCAGTCAGTCAGAACTTTGAATTTTATTTAAACAGATAGATAATACTTAGCTAGTTCAAATTTTCACAGAATATGTGTTACGGTACTCGCACTTACCAGGTAATTTTTTAATGGCATATATTGAATCGAACCTTAAATACTTCCCATTTTGCCTGGGTAAAAATATTAATGAATATCTACTCTAATATAATGAATGCATTTCTTTGTGTGACTGCGACCAACTCGGATTTCATGCTCGCCGGCTACTGTGGCACTGCTCACGAGGATCAATTAAATATTTCTTTTTTTTTTATTCATTCTAACTGGGTGTCATTTAGGGCCAATGGGGAGGTTTTTACTACACTCCAGCTGCAAAGTCTCAAATGCTTCGTAACGTCACCCTGACGAGCTCAGTTGGTAATTTGGATGACCTTACATGGATCGAAGCACCTACTACAGTTGCCAATAAGAACTTAATTCAGGTAAGCAATTAACAAACAGAAATATAAAGGATTATTTAGATAAAAGGTGCTACTGCAGTTCTCGGTGTGGCTTTGACCATTTGTAAATAGAGGGTATGGGTGCTTGTGAATAGGCATAATGAGGCGTTACAACTCTGTAAGGTCGGAAAATCATCGACGATTTTGATACTGCAGATGTTATAGACGTCGACAACTATTTTTGTTAACCCATGAAGGATGACGTTGAAATTTTAACTGATAGTGTGTGCTCGTAAATACAAAAGAAAATGTAACCCCTAAAATCAGCATTTATTTTTCGCAGGTTTCTTACGCTGGCATATCATTAAAAGATGTTCAGAAAGCAGTTAGTAACAACAGTGAAGATAAATTGTCTTTCGGCATGGATTTCAGTGGTATTGACGCGGAGTAAGTTTTGACTATATTATATTAGGTACAAAAAGTTTTAAAAGATTTATTAGAAAATACACGGCGCTCTTTATTGAAAGCCGGTAACAGCCAATAAAAAAAACTTGAAAAGGCAATTTCCAAATGAGAGGATAATAATGAAAAGCTTTGAATTTTTGAAGATTTATTTAGTTGGTGTTGAAATATTTTTTACTTGGTAACTCTAATAATATTGAGATGCAAATAATTATATGACGGATGATTGATACCCAGCTTTAATACTGGTAAACAGCTACATCCGGATAGATTAGAAGATGGCACCAATATATTTGGAAATGGCTGGGAAGATGATAACCTTTTGAGCTCTCATCGACTTCCTTGTTAATAGAGCGGTTTAGGTTACCTACTAATTCTGTTCAGCTCGATGGGAGGGACTTATAGAAGATCTCGGGGAAGACCTGGATGAGACTCGCATATAACAGGGTAGCATGAAACAAAAGGGAGGAGGTCGATACTCGGCAGTTGGTAGAATAAAGCTGCTAGTGATGATGAGTTTGTTCACGAGCACCGTATCTAATTGGTTCAGAATGGGATGATGACAAACACAAACTCAAATTCAAAGCATTTATTTCATAAACCATTGCCAGGCTCATTTAAATTGTCGGTCAGCTAGTCAGAAAGTTGAAGCCAGTTACTCGTTCCTAAACATAGATCTCTATGAAGATGAATACCCATTACCAACCAATACTAAACATTATATTAATAAACTAAAAAAAATATATAAAAAAATAAAAAAAATGTTTATTGCAATTACATAAAATGCTTTACACACATGAGTTGAAGGTCACATTTTAAGCAAGGAGACGGTTTTGTTAGGTGACTCCGCTCTTCCACTTAACATGATAACGGTTATGCAATTGAAAACAAAAAATCTAAATATAATAAAACAAAAAAGAAAATAAAAATGGAGTGCACTTGTGTGATTTATGCGAGTAAGTTTTTGAGTGTGTGTAATATAGTGTGAGTGTGCATTGTGCATATAAGTTAAAGTTGGGTTTTTTATTTGAGTTAAGTTTTTTATAAATTAGTTTGTAGGTATCAGTGTAGATTTTGGTTAATATTAACTAACTTGTTATTGCTTCGACAGTGGTGATAGAGTGATGGGCCTAGTTGCTGGTGGTGCATTAGGAAGTACAGTTGTGGCAGACACGTCTCTGTTATGGCCAGTTCCGGAACATTGGAGCCTGCAAGATGCTGCTACCGTACCGCTGCCGTACGCTGTTGCGTATTATTGCTTGGTAAGACTAAGAAAATTGCCTGTTAAGAAAAGACCATTGGGCTAATCAGCAGTGACGCCCAATACCATTAACCTTTTGACCCCTACACGTCAAAAAATCAAAAACGTGCCCTCGGCGTCAGTCTGTCATGTAGTCGAACCGTGGCGTGCTGGGCACATTTTGTTTTGTCATTTATACATGATTGTGGCGTTTCAAAAGGTTAAGGTATAAATCAACGGATAGAGCTCTTCAAGGAGAATATACTATATTGCGAGTATCAAAATATGCCGCTTATATGGTCGTTTTTTTATTACGCATTGACTTAGAAGCTTGATTTTTTTAGAGCTTCAAGAGAACATAGACCTACGTATTTGATATTAATTACAACTTGATACCTTTACGTGTTCCCAAAAAAAGTGTCTTGACAGACAGACAGACAGACGGACAATGGAGTGATTCTATAAGGGTTCCGATTTTTCCTTTTGAGGTGTGGAAACCTAAAAAGAACAAAGTAATATTACCACAATTACTTCAGTTATGACGTAAGCTTAGCAAAGTGCTACCTTTTGCCTGCGACTTCGTCCGCGTGAAATTTTAGACCCGAGCTCCCGCGTCGTATCCCATCGCCCTCACCCGCTATTACTTCGTTTATTTCCGATTTGGTTCCTTAGGGACATAGCGTGATGTTAAATGCGCCTATAAGCTTTCTCAAGAATTCGGCCATCAAATGCAATTTTTTTAAATCCAACTTCTAGATCCAGAGATTAGCGCTTTCAAACAACCTCTTTAGCTTTATCCTTAGTAAGGATAACATCAATCATCAAAGACTCACTCCCACAGACAATATTTAACAAGCATTATCTAGATTTTATAAAGGCCCAAAATAACATCATTCAAATCAAATAGCCTCTATGAAGAAAGCTCCAAATATTCGTAGAATTCTGTTTGATAAAATATTCACTTACGAGTATATGGGTTCATTTCACTCCCAAGTTGCCATGTGTTGAACTAAATAGGTATCCTTTATATACATGGCACAAGAGAATTAGATACAGAAGGTCCAATGAGCGAAAACACACGCACACATTGATACGTTTCACGTACAGCGGGTGTACTCGCGACTGTCATTTGTTTGAAGGTGGGTTTTAGAGCCCGGTCACACGTAACAAAATCACACCACAGCTACAACACGTGGGCGGGTAATTTTTAGGAAAATGAATATTCTATTCGACCGCATGGTCGACACCAACCACCAAGTGAGACCGCGTACTACGCCCGACCACATCGCAAACACAACGTTGCGTCGACCATTTGATTTGATTTCATAGTTACCACAACGCAACTACAAGAAACAGCAGCGACACTATTCACACGTAACCACTGTTTGCCCACAATTTGGCTGCAAATGAACGTATAGAATCAGAACAAGAAGAAATTCATACTTTTTAATATTCTTGACATTTTAGTATGTATAGATCAACGAAAGAATGCACTATTCCTGTTTACACAAAAATAAATGGCAGAGTGGTATAATAATAGAATAAAGAATGAATAAAGATAGAATGTAAATTCACTTGTCTGGTCTAAACCGACCTTTAAACAATTTGAGGTCTGGTCTTTTAATTCTCTAACGGCCGATCCCAATAACCTATTGACAGATAACTGCTGATGGTAGCCAGTATAATTATAACTGTCAGTATAATATAATCATACAGATCGCTACTGATATAGATTATTGGGACGTTAAAACCAGAGATAGATCTGTTTTTCTACCTCCAATATGCCAAAACTGGTGGTTCGGCCGTTAGTCCATCAACGAAGATACGGGCTCATCCGAATGTAGTTGATCCGTCAAGACAAATGTCAAATCCAGTTTTTCGGACCGGGAAAATCACATCGGGCTTAGGATAACTGTCAAATCGTGTTGTCATTCATTCTTGGTTTGGAAACCGAACTAATCTTACGTGTAGGTATATCCGTAAGTAATACGGAGTAGGAAACGTCGTAACCACAGATATAGGACTGAGCGCAAAAGTGGCGGCTTACGATTTTTGTACGTAAGCTGGGCACGCGAAGTAGTTGCTTTGGCGTTATCTAGGTGTATCTATTATCTGTGGTCGTAACTTTGGACATAACTACGGACATCGTGCTTAGGGAGCAGATCCCAGATTTGAGTTGAGATCGTACGCGCCTATGTGTGCGTGCGCCTGTTTTCACTCTTTGCTTGGAGTCAACCTTCTCTTATCTATTTTGTGTACATACATGTTACGTTACTAAATGCGTAAACTCTAGTTGGTTTGTTGTCAGTCTTAGGAGATTATCTCCTGCAGTGGACTGACGTATAATTTATTCTCTCAATATGGGTAAGCTGGACTTCAAGTAGGATTGTGTGTGGTACATGTGTCTTAGAACAGCTTAGCTACCGTCTTAATTATTTCATATTCTGTGAGATTTTGGCGTTTTATAGGATAGTTTTGGCCATAATAATGATCTTCATCGTTCTTCATGACACATTATGGTTGTAGATTGACTGCCTTGTTTTGAAAAAATATTATGCTTGGCACCCTTTTTCGTCATTTGTAGGATTTAATAGCAGAAAGGGAATCCTTTTCTTTTCCTCGTGTCCATATGTCCGTCTATGTACAGACGCCAGCACATCAAGCTACCCGAAACTATCAAATTTTCCCAATTAACTTTGAATCTTATATTGTGGCGATAAAATTGAAAATGTATTAAATAAATTTGACAGGTTGTATTAGCTTGATGTGCCGGCAGAAAAAATAAGACATGACTTTAGTATAAACTCATCAATTGCAATAGTGCTATAAATATAACTCAGCGATTTTAGAAATTCTAAAGACCCCCACCCCCTTTTCAAAATTCGTGATTTGTTTTTTTCTTTTTCCACAGGCAATAAGAGGTCATCTCTCAAAAGGTCAATGCGTATTCGTGACAGGCGGAGCAGGTGCTCTGGGACAAGCAGTGATAGCTATATGCCTGTCTTTAGACTGTGTCGTATTCACCACAGTCAGTAATGTGCTAAAGAAGAACATGCTGCTTCGACTGTTCCCAAAACTTGATGGTAAGTGTTAGGCAAAGTAATATGTTCAGACTCGCTTGATCAGGAAACAACCTTGAGCAGTTTTTCTTTAGATTTTTGTGTTACCATACTTGTAGCATGTGCTGTGCAAACAAACTGAACACAAATGGATCATGATGGTGACCATGGATTACTCACACAGACACACCTACACTCACGCATACATTATCTACACTCACATATTCACAGGTACACTCACATAATCACACACACCCGGCACTTATGTAGATAGGTACTCCCTTTTGCCTTTTATTAATCTATTAAAACTCTTTTTACCTTCTTCCCCCGTTTCTTGCCTTCAAAATTAATTATATTAGTCTAGTTTATTTTTTACAAATGTGCACATTACTAATTTTTAAGTAACTATTATAATATCCAGAATGGACGGATGGATGACCCCTGTAACACAGGCTAGCATGGGGGTCATTGATCATTTATTTTGTACCAGACTATTCGCTCGTTTAAATTAGGTGTCACTCTGTGTCTGTGTACCTTTTATGTCGAATAAATATAATATAATATTATCATATTAGTATTAATTGGTGTTGGCGTCCTTGAATATAAAACAAATTTTGATGTTTCAGAGAATAATATTGACTATTCTAGAAATGAATCCTTCCTGAATATGATTAAGTTGAATGCAAGAAACAAAAGTTGTGATTTAGTCATAAATTGTGCTGGTGGAGTTTTGCGCGAGGTGAGTAAATATACCTAAAGATCCCCTTTTCTTCATTCTTCAGTTCTTAAATAAAAAGAGGATAGGGTGGTACAAGATGGGGCAAAAGTAATGTCATAATGTAAATAGGCTGCCATTTGGTTAGCAATGAAAAAATTGGGCTCTGTTTTCCTAGAAATTTTATTTAAAGTTGTATAATTATTAAGTCATACATACATTAAGTCGAAAAAATTATATCGGTCAAACGACCACCTTCTGAGTTGATGCACATTGGTACTCATGCCGTAAGGCATTTTGAATGAATGCTCGGAAAACACCCTCCAAATCGGTGATTTCTTCTTCAATGTTGGCTTTCAAGACTTGCAAGGCTTCTGGTTTATTGTGGTAAACGTAAGATTTAAAAAAAAAGCCCCAAAGAAAGAAGTCTGGCGCCGCCAGATCTGGCAATCTGGCCGACAAGTTTAAAATGCCAAAACGGGAGTTCACACGGCCCTGAAATTAGTGTTTCAAAATCTCCATCGTTGCACACTTGTACTAATTTATTAGAGTGACTGACCTCTATTTCCAGTTATTGTTAATAAAAAAAAAATGGTTGAAAAACCAGAATAAAATCAGAAAATACGAAAAATATATTTTCGTGAATTTCGGTACCTACCTACATAATTATTTTGGTATAACTGTGATATTCCGTCGACTAACCATAGTACAAATAAATAAAATATCCCACACAGAGACTAATAAATTGTAAACAGACATGACATCGCTTTGGCGAGCCCGGCAGAGGTATTGGCTGTTAATACCTTTTTTTTTTTTTAAAGTATCAAACATTACTTGGAAATGTGCCCAATAGTAAGGCTCCTACTAGGCACGAACATGAGCACATTTTCGTGATGAAGAGAATTAATTAATTAGCACACTTATTGCGTAACGTGTGTTAATCACAACCCAAACGATTTTAAGGAAATTGCTGATACATTGTAAGTTTGTAAAATTCGTCTGCTACACAACGTAACAAAAGACAATGACCATGTGTAGACCGTCCTTTATTCATAAACATTGCATATACTTAAATAGTGATTAGCGACTATTCGCTTTAATCATCGCTGTTAAATAAACCCAACAAAATTGTATCAGTATATACAATTTTTATTTTATTTAGAACATCATGCACCACAACATTTTACCTATCTGTCACAAATAAATACATTTGAATTTGAATATTTTTATGTTATTAGTATCGCGATACATTTTAACTTTTATACACGTTGATTATTTATATCACGACCAACAAACGACAGGTGACGAACATTTTCTGAACTTCTGTGATTCAAATCTTTTTTTTTTTCAGACTGCAATGAAGTGTGTTGGGTTTCTAGGCTGCTTTTTAGACCTCAATGCTTATGACATGAGGGAGAACAAGGATATTGGTATGTCTTTCTTAGAGGGAGATAGATCTTACAAGGCTGTTGATTTCTCCAGTATATTCAGACTGAAGAACGCTGAGGATAAAATGGTGAGGATTGTTTTTTTTTTTAATCGACTTTATAAAAATCTGAAATTCATGCATTCATTCACTGACATATAATGCACAGCCTGAGTTCTCATATACACTAGCGACACGCGTCAACGGCAGATTAAGCAACTGCAGCTGTCGACGAGTGTCGACAGCTACCGTCAACGGGTATCGGCGGCAGCTGTCGATGCGTCGGCGGCAGCTGTCGACGCGTCGGCTGTTGTCGTCGATTACATGCCGCTCATGACCGAGCACCGTGCGCAAATACACCAGCGGCACGTTGATGATGCCTCTGCTATTGGCGGGTATCGTTCATGTGTATGAACACTAAGCCGCTGAGTCTAGAAACATTAAATTTTACCACTAGAGTTCCTTATATGTATAGCGAAGCTGAGCTAGGGAGGATTGTTGAAAATTCATCCGCTAAAGAGGTTAACTAAGGGAAAGGTTGTATGGAAGTTCATTATTTTTGCCGATGAGAATTCCCATCGGGCTTTTTTAGATATAATCTCGTATTTTGTTCTTACCAACAAGCGTGATTCTCTGTTTGTAATTTCATGCTTAACATTGTAGATTCGCGCTTGTAAGTAGAAAAAAATGATCTCACTTAATAAATCGTAATGTGCAATTATCACAAGTAATTTTGAAAAATCCAAGTTGAATTTGCAACCGTCTGGGCATCACGGTAAATTTAACAGCAATTTTTTTATTTTATTATTACACACTTAATCTGTCACAAAGTTTACTTCTGCGATTCGATTTGTTAGTGAACATTATCAAGGTAGCGAATGTTCAGATAGTATTAAATGCGAAAATATTGAGAACTATTTCCTTTTAAAGCCTTTATACTTAATAGACGAACGAGAAACTTACATTACGGTTGTAAATATTAAATTCAAAACATGTCGTAAGCGGCTTTCAGCGCTTCCTTCGCTTTTAGTTTTGACATCGCTGGAAATTCACTCACTTTGCTGCATCAGGTGCAGTGAGGAAAATTACATACACGTTGACGAGTGTATTATTTTAGAGGTATTTGGTTGTTCTGAATATGTCTTTAACTCGTCGCGCGTCCAATTAGCAGACACAATAGAAATTTTATTGTTATCGGTACACATGGTGTACACTCGACGTGCGAAGAGTTAATATAATAAAATATGAGAGGCGTGTTTACTTTTGAAGAAATGTAAAAATATCATCAGGATTTAATACATTTGATGATAAAAAGTAAGTTGGGGTACAGAAGACGATATAAAAAATATGCTTAATACAGTTACGTTGATTTTAAATCTAATGAAATGTTTTTTCAACTATACGGGGCACTTTAGTTTACAAGGAATAACTAAAGATATCTCATTATACTGCCATTATTTTAGTTTCATTAACTAAAACTTTATAAACACGATGCAAGTTTCTTGCATACAATAAAATTAGAGCAACAAATGACTTGTATCGTCTAAGCTGTGTTAAGACGGTACAACTTTTACTATTATTGCAAAGTATGGTATGCCGCAGAGTATATAAGTTGACAGTATGTTTGTGTATTTATGTATATTTGTTAATGCTTATTTTATATATGAAATTAGGTATATATATATATTATTATATGTATAGTTTTAATAGGATTTTGTGTAACTTTATTTAAAAATATATTTGTTTCTTAATTTTCATAAATTCACCTGCCACTGTATGTACCTTCATTACCCAAAGGTTGACTAGTAGACAATGCCTATGACATTAGTCCGCATCTATACATTTGTGTGTTTAAAGTATTAAATAAATACAATCGGACCGTGTAAACTAAGTATTTTTGTTTTATATAACGAAATAGCATCCTAGAAAAGATAATATTATCTAATATTTGGCTTCACTGTAAAACACACTAAGGTCCATCTAGTTATAGAGATTAGTGTGTTTGTGTGTACTTACATGGTGGCAGGCATAACGGTGTGTAACTTGTTTCCATGAATTTAGTACATGATTCTGGACTGGAATAAAATTTATCGAACATACTCGTATATGAAATAATGGATTAGCTTTAAGGTTCCTGCAAACAGGCGCGAGGCGCGACGCGAATCGCGCGCGACACAAAGGCACCGCTCGTTGCGCGACTTGCCGTGCCTTTGTGACGCGCGTGATTTTATCGCGTGTCGCGCCTGTGTGAAGGAGCCTTTATCCTTCAAAATTATTCAGATTGTGATTGATAGTGTGTTACGCAATTAGGTTAAGCAAATTTTAATAAAACAACGGTGATTTTTTATTGTTTACTTTTACATTGTTAAAAACCATTCTTGCCAACCAAAAAAAAAACCATTCTTGATTATTATTTAGGTACTTAAAAGTACCTAAATAATAATCAATAATGGTTTTTTTTTCTCAAAACTTCAAATGGTTGTAGGTATTAGGAGTGAGTTCAAGTCAGTAATGGGTGGGAACCGAACTCACGACTTCTCGACTGAACGTCCGATACCATTGAGGCTCCTACAAACAGGCGCGACACGTGACGCGAATCGCGCGCGACACAAAGGCACCGCTCGTTGCGCGACTTGCGGTGCCTTTGTGTCGCGCGATTTTATCGCGTGTCGCGCCTGTTTGAAGGAGCCTTAATAAATTGCATTTCGCACTAATCTATTTCAATCAAATAATTATATAGGAAACTCATTTAGTACATTTAATTCATTTAAATGTGACCTACATGTTATTGTGCACTCGTGAATGTAATTCATTATTAAATGGACGATTAATCCATTACTGTATATGTTCGATAAATTTGTCTCCTCAACAACGTAAATAATGCAATGAATGTTGTTGAACTGTGTCAAAATGAAAGCCATTCCTCTGTTAGTGTGTTACGCAATTAACCCGCTGGAATCTGGATTTGTGCCCGGATCATGGCAATGGGCTCACCTGCATAACCGGCGAAATGTGATTGTACTATAGTTACACATCTTCCTAACCCTTTGACGAATACAGGCGTAATGTTTGTGTACAAAACTAGACGATTAACGAGTAATAGTAGATTATTTGCCAAGGGAGCAAACAACTATTTTGCAAGCGAGAGTGTTTAGTAGAATCCTGATTGCAGAGAGGGATTCAAAGTACGTCACTCGAGCTTAAAATAGTGTTGCTCCCGAGGTGGACACTCTACTTTTTATCACCCTCTATGAAAAAATAAGTAAGTGCAACTTATGAATAAGAATAGTACGTTTATTTATTTACATATAATTTTGAATAAACAATTACGAACGAAGGCAGAATACTTTACGCGCGTTTTTATTTATTCCCGAACTTTTTTTTTTAAGTTGTCTCGCGCGCCTTTTACTTTTTCATACAATGTTCGTGATTGATCTCTCTGGTGATTGGAACTTTTACTAACAATATCCAGATTACAAATTCAAATCACTTTTAGGCCCTAGGGATTAAAAAGCTATTTTAGTCCCTGATTACGAAGAATACACTAGCTCTTTTTGAATAGATGAGAGTTTATTTGAGAATAGATGTGATAAAAAATAGTTTTGAGTTACGTCAGTACCTAGTCATATTATTATGAACCACTTCTAGTAAGGCACAAGAGTACCGGTTTCAACCATATTCTAAACCTTTCCTGTCCATTAAGGATCATAATGATTCACGACGGTTCTATAACTATTTTGTTCTGCTTCGCGATGAGTGAAACTGTTAAGTTAATAAGGTGGTGTTTTTTTCATTAGATATAAATTATTTGTTTTCATTACAGCTTCTCCAACGAATGATAACTGAAGGCATTGCAAAAGATACAGTGAGACCATTAAGTCGGGTAGAATATTCACCTGTTGAAATCTCAAGAGCATTCAGACTCCTTTCATCGAGTAAGCACGTGGGTAAAGTTTTAATAAGAATGAGGAGTCCTGAGATCATGAAACAAGGCCTTGACGTCGTACCAAGGTAAGTCAGATATTTTGAGATCAGCGTAATTATTGCATAACACACCTACAATGACAGGTCAACATCGTTTATTACGATGTTGAGTAAACGAATTTTTCAAAGATATGAAGCTGTAGCGGTATCTAAAACGCTATATGCGAACAATGCGTCATGCTGACGTCACGCAAAATCCTGCATCTCGCAAGCAGATTTTACCGCGCAACTAGCAAACATCCCGAACACAACACATGCCGACATGAATCATCGGGCAGCTGCCCGCCAGACTCAACACCCGTTTGGTCGGAGGATCCTCCCTTTTCTATAAAGGATGAGTGAACTTTATACTCTATTCCTCATACCTCTATAAAGCAATGGATTATGAATTTCGTTCAAAATCTTTCGGATTGTGATTATAAGTACGTTACGCAATTGGGATACTGTTCATATACGCCATATTTCAATGAATTAATTGGTATAATCTTGCAGCGTAAGTCCCTTTGTATACACACGTTTTTTTGTAGTAAAAACCTACGGTTTATTCGCCGTATGTAGGCACGGTCGTTAGTGTTGTATGGATCACAATGGGAGCTTGTTCACGCACATGTCTTTTCTACGGCTTGGTTAATACGCCGTGTGTAGGGACGGTCGTCAGTGTTGTATGCATCACTATGGAAGCTTGTTCGCACACACATTTTTTCTACGGCGCGGTTTATACGCCGTGTGTAGGCATGGTTGTCAGTGTTATATAGATCATTTTTTAAGTTTGTTGACCGACACATTTTTTCTATGACGCGGTTTATATGCCGTACTGTGAAGAAACCGGACCGTGTACAAAGGGCCTAACGGTCTGTTCTGCCAGAAGTAACAATAATTGTGGGTTAAGACTTAGTGTTGTACCAAGACTAAATAGCCGCTCCGATGTCGCGAATCTCCTTAAGATCGGTACTTAAAAGTAATTCTGTCTCATTAGTGACAGTTGAGCCGTAGGAGCTCAACTGTCACTAATGGGACACAATTCCTTTTTTACATACATTTATATGCATTAACAAAATCTAAGATTGGTAAGAAAACTATAAGTTATTAGATGAAAAATATATAAAGTGTAAATGATGCTAAAGTATGTACTAAAAAACAAAAGACTGTATTTTGAGTTTCATTTATGTTTAATTAATAATAATTTTATTTTTTATTACGGTATAGTAATAGTACATTATGATATAAGTGCGGTAAGTTGAAAATTACAGCCGAGGCAATATTGCTTGCCCGAGCCGTAGGCGAGGGCTAAAAGAAAGCAGAGGCTGTAATTTTCAAAGCGCACGTATGTCATACGACGTTTTATAACATATTTGCGAGGAAATAAATAAAACTCGGACTGAACTTGCATATTTGCTTGTTTTCCATATGATGAAATTTTGATACGCTTGTAAGTATCTATCGGTCGATTTTTCGGGCGAGGCTTAGAGTAGCCTTTTTCGCTGCCTCTGAGACTTCTGGCGGTGTGGAATTAATAAATTCATCATTACTTGACGACATTTTCAAATAAAAAAAAGTACAGCGAAAAGAAAAAGCGCGCGGAATAATTTTTAGGTACTTCTTAACAGATAAGCGATGCGCGCGCGTTAGCGCTTTTTTTTCAGACATAGGCACAAAACAGCCAGTATTATTATATAATAAAGTAAATTAATATTTTTGTTTTTGTTACAGATATTAATGGTTGTAATTTATTGTCAAAATTAATTAAATTAAAGAATTAAATGTTTATTTACTATATTTTATCTCCCAAAATTAATTTTATTCATAAAATGTTGACATCTTTTCTGAAATAAAAACTCTTTGCTAAGATTCAAAAAAGTACCGTTCGTTTTGACGGAGCATCTTGATAAATCGTGCGATTTACTTTACATTACCGCACAAGTGCGTAATGAGATACATTACGATATTGAAGTTGGTGAAATAAGAGACCCTTTACGAGCAAATATGTTATAAAGGCACTTTACCTTTGACTCTTTAAGAGCGCATTCCACCAAACTTTTATACTTAGAATAAGTCTTATCCTGAGAATAAATTTTGAATTTTTGACAGTTTTTCCATACTATAACTGTCAGACGTCGATTTTATTCCACGATTGAAAGATATCTGACTTTAGCAAAATCAGCCCTTAAGCGGCTTTTTCTATCTATCTATTTTTAATAATTTTATTCATCGCTTTTATTCCATCAATCCTAATTTCAGATTAAAAAATATAGTTGTAAGTATTCAATTTATTTAATCTGTTTCTTTAACACCTAATAAATAAACTTAATTATATCTAAATAAAAAGCAACATCGGTTGGATTAACTTTTTTCTAAGAAGATACCGTACAACAGTACCTACTTTGACTTTCATTTGCACTATACATATTTTGATAACTGCGCAAATATTTATTTCATTACTAGCTGTGCTCGTGACTTCGTTCGCTGGCATGTCGGAAAACAAATTGGATTTAATAAAATTATATATTGTGTCTTTATACTTATTACTTTTCTCGAAAAAAGTAAGCCTCAGATACTTCTTAACCCTTTTCTTGACAATGTATCCTGTAAGACACATCATTTAAAAAAAAAAAAAATTCTTATAAAATGCATGTAAAACGAAACTTTAATTTATTTTCCTTTAAAGCATACGTTTCTGAACGCACATTAGTGACACAATGACAGCTTACGTCGACTACTTTTTCAAAACTTGTCAAAATGGCTAACCTGTTGAGTGCAATTCCGCGGAAGAAGGTAAGAATTTAATATTTTTAATAGTTTTTCTTTTAAAATGGCATGAGGAACTGGTGTTATATAATTTCATGTGTTTGTACTTATGCTGGAAACTAATTAAGCAGGAGAAATAATTACACTTGGCTTCGCAAACTAACAAATAAAGTGAATGTATCCTACAAGATACGTTGCTAGGTGTACTAAGATTCTTTGCACAAGGTTAGCGTATCTTATAGGATACATTGGCAAGTGCACTAAGATTTTATAAGTATTATTTTTTTAACTGTGTTTTGGGGAAAGGGCATTGCATGATTGGCATGAGTATGAGTGAGGGCTTTTTTTTGCAGGGAGGGACGCAACCATCTTTTTCCAGAGCAAAAAGAATTTGTGCTCTAGTACCAAAACCACGTAAAAAATCAGACGACGATAAATCGGAATCCGAAGATGAACTTCAGCAGATTTTAATTGGCTTGAGTCATGTCCGTAACCATGTGACTGACTCCGATTCTTCACCTGCGCCATCTTTGCCTTCTTCTATAGAATACTTGAATTTATTATCTGATGAAGACATAGTAGACGTACAAGACGCTATTACTCAGTCTCCTTTGCTGCCTTCGCCTGTGCTGCCTTCGCCTGTGCTACCTTCGCCTGTGCTGCCTTCACCTCAGCCGCTTCCAGCTCGACTACCATTTTCATTGACGCAAAATGGCTCTCCTTTTTTTATTATTTGAAATGGGTTTGCTCTGACTCTAGTCTAGGTCAGAGATGACAGAGACAAAGTCTACGATGGAGTGAGCTTACCCAGAAGAAGCCTGTTTACTCTTACTTTGAAGAGATTCGGGTTGTATGCACTCGGAAACACAAACGCAGGTAGAGAGTTCCACTCTTTTGCTGTACGCATTATAAAGGACATTTGAAAACGCTTAGTGCGAATTGGTGGAATAGCAACTAGGTAGGGATGGTAATTTGCAGTGCGTCTGGATGTCCGAAGGTAGAAGGGGGCCGGTGGAATGAGGTCGTGGAGTTCTTGGGCACACTCACCGAAGTACAATCTGTAGAAGACCGACAAGCAGGTAACCTTGCGGCGATGAACCAAGCTGTGAAGCTTGGCATCCACCAGTTTTACGCCAATGAGCCTCTTAGCTCTGCGTTCCACCGAGTCAAGCACCGCAAGTTGGTATTTCGCTGAGCCATCCCAAAGGTGACTGCAATACTCCATGCAGGATCGGACTTGTGCTTTGTAAAGGGTTAAAAGCTGTCCGGGCGTAAAGTATCGCTTCACCCTATTAAGGATGCCCAGCTTCTTGGCCGCAGATTGGGCTTTGTACTCAATGGTGGCGCTGAAGTTGAGACTAGATGTCAACTCCATGCCCAGGAGCTCGAGCCGATCTGTTACAGGAACAGATGCTCCCC
Organism: Luperina nickerlii; assembly: GCA_963855955.1. NCBI lineage: Eukaryota > Metazoa > Arthropoda > Insecta > Lepidoptera > Noctuidae > Luperina > Luperina nickerlii. The sequence goes on from OY979678.1 coordinate 19,069,232, forward strand.
GAAAAGTAGGAGTCTGGTCGAAATGACTCCTTTTGGCGGTAAAAACACACGCCTGTGTTTTGGTGGCGTTAAAAGAAACCAAATTGTCATCACCCCACTAGGAGACAAGGCTTAACGTCAAATCTGTCCGCTCCACCATGGCCTCTCTCAAAAAACGAACTTCGGCCCCGCTGGCCCTTGCGCTGGACAAGTATCTCTCTGAAACAGTACTGTCATCTGCGTACCCAACAATACCAGGCTGAAGTAGGTCATTGATGTGCAGCAGGAAAAGAGTTGCAGAGAGAACAGACCCCTGAGGAACTCCGGCATCAATAGCCATAAGGTCAGAGGAGCAGCCGTCAACGACTACTCTGATCGACCGCTCATTAAGGAAGTCTGATATCCAGCTACAAAAATCAGCTGGGATGCCATAAAGTAAAATTCCATACTGATAAGTAATTATTTAAGCTAATAGTACGCTTCAAATGTTTCGATAAATATTTTTTTTTCTTTTTATTTTAATTAATCTGTAAGTTGATTTTGGTTTCATAACTATAATTGTTACCACATGCAAATTTAATACATATATTATTAAGAAAAATTTGTGTATTTTATTTCCTCAAACCTGGCAACGTATCCTGGAAGACACTTACTCGTACGGTCAAAGTTTTTTGCTAAGCTGGCAATGTATTTTCAAAGATACATATAGGATCTCATTAACCGGTTATATGCGATTTTTTTATATATTTTTTCCTAAATTCAAGGTTCATAATTCAATCATATTTAAAAAATTAATTGAAAATAATGTGTTTTTTTTTTGCCAAGAAAAGGGTTAAACCACAAGTATCTCCCAGTGAAAGTCTCATCAAAATCGGTTTAGCCGTTTAGGAGATTAACCGTTTAATACTTTCATATGCTTTAATAAAAAGTTGTTCTTTTGACATTACAAACACAGACACTTCAGTTGTATTTATTTGTATTGATTGTATTGTATATAAGTTGTATAGATTATTTTGTAAGCGTCAATTTGATTGGGCTATTGTAACTACCCTTAAAATATTATTAAGAGTATTGCTTTTAGCGTTCTACTAATTTCTTGGCATATTTATGTAAAGAGAATTTATTTGCAACATTTCATTCAATATTTACTTGACTGACTGTATGATGGATGTCTATTTAATTGTGGGTTGTACATTAATATTTTTGATAGAAGCATAAATAGTGTTTTGTAAATCACTTGGTATTTTCGATAAAGAGTTGTACGTTTAGGTATGAATGATATCAAATCGAAATTAGGAACTTCGGCCGTCGATGAATCATAACTTATATTAGAGAGATAAAAAAAAATCTACTCTGCGCATTACAGTGATTAAACTAGTACATTTTCCAATGTGTAACATAAAAATCTAGATATTATTTTCCCGATATTTTCCATAGTCTCAGTCAAGTAAGCGAAGTCTTAGCTAATTTTTCTTCTTAGCGTGCCGATGGCAATCTAAATGGAAACGGAATGGACCCAGAATTCGGTCAGTTCATGTAACGTGCAGCTGACAGGACACGCAGGATATGATAACAAGTGTTCCATCGTTTTAGGAACAGTACCACGTTTTTACTGCAAAGCGGAGTCACCTATGAATCTCCACCCGCGGTGCTATTCTGTAAAAATCTCACCGTGAAAACTTAGGTGAAGTGAGCGTGGAATTAGCTGTGTCACTTGCTAGCATAAAACCCACTCACCTAAGTTTTCACGGTGAGATTTTTACAGAATCAACCGGCTGAACAGGTTTTCCTTGCTTCGGCCAATCTGGGTCCGGAGTTTGTTTAAATAGTTCCAGGTTACCCAAGCTACTAATGAAGCACATACTAATATTAATCATCGTCAAAAAAATCGGCTTTACTCACTATCAGAACATTGAAAGACTTAAATTATATTAATACAAATTCTAATTGGATTTAATATTTTAGAATGAACTACAGCTCGACCGGCGTGTACGTAGTGGTTTGTGATGAAAATGGTATAGGAATCGAACTAGCTGATAGATTGGTCATAAAAGGAGCCAGAAAGATTGTGTTACACTACAGGTCCAAAGTCAGTGGATATTGGCAAACTAAGTTTGTGTGAGTACCTATTATAATTTATTAATTTACAAAGAAAATAGAAACACACACATCACCTTCTTTTCTTTTTAAAGAAATTTCGAAACGGCTGGTTGACACTTCCCGCTAAGCATCGCCATACAACGTGGTAATGCCGCCAGTCTCTTGGGTACATTACCAGTCGACAGCGATGCGGATGAATTTCTGGACGCTATTTTTTAGTTTCTGTATAATTTTGGTTAATTTAGAATTTAATTTTTTTATTTTTAGATTTGGATAAAAGATTGAACGAATAATTTAAATAAATACATTACTGTTTGCAAAAGGTTACAGATTAATATCGACATCATTACATGATTATTATGACTTATAATAAACACACACACACACACTTACTTTTGCGAAAAACAAGCATCCACAAGTAAAATACTTACAAACGTTTACTGCGAGTAGTTGAAATTACTTGTAAGAGCCATTTTGACAATTTTTAAAAATAGTACCTACCTTTGACTTGAATTCTTGACATATCGAAGAGAGAAATTAATTTAAGAGGCGAAAAAGCAGAACTGGAAATAAAATACCCCTTTTACCCCTAACTAATAAACGTATTATATTAGATAAATAGTTACACACCGATTTCTCACTTTCAGGCGTCAGTAATTCGACCTTCGAAAGAAGAAGACAAAGCGTTGTGTAACTATACAGACGCTATACAACGTTTATTAGTATATTGGGATATTGCGTCAGCGTTATTTGACAATAACTAGTAGAACAACAGATGTAACAATTGTGAAAGAATATTGTTTCATAACATTTTTCATTTTACCAGATCGTGGGACAAGCACAACGTTACAATAAAAATATCCACGGAGAATCTTCAAACTCAGGACGGCTGCACGACAATGTTGAAAGAAGCTTCCAGAATAGGATCTATCAAAGGAATTTTCATAGTCCCAGACATAGAAGATAAAAACGAAGAGAATGCACTAGATTTTGCTCGAATGTTCAATAAGACCGCCTCTGCTGTTATAAATCTCGACTTGACGTCTAAAAACTATTGTAATGAGTTAAGGTAAAATTTACAGCTTTATTCTTGGAGATAAATTACTGCTGGTGCTGCCGTTTTAGAGAAAGAAGCACAAGCGAATTAGTTAACGATTTTACGTTCTTGCTTATTTTAATTTTGAAATAAAATGGTTATGAACTGTTGTAATGAAAGTATAATAAAACTGGCCAAGTGCGAGTCGGACTCGCACACGAAGGGTTCCGTACCACAAGGCAAAAACGCCGAAAAAAACACGTTTGTTGCATGGAAGCCCCCTTATTCTGTTTTTAGTATTTGTTGTTATAGCGGTAACAGAAATACATCATCTGTAAAAATTTCAACTGTCTAACTATTACGGTTCATGAGATACAGCCTGGTGACAGACAGACAGACAGACGGACAGTGGAGTCTTAGTAATAGGGTCCCGTTTTTACCCTTTGGGTACGGAACCCTAAAAATTATGGTGTTAAGTTAGGACCTATTTTATTATAACAATCTAAACAAGCATATATCACCATGCTTTGTTAATGCTTTGTCGATTTGAGACCACAATTATACAGAGTGGCAGGTAACATCGACAAACTGAAACATGAATTCATTTTTCGTCAATTACCAAAAATAAATCTTCTGTTTTATAGAAAAGTGCACTCCCTACGCGGTCAGAATGTATGGAACAGCAATTTTTTTTAATAACCGACTATATACTTCCCTGGCTTGCGTTGAAGTATTTCGTACAATATATATTTTCGTAAGGTCATGTACTGAATCCATATTAACAGTTTAGAAAGAAAGAAAAGAAATATATACATTATTTGCGACAAGAATGACGCAAAAAAAATAACAAGTTGGGGGAAAACATGCGTCACACTTACATCCACGCAAAACGGCCATCGGACAGACAGAGCCCCAGCGCTAGTTTTCAGCGTCAGACGGCGTTTTCCCATCCCGAAAAAAAAAATGGCTGCGTTGAAGTGATGACGTCTTAAATTTTACTAGTGCAGCATACGATTAGATATAAATAAAAACCAACAATCAAAATAAGAAATTGGATGCGCGACGATGTGTCACCCTGTATTCTCTGGTTTTATCCCACAAGTTCAGATTAAGTCAGTAGCATTTACATACAGTTTGGTCTTTCTCAGATTGGACATGATTTTAAGCTGTGGTGGTAATAGGTTTTTGAATTTAATATTGGTATATTTTCAGCCATTTTGTCATACTAACGAAGTCATCACAAAGTGCCAGTACTGAGTTTTCCTTCTCGGTGTTAGATGATATATGCCAAGCACGGTCCAAAAGTGGTTTCCCAGCACTTATTATAAGAACAGATGCTCTAACAAGGGTGAGCACCATGTACTCTTTTTTTGTTATCACACTTTTATTACTTTGATCCACTTTCAGATATTGTTTTATATAGTTTTTTTTTATATTTATGAACACAATGATCCGTTGTTTATTATATGCCAGGGTCACTGTAGCGTTTTTTGTTTTGTTTTTACTTTTGTTGTAACTGATACAATGCACGTTCATTAATATTCTTTTTATTTATTTACAAATGTGTATTATTTGCTTTTCATTGGTAGCCAAACAAAATATTGAAGGATTCAAAATTAATTTTGGAGCCACAAACTTTGGCAGCATTTTTCAACGCAATGGAAACCAGTTTGAAATTAGAATACAATAATATTCTAACTTGCAATTTGAACAAAGAAATGTCCAGTGGTTACGAGATGAAACTAACGAAAATATTTGGTAAGAGAGGCGATGATGATAAATATATATATATATATATATTTGTTTATTAATCATAAATACAGTTTACAAGCATTTGTTAAACATACCACACAAACCATCGCGGGTTTCACAGCGATGGTTAAGCCATGATGGTTATTTTATTTAATACTAGCAGCGCCCTGCGGTTTCACCCGTATAAGTGTCAATTCCGTGGGAATATCGGAATAAAAAGTATCCTATATATATGTTAATCGAAGATGTCAGCTACCTCCATACAAAATTTTATCGAAATTGGTCCAGCCGTTTGAGCGTGAAGAAGTAACAAACATATAAACACATACACACTCACAAGCAGTCGCCTGTATAAATTAGTGTCATTATTATTAAAAAGAATATCGCAAGTCGTCTGTTCAGCAGTTCAATGAATCAAAATCGATAAACAGCCCATTCAACATTGCTTACATTACCATAGCAACATGCCTCCAATTCTAAAGTGCTATAATGTTAGGATCTAATGAGTTTGCCGTGCGGGATTTCAAACGGAATTAATGCATCTGGTATTGGTAAGTGCGGTGCAATGAGCGGCAGTGCTACCAATAGGGACATTGAACACGTATTTAGATACCAGCGAAGTTCAACACTAACTGTTTGTCGAATTTGAAATTTATAGGACCTTATATTATGAACTTGAGTATCGGGGAATCATTTTGGCTGTTTCAAATTCGATTGCTTTGTTTTAATGTATCTTATAAATTGTATTAATTACTAACTTCTTCGTCCGCGTGAAATTTCTTGTTTTAACATTACATATACGAGTATATCATAGTTCCTATGACACTTGGCAATACTGTAGATTCCCATTTGTGAAAAAAAAAATCGAAATCAGATCAATGGTTCCAAAGATTACTCTTACATAAGGCCTCTTAAATTTTACCTCTTTATAATATTAGTATAGTTCACCTGTACCTTATGTTCAATATTATATTAGAAATCGAACATAACGGAGAATCATTTTTATTAAATTTGGCAAATTTTTTTGAAGACAAAGTTGGTATTCTTCTATCTCAAAGCATTAACTTTTTTATTATATGTATGATTCAATCTGAAAGACTTCTTTATTAAAGGACATGTTATGAAATGGGCTTAAAATAATATTTTTTTTGAACAGCTATCATGTATGGTTTTTCTGATAGGGAAACTTATTCAGGATGGCCTGACAAAAACAGAAAAAATATTAAAAGCACCGTTATTGAATAAATACATATTTTAAATCCAGATATTTTTGGTGTCATAATATTATTTTTGCACATTGAAACAAAGAAAAAATGGTTAAATATCATTTTTTAAAGCAAATTATACACCTTATTGTTATTTAAAATATTCTAAAATAATATTAGATGGCTTAAAATAAAACCAACTCCATGATTTGTATGTATGGCATTAATTCCTTTGCCTTCTAATGGAATCTATGAAAATATTACCTGTGCCAGTAAGGTTGTCATACTTGTCAGCTGTCAGTACACAGGTCAAAATTGAATTGAATTTGACACTTGATTGACGTTAATGACAATAATGACATCTAACAGAAAGGTGTTGCCAAAATCAATAATTACTGTGGGTTGCAATTTATTTTTTAAATAATGATTATTAAAATGTATAATAATTAAAGCAAGGGTGCTTTCAAAAAAAAATTAAAAAATATACAAAGTCTCCTTAATTTATGTACTTTCATAAAAATATGATCTCTTCCCTGTTCACAGTAGCTTCGAATAAAAGCCCAGCCTCCATACAAAAACCTAACATGTCCTTTAGGTATCTAATTTATTTGAAGTTCTTCATTAACTTTACCTGAGTCAAATAAACTTACTTCCTTTCTTTCTTTTATTATTTTCACAAGACTACTTTTTACTGTTTGATGTCTAAATAAAAAATATGAATGAAAATAAATTATTCCGTTGACATTATAAAATCGCTTATAATTTTAGGTGTTGCAAACATGGAAAATATTCAACATGGCGTAATGGTTAATGATTTGAAGTTAAACGAAGTCAACTTAATGGAATTACAAACTCTTTTAAAAAATGAACATAAAATCGACTATCCGGTTGAAAAGCTTCAAAGCATGACTATTGAGAGGTAAGTTGGTATTTTAAGTAATTACATTAGTTTCACGAAAATTTGTTGTGGTGCTTTTGTAGCAATTGACCGAATTTCATTCACTATTGGCCTCTAAAACTTTAATGTATTGGCTGATTGATATGTTTGATGTATGAGTTGTAAATACAAAATAATTTTGTAATGTGAATCATTGAGTACGTTGTCATAATCACAATAAATAGCGTTTACGGTGAACAAATAGTGACTTTAGTATAGGTAAACTCAATGTATTGAAATTAAGTGTGAAGTGTGAAGTCACACTGGGTGGATCACACTTATAGGATGCATCTAGACAGATGGGCCAAAGTCGTCACACAGTGGGTGCCTGAAGACGGGGGTCGTCACCGACCTAAGAAACGCTGGCGTGACGATTTGGACTCGTTCCTAACCGATTGGACGGAGAAGGCACAGGACAAGGAAAGGTGGAAGAATATGGGGGAGGCCTTTGCCCAGTAGTCGGATAGAGGCTGACGGAAAAAAAAGTCACACATATCAAAGTGAAGTACTTACCAACCACAATACATATACGAGGTAGCAGTGACATGGACGCGCAATCTGTTACCACGAATTCAGTACATGATTAATTTAGACCCGCCACGATAAAATGTTTCATCGGTTATTAATAAAAAAATTGCTATTCCATACATTTTGACCGCATAAGTAAGGTCGTATGAAACGGCAAATTTTGTTTTTTGATAATCAACCAAAAATTGCTGCGCGAGGTTGTCTAGAATCTGGTACTGAATTCATGGTACCAGGTTGCACGTCGATGTATGCTACCCTGTGTATTAATATAAAAAAAAAACAACAACTATTATTCTAACATTGACATAAGCGCTAAAGGAAAACAAAGCCTCAGCTACTTTTTGTGCTCAGTCGTAAATATTTTACAGAAAATTGGTTTGAGTGAGCAAAGTTTTTATGGTCCTACGCAACGTGCATCGAATATCGATGAGATAGTGCTATTGATACTTTGTAGTAACCTAGATATGGTACATGTCTATACGGTCTCTGATTGTGTCCAGTTTATGGTCTAACTTTGATAGTTTTTGAAAGAACTCTTTCTTAGTGTATGACGTAGGGTTTGCTGACATAACTTTGCAGATGCCTTTTTATTTCTTGATATTAGATATAGCAGTGTTCGTAATCTCATATAATTTACATTCCACCGCCACTTAATTAGTAATCTACTTTAGTGAAATGTATTCTAAGCTAATTTTGTGAGTGAATATTTGTAACAAAATGGTACCTACTAATAAGATTTGCTTGAATTTGATGTTTATTAAGTATGTCTCAAATTCTATATTCAAATACATGTAGGCACAGTTAAACCAGAAACTATATGGGCTTAGATTTCATGATCGCGCGTTCGTATTTCCGAAGATATACGATGATTCCTGAAGCACATAGGTGTCTGTGTATCTACTTGTATATCTCAATGACGTGTTTTATTTCAGTCTAAAGAACATTGGAAATGACTCTACAATACATACAAAGAATCACGATGGTTTAGGCGTATTTTATACTTGCATTGATGATGAAGAGCAGCACCTAGCGACATCGCATCCGATTGTACCAATGGTCACACTACTCAACAATGGAACAGAGGTAAAATAATGATGATGATAACCTAACGTAACGTCACTCCAGTTTGCTCCGAAGGGTTAGGCAGAGATGTACGTGATATAGTACACCCACATTTTGTCAGTTATGTTAAGTCTCATGTATGTATGTATGTCCCAGAGGGCGAAACTACTGCCATGAAACGGGCTCAATTTTTTGAAGTGAAAACTTATTTAGGCGCGTTGGGCATTTTTGAGATGGTAAAAACCATTGAACTCGCGACACTGTTATCGTAATCGACACCGCGCTACATTCGGATGTGTTCGGCTTTCCTCGTGATGTACTCGGTTTCATTGTATATCCGTTATATCAGTGAGTGATGGCAAAGTATTCTGTTTGTGTTTTGTTTCTCGCTCCTGTCAGCACTCCCGGAGTGCCGCTATGTTTATTTATTTTTATTGCTGAACGGGCCCGCTCTTGACCTCGATCACGCCTGATGGAAAGCGATGTACGAGGTCTATGATGGAACGAGCGTGCCCAGAAGATGCCTAAGGCACTGGAACTCCCACGCATTGACGAAACACAGCAGGTTGCTTGATGCCGGAATCCGGTGGGAGGGTGTTCGCAAACCAAGCAAGCATCAGCCCTACCACCGTAAGGGAAGAATTGGCCAGTCAAATAGTATTGGATGTGACTGTCCAGGATGCGCCGCGTGGTCAGTTCAGTTGAGTAACTGACGGAACAAACTGCACTACACGAAGAGGCTTCTTCATGCATCCCAAAAAAATCCAATCTATGTGCTGATGCGAAATTCCTGTGGGAAAAACCCAGTAATACTTTTCTGGCACCCCATGCGCAGTAGTAGCGTATGCGACCACTAAACTGACGAGGCGAAACGTTGATATATTATTGCAGTATAGGCCGTGAAACAAAAATAGTATATTTCATTACAAGTGCGGAAAGGTTGTCATTGCAAAGAGTTACGACAAATGTCTACCCGAGCCGAGGCGCAGCCGAAGGCGAGGGTTGACAGTCGGAACAAGTTGCAATGACGATTTCGCACGTGTACTGAACGACTATTTTTAATACAGTTGCGAAAAAATGAAGCAATTTAATAAAATAATAAAAACACAATAAACTCAACTAACCAATGGCGCCAACCGTAGAATATAAGCAGAGATTTTTTTTCTTCACCCATTCTGGTAGGCAAAGGGAACTATGCCCATACAGCCAAGTCTTCAGTAGATTTTTTTTATTGATATGAAAATAAAATGAAATTTAATGAGATGAAATGAAATGAAACCTAACCTAACTCATTCAATCAATTCATTAAATCTGATATTGAAACAAATTAGTAGCTTCTTTTTAGAAATATACGTATTTGCATGAATCATAAAAATTTCCATGAATTTTTTTAGTAAAAACTTCATGGTTGGTTTTTTTTTTTAATAGACATTATTTTGACAGTTGGGAAAGAGAACGCACGAGTTCGGGAAAGGTAAAAAAAAAGCACGAGTATGTAATAGCCCACATCCCGAACGCTATACGTCCCTGCAATACGCCACTTTTTGAGCAACTGTATTAAAAAAAAAAAATTTCTAATAATACTCTACTAATGGAGCTGGTTTAGAAATCAGGTCGCTCTGTAGATCTAGCTAATTTAGTCAAGGTTAAATTTTAATCAGTACTGGTTTATCAGATAATTATAATTGCTTAGATAAGAGATTCGATGGTACATTTTTACAATTTTGCTAATGAGTATTTTTTTTAAACAAAGGTGACCTTCAAAAACACGGCGATAGAACAAGGAAAAAAAAACACAGAGTTCTCTTCCTTGAATCATCATCATCATCATCATCATCAGCCTATAATGTTCCCACTGCTGGGACACAGGCCCCCTCTCAGTGAGAGGGAGTGGGCCGTAATCCACCACGCGGGCCCAGTGCGGGTTGGTAGATGTCACATGTCTTCGAATTTTTGGTTCTAGGACATGCCGGTGAGCAGTGAGCAGTGGTGGCCGCGACTTACGAGTTGTAGGTCGTAGGTTCGAACCCAGACAGGCGCTTTACTTTGTGTAAATTATTACATCACCACTGCTCACAAAACGGTGAAGGAAAACATCGTGAGGAAACCGGCATGTCCTTCCTTGAATACAATACGTAAAACCAGTACCACAGCCAGTACCACCAGTAGCCAGGTAACCAGACCTAGGACCTAGGTACAGCGTCATTTCCCAGGGATGTGCCTTAGAGGCGTTGCACGGGGGGGTTCCGGAATTAGTATTTTAAGAGGAACCGGGACCATCCTTATGTGCTGATGGTGATCACGGGGGTGGTTTTAGTGAGGTAAAAATCCTACACTCCCCGAGGTTGGGTGCCTTTTGAAGGCTTTCACAAGACAAAAAAAAAAATTCGGTACAGCGTCATTTATGTGGCTCAAGAAAAGTTGGCAACTTAATTTAACCAAAAAGGATAGGCAACTGATAAAATTTACTACAAACTCAGATTATAAACTATTTTAGATGAGTGAGAGAAACGGCTAGACAGGTGATGATGATCTGCCAACCCTTTTCCAAACATAGTAAACATAACAATGTTTTCTTTACCCATTTATATTTTGACGAATATTATGTATACTTTCAGACTGACCTAGACCCTACTGAAATGTACTTGACGCTTATACCAGGCTTTGAAGGACGTCACCAAATCTTCAGTTCGGTTGCAGAAAGGCTCAAAGTACAAGCCGTGGCTGTCCAATTAGCTCCAGATATTGAAGGATATAGTATTCCTGAAATGGCTGCTACAGTTCGAAAGGTAGTTTGGTTTTTTTATTAAACAGGGTGACAGGTATGTACAGACGCCAGCACGTCAAGCTACTATAATCTGTCAAATTTCTTTAATAGATTTTCAACTTTATCGTTAAAACATAAGGTTCAAAGGTGATTGGGAAACTTTGACAGTTTCGGGTAGCTTGATGTGCTGGCGTCTGTACATTGTCGCGCAAACTTTAACCATAAATAAAATTCAGCACATGATTCAAGACCCCTGGTGAGGGTCCCTTGGTCAAATAATAACAACCGCCCAGGTCGATCGATCAGATTAAGCTACGCTTGCCGCGGTTGGTCTGTGGATGGGTGACCATCTTACATACCGAGACCCCTCCGTGCCTCGGAAACGTTAAGCCGTTGGTCCTGACTGGCATTCGTGGATCTTTGATAGTCGTTACGGGTAGTCTGAACAGCAATTTTTTTTTGTAGTAACTGACGAAAAATTTCTGCTCACGGGTTTTAGGATCATGTACTGAATCCATCGTAACAGGTTGAATGTTCCTGCCACTCTGTATCATAGCTACAGTCTTTTTTTTTTGTTTTGGTTGAATACTAGAGCAGGACGAAAGTCAAACCCGTGTCCTTAAGATTTTTTTTTTTATTTGGTACATTATTTGATTTTTATCAGATATAAATCAAGTCGTGCATATAAATGTAATGTGGTAGGTAAACCGAATGAAATAGCCATTTTTGCAAAATTCCCCATTTTTTTTGTAAAACGTTATAATTTTAAGACGAAAAAAGTTCACAATTTATTTACCTACCTCGAGCGGCAACTCAAACCTAATTTTACTAATATTTTATTTTTAAAATACCTCCGAGAGCTTACCTATTATAATAATGGCAGGCTATTTGTTATATCAAATTTCTTTAAGAAATGAAACGTCTTTATGAAAAATTCTTATAAATTGTTTCAGTTCATGAAAACCAAGTTTGAGAGCAAATCCAAATTTTATCTACTGGGGTATTCCTTTGGAGTGAATGTTGCTTTGGAACTGGCTGCGTTATTGGAGAAAGAAGGTAATTAAATATAATAAATATCCGCCACAAAAGACAATACCGTTTTGACAATTCCTCATTTGCAAATGAATTATCTCTCCTTGTGCCATTTCAAATAAACAATAATACGTTTTGATAGTAAAGTTAGTTACAATTCACTGATTACCAAAGTGTAAAGTTAGTTACAATTCACTGATTACTTTCTAGTTTAATCAACATAGAGACTTGTATTTCTGAAGCAATTCTAATGCATATTAATGCAATGTTGGTTCTTGATTCCAAAACTCTTTGATTACCATCTGCTCGACTTGTTTACCATAAGTGTACTCGGTTTCATGCTCCGACGTTGAAACACAGTATTATGAATTCCATTTATAAATTATTCTCCAAAGCGCTCCATAACAAACGGTTGTTTCCCATTCAAATCTTAATGTTTACACTACTTGAAAATTACAGGACACACTGGAGTTGTATATTGTCTGGACAGCAGCCCAGATGCATTAAGAATACAGCTGAATTCACATTTAGGGGAGCTGACAGATTCAGAGCTGCAAAATGTTGTTTTGGAACACTTGTACCAGCTAATGACAGGAGGAGTTTCCGAGGAATTGACCCAATATTTGGACCAGATCAAAGAATGGAAAACAAAAGTTGATGCTTGCTTGTATATGATGAGGAAACAAAGTAACTATTCCAAACAATACAAGTGGTCTATTCTAGAATCAGCATACAGAAGGATTATGTTTGCAAGAAACTATGTACCCAATTTTAAGTTGAATTCTGAAGTGGTCCTTATAAAAGGCCTGCCACATTCAAGAGCCGAAAGTCTTCCTGAAGATTACAATTTGTCTAAATACACCAACAAGCCAGTGAAAGTGTTCCACATAGAATCTGGCCATGCATCAGCACCTTATGATTGCAGAGTGTCCAACATAGTCAATAATATGCTTGATCCATCCTTGCTTGAAGAGTTCAAGAAGAAAAATCTTTGTGATACGTATATTATTAAGTCTAAGTAAGATATAACAGTTTAAGATACGGCCATGTTTAATAAATCTTTTGAGTTATTACTGTTTCATTTATTCCTTTTTTCTTATGACAAGAATTTGTTCAATCTGAAATATACTCGTATGTGTCAGATAAGGGTATAAAGCTATTTTTTCCGTGGTGAAGTCCTCATGGGTACCCTCTCAACTCTTTACCAAAAAAAGCAGTTTTTGGACCCACCAATGGGAGAAGACTAGGGAGTGCCGAATATTCCCGATCAGTAACACCTTGTCGTCAACACTGTTGACAATCGGGAAAAAAAGTTTTATTCGTCCACAGTGGAAATGTGGATGGGACGGAACAGGATTTTTTTTAGATTATTACCGGTCAGTAATACTTCTGTCGTGCAGTGTTGAAGATAAAGATTATTGCTAGTTTAATTGTTAGAATAATTACTAATTAATAATAATGGTTCATTTTATTTTATTAGATTTAACTACTTTTAAAAAGATATTAGTCACTGCTGATATTCACAAATTTACAAAAACATCATCTAAAGATCCCAGTTCATTTGAAACTGAAAGAAAAAAAGGTAAGGTAAGTGAATACTTCAATAATATACTAGACGAGAGAAGTTTAATAGAGACTGAAATTGTAGACAATTAATAGTCAAAATCAGTCAGTATCTACACTTTTAGCGTCTACACTTTCAGCTGCTACACTTTTAGCATATAGCTTAGATATAGCGCTAACAAGTTTACGTTCATGATAATCTTTAGATCATGTATTTGGAGTAATATTTAGTCTACTAAAAATTCAAGTGAAATAAAATTGACTGTTTTATAGATTTTTTTTATTGTTTACAAAAAAAAAACTAGGTACACAAATAACAACAAAAAAAAGAAAACACTCATAAAATTTTATGTCATGATATCACTTTCTTAAAGATTTGATTTTAATTGTAATATTTTTTTCAACTATCAACTTCTTGTTTAGAAGACTCTAAGAACGATACAATTAAAATGCCTGCTGTTAAGAGAAGCCCAATTTTGACAGTTGTCGATGGACTTTGATCACGCGCCTTAGATTGAACGATTTAAGGGGGAAGCGCTAAGGTAGCCCGCGAAATTCAAATTTTCTTACGTTTTTTGCAATTTGCTGGTCAGCATTAAGTTGTACGTTGATTAATATATGAATTGCGGCCGTAAGAAATATGTGTTTACAGAATTATAATCATTAAAGTCATCAACAAAACTCTCTAAGACCACGTAAGTCCAAAGAATGATGATTTCATGAAACAGTTATTCTTGGGACTTACGTGGTCTTAGAGAGTTGTGTTGATGATTTTAATGATTATAATTCTGTAAACACATATTTCTTACGGCCGCGATTCATATATTAATCAACGTACAACTTAATACTGACCAGCAAATTCCAACAATCCTAAAAAAAAAATTATTTCGCGGGCTACCCTGGCGCTTACTACTACGCTGGCCTTAAAAAAAATGACTTTTATATGAATACCGAAACTCTAATATTTCAAGATTTTAATCTTACCTCATTTAACTCTAAACTTTGCAAGAAGGCTGTGATTATTGTGTTTTTAAAGAATTTATACTAGATATTTAAAGCATTATTTACTAATTAATAGTTTACTTAATTTATTCATATTCCAGTTAAAGTTTGAGCATGTTTAATAATGGAGATATAAACAAAACAAAAATTCAATCTACAACCGCGTTTTTCTCGAAAGTTGCTCAAACCTAGTTTTTGCACTTTTCGTAAA
The DNA here is from genome assembly GCA_963855955.1 of Luperina nickerlii. NCBI lineage: Eukaryota > Metazoa > Arthropoda > Insecta > Lepidoptera > Noctuidae > Luperina > Luperina nickerlii. The sequence goes on from OY979678.1 coordinate 19,084,406, forward strand.
GACGGCAGTATTTTAATATTTATTTGAAAAAAACGTTGCCCCACACTAGGCATTTCTCGTGTATTGTGGGTGCGTGTACAAACATTTAAAGTTACACAAACAGCCAGACCCTATTATTCGACCCTATTATTATTATTATATCTTAGTATTTTTCATTATATGTGTAAAACCAACCAGCACATTTCGTGATAGCCGGTAAATCTTGTTTTATGGGTGCTTCGTATTTTTTCACAAAACAATCGTATACCTTAGTCTGCGTAGAACATAAACATGTTTAAAGGATTTCATTTGAAAGTTAACAACAAACGCAGAATTTGGAGTCGCCAATATTTACTCAGTGTAGCGGTTATTTATTCTCATCAGTCGATACATACGCGTACAATGTTGGGACTAGAACGTTGACTGAAGCGTTTAAACGCTGTAACTTAAAAGATATTTTGTGGTAATCTTTGTTTTGTCGGTAGGTGCTTTAGAATGACCTTGTGATGACCGCAGAGGTATAACCTGATTGCGAAAAGAACAGAACCGGTCGAAATGTCGATGCTTGGGGGAGGCCTATGTCCAGCAGTTGACTTCTTTCGGCTCAAATGATGAGATGACTTTAGAATGTATGGTATTCGCAGTAACAATTACTTTAGGTAATAGCCATTCATTAGTGACGGCAAAAATTGGTAAGGTTGACTAAATTTATGAACAAAATAGTCCCGTCGTATAAAACTATATTAGGTACGTAATATGTATGAAACTTAAAAAAAGTCTCCGAAAATGGCCGTGTATAATAAAAACATTAAGGACAAGTCTTCACCCAGTTATTTTAACCAAATCACCTACATATGAATTTCTATGGACACAGGCGAAATCCCTAAAGATCATCACCAAACATGACGTGGTTCGCAGTGTGTTTTCAGCGCTTCAACGCCTCTGGTCCAAGTTATTGTTAATAGATGGCGCTGTACGTACATATGTTTATATGCCATAAACTTTTGTCACCGATGCGGGGGTATTCAAAGCTTCTGGCGAGCGAAAACAGGTCGTTACATTTTGCAGCCCGACCCACTAGCAAATCGTAGTACCTATACGAAAAATTTGGACTAGTTAGGGACGTGTCATATGGTGAGTTTTTGTGATTCTGTTGAGCTTGGAACTCTATTTACTTATATTATAGAAATATTGATTTGGATAAAGGTTTATATGGAAATAAATGGAATTATGTAACATTTATTTTACTGATATGCCTAAGAGGGCTAACACACTTGCACGCCATGGCGACTTCGCTGGCTATATAGCCATGGCTACCTCTTGCTACGTACCGTAGCCAAATGACGTAGCAAAATAAGTAGCCAGTGGCTACTGACTTTCAGTCATTCATTCATTCCTAGCGATCAGTTGGCCACTGAATGAGAGAGCCGTAACTTATGTACTTGTATACAAAATACTGGCGACTTGGCAACGCGTCGAGAGTACCCAGTGTCCACGTAGGAGTCGGTCGGTCGTGTCTACCTACGCTTCCAAATTAGCGACGTCGCCAGACCGTAGCCAAGTGAGTTAACTGTCACACATTTCAATACGAATTGTTTAGATGCGTAGCCGGGGACGTCGCTATGGCGTCCCAGTGTGTTAGAGCTCTAAATGAAATAAATAATGCCCATAAATAAATGATCCCACTTTAATGAACCTACTTTACCTACCTTTTTTGGCATACTGGCTGTATTTCGTATAAGTAAAGATTTCTAGTCGTCAGTATCATCATCATCTGCCTTTCCTATCCCCAACTGTGTTGGAGTCGGCTTCCAGTCTAACCAGATGCAGCTAAATACTAATATTTTACACGAAACGACTGCCTATCTGACCTCCACAATCCAGTTACTGGGTTACAATACGATACCCTTGGTAAGACTGGTTGTCAGAATTTCGGGCTTCTGACGACTCGTAACGACTGTCAAAGATCCACGAATTATTGTTGGACCAACTGCTTAGTGTGCTTTCCGAGGCACGGAGGGGTTTTGATAGATAAAGATGGTCGCCCATCCACAGACCAGCCGCGGCAAGCGTAGCCGTGTCAATTCATAAGAGCCTGAGTTTCCACATTGAGGCATCTGATTGTTTTCACTTTTGTAAACAGAAACAACTTCAGAGCGCTCGGATCAAAACTTTCTTTATTTGCAATAAATTAATTTCTACTTCTTTCAGTTCTTGAGGAGGTTTCAGCTGAAATCAAAGTTCTTCGGTTTGGCCACTCCGCTTTGAAGTTTGTCTATTTATTTAAGAGCAAGTAGCGTTATGTCGCAAAATTATATTTAATTATGTTTCGTTTGAAGCTATTTAGTATTTTGATGGCTGGAATTGATTCATAAAAGTCTTCATTAGTGAGTCAATATTTTTGAGTTTGCAAAACCTACTTTGGTATTTAATATTATGGTACAGACGCCAGCACATCAAGTTACTACAATCTGTCAAATTTCTTTAACAGATTTTCAACTTTATCGCTAAAGCATAAGGTTCAAAGTTGATTGGGAAAATTGAAAATTTGACAGTTTCGGGTAGCTTGATGTGCTGGTGTCTGTACGTAAAGGCACTAAGTGGACTTTCTTAACTGTCCTAAAGATAATTTTTTTTTTTACTTTATGGCTTTCAGTGTTAATTTCGTAAACCGCTTTTTACCAGCAGGCCGTGTAAAAAGCAGTTAGCGGTCTGAAACGCGACAATTTGTGTAAAATAATAAACCGAATACCTACCGACAGTGCTCGCTAATCTGAGGGGCAATTCGCGTGATTTGAAGAATGTTCACAGTATGATCTCAGTCTATCTGTCAAAAATACCTCTATAGTCCAGTCAAAATAGACATTTGACTTAGCCAAAATTCGCATAGAGAAACCACGTTAGAAAAAATGCGCCAAGTACATTACCTCATAGGTGGTGCGGAAATGTGTGCATATTATGTAAAATATAAATTTTCTAATGATTAAAACCGCGATATCTCACGAATGGTGAGTCGTAAGAGAAAAAATGACTGGATTATTTTTGTAGAGAATTGTATGATCTACAACTTTTATCTGAGCTATATTCACGATAATACTTACTGTTTTCGAGAAATTTTGGAAAACTTAACGTCTCTACCAATTTTCAGCTATATGCAAATTTTGGCTAAGTTATGACTTATTTTTGTCTATTTTGACTGGATTACTAGTTTCCCTACATTTTGACAAGTTTTTCACATTTTTTGTCGCCGAGATGAGATTGCGACTAGATTTTGAACATTTTAAATTACGAGAATTGACCTTATGTATTCCAAACAACCATATTTATTCCGTGTCACTAGATTTTACAGAGGTTTCGGATTGCGGAAAATATCCCACGAGAAAGTAGGTACTACAGCGGTGCTATTTTGTAAAAATCTCATCGTGAAAACTTAGGTGAAGTGAGCGTGGAGTGAGCTGTCAATAGTGTAATAGGTATCCTAGCAAAAACAAACTCACATCACCTCAGTTTTCACGGTGAGAATTTTACAGAATCAACCGGCTGGGGTGTAAAGTATCCTCTAAAGTAAATGAAACTTCTACTTGTGCCAAAATTTCGTCAAAATCCATTCAGTTGGTCACAGATGGACAGACGGAGATATTTTTGCATTTATCATATTAATAAAGAATGTGGTATACTTTTTTATGTCCTTTAATAATTTAGTAACTTCACTGATATTATAAAGAGGAAAGATTTGTTTGTTTGTTTTAATTGAATAGGCTCCGAAACTACTGAACCGATTTGAAAAATTCTTTGACCATTAGAATTCTACGTTATCCCTGATGCATATAACCTAGCTGTAGAATATTTTCAAAAAAGTTAGAGATCCGTATGAAAACTTCGGTAATGTAACCCAAGGTGTGAAAAAAATACCGAAATAAAATCCATACATCGCGTACGCTGCGGAAACTATTGACAATAGAGCAAAGTGATGTACTACAGTTTTATAGAGGACATCAATATCTATAAAAAAGATTCCGATACCATATGGATAACTAATACAGTTATGTCACAATAACTACCTTTCCATGTTAAAATATGCAATTGTAACACCGAAAACTCCTTATACATATCTTATTTTTGTTAAGGCGAAAGCGCCAGGGTAGCCCGCGAATTAAATTTTTTTTAGGTTTTTTGCAATTTGCTGGTCAGTATTAAGTTGTACGTTGATTAATATATGATTCGCGGCCGTAACAAATACGTATTTACAGAATTATAAACATTAAAGTCATCAACACAACTCTCTAAGACCACGTAAGTCCAAAGAATAACTGTTTCATGAAATCATCATTCTTTGGACTTACGTGGTCTTAGAGAGTTGTGTTGATGACTTTAATGATTATAATTTTGTAAATACATATTTGTTACGACCGCGAATCATATTTTGATCGACGTAAAACTTAACACTGACCAGAAAATTGCAAAAAACGTAAGAAAATTTGAATTTCGCGGGCTACCTTAGCGCTTCCCCCTTAAATACCAATATCTACCCATGCAAAGCCGAAGCAGGCCGCTAGTTATGAATATTTTAACTTTGTTAGCTTAGTTGTTAACTTTATTGTGCACGCTGTGGTCTTCCTATAAGTGAATAAATGTACCTATTTATTACATGATGTTGGCCTTTATTTTATGTGTTCATTGTCCATATTTTGTTGGAAATCCTAAATAAATAAATGGTATAGACAAATTCTGCAATGAAAGCAACACCTCCCATCTCAGATTTCACACACGAAACATAACAATAAGTAGATTAATCTCTATAATTTTCAGGTCACGTCCCTTCTTGGACATCGTCCCAGAATTCGTACGCTTTGTACGCTTACGTAGGTAATTTGTCATGACCACAGCTGCTAAGCAATGTTTCACAGTCCATGTATCGACTTCTAAATCGATGTCGATGTCATATGGTGGTGAAAATGTAGGCTTTTCAGACCACACATGGTTGTCAGGTAATTATTACGGCTATTAAGCTTTTGATGTCAGTGAATTTTGGGATTTGGGTTTGGTAATTATGCTGGTGGAATGAGCTATGCTGTATAGTCGTTTATAGCACTACGTGACCGAAACCCGCACTTAAGTCACGCTTTTCTGTGACTTAAGTAGTCAATTTTTACACAGAAAAGCGTGACTTAAGTTGCGGGTTTGGGTCACACGAGCTATAAAATAGTATACGATACGTGTGACTTAAGTTGTCTATTAATGCCTATTAGATTACTTAAGTCACACGTATCGTAATGTACTATTTTGAAATTTCTTCTTTTCACGACTTTTTTTTGTGTGAGAAATTATCAAATAACTTCTCCCGCTCTTCGTGTCAGACTCTTACTGACTAAACCCCATCCGTGTTCCTTCAGTTGCCTGTGTGTGTTGCATGGTATCTCTTTCGAACAACCCGCGACCTTGGTAGGCATCGGCCTTGTCGGACCCCGTCAGTTAATCTTTTCATGCCTGAGGATCTAATTTGGCCAACAGTGCAGCAAAATACCGTGTCGTTCTTTGAATAACCTGCAACTCGTTTACCACGTCAGATCGTTGCAGCTCAATTCCTGACTAGTTTAGAACGTTAGGTCGCACTCGTTCGGCGCGTACGTGTTCCACGCGCGCCTCAGAGATGTCAGCAGCAATTGAAAGGGCCCGTCAGGGCCGAAGCCTGCCGGGTCAGCAGGATTGTTCGAAAGGGTTACCGCTGGCCCGGAACATAAAGGGCTAAGGAAGGAACACGGGTGGGTTTTAGTCAGTAATAGTCTGACACTCCCTTCCGCTCCACCCAGAGCGGGAGGGGTCATTCGATGATTTCCCATCGTGAAAAAAAAAAATATCGGACTCGTTCTTTCCTTTGTGTTAAATATTCAAACCCAAAATATTTTATTTCACATAAGAGCTAGACTCCATGGGCACTTATGAAACTTCACAAACTAGATGCACGGTTAAAATTGATCGTTTCTATGAAGAAGAACCAGTAAGAAACTCCTCGGTTACTCTTTCAAATATATTTACTTTTATGATATTTTCAAATTACACTGTTAATAGTTAGTGTGTGAGTTTGTTTGTTAGTTAGGCTGTTGTTGTTAGTTAGTTAATTATGTAATTAGTTAGTAACTGGGTTGTGGAGGTCAGATATGCAGTCGTTCCATGTAAAATACTGGTATTCAGCTGCATCCGGTTAGACTGGAAGCCGACCCCAACATAGTAGGGAAAAGGCTAGGCAGATGATTACTCTTAAGTTAGATATGTGAAGACAGTTTAGTTTTATGGTTCAACAAGGCCTACAACGTTCTCATAATTAGATAATAGAAAAGCCATACTTCCATACTAATATTATAAATTCGAAAATAACTCTGTCTGTTTGTCTGTATGTTACCTTTTCACGCCTAAACCACTGAACGGATTTCGATAGAATTCGGCAGAGAGATAGATTAGACCCCGGAGAAGGACATAGGATAGTTTTTATTGACACACCTCACGGGCGAAGTTGCGAGCGGAACCTAGTAATCTATAGATAAATTAAATATTTTCGAACTCAAAGCATTTATTCCAATTATAAACCAATTACAAACAGGCACTTTTGAATTGTCAAGGAGTCGGTCTGTCAGAAAATGAAGCTAGTTGCTTATTCCATAGCGTAGGTACCTATGGAGAAGAACGGGCAAGAAACTCCATGGACACTTTTTTAAATCAAAATAATATGGTTAGAAAGTCTTGGTTACATCATTCATGTTAAAAATTATGCATGTGAGAACGATGCAGAACGTTAAAAGCATCCGTAATGAAAATAAAAGAAAAAAACAATTTAAATATTAAATTTAAAAAAACCATGGGCAGTAAAAGCGATGACAAGTCCCTACTAGAGGCGCCGTATAAACCTAATATATCGAAATGTAAAACTGAGTTCTTAGTTCTAAATATTTCAACACGACAAAAATCTCAAGTACTCCTTAAAATTAAAACTTGCGTCCCAAAAGAATTACGTGAAGAAATTAACTTCCTAAAGGCTCCTGCAAACAGGCGCGACGCGCGACGTGAATCACGCGCGACACAAAGGCACCGCGCGCTCGTTGCGCGACTTGCGTCTTTGTGTCGCGTGTCGTGTCGCGCCTGTTTGAAGGAGCCTTAAGTTATGAACCAATTCACAAATCCGAGCTTTCAAAACTCTCACTCGACCAAAATAGAATTTCGCCAACCTTCAGATTGGCAGTATTATTCAAGAATACTAATAACCACCGATCTCTTACACACTGGAACTACTAAATCAAATTCTATCAGCTGAATTGCTTATTCTGTATGCTTGTAGAAATTCTAGTTCTTTTAGTCACGTAGACTATTCATCTTGGTACGAATCACATAGTACTACTCACGTATAGGGTAAAGGGGACTAACCTTTTTTCTTTTCATTTATTTTTTCCGTTCGGGAAATCATCAAATGACCCCTCCCGCTCTGGGTGGAGCGGAAGGGAGTGTCAGACCTGACTAAAACCCACCCGCGTTCCTTCCTTAGCCCTTTATGTTCCGGGCCAGCGCTAACCCTTTCGGACAATCCCGCTGTCCGCACGCACACACTTTATGTAAGAATAAATTATATGCGCCCCGCACGAGCAAGGCGAAAGCGAGGGACGAGGGGGCGTCAACGCGAGCGCAGCTTACGTCGCGCGCCGCGCCGACTTCATTCCGCGACGACCGTACGCGCGGTCGTCGCGGTGTCATACAGTACAGTGCGTGCCACGTAAGAAGGGACTTGACACACCACGTGGTCTGACATGCGCAGAACACGATTTTAGGTATCTTTAGCGGTATGAGGTCTGAGTGCGGGACGGGACCGGACGTCATAGGGGCGGCGGAAAGAGGCGGGGGAGGCGGGGTCAAGTCTCTTCTTATGTGGCACGCACTGTACATCTCATAAATTGTATAACATCACAGTGCAAACGAAACGACTGTAACGATTATAACCAATATACTTAAAGTTTTTATACTCTAAAAACAAAGTTTGTTTTCTTTCAACTACGTAAAATGTTGTATGAAATCTCATGGTTGCACAGTTTTTCATCAATGCACTGTTTTTTATTTTATATTTACATACAAATTTACCACAGATGTTTAATGTCTCCTATTAAGTTTAATAAAAAAATGTATGCATTAGATCAAAAAGAAACTGGCTGAAAATAAAAATCAGCTGAATAAAACAGACTTGGTGAAAAAAAAAACATATGGCGCGCATTTTGTACCATTGTAAAAACTTTGATACTTCATATATTATACATACTTCATATAATTTTAGCAAGAAAAGATTAAAAAATGGAAATAGCGATAGCGACATGAATGCAACTCCAGAAAGTATAAAACCAGCTGCAAATTATATTGTTAATAACTTTTTGCCGCAAAAGTCGCGGGATAAATATTAAAAGCTTAGGAAAACTGTTTTCATTAACTTGAGTTTTTATTTTGAGTAGGTATATTTTATCACGGTAGGTAGATTGGTAGTTGAAAGAAAAGTGAGTAATTAATGCGCTCTTGTTAATTCAGTGTCCTCGTGTGCGCTCGGGCACCAACATAACTCTCGTGCATTAATAACTCACTTTGCGCTCGATGCAACAATCTACAATTAATTCCTAAACAATAATTATTAGGTCACTTTCTGTATTTCTTATTTTTCTGCGTATTTCGTAACTGGCGTAATGTTTAGCTGTAAACCTACCATTAATGAAATAAATAAGTAATTTCCAGTTATGTTTTTACGACGCCGTGGATAAGCAGCGAACGATCAAAAGAAAGACTGAAGCTGTGGCGAGACAGTGCTTTCTTACCCAAACTATTCGTTCCACCTGCTGAAGATCTCCCGCCTAGACATAAAGTGCCTTGGGTAGCCTGGAAGTCTTTAAACAGGCTCCGGGTTGGCCGAAGCAAAGAAAACCTGTTCAGGTGGAAATCTATAGAAGACTCCGCCTTGAAGTGTAAATGTGGTGCTGTTCCACAAACGATGGGACACTTAATATCATGTCCTGTCAGCAGCACGTTACAGGAATTGATGGAAGCTAATGATGGCGTCAAACACGAAGGCGAATTCTGGGCCGAGTCCATTTGTATTGCCAATGTCACGCTAAGAAGAAGTAGCGATACATACCACATTTCTGTGCACCACGGTGAAAACATCAATCTATTATTTCCCATTATACTTATTATATTTTAATGAGAAAACTTAAAGGAGAAAATTTTCTGTTAAAGTCACGATAGGAAGATAATATGAAAAGTTGTACTGAAATGTTGATAGAAGGAAATTTTCGGATACTTAGGAATCGGCAATTTGTTGAGTGTCTTCCTGTGAAATCTTTTAGAAGTTCCCGGACATCTTGGGAGTTCTTTATAAGTACCTGTGTGAATATAGAAATTAAATGATCTGGCTGCAGTAGTCTATGGTCGATTCTTCATTCTTCGGTCTTCGGGTCGATTAGCTATAGGTCATCATCATCATAAGCAGTCTATAATGTTCCCACTGCTAGGACACAGGCCTCCTCTGGGTGAGACGGAGTGGGCCGTAATCCACCACGCGGGCCCAGTTCGGATTGGCAGATGTCACATGTCTTCGAATTTTTTGTTCTAGGACATGCCGGATTCCTTACGATGTTTTCCTTCACCGTTTTGAGAGAAGCAGTGATTAAATAATTTACACAAAGTAAAGCGCCTGGCTGGGTTCGAACCTACGACCTACAACTCGTAAGTCGCGGCTGTTACCACATTGGTTACACAGAGTGATGTTAACAACAACACACATAAAGCATTTTTGATTTAAGAGTGTTCGTGGAGTTTGTTGCCCGTTCTTCTCCATCGGTACCTACAGACCACTCTTTAAAATAGGCAACTAGCTTCATATTTCTGACTGAGCTACCCCTTGATAATTCAAAAGTGCTTTTAATTGGTTTATTTGAAATAAATGCTTTGAGTTCAAACTCAAAGCATTTATTTATTTTATTTAGCACGTGTATTTTAAAGAGTGTCTGTAGTTTAGTACTCAAGTACTAAATTTAGTTCAAAGGGTGAACATTAATAACAATAACTTAATAATAGCCAATTTATCCTGTGTTGTTATTAACTGTTCTATTTTGTTTTGGTTTAGTAGGTTTTGTATCATTTTTAAATGTATTTTGCTCACATTGTTCGTATTCAAGCAAAATGCTTTCACTATTCGGTCTCCTCTCGTTTATCACTTTACGCAATTTCTTGAAGAATTAAGCCATAAAGTGGCCATATTAATTGCGTTATCAATGGTCTGGTTGTCCTCTGCGGTTCAGGTAGGTAGGCACAATACCTACCTGAACCGCTGAAAAGGTATGATACTCCGGTGTCCCTTGTGGCTCGTACCCATGTACCGGCCACAATGAACACTGGAGTATATCAACCCCTTTTACAACATGTATATTTCCTTCTGTCATATACTTGAAGTACAGTAACGGTCTATAAGTGGACTGCCACCAGAATGCTCATTTTAGCCTGCACGCTAGATCTGCGTCTATCTCTGTGTGTGTGATGTTTTAATGTAGACAGTAACGCGCACACGGTAAAACTACGAAAGCGCGATGTTGGTTGGTCAGATGCATGTGTGGTCAACACTAAATAAAGATACCTACCATATATTATCGACCACAGGGCCTATTTAAAAGTAATGCTAAAATTCGAAGAGATAATTATAAGCAGCGATGGCAGGTTCGCACAAGTGGGTGGATGTTATTGTGTGTGCGTGAAGTGGAGAGGGTTCGAACCTCAGTGCGCGCTTTCAACTCTTTTTGTTCTTTTCGTTTTTGTGTCAGAGTTCAATTATTTATTGTTTCGTTAACATAATGACAATAGGGTATAGAGGGTAAAAATAAAGTATAATACCTATGTAATTTAATTAAAATAAAGCACAATTTTTCATAGGAACATTTATTGATTTTAATAACAACCTTTAAAACATAAACATACTTATTCCAAACTTTGAAACATAAAATACCGAATTTGTTCATAAATCATTTTTGGTTGATACTAAAATGGGATGTTTTTGGTTTATTGAGGTTACAGCTTAATTTGTTCATTTTCTCAAGGAAAAGAAGATTGAAACTAAACCTCAATCTTACTATCACTCACTTGTTACTATTATATTATGGCCAGTGTATCCCATACATTTTCTATAGGGTTTAAATCAGGGAATCGCGCTGGCCACGGAATAACTTTAACATCCGAATGCTCAGTAAACCACTCACGAACAATACTAGTATGATGTATCGGACAATTATCTTGAACCAAATAAAATTCACCAATTTCATCCACTGGATAAAAATTTCGAACAGTAGGTAGCATTATATCGCTCAAAACCTCGACGTAATTAGAGCTGTTGGCCCGCGTCGGTATAAATGCCAACTCACCCGGCCCTTGAGCACTAATCCACCCCCACATATTCACATTTCACACTAATTCTTCCTGACACCGTATTATTTATAATATTACTTTTATAATATTACTGTCAGACCAACGTGTATTGTCTCTGCGCCACAAATGAAGTCTTCCTTTTTGGCACGATTTGAAAGTCTTCTCGTCAGTAAATACAATGGTCTCCCAATCAAAGTCTAAATATTCGCGAGCAAAACGCAACCGTTCCTCCTTATGCCATTGCGTTAAAAACGGTTTTTTCACTGGTGTTCTATGATGAAGACCTTCGGCATGGAGTGCATGGCGAACAGTGCGCAATGACGTATCAAATTCTTCGCTAAATCGTCTTGTAGGTATGAAATCATGCGTTTCATATTCACCAACCATAAAGCGTCGGCGTCGCTGAGACTGGTCAATAAGTGGCGGCCTACCACTTCTTACACGGCTCTTAAGAATTCCCTCTTCCTCAAATCTCCGCACCCAACGTCTCACAGTATCTCTCTAAAAAAAAGAAATCCTTATTACACATTTTGAAGCGTCACTTATGAGAACAAGTAAAATCAATAACAACAAAATAACTTACACAAAATCCGGTTTCATTGGATATTTCAGATATATTAAACCCATTGTTATACAAGGCTACAATGTTCGCTCTGGTTTCCATATTTATATTTGCTTACATTTTCAATAAAAATCATCAAACTCAACACCTCTAATATCAATAACACAAACGCTCATAACTAAGTTCACTAACCAACAACGTCATACCATTATAACTACAGTCAGTATATTAATTTTGTTTCAAATCTACCCTCAACTTTTATGTGATTAGTTTAAAATAGTCGCTGTCTTTTTCTCATTACCATAATTAGAAAAAGACTGCGTGCCGCGATAGGCCTATGATGATGCTCATATACCGCGCTTTTTCTGTTTCGTACGTGATGAAAGAGTGCAATATACAGTTGTGTATGTGTGCGTGAAATGTCTAAATAGAAGAAGGTCTCAAGTGCGACGAGTTACGATGTGATAGTTTTGTAATCCTGCCAGTGCAGTTCTGACCGCTACTGTACATGTTTATTACGTTCCCCTCTTGAGTAACTAGAGCGTACCAACATGAGACGCACATCACTCGAAGTGAAAGCTGTGCCGTTACTTAAAGATTTTGTAATATAAATAAAAGTGATTCAGAAAGTGTCTGAAGCTTTATCGTACTTTTTTTAAAGTAAACAAAAAATTGTTATTGGTACGGGATCGATTACTACGCTAGTTTTTTTTTGTATTTTGTATCGTACAACTATGCAAAGCCAAAGCATTTATTTCAAATAGGCACATAAAAGGCACTTTTGAACGTCAGTAATTACAACAAAATATAGAATTGATTCTAGTCGCCCATTCCAAAAGGTAGTTTTCGTATGGAGAAGAATGGGCAAGAAACTCCACTGTTACTCTTTTAAAATGTTTTACAATATTTTGCATACATTAATTATATAATAATAATATGTGAAGACGATGCACCTAAAACAAAATTACTATACCACAATAGGTTAAAGAATTAAAAATGAAACCATGACATGTAAATTATTTTTTAATAATTTAGGAATGGATTATTTATGTTTCTTTTTGAAGGTAGGTTTAAGTTAGTAAAATTCCCCAGTGAAAACGGGATATACCTACACGAGTTTTTTGCGCCCACAACCTCGTTTTATCAAAGCTCAGAGGAAGGAAAAACGAACACCAGTTAAATTGAAAATCAAATCCCAAATAATAACCGTAATAATCCCGTAACACACGACCTTCAACAAAATCTCTGTATACTTTTATCCAATTACGACACTAGATAATTCGCACAATTATTACAAAGCCAATGAACTGAAATCCAATTGGAGGAAAAAAAAACGTGGAAAAAACGGGTCGCTGCTTCGAGTTGAATAATTGAATTTATTGGCCCCATGCTGACAATAAAAAGGTTCTAATTAAAAGGAATGAGGAGAGCAAATAGTGAGTGCTGTGTGGTTGTAATTAGATTACGTTGTGGTGGTAGTGTTATCGGAATAAGTGTCTCTTTGTGAATGGATGGGAATGATGGTGGTTTATGTGAAGTATTCTTATATACATATATACATATACCTTATTAATACATCACACTAATATTATAAATGAAGTTTGTGTGTGTGTTTGTTACTTCTTCATGCTCAAACGGCTGGACTAATTTTGATAAAATTTTGTGTGGAGGTAGCTGACACCCTGGATTAAAATATAGGCTACTTTTTATCCCGATATTCACACGGTATCGACACTTACGCGGGTGAAACCGCGGGGCGCGGCTAGTATTATTATAAATATAAATTAAAGCGCAGTTTACAGGACCGCGTCGTTTTTCTAAGCTGCGCAACATATAGCTAGTGACACGGACCTATTCTGTTGTTCTCTGAGTGAGTTCACAAAGAATGCATTATTTGTAATAAGTTACAAAATTTAATTATAATAACGAGTTAGTAGGTAATAAGTTAGGATAAGAGTTTCGATAAATATGTACACTATCGCAATAGGTTTCCCTGTAAGGATAGATGTAAGTTGAGAAAATAAATAAATAAATAAAATATTTTGACGCGGAATTATTAATCAACGCATTACACCATCATTTAGAAAATGTATCCTGGAAGGTTTATGTGCTTATACATTTATGTTAAATTAGGATATAATAAAGATATCTCAATGTTTTGTCAAATCGTAAAACCGTGCGAAGCGAGCGAGGTCTAGACTCGCTAGTGACATTATAATAAAGTAAAGTTGTTTGTTTGTAACAGGTAGGTATGCTGCGGAAATACTGATTGCAATAAATTTATTTAAATCTAATTCATAATTAGCAGAAATGACAGCTACAAATTACAAAAAACTGACTGAAAGCTTACTAGACTATTTCCGAGTGAACATAAGATACTTTTCATGGAAAATCATGACTTGCTGTTTTCTAAAGTACCCCCTAGTTGTGCTCAGCACCTGGAATGGAATATTAAAAGTAAGTCCTGGTTTGGAACAACGCCAGTAAGCTCGATTCCATCACGTTCATAAGGAATGATATTTAAAAAAAATCTGGAAGTGAAAACTAAACGTAAAGTTCAAAAAGGTTATGCTAGAGTTTCCTGTAAACGCACTGAATAAAATAAGCAGTATATAAAAATGAAAAAACATTAATCTAAACTGCTTTAAACAGTTACATATGAGCCTAACGTATTTTTTACTGATCCGAAAATAGTTAAAGCTTGAGGAAAAATGTTACCGTCATGACAGTAAACTTTAATGTTTTAAGTAGCTAAAAAGGTCACAAAATTAACAGTTTTATTCATTTGGTGATACCTATCGTTCAAACCATTGAAATTTACTTACATTATAGTAATGGTGATTTTCCTTTTTTTTGTTGTTTTTTTTTCAGTAAATAATGTTCTTTTTTATTTGAAATGGGTTTGCTCTTGAGTCTAATCTAGGTCAGAGATGACACAGACAAAGTCTACGATGGAGTGAGCTTACCCAGTAGAAGCCTGTTCACTCTTACTTTGAAGAGATTCGGGTTGTATGCACTCGGAAACACAAACGCACTCAATAAAAGTGTTGTGTTGTCTCAATTACTGTTCAATCATTAAAAGGTACTGTTTTACAAACATTTCATACTGTTTAAAGTCAGTAAGTCTTAATGAAATCGCTTTAATGTGCTCTAGTAAGAATTTTTTTTTTCAATGCGTGGTGGCAGCCACGCAAGGGCCGCATGTTATATAAATGATGGCAACGAAGTTTGACTTTACGGTGTCAAAAAACGCCCTTTAGGTAAACACACCATCAGCGAGATTGTCCGAAAGGGTTACCGCTGGCCCGAAACATAAACGGCTAAGGAAGGAACACGGGTGGCTTTTAGTCAGTAAGAGTCTGACACTCCCTTCCGCTCCACCCACAGCAGGAGGGGTCATATTTTGATGATTTCCCATACTGAATAGAAAAAAAAGGTAAACACACCAATTTACTTTCATAAATTAACATTTCTGTGACATTATTTCCTCGTAAATTGCAAACACTATGTGGCAGCAACTGCTCGTGTAGGAATCCGTAGCTTTAGTCAATCAATTCATTTAGACTTTTGCAGTCTATTGCTGGACATGCCATAAGAATAAAAATCTCTTGTTGAAATTAACCCAATTGCTTAAGTTTTCACTTCTGTCGGCACTCCCGGAGTGCCACTGTTTTTTTTTACAATAGCGGCCACACGTGCAACCTATAATAATCACGTTTCCGAGAACAGAAATTCCGGCCACCGACTTCCAACATACAGCGCACAGTTCCAAGAACCCACAATATCACGTCCATGAACTATTCTCAAACTAAACTCCCTTCGCACAAGATATTAGGTTTTCAATATTATTTGAATAGGCCACGTACTCTTTTGAAATGGAATCAGAATGTCATGTTTGCTTGTGAATAAACGGTTATTTTCCTGTGTATCTTCACGCATAGATATTACTTTAAAAGGCCTGAGGTTACAAAAGTGAGTTCGATTTCATTTGTTGTTGTGTTATGCCTGTAGGAGGGGCTCGTGGCTAATAACGGCCGCACGGTTCTATCAAAGGTGAAGCTACGTTTGCCGAGGTCCGTCCGTGGATGTGTGATGTGGTTACATATCGAGAAATCGAAACCCCCTCCATGCCTCTGAATGCGTATTAAATAGTCCGATATTTGACAATCGTTATAGGCAGTCAGAAGCCCAAAAGTCTGACAACAAAGTCTAACAACATGTCGTCGCATGACCAATCATTTTAGTGCAAATATCTTTTGCCGGATTGCTTCCAAACTGAAAGGATTTTGTCAGTGTGCATTTTACTAATTGCTTTTCATAATCAAATAGAAAGGCATACGACAAAGGTTTTTTGACATTGCCATAAGATCGAGAAATATTGACAGGTATGTCAATCCGGGAGCTATACTTATTTTGTTTGCGAATACAAAAGACGGCTGAAGTTTTGTGTTATCATGAAATGTTTATTTATTTATTTATTTATTTATTAAACTTTATGCACATAATGTACAAAGGCGGACTTAATGCCTTGGGCATTTTCTACCAGTCTACCTTAGGGTGATGCAGAGACAAAACAGTAGGTGCAACAGAACGGAAAATTTTGAAGAATAAAATATAATAATAAATACTTCATAAATAAAAAAAAAATAAATAAATAAATAAATGTTCATAATCAATGATTTGTTTCAAAAGCATTTATTTGTGGAAACAGTACCTAAGAACATTTTTGCTGACATTTCACTCGGGTCACATACGCGTACCTACACATATTTAAACCAAAGTCAAATACTAGTGAGAATTTCACAAAAGGTCCTTTGCGATTAATCAAGCTTTCTGGGAACCGTTGACTCTGAAAATTTAAGCCACACTTCACTCATTACATGAGAACGGAGGAAGAAAGGAATTTTTGAAATTTCACCTCTCTCAAAATAGTTCAAAAGGGTTCCGGAGTCGGGACCAAATTAAGACTGTGTGTTTGAAATTTTAATAAGATTTTATAAATTTCTGCATGGCAGTATAGAAATTTTTGGCAGGTAATTTTAGAATTCTGTTTCGGTTAAATAATTTGGTAAAATTCGTGGAATTTGTGGGTATGAGTGTTGAACATAGGTAGAGTGTAAATAACGTAAATGCTTGAATACGATATGAAAACAATTTATTTGGAAGAAAATACCTGGAAAATATTTCATCATAACAAGTAAACTAATGTTGGTGTTTTTTTGCATGCCGAATATTGAAACAATATTATAAAAATAGAGAATTTATTTTTAAATAGACGAAGTGTGGTTTTTTGACGTCATTTATTATGCCTGTCATGTCACTAAAAAGCTCTCTAC
Organism: Luperina nickerlii; assembly: GCA_963855955.1. Classification (NCBI taxonomy): domain Eukaryota; kingdom Metazoa; phylum Arthropoda; class Insecta; order Lepidoptera; family Noctuidae; genus Luperina; species Luperina nickerlii. Next base: position 19,101,716 of record OY979678.1, read on the forward strand.
AGACCTTTCATAGTTATTTTGAGAGCTGCAACCTATTAGCAAACTTATGGCAACAACTCAACAGCAATCTTATTGTAACGACTTTAATCTAAAGTTCTTCGGTTTTTTCACCTTTGATTTTACATCACTGTCAAAATCCGAGGTGAAAAACCGAAGAACTTTTCTAGCAAACCGAAGCCTTACCATTGTAATAGGTAAGTAATTTGATGATCCAAGTCCTCGTGTTCGCAAACACATCTACATAATTATCAAACCTTCAAAGGCGTAAACGCAAACACAAGGCAAATAAGTCGAAGCTCCTTCAGTTCTACTGCATAATTACTCAAGAAGAGAACAATATAAATGTTTGTCTTGAATTAATTTAGTGCTTTGATTCACAAACAAATTTTAGTTGGGCAAATGTTATTATAGCTCAAAAGCTATTATAGCTCAAAAGATTTTATGATTCAGAAACAGCTATCTTCAAACAAGCTTTCAAAGTTGAGGAGTTTTATTATTTGCAATTGTGAAGATCTGTTATTTTTAATGGATTAATGCTCTACTTTTACTTGTTCCGAAATATCGCATTATAAATGTAGTATTAAAATATTTAAATAATGACAATTAACAGTTGATCAATCAATTGTTAATTGTCATTATTTAAAATATTTTTTATCTTGTACTTCGTAATATCGTCAAAAACCTGGGATTAATCACTAATTCACAGTGCGGTGATCAATGCTGGTTGCTTTTTTGTTTGAATTTTTTACTATTTTATTTTCCAGTAAGACTATTTATTACCTACCTACTGATAAAAATTATGATATAATATGGAATTTTCAATAAAGATTCTTCTTTTTTTTAAACGTCATGCATAAGTACAAAAAGAAATCACACCAAATACTGTTTAGGTACTATTTACTACACGTAACTCCAAACCTCCAAACACCCAAAACATCTCGCGTCTATAATCTGGCATAGAAACAAGAAGCAACGCAATAATAAATCAAGTGTCCCTAAAGGACAATAGTTCTCCAAGAGCAATAAAGCCCCACTTACTGCTGTAAGTCTCAAAAATATATACTCCGATATATCTTGCCCAGTTCCCCGTAGGATCAAACGGAAAGCTACAAGAAAATGGGAGTAACAGCCCACATTCCTGTTGTAAAATAAATTTGCGGAAAACAGTTTCCAATAAAAGGGCCAGAATGTATTGCACGGATCCAATCATATTAATCCAGTAGAAAACAGCAAAGAAAATAAAACAATTAATGGCGTAACATGCAATAAAGTTGTAGTTGCTAGTTGCGATAAAGTTGGAAATTCTCGGAGGTTATTTGTGATGTAATTATTCTTGAAGAGGATTTAGTGTAGACTGAATTTATTTAATAGTCTTGGGTGTACGCGGGATATTATTATGAATGGAAGAGAAAGAATTGATGAAATAAAGGAAGGAGTATGTGTTGTTAATATTTTCAACGCTAATATAAATATCCGTTTTGATCATGCATGCACTTGAAATTATTTAAAGAAAGCTCATAAACATAGACCACGAGTCTCGTAAAGTTTTATAAAAGAAGAAAAAACAAAAAGAATAAATAAAAGCAAAATATAATTTGGGTGATTTTACTAAGCGTACCTGGGTTCGTTTTTCATGAATAAAAAGACATGTATTTTGGCTTTGCCAGAATTGAAACAATTTTGATTACCGAGAAGTTTCACAAAATTTAAAGCATTTTTCAAATGCTTCTGTCTGACCTCCACAACCCAATTACAAGATATTACTGATAGGTATAGTTAACTTAGACCAGACTAGACTTCCAGACTTCTGACTACCCATAACGAAATCATATGAGGACAAGAAGAACTATTGTACCAGACAATAATGAAGGAACTACTTTTATGCGACCAATAACTTCCACAAGCGGTGAGTTATGAAGTCAGATGATCATAACTCGTACATTGTCGCTCAGGTTCCAGCGAATATAATGGAACATTCGGGAAGGATGGACATACCAATGACGTCAGAGATGCAGAAGCTGGGAATATCTGTGTAAATGACATTATTTTGGAAGATGATTGTCATTCATTTTGAGTAGCTTTGTTGTTAAATGTTAGGGAGTGTAATCTAGGTAATTAAATATGTTTTTAATATTTTTGGTGATAATTTCTACGTTAGCGCAGTATATTAAGCATAATCGTTCCCGCTACTGGAACATAGGCCTTCTCTCTTTTAGAGGAAGTCGGCTATAAATCTACCACGCGGGCCAAGGGTTAATAGATCTCACATGTCTTAAAATGTTTGGTTCTAGGACATTCCGGTTACACACACACAACACCACAACAGTGTGTTTAATAGGTGTTAATTGAAATGGACTAAAGTTTCACTAATCATAATATTATGAAACTGTTCCCTGAATTAATTTCCGGTACCTTAATTATTTAGGTGGCTTAATTACTTAGAGTTTTTATACAAAAATGGAAGAACTTATTTCCTTCGTGAAACTAAGGCGAAAACGTTTAATTTCTACATTTAAAAAAGTAGACATTATCCAAGACATAATTTTTTATCCATTTTTAATGGATTTTTTAAATTACTGAAGATAGCTGTTAGATGCTACTCAACATAATATCCTTTCCAACCTAATTAGTTTCAAGTAGAACCACCTGTCTGGAAAAGTTTTAAGTACAAATCTCAATTAGCTATACACCCAACATCGTCGCTAAGAGTTCCCTTGGTCAAAATTACTATAAACTTAACTTTACAACAGTCGTATATTAAAATGCGAGTTCCCACCTGCATAAAATAACTTTAGTCTCTTTAGTAGCGTATTCTTCTTGTTAATCTGTACTTCAGTGAGATCCTCTGTCCTCCACATGCTGCCTATTTTCCGAACAATCGCCCTTATTTCCTTCTACCTAAGTATCACTACCGTAGCTTTGCGTATGTCTGGGAAATTCAGAGTTCAGTTAAAAGTATACAGCATGTTTCCGTATGCAAGGTGTTGATATAAAACGTTCGCACAAACGTCTTTTGTTCTTTGAATTCCGAGAAAATATGGGGCAAAAATGTAAGGTAAATTGGGAAGCTCCTGTGTATTCGAGAGTTTTGACGTGAGAACAAGGTAAAAGTAGACGTGATGTTTGAATAGTAATGCACGAGAATAAGGATTGAGTAACGGTGACGCTGCAAAGAGTATCTTTGGCTTTGGCAAATATATACGTTAGTAAAAATGCGTGGATGAAAGTATCAAAATATATGTCTCACCATATTCACTCATACATATATTATGAAGTAGTTTACAAGCTGGTATAATTCCAGTGTTACTACAATTTAAAAGAACAAAACCGTTTAGTTATCGATAGCAATGTCATTACAATAAAAGTTGTTAATTTAATTACTTACTATACGTTTTTTTTATGCCAGCAGGTACTCAGCGATGTCACTTAATAATATCCAAAAGATATAGATATATTTATGTATTACTAGCGTTTTATTATTACTAACTGCGCCCCGCGGTTTCACCTGCATAAGTTTCGATTCTGTGGGAATATTGGAATAAAAAGTAGCATACATGTTAATCCAGGGTGTCAGCTACCTCTATACCAAATTTTATCAAAATTGGTCTAGCCGTTTGAGCGTGAAGAAGTAACAAACATATAAACACACACACACGTTCACTTTATAATGTTAGTGTGATAAGTCTGTCTTGTCCCACTCCATGGTAAAGGCGTCCCTTCCCTTTTCTACTTTCCAAAGATATTCTGACCAAAATATAGTTAACAAACCGTGTGCCCGATGAGTATTCCTATCGGCAAAATGACTTCCATACAAACTTTCAGCTATTATTTAACCACAGGCGCGTGGCTCAACTTTGTTGTATATGGAACGTTTGTGCAAAATGCCCTGCGTGACTCAGTGGTTTAGGCTGTGTTTTGTATGTCACACTGAACGAAGGAATTTAAGATTTTATTAAGTACCTAGATAATGGATTAATTTTAAATGACATTTGTAACTGGGGTAGTATTCCTGATGCTACGGCTACATTGACAAACGGTTACACGAACTACACTTCGCATGCTCTCTCTCGCATACCGCTCGACCGCGACGTCTCTCTTTATGATAGAGTGCACACACACAGCGGTTTAGGTTATTTTTTCTGTCAGCGAATCAATGAATGTAAGAATTTATTATGTAGATACTTGATTAATTTTAAATGACATTTCTAACTGGGGTAGCATTCCTGATGCTACGGCTACATTGTCGCGATAATGCGAACTACACTTCGCGCGCTCTCTGTTACAAATCAAGACGTCGAGCGGTAGTTTGCATTATCGCGACAATTTAGCCGTAGCATGACAAGAAAATAATTTTAGACTTACCTTGCATACTCACCACATAGACGCTAACAACCTAAGCCATTTCATCCAGTTTGAGCTCCCCCTAAATATGTGACGCAAATGCATTGCCATCGCATTCACATAGACAACCAACACACCACATTCAATGAAAAGTGACAATATTTGTTCCAAAAAGATTTGTCTACCTTATAAAGAAGAATATTGCCATTTTTCAATAAATCCAAACAAGGCAGAATAGGCTTCAGCGGGATTGTCCAAAAGGGTTACCGCTGGCCCGGAACATAAAGGGCTAAGGAAGGAACACGGGTGGGTTTTAGTCAGTAAGAGTCTGACACTCCCTTCCGCTCCACCCAGAGCGGGAGGGGTCATTTGATGATTTCCCACCCTGAAAAAAAAAGCAGAATAGGCTCCATGAATTCTTCTGCTACGTCGTGTAGCTCTTCCATTTTTGAATCACGAAAATTCTAATGGAAACGTAACTGAGGGGAAATGATTCTTTAGTAGTTGTTTAAATGTCTCTTAAACAAGCAACGTTTCTAAATAAAGGGGATAATTACTGAATTATGAAATCAATGAGATGTTTTCAAAACTAAGAATTTGGTCTATTATGTCTTGCAAACGTCTAAGTTATGACGATTATACACAGTTTTTATACGTATACATAGCTTTAATAAGCAATTCATTGTGTTTCTAAATTGCTACTTCATATTGAACGAGAATGTTCACATGGTTTTGTTTATTTGGTTTTAACATTTCTGCAAAATGGGCTATACTTTAAGAAATGTTTTGCTTCAACGTTTATTTGTTTTTTAGGTACATCAACAGCTTCTGTGTATAATATAACTTAAGTACGAACAAAACAACAAAAATAGTCTCAGACTTAGAAAGCGTTGATTACACTTACCTAGGCTGTTCCAAAAATTGTTAGTGAAATGAAAAATAGTTGGAATGTGAAAAAAGTTTATATAAAGCTTTTCAAAATATTACCCTCCAACCCCAATGCACCTATGCATTTGGGTGAATCAGCTTTCAAAACATTTAAAAAATGTATCTTGCGGGAGGTCGAAAAATAGCCGCCGAAATTCTTCGATGGCATCTTCTGCGGTGTTAAATTTTCGCCAACGAAGCATTTTTTTACCGTGGGAAATAAGAAAAAATCGCATGAAGGTAAATCTGGGCTGAATGGTTGATGGGGTAATATTTTTACCCCGAAAATTCAAATAGACCATGGTTCCATGGTTCTAGCAGCTGTGTGAGCGAATGAGGTATCCATCGCGAAGCAAGCTTCCTAACTTTAAGGTGTTCATGCAGGATGGTGGAAACTGCCTGTGATCCAATCTTCAGTTTAGCTTGAATCTCTCTCTCTCTTGTAATGTGTCTATTCTCCCACAATAGCCACTGTACCCTGATGACATTTTCATGAGTTACTGCAGTTGTAGGTCGGGCAGGTCTGGGGCCATCGTGGTTCTCTCGACCACGTTCATATTCATGAAACCAATAAGTAATTGTTGCTAACACAAGAGCAGACTCCCCAAATGCAGCTTGTAAAATGTTCTTGAGATTTCTTGAAGGTTAACCCTCGTTTATAATCATAAAACATCATAGCATGAAAACCTCCCCGCGAGATGTCCATTGTTGCAAACAAAAGACTGACTGATTTATTTATTTTTTAAATTTTTAAAAAGGAACTAAAAATAGGTGGCCAATGATTTTTAGCAAAGAGATTTGTGTTGAAATAAGCCGTCAATTCAAGAAAGTTTCTAGAAAAAAGAGATTGTATTTATTCTGTAGCTAATAATTTTTAGAACAGCCCACGCATAAATAAAATGATAACGATTATTCCTAACAAAGCTATCGTATGTAACATTCCTCTGGAAAATCAAACTATATACAAATATTTTGAACAAACAAAATAAGACAAAAAAAGTCTGTGTAAATGTGATGTGGTGTTGCAAGTATTTACCGTGCATATTCTATTAACCTATGACGTAAAATATACACCTAGTACCATACTGATCAAAAGGTTCTGCATTGTAATATTCGCGATGGAAAATAACATAAACACTCTTTGTGGATTCAAAATTTACTGTAATAAAGGCTCTTCGATCCGTAAATATTTTAACAACAATTCATAAGATACGTTCTGTTTTTATTCTGACAGACTTGCCAATATTGGCAAAACGCCAATATTCCATAAAATACATCTTCATTAATTATACAAAAAATAATATACCAGTAAGCTTTACGTAAGTCTTTGAACATTTTACAGTGAATTATCCTAAAAATACAATACGAGACATAAAATAATATCTTTTGAGAGAAAACAATGCATCTTGGCCTCATAAATATGAATGGTGAAAACATTCGCAATCGAGACATGTAACAATTTGAATAACATGACCAGCCAATGTAGGTACTTCGTTAGAGGAGGAAATAAATAACTTTTGCTTCATATTCAGCCCGTGTAGTGGCAATCAGGGGGGTTAAGTTACGCTGGATGTCATGGCAATATTGCAGCAAGGAAAGGAAAACAAAAGAACGGAGATGCGGGGCAAACAGTAAGCTCTAACGATGCCTAACGAATATTGCAAGATGAAAACGAAAAATTCTGTCATTATAAAGGATTTAAAATATGTAATTTTAAAATGTTTTCTCTTCTGTGGGCAAATTAGAAGCAAAAGTGATGAATGTAACAAAATATGTATATATGAAACTAGAATTAGTCGATAAAACTGTTTTCATGGGGATCGCGCTCGACTCAAGGCTACAATGGGGTCCTCATTTAACATCTCTTGCAGGACGGTTAAGTTCAGCAGCTTATGCTGTCAGAAAAATCCGTCAATTTGCTGATGTAGATACCGCGAGACTAGTCTATTTTAGTTACTTTCATAGTACATGATTGTATTTTACTTTGGAGACGGGCTGCAGACATCAATTCTATTTTTATTCTGCAGAAAAGAGTCATCAGAGCCATATATAATCTCCGCAGGCGCGATTTCTCTAAGGGAACTGTTTAAGGAAATTAACATCATGACGGTGCCTTGTCAATATATCTACGAAAACCTCATGTATGTAAGAAAAAACTTACATCTCTTTAGTAAAAGAGGTGAAAGACATAATTTTATTATAGTACTAGACATAGGGACCTATTAGTTCAACCAGGTTTCAGACTGGCTAAAGTAGACTCATCTTTTATGGGGTACTGTTTAAAATGTTGTAATAAAATACCTCCCCACATTCTTCAACTGAATGAGACAACATTCAAGTCTTGTATAAAACGCACACTATGCAGTCAGGCATATAATAAGTAAGGGAATTACATCGCTGATAAAAATGCCTGGCTTAATGCTGGTCCTGCTCTACAACCACAACTAATTAAGTAGCACTTTAAAATACCGTTGGAGTTGCTGAAGATTGTAAGACTATCTTTGCATTGTATAAACTTAATTTTTCTTGTATTGTATAATTGTATAGCACAGATGTGAGTTTTATGTATGTACTTATACCCTATGTACCATTTACCGGGTAATATGTCTTTCATTGACTCGAATGTGCCCTGGCGGCTGATAGTATGTCATGCTCACACAAATGTCTCGCTGACGGCGGCGTGTGTGTTGGATCATTTAGCTGCCTTCAAAATGATTGAGCTGAATGGTGCTGATCTATACGTCATGTTCGTGAACGGGCGCCGTCAGTTGGGGCTGGTCATCACTTAGCTGCCTCGGCATATATTCTGACTGACCGACTTCTTGATAATTCAGAAGAGCCTGTAAATGGTTTAATCGAAATAAATGCTTTGAGTTTGAGTTATGCAGCCAAATGACACTAATTCAGCCAAAAAGTGGTAGGCTATGCAACTTTGAGTATTTTGTATATGCCATAATTTAAAATACTCTAGTATAAATGGAGCTACATGACGACTGTTGCATGCATGCCGTCTGTTGGAACAGGTCAACTCAAAGCTGCAATAGTTCTTTCTTTAAAAGACCCTTCCAGACATGGCCCTGCATTCTTAGACTCACATTAAATTCTAATATGTATTTGTTTATGTGTATATGTTTGGACTTTAAAAGAGACATGACCTCTAAGTTTGTTTCGGTATTTCTCCTCAGGGATAAGGCAGCTAGAAAATGCTGGCGCCATTAGGTTCACAATATTGACAAACAAAATATTCGTAATATAATAGCGACGTCCTTAGGAAACATTTTCGACGACCGTTACGAAATTATCTACACACAAAATGTGCGCCTGCCCTATGGGATCTCCTATCGACAAAAATAACAAAATTCCATTTAAACTTTCATACCCTATTTTACCTCTTCACGAAATGAATTTCCAAGAGTTCATTCTTAGTGCTCAATTTCGCTGTTAAATTAACTCTTGTGCAATATATCGCTCATTTGGAGAAGTATCGACGTAAATGTATTTTTTCCCAATTATGAGTTAAATATGACAAAGCACTTAAACGTATACTTTTTTTTTACGTTAGGAATTTGTAAAATAGCAGTTACATCGATGTTTCTCCAAATGAGCGATATCATACTTCTAGACCCAGCGGTTAAGGCTGTACGTTGTCTATCAGCGAATGAATTTAAGAATTTTATTAAGTGGGAGATATAAATACAAATACAATTTGTTTTTAGTGGCAAAAAAGAATTGAAGACAGGGCTTGTATTTTGTGGGTCGGAGTGCGAATAAGCATTTAGAAATATCTCGGTTTACAAGGCTAGTATAGTAAAGGGTGTATACTGTTGTGAGTGTGTGTTTGTGTGTGTCTGTATGAAAGTGTGATAGAGAGATGGTTTTGCTTGTGAAAATGATGACGATAACATATAGCTGTGTCAGCCGCGTTTTATTATTTAATTTATTTACATCTACCAATGTTCCAAAAAATATACTTAGGTTTGCCAAAGTTTTATCAATTCCTAGCTGGTTTTAACTGCAAAGTTGCTGCTCGTATTTTGATTCTATAAGCTAATAAATTGAATATATGACGTCCCTTAAAGCCTGGAATCATTATCTGATGAGTGTCCTACCCACTCAGATATCCGCTTTCCTGAAAAATTAGACGACAAAATGAAGTGTCTCTGCTTAATTAAAGTGGATTCATTATGTTAAAGGAAGACTTAATTTTTATTTAAGCGCCATTAATTACAGTTGCTATGCTCATCCTCACACCGGAAAACGAATTATGTTTTTACCTCGAAAAAAGTCAAACATTATGTATTCATTGGTATTAAAGCACCTATGGCAAGATATTCGCCTTTTTCCACATATTCGTAAAATCCCAAGGCCTTACTTTGAAATTTGTGTTTCTTCTTTTAAATCTTTTGCATTTTTTTTTTCAGAATGAAATAAAACTTTTGTTTTTAAAAATAGTTTCAATTAAGAAAATTGGGCAATTACGAGTATGAAATTATTATATAATAAATACACACAAAATTACGTTATAATAGTTGAAACTATAATCATGTTTTAAGTGTACAATTTTTTTCGATACTTTTCCAACCAAATGGTCAATTAATTCCACATCTACGTTTGTTCGATCGCATACTACGGTATGAACTCCATTTAAGAAACTGATTCTACAAATAGTTCCTATTTCAACATGTTTTTGAAATAAGACTCTATACATTTTCTAACTTTCGTTTGCTCAAACAAAGGGATGTTATCATCATAATTATGCAAATAGTTCCTACGCACCTGGGATTAACCTTTAAGGCTTCCGTAAAATTTATCTTTATTAAAGCTGTCCCCCTGTTTCTACCTGATGACACAAGCTTAAAAGCCAACTGAGAATATACTACTCGTACTTGACTAAAAGTCCCACTGTTCCATTTGCAATCCTTTCAGCAAGCAACCCTTGAAGGACTTAGAAAATATTATAAATCAGCCATTAATCTTTAGTTGCAGGTTGCTCATATGATACGTAATGCTAGTTATGGAAATGCAACATAAAAAGTAACTCACATTGAAACAAATTCGCCAAGTTGTATAGTATTTATGCTTACTTACACTTTACTTTCATCACGCATAATACTATTTATCATTACTTACACTTTAATACTATTTATCATCCTTTTTATTTGTTTATATGTTTACATTATACTTTTACTCAATTTTCATGTTGTGACACGTCAATTGTCAAACTGTCAATTACTTTTTAAATGTCTTTCTGGCTTAGTCTATGGTAATTACTCTTTGGTCTAAATAACTTAAATTATTTTTATCAATATGTTTAGCTTTTGTATTATTAAGATTATTACGATTGTTTAGTCTAAATAACTTAATTTTAAATTAGATTTATAATATTCTTTACGCACTCGTGGATATGTCTTGGCCGGATACACTTGTCAGATTAGATGATGGCCACATAGAAGAAAACTGATATTTGAAAAAGGAAGACTACTTAGAAACGAGCTCATGAACAGCTGGAGGCTGCGGGCATTCGAGTCTTGGGACTGAGACATTAAGCATCAGAAAACTGCTTGGTTTTGCTGTGACATCTTGAACTGCTTGGTTCTGCTGCGACATCTTTGACTAACCCAGGGGATCCAGCTAAAGATTCCACCTGGGACCTTCTACTTCTAATCTTCGCGAGCTAACCACGTATAACTTGTTACCCTGACGCCTGATACCCGTTCCTACAGTGCTGAGCTGATTTCATAACGTGAACTATAAAACTCCAGTGAGTGCGCGCGTGTGTGAACTATAAACTTCCGAGAGTGCGTGCTATTAGTACTTTTATAACTAGCTGTTTTTTATAACTTTCTGTATTTTATCTTCCCTAATAAAAATTATTGGACGGTCTGCTTACCCTCTATTTTAATAGGTGTACAGATCGTTACAGTTTGGCGCCACAACGTTAAAATAACTCGAACTCACCCCCTTTTTCTAAATTCTAAAAAAAAACTAGCACTAGGTATCTATTTTTGAACTCCTTATTTGGCTTAGTCTTTTGAATACTAACTAACTTATTTTTCTTCTTCAGCTCTCTTCTTGAAGACTCCTATATTCGATTCAACACTTCTTCATACTGAACATCATCTTATACTTCATTCTCATACATCCCACTACCGAAAGGTAGTTGGCATCCATTCTTCGCTTGTCAGTGTTTTTAAAACCATTCGTGGTCACTTACAAGTTGGGGTTTGGCTTACTCTACGACGTACTATTGGACAATATCCCGTAGTCGTTTCCTCCTACACTTAACTCTTTACCAATACATCACTACACTGCACCCCACATACTTGCACACTACAGCGTTTACCCATTGGTAATCGTACTCATTCTTCGCTTGGCGTGTTTTTAAAACCCCCTCGTGGTCACTACCAAGTTAGGGGATTGAGACACTTCACGACTGAAACAGGAGAATATCCTGTGGATGTTTATTCAAACCTATACATCTACACAACTCCTATAACAAATACTCCACTATCCTCTTAAACACTTATTATATAATATATTTATACTTATATCTGGGAATCATACCGAAATAAGTATATCGTGGGCTCTCAAAATATTTTTCTAATTGTTATTGTTTGACATTGGTTGCTAGGTAACTAGCCATAGAGCATTTGCATTGAGTATTAGTCTTTTTGCGCGGTGGCAAAAGTAGGTACTAAACTTTATGCATTAGTTCCGATTTTCACCACCAACGCAAAAAAGTTTTCATTGGTTTTCGATTTTTATTTTCTGTAGACTGTGTCTTACTCTTAAATTTATATACACTTTTGGACCGTATCCAACACTCAGACTCTCCTGACGTTTACTCGGAGCTTACTTACTGCTGCCCTTGACGTTTTACTCGGAGCTTACCGTCTACTGTATTACGGGAGCTGCCCTAGCGTTTTTTCTAACTGCGGTGTTGCGGTTCAGACCTAACCCCTTTATCCTTCCTTGCCTCTTAACTTAACACTCTTGAGACGACACTTGAGTCCTTTCTAACATTCGAGTTTTCTTTAACTCTGACCCCTCTCTTAACTCATGACACTCTTGAGATGACACTTGAGTCCTCGAGTTTTCTCTAACTCTGACCCCTCTCTTAACTCATGACACTCTTGAGATGACACTTGAGTCCTCGAGTTTTCTTTGACTCAGATCCCTCTATCCCTCCTTCCCTCTTAACTCGTAACACTCTTGAGACCTTTCTAACATTCGAGTTTTCTTTAACTCAGATCCTATATAGACTCGCATATTTTTATTCTTTTACACTCGTTTGCTATCCCTATATTTGTACTTTTTTTTTCGTATTATACTATATTCATAACTCATCCCTTTCTTCTTTCCTTCCTCTATAATAGAGTTCCTTTTGATTTATTAAAACTCTATTTGTTTTTTAATTCATTCATCGGTTCTTAAACCATTAAAAGATTAATTTTAATCTTTCGTATATATCTATTCTTTTCTACAAGTTAATATGATAACTTGTCTATTTCTATCAACTCTAAAAGTTGATTGGAGCGGTTGACAACTCCATATAAATAAGCCCTTGTTATCTATCGACTCTAAAAGTTGATTGGAGCGGATGACAACTCCATATAAATAAGCCTTTGTTAACTATCAACTCTAAAAGTTGATTGGAGCGGATGACAACTCCATAAAAATATGCCTTTGTTAACTATCGACTCTAAAAGTTGATTTTCTGTCTATCGACTCTAAAAGTTGATTGGAGCGGATGACAACTTGTAACGATCTGTACCTTATTAAAATAGAGGGTAAGCAGACCGTCCAATAATTTTTATTAGGGAAGATAAAATACAGAAAGTTATAAAAAACAGCTAGTTATAAAAGTACTAATAGCACGCACTCTCGGAAGTTTATAGTTCACACACGCGCGCACTCACTGGAGTTTTATAGTTCACGTTATGAAATCAGCTCAGCACTGTAGGAACGGGTATCAGGCGTCAGGGTAACAAGTTATACGTGGTTAGCTCGCGAAGATTAGAAGTAGAAGGTCCCAGGTGGAATCTTTAGCTGGATCCCCTGGGTTAGTCAAAGATGTCGCAGCAGAACCAAGCAGTTCAAGATGTCACAGCAAAACCAAGCAGTTTTCTGATGCTTAATGTCTCAGTCCCAAGACTCGAATGCCAGCAGCCTCGAGCTGTTCGTGAGCTCGTTTTCAAGTAGTCTTCCATTTTCAAATATCAGTTTTCTTCTATGTGGCCATAATCTCATCTGACAAGTGTATCCGGCCAAGACATATCCACGAGTGCGTAAAGAATATTATAAATCTAATTTAAAATTAAGTTATTTAGATTAAACAATCGTAATAATCTTAATAATACAAAAGCTAAACATATTGATAAAAATAATTTAAGTTATTTAGACCAAAGAGTAATTACCATAGACTAAGCCAGAAAGACATTTAAAAAGTAACTGACAGTTTGACAATTGACGTGTCACAACATGAAAATTGAGTAAAAGTATAATGTAAACATATAAACAAATAAGAAGGATGATAAATAGTATTAAAGTGTAAGTAATGATAAATAGTATTATGCGTGATGAAAGTAAAGTGTAAGTAAGCATAAATACTATATTTCCCCAACGACCCCGAGAAAATTTTTGGCCTAGAACAAAAATTTTGCTAAGGTTAAAATATTACAACATTCACAAAACTTACATAACTCATTCAAACACACCGACATCTTACGAAGTTAGGTCAGGTAGGATTCACATTCAATGATCACTACTCAACCTGATAAGTCATAACTTTAAGGCTTATTTAAGGAGTTGTAATCCGCTCGCGTCTAAAACCACTAATGAGATGAAAATATAAAGGTTTAACAAAGGCTTATTTTTAAAGGAGTTGTCATCCGCTCCTAATCAACTTTTAGAGTCGATAGACAGAAAATCAACTTTTAGAGTCGATAGTCAACAAGGGCTTATTTTTATGGAGTTGTCATCCGCTCCAATCAACTTTTAGAGTCGATAGACAGAAAATCAACTTTTAGAGTCGATAGTTAACAAAGGCATATTTTTATGGAGTTGTCATCCGCTCCAATCAACTTTTAGAGTTGATAGTTAACAAAGGCTTATTTATATGGAGTTGTCATCCGCTCCAATCAACTTTTAGAGTCGATAGATAACAAGGGCTTATTTATATGGAGTTGTCAACCGCTCCAATCAACTTTTAGAGTTGATAGAAATAGACAAGTTATCATATTAACTTGTAGAAAAGAATAGATATATACGAAAGATTAAAATTAATCTTTTAATGGTTTAAGAACCGATGAATGAATTAAAAAACAAATAGAGTTTTAATAAATCAAAAGGAACTCTATTATAGAGGAAGGAAAGAAGAAAGGGATGAGTTATGAATATAGTATAATACGAAAAAAAAAGTACAAATATAGGGATAGCAAACGAGTGTAAAAGAATAAAAATATGCGAGTCTATATAGGATCTGAGTTAAAGAAAACTCGAATGTTAGAAAGGTCTCAAGAGTGTTACGAGTTAAGAGGGAAGGAGGGATAGAGGGATCTGAGTCAAAGAAAACTCGAGGACTCAAGTGTCATCTCAAGAGTGTCATGAGTTAAGAGAGGGGTCAGAGTTAGAGAAAACTCGAATGTTAGAAAGGACTCAAGTGTCGTCTCAAGAGTGTTAAGTTAAGAGGCAAGGAAGGATAAAGGGGTTAGGTCTGAACCGCAACACCGCAGTTAGAAAAAAACGCTAGGGCAGCTCCCGTAATACAGAAGACGGAAAGCTCCGAGTAAAACGTCAAGGGCAGCAGTAAGTTAGCTCCGAGTAAACGTCAGGGCAGCTCCCGCAATACAGTAGTCGGTAAGCTCCGAGTAATACGTCAAGAGAGTAGTGTTGGACACGGTCCAAAAGTGTATATAAATTTAAGAGTAAGACAGTCTACAGAAAATAAAAATCGAAAACCAATGAAAACTTATTTGTATTAGTGGTGAAATTCGGAACTAATGCATAAAGTTTAGTACCTACTTTTCCCACCGCGCAAAAAGACTAATACTCAATGCAAATGCACTATGGCTAGTTACCTAGCAACCAATGTCAAACAATAACAATTAGAAAAATATTTTGAGAGCCCACGATATACTTATTTCGGTATGATTTCCAGATATAAGTATAAATATATTATTATTAAGTGTTTAGGAGGATAGTGGAGTATTTGTTATAGGAGTTGTGTAGATGTATGGGTTTGTATAAACATCCACAGGATATTCTCCTGTTTCAGTCGTGAAGTGTCTCAATCCCCTAACTTGGTAGTGACCACGAGGTGGTTTTAAAAACACGCCAAGCGAAGAATGAGTACGATTACCAATGGGTAAACGCTGTAGTGTGCAAGTATGTGGGGTGCAGTGTAGTGATGTATTGGTAAAGAGTTAAGTGTAGGAGGAAACGACTACGGGATATTGTCCAATAGTACGTCGTAGAGTAAGCCAAACCCCAACTTGTAAGTGACCACGAATGGTTTTAAAAACACTGACAAGCGAAGAATGGATGCCAACTACCTTTCGGTAGTGGGATGTATGAGAATGAAGTATAAGATGATGTTCAGTATGAAGAAGTGTTGAGTCGAATATAGGAGTCTTCAAGAAGAGAGCTGAAGAAGAAAAATAAGTTAGTTAGTATTCAAAAGACTAAGCCAAATAAGGAGTTCAAAAATAGATACCTAGTGCTAGTTTTTTTTAGAATTTAGAAAAAGGGGGTGAGTTCGAGTTATTTTAACGTTGTGGCGCCAAACTGTAACGATCTGTACCTTATTAAAATAGAGGGTAAGCAGACCGTCCAATAATTTTTATTAGGGAAGATAAAATACAGAAAGTTATAAAAAACAGCTAGTTATAAAAGTACTAATAGCACGCACTCTCGGAAGTTTATAGTTCACACACGCGCGCACTCACTGGAGTTTTATAGTTCACGTTATGAAATCAGCTCAGCACTGTAGGAACGGGTATCAGGCGTCAGGGTAACAAGTTATACGTGGTTAGCTCGCGAAGATTAGAAGTAGAAGGTCCCAGGTGGAATCTTTAGCTGGATCCCCTGGGTTAGTCAAAGATGTCGCAGCAGAACCAAGCAGTTCAAGATGTCACAGCAAAACCAAGCAGTTTTCTGATGCTTAATGTCTCAGTCCCAAGACTCGAATGCCAGCAGCCTCGAGCTGTTCGTGAGCTCGTTTTCAAGTAGTCTTCCATTTTCAAATATCAGTTTTCTTCTATGTGGCCATAATCTCATCTGACAAGTGTATCCGGCCAAGACATATCCACGAGTGCGTAAAGAATATTATAAATCTAATTTAAAATTAAGTTATTTAGATTAAACAATCGTAATAATCTTAATAATACAAAAGCTAAACATATTGATAAAAATAATTTAAGTTATTTAGACCAAAGAGTAATTACCATAGACTAAGCCAGAAAGACATTTAAAAAGTAACTGACAGTTTGACAATTGACGTGTCACAACATGAAAATTGAGTAAAAGTATAATGTAAACATATAAACAAATAAGAAGGATGATAAATAGTATTAAAGTGTAAGTAATGATAAATAGTATTATGCGTGATGAAAGTAAAGTGTAAGTAAGCATAAATACTATAAACTCCATAAAAATAAGCCCTTGTTGACTATCGACTCTAAAAGTTGATTTTCTGTCTATCGACTCTAAAAGTTGATTTTCTGTCTATCGACTCTAAAAGTTGATTAGGAGCGGATGACAACTCCTTTAAAAATAAGCCTTTGTTAAACCTTTATATTTTCATCTCATTAGTGGTTTTAGACGCGAGCGGATTACAACTCCTTAAATAAGCCTTAAAGTTATGACTTATCAGGTTGAGTAGTGATCATTGAATGTGAATCCTACCTGACCTAACTTCGTAAGATGTCGGTGTGTTTGAATGAGTTATGTAAGTTTTGTGAATGTTGTAATATTTTAACCTTAGCAAAATTTTTGTTCTAGGCCAAAAATTTTCTCGGGGTTGTTGGGGAAATATAGTATTTATGCTTACTTACACTTTACTTTCATCACGCATAATACTATTTATCATTACTTACACTTTAATACTATTTATCATCCTTTTTATTTGTTTATATGTTTACATTATACTTTTACTCAATTTTCATGTTGTGACACGTCAATTGTCAAACTGTCAATTACTTTTTAAATGTCTTTCTGGCTTAGTCTATGGTAATTACTCTTTGGTCTAAATAACTTAAATTATTTTTATCAATATGTTTAGCTTTTGTATTATTAAGATTATTACGATTGTTTAGTCTAAATAACTTAATTTTAAATTAGATTTATAATATTCTTTACGCACTCGTGGATATGTCTTGGCCGGATACACTTGTCAGATTAGATGATGGCCACATAGAAGAAAACTGATATTTGAAAAAGGAAGACTACTTAGAAACGAGCTCATGAACAGCTGGAGGCTGCGGGCATTCGAGTCTTGGGACTGAGACATTAAGCATCAGAAAACTGCTTGGTTTTGCTGTGACATCTTGAACTGCTTGGTTCTGCTGCGACATCTTTGACTAACCCAGGGGATCCAGCTAAAGATTCCACCTGGGACCTTCTACTTCTAATCTTCGCGAGCTAACCACGTATAACTTGTTACCCTGACGCCTGATACCCGTTCCTACAGTGCTGAGCTGATTTCATAACGTGAACTATAAAACTCCAGTGAGTGCGCGCGTGTGTGAACTATAAACTTCCGAGAGTGCGTGCTATTAGTACTTTTATAACTAGCTGTTTTTTATAACTTTCTGTATTTTATCTTCCCTAATAAAAATTATTGGACGGTCTGCTTACCCTCTATTTTAATAGGTGTACAGATCGTTACAGTTGTTGAGTTACATTTCATGTTGCATTGCGTATATCGACGGCGAAGTGCCAATACCTCCTAACTGATTTTTTTTTGAGAAATTAACTTTTTTTTCGTTTTGAATTTAAAGGCGTTATTCGCATGTTTTAGTGAAATCGCAAAGTATATTTTTATTACAACAACATTAAATTAAAATGTGGAAATACATATTACCTCCCAACTAAAACAACGTGTCTATTTTTGAACGTTTTTATCCAGTATGTGTAAATTTTTGACTTTGTCAGTTAGGAGTTATTGGCACTTCGCCGTCGATATGTTAAATTTCATGTTTAAGTTCCGTGTGAACATTATATTTATTACTACTTGCTTTGCTTTAGGAAAGGCCACACAAAAGGGGGTGAAAGATTATAAAAGATACTCTTACAGAATGAAACAATAAAAGGTTCAAATTTTTGAACATGGTTTGCCCCATGTTGAAAAATTTTAAAATTTTTGCAGCCTCTCGGTGTTTTATTTTATTTATTTATTTCAGGCGACGCAGGCCCATAGCCCATAGATAAATGGCTTAACCTAAACAAACATAATCTTTATTATAAAATAGTACTTCATTTCACTACCTTGTTCTTGTGCTGTTCCGTCGCTTTTTAATTAATTCGTTGTAATTTTTTTTTCGAGGGTTCTAACGCCGGCAGTGGGGCATTAGAACCCTCGAAAAAAAATCGTTTATTGCGGATCACACATAAAATACACAAAACCCAGAATAGTATTAGCAACAATGACTTAAAAACTATGTTAGTAAAATTTACAAACTAACCTAACGACAACTAATAACTACGAGGCTGAACACATGTCGGCACGTGCCTCTGCGCCCAGTGCCTAAGAAAGGGGTTGTCCACCTTGGCAAACAATGTCTTTAGGATGCTGTTGGAGCTTCAGCGCAACTCACCCATTATTAACGTCACCCTTTTTCTCATTATGGCAAAGCATTTCAACAAAACGACACCCATGATGAGAAGTTTGAAAATTGAATTTTCATTTTGACCTCAATACGAGTATTGGTCTCAGATCACTCGAAAACCATGAAAACTATCTCAGAGAGCCGCATAGAGGGAGAACGCTTCTTAGGGTTCCGTACCAAAATGTTAAAACGGAACCCTTATGGTGAGACTCAGTCTATCTGTCTGTCTGTCTAACTGTCTGTCTGTCTGTCACAGCTGGATATCTTAAGAACTACTAATGCTATCAACTTCAAATTTGGAATAGTTTTAGATGACGTTTGTCCAACTATTTTGCAAATAAGAAAGAAATAAAAATATATGCACATTTTTTGCAACAGAGACCGAAGGGTGGTCTGAAAAATTCGAAGTGAGGCTACTACGGCATGTGGGGTATCATAATTATGAAAGAGCGCAGTTTGCACATTCTCAAACATTTTTCTTTGTTTTTAGGCCGCATAGTTTTCGACTTTTGATGAAAAATGTAAAAACATACCGCCCCCCCACCCTATCCCTGAAGTTTGCAATGAGAAAACCTGAAATTATTACTACCTAAAACTGCAATATTCTACACCGCAGCGTGCAGTAGGTATATCTGACGAATATAGGCCTTGCCGATGAAAATTTAAAAACATATGATGGTACGGAACCCTTGGTGCGCAAGTCCTACTCGCTCTTGTTCGTAAAGTGACGATTTCTACCAGCTTAAAGAACTTCGTTCTAAAAACACAACTGAGCCGTACCTAACCGTTGTCACGTCCAGTTGTTTTCCGTGTCATGTACACACACGTTTTTTCTACGGCGTGGTTTATACGGCTTACCGTACTGAAACCGCGCTGTATACAAAAGGGCTTTACTGTTTTGTATACCTATTGTTTTTTAGTTTATAACTTTAATTAGCAAATGAAAATTACATTCTGCGGAAAATTGTGCATGTGTTTTGTTTTGCCAGTCTGTTGCAGTGACAAGTAGAATTCAAATATCACCCACTTTTAGCGATCGCATCCATTTGAAACTTGGCAAAATGTTTGTACCTACATTTGTTTTAATAAACAATCGGTTGATTTAATGTCAGGTAAAATGCCTTAATAGTTTTTGTAAACATTTTCAGTGTCTAGGTGGTTGACTCGATTACCTAGCTAACAATTAAATAATTTCTTTACTTTATTCATGTTTCAAATTGGCAAATTGTGTACAATGCTTAGAATTCAATATTATGTCAACGACTCTGGGTTTTTTTTTTCAGGATGTGAATTCATCAAATGCCCCTCATTTGATGAATTCCCGCTCTGGGTGGAGCGGAAGGGAATGTCAGATTCTTACTGACTAAAACCCACCCGTGTTCCTTCCTTAGCCCTTTATGTTCCGGGCCAGCGATAACCCTTCGAACAATCCTGAGGTTTAACCCAGAACGACTCTGGGTTAAAGCTGTGTATGTGTTTAGTTGGTAAGCCTTATTAAATAAATAAATAAATTATTATTGATACAGTGAGAGTCTACTAACTACTGTATTTTGTTAAATTGAGTCTTTTATGTGGAATGATCAGCTGGAGCAGCAGCTGGGCAGCGTTCGGGAAGCTACGCAATATCTTCTCGTCCCACATACCGCAGTGTCTCAAGGCAAAGGTCTTTGACCAGTGCGTGTTGCCAGTGACGAGTTATAGCACTGAAACGTGGTCGCTCACAATGGGCCTTATAAGAAGGTTAAAAGTCACCCAAAGGGCAATGGAGAGGGCGATGCTTGAAGTTTCCCTGCGTGATCAGCGCGACACAAAGGCACCGCAAGTCGCGCTACGAGCGGTGCCTTTGTGTCGCGCGCGATTCGCGTCGCGGGTCGCGCTTGTTTGCAGGAACCTTAAGTTGAAAACGAAAATACTTCAATGTTATAGTGCGTGTGTATAGTTATCACTCACAAGCTACTTGTAACCGCCATTGTCCTTAAACACGCCCAGAATTTGTTCGGTTGCACACTCTCCACGTAAATCAGGTTCAATGGAACCTAGTACGAAGGTTTTGTATGTACTCATGCATCCTCTCGAACCATTTACCTAATCCAGTGAAGTACGACTGAATTTTTCACGTTATTCGCTTTACCCCAGTTTAAATAGCACTCCGGTTTCTAAAATAGTTTTAGGGAAATTCTAAAATTGTGAGCTGTAAACTGTGGAAGATAGAGGTGAGAGAAACTTGATAGTTTCGCTATTGAGCACTACTTGCACCTGACGTAGTATTAAAAAAAAATGTAAAGTACGTTCTTTTACAAACAAGATCTTTTTGTAAAGACTTTCTGAGGTCTTTGGCCTGAATTGGTATCTCGACTAATTAATAGACCTCCAGAACGTATTTCGGCCATGGTGGCCAATCTCAACGGAGACTAGCCTTCGGCGCGGGAGATATGCCGGGCGCGGGAGATATGCCGGGCGCGGGGCGGCTTCGGGTCGGGGCACAAGTTTGTACGCAGACACCAGGTGCACACTCTCTTCCTTCACAACCATCAATTATCGACTAATTAAGTGAGTGCTTGACATTTTGAAACTCGATATTTTTAGTTCACAAAATGTTATTGAAATCTTAAAGAATATTTAAGGAACTCACTGCTTAAGGGGCTTACAGGACAAAAAATAAAAGTATATGATCGACTACAGTAAACAAAATCAGAAAAATATATGATATTCTTTAGGATATATGCTAGATAGATAGTGTGTTGAAAACATAATATAACTAATTTGATACTATAGAAAAAAATCATGAAGATACCTCTAAAAACTTTCTTTTTACAATAAAAACCGTACTAATTTACATACAATCATTCTGATTTTTGTCAGATTATTCTACAAGCAACATACTAAAATACTAGTGTTTTATTTTTTTAGTCCAAATAATATTTTTTTTGTAATTGCTTCATATTTTGCAATGAATTACCAGCATTGTGTTATCGCGCTTCTCTTTTTTTTATGCAGTCCAAAGGCACAAAGGCACAAAGGCACCGCAATTCGCGCAACGAGCGGTGCTTTTGTGTCGCGCGCGATTGTATCGCGTGTCGCGCCGGTTTGTAGGAGCCTTTATATGTGACTTGAACATAACTTGCGAAATGTGGGTTTTACTATAAGTACACCTCTGCATAACTCTTAGGGAAATACAGGCTAACACAATACTTATCATAACAACGTTATGTGTAATCTATGTATTATATATAAATCAAAGTTGGGTTAGTTAAGGCTCGTACACACAGGCGCGACGCGACACGCGACACAAAGGCACCGCTCGTTGCGCGACTTGCGGTGCCTTTGTGTCGCGTCGCGCCTGTGTGTACGAGCCTTTACACCATTATAACTCAAGAACGACTAGACCGATTTTATGCTCCTTGCTTTGTTGGATTCGTTTCTGCCCCGAATAGCAGAATAACTATTAAAACATGGGAAAAATTCACGAAAAAAAAAGATAGGTAATTAATTTTCTCATAAATTTTGTATGGAACGGCTTTTTTGATGATATCTTGAGAACGGATTGTCTGATTTCGATAAATGGCGGTACGAAGTTCGCCGGGTCAGCTGGTATTAGAATAAATACAAATGCAACTTTCAAGACAAATAGCAAACCCAAACACATTACAACCAACAACCTTGTTGTAATGAATATTCATTAAACAATAAATATACTTTTGTTCGTTATTTACGTCCTCAAAATGCAATTATCAACTGATAAATGTTTCAATAATGATAATTTACATTTTAACACCTTGTGAATTCTGTGCTGTTAATGTGCAACATTCAATAATTATTATATTTGTATTATTTTTATGGCAGTGTTGACAGTACCACCTATATTACCTCATGACCAGACAGTGGTAACATTATAAGCTGATTATATTATGTTATCCACATGTAACGCAGATAGGTTTTGGTTTTGCCACACTCTTTTGACGATAATCACAACGCTTGACTTAATAGAGTGGTGATTGCAAGTTTTGTTTCAGTCAGAGAAATTCATTATTTATCAAATTGACACACTATACCAATTTGCCGTGTTATAGCCATTTCATACAACTGCTAACCTTCCTTTGGAAACTTTTTACTTTTAAATATAAATGGATTTTTAAAACTAGACGCAGGTAAACGATTGATGTGAACAATTTATTATTTAGATTTCGTTTAAAGAACCCTCGAACGTTGGTGCACCTGTATCATGATTAAGAAAGTCTGCCTATTTCGTAGGTTCTCAATTCTAGACACGTATATTATTAATAAGTAGAAGGCTAAACAATTTGTATTTAATTGCCCTTGGAAGATTTCGATGCATTTTTCAAAACAGAATATTATTTAATTTTAAGGTCTGATTTTTCAAGCGACAGATATATTTTATTCGTGGAATAAAATTGACGTTTGACAGTTTTTTTATGGTAGATCTGTCAAAAATTCAAAATTATTCCTCCGATAAAATTATCAGGCGTTGGAAAAATCAGCCGTAAGTTGATTTTCGTACGTATTGACATAGGTCTCGTGTTGTCAATAAAAGGCCTTTTCAATCATTTATTTTTTTTGGTAGATTTTATACCTATATTTGAAGAGATTGATATAATTATTTTAAATATAAAGTTGTCATTTCCCAAATCTAAATACTTGAAAAAAAAACGTGTAATTATCGTCGTAAAAGTAATTTTTGTTTCATAACTATATTAAAAATTAAGACACCTTAAAGTATCAATTTTAGCACACGCCCGAAAAGCCCATTCATCGCAGAGTTGACAATATGAAGCATTTTGGCAACGCGTTGAATAAAGGGGTACTTATCTAATTTTAACTGCGTTCCTGCGAAAAAAAGGCCGGGCGATAACGTAGCCAAATCGCTCGCCTGCGCGCACGTGTGTGTTCCTTAATGACGTGCTCTAAGTTTACTTTATAAAACCTTGAATTAGATACTGTAATTTGGCACACCTTTTCAATTCAATCTAGATGGACGGACGACCTAAGGCTGATTTTAGTCTTACGCTCACCGTCAGCGCTCATAGCTCAGCGCGTAGTTTGTCAGCGCTGAGCCTCAGCGTGGCTCGTTTTAGTATCGTACTGACCGCCTTACTGATGCATCCCACAATTTCTTCCTCAGGCGTACCTCATCAAGAACTTGACCTGTATCCACTTCGCGATTCGCCATGACTGTACGCGCTGACGATGTCCGCTCCGCTCGACACTAAAACGCTCACAGAAAGCAGAGCCGCTCGTGCGATTATCAGCGCCGATAGCTACGCGGGGCCGACGACGCGCGATGCGTACGGCCGCGTAGGCACCAGCGCTGACCACCGTGCGCGCTGATAGCTACGCGTCATTCAAAAACGCTTGCTAAAGTTCATATATCTCGGCCATCAGCGCTGACGGTGCGCGTGCCGTCGGCATAAGACTAAAACCAGCCTCAAGAATGTGCTACGCTGACGACACGCTAGTCCTGGCGCAGGGGAGGTCGCATCAGGCGGCGGCCGACGCGATGACACGCGGGGTTGCGATAGTCGTGGAGAGGATCCGGCAATTGGGTCTCGAGGTGGCATTGCACAAGTCCGAGGCCATGTCGTTTCATGGGCCCCGGAACATGCCACCATCGGGATCCCAACTAACGGTAGGAGGGGTTCACATCGGCGTCGAGACGACGATGAAATACCTGGGTCTCGTTCTCGACAGCCGGTGGCACTTCGTCGAGCATTTCCGACGTTTGGCTCCCAAACTGGAACGGGCCGGGGCCGCCTTCAAGCGGCTCCTGCCCAACCTGAGGGGGCCAAACGCCTCCTGCCGGAGGCTTTACGCGGGGGTCGTGCGGTCCATGGCCCTATACGGGGCCCCGGTGTGGGCGCGTTCACTGCGGCGGCGAGCCGCCCATTATCTGAACGCGCCCCAGAAGGTGGTAGCCGTTAGGCTGATCCGAGGGTACCGCACGATTTCAGGCGAGGCGGCAAGCCTCCTTGCCGGACTGCCGCCATGGGATCTGGAGGCGATAGTCCTCGCGCGCCTGTATGAGTGGCGCGCGGAGGCACTATGCCGGGGGGAAACTCCGCTTCCGCAGCAAATCGCGGCGGAGCGGACGGACCTCCGACGCGATCTCATGGCGGCATGGAAAGAGCGACTGTCGCAACCCAGCGCAGGGCACGCCGCGATAGCGGCGGTAAGACCCCTCTTTGAGGAGTGGCTAGAGAGGCGTCACGGCGCCCTCACCTACCGCCTGACGCAGGTCCTCACCGGACACGGAAGTTTCGGGAGGTTCCTGCACATCATCAGGCGGGAGGAAACGCCCGGGTGTCACCATTGCCAGGATCGCCCAGAGGACACGGTGGAGCATACGGTGGAGGTCTGCCCCGCTTGGGCGGAGCACCGCCGTGTCCTCGTAGAAGCGATCGGCAGCGGCGGAGACCTCTCGCGTCCGGCCCTGGTTCAAGCCATGGTCCGGGGCGAGAGGGAGTGGGGGGCAGTCGCCTCCTTCTGGGAAGCAGTCATGCTAGCGAAGGAGGCGGCGGGACGGCTGAGGGAGAGAGCCTCCCGTCCCAGCCGCCGCGGGAGACGCTCCGGGCGTCGGGAGCCGCGCGACGACTTCCGGCCACCGTAGGCGCGGGCCTGCGGGCGGAGAGTAATGGGTAACTCACCGTCCGATCAGGACCAGGCCCGTGCCGGACGGCGCGTACGTGTTCCACGCGCGCCTCAAAGAGATGTCAGCATCAATGGAAGGGGCCCGTCAGGGCCGGAGCCTGCCGGGTCAGCGGGATTGTCCGAAAGGGTTACCGCTGGCCCGGAACATAAAGGGCTAAAGAAGGAACACGGGTGGGTTTTAGTCAGTAAGAGTCTGACACTCCCTTCCGCTCCACCCAGAGCGGGAGGAGTCATTTGATGATTTCCCATCCTGAAAAAAAAAAAAAAAAAAAAGCCTCAAGAATGTGGCTGGGACGGACTGGATGCGGAAGGCGAAGGATAGGGTTTTGTGGCGCAGTCTGGGAGAGTCTTATGTCCAGCAGTGGACTACAACAGACTTAGTTGATTGATTCAATAATCATTCAATCATTTCATCCAATAATTGCTTCATTCTTCGCAATCATTACTTTTTAATTTTTTTTCGTGCCAATACTAGCGCAGAGGAGTTTCCCATCAACATTATATTTTTGTTTACGCCTCTAAAGTTACTCACCAAAATACCTGAATAAAAAGTAAATAAAAGAAAATACGATCAAAGTTTCTACACCAAAGATTTTCCTGTATAAATCTGCTGGGTGCCCTTAAATCGTACAGATAAGTCCACAAAGTTACTCGAGCTCCCCTGTTTTATGATGTTATCTGTGCTAAGATCGCAGCTCGTGGATTTTACACATTCGAAAGTTTTCAAAATTATTGAAATATGTACCTGGTTTTACTTGGTTTGGAAATGTTGGCTAATGAGTAAAGAAAGTAGAAAAACACTTTTTCTTGGATCATTCATTAGTCATTTTATGAAGGTCTATCATGCGGCCATCTCACTTATTTATTTATCCGTATTTTTTATTTACTTTTGCTATGTTACTCAATATCACACTATTTATACATATTTGTTACTGTTTTTATCTGACACGAATGTATTTTATTTATTTATTTATGTATGCGTACACACGTCACGTTGCAGTTTAAAACTGATTTACATCCGTCACCTCACACATCAGGTCCAGTTAAAAACCAGCGTCAGGCACTAGTTGTCTGGCATTTTTGCTGAACTGGGCCTTTTTGGTACAGCCGTGAGGCACACTTTTCTGCTAATTTCTTACATCGGACTTAACACTTTTTAATTTAATTCTTTTCTTGTTTTTATCTTATGTATTATATGTATCTGGTGTATTGTGTGTCTTTTAGTATGTGCTAAATAGATATATTTTCTTTACTTCTTTCTTTCTTTAGGCTACCAAAATAGCTTATAAAAAGGCCTCTTCATTAAACTTATAGATTATTACTAAGAAAAGACTCGACAATTTAAACTGTATTATTTAATGACACAACAATTATCTTTAGCCTCCAATCCGCCTAGCCTTATTCCAATTATGTTGGGTTCGGCTTCCAGTCCAACCGAATGCAGCTGAATATCAATGTTTTTCATGGAGCAAGTCCCTATCTGACCTTCACAACTCAGTTACTGGGTGCCCCTTAGTATGAGAGGTTGTTAGACTTTCGCGCTTCTGACGACCCGTTACGACTGTCAAAGATCCACGAATGACAGCCGGAAAAAACGACCTAACGTGTTTTCCGAAGCACGGACGGGTCTTGGTATGTAATAATCACCCATCCACGGATCAACCGCGGCAAGTGTAGCAACCTGATTGATCGAACCGTGTGACTGTTAAAATTTAGTCAAAAGCCCCAAGTTCGTTCACCTGTTATGGTGTGAAAAGGCAAAAAACAGACAGAAAGAAACAAAGACAGACAGAGTTACTTTCACAAACTCAAACTTAAGGTACCTATTCATTTCAAACTAACTGTGCCCGCAACTACGTTTGCGTGCATATTATATTTCATAGGTTTTAATTATTTTGCGAGGAACCTTAATTCTTTTTCTAAAATAACATTAAGTTACTCCTTATAATTAACATCAGCTATGTGCCTGTGAAAATCCCGTCAAAATCGGTCCAGCCGTTTCGGAGATTAGCCGGAGCAAACAGACACACAGACAAAAATTTGATAAACCAATTAAGAAATATGACATTAGTTGCCCATTCCAAAGATTAGTAGGTAGGTTCGCATTTATAAAATTAGTATGGATAGATGGGTTTCATCTTTCTTTCAGTAGCCAGAAATATGTAGGTCGATCCGTTCTAATCTCAAGAATTACGAGGGATACTGCAGGATTTTTATCTTCATCAAAATTTCGCTTCTTAAAATGGAAGTATTACTCCCCAAAGGGGCTTCAGCGGTTTCGTGGTCATTTAAAAATTCATTTCGTTACAAGGAAAATTGGGATTTTTAATAAAATGCAACGTGGGATCCTCTTGAGACTCAAATTGTTCTCAAGGTCTTTCTTAAGGAATCTATAGAAAGTTGGTTTTTGATATGTTATATTATTTCAGGAATTTTCTCTTGGGCAAAAATTTTCTAAATATATTTTTTGTTGTAGGTGGGTACCTACCGTATTATATTACTTGCATATGCATTTGGTAAAAAGTTGTTATTTTGATATTATAAAGAGACACTTCAATTGTGTTTATTTGTATAGATGTAGGTAGATATACAGACATAAATTGGCTGCCATTATTTGCAAAGTATAAATAGTCTACGATTTGAAGTTTTCAAACAGTTCAGGGGTATATCTTGTACCTATTTTCCACAACAAATACCTAAAATCTCTTTTCCCAATTAATTGGATAATAATCATAAAATTATTTAATTTCTTCAAGTATATTTGTACAAACACTTTTAGACGTCAATCATATTTTTAAAACTAGATGAGGTCAGTGTTTCCTATCTAGACTACTCTAAGAAGAAAAACCGAAACAAACTGAGAAGTGACAGCCTCTTTTAAAGTCCAGACATAATCTTGGTCAGATCATGTGAAGACCATGTAGATTGGTCTGAAAAAATGTTATTTTGAGGAAAGAACCACACAGATTGAGTGGATCTGTCTAGTACAATTCATAATTCATTACTTAAAAAGAAAATTAATCTTCTCATTGAGGCTTTGCTTTATTTGTAATAGATTTAAAAATGATTGCACAGTAATTAAGTGTTTTAAGGCCTAATTAATGAATTATAAAAATCCAAAAGTTTTGATCCAATATCAGTCAATGGTTGATTGATGACCAGAATTTTTAAATGGCTATGGGCATTAATAAAAAGTCTTAATAAAAGTAATATAATTTATTATTTAAAACTAAGTCACAATCAAAGGCCGTATTTAAACTTACTTAGCAACTGGTGCAGAAAATAACTCAGTCCAATACCATCTTTGTTTTTGATGTTAGCATTATTGAAATATGTAGGAAAGAAAATACTCTCAAAATGTGCTTAATACGGGCATGCTAAAGATAGCAATAGAAAAAATTAAAGCATCTTAAAAGATTGAACAAAGTATCTATCGCAAAGGACTTCCTTCTCGAATTTCGATAACAGTTCAGGACCTAAGAACTTATTCACGATGTTGGATACTCGACAATCGTAAGGTGCTGATGCGTGGTCAGATTCTATGTGGAATACTTTCACTGGCTTCTTTGTATACTTAGATAGGTTGTAGTCATCAGCCAGAGCCTTTGCTCTTGGATGGGGAATGCCCTTTATGAGTATCAATTCGGATTCCAGTTTGAAATCAGGTTCGTATTGTCTTGCCAACATGATCCTTCGGTAGGCGGCCTGGAGGATGGACCTCTTGTACTGGTTCGAATAGCTAGCCAGCTCTCTCAGTCTATTCACACACGCTTCAACCTTCTCTGACCAGCTCTCTGATTTCTCCAAGTCCTTCTTCAGTTCGTCACTGTCCCTTCCAGTCATAAGACGGTACATGTGTTCAACAATGGAATTCTGTAACTCCGTATCAGTTAAATTGCCGACATAAGCGTCTAGTTGTACTCTTAATGCATCTGGGCTGCTGTCCAAGCAATACACGGTTCCCACGCGACCTGGAAAAATGAGTTCGAATAATTATCTTCAACAGTTTTCTGCTGGTGGAAATTCAACTCTGATGAATTAAAGTTAGAGTTCGAAATTGCACAGTCATTGAATAAAGGAAACCGGTGTTTTAATAGCAAAGATAAGCAAGAGGATTTTTCGAAATTAAAATGTGCTCCATAAAAGTCAAACTTTTGGCATAATGTGACGCAAGGGATTCAATCTATAAAAGTCTTCCCTTTTGTTAAATGTTGTCTTAGTAATTTTATCATTATTTTTTGAGGAAACGACAAAACAAAATTGAAATTGGTTGAAGGAAGTTTTTAATTATGCCGCAAAGAGGCAACAATGCGGAACGGAACAGTTTAATAGGAGCTTTATTTTCCTATTTAGTAAGTAACCTTGTAGTTATGTTGGAAATTAACAAAAATTATTACATACCCTCTTTTTCGAACATTGCTGCTAACTCTAGAGCAACATTTATGCCAAAGGAGTATCCCAGTAGGTAGAAATTGGATTTCAGTTCAAACCTCTTCTTCATGAACTGGAAAGTACAAAAGTAATCTGATTAGGTAATCGCTGCAAGAGAAAAACTCAAAATAATAGGGCTCTTCTCGTATTTTTGTTTCTATATTCCGGAGTTATTTAAATGAATTGATAACATTTCTACATTGTTTACTCCATGTCACTAAATATAGTCTAAGCTAAATTCCGCCTGCAGCTTCGCCCCTGTGGTATGTCGATAAAAAGTAGCCTTTGTCATTCCCTAGGGCTTAAAGTATCCTCATACAAAATTTCATTAAAATCGGTCCATCCATTTCGGAGATTAGCCGGAACAGATAGACAAAAATTAAAAAAAAGTTAGACGTATCGTATATACTTCCATCGGCATTTAGTACAAAGCTGTTACTTTGACATTAGAAACAGATAGTAAAATAAATAAATAAATAAATAAATATTTCAATTTTTTTTATTTGTATATATAATATGTATTTGTATGTATGGATTCAAGTAATAATGGCACCTAATGTGATTCTTTTCTCTATCGTTCCGTAGCGGACGTTCACATTACTTTATCATAATAACATAGATAAACAACCTCTCAAAGCAGAAATATCGTGTTTAACAGGAATGATTAAATTAATTGCAAATAAACTCAAAATAAAACCGTTCGTACCGTTTACAAAAGCAAAAACAATGCGTTGCTCCGGCGAGTAAAATAAATAGCTGATACACAACAAACATGGACGACTTGGAACTTTCCTATTTGAACTTCAAAGACCAGTTGAATGTATTATTGTGTGGAGTTTTAATCTCAGTAAACATGACGATATTTTTGGTCCTACTTGTTTCGACAATCGATAGAATGGTCCTTCCGGCCATAATTAGCAAAACGTTTCAAAATCAAAATATTTTGTTTCACATAAACCTACATTTGCACTTATGAAACATCAGAAGCTAAGTGCATAGTTCCAATTGGTCGTTTCTTATAGAGAAGAGCCAGCAAGAAACTCGGTTACTCTGTTAAAAATATTTTTTTTTTAATTTTTTTTTTTCAATTTACTGTGTTAACAGGTATGGAGAACAGTGTAGGCCTATCAATAAGCACCAACAAAATAGATAATGGTCTACAAATTTTGTTAAGAAGGTGTGTTATACATTAGTTGGGCACTGAAATTGTTTAAGAGTATGAAACACGTACGTCCGAAACATAATTCAGAGAAAAACTGAAAGTAAAATGTTCTTAAATTCGATAAAAACGTAAACAATTCAATATGTACACGAAACGCTGCAATTAATCCAACTGATTTTCTTTCGCCCCCAATCGATGTCGAAATTTAAAAATTCCGTATTCGAATGGATATTTAACGAAGTGATGAATAACTTAACGAATTGGGGTCCCAGTCCGACGGACAAAGAAAACAAAATTTACCACAATTTATTCACCAATCACGGTCCATTTTATTACGACGTCCACTGAGTTCCTGCGTCAGTGTTCCTTGGAAAATATCAATTGAATTAATTCAATCTTTTATAATAAAAGAGAACGACAACTGTTCGGAAGCGATAGTAAGTACGGCTCGCGTGCAAGCACGAACGGTTCCCAATACTAGGTCACAACGTTCAATACTTAATAAATATACGGGAAATTTGAGATGAATCGAGACGCTGGATTTTCTTTAGGAAATATAAAGAGTAAATGCAATATTTTTCGTGTACGCTCCCGAGGATGGAAGGATTGTTTTCGATATTCTGTTACACTGGACAATGGGTATTGGAAAAGTTAGTACAATTTCAGTGATTGTGTGAAACGAATTCATAAGATTGTTAGTCTTGTTTCAACTTTGTTATGACTCCTCAATAATTAAATGAGCAGTAGTGGTCCTGTGGTATCAGCTCTGATTTACGAGTTATTGGTTGTAAGTTCGAAGCCAGGCAGGCACCTTATATTGTATATTTAATTACATCACCATTGCTCTCAAAATGGTGAAAGAAAACATCGTGAGGAAACCGAACATTCTAAGACATGTGACATCTACCAACACGCACTTGGCCCGCGTGGTGGATTGCGGCCTTCTCCCTCTCACATAGAGAAGGCCTGTGTCCCAGCACTGGGAACATTATAGGCTGATTTTGAATAATTCAATCAAACTACTGGCTCTGGAATGTTGAACTTTAGACAAAATAAATATCTTACATCTTTTTTACATAAATGTAAATGGTGTCAAACTGACCTTCAAAATATTGCTCGCCATTTCTTGTATACTGTCCTCTGTCATGTCCGGACCTAGTTGGAAGGTCATGGCTCGAACCTTTAGCCTTTCGGACACTTGTGTGAAGATTTGGTGGTGCCCTTCGAATCCTGGTATCAGCATCAGGTAAGTTTCTTTAGGGTCTAACTCTTGTTCTTCCTAAAAATAGGAATGGTAAATATTTATGAAGTAAGTTCTGATGTCAAAATCAAGATTGCAATCCTAGGGTATTTCATGCCAAAAATCTAATAGAATTTTCGACAAGAACAACAACCAATCTTAATATTCCAATAAATACTGGTTTGAATACTAAATTTTATTAATTGAATAGCTGTTCCCGCGACTTGTTCGGGACGCGTGCATGTCGAAAAAAATCTAAAATTGTAAGTTACTCCATACAACATCAGTATCTACCAGCGAAAGTCCAGTTAAAATCGGTCCAGCCGTTTCGGAGATTAGCCGAAACAAACAGACAGACCGACAGATAAAAAGAAAAAAAAAACTTGTAATTACCGTATATACTTTCATGTGTATGTTATAAAAAGCTGTTATTTTGACATTACAAACAGACACTCCAATTTTATTTATTTGTTTATATGTATATAAATAGATGTCTGTCTTTAAAATATAGTGTGAGTACAATTATTTTACTAACCTCAGTACCGCTACTAAGTTTAGTTGGCATTTGTATCATAGGTTCAGTAGCCATGCACTCATCTTCGTCAGTGTAAGTGTAGAATGCTCCTAGACCAGCATCAAACTTTGTGTTTTCTCTCTTCTTTATAGCGCTAAAACTCTTCAAGCTGTGAAGATAAAAAATATAGGTATTTATTATGCACCCAAAACGAGATAAAAAAAATATTTTTTAAGCTTTTTTTGTAGTAAATATAGAAACAGACAATGCAGTTTAGTCATACTAAGATACTAATATTGAAACATGAAATAGGAGCGTTAATTTTATTCATTTTGTAACATATACCTAACGACAAGTTTAATTATTTTAAAGATTATTGGACGCAGATACTAACGAAAAATAAAGGTTGTTACCGATTAAAATCTTAACTGAAAAGAAAAAGATCAAGAGCAAAATGTATACGTCATAAGTGTTTATTTTCTACATCGTAGCACTTTTCCCAGAAACTGTACCCTGCAGCTATTAGGTATATAAAAAAGCGGGCGAGTTTTAACTAGGGATCAGTATGGACGAAGCCTAATTTACTACTGAGTAAAAAGAATATTCTATAATATTAATTTAAGTTTTTTTTTTTTGTTTATGTGTAATTTTTGAGAGGATTATGTTTAAGCAATAACAGCTGCATCGGCCGATCAATCTGGTTAAGCTACGCTTGCCGCAGCTGGTCCTCGGATGGGTGACCATCTTTACATACCAGGACACCCCCGTGCCTCGGAAAGCACGTTAAGCCGTTGGCCCCGGCTGTTATTCATGGATCTTTGTCAGTCGTTACAAGTCATCAGAAGCCCGAAAGTCTGACAACCAGTCTTACCGAGGTATCGTATTATCCAGTAACTGGGTTGTGGAGATCAGATAGGCAGTCGCTCCATGTAAAATACTGATATTCAGCTACAGCCGTTTAGACTCGAAGCCAACCCCAACATTCATAGTTGGAAAGAGGCAAGGCGGATGATGATATACATAGATATTATAAAATTATCTTACCTCGCAACATCTAATTGGGCCGCCCTCTCAATGCAAAAGTCAATATCATACACGTTTTTGATGAGTAACTTAATTTCTTGTAAACTGGTTTCATTCAGGTGCAGTTCGCTCAGAGTAAGGTTTTGTCCAATATCGTCGACATGTTGCACCCCTGGATACAAGGACCAGTTTTATTAGAAAAATATTGTCTTCCATTGTATTTCGAAGCATATATAAGATAGATATAAGAAGAGAAGCGTATACAATAGATCAAAAGTCATAAGACCCAGGGCGCCTAAAAAAATCACTCTGGCAGAATCAGTAAAGGATAACATTAAAGCTCCTTCAAACAGGCACGACACGCGATAAAATCGCGCGCGACACAAAGGCACCGCAAGTCGCGCAACGGGCGGTGCCTTTGTGTCGCGCGTGATTATATCGCGTGTCGCGCCTGTTTTTAGGAGCCTTTATGAATCATAATATGGCGAAGACAGTCCGTGTTTTTATTTTTATTCGCTGCACGACCTAAGTATCTATAATTAAAGAGGATTGGATTGATTGGTATTTTAGCGCAGACAAAAAAAAATAACTGAATAATCCTTCACCAATGGGATTTGATACGATTGACTTAACAGTTAACTGTCCATTTTGATCCATAATGGTATCCTTTTATGATTCTGCAAAAGTGGTCTTTTTAGGCCTCCAGATAATTTATTGAGCAATAATAAAATAAAATAAATATGTGTTGGGTGGTCATTCATTTTACCAATCTACAATTATTTTTTTTTGTTTCTGCTATGTTAGTTAATATATTATGCAGAGTGGCAGGGACGCGCAACCTGTTACCCTGGATTCAATGCATGATACTAAGCCCACCTACGTTGAAATGTTTGGAAAGTAATAAAAAAAAAAACGGCCAAGTGCGAGTCAGACTCGCACACGAAGGGTTCCGTACCACAAGACCATCTCAGACATCGACCTACATGGTCTTCATATAACCTGACCAAGATTATGTCTGGACTTTAAAAGAGACTATGACCTCTGAGTTTGTTTCGGCCTTTCTTCTCAGAGTAGTCAGATAGGAAACGCCGACCTCATCTAGTTTAAAAAATATGATTGACGTGTAAAAGTGTTTGTGCAAACCTACTTACATAATAAAATCATTTATCATTTATCAAATCATTTATCATTTACAAGGCATAAAACGCCGAAAAAAACTTTTTTTTATACCCCTTTAAATTTTAACTTTATACTATTTTTATTATTTGTTGTTATAACGGCTACAGAAATACATCATCTGTGAAAATTTCAACTGTCTAGCTATCACGGTTCATTAGATACAGCCTGGTGACAGACAGATAGACAGACGAACAGTGGAGTCTTAGTAATAGAGTCCCATTTTTACAAATGTAGTACGGAACCCTAAAAATCAGCAGTTTCATAGAAAAGAGCAATATACCTATGCATTCAAAATGTATGGTTCCGTCACACACAACAATGAATTCTGCGCATGATTCTAGAATTATGTCATGAATTCATGGTTACTGTTTGCGCTGTATAATCTTTCCCCCTCACTAATAAACGTATTATATCAGATGAATAGTTACACACCGATTTCTCTCTTTCAGTCGTCAGTAATTTGACTTTCGAAAGAAGAAGACAAAGCGTTGTGTAACTACACGGACGCTATACAACGTTTATTAGTAAGGGGGTATAAAATTGTCAATGTCAATTCCTAAGAATTAACACCGATGAGATGGTCAGTAAGGAAAATATTTAAAATGACGAGATGATAGTATCAAGTGGAAGTAACACCTCTACCATACATTTTTTTTTTAAACGTTGCCCCAAACTAGGAATTACTCCTGTATCGTGGGTGCGTTTACGAACATTTAAATTCACATACACAAACAGCCAGACCCGGAACAACTACCTGTAGGCAAAACAAATATTTGTTCCGTGCGGGAATCGAACCCGCGTCTTGCAGCGCAGAATATATCGTAGACTGACCATTTCTCAACAATAAAAAGTTACTTACCAATAATCTTCGCGACCTTTTCCAAGAAATCGTAATTGTTTCGTTTCTTCAAATCGAATGACACGACATTCGTGTAATTTAGTTTCAAACTTGTTTCCAAAGCGTTCATAACTGTTGACAGTTTCTGTGAGCGTGTTTTAGTTTCATTGTCTAAATTGTTATCGAACTGAAAAAATAAAACTTACGTTACTTTCTGTCTGGCAAAATGGACCAAGAATATCCAATTGAAATATTTTGTAGATATAAATCACTATTACAAGGATGGATCTGAAACGTGTAGGTACTTATTTATGACACTGTACTGTAATATGTTATATGTTTAACCAGCATTTGTGGATGATAAAATGAGCATCATCAACGATTCCTTCACGAACAGCCACAAGGTGGAGACGACTGAAAGACAATAAATTAAACATCGTATAGCTAATGACGTTTCCAGTTTGCATAGAATAATTCAACCAAATATATCTAATTGTTTAGTTTTATTTTTTATTTTTTTATATAGCTAGTCAAAAATTGACAAACTTTAACATCATCATCTGTCTAGTCTTTTCCCAACTACGAGTATGTTGGGGTCGGCTTCCAGTCTAACCAGATGCAGCTGAATACCAGTATTTTACATGGAGCGACTGCCTATCTGACCTCCACAACCCAGTTACTGGGTAATACGATACCTCTTGGTAAGACTGATTGTCAGACATTCGGGCTTCTGACTACCCGTAACGACCGTCAAAGATCTACGAATGACAGCCGGGACCAACGGCTTAACGTGCTTTCCGAGGCACAGAGGGGTCACGGTAAGTAAAGGTCACCCATCAACAGACCTACCGCGGTAAGCGTAGCTTAACCTGATCGGTCGACCTGTGCGGCTGTTATAATTTAGCGACGGGCTCTTCCAAAAAAATTGACAAGCCCCATAGCTACTAATTTGTGTTTGACAAATTTACTTTATTAATTTCGATGTTAGGTTTATTTGATAGTTTCAAAATACTTCAATGCTAGTATTGCCAGTATTTTCGTTTATTGTCGTATTGTCGTCTCCATATTGTGTAGAAATATAGACAATTTGCACAATGATCTGCAGGCTTAAGGTAGAATAGTAAGAAAGTATCCCCACACGAATGTAAATAACGTGGTTTTTTATAAAACCACCTCATAAAAGTAATTATGTTAAAACATGGTACTCTAGAGACTGTATAGCTCTACCTTTAGAAGTAAATGCAGGCTGGTTATAATTGCCGGTGTGTTCCATTCGAACGTTCAAGAAATTGACAAATATTTTTAATATGGTTTTTTTGTTTAGTGGTAGAGAAGTGCTAGAACTGACGTGTTGATGTAATGTCATGATTATATTTAATTCAAATCTAAAATTCTTTTAATTATAACAACACACACACGTAGCATAATAGCTACGGTACCATGGAAAAAGCTAAAAACGTATCAAGAGTGCACAACTCGAGAATGCACTGCAAACAAAGCGTCGATGACGCTCATTTTACTGCTAAACACACACACGTAAACCCCTGAACATCCACAAAGTACGCCAATACGTACGCCGTACGTACGCCAATTTTCTTTCCGGATACCGTTCCTCACACCGCGTCAAATGAAATGCAAATATTGAAATAACTTGAAAAGGAATAAATACCTCATTGATCGAATTGATGCGGAAGGCGAGGGCTGGCAAGTACGCTTCATTGCGGGCTTCACATATTTTCTCAATCACAGAAACTGCATACTCGTCACTGGCACTCTTTGGAGAATAGTTCAAGACCACGAAATGCCTGTAGAAGAATAGTTTAGGAAATAACTTTGTTTATATGGGACATGTTGTTTGGAAATTCTACATTGTCCCTTAATTAAATCAAAATATTTTATTTCAAATCAAACCTACATGGACACTTATATGAATCGTCAAAAGCTAAGTGCACAGTTCCAATTGGTCGTTTTCTATGGAGAAGAGCTGGCAAGAAACTCCACGGTTACTCTTTTAAAAATTATTGATTGGCTTTTACAATGTTTTTAAATTACAGTGTTACCAGGTATGAGAGGACAGTGTAGGCCTGTTAAAAAGTACCAGATGCTTAACAGAATAAAAAAACCGGCCAAGTGCGTGTCGAACCATGCACAATGAAGGGTTCCGTAGTTGAAATGAATTTATCCCAAGAACAAACTTAACATTGTAGTTGAAAATCATGTTATCCCAAACATTGCAACTACAAATGTACGTTGTTATATATTATGAAACGAAATAAGAAGGAAAACTATTACAGCTAAGTAGGCTTTACAAATTTATGAGTAATCTACTGTCGTGAATTTTTTCACATATCCAAAAACAACCATTTAGCTGGCACGGGCCACCCCGTGCTAATAAAATATGGCACTTTAAAGCTTAATATTTTACAAACGGATCCCTGAATCGAAGAATAGCTTTCACTAAACCGCTATATTTTTGAAAGACCTATCAAATGATACCCCATGCCATGGGGTAGACGAGAACAAATAAACATCCCCATATTGCGTGTACAGGAGGTACCCTAAAAAAAATATATTTTCATCATTTTATTTTACCAATTCGTCGGCGTGATTAATATTTATATCCATCCGAAATTATAGTTTTCTAGTACTAAGACTCTCTGAGCTAAGTTGCGGACGGACAGACGGACATAGCGAAACTTTAAGAGTTCCTTGTTGACTACGGAACCCTAAAAATGGTCTAAAAATCTATAGTTTGCAATGTGTACAATATTCTCACATTCACAAAACATAAAAGCCCTAACCTTTTCATTCTCTCTAGATCTGTATTTACTGGGTTCCCTATACGTTCTTGTCACTATAGTTTGTTCCTAGTCCCCGATCTTATTATTTCTATATTAGTGCCCAGTGGTTTCATCGAACTGGTCTTAGCTGTTAGTTGTGATAGGTGACAATAGCAAAAGTTGGGATAGGTTCAAAACACACCGAATCTATAATTTTACAATGTCTTAACAAAAATAATATAAAGTTTAAGAATCAGACAGGCGAACATTTTTTTTTTGTTAGCCTATACTGTCCCATATCTGGGCAAAGGCAAATCTCAAATCTCCCCCAAATCCTTCTAGCAACTCTTTTCCCGCGCCACCTCAAACAATTTAATAAAATATAAAATTTAGTAACACATTTTTATAAAAGGTATAATATAATTATATCAAACTCAAACTCAAAGCATTTATTTCAATTAAACCATTTACAGGCACTTTTGAATTGTCAAAAAGTCGGTCAGTCAGAAAATATAAAGCTAGTTGCATTCATTATTTACTATCATTTATTTATTTTTCACTTGAAGACATCACCATCAGTGTAGCCATACCTCTTGTACTAGGAGTTCCTGTATCACAAGAGCCAGATAAAAAGTGAATAACATTTTCAATAATGTTTACAACGTTTTCTCGTTTGTACCTACTACCAGTCCATTAACATTAATAAATCATGTCATTTTGTGATACTTGTCCCTACATTACTTTTCTAGATTGAATGTCTAGCTTTCTACCTAAGTGCTATTAACGTATGTATTTACTTTATTTGATGGTAATAACTTTAGTGGATAGTGTTTTCTTGCTTATGAATTCAGTTAGGATGGAAAAATATCTAATGCGACATTTAAAAACCAAACCAAAGTCCAATTTATACGATGCAAGTATCATGCCACAACAAATGACTTACATCGTCTGAACACTGCTTAGACGTAGCAACTTTTACTAACCGACTTCAAAAAAAGGAGGAGGTTATTGATGCCTCAACTTATGGTATGACACAGGCTGTAAATGTAGGCTTTTGGTCCGGATCCGCCGTACAATCAACCTATTTAAGTAACAGAAAATAACTAAAAGAGAAAGAGCTGCCTACGACTGTAATGACATTTCTCGTTTGACACACACATATATCCAATCTAAAAATGGCAAAATACTCTGAATTAGATTTACACAGTCTGCCTATAATGTTCCCACTGCCAGCAGTGGGAATATTATATGCTGTGCCCCTGTGTCCCAGGACACTGGCCTTCTCTCGGTGAGAGAGCGAGGGCCGTAATCCACCACGTGGTGGGCCCAATGCGGTTTGGTACATAGATGTCACATGTCTTCGAGTTTTTGGATCTAGGATATGCCAGTTTCCTCACGATGTTTCCCTTCACCGTAACACAAAGCAAATCGCCTGTCTGGGTTAGAATCTACGACCTACAACTCGTAAGTCACGGCAGTTACCGTTGGGCTATCACTGCTGCTCTCAAATACAATCTCAAATTAGATTTGATTCGTAATAATAATACTCACTTCAAACTACTGCAATGGTTTCTAGAAGACACATCCAAGTCCGCAACAATACGGATGGCGTTATTAAATTTCTGTACCATCCTTTCGGATTCCAAAGTAACTTCTTTGGGTTCAGTGTTGTAGTTCTGTACAACGAAAACCCCTTGAACGGGCGCCATCTTTGTTCCTTCTTTAAGTAAATTGACACATTCTTTATCTGTTGATAAGTTTTCAGAATTTATCTTGACTGATACGTTGAGTTTCTTCCAAGACCTGAGAAATGAAATAATCAAAACAAAAATAAAGGAGAATCGGGAAAAATTTATGGAAGCTGGTTCTAGAACCAATAATAACCACACTTATGCCATTGGATAGGTATTTTATTATAATACAATAACTACTATGGCGGCTCATTTCAAATCGCTGTGTGAAAAAGTTATGGCGATTCTTAAGACTGATCTGAACGCTAGATAACGGAACCCTTGCATATTTCATCAATTCTAGTAGGGTTTACTAGTAGCTATTCACGAGTTCCGTTATACAGCATCCAGATCCACCATCAGGTCATCATCAGGTAAAATTAGCAATACTTGTTGAGACACATCTAATCTAATTAGCCCACACTCGATGGGTTTCCTAGTAACCCTTCAAGAGTTCCGTTACCAAGCGTTGAGGTCTATCATCTGACCAGCTCGATGGTACCATATTATTTAGTTATCATCGGAATGCATACATTTGCGAATATTCAAACTAAGACCACTAGAAGGTATTAACTATTCAAATATTCCGTTTATTTCCGCGCAAATATTCCAGGTATTAATCATCGCCATATCTTTCATCACATAGTGATTTGAAATGAATCACCATAGACATTAGTTATTGCTCTATATTAAAATGCCAATTTAATGAAATAAAATTTTTATATTTGGTTGTTACTTTGGTCATGGGGACCATTTTATCCGGTCCTTCTTTGCTAGCAAAGGAGGACCGGACAAAATGGTCCCCAACAAACATAACAAAACAAGAAGCTCTAGAGTTTCTTGTTTTGTTATTATTTTCAAGAACTAAAGAACAAGTTTCTAAAGGACAAAATACACATCAAACTAATGGACGAATGTGACTATCCAGATGTGCGACTGAAACTTGCAATGTCATATCCTTTCATGCGGTTATACGGAAGAAAGTAGCCTCCTTGTTGAAGTGCGTACGAGGCAGTAGCAACAGTATCCTGCAGATGGTTGTATCTCGTGCGGATTGCCCTATCCAGAACAAATGGATGCATATTGTGATGGGTGTTGACTAGCATAGTGTATAAGATTTTACTAACACAATAGGTACCTATAATTTTAATAATTTATTTATCTGTATTTATAGTTTGTAATTGTATGGATTGATTTTATCTGAAATAAATTGATTAATAATAATATCCCATCAATTAATTATGGTCACGTGATGTTGGGCGTGACTCAAGAGGACTATTCAAATTCATACTATAGAAACGCCCACAGCTCACCTATCAAATCCGTCACTCTCAAAAAAATATTCTCACTACATTCATAACATATTCATTTTTGCATTTGTATCTAAATAATCATAATGACTAAATTTTATTAGACTAATCAATAAATTTTAGTAAAGTAATCTATAAATTTTATTAGACTAATCAATAAATTTTATTAGACAAAAGATTTAAAATACAGTCGTGCCAGCGACACAAAGAAGAAGAATCAGACTAAACTTACGCCAACTTAGTATAGTAATACCCAGCCAAAGAGTTAGGTTTTAGGTGTAGAACCAGGTTTCTTGCACCACGCTGAACTAATCTGTCAGCTACTTCGATTCCAAGTTCACTTTCATCGCA
The DNA here is from genome assembly GCA_963855955.1 of Luperina nickerlii. NCBI lineage: Eukaryota > Metazoa > Arthropoda > Insecta > Lepidoptera > Noctuidae > Luperina > Luperina nickerlii. The sequence continues at coordinate 19,144,031 of OY979678.1, forward strand.
AACAATAATGTATGTGCCTTCAGATGAATAGTTAAGTCTGAAAAAATAAAACATTGTTAAATGATATTTATTTCTGTAAATAATTGGTTAAAAAAATACTTCTACACGGTACTAAATTATGTTTGAAAACTAAATGAGTTTGATGTTTCCTATCCAACTACTCTGAGACGAAAGACTAAAACAAAATCAGAGGTCACAGTTTCTTTTTAAGTCCAGACATAATCTTGGTCAGGCTATATGAAGAGAGTACCATGTATGGTGGTCTGGAAAGAACCACATGGATTGGTGTGAACCTGCCGAGTCAGTGCACGCATTTGTAAGTAATCGTGTAGCTCATCTCAAAACTTAAAGAGCTGAACGACTCAACGGGCAATACCAAAGACAGGCCCTTTTGGTTAGGCCGAATATACTCACATAGCCATACCTACTTAGTCCTCATATTCAGAGTGGTGATTAAAATAATACTTCATAAAGTAACTTTTCATGTCGTTGTTATGATATTGCATAAGTGAGATCTGTTTTCTCTCTGGTCACTAGAGATTTTTTTACGATACAATATATTCATCCACTGTCACTTTTCTGTATTTCTTTCTTCCTTGAAGATAATTTTAGAAAAAAAAAGTCAATTTCATAAATACCTTGGGGTGACATTTAAAATCTCGCTCGAAACCTGGGGATCTTTCATTCTTATTAGTACCTTGCCACTAAATCTCTTTAGAGACAGGATTCTGAAAGCCCTGGAAACTTCCATTGGAGAATATACTAGTCGGTTCAAAGGTCTAACTATGCCCTTTTGAATGCCTTCAGCTATCAAAACTTGCATTTTCTGAAAGAAAAGGAAAATATTGCCTTTATCTTTTTTTCGCAAAATTATAATCGAAAAACATAAAGTCCACCATGCAGCCTACGATACCATTATTAAAAACGAAAACTGTTTAATTTTAGCGAAACTATGTTTATAGTTTCTTTTTTTTGCTTACCGTCTTCTCTTCAGCATATTCCGGTTTATATAGGCTGGAAAACCTGACACTTTTGTAAGTTTTTTCGTAGCACAAGTAAGACATTCCAAAGTTTTCATAATTTTTTATGTCATCGTCACAGACGTCCAATAAGTATCCCCGAGGACTAACGCATTTCATAGCAGACTAAAAGAAGACGAAGATAGAAAAATTAGTACTAACAAATCAACAACTTAAAAGAACAACTAAAAATCTGTCCGGTATATTTGAATATATGATAATAGTTGCCTTCCCTAGAGAAGTCAACACTAAAAGATTACTGATTAAAAAGTAACTTACATGACGCAACGGCCCGCTGGCACAATTTATGACAATGAAACAGCATTGCGTATTGGAGTTCATAATGACTGCGCTATGGGTATCAATACGCGAGCAGACGACGTTTTTCTCTGTAACATGAAAGATTTTGAACATAGATAAATAGAAGATAACACCTACATAACATAGACAAGTTGCGTCATTGTTCCCGGCTGTCTTTTGTACATTTTTGAACGTCGTTGACAGAAGTTAGAAAGTCTAGCAAACCAGTCTTACCAAAGGATATAGTATTACCCTGTAATTGTCAAATAGGCAGTCGCTCCATGTAGAATACTGGTATTTAGCTGCATCCGGTTAGATTCGAAGTCGACCCCAACATAATTATGTTGTTGGGAAAAGGCCAGACAGACTATTTTACCCGAAGGATTAGTTAAAGGTGTACCTATTAAAATACATCCCCATTTCACAAGTTTTGTTGCAGTTTTATGTAACAAGGGACGAGCCAATTGCAATTAACCTAAAGAAGTTACTGGGTAATTAGTACTTAAAAAGGCTTCGTTACAGAGATATTTGTAATTTCATTAAGGGCTGATTTTTCCATCGCCAGATAACTTTTATTTGAGGAATAAAATTTACCTTTGACAGTTTTTGTATGAAATAACTGTCAAAATTTCAAAATTATTCCTCGAATAAAGTTACCAGATGATTGAAAAATCAGCCCTTAATTAAATTAAATTGAGGCAGTAAGAAAGGGTATTAACTTATTTTTAACTAGTTTCAGTTCGTAAAATCTTATGAATTAAAATACGTCGTTGCCAATTCTGATAAAGAGGCATGCATATGGGGCGACTTACGTCAAGGTATATAGTTTACAAAAAATAAGTAATAAGAATTCATTAACGTGTCCTTAATGAAAAATGCTTATATCCATGATCTGAACATCTGGTCGAAATTTATGTATATCGTCCGGAACACGGTGTATATATAATATATATATATATTTTAAGCTGGGTAATTATTGATGAAAAAACCGAATGACATTTAAATTTGCCCGAACTAGAAATTGGACCTAGGACGATTACGTCACTCGGTCAAGGAGACAGTGCAAATAAAATCAAAAATATCTTACCATCCAACTGTGGAAAAATGTTGAGCAACAATTTTCTCTTATGTGAATCATCTACAGCTGCATAAACCGAGTATCCCAGGAAAAGTGACAAAGAAATGATTGCCTGGCCTAATGGTTCTGCTGCGTCATTTATAAACACGGAATTTTCATCAAACATGTGAATATGGTAGAAGTTCTGCAGAATAGACATAAAAGAATGCATGCTTAGTGAAAAATGCATTATCTTCATAAAATAAAAAGAGAAAACTCTACACAAAAACATCAATATAAAAGAGAGATAAAAGTATGAGAAGTGGTTGTTCTGAACTGTGATTGAGTAATCTTACCAAACAATAATATGCTTTCACATAAGCCAAAGGCACGGTGGCTGCATCCTCTAAAGTCCAGTGGTCTGGAACAGGCCATAGCAGTGCTGGATCGGCTTCCACAATACTGCCTAATGCCCCCTCGGGAAGTAATCCCATAACTCTTTGACCACTGAAAGGAACGGAGCATAGGTACAGTTATGTTGTCGTATTCATTGAAACCTCGTAACTAGTGCAGTTGAGTATAGACCTCGTCTATTTTGTGACTTGCTTTTCTGGTCTGTGCGAGTTTCCCACGATTCTCTGGATTTCATCCACTCATTAATTAGGCTGTTGATGTGTCAAAACTCCTTCTAACATCTGATTATAATATCATGACTATGACTTACTTGATATCAATACCGCTGAACTCCTTGCCAAAGCCCTTGCTCGGTGCAAGAGACGTACCAGCTGCATTATGCACATCTTCACTTGAAAGTCCAACATAGCACACCTGAATAAAAAAAAGAAATAATAATTTGAAATACATGTTATCTTCATCAATTTGGCCATTACCACCAAGTAAAAGTGCTACAGATGAAGTCCAGTTAGTGTCACGATTTTTTAGCATGAGCATTTATAACATTTTCTTACCTGTACCATAGTGTTGCTTGCAGGCATTTTAGGCTGTTCAACCCATTTCAAACTATCGAGATCACCAGGCAATGTATTGGTCAAAGTGAAATTTCTTATAATTGTATCTTTAGCATTTGGTATGCTATAATAGCCACCCCAGTGACCCTAAAAACAAACAATTTGTTACAGCTTTGGTAGGAAAAAGACTCATTGACCCTGTCATTACAATATTTAAACAAATAAGGGATTTTTTGTAACAACATTGACATTTTAGTGTCGTTTACCTTCTTGAAAATATTAATTGACAGGTTTTTCTGAAGTTGATCTTTGAATATTTCTGATTCCGTGTTGAAGTTTTCGACGTGATAATCATCGACAATTACCAATCCAATCTTATTGCCGTATTGTTCTCTTAGCTTAGTCACCATACCTGATAAAAGAAACCATTTTAAGTTTAATATTTAAAACAGTGTAATTGGGATAGTGCGGTGGCATCTAAATTGCCAAATGCAAACTACACATCATACTGACGTCACGCAAAATCCTGCATCGCGCAAGCAGAGTTTGCCGCGTAACTAGCATAATATATACAACGTCCCGATATCAATCGTCGGGTAATTACCCGCCAGATCCAAAGCTCATCTTGTCGGAGGATCCTCCTTAATCTATGGAGGGTGAGAGAACTTTATACACTATTCCTCATGCCTCTATAATTGGTAAACAACATTAGGTAGGTAGATTATTGATAAATTAATTACCTAAGAGACCAGAATAAGGTTGCCTTTCCGAGACCAAAACAAGTTTTCTTTTCTTTTCTAGCTCCAGCTGCACTCGTGCTACCCAAGTAAACTTGTTATCATTACTTATTGGCATATACGTAATGTTGTCACTGTCACTAGAGTCAACCGTTTTTACTAAAACCAACGTATGATTGTCGACGCTCATAACTGTTATGATGTTGAATAGTTTGTACTTTGGTAATATTCTTGCCGTATCTTTTTCAATTGCCAAAATGAATGTAGATTTTGGTAAGACTCTTGACATTGTTTCAATTTTCTGTAATATTAAACGTTTTTAATGAATTAATGAAATATATAATATCGAAAATAAATCCTATTATGATTTAAGTATATTAATTACACTTACATGCTCATCCTCTAACAAATTGTCGACCACAAAAACGGTAGATATGTCCACAGTATCCTTAGTGGATCCATTTAATATGAAATCTTTATACGGAATTTCATTAGTGACTTCTTCCAAGACATTTGATATTTCTGGATAATTCATTGAAAATAGTTTCGTTACTTTTATTTGACTAGTAGCGTTAACAGCCACAATTTGCATGTTGACGTGAAGTGCTGACTTGAGCTACAAGAAAAAAACAAGATTTTTGCGTGGATCTTAAAGAATATAATTTATTCAATAAGCGAAATCATCTTGTCCACTTACGCTAATTTTGCCTTGAAGGAAGTGAGGCACAAAGCAACGGGTTTGTAGAATATCAGGATCAGTTTCGGCAATTGGCATATCAGAATAGGTAATAGACGTAATTTCTACTCCACCGCATCTGGAAAAAAATATTCATATGGTAGGTATTATTTTTGAGAGGAGTTTCTTGCCCGTTCTTCTCCATAGAAACCTACTACTCTTTCGAATAGGTAACAAGCTTCATCTTTCTGATTTACCGACTCCTTGATATTATTTCAAAAGTGTCCGTAATTAGTTTGTTTTAAATAAATGCTTTGTGTTTGGGTATACAAAATCAGGTGACAAAAATGCCAGTTTGGTCAAAATTTAATGATTTTTTGAGAAATTTATTACCTTGTAATATCATGTAAATCATAGAACTCAGCAGTTAAACATGGTTCACCGTCTACATTTTTCTGAACAATTTTAGAGTGTTTTTCAGTATTGATAATCAGTTTGATAAAATGTTTCAGTTTTGATAATCCAGCATATTCTCTCTTGAACACGGAGAATTGTAAAAGCGAATCAATGAGTGGAATCCATTCTTCTGTGTGCTTGATATTTGCTGTTGTACTGTTAGACGTTATTGAATGGATCGACTGGAATTTGCCCCTGAAGATAAAAAAGAGTTTTAGTTTTGACGACTTTAAACTTTATGATCATTTTACATGATTAGACTAATACTATTGTAGTACTTACTCGTAGGAATAACCTTTCATGCGTAGAATTTGGTATATATCTTGGGTACTTAGGAGTACGTTATTTTTAATCGCGGACTTCTGCAATTGACTCTCACCACAATCATTAGGTTCCATTTCATTAATATAGCCTTTAGCTACCATTGATAGGTTATGAGTAACCTGCAATGTATAATTTATTATTGGTACAAGATAAGTTTCCACTTTACTTAACATGTATATTTGGTGAAAATGAGTTGAATTTGGTGAAGCGTTACTAAAAGTAACTGCCCTGTTTCCTTCAAACTGATCTGTCACAGATTTAATAAAAGGTGTTTAATTATATTTTTAAGTCTTGTCGACTTTTTTATTCATGTTGTAATACTACAAAATTATGGAGATAATTAATATTTATAGTAGTTAGTATATTAGATATTATTCTTGTATCATACATCTGAATTATTATTGTTCGTATAAGTTAGACCATACTTTAAACAGTCAATTCAATTTCAAGTGCTTTTTTTTATTTCAATCTCACTTACCTCGAAATAATTATTTCCCTTATTAATCATTATACTAAGCTGAAGCGGATAGTCAGCATTAATTTTAACTTCTTCTTTGAAGTGCATGTTAGTAAATGCAACTGACATGGTCCTGTAGTCTACGCCTTTAGACATCGCAAAAGTCTCCCAAACTAGAGCCACCAATGCAGCTTCGGGGAAAACGTAGACACCTGGAATTTTTGAATTAATAATATTTCTGGCATTATCTCTCCGTTATGCTGATACATAATTATATTTCCTGCATCCTAATTGCATAATACACTATCAATCACAATCTGAATCATTTTGATGGATATTTATTATGAACATCTTTTTGCAATTAAATAGTAGATTGTTTGCCAAGGGAGCGAACAACTATTTTGAAGGCGAGAATGTTTCTTAGAATCCCGGGCGAGGGATTTAAAGTACGTCACTCGAGCTTAAAATAATGTTGCTCCCGAGGTGGACACTCTACTTGTTATCACCCTCTATGAAAAAACAAGTAAGTGCAACTTATGAATAAGCATAGTACGTTTATTTTTTTACATACAATTATAAGTAAACAATTACGAACGAAGGCAGAATGCTTTTCGCGCGTTTATCGCACATTTTCTCACATTTTTTTTTATTTCGCTCGCGCCTTTACTTTATCATACAGCCTGTTACTTGTTCATAAAATGTTCGTGAGTGATCTCTTTGGTGATTGGAACTTTTACTTATAATGTCCACACTCCAAATTCAAATCACTTTTAGTTCCTAGGGATTAAAAAGCTATTTTAGTCCCTGTTTACGAAGAATACACTAGCTCTTTTTGAACAATCGTGATAATAAATAACTTCTTCTACTCAGTGGCGTGCCTAGGGGTCAAAATTAGGGCAAGCCCACAGATTTTCAACGTATAAAAAAAACGCCCAACTGAGGGATTGGCTGATTTTCAGTTATTAATGTTTGTGTTCGAGTTCATTGATTGGTATTTTTTAAATATATTTATTTATTGATAGTTTTAAGTAAGTTTGTTGTTGTGAATTATGATTTTATTAGGGCAAGCCGGGCTTTTCGGCTTCTATGAAGGTACCGCCCCTGCTTCTACTGCTATTTTAATAATAAAATTATCGTCACTATCACTAACATCCTGTTTTTTCACACGTTGCTATAAGCTAACGGTTCAACCTGTAAGTATTCTGGTCTATACTCGTATAAGGTATTATTACTTACCATTTCTTCTATAATTTTCAAAACATTTGTAGTCATCGTCGTGGATGGACATGACAAAATCTCGGATTGCCGTTGTAACTTTGTCTTTTGCGTTATATTTCGCTTGAGGCCTTAAAAAAAGCAGTTTCAAATGTTACGGAAATGTTCTATTTAATTCTAACATGAGAAAACATAACAACATCATCTTTTCCGAAGGGCTAACACCCACATTTACATTCTTCTTTTTTCATTTTTTTTCTTCATTCCTCATTATTTTTATTTTTTTTTCTCCCACGGGAGTCAGGCGTGAGGTTGCATGTACTTCATTTTAATTTGTTCTTTATGATGGTACTGTCGACGTTCTATGTGCCGAATCAGCTAATAATAATTATAAATATTATATAATAAAAAAAACAATTACCATTTCTCACTGTGTTCCCATTCGACCAAATGTGAGAGCAGTGGAGTTTCTGTAGCAACTGGAAATTCTACCTTAGGGTAGAGTGCCTTTACTTTTGGAATAAGCCCCTTTAAGTATAATCTACAAAAAAAAAAACACATTATTAGTATGCATAAGAAATGTAGGTACATACATCACCATCGATAAGTTTAAAAAGGTAGGGTGATCATCATTTCAGCCGTCCACTTCTGGAGACAGGCCCTTGGGGGCCTATCTCCAGAAGTGCTCTGCCACTTAGACCGGTACTGTGCTTCCCGCATCCAGTGGATTCCTGCGGCCTTCACGAGATCGTCGGTCCACCATTTGGGAGGCCTCCCACAAAGTTAGGGGTATAAGATTTTTTTGTATTTGCATCAATCTTCCAAAATACATAAGATGAAAATAGGTGATCAAGTGTGCATCAACATCTTACCAGTTCTCAACCAATTAACATAATTTTGATTCAATTTACACGACGAATCGAGATCTTGAAGGTGTCAGATGAAAAATTTATTATATTTCAGTTGAACGTCTAAATATTCCCCAAGTCGTTTGTACAGACGCCAGCACATCAACCTACCCGAAACTGTCAAGTTTTCCCAATCAACTTTGAACCTTATGCTTTAGCGATAAAATTGAAAATCTATTAAAGAAATTTTACAGATTGTAGTAGCTTGATGTGCTGGCGTCTGTATAACATGCAAAATCAGCCTATAACGTTCTCACTACTGGGACACAAGCCTCCTCTATTTTAGAGGGAATGGACCGTAATCCACCACGCGGGCCCAATGCGGGTTGGTAGATAGTCACAATGCATGTCTTAGAATATTTGGTTCTAGGACGTGCCAGTTTCCTCAAGATGTTTTCCTTCACCGTTTTGAGAGCAGTAGTGATGATGTGAAATTTTGTGTAAAGCGCCTGCCTGGTTTCGAATCCACGACGTACAGACGCCAGCACATCAAGCTACCCAAAACTGTCAAATTTTCCCAATCAACTTTGAACCTTATGCTATAGCGATAAAGTTGAAAATCTATTAAAGAAATCAGTCTGACAGGTTGTAGTAGCTTGATGTGCTGGCACTGTACAACTCGTAAATCAGGGCCGTTACTACTGGGCCACCACTGTTCTTCATAACTTTCTTCCATAATTATGTTTACTCGTTTAGTTACTTACTTTCCAATAGCCTTTAGCAAGAATTTCACGGGATCAGCATGGCCGCGTCTGGTGAGTGGTATATGAGTACATTCTGCCAGTGAACGTTTCAGAATAGCTTGTAAAAGACCGTGAGGAGCAACTTCAATGACAATAGCGTTCGACGGTATCAACTTTGATGTTTCTTCGAAGAGGACTGAATTCTGTTGGGAAAATGAAAGAAGGGTAAGAAATGAATCAACTTTGAGATTCATTGTTTTAGAAAGAAGATTTCACAGAAACTAAAATGAGTTAGAAGAAGAAGTTAGTATCTTATATAACGGGATGCAGCAGAATACCAGCGTCAGGTACCTGTCATATGCTGAGCTGGACTCCCATTTGGTGCAACCATGAGACACGCCACCCAGTAGTGATTGACCGTTATGGATGTATATGAGCTGGTGTCTATGGATCACTTTATCTTTTTAATCTTTGTTTTCTTTTTTCTTTCACCTTTGCTGATGTTTTTTTTTAATACCTGTATTGTGTCTTTTATTGCACTGAATAAACGTTTTATCTATCTATCTTATAAATCTATTCTGAAAACTAAGACGCTACCACAAGTCACTAGTTTATTTTTGACGAATACGGGTTTGCTTACCAATAAGTTGTTGGTGTGGTATTCAGCCGAAGAATACTGAGCAGCAGGTTCATTCCACTGGTCTTGTGGTACGGAAGTGGACATCCACTTCTTGCTGCGTTCCTTCGGGTTTTTAATGATTTCGCGCAAGTGTTTTAGAAGGACGGGGCCTAAGAAAATATAATTTCACTGTAGTTAGGTTTGTCCTGAGTTCATCTTGTACCATCCAGGCCATCCAGCTAAGATAATTTTAATGATAGATTTCTTCTTAATAGCGTGTCGATGGAAAAAACTTGGACAAAAAATTATAAAAAAAATATATTGGAAAATAAGTATATGTTTAGAAATGATATTAAACTTATAATTAAAATTACTTTATTGATTGTTTCTTTTTTATTCCTTAAGGTCTTACCAGCATCCTTGATATATCTTGAATGATATGCAATATTAGAGCATGGAACCTCCTTAGCGAAGATGCCACGAGCTGTCAATTCTCCTACGAAGGTCTTCATCACATCAGCTGGACCTGATATAGTTGAGGAATCTGAGCTGTTGTGGCAGGCCACTTCGATTTCTGGTGGGCAGAGGGCTTTAACCTGAGAAGAAATAAAGATAAATTTATAGGAATTCAAACTAAAAAGAAGCTCCAGTAAAGGCAGGAATCTGGCAAAATCAACATAGGGTGATCATAAATAAATCGACAGAAGATGACATGAGCATGAGAGGAGAAGTAGAAACTGTATTATTTATTTGTTTTACCATTTATGTACCTACCAGAAACAGACTGACAAGAAAAAAAACAGAACAAAAAAATAGGTACAAAGGTGATGCTTATTTCACAAGAAAGTAGAAGTAAGCAGAAGTAGAAGAAGAAAAAGTATAGGTGGAGTAGTAGAAGTTATTTGTAGTGTTAGAAAATAATACTTTTTATCATGTATAGGTAGGTATACCATAAAAAAATATAGATATAAATGTAGAAATTTTACATAGAGTGACACAATGGCAACGGATAGTGGTGGCAAGGGCGGTCTTATCGCTAAAAGCGATCTTTTACAGACAGCCTTCATCAACTTAATGGAACGTTGATGCGTGGCTGAAGATAGCTTAAGACAGAGATTTAATCAAATCTACGACGACTTTTATTAATTAAGCAGGGCGAGAAAGAGCAAATTTTATTTTTAAGCAACTATAAACATTAATTTAGAAAATAGTCATAGTCATAGTATATTGGACTTGGCTCGCGGGGTTGGCGACGTGTGCGATGTAGACTCAGCGATCATTGTGTCGATAGTCGTGACAGCCAATGGGTTAACAGCTAAGAGCCTCAGCTGGATTAAGGCTTGATTCAGAAAACATTGTTAGGAGGTTCCTCTCTTTGGAGCCCTGACCACCGATAGCTCGGACCCTGTTCCCGATACTGGCGGGCAACGATTTTTTAAAAATTTTAAATGTTTTTATATTCTAATATTTAAAAATATAATTTATGTGTAAATAATGAAATAAAGGAAATATAGTACTTAGTACGTTCTAAAAGACTTACCGCCTTAAATCCAATTCCAACAGCAGCCATAGAACCACGGATGAATGGCGTCTGCAAAGAGACAAGTCCTCGACTGTAAGCTGAAAGAATCATCTCCTCGGCCGTGAAGCAACCGTCTGCGTACGCGCATCCTAGCTCACCCACGCTGTGTCCTGTGACCAAAAAATAAGCGTTTAAAAATTCAGATTTAGAATTTTCCTTTTTGATGCTTCTTGAAACTGCACTATTCAACACGCAATACCATTTAAGAGTAAAATAACTATATATTATATTACTACTATAAATATTTATTATTTGGACACATCATCACGGTTAATAAACCGTGATGATATGTCCAAATAATAAATATTTCAATATTATTTTATCAAAACGGCATGAGATTTTGTGTTTTATAACCTTGGGGCCTAAAAAGGCTACTTTGGCAGAACTATAAAAGGATAACATTATGAATTATAATATGGTGAAGACAGTCCGTGTTTTTATTTTTTTTCGCTGCACTACGTAGGTATAATCAAAGAGATTGGGATTGGATTGATTGGTATTTTAGCACAGCCAAAAATAATGACTGAAAAATCCTTCACCAATGGGATTTGATAACTTAACAGTTAACTGACCATTATTATTCATAATGTTATCCTTTTATGATTCTACCAAAGTGGCCTTTTTAGGCCCCCTGGTGATAGGATATTTTAAGATATTTTTTTTCTTTTTTCTGGCTTGTAGAGGGCCGTGTCTCGTAGTCTTTTTATTAATTACCTGTAGTAAGCTTCACAAAAATATAACTGCATTATTATTTCACATCCTTACCAATAATATTGTCAGGAACGATTCCTATCTCTCTCAGTACATCAGTTAGACCAATTTGTACAGCAGCAATACCGACGAATGAATGAAGGATGTTGTCGTAGATTGTCTTGTCCGGATTCTTCAAAATATCCACAATGTCTAAGTCTTTTGGTTCCAGAACTCTGTGACATCTGAAAGTAGTACGTATTGTTAGAGCAATTCCTTTGCAGATTTTGGCATACAGTTATCTGCTTCTGCTATTTCTACTTGGCTTGATGATGGGACTCCCTTTCCCGCACTTAGACTCCCATTCGGTCCGTTGTGCGTTTCTACTTGGCTTTTACTATTTCGAAACTTTGGGCGCGATAATTATTAAAACTTACTTAGCATTATTATGATTTGGGTAAGGTAATAATAATATATTAGAGTCTCTTTCTAGTACTTGTGATTTGATAGATGTGCGACAGTGACAAGGATATCGCTTAGCCGAAGCACGTGTTATGCAGCGTCTGACTTTCTCGACCTTAGCGCTCATACACACGAGCGAGACGCGTCGGCAGCCGGTGACACCCGTCGACGCCCGCCATCGACAATGTGCCGCTAGTGTATTTGAGTACGGTGCTCAAATACACAAACGGTATCTTTTGGGACTGCAACAGTTGCTTCCACCGTTGACGCGCGTCGCTCGTGTATGCACACACTTAATCACAATTTGACAATGGAAACCAATAGGTGCTAAATTATATTATTACTATTACTAGAAAACTCAGTTGATCCTTACATTTAGTTCTGTGTGTGTTGGTGTGTGTGTTCTGTGTGTGTGTGTGGGGGTTTGTATGTGTGTGTGAGGGGGTGTGTGTATCTCTGTGTGTGTGTGTGGGGGGGTGTGTGGGGGAGTGTGAGCGTGTGTGTGTGTGAGGGGGTGTGTGTATCTGTGTGTATGTGTTTATTACTTACTTTTCTATAGCCGCAGCAAATATGGGAATGCGCATCAGATCAGCGCCCATAGTGGCCCACTGCGATCCCATCCCACTGTACACAAACCATACTGGCCGAGCCAATCCGTCAATGAATTCCACTTCTTTACCTAAACATACTGTTTCATTCGTTTCGTTTGTATCTGAAATAATAACACATAACATAAATTCACGCCGTGATGTAATTTCCGAACGGTTTTTTTTTTGACTATGGCATCTCTTAGTTGACCTTGAGGGGTCGTGACTACTTAACCGGACTTTAATCAGAGGCGTATCTATAGTAAATTCATATTTCGCCAATTATGTTTAAGTCCTATGTAATAAGAAGCGAGCTTATGGCGACCGACCGGGCACAAATCTGGACTCAGGGTTGCTACTGAGAAATTCCTGATGGAAAAACCCAATGATACATTTGCCCGATCTGAGATACCATGTCCATACCATATACCCAGGAGGGTTCGATTCCCAGATCGAATAAGCATAAGCGCATCGCATAAGGTCCTCCTTATGCGCAACAGTAGCGCTTGCCACCTCTAGACCAACGAGACATAATCTGAACTAATGTCAATGAAATAATTTAGATGCTTATTTAGAGAAGAAGAAATACTTTCTAAGGCTAGAAAGTAAGCGCAGATTTAACAGCGTATTTTTGTAAAACTATAATTTAAAAGAGTGTCCATGGAGTTTCTTGCCCGTTCTTCTCCATAGGTACCTACGCTTTGGAATGGGCAACTAGCTTCATATTTTCTGACTGACCGACTTTTTGACAATTCAAAAGTGCCTGTAAATGGTTCAATTGAAATAAATGCTTTGAGTTTGAGTTTTGAGTTTAAGGATTCACAATATTGAGTGTATCCTTACTAATATTACAAATTCGAAAGTAACTCTGTCTGTCTGTCTGTATGTTACCTGTTCACGCCTTAACCACTGAACGGATTTCGATAAAATTTGGCAGAGAGATAGATTGCATCCCAGGGAAGGACATAGGATAGTTTTTATCCCGATATTCCCACGGGACCGATACTTATGCGGGTAAAACCGCGGGGCGATGCTAGTAATAAATATATGAAAAGAGAAGATCTGCGAGTCAAAAGCGTAGACTATAGACTGGATTCTGTGAGCCATGTTATTTCATTCTGTCGTCATGATATTTCGGTCAAATAATCACAAACAGTAACATGAGTTTTAACGAGATATAATAGCATATTTACTTGTTGAGGCCCAGTCATTCAGTAACTGGTACGTTTATTTAACATGAGACAATAGTCAAATAATTCACAAAACAATAGAATTAGCCTATAATATCCCCACTACTGGGACACAGGCAGCCTGTATTTTTGAGACGGAGTGGGCCGCGTAATCCACCACGCGGGCCCAGTGCAGGTTGGTAGATGTCACATGTCTTCAAATTTTTGGTTCTAGGACACGCCGGTTTCCTCACAAGGTTTTCCGTCACGGTGTTGAGAGTAGTGGTGATGAAATATTGACACAAAGTAAATCACCTGCCTGGGTACGAACCCATGACCCACACTCGTTAGTCGGGGCCGTTACCACTAGGTCGCCACTGCCCTATAATACGATATCGTCCATATAAATAACATTTAAATTACTTACCAAGAATAGTATAGCCTCTGCAAGTATGTCCAGCAACTGGATTATCATGAAAATTATGAAGAAGACCAATTTGTTCAACGTCTATTGGTTGTTTTTTAAGTTTTTCAATCAAGCTCGTGATGCATTTATCCTGTCTTCCAGATACGAGAACTATGTGGGGAATACTGCTGCGGTAGCGATCGAGGTCCTAGAAGACAAAATAAATATTAATGTTTTTATATAATAACTTTTTTTTTAGGATGGTAAATCATCAAAAATGACCCCTCCCGCTCTGGGTAGAGCGGAAGGGAGTGTCGGACTCTTACTGACTAAAACCCACCCGTGTTCCTTCCTTCGCCCTTTATGTTCCGGGCCAGCGTTAACCCTTTCGGACAATCCCGCTGACCCGGCAGGCTTCAGCCCTGACGGGCCCCTTCGGTTGATGCTGACATCTCTTTGAGGCAAGCGTGGAACAACTAGCTTCTGCCCCGACTTCGTCGGTTTGAAGTTTCTTGTTTCTCCGACCCACCGCGTCGCATCGCATCGCCTGCCCGCGCTATTACTTCGTTTTCGCTCAGTAATCTTTCTGAATTTTTTCATTTTGTTCGGCTCCTAAGTCAACTAGCGTGATGATAAATATCCTAAAGCCTTTTTTAAAAATTGGGCTAACAAATGCATTTTTTTTAAATCTGGTCGTTTCAGAGCTTAGCAGTTCAAAAAAAAACAGTGGCACTCCGGGAGTGCCGACAGAAGTGATAACTTGAACAATTACGTGTGTATTTTGTGAATCGTCTTATAAACAAAACACGCGCGGTACCAGCTACGGCCATCCGTCTTACGAATTTTCGATCAGGTCACGTGTCCTGACGCGAGTTTAACATATTTTACCCATTACAAAAAAGTGTACAACGCCGCTAAAGAAGTTTTCACTTCAAAAACTAAAAAAATTAACAAATTCTTCAGCTTTCTTATTAGTCTAGAAGACATTTATTAATATTATAATATTTGCTTACCCTTTAGCAAGAAACTAGAATTATTAATTCATCATGACAAGGAATTTTCGCTTTCTCTCAAATAACTTTCGTCTACTAGTGATAAAATTAGATTTAATCTTCCTCCGTGCCTCGAAGGCTTTGGAAAACGAAACATGTTGACATTCGAAATAGTCTCGCTAAGATACTTGTACATTTCGAGATAAATTTATTTACTAGTAACGCCTACTTAAGAAACTGTTTACACCTTCCAAAATAAGGTTATTTTAATCTTAAACAAAAAATATAGAGGAAACTTTAAAAGGGTATTATCACACAAATCTTAAATTTTTTTTTATTTACTTTACGTAAATAAAAAAAAATATGTCTGGATTTACTAATACGATCGCAAAAATCACACGAACATTATAAAGGCGAAAGTTTATGAGTGTGTGTGTGTATATATGTGTGTGTGTTTATATGTTTTTTACTTCTTCACGCTCAAACGGCTGGATCAATTTTGATAAAATTTTGTAATAAGGTAGCTGACACCCTGGATTAACATACAGGCTACTTTTTATCCCGATATTCCAACGGGATCGACATTTACGCGGGTGAAACCGCGAGGCGCAGCTAGTATAGAATAAATTAAATAATTAATATAGTATTAAAAAGCTTCTCCATTCCTGAGTGACACAGGATACTTTCAAAACAGAACAATGCACGGTTCCTGCAATATTTATACGTATATACTTTATGAATAATAAAATATAGATAAGATATAAGATACACCAGAATAATAATGTATATTATATAATTATATAGTATATACACAACAAAACATAAAATTGGCGGCCTTAGCGCTTACTGCGATCTTTTTCAGGCAACCTTAGAATGGACACTGATAAAGTTTTTGTGAGTGGTTTTTAGTGGTTTGTGGTGCTAATTTCATACATCGGACTGTTTACTTTTTTTTCATATGTCATATATATCATATTGTGTGCCTTTGAGTCTGTGCTAAATAAATGTATTTTCTTTTTCTTTGATTTTTTTGGATACAAAATGGGGTAATCGACACACATGCAAGTAAAACCGCGGGACGAAGCTATAGTTCTAGATGTCTTACCTTAGGCTTGTAATGTCCCTTCATAAGGACATGGATGTTGCTCCCGCTGTACGAGAATGAGTTTAAAGCAGTAAATCCTCGATTAAAAGGCGTGTTTTCCGTAACTACTTGAATTCTCCCTTCACGTACGGAGGGGATATTGTCAAGAGGCTCGCTGAAGTGCAGGTTGGCAGGAATTACACCAGTTTGGTATGCTAGACATAACTGTAAAAGGAATGAAGTTTATGATCTCCTATAAGCAATTTCTTCTACCCAGGGTGTTTTTCGACATATAGTTGATTCCATTTCCTTAAACTTTGACCAGAATTCGATCAACTCGGTAGCGATGGCATTGGCGTCTCAAAGGTCTTTCATAGCCCAGGTGTTATTGTTTAAGCTAAATTACAATATACTTCCAGAAGCAAACAATATCTCAATCGATATTAGTAAGGCTTTTAATTCCTTTAACCATGACTACATTAGCTTTTAACATGCGCACTCCTGTTAACTAATTATCGTATCTCGTTTCATTTAGTTTCCATAGCAGAAGTATATTTTTGGTACAAGAGATAGATGTTGGTACCCCGTTTTACATGAAAGTGTGACGGGCGAAATGCAGGTCTACTGTAGCTACACCTACCACTTCGGGAATATACGGTATATTCATGTTTTTTTTAAGTTGTTTGTGAAACTCTTTGTACAAGCCCTATGTCGCTAGTAGTATCAAAGCAACACAGAAAACGTTATTACCTTCGTTAGCGAGCAAGCTCCGGAAGCTGGCTCACTGTGACCCATATTAGACTTGACGCATCCAACTTGGATGGTTTTATCCTTGGCGAATACTTTTCCTATTGCTTCCAATTCATTGCCATCTGCTTCGGCGAGAGCTGTTTAGACAAATTAAGGGAGCTCAAAAAATTGAATATTTTTTTTAAGCAATGATCAAGTTAAATTATCTGCCAATTTTGTTAACTGGAACATATCCGAATGTGGAGGGACAAATCATAAATATTGCAGTGCAAAAAATTGTCTAAAGAAAAACATTTCCATATGAACATACATATATACGTAAACTTCGGCTGTTTACTTAATAAATTGAACTAAACTATTGATATAGGAACAATGACACAAAAAATTTGCCTTAAAATGCAACATTACAATATTAAAGGACACGACTCACCTGAACCATTAGCTTCAATATACTCCACATCATTTGGTGAAACGCCCGTGTCCTTATAAAAACCTTCCAGGAACTCTTGAATGTCTTGCGGCTGTCGCACTGTCAAGAACTGGTCTTGCAAGTTACTGCTATAGTTTGATTTCGCATAGTACACTTCGGAGTAAATCCTGTTAAACAATTAAAAAAAGATAGATTTTAGACATGGGTACTAGGTGGGCTCCAATTGGTCGCTTCCTATGGAGAAGGGCCGGCAAGAAACTCATTTAAAAATAAATTGTCTTCTACAATGCTAACAAATTTCAGTTTTAACAGGTATTGGAGGACAGGGTACAGGCCTGTCAACAAATATCAACGAAATAGAAAATGGTTTATAAATCTACAGTCTACAAGGCCTTAATTCTCATGAGCAAAAAAAAAATTTGTAGTTAAAATGCGTGAGTAGTTGAAACAATCGTTGTGGAAGATGATAAAAGAGAGATTTAATGAGATATTTTTCAAGCAAATAAGTCATATCATCTGCCTAGTCTTTTCCCAACTATGTTGGATTCGGCCTCCAGTCTAAGCGGATGCAGCTGATACCAGTATTTTACATGGAGCGACTGCCTATCTGACCTCCACAACCCAGTTACTGCGTAATACGATACCCCTTGGTAAGACTGGTTGTCAGACTTTCGGGCTACTGACGACCCGTAACCACTGTCAAAGATCCACGAATGACAGCCGGGACCAACGGCTTAACGTGCTTTCCGAGGCCCGGGGGGTGTTGGTATGTGAAGATGGTCACCCATCCACGGAACAACAGCGTCATGCATAGCCTAACCTGATCGATCGACCCGTGCGACTGTTATTACTTCAAATAAAAAATCAAATAAGTCCAAGTGAAAAAACATTCAATAGGTTTATTGGGCACGTTTCCTATTGACAACGATGTGGACGAATATTTTTTATGCCCTCCTAGTATATAAAAAATACTTACACATATTAATATTTTTATTTTAAATTATGTAGGTAAATATTATCTTGCAAATTGAATTAAGATTATTAATAGGTATATTGCACCTATAGAACAAAATTATTTTTATACTTAACTCGCTGACTCAGCAAACTTTATACCGGTTCAAAATCAATGAGAACAATGAGAAAATAAATTATCTTAATTTTTTTTCTATTCTTCCCATGTTTTAATATTTTTCTTATTTTGCTATTCTGGGCGGAGACAAATTCAACAAACCAAATATCGGTCCAGCCGTTCTTGAGTTTTATGGTATTGTCCTGTTTATTTTACCTATTCGTCCTACCTATATATTTTGTGCTATTACAAAATGCATAGGTACAATACGCATGAAATAGGTACAGACGCCAGCACATCAAGCTACCCGAAACTGTCAAATTTTCCTGATCAACTTTGAACCTAATGCTTTAGCGATAAAGTTGAAAATTTAATAGAGAAATTTGATAGATTATAATAGTAGCTTGATATGCTGGCGTATTTGCACGCGCGCTGCATCAAACGCACGCAGTTACATTACACGAGAAGTATGAAAAAAACTTGCAATACTTTACAAATATTCCCTTTTTCGATCACTCATTGTGAAAATAATATAATTGTAGGTATTTTGTATGCGAAGATTTGCCTGTATTTCAAAATTCCATTTTGCAGCGCTGCATTTTTATTTAAAAAGAAAATTCTTCTCTTTTCTAGTCAGAATCAATTATTCTTCGAAAAACTATCAAAACACGATGCCGAAATGGGTCACCAAAAACTAACCGCGGTGCAAATGCATTAACCCAGTCACACGGTCGTCTGTCGGGGATGTCATGTCACGGTACAATTTCGACGGTACTGACGAGCCCGCAAAAAATAAACGCCGTTTTAATGGACCTTGCAATTTGACTTGCAGTGTATAGGCGGCATGTGAAATGTGTTTTTGAGGCACTACAGTGGAATATCTTTATACATTTATATAAAGGGTAACTATAGTCTGACATGATTATAATACGTATTGGTGGAGACTTTTAGTAAGTCTTAAGCAGTAGATAAAAGTGCCAAAGAAATCCCGTACAATTCAAATACTACAAAGATTTAAAGCTTTCTGCAGACACTAGCTCTTGTTAAGAAAGAATCCGGCTCAAATAACGAACCCTTAAAATGTTAACAGATAACAACGCTTTTGGACTTGAGCATGAGTTATTACTCGCCACGAAAACTACTACCTTCCAACTTCTAGAAATTAACGGTAAGGCAATAAATAACCAGTAGCCTCGGACTTTCAGATGGATGTGAGTAAAGAAACTATATGTTGTCTATACGTTAATTTAGAAGTGAAAATAAAATTTACTTTACAAAATAAAGGTTAACAATGAAAAGTGGACGCTAACACTTGGTAGCGGAGTAAGAAATGGTGTATGTCGCTTCTCCATTATCGCGTCAGTGTGGAAGGAGTTCCACGGTATATAGAAGGAACATATTTTATAAGAGAAACAATTTATTTCTGTTAGATGTGGCTTTGAATTTATGCTGTGTGGATAAACCCGAGTTTCTGGCCAGTGCAACAATCATTTCGTGAAATATTGAAAAAGGAAAGCAAGATAATGATACCGGGTTACTTTTTTTTACCGCCTAGAAAACAGTATACGCTCCGATGTCGCGAAATCTCCTAAAGATCGGTAACAATAGAAAAATTGTGTCTCATTAGTGACAGTTGAGCTGCTGCGGTGTAATGTGTAAGTGGAATAGAAGCCACGAGAATATTTGCTTAGTACAGAAGCCAGCACATCAAGCTACTGCAATCTGTCAAATTTCTTTAATAGATTTTCAACTTTATAGCTAAAGTATAAGTTTCAAAGTTGATTGGGAAAATTTGACAGTTTCGGGTAGCTTGATGTGCTGGCGTCTGTATAATAAAATTGAGATACAAAAAGTTTCGAATACTCGCGGATTTAGTAGGGTGTGTATTATTTGGATTTCAAATGTTTTTTTTGTTTTAGTATGAAAAGCTTACTTCAAATGTGTAGTACTTACTTCAAATGTGTAGTACTTACTTCAAATGTGTAGTATATATTGATAATTATGTTATTCAATATGTTATTGAAAAATTAGAAATGTAAAATATTTGTGACTAGACTTCTACTCCGTTCACCTATTATACCCTTTTTTTTCAACGGTGAATAAAGTCAGCCTGTGTAAATCTATCTGATAAATTTCCTTCTGATAACTGAGGACAACAGAGAATTCTGCAATAGCAGAGATGAAGACTAACAGGTAGTTAATAATCGACCCTCTCGACAAACATTTGAGGTTATTATGCAACTTTTACAGTTCCCAGAGATTTTTTTAAAATAATATATTATTCGTACATTATCTCATCGGGGCGTAAATGTACGACATAGTAATGAATCACTTAAAATCAATTAATTAATATGTAATGAGTTTCACTTCCGATAATGGTCGTACATTTCGAGGTCCATTGTCACAATTTATTTAAACGTATCGATTGATTAATTATATTAAAAGTAGCAGAAGTGAAGCTTCCATAATGTTTCATATATGTCAGTGAAAGTGGCACGAAATGTTAAAGCAGCATTATCTGTCTGCATTAATCTTGATTATTTTAACGTGATGTGATGATAATAATGCTATAGCAGTTATATGGCTTGAGAGCAGTGGTGGCCCAGTGGTAACGGCCGCGACTTTCGAGTTGTAGGTCGTAGGTTTGAACCCAGACAGCCATATACTTTGTGTAAATTAAATCATCACCACTGCTCTCGAAACGGTGAAGTGAGAAAACCTGCATGTCCTAGAACCAAAAATTCGAAGGCATTTGACATCTGCCGCAATGGGGCCGCGTGGTAGATTACGGCTTACTCCCTCTCACTAAGAGTAGGCCTATGTCCCAGCATTGGGAACGTTATAGGCAAATTATGATCGAGTTATATGGCTTTAAGCTCATTATTTGAGTAAAACAAAAATAGAACTATTTAACATGAATAAAACTCTGAATTTAAAGGTTGAAAATAAAATTCTTTCAATACTAGATAACTTGCTGAACATCGCACCACGCGAGATGAAATTTAGATTTTTTGGCTGTTCATTTGAATGCTTCCTAATTTTCCTTTTTTCTAAACTACCCAAGTCAAACGATGAGAACAAACAAAAAAAAATCCTTTTTTATTTTAATGTTATTACACGCTATATCCCTCAACATGTGCTTGCATAGATTTATAATGTGGCCACAATTAGTAGAACTAATTTAATAAATAAACAATGTTTTATACATCATAATAAAAACAGTGTTTGTATCACTACATAGTATAAAACAAAGTCGCTTTCTCTGTCCCTATGTCCCTTTGTATGCTTAAATCTTTGAAACTACGCAACGGATTTTGATGCGGTTTTTTTGGGTGCGTCTCATAACGTATAAACTCATTTGGTCTAATTTCATTTTAAAATCGTTCATAAGATATAATCAACGTGAGATATACCAACTGTTGATATAATTTCTTTACATATAACATTTATTTATTCTAAAACTTAATTAGTATAACGTTGTTTGATATAACGTTTATGTAATCGAAAATCATTTGGTCTAACGTTTAATATGTATATTGTTTATTTAATCGAAAATCATTAGTCTAACGTTTAATATTATGTATATAAAAACGTCATTATGGTTAACACCCCGACTCAGAGTACCCCGACTCGGATAGGTTAGGTTAGAAGGCTAAGGCGGGAGCGAAGCGGAGCGGAGCTCCCGCCTTAGCCTTCGTGGTTATTTTTTTTTAAACCACCCAGAAATAGGAGCCCCGCGAAGCGGGGCTCCGTCGACCTATCTTAGCGCAGGAGGTAATTAGTTTACTAGTTATGTTTAATATCTACTTAGGTGACTATTACCTATAACTACGATAGAACTTACAATGAATAAAACAAAGAAAAAATACTTTTAAATATTTCTTAAACAAAATACAAAGTTATTGTTTAATTAGACCAAATAAGTTTTATATCTTTTGAGTGGTATGTCAAACGATTTTATATTTAATGTATGTTATGCTTATGAAAATTAGTTATTTTAAAATTATATCAATCGTTCATTATATTAACTAATCGCTATATTAAATAAAATTATAGGTTCCGTTGTTATATATTGTAAATATTAGAGATTTTGTTGTTATATCATCTATTACTTACCCGGTTTTTTTTAATAGATAGAGTGATTCAAGAGGAAGGTTTATATGTATAATAACATCCATTAAATAGTGGAGAAGTACTGTTATATTTGAGGTTTCTAATGTGATGTCGTAAATAATTTCATTTTTTCCGCTTACATTGCAAACGCAGGCTGAACCCTACGAGTTTTATCAAAATAATGTACTAAATATTGTACACATTGAAAAGGTCTACAGAAAAGTCCGTGATGGTATATGTCTATCTCTTATGGATAACCCACAATAACTTTTTTTTGTCATTTACTTTTTACGACAAATAATGGCTAATTTTCGAAGCGATTTTAACCAATACAGCATTAATCCTTAACCAATTAAATACCTTGAATACATTGTTCATTTAATATAGATCTATATGGCCCTTTACACCGTATGATTTAAGTGAATATTTTCGAAGATATTACAGATTTAAAAATTGCGGGACGTAGCGTTTGCGGCGGTACCGGCCGGCCGCCCGTTGCGGCAAGAGCGTGTCTATAAAAAAGCCGGAGCGGACCGCTATGTTTTTATATACAACGTTCACAGTTTTTCTGTAGTGTATTTAGTATCAGCATTGCACCCGTGCGAAGCCGGGGCGGGTCGCTAGTTATGATTATAACACGATGTTCTTATTGGGGTGTATGGTGGTGTGTATTAGTTGCGGGACATGTACAGAAAAAAGAAAGATAAACTTACCTCTTTGCATCCTTGGCTTTCTGTAAGAACAGGATGCTGATGGCATCAGACCTCACACAACCATCTCCATGCTTGTCAAAACATTTCGTCTTGCCATCCAAGCAAAGGAAGCCGTGCCTGAGAGAAATTAGTAAGATATTAATCATTGTGGTAAAAGTATAACTTAAAGAATTTGAGATTTGCTATTAAGATCGAAGTTAAACTAGTTGGTTATTCCCGGGCAAACAAACTTATATCAGACCTAGGTAACCCGGGAATATGAATCTTTATTTAATTGTGATTTGAAACTTAATTTCTACAACAACAAAATAAATCAAAACATTTACAAACAAATCATCCGGTTCGAAGGACCAAAGCTATGGTAGAGTGTAAATAGCTACTTTGGGATGCCCACATGTCCTTGACATTTTCAAACCAATGTAATGAAAAAAAAGCGCCCAAGGGCAAGTCGGACTCGTATAAGAAGGTTCCGTACCAAAAGGCTAAAAACCCTAAAATAACACGTTTCTTGTATGAAGGCGGACCTTTAATTGTTTTTCACTTTATTTTATTTCCATTATTTCTTATTATAGCGGCAATAGACATTTCAACTGTCTACCTATTACGGTTCATGAAATACAGCCCGCTGACTGTCAGACGGACAGACAGCGGAGGTTCTTAGTAATAGGGTTCCATTGGAACCCTTTGGGTACGAAACTATAAAAGAAGAAAGAGTTAGATTTTAATGAAATAAAAATATGTAGACTTACTTCCTCATATTCAAGGCCACATTAGGGTGCATACACAGGTTACATCCACCAACGATAGCAGCCTCACATATTCCACTAGTGATGCTTGTGTAGGCATGCTCTAGACAGGCCATAGAGCCTGAACAGGCCACGTCGAGGCTATACGAAGGACCTTTGCTGTCCAGCCAGTAGGAAATACGGTTGGCGTACATGGCTTTGTTGCATCTGGAACAATATGTAGAATTGATATTTATGGATGGCGTTGACTGCACGTGCGTGCATGTTAAACAACTGGACATTATCAGTTTGCACTAAAACTAGGTGATAAGGTGAATTAATTCCTAAATAAAAGCGCGTTGCTGGATTTGCAACTTTCAGTGCTGAGCCGAATGTTAAAATTCCAACAACGCGTTTTTATTTAGGCATTTTCATTGGTGTCGCCTAGTGATAGTAATATTGTGAAGGAAAGAGTTATAGGGCAGAAAGGAAGGCTATATTTGATTATTTAAGGGGGAAGCGCCAGGGTACCCCGCGAAATTCATTTTTTTTTAGGTTTTTTGGAATTTGCTGGTCAGTATTAAGTTGTACGTTGATTAATATATGAATCGCGGCCGTAAGAAATATGTGTTTACAGAATTATAATCATTAAAGTCATCAACACAACTCTTTAAGACCACGTAAGTCCAAAGAATGATGATTTCATGAAACAGTTATTCTTGGGACTTACGTGGTCTTAGAGAGTTGTGTTGATGACTTTAATGATTATAATTCTGTAAACACATATTTCTTACGGCCGCGATTCATATATTAATCAACGTACAACTTAATACTGACCAGCAAATTCCAAAAAACCTAAAAAAAATTGAATTTCGCGGGGTACCCTGGCGCTTTCGCCTTAAGTCAAATTCATTTCAAATGGATTACTTAGATTTAAAAAAAAATTGTTATTAATTTTGACCACCCGTGTCTATACAGCGAGTTTGTAGGTATATTCAAAAATGTTTTGTCCGTAATAAATTAAGATTACCAATCGCTATCTGTATGTCTATAAATCATCAAACAAAGCAAAAGGTACACAAAAAGTGTACCGAAACGGAAAACCAAATTGAGCATTTTCAAACAAACAACATTTCAATGAAGCGAATTCACTGTGACGCGTTTTTATTGATCTTAGTTCAGAATGTTTTGATAGTGGCTGAAATGGTTACCTTTTTTTCGTACCGTACTCTTAACTGATATTATTTTGATTCAATTTCTGGTCGAATTGGATAAAACATTTTGATGTGGAATAGATGATAGATGTGACATATTTACATAGATGATCCAGATCGATGGTCTCTTGCATTCATACATAGTTTGTGTATGCACGAACTTAAAAATAGGGAAGAAGTTTGTTACTGTAAATACATACATTATGAAACTATTGGTCAAATACAAAAACGAGATGTTAAAACGTTTACTAACATAGTTTTAAGTCAATTTATATATAGTACAAATACACAGTTTGTACATGTATGTCATCATCTGGTTAGCCTTTTCCCAGCTATGTTGGGGTCAGCTTCCAGTCTAACCGGATGCAGCTGAATAAAAATATGTATATGTGGTACAAAATAAAGAATTTCTTTCTATTTAAAAACTTCCCCATTGGGTCTCTAGAAGTCCCTAGTATCTTTGAGATGTAGTTTAGCGACGGAACTTTTCACATATACCATATTATGGATTGTGAGTACATGTTTTATGTATGTGTGGTACGAAATTAAGAATTTATTAATTTTTAAAAACGCAGTTCAATTTCCAAGTCGCCATTTTAGGTCTCTAACAGTTCCCAGTAACCTGTAACGGTGTATTTTATCGACGGAAACACCTACATTAAAAAAGATCTTTAAGCGTAGAGTCATTCAGCGTTTTTCCCTTGAAAGCACTAAACGACCCAACATGAAGAAAGGTCCAATACCCAGAAGTGTAAGTACTTACAAAATAATATTTCACCATTGAAATTAATTTTCATGACAACAAAACACTAAAAATACTGCAACATTTTCAACTTTCAACCCTAGTTTCGTAAATACGCTTCCCGACACGTATAAATATTTACCAGTGCATTCGGAAGTCTCGTTAATGCATGTCGCCGTAAATGTTTTATAGCCTTTTGTTCATTGCAGAGTCAATCGTGTTCATCATGAATATAAATATGTTCCGTTAAAGAACTGTTTTTATTATGTATGCACTGTATATGTTTTGGGGTTGTATTGATTGGGGCTTATTTAGTATACTGTTTGGCTTTTGTTTTTGTGTTAATGACTATTCTAGTTTTAAATTGTAAACAGTTTAAAGAGCTCGGGAATTCCGAAGAAATATAGCGATAAAGTTGATGTAAATTATTTTAATTAGTTTGTAATTTATTCTTTGTATGGTTGTTGTGGCGTGTTTTGGGAATCTCCTAAGCCTTGCAGTAGACTGTGATATATTTACTTGTTGATTTTGGGCACCTTTTATCCTTAACAAAATTAATATACACAAAAAAAAATTTGCTCTGCCATACATTTTGACCGCGTAGGTGTTGCACTTTTCTAAAAAAAAGAAAGAGCAGACTTTGTTTTTGATAACTGACTACAAATTTCTACGCTTAGCGGTCTAGAACCATGTGCTGAATTCGTGGTTTCAGTTAACACACATAATACTACGCTTGTGTAATCCTCAAAGCGTTAGGCAAATGTGTACCTAAGTAAACCCACACTTCGCCAGCAACAGTTTTCGCAGTTCCAAATATATTATAGCTGTAATACTGTAATGCCATACGAGAACGTATTAGAAAACCGATTTCTAATGTTTTCCTAAGCCAAAGAACCAGTTCCCATTTTCATCTTGAAGCCTATATCTCATCGAGCCCCGAAACAAAACTAAAATAAATAAAAGCCGAAAGAAAAAGACGAACGTACGGGTATCGTAAAGCGAAACTATCTCGAATGGGAGGCGATCGGATCATATCAGAGATTTATTGTTTTACATCAAAAATAAAAAGTTACTGCGCTAAGTCGCCTTAGGGGTAACTAAAAACGTGACTTAGAAGTTCCACTCCCGACAAGATAACATTCGTCCCGTCTATTATAATTTTGCCAGTATCCGGAAGTGTTTTAGTTTTTTATTATGGTTAGTAGACCGATAAATGGGTAGGTCCTTTGCACTTTGGTTTCTTTACGATAGGTACGGCGTAATAAACTGAGCTGTAGACAAAACGTTTCCGTCAACAAGCTTCCATAGTGATCCTTACAACACTGACGACAGTGCCTACACACACCAAAGAAACCGCAAGTTTTCACGGCAAGAAAAACGTGTGTGTATTGTTACGAGCTTGGGGTTCGTAACAATAAAAACTGCCGATTTATTAACCAAAAAATGACACTTTAATCAACAACACCAATAACAACTCAACCAGACTAATTATAAAACAGAATTGCACTACTGATCGCTCTAAGTCGCACTTAAAGATCGCTTTTGATGTAATTGCTTGTATCGATTTATCCAATCTGTGTGTGGCTCGCGGCCCACACCGGCCTTATATAGTGCCTAGAGAGTTCTAGAACCTTCGACTGTAGAAACATCTAGAATGTTCGAGTATATACCGGTCCCGACTGACCAGATGTCGATAGTTCTCGAAAGTTCTAAAAAGTTCTAGCGTCGAAATTTCTAGAAGGATCTTGACTACTAGTTCTGCTACCCGATACTAGATGGCGCTAGTGGTAACTAATGTCACCATGTACCAGGCATTCGTTGTGGCGTGCAACAGTATTTATAAAATATCAAGAAACGGGAGTAGAATTACGAAGGCGGAAAAAATTACAGGAGGCTTTTGCACAGCAGTGGGTCAGCGCAACCAAGGTTTTGATTTGTAATGCGATGGCTAAAATTAAAGAGTTCATTTTGTGTTGTTACGAGTCGTGACTTGTCATGCTTAATAACCGAGCTATTGAACTGTTTTGTGCTGGTGGAGGCTGACTGTAATCATTTACAACATAGTTCCTTGCCAGCTCTTCTCCATAGAAAACGACCAATTAGAAACCGTGAACCAAGCCACTGTCGTTCTGTAAGTGCCTATGTAGGTTTATGTGAAACAAAATATCTTGATTTTTTCCGAACGTGACGTGACAGCTCATGTCAAGTGGACCTTTTCTTTCCTATTCCTATTATGGAAGGAGGCTGTACAAATGATGGTATTCGTCAAAGTTACGACCACTCCCAAGGTTAAGGATACGATACTAAGTATAATGAAGGGATGGACGTGCGTTAGAATCAGTTGGACGACTCAATCGCTCTTGAGGGAACGTGCTGTGATTTGTTATCGTAACTGAAGTTTGGCACTTCTATTTCGATTGGTTTTTTTCTTGGGTCAATGGTGTGGTGAAGTTTTTGTTGTAACCGTCCGTAAGGTTTTTAGGTTACAGTAACAATGTGTTTTTTTATATTAAACCTATGTAAATCTTGGATAACACTGGGACTTACGATCGAGATACATAAATATAGTAATTTTTTGTTTGTTTCTAAATACAAAAATTAAACACAAGTACCTGAAGTCAAAGAAAAAAAGAAGATAAGTAATTAAAATTATTTTTTTGATGAAACCTTGGTCAGAATTTACAACGCAGTAGTAATTAACCAAGGTGACGATAGCTTTCTCCAAATATTGATGAGAAAAAAAAATTAACTATTAAATCGCAGGCAGTGGAACCGTCACGCCGATACCATTAAGTATTTATTTTAAAAAACCAGAACATCTTGTCCATAACATATAACCAGACTTTAACGAACCGTCCTAATACCCTTATAATATTCACTACTCTCCTCAACCATCAAACACTATATTTGAACTCCCATTATAAACTTCAAGTCAGCTCATTACCATTTTAATAAACGACCAAAATTACCAAGTGGTCCGACCTTATTCATAATTATTTTCTTATTAGTCGAGTCGGGAACGCCACCTGCGGACCACGTTTAGATTGAGATCCGTTTTAGGATTCTGTAGGGTTTAGTGAAAGTTACTCGTAGCCATTAAATTACTGGCTTCAGTAGCTCGAAATCTATGACTTGAGAAACAACCAATAAAGATTGAGGAGCCAATAAAGTTTATAATGTATACAATACAGTCATGGAATGACTGAACATCAGGGGTCCTAAAAAGGCCAATTTGGCAGAATCATAAAAGGATAACATTATGAATCATAATGGACAATTAACTGTTAAGTTAATCTTATCAACTCCCATTGGTGAAGGCTTTTTCAGTTTTTGTTTTGTCTGTGCCAAAATACCAATCAATCCAATGCAAATCCAATCCCAATCTCTTTGATTATACCTACGTAGTGCAGCAAAAAAAAAAAGGAGAAAACGGACCGTCTACGCCATATTATGATTCATAATGTTATCCTTTTATGATTCTGCCAAAGTGGCTTTTTTAGGCCCCCAGTACCTATTATCGATAGACAATGCACATAGCGGAGCATAAAAAAAAACATGACATAGATATAACTAATTCTAGCACAAATTGAAACAAATTCGCCTAGTCGTGTTTTATTTCATGCTGCACTGCAGAAAATAGGACGGCTAATTTGTTTTATATTTCATGTCACCATTTCACCTATCTGTACCCAGAGTTAGAAGAAGAAAAGATGCAATCAAATTGATTTTTGGAAACAGGCTTGATTAAATCGGACGGGGTTTTAAGTAAAACTAAAACTAAAAATATTATATCTGCGGAACTTGGTTTTCATATTTCCTAATCACACCCGCTCGCCTTTAATTTTATATTGTTAGCAACGCGTACGAAAAAGCAGCAGCAATTTTCGACCGCGAATTACGTTCGCAATCACACTAATATTATAAAGGCGAAAGTTTGTGAGTGTGTGTGTGTGTGTTTATATGTAGGTATGTTTGTTACTTCTTCACGTTCACACGGCTGGACCAATTTTGATAAAATTTTGTATGGAGGTAGCTGACACCCTGGATTAACTGACATACATATAAGCTACTTTTTATCCCGATATTATCACGGAATCGACATTTACGCGGGTGAAACCGCGGAGCGCAGCTAGTGTTATAATAAAAGTCTGTGCGAAAAATAATATTAAGCTCTGGCAAAATAGTTACAATAGCTTTCTTTGCCTTTAGTTTCAAAATTTGATTGTTGTTTTGTAATAAGAGTAATCCGGAATAATGACCAATTAAAATTTGGCCTTTCATGAAGGCAGTGCTTTTAATAACAAAATGTCAAGATTACGTTAAATGTACAGACGCCAGCACATCAAGCTACCCGAAACTGTAAAATTTTCTCAATCAACTTTGAACCATAAGCTTTAACGATAAAGTTGAAAATCTATTAAAGAAATTTGAGAGATTGTAGTAGCTTGATGTGCTGGCGTCTGTACGTAATAATGAAGTTCCCTAGTTTGCCGCCCGCCAAGTTTCTCTGGGCTGTAAGCTTTGTGACTTTGAAATTACCATAAGATTGTTTATATACAAAATAATGTAAAATGTTAATATAGCGAATGAAGATATAAATCTACTTCTTACCTATCTAATAACTATTTTAATTGGAATTTCTTTTTGTTTTGTAGTTCCAGAGCGATGTGGGCATAAGCGACTCTACTACAAATGATTGACTGCAAAAAATGAACAAATTACACTTTTTATTTGCTACTAGCAGTGCCCCGTGGTTTTACCCGCATAAGTGTCAATCCCGTGGGAATATCGGAATAAAAACTAATCTATGTCCTGTCTTGGGACTCAAACTATCTCTATACCAAATTTTGTCTAAATCGGTTCAGCGGTTTAAGCGTGGAGAGGTAACAGACAGACAGACACACTTTCGCATTTATAATATTAGTATAGATAGAGGCGGGTGATTTATTTGTAAGGAATCATTACAAGTACTTCTATCACATCACATCTACTTCTACAATATTATATGCAATTTAATTCAATAAAGGTAATCATTTTATAACCGTTTAATAATTTCTATTAACGGGGGGATCTGCCCTCGCAGACATACCAGCGTGCAAAATCTAAAATAAATTTACTCTAAAATGAATTAAGTCAAAGCAAATATGATTTTAGAGGTCATCAAAATACGCTGGGGGCTAAAGCGACCCATCTATTAGCGCTTTATAACATCCAGTCTAGACCAACGATGCGTAAGTTAAGTAAATAACATTCTGATTTCATTGCGGCCCTTTAATATCATGAATTTATTGGTCATCATAGTCCTGTAGTAAAATTCAGAAATGAGCCTCAAGGGTCGAAAGGAGTAATGAGGGATGACCCTTTGAAATAATGTGTTTAGCTCTTATATTATGGGTTAGTGGGTGGCGGGTAAAAAGGTGGTTGGGACAGGCTGGACGCGGAAGGGAGGCCAGGGTGTTGTGGCGCCGCATGGGAGGGGCCTATCTCCAACAGTGGGCAAAGAAAGCGTACCGTTTGCTGACAAGCTAAGGTTGCTTTGGTGCATATCACCTCAATTATTTATATAATAAATAGGAGTGTATTGGTAGGCATGTGACATCCACCAAACCGCACTGGACCCGTGTGGTGTATTATGGCCCACTCCCTCTTAACAAGAGGAGGCCTGTGTGCCAGCAGCGGAACGATTATAAGTTGATTATGGTAATACCCGAGGCATCACAAGTGCGTTGTCACTTCAGAAAGAAAACAGCCGGTCGATTCTATAAAAATCTCACGGTGAAAACTTAGGTGAAGTGAGTATGGTTTTGCTAGGAATTGACACTATTGACAGCTCGCTCCACGTTCACTTCACCTAAGTTGTCACGGTGAGATTTTTACAGAATAACACCGCTGAAATATCTAATGTGTCTGTTATTATACCGGCACTCTTTAACTCGGAACACTGCAACGCTGCTTCACAGCAGAAATAGGTAGATATGTAAAAACCATAGGACAGAAAAAAGAATATTATTCCTCCCCACAATGGGGCAGTGATAAAGAGCACACGCAGTTGGCCCCATAAATCTTTCTACCCACATCTACGTATAAATTCTGGGGCCCAACTGACCTCTGACCTTGACTCACAAGGACATGTAAGCTTAATTAAGAAATATGCAGTAGGTACTTCTAGAGACACGGCATTTTTTTTCAAGGACACTAAGGTAATTGCTATGTATTTTTTTGTACGTAATTTTCAATATGTATTTTTTTTGTACTGTGATACGTTCATGGACACATTTACATTTTGGGATAGCTTTTTTGTAGCTCTAGACATTTTTTTTATGAAAAGAAAGAATAAACTTTATTTAACACACATCAAACAAATCAGTAATGGCAATCCTGAGTTTTTTTTTAATAATTTGTGATACATAAGTGAATTGTTTTTTTTTTATAAAAGTAGTGTACCTAAATACATAAATGAATCATTCTTTTAAAATAATTGGCTTCACTGATCCAATATGCAGCATTATAAAGGTAAGTATACAATTGAACCCAATTACACATTAAACCTAACTGACTTTTTCGAATAAAATTTTGCTTTGATTCGTGTGAACTAATTCTTCTACCATGTTTTTGTGTTCTATTTTTATATTTTAATAATAATACCAAGAAGAAGACATGTGACATCTATGAGTACCAACCTGCACTGGACCCACTCCCTCTTGACGAGAGGAGACAATGTCCAGAGCAGTGCGATACCATTTTAATTGAAACTTATGTGTGATTTGTCACCCAATGGATACCTAATGATATTTCCTTGCCAGGAAAAAATAATTTCAGCACTTTTAACAATTTCATACTTCTATTTATAACAATGAGCTTTTAAAATGCATAGTATAAATTCTTTTTTAATTTATTTACCTTAAGTATTGTGTCACGTATTGTGAATTTGTGAACGCACTTTAGAATACGTAGCGTCGACTGTGTGTTTTAGATATTAAGTATTTATAAGTTAGTCACACAAATCTATGATCCGGAGCGCTAACCATAGCGTTCCTTTTGTATCGTCGCGTCCCTCTCTTGCTTGCCAACCATCACGGGACACGGACTAGATTTATGTCATTAGTTTATTTTGTCGCTACTAGTTTTAATAAGTTATATGTGCTTAATAATGTATCTAACTGTAAACTATAATATGTGTGGCAATTACAATGTTATTAACTGCAACTTGGAGTTTCACTGCCGATTTTCGATCACAACATAACCTCTAATATGCTTAAGAGGAGACAGGCAGAATACTTTCCACCTGTCTCCAAAAGTGCAAGCATGGTGATGAATGCTCATACTTTCTTTGTATGAGAAGCGAGACAGATTACTGTCTGCCTATTAAGGCATGTATTCCAAAGATCATAATGGCAGACTGTAGAGTACAAAATCACACTACTTTGTTTCATTCAATTCTGACAATTCTGAACAGTTCCCTAAACAATAAAAACCGTGAACATATTCAAATATCACTCAGAAACCCATCATAGAAACCACTAACCAACAAGCAACTTTCGGCTATTTCTCACTAACGTAGTTAAAATAGCTAAACACGTCCAAAATTCGTTTAGAAAATAATTTACTAGATTGAATTAAACTCCTAATAGAATTACACCTTGTTTCGGCGCCTGCGATGCTTCGTTCTGCTTAATTTACTGCCATCGAAAACGAAAATAAATTGGTGTGCTCTCTAAATCAGAGTTGGGTTTCCTCGAACGTGATAGGATTCCGGAAGATAGTCTAATTTGAAGGACATAAATCTTAGAAAGATAGAAGAGCAGATTTTTTTGTAAAATGCAGTAATTTTGTTAGGAAATCTACATATTTGTTAGTAGTAATTACGGGTCGTCAGAAGCCCAAAAGTCTGACAACCAGTCTTACCAAGGAGTATCGTATTACCCGGTAACTGGGTTGTGGAGGTCCGACAAACACTCGCTACTTGAAAAATACTGATATTCAGCTGCATCCGGTTAGACTGGAAGCCGACCTCAACATAGTTGGGAAAACGCTAGGCAGATAATGATGATGATTTGTTAGTATGCGACGACATTAATTTTTAATCATATTGTCAAAATAACCAAGCTAAAGACGTGATAAATTATAAATGATTTTATTTTTGTAAGTAGGTTTGCACAAACACTTTTACACGTCAATCATATATTTTTTTAACTAGATGAGTTCGGCGTTTCCTATCTGACTACTCTGAGAAGAAAGGCCGAAACAAACTCAGAGGTCATGTCTCTTTTAAAGTCCAGACATGATCTTGGTCAGGTTATATGAAGACCATGTAGGTCGATGTCTGCGATGGTCTTTTGAGGAAAGAACCACACAGATTAAGAGGACCTGTCCAGTCAGTGCACGCATTTGTCAGAAATCGTGCAGCTCAACTCATTAAGGAGCTCAACGATCCGACGAACAATACCAAAGAAAGGACATTTGGGTAGGCCACATAAATTACTCAAACTGCCAGACCATGGATAGAATAATAAAAAAATATAAAATGAATATTATAAATGACTCACATCGTCTTCGCATTCACAATAATTAAAATAATGTAATAGGTACTTTACAAAGTAAGCAAATGTCATTGTTTTTAAAAAAAATCATTGATGTCAATATGTATAGGTATTATAAAAAAAAAAACAACAAAAACACTAAAAATGCAGAAATTGGAAGCAGCTCAATCCCAAGCCTTTTTATCCTCAATATAATCTTTAAGGCTTTCTTGCACAACTTACGTGAGTGAAATCTGACCCTAATTCATTCCTATCTCTGACCTTGATTAGAGTCAAGAGCAAACCCATTTCAAATAAAAAAAAAAATATATTATTATAGTTTTTTTTTAACTTTTTTTTTATTGAAATGGGTTTGCTCTTGACTCTAATCAAGGTCAGAGATGACACAGACAAAGTCTACGATGGAGTGAGCTTACCCAGAAGAAGCCCATGTTCACTCTTACTTTGAAGAGATTCGGGTTGTATGCACTCGGAAACACAAACGCAGGTAGAGAGTTCCACTCTTTTGCTGTGCGCATTCATTATAAAGGACATTTGAAAACGCTTAGTGCGAATTGGTGGAATAGCATAGTTGCTATTCCACCAATTCGCAGACGCACTGCAAGTTACCATCCCTGCCTAGTGGCAGGGATGGTAACTTGCAGTGCTTCTGGATGTTCGAAGGTAGAAGGGGGCCGGTGGAATGAGGTCCTTCAAAAAAGTTGGAACGTTTGTATTCTCCTTTGGTGAGCGTGTATTTTAAGCATGTCATGTTATTTAAATCCTCATAGTAAAAAAAAATACAGATAGAAAGTTTTAATTTAGGTTTTATTTTTTTGTTATGTTTTTTTAATGAGACCTTTGGCTTTTTTATTTTTATTTATTTATTATTCGAAAAAATGCTATTCGCACCATGTTTGGTTTTCCTAGATTATTGTGCAAGTACAATAATGTAGAAAAACAAACTTCGTTTTTGATATTTTACCTTTTTATACCTTTTGTTTATGCTTTTTCTACCTTTTGGTTTTACTTTATATTGACTTATATATACTTTGTTTTTCTACCAGTACCAGCGCATTTTAATTTCGTTAGATGATAATGATTATAATGGTGAATGTGGTGTTATTCCACATTTATTGGGTTCTGAAAATGAAAGGCATCAACGGACCTTATGATAATAATCGTAGCAAAGTTCATAAAAGCACAATTTAAATAAAATTGCCTTATGCACACTTAGAAGAAGAATTGCAAATTTGCGTTCCTGACGACATGCTAGTAATCCAACTTACCCAGTTATACCAAATCCGTTGCGCTGAATGGACTCATAGATGACAAGTTTTTCCGATTCTGAGAAGGCTGCTCCGATAAAGACACCGATTTTCTTCCCACGAAGTTCTGTTGGGTTGATACCTGTCGAAAGTAAGATAGCACTTTACTAAAAGATTATTCTTAACTCTTGTTCAATCCGTCTGGTTTATTTTACATCTACCAAG
The DNA here is from genome assembly GCA_963855955.1 of Luperina nickerlii. Classification (NCBI taxonomy): domain Eukaryota; kingdom Metazoa; phylum Arthropoda; class Insecta; order Lepidoptera; family Noctuidae; genus Luperina; species Luperina nickerlii. The sequence continues at coordinate 19,180,190 of OY979678.1, forward strand.
ATGAAAAATGCTAGGAAAGAGAACAAAAAATATTTTTTGTATGTTTGTTATGCGTGAAACGTTTGAACCGATTCAGATGTAATTTTCACATGGGTAGACCATGACCTGAAAGAAAGAAAGAAAAAAGAAAGAAAATTGTGTTAAATTGTGTGAACCTTAAAAATAAACAAAACAAATTCAAAATGAATAAAAATAATAATGCCAAAAGGGCCTCAGCTCAGCATGAGGACTCCTGGATTAGGACATAGTATAATATCCTAATGTTCCCACGGGATTAAGACTTATGCAGGTGAAACCGCAGGGTGCAGCTAGTATAGTACAAAAAAGGTATCATTTAGTTTCATAATTAAAGTTGTTATAGTTATTACTAAAATGTATATATGGTCCTGAGCACTGTATGCTTATGATTTAAAACAAATAAATATTTTAGGTAATGAGCACCATTTTAAATTGCCACATCTATCTTAACCGTTACCATTTTGATAAACTACGTCGTATGTAAGTAATCGCGAGCGGGACTGCTGAAAGAGTTGGGTACTGAGGTTGAGTTAAGAATTAATGGGCTTTTAGAAAAAGAAAAACATGGCGCTGAAAAAGAACACAAATACAAAAAAGAACAAGTTGGGGGGAAAATATCCGTCTTATCCACGCTAAACAGCCATCGCTCAGCTTAATGCTATGACCCTGAGCGAGACAGAACCCCAGCGCTGCTCTTCGGCGACAGTCGGAGTTGACGTGATGACGTCAACCGATGCATTATACGAAGATATACAACTGACACAATAAGAAATAAAAAATAAAAGAAATACACAAAACCGAGTTCTAAAATAAACATAATAATGAATGAATGCCCATACGTTTTCCATTATGGTTCAAAGTACCTTTTGTTTTTTTCAGGTTGCTGAATCATCAAATTACCGCTCCCGCTCTGGGTGGAGGGGAAGGGAGTGTCAGACTCTTACTGACTAAAACCCACCCGTGTTCCTTCCTTAGCCCTTTATGTTCCGGGCCAGTGGTTATCGGACAATCCCGCTGAATTCAAAGTACCCTTACGCAATGGTTCTTAAACGTAACTGGTAAAATATGGGGGCTATAAACAAACACCTCTTTCCGCCCTTCTGGGGAATCCAGTTGTAATTTCTATGTTATGAAACTTAATTCCTTCAGTTACTAACCTGCATCAAAAATAGCGGTATACGCATGTTCCAGCAATTTTCTGCTCATCGGGTCCATTATGAGAGCTTGCTTGTAATGGACTTTGAAGAACTGGGCATCGAACCGGTCCACTCCAGTGATCATACCGAAGTGTTTAGGAATCTCGGGGTGGTCGATGTCCCAGCGAATATTTTCATTGGTCACCATGTCCACCTAAAGGAGAGAAGGAGTTAAAGATTTACATTATAATCTCAGCCATTTTTCATTATGGATCAGGCATTTATTCAAAAATATAGTTTTAGTATAATTATCCAACTTTTAGTAATTTACCACGTTTGGCAAATAAATTGGTGATCGCATAAGTACCATGGGGAAGGTCGGGTGAAGCTAATTGAAGATGGCGTGGTCATAGCTACAATAAATTTTACAATGATAAATGATGATAAATGATTTTATTTATTGTAAGTAGGTTTGCACAAAAACTTTTACACGTCAATCATATTTTTTAAACTAGATGAGGTCGGCGTTTCCTATCTGACTACTCTGAGAAGAAAGGCCGAAACAAACTCAGAGGTCATAGTCTCTTTTAAAGTCCAGACATAATCTTGGACAATATTTTCGTTCATTCATTTCTTTTCATGTTCGTCATTGAGTTTGGTTTTATTTCACTATTTCGTTATTTTCGCTGATTTCAATACTTTAAATCAAGAATATGATATGGAAAGTATCAAGAATTTAAAATCTTAAATATATCCTCGTAATCACTTTCTTCAAAACTATTTCGCAATAATCTGTGAACTCTGTATGATTAAAAAAAGACAACTAATTGCTTTAAGCCACAATTTCGTAATTTTAGGGTCTCTCGAAAATTGGCGGACTCCAATTTCGGAGTATTTAGGAAAAAACAATGCATCATTATTGCAAAAAAAGAAATCATCTCACATCTTGTATTATTAGCCGACAGCTGCCCTCCCCATTTTTTCCACAAATCGAACTTAACTAAAAATACTTACTTACCTAATATATTATTTTATTAATTACTTTATTTTATTTTATATTTGTACCAATTAACATAGTTTTTAAGGTTTTTGTAACTAACATTTAAGGACCCTGGTTGTTTGAAAATAAAATATTATTATTTTTTATTTGTGTTTAATCTAACATCATAAAATTATCATACGGGTGACTTATTAATTTAAACTTTTTGTAATGTATTTTGATTTTGTAACAGGCTCATGAACTTTGACTACAACTACTACTTTTAGAATAATAATTACTATACTATAAGTGAAGTGTAAGAAATTAATTTCCTTTAACCAGAAAAAGTATACAGGGTGGCTGGGACCTCGACGTGCAACCTGTTACTATGATTCAGTTTATGATTCAGAACACCCCTGGGATGAAACTATTCGTCGGATATTTAAAAAAATTCGCCGTTCCAAATTATATTTTGACCGCGTAGGTATTGCACTTTTCGATGAACCAGCTGATTTATTTTTTGGTAACCGACATAATTTTTTTACGTCTAGAACCATATATATGCTGTGAATTCATGGTCTGTTTGGGCGTCGTGGTAAAAAATAAATTAATGAATAAATAAATAAATGTCCGAACGGAAAATATGCTAAACTATGAAAAAAGGAAGTTAATTAATGGGTTTTAAAACCACATGAGAAAGAAAGATAATAATAATAATAACACTTCACATAAATATCACAGAACACCGCTCCCTCTTACCCCATTATAAAGATTCTCCTTGAACTCCAAAACGCTGTCTGACTTAGGGAACAAGCCAGACATGCCACTAATCACCAATTCTTCACCAGTCAATCCTAGAGGAACCGTCTCCGGTTGCTGGTCCACCATAGTTTCTTGAGGAGATGGAGCCATGGTTTCTCAAACTGTTGAAAGCTGACTGAAGATTGAATTGACTACGAACGGCAATAATGTTTGCCTTGCGGGTAAATGTTGAACTGATTACTTTCTTTAAAAAGTTTCTATTTATATGCGTTTAGGTTTAATTAAGCCCGTTTTTTCTGAAATACAAGGAGTATGGTTCCGCACTAATTTTGTTTTTTTTTTATTGAATTCAGTTTCAGCCTACCTATTTTTATTTATTGGGATATATTTTTTTAAATGTCAATTACGGCTTAGTCTTAAAATCTGTGCAAGATGTTCCAAAGTCAACTTGGTGTTTTAACAATGGGAGTTTATATAATTTCTAATGTGATGATACTATTGACATCACGATAAGACAGGAAAGTAAAATATATGGAAATATATTTATTTATTTAATTTAGGAAAACAAACAGTTACACAAACATCGTAATAAACAGATAATTAAGGCTCTTTTAAATTTCCGTCCACGATAACGTTATGACGACCATCTCTGAGCGACCTAATGCTGTCATCAGAGCATCTATAATCATAAAAGAAATGTAATTAAATGGGTCAGCAATTATAAAATTTGGCGAGCCACCCAAAAGCAGCATTTAAATAATTTGGTCAGCATACAAAGATTTTGTTTGCAATAAAAAAAATCAGGCAGCAATTCTTGTTCCGCAACTAATTTTGATAATGGTCAAAAATTAAATCATACATAGGCAGCCAACAATAACATGAGTCTGCATAATAAACATTCAGTCCGCAAAATAACTACTTGAGCGGCAAGATTTTGTGGATTAGGCGTGAAAAGGTAACATAATTTTCATTTCATCGAATATTTATTTGCGATAACAACATTTGCGCTGTTGATCAAAATGTATAATGTTCATATGATGTTCCCACCCCGAGGTTCGGTTTTGTTAGGTTACTTTAAACCCTTTTCACAGAAATAGGAGCCCCGCGAAGCGGGGCTCCGTCGACATTGGATGCAAGAGCGAGTGAAGTTCTTTCTTTTCGTAGTCACTCATTTTTGTTCTAATATCAGCACGTTCTCCACTAATAAAAGTTTATATGTGCGTTTGTCGTTATTATTATCGACCACCTTATGCTGTACAAAAATAATTACAGCCATCCAGAATGACATAAATTGCTGATTGATTTTGAAATGTTTGCTGACCATGAGTTGCTGACCAATTAGCTATTTCTGCTCACCGATTATATTTTTCTGCTCACAGAAATAACAATACTATGCTAACCATTTAATTGACACCCAATCATAAAACACACCCTATTACATGAAACAACTGGTGAGAATTCCTACTTCAGTACGAAAGCCGTATCATCGAATTTTGTTTCTTCGAAAACCGTTCTACGACATCTTTATACTGTTGTTACTGCGTACAATAGGTACACCTCTGCTTAACCCTTCTGGGAATGTAGGCGTGCTGAAAAATATAAAGTCGCTTTTAATGTCTTTCTTCGTGACCACGTTGTTATTCTAAATCCTATAACTCAAACCAAACTCAAAGCATTTATTTCAATTAAACCTTGTACAGGCACTTTTGAATTGTCAAAATTAAATAGTCTGTCTGTTAGTCAGAATGTTGAAGCTAGTTGCCCAATCCAAAACATAGATCTCTATGGAGAAGAATGGGCAAGAAACTCCATGGACAACTTACGGATTTTGATGCAGGCTTCACCATCATTCATCATCGTCATCATCAGTCTATAGAAGTCCACTGCTGGACATAGGACTCTCCTATTGCTCGCCATTCAACCCTATCACCATCAATAAACTTATAGAATTGATTCCAGAAGGTTTATGTGTATAATACATTAAAATTACTAATGGTAGTGACACCTTGATGATTTATCAAGTCTCAAAAACTGTGCAAAGCAGGGGCATGTTAGATAGATAGATAAATCGTTTATTCAGTGCAACAAAAGACACAAATACAGGTATTGAAAACATCCAAAAAGTTGAAAAAAAAAAAGTAAAAATAACAAACATTAAAAAGATAAATTGACCCATAGACACTTTACACACCATAGACACGTGTTAATTGCGTGACACACTATGAGTAGCGATAGCTTTAATTTTGACAGTTCAACAATATTCATTGCGTAGTTTACGTTGTTGAGCATACAAATGTTTCGAACATATGAAGCAATGGATTAGATTGATAGTGTGCTACGCAATTAGGGTACTGGTCATACAAACAAACAATTGAATAGGCCAAGAGCAATCCGAAATAAGCTCACTTAAATCCATTGAATCCTATCAAGCCATGACGAACGAGATTCAATCACTACTACTACTATTGAATTGCGAACACTTAAAGTGCATCCACAGTGACCTTAGAACCAAAAATTCAAAGACATGTGAAATCTACCAACACGCACTAGACCCGCGTGGTAGATTACAGCCCAGTCTCTCTCGAAGAGATGACACCAGTGGGAACATCACCCAAGTAAAAGCTTATAACCTTATAAGAATGAATCCTTAATAGCTACGTAATAATATAGATTCACTCTTAACAAAAACATGGATACTATCGACGTGTGAAAACTTCAATCACTTCTTCCTCCTTTCGGCTTAGCCAGCAGTGAAAGCATGATTGAATGATTCATTCATTCAATCATGCTTTCACTCATGATTCATTCATGACACATTAATTCATGATTGATTCTTCAATCATGAAAGCATGATTGAAGAATCAATCATGCTTTCACTGCTGGCTAAGCCGAACTCGTCATACTCATAGCCACTGTTACTATTAACATTAGCATGTCCATACCTAAAAATAAGAATTTACTTCAAAAATATTGACCTAGGTATATGCGGATCTCTAAATTTTAATTCGACGGTTTACTTTGTAACATTTCCGCTGTATAATGCATAGCCTGCATTAAACTAGGAAAGTATAAGGTGGGTATCACATCTCCGCCGCGAAACCATAGCAGCGAAACCGGATTAGTTCCGCCATGACTTTTCCGGTGTATGACAAGCGAACCCACCTGTTCTAACGCACAGATTTGATTATGATTCTATCTCTTTCCCGCGTGATTTCGCCGATCTGCTCCTAAGCACACACCTCTGCGCACAGCTTGCCGTTTTGTTGCGATGCTGTGTGTTTTTGGCACGTATCTGTGGCAGTCGACAAGTTTATAAAGCGAAACCTTTTTTTTTTTTTGTAAAGTGGGTGTTGTTTTTACGAAAAAACTAATCTAAGGTCCGAAGTAGACCTGTACTGTATTTACTAAGTCATAATCTAAGATATTTTGCTGCGATTGCTACAATTCAACTGACTCTCATGATGTTCCGCTACTCGAATAGCGACATAATGTTTCTTAGCGGAATTTGTTAAGCGGTTTCCCATCATTATTTTTACGGTGGAGGTGTGCTAAGGCCCTTAATGATTGAATATGAAGTCGTTGACCGACCTATTCAATTGAATTAAAATAACAAACGGACGTCATTGAGGTCATCAAAATTTATACGAATTGAGATATTGTAATTAAAATATACAGTTCCAGTAGTGTTCTTCTTGTAAACAAGTTGTCGCCCCTAAGACGACCCACTGACCCTTGTTTTTATTATCTTTTTTTGTATTAGAATAGGAGCTTATTAAAATAATGACACAGTTTTTACTTGCTCTAATTACTTGGTCTTTCTTCAGTTCACTTCAGTTGACGACTTTCAGCAGTATACCTACATGTCATAACTATACAACGATAGGTAACTTTCTTTCGAAGACTTAAAGTGAATTTGGCACTTTTTGTAACTTCCGTTTGCAAAATGCTTGCTTTTTTTGACAGGCTAAAAAGTTTTGTGTCGTTCAAACGTGTGTCAAACACTACCCATAGTTGATTTTATACAAAATTTCATAGATGACGATACAATGGCCTTTAAATATTTTGGACTATTTTAATGGATTGCATTAAAAACGACCTCCTCGAGTGACGTCAGAAAAGTGCGTCAGACGCACAGCTATGTGACATGATGTACATGACGTAGGTACAATATAATGAAAACGCAAGCACGTCGGATGATAATCTAGCACTCCGTCACGCCATCCCTACAGAGCGAGTCGCTAGTTTCCATAAAATAACTTTGTTTTCTTTGACAAGCAACAGTGATTCGCGCAAATTAGGATAGATGTCGCTGTTCTCAATATTGTAGCATGTTAAGAGGAAACTGAAATTATGTTGATTTTTACTTTAGGGATGTTAAAATACATAATGAAATGAGCAATTATTACAAAAATGTACAGTTTTAATTACATGTAATTTATAGTTTTTTGTAGTTTATTTGTTGATTATTCAATTTTATAGGCTCACGGAATTACACTGTTTCGTGTGTGTGTGTGTGTTATTAAAATTATTGTCATCCTCATGTTACGATATTTCTCATAAAAAAAAAGAAAGTTATTCTTTAAGCTTAGGCCGCAAGGCACAACAGAGAAGTTATTTTATCTCCATACATCCTGTAAACTATAAAATACTACAAAATTCCTTTTATATCAACTTCTACAGTCATACCTACGCCATTTCAAATTCCTAGGGGAAGCGACACAAATGCAGACAGGTACCAGGTAGCATTAGGTCGAGATCAGATCTCTTCCACGGAGGATCCTATCCAATGCTCTTTTACTGTCGTTTTACAGCCGCCACTACACGTGACTGCAAAAGCATGTTATTAAATGATGGAGCTAAGAGTATTTATGAGACAAGGCTACGAAATATTATGTTAAGTCCATTGTGTTCATGACCAGTGGTGGCCCAGTGGTAATAGCCGCGACTTACGAGTTGTAGGTCGTAGGTTCAAACCCAGACAGATGCAAATTTTAATAATTTTTGTGGAAATTATTTCATCACCACTGCTCTCAAAATGGTGAAGGAAAACATCGTGAGGTAACCGACATGTCCTAGAACGAAAAATTCAAAGACATGTGACATAGCTACCAACCCACAACCCACACTGGGCCCGCGTGGTGGATTACGGCCCATTCCCTCTTCCTGATAGGAGGCCCATTAGGGGAAACAGCCTATATCTAATGTTAAGGCCTCCTGTCTACGAGAGAGAGTGGGCTGTAATATACCTCGTGGCCCAGTGCGGGTTGGGAGATGTCACATGCCTTTGAATTTTTTGTTCTAGGACATGTCGGTTTCCTCACGATGTTACTCTTCACAATTTTGAGAGCAGTGGTGATGAAATAATTTACACAAAATAAAGCGTCTGTCTGGGTTCAAACCCACGACTAACACCTCGTAAATCAGGGCCGCTTCCACTGGGCTACCACTGTTCTTGTGGAATTTGTTTATGTTCATATAAATAACTTTTATGTACTTTTGTATAAACTGCGTTTTCAGAAATGCGCTCTATATCCCCATTCATACTCACAGCTGATAGTGTCTATGTATTTAGATGTTCAGTGCACTTCAAAGATAAAACATAGATTATGCAGCTGTGTTTTTAATTTAAGACTTTAATGGTTTTTGCGCCGTAATAGCTCAAAGCATGCATAATGCATTCGTCAAGTTATGAGGTAAAAGGAAACAGACGATGCTAATATGAAGAGGGTAGCAGTTTGCAGAAATTGTTATGGAACTCCATATGAGTTATACAGACTTATGAGAACTTGTGGACCATTTTCTTGTTTGTAATTTTCTTTATGGAATAAGTGAAATTACCCTGTCGTCGTTCTGTGACTGTGAGTTTACCTCGAGGATATAGGCAGTAGCATGCCCTTGAAAAAAAAAAGAAAAAAATCTAGGAAATTTATGTTTGTACAATATATTTTCTTTATTTAGGCAACCAACAGCGATACAAATATTATGTTACTGTGTAACAATATTGTATGGCTAATAATAAATTTCCCTGTATAACACTATAACTAGGACATGTATAAAACATGAGAACGGACTACAGACTAAGAAATATTTAAATACAAAAGGTTCAGTTTTAGGTCTATAAGCTTATACTTAAGTTTAAACTTTAGAGAGAAAAAGTTCGATTATTAAGAAAAATAAAAGTTTGAATAATTAATATGAGATTAGTTGTTTATCAATATTGTATTCGTTTATGGTTTTTATTATTTGTTTTTTAATGGTAGCTTTAACACAGTTAAATTTTGTAAGTTCTGGGATGCATGAAGAAGCCTCCTCGTGTAGCGCAGTTTGTTCCACCAGCTACTCAACTGAACTGAGCGCTCGGTGCGTCCTGGACAGTCACACCCAACACCTTATTGGACTGGCCAATTCTTCCCTTGCGGTGGTAGGGCTAGCGGCTAACGACCGCCTGGTTTGCGACCACCCTCCCGCCGAAGTCCGGCGTCAAGCAGCCTGCTGTGTTTCGTCGATGTGTGGGAATTCCAGTGCTATCGAGGTCAAGAGAACCCTCCATTCAGCAATAAAAAATTATATCCACTTGTGAGAAATCAGTGTTAATTTTTTTTAATAACTCTAGTGGCTACCAGCGCTACTACTGAGCTCATCATCATTTCAGCTGAAAGACGTCCACTGCTGGACGCCTCCCCCAAGCACCTCCACTTCACGCGGGCCCAGTGCGGTTTGGTAGATGTCACATAACTTCGAACTTTTTGGTTCTAGGACATGCCGGTTTCCAGACGATGTTTTCCTTCGCCGTTTTGAGAGCAGTGGTGATGAAATCCTCACTAATATTATAAATGCGAAAGTAAGTTTGTTTGTTACCTTTTCACGCCTAAACCACTGAACCGATCATCCTGATTTTTTTCATATACAGTGCCAGGTGTACAGAAACGGACACAAGACAAGGTACCTCTTTCATCCCGAAAAACAGTGCTGCCGGTCGATTCTGTAAAAATCTCACCGTGAAAATGTTGGTGAAGTGAGTTTGTTTTTGCTAGGAATTGACAGCTCACTCCATGCTTACTTCACCTAAGTTTTCACGGTGAGATTTTTACAGAATAGCACCACTGTTCCCGAGGAAAACCAACAAAAACCGCGGGGCGCTGCTAAATAATGTATACAAAGTAAAGTGCCTACTTGTGATCGAACCCCTGACCTGCAACGCGCAATTAGCGGTCGTTACCACTGAGCCACCACTGTTCCAATACTTGTTTATTCCAAACTATTTAAATTAAAAGTAACCTAATTAACAGTCATTGACGCTTTTTACTGTATGAAAGTCTAGGTTCTATTCACCTAGGTATTTGTCCTCATAACTAATTACCTATTATCGCATTTATTCGGAAGACATTAAGTTGATAAGATAAGATAATCATTTATTTGTAGTTGTTGGAGAATATAAGTACATCGGTTCAGAATAATTAAGTACCTGAGTAGGTACCTATAACAATTTTATTATGACCGTTTTTTTTTTCAGTCTTGTTAGTTAGAACTCGCTTTTGCAAGTTTTTTTGCAAGCATAGTTTTCACAATCTTGTTATTGTTCTAGACTCTAGAGATAAAATAAGTTAGTGAAATCTCTAGAAACTAGAGTCTGATGTCAATCTGACAAAATGAAAAGAAAATCTCTTATCAAGATGATGCAGGGGGTGTACCTATGTATAGACGCCAGCACATCAAGCTTCTACAGTCTGTCAAATTTCTTTTATAGATTTTGAACTTTATCGCAAGACAATAAGGTTCAAAATTGATTGGGAAAATTTGACAGTTTCGGGTAGCTTGATGTGCTGGCGTCTGTACCCGGAGCAACCATGTCATCATCATCATCTGCCTAGCCTTTTCCCAACTATGTTGGGGTCAGCTTCTAGTCTAACCGGATGCAGCTGAATACCAGTATAATACCAGAGCAACCATATAATCAGCCTATACTGTTCCCACTGCTAGGACACAGGCGTCCTGTCGTTGAGATTTTGTGGGCCGTAATCCCCGACGAGGACCAGTGGGGGTTGGTATCTACCAACCCGCACTGGGCCCGCGACATCTGTCACATGTCTTCGAATCATTGTTTCTAGAACATGCCGATTTCGTCACGACGTTTTGCTTCACCGTTTGTGAGCAGTGGTGATGAAATAAATTACACAAAATAATGCGACCTTATGGGTTCGAATCTACGACTACTGATATCAATCGAATAAAAATGATAGACAGTTGCTTAGAGATAACTTCGTTGTTTCTTTTCAAGGTCATGTGCAGTCAGCAACAAAAGGCGATTAACACTTCAGTTTTCTGAATCTTAATTATTGCGCAAGACATTTAATTAAAATCGGAACAGAAGTAAAGTTTAAGCAATGTTAACTCTTAGGTATTATAAAAAATACTAAAAAGGAGATTATCGAATCACTTTGTATCAATTTACATGATGTGTAAAAGAAGCCGTGTTAATCGACCTTTGTTGCTGACCGTACCGTTTGTACCCAGGGCAACCATTTAACATTTTCAAACTCCTAAGAAAACATCGAAACTTCACCGTGGTGATTCTCCAGGCTAATCAATTACGCAGCCATCTTGAATTGGACAAACAAACTCCCCAATTATTTAGACGCAACATAAATATATACACTCCAAGATAAAGGTCGTTGTTCAACCTCCTAGCGGCTCTATAAATCCCGGAGACATTAACTGCAGGCACTTAATTAGGTAGATCCGGGCACTGCAAGTGGTCACATAATATTGTCATAGAGTAGCTTTTGTTTTAGGAGAAGGCACGGTACTTTGATGCTGATACGAGTATAAAAAACATTGGGTGCCGCTTCACTTGTCTGTCCGGCACCCAAATGAGGGTTTTCGTGAAAATTTACGACACCAGTTGGCACCACTGTGACAAGAAGTCTTCCCAAGGTCTTCCAATATAAAATATATGATGACGTTCATCATTCGATTCATTCATTCGTTCATCATTCAGTAATGACTAAAGAAAATATAGGCTCTTTGACAGATGCCTGGACCTGACGTGTCAGTGCTGCCACCTAGCGAACGTCATTTCAGAAAACCCTCATTGCGTAACTAACTATAAATCACAATCTGAATAATTTTAAAGGATATTTCTAATCCATTGCTTCGTGTGTTCGAAAAAATTGTCTGCTTAGCAACGCAATGAACGCAATGAATGTTGTTGAACTATAAAAATGAAAACCATTGCTACTGTTATTTAGTCATCATCATCTGCCTAGCCTTGAAAGAAAAGAAAAGAAAGAAAGAAAATACGTTTATTTACGGCAAACATGACGCATAAAAATAAAAGACACAAACAACAGAACAACAAAAATAACAACTTGCCTTCTTTAGTTTTCTTTAAGTATGATTAATTCATGGCGTTGCCACTACACTGTGGTTTTTTACATAACTGTCAGATTGGAGTTTATCTATGAGGACATAGCCGATCCATCATCTGCATAGTATTTTCCCAACTATGTTGGAGTTGGCTTCCAGTCTACCCCTTGGTAAGATTGGTTGCCAGACTTTCGGGCTTCTGACTACCCGTAACGACTGTCAAAGTTCCAAGAATGACAGCAGGGACCAACGGCTTAATGTGCTTTCCGTGGCACAAAGGAGTATAGGCATGTAAAGATGGTCACCCATCCACAGACCAACCGCGGCAAGCGTAGCTTAACCTGATCGATCGACCTGTGCGACTGTTATTATTTAGCCACGGACCTCCTCTGCTACTGTTATTTAGTGTGTTGTACCTCGCAGGACATTTTTACTTTATTTTTATACCGCCTGACTTTTTACCGTCTGGACATAAACATAAATTTTTACGGCTTTTAAGCCTCTGTGGCCCTGAATTATTGTTGTGTATTGAGTGGCGTGGGTCATCCTGTAGCATCGCCCTGTCAATGCGGCGGGCTATAGTCCTGCAAATTTTTGGAGCCGATGCCAGTCAGAGGATACAGCATTCGCAACGGGGCTGGTTTTAAGTAACAACCAGTAATAATTTTTCAGAGCTGTATCCACTTACTTAGCGTGGGCAAATCCGCTTCATACTGGGAAGGCATATTCACCTGCAATGTGCTAAGTTTCCAATTATTATTAGTTCCAATATTTTTTCTCAAAAATATTTTTTCAAGGTGACATCAAAAATTCTCTAAGAGTCAAACTACTTATAGGCATAAAAAGCACCCACTGATAATTATTTAATTCTATCGTCCTATCTGGCATCCCTAGGGTCAGCTTAGAGCTGTAACTTCGTATAAGTAGGTGTCCACAGGTTGAGATTAGTCAACGTTATTGTTATGTAAATATATTATTTATTGTTTAATAACAAAGGATGTTGGAGTAAGTGTTACTGTACTTGGGTCACCATTAATTAACATGGTAACAAAGTGGTCAGCCTCTATTGTTGGATGTGTATTATTAATGGGGCTAAGCAAAGTGAGTAGTGATGGCCCAGTGGTGCGACACGTTGCCGCGACTTACGAGTTGTATGTAGGTCGTGAGTTCGAACCCAGACAGACGCTGTACTTTGTGTTATTTATTTTATTTTATTACTAGCTTCTGCCCGCGACTTTGTCCGCGTGAAATTTCTTTTTACTCCGACCCACCCCGTCGCATCGCATCGCCTGCCCGCGCTATTACTTCGTTTTTGCTTAGCGTTCTTTCTGACTTTTTTTCTTTTTGCTCGGCTCCTAAAGGTCATGGCCTGATGTTAAAATTAAATAGCCTATAGCCTTCCTCAAGAATTGGGCTATCAAATGCAAAAAGAATTTTTCAAATTCAACTTTATCGCTTAAGCATAAGGTTCAAAGTTGATTGGGAAAATTTGACAGTTTCGGGTAGCTTGATGTGCTGGCGTCTGTACCTAAATTTATCTGGCGAAATGTGAGTGTACTATAAGTATATTTCTGCTTAACCTTTTGGGGAATACAGTGGTGCTAACGATGTAACTTTTGTTGGAGTAATTTTTCTTTATCCAGTGTCTTCCTAACTTATATTATAAATGAGAAAGTAAGTTTGTTAGTTTGTTTGTTACCTTTTCACTCCTAAACCACTGAACCGATCATCCTGAAATGTTTCATATCCGTTATCAGGTGTACAGAAACGGACATCGGGTATCTTTCATCCCGAAAAAAGTGCTGTTCCCGAGGAAAACAACAAAAATGATAATAATATATAGATAGCGCCACATGTCTTTCAAAATGAATTGATTGTCAAAACCTAATCTCCTATAATCTCGTCAGTTGATAAAGAGATGTAATAAAAAAAACAACCGACTTCTCCGAACTTTAATTTCGGAAGTCGGTGGCAAACAACGAAAATGCGAACCCCAATGACACCGACTTCCGAATTTAAAGTTATTTTTCACTTTGTAGTGTTTTTTTTTTGAAGTCGGCTGTTTTTATTTGGAAAAAAGTTTATATTTTTCACTTTTAAGTTGTCCTTTCCCCACACAAATTCGTATAACACTACTTGCTATATATCAGTGACAGAAAGTCATTATAACATCATCTATATAAACTAAGTGACAAAAATACGAATTATTGAAGCTAACTCAAAAATCACCCAAGCAAAGTTAATAAAATCTGTATGGAACCACCCCTGAGACATTCCCTATCCATTATAAAAAATAAGTTTTGAATTCGACTTACAATTTCCGGAGATGCCGTGTAACAAACTTACAAAAAAAATAAAACAGAGTCGAATGGAGAACCTCCTTCTTTTTGAAGTCGGTTAAAAATTAATGGTGCTTGGCCAAATGATTATTAACGGAAACGTCTTAATTTATTCAAGCTGCAGATACCATCAAACGCTATCGTCTACTATACCACAACATCCAAGCTATCCACATGAAGATCCAGCACACAATAGGCGAGCAATTACCGGTATCTAGCAAGTATGTACTCAATACAAACAGAAGCTCACTCAGATCACAGAATAGTTACCGTACAGAAGGCGGATTCGATTCCGTCCGGCACGGGCCTGGTCCTGTTCGGACGGTGAGCTACCATTACTCTCCGCCCGCAGGCCCGCGCCTACGGTAGAAGCTTACGGCTTAGATATCATTCTCACCACACTCACAACATTGTTTAAAAGTAGTTGCATCTTAGCTGCTTGTATACTAAATAGCTTGTGCTCCCAAATTAAGAATGTGGTCACCCCATCTCATCCCGTGAGTGTTATAGGAGGTGACTAAAGCAGTGGAGTCTCAGCATACGGTGCACGGTGACGGGTAAACTACCAATAAAAGCATTCCTAAGAAGGGCTGACGTCAGGCAGGCAGCCAACTTTAAAACTGTGCCACAATCTCTAGCAACATGACCAGTGAAAATGATATGATGCGCGATAAGGCTAGGGCGTACCCCACAGCCGACGCGCAGGGGTAGCACCTACGAATAATAAAAAGTCAGGAAGCGTAACAATGAACAAAATCAACGAGAAATTCGGCTCCAAACTTCACTACATTGACAAAATACCTCGAGTATTCGAACGAAAGAACACACATGCAAATAAGCCAATCAGTTGCGCTCACGTAAAGCGTTGTATTCCGGCAAGCGCATTGATTGGTTCTGGTGCAAGGTGGCCTTTTCGGCAACGCCCAGCGCGGTAAACATTTGTGTGGTGCCATTTTTGGGCTTGATTTATAATTTTTGACTTTTATTATTCGTAGGATAACACCCTAATAGTCTAATAGAGAAGTATGGAATAAAAAAACAGGTTGCAACGACCCCAAATAAATTAAGTTAATGGCAATATAGTGATGATGATGTGAGCAGTTGTAGCCCAGTGGTCACGGCCGCAACTTACAAATTGTAGGTCATAGGTTCGAACCCAGGCACTTTACTAAGTAAATTATGTCATCACCACTGCTCTCAAAACGGTAAAGGAAAAGACCCTGAGGAAACCGGCATGTCCTAGAACCAAAAATTCGAAGACATGTGACATCTATCAACCCGCACTGGGCCCGCGTTGTAGATTACAGTTAACAGCCCACCCCTTCTAAGAGAGGAGGCCTGTGTCTCAGCAGTGGGAACATTATAGGGTAAGTATGTAATGATGATGATGATATCAAATACCTAGCTTCTTTGACTGTACAGGTTTAAATTAATTTGGCCAATCAGAACACCAATTTAGAAACGCTTGAACATTAGACTTAAAGCTCCTTCAAACAGGCGCGACACGCGATAAAATCGCGCGCGACACAAAGACACCGCAAGTCGCGCAACGACAGAGAGATGTCAGCATCAAGTGAAGGGGCCCGTCAGGGCCGAAGCCTGCCGGGTCAGCGGGATTGTCCGAAAGGGTTACCGCTGGCCCGGAACATAAAGGGCTAAGGAAGGAACACGGGTGGGTTTTAGTCAGTAAGAGTCTGACACTCCCTTCCGCTCCACCCAGAGCGGGAGGGGTCATTTGATGATTTCACATCCTGAAAAAAAAAATGGTTTGATTGATCCATGTGTGCATGCGCCTGTTTTCGCTCGTTGCATGGAGCTGACCTTCTGTAGCAATCCATTTTGTGCTCAGACGCCGTTAGATATGAGATCCAGAAACATAAGTACTTACGTATTAATTAATTTACTACCCACAACTAGAGTTGAACTCAAACAAACGAAGTTTGCGTAGAGTTAGTACGCGGTTGTGTGTTTATACAAATTTCGTTGAAGAATATTTGTATTCACTTCAGTGTATTAGAAATGGGAATTTTAGGATGTATGTTTGAATTGTTTGCGATGGTTTTTGTTTGGGGAAATATAATGGAAATTAGAATCATGCATTATAAATTATGTTAAGTAACGAGTAACGCCCAAGTGTACTTACACTTGGGCGTAAAAGTACTCGTCCATCTCGCTGTCATCAATTATTTAAAATTTAAAATCATCATCATCAATTAATTAAAATTTTAATTTAGTACCTAGTGTAAATAGTTGGTTGTAATAATATAGTTTATCCATGTTTTATGTAACATAATATATGAATAAAGCGTACCTTTTTATAATTAGAGTTCCGATACCCAATGGTTAAAAACGGGTGCCTATTACTAAGACTCTACTGTCCGTCTGTCTGTCTGTCTGTCAACAGGCTGTATCTCATGTTCTATTTCTGTTGGCGCTATAACGACATATACTAAAAACAGAATAAAATAAATATTTATGGGGGGCTCCCATACAACAAACGTGTTTTTTTCGGCATTTTTGCCTTGTAGTACGAAACCCTTCGTGTGCGACTCCGACTCGCACTTGGCCAGTTTTTATGAACTCAAAATACTATAAATACTATCACATTTTCATCATCCATCTACAAAATTAGAACCAAAATCATCAACGTTTGATTAAATTTTTGCGCAAATTAAAATCGTACACTCATATAGGCACGCCATTGAGCCCTGCTTAATGGGTGAGCAGGCAGCAATAATTGCACTCATCATTATCTCGAAAATCTCCATGTCTCTTTATGTCGCCGTGTATGTACAGTCACGAGCACAAAGTAATGTACACACTTAGTAAACCTTTTGGGGACCGTGGCTAAATGATCAAGGGTCGTTTGAAGTTTAGGCTGCGGTTTGCGCGGTTTGTTCGTGACCATCCAATACATATCGAGACCCTTCCGGAGCTCAGAAAAAGAGCTGGTCCCAGCTGTCGTAAATAGATATGATTTGATCCGGGCAGTCGTTACGGGTAGTCAAAAGCCCAAAGTCTCACAGCCAGTATTTTTAAGAGGTATCGTGTTAACCAGTAACTGGGATGTGGTCAGTAAGACAGTCGCTCCATTTAAAATTACTGGTTTTTAGCTGCTTCCGGTTGGACTGGAAGCAGACCACAATATAGTTGGGAAAAGGCTAGGCAGATAAAAATCAATTTTCTCATGGAATAAGATTGCAACTTTGAGATACGATCCTAATTCATAATCGGTCTCAAAAATACTAACTTAGGAACAATATAAAATTTGCAATCAATACAGTAGAAGCATATCACGTTTAAAAGTTGCTAAGTGTACATTTCTTTCTTTCTTTCTGTACCCATATTAGTGCTCTTAACTGTACAGTAAATGGGTGAATATGAGACTTTCATTTATTTTTTCATTGTTCACATTATAATGGGGGCGCTGATTGCTTCGCGTTGTGTCAAATTATCTCGTATTGTGAATTTCTTGGAAGGTAAATTTGAAAATTTCATTTTGAGCTATGTATATAAAATAGGTAGTTGTTTTTCTAGTAGGTAATTCATTTTACCATGCTCTTCGTGTAAGTACCTAATTAAAATGAAATTTTTCAAATAGAAAATAATCTTTGCACGTTATTCGGTTTAATATCATTGATGCGATGTTATGATCCGTAATCCCGGCAAATGACCCCTGCGTTACAGTTCTTTAAGTAAAGGTTGCTCCAAGATACTATTTTATAAAAAAAAATAAGTTTGATGAAATTAAAGTATTATTATTATGTTCATAAAACGAACATGCGAAACCGTGTGTTAAATTAATGTCACCATTAAAGCAGCACGCTATTTAAAACAATCAAATGACCTGGCTAATTTAAATAATTTTAGCATAGTCCTTTCTTGTAAATTGAAAGTAAATGATGACCTTGTTATTCAAAATAATAGAAAAAGTAAAATTATCTATATCAAACAAAAATACAAAGTAAAGTCATTCAATACAAGTAAGTTTGTACAGCTTTTGGTACGATATTTATTATCTAAAGAGACTTCTATTAATACAATCGCAGATGATGATGATGTATTAGAAAAAATACGAAAAATAAAAATATGAAAATATTTTGTTCATTAAATTACTTTAGTTACAAAAAAAAGTCATGCAAAAATAAGTGAAATTCCAATACACTATAATTTGTCGAATTTTCTTTGAGAATAAATGACTTTCGTGAATATTTGTTTTATTCATTGTGTCCGATATTGTTAGTCATCAATCGATTGTTCTGTATGAATTTAATTAATTAGCGTTCCGTACCATCATATGTTTCTAAATTTTTATCGGCGAGGCCTATATTTGTTAGAGAATATTAATACTGCGCACTGCGGTGTAAAATATTGCAGTTTTGCGTCAGCGCCATCTCTTGACCGATAGTGGAACTAGTGTAACTTTTGTTGTTCGTGTTTCTGTGTTGTTAAAAATGTGCTAGAGAGACATCGTTTTATTTTTCCTGTAATCTTTACATAAACTTCTATCAGATAGAATAATTTCACATTTTTGTCTTTGCAAACTTCGAAGATAAGGGGTAAAACGGTATTTTTTATTTACATTTTTCACAAAAGTCGAAAAATTAGTCGAAAGATTAAAATCTCAATATCTAAAACAGGAATGATAGTAATTAAGTGAAGTCACTAGTCCTTGTAGTGTGTACCTAATTTAAATAAGACTGGGTGTTTGCCTCAAGGATGCCGCAAGGTTACTCTTTGGAAGGGATAGTGACAGTTTCCTAAATTTTGGGAAATCACTTCTTATGGGTTGATTGGTTAGTGAGATTGGTTATTAACGAATTCGAAATCTAGATTCAAGAGAATGTACTTAGCATAAACACAAAAAAAAAATAGTTCTCCACCGAATTACATGCACGTTGACCAATCTCAACGGGGACCAGTCTTCGGCGCAGGATATACTGTAGTGTCCAACTGTGTGCGTAGACACAGGTGCACTCTCTTAACTCACTCTCATAGTACCATGGGACGGCACGAAATCCAACACGACTGAAGAGAGATCAGGCGCTGGACCAACGGCCCAGGTCTGTTAGTGTTACTGGGTTTTTCCATCAAGAATTTCTTAGAAAAAGCACGGAGTTTGGAAGTTGGCGGTGTGATACCCTCGGAGAGCAAGTTAGCATAAACAAAATTAGCCAATGTTCTCCAACTGAGGCTGGTTATGGTTATACTACTCACACAGGCGTACTTCTCTATGAGTAGGAGTGGGCTGTAATTCAAGTCACAGAGCCGTTGCAGATTGGTGGATGTCACATGAATACTTCGAATTTTCAGTTCTGAGATACGGTAGTATCATTACACTGTCGCGCCGGTTTACTTTAACTTAAATTTATTTTTAATACAATGGTTTGAATGTGTAATGTTTTATGTATATTTCTATGTAATAAATTTCTGAAATAAATGATTATTATTATTATTATATATAACTATGTCTATCTTCGCCATTTTGAGATAAGTAGTTATGAAATAAATTAACATAAAGTGGACAAGTACGAACGCAAAATTATATTATCGTCTGGCAAACATACTTAATATCAATAAATATGTTTGCCTGGAGTAAGCAATGAATTAAGGTATTTTTTACTAAAAATAAAATTATCACGACTTGCAATGTACAGACGCCAGCACATCAACCTACCTTATGCTTTAGCGATTATGTTAAAAATCTATTACAGATATTTGACAGATTGTAGTAGCTTGATGTGCTGGTGTCTGTAGGTACGTGTAGTTCGACTTATCATGAATTTCCTTGTTCTTTTTTTGAGTTTCTAATTTTAATTACCTGGTGTTTGTTAGTAGGTACTTTTTTATTGATTAGTAACATATTGATAGTTCTCATAAGAGTTTTTATCACATTAATTGTCTCGCTGATACATCCATGTAATGCATTTTTTTCTGTATAGAGTCGCACCTTCGCTAGTGTATGAATGATGCGCTTTATTCGAACGCATCTTATTGTTTTACTCGCATGTGTCCTAGCTGTACGTTCTCAGTTATTGAACCCCTGACAGCAACCCAACATCGACATTATTACAACGAGAATAAAAATCAGTGTGACTTTAACAGCGATGAAAAATCACATATATTTTTGAAGTGAAAACTTCTTTAGCGGCGCTGTGTACTTTTTTTGGAATGGGTAAAAACTTCTAAACTGGCGTCAGGTCACGTGACCCTGATCGAAAATTCGTAAGACGTAAAACGTAAGACAGCGCCATCTATGCACATCGGGAAGAACTACGAGGGCCTCGCGTACTAACTACGTAGTTCATCCAACAACGACGAGATGGCGCTGAACCACGGATATATAACATTTTGTTTATAAGACGATTCACAAAATACACTCGTAATTGTTCAAGTTTTCACTTCTGTCGGCACTACCGGAGTGCCAGTGTTTTTTTTTTTTTAAACGTTGCCCCACACTAGGAATTTCTCCTGTATTGTGGGTGCGTTTACAAACATTTAAACTCACATACACAAACAGCCAGACCCGGAACAACTACTTGTAGGTCATACAAATATTTGTTCCGTGCGGGAATCGAACCCGCGACACGCAGCGCAGCAGTCAATCGCTTAACCACTGTGCCAACCGTGCCGTCAAAAAATAACCGTGGAAGAACTGTATACCTACTCACTTCTGACAGTGTTAGGCAAAAGAAGCAGTAGCTAAATTTCTTGTAGATCAAGGTAGGTAATTAATAAGAAATTTCTTAATTTTTTAACAGACTTCAAAAAAAGGAGGAGGTTTTCAATTCGTTTGTATTTTTTTTTTGCTACATCATTTACAAACCGATTTGGAAAATTATTTTTTTGTTTAAAAGGATATACTTCCAGATTGGTCCCATTTTTATCAAAATCCAGTTCTGATGATAGGATCCATGAGGAATTGAGGGCACTCGTCAAATATTATAGGCACACGTATAGCGATTTGGATATTTTTTAAAGTAACTCGTGCATTTGCTCTCGGAAATCAGAAATCACCATTTGGTGAAGTGGAACTCATGAAGAAGACCACAGATGGCCAACGGAACTACTCAATAATAAGTATTTCACGGGTTGCGATTCGATTACTTTAATATGGTTGCTAAGCAATGTATGCTAATCACAATGCAAATGGTGAAATGGGGCTGATGGTGGAATACTAGGAGAACTCCTCAACAATTAACGTCCCTGCATCGGTAAAAGCAATATTTTGTAAAAGGCGATGGGCAAATTGACATTAGGCTATTGTAACTTAGATACATTATAAACAGACCCACTTAAAAGCGAGAAATAAAAACTTTTTAACAAAAAAATACCTACTTCAAAAAAAAAAAAACTACGAAGTGAAAAATAACTTTAATTTCGGAAGTCGATAGCAAAAACTAAAATACAGATCCAAAGACACCGACAACACTTTGTAGTGTTTTTTTTTTAAGTCGGTTTTAGTTTGTTAAAAAGTTTTTCTCATACAATTTTTTTTTTCTTAGCAACAAAGCGAAACAGTCTTTGGTTGAGATATCTAGTAGCTCTATAACCAACTTTTAGCCCAGCTCAGTCAATTCAGTTTAATAAACAGAATTCCTTCTATTTTATCATTCTTGCGGTATAATGTAAACATTGCTTACCTTCGGCGTTATTCCTAAAAATAAACAAACTAAAAGGTAAAATGCTTTTAAATTAAAACATTCCACCTTTAGCGGTGGTGGTGGGCAGCAAAATTAATAAACGTCAATCAAAAGGTCCGCCATTTTATAATAACCACACCGAGGTTGGGGTTGTATGGAATTCTGAATAATTTTCGCTGGAACATTCACTTCTTACCTGTCTCATTAATGTCCAGGGTGAGAATTTCGTTCATTTTTTAATATTTTGCAGAGCTACGACGTCTCGCTTTTTATAGAATCGTATAATATCGATTCGTGAATTTGGTATGACGGTGCGAGCTGTAGATAACTGAAATTCCGGGAAATATATTTCATGGACTTTTTTTTTTAATAATACTCCACCTTCCTCTTAACCATTAGGTGAATTATGTAGATAACCGTCAATTGTAGAAATTATACTAATGATATAATTTCTACTTTTTGGGGTTCCGTACCCAAAGGGTAAAAACGGGACCCTATTACTAAGACTCCACTGTCCGTCTGTCTGTCTGTCACCAGGCTGTATCTCATGAACCGTGATAGCTAGACAGTTGAAATTTACACAGATGATATATTTCTGTTGCCGATATAACAACAAATACTAAAAATATAATAAAATATATATTTAAGGGGGGCTCCCATAAAACAAACGTGTTTTTTTCGGCGTTTTTGACTTGTGGTACGGAATCCTTCGTGTGCGAGTCCTACTCGCACTTGGCCAGTTGTTTTTATTTAACTATCACTCTATTTTATCACGAACTGTATACATCATCGCCATCCTTATAAATCCAGCCAAAAGACGTCCACTGCTGGACATAGGCCTCCCCCAACACATATTATGTAAACACTAGCTTCTGCCCGCGGCTTCGTCCGCGTGAAATTTCTTGTTACCCCGACCCACCCCGTCGCATCGCATCGCCTGCATCGCGCTATTACTTCGTTTTTGCTTAGCGTTCTTTCTGATTTTTTTTCCTTTTGCTCGGCTCCTAAAGGTCATAGTGTGATGTAATATAGCCTATAGCCTTCCTCAAGCATTGGGCTATCAAATGAAAAATTAATTTTTCAAATCCGACTGGTAGTTCCAGAGATTAGCGCGTTCAACCAAACAAACAATCGAAACTCTTCAGCTTTATAATATTAGTATAGATATAAAAATCGATCCCCACGTACAAACTTCCATAACGATAGTTAGACACAAAAGTATAAATAATAATATACGTAATTCCCTGATAATACGATCTCACTCAAATAGTCAGTAATTAACATTGTTAAGGGGAGCCCCTGTGAAAGTTTTCTCACTTATTTGTTAGATTAATGCTCTAAGTTCTGCACGTAATTCGGCTGCGTTCTTCGGGAGTCACGTATTGATTGAAAGTTATGTGATTTTCGGGGATTATATTAGTTTTAGTATAACGGTTTACCTGGTTATTGAGGGTTGGATTATATTTGGAATTGGATCAGGAAAGGAATTAATACTTGCTAAGGGACGAGCTGTGGCGTTGGAAGGCCTCCCACAAGGTGGTCCGACGACCTTGTGAAGGCAGCAGGAACTCGTTGGATGCGAGAAGCACAGAACCGGTCGAAGTGGAGGTGCTTGGGGGAGGCCTGTGTCCAGCAGTGGAGGTCTTTTGGCTGAAATGATGAAGGGACGAGCTGTACCTACTGTACTGCTTGTGGTACATATGTCATGATAAATTATTTTATTTTTAAGTAGTTTTGCACAAACACTTTTACATGTCAATCATATTTTAAAAACTAGATGAGGTCGGCGTTTCCTATCTGACTACTCTGAAGAAAGGCCGAAACAAGCTTAGAGGTCACAGTCTCTTTTAAAGTCCAAACATAATCTTGGTACGATCATATCAAGACCATATAGATTGATGTACAGACGCTAGCACATCAAGCTACCCGAAACTGTCAAATTTTCCCAATCAACTTTGAGCCTTATGCTTCAGCGATAAAGTTGAAAATCTATTAAAGAAATTTGCCAGATTGTAGTAGCTTGATGTGTTGGCATCTGTACCATGTGTATTAGCTAGTACTATTAAGAAAAAAATCTATATACATACAAAATTCAAAGTCCTGAGTGACTGATATATCAACGCACAGCCAGCCTAAGCCGCTGGTCCTAGAGACATGAAATTTGGAGGGTGTGTTCTTTGTGAAGAGCAGGTATCCACTAAGAAAGGGTTTTTCGAAAATCCATCCCTAAGAGGGTGAATGGGGGGAGGGCGAAATTTCACGCCGACGAAGTCGCAGGCAGAAGCTAGTGTATTAATAAAACATTAGTAAAAAAATATATAAATGTATTCTATTTATACTACTACTAGATTATTATACTAGTTTAATCTGAGACACCTTTTTCCTTCTGTCTACAATCCAGATGACAGATATTTAAAAAGAAAATTGACAACTCTTATCGCCTTTTACCTGGGATAGGATAATTCATATTTTTGAAGAACATTCGCATTCTAATGTCAGTCTTAATCTGTCAAAAATAAATTCAAACATCAAAAAAAAATTGACATTGATAGTCATCAAGATGAGAGTGCGACTACATTTTGAACTTTTTTAATTACGGGAATCGGCCTTCAGGTAAATTTTGGAAAACACAAGAAAATAAAATTTTCCAATTTCACGAAATATTTCTTCACAAACTGGTTTTTCCATTCCTGCTTCACACAAACACTAGTTTAGCAGCTTTTTAAAACCAACCCGTTTTTTCCATCCAGCAAACATTTTTCGAGAGAAAAATCTGGATTAGGCAAACAAAGCTGAGTGCATTGCAATTTTTTAGCTTCGTTGAACGTCGATTGATATCTGCAGGTAGCCTGAGGCAGGTCATTCCGCGGCTAGAGTCCATCTAGCTTTAATAATTTATCGAGCTGGATCTATCGGCTTTAATGGATTAATTAGCGAAATGGAGAATGTCACGAAAAATCTACGCAAATATTTAGGTTTAAATAAATTAATTTTTTTTGGTAAATAAGGCCTGAAATCATGTAACGTGTTTGCATAATGTAATTTCCTCTACTGGGACACTGCGAGCCTCTTCTCAGTGAGTGGGATGTAATCCAGCACGCAGGCCCACTGCGGGTTCGTAGATGTCAGATGTCTTTGAATTTTTGGTACTAAGACATGCCGGTTTCCTCACGACATCACGTGTACACAAACTAGTGAAAATGATGGACATACTATTGCAGTCCCCTCGAGTAAAATTAGATTAAGTTTTCAGACTTCAACTAAACGTTATTACAAGGTGTCAGTCCTTCCTAAGTTTAGAAAATCTCTTCACGACTGCTGTAGTAAAATATTTACCTAGATAGACTGTAATTTAGTCTGAGTCAAGTATTTAGCGTCTCGCATTCTTTTCTACTGTGTAAAGCGTTAAATTGAAAGTTATTATTGCTATGAGAGGGACATTTGCTCTTTTGCCGGGACTAAGGTAATGTGATTAAATTAATATTTATACAAGCTGTCATCACCATGAACAACCTTTGCTAAGGGACTATCCCAGAAATGGCAAAAATAAATCTGCTGCTCCCTGCAATTTGTACAGTTACATTTGAACTTAAACGTTACAGCGGATAATTATTTTTTCACTAGTTCGATGTTGGTTCGACCTTTGGAAATTGGTGTATTTTATACAAAGAATAAAAATAATTATCAAAAGAAGCAAATCATAATTGTTTTAACAGCTCCTAATAGATACCGGACTGTTTGTATTTCTTGCGACAGAGATAATGCTCTACGAAGCCGAAATCAGCCGATTGTCTCTTTTCAAAGGTCGATGTGCATTATTTATCGCCGGGTACTGTAGTTGTTACATGGTATATTGAGCCTGTCCTAAACACTTCATCAGCTCTGCCTGATCTTTCAAGTAATTAAATAAAGTTACTAATATACTGTCTACAATAAGGCAAGTTGTATAATAAACTATTGGTTAATATACAAAAAAAGCTAATTGATTACTGGGGGAGACCTTTGCCTTTTTTTTTTGACAGACGTACATATTATAAGTATATACTATAATAAATAGTATGTATGTGTATATAACCTATTTATGTATTTGTGGACCTAGTTTTATTTTTTTATCGTTGTTCCTCTCAATCAAAGCACCTGCCATTCAATCTCTTCACCACCCTTGGTTGACTGGTAGAGAATGCCTAAGGCATTAAGTCCGCCTTTGTACCTTTTTGTGCGAAAGTTTAAATAAATGAATACTGTCCCAGTGCTCGGCGAAGTTCTTCCCCATACTTCGCCATTCATCTTTTTCTGCTGCCTTTTCCGGCTATTCAGTCAAGACAGAGTTTAGGTAGTCGCACTAGCGTTTCTTAGGGTCTCGGTGATGACACCCGTCTTCTGGCATCCACTGCGTGACGATCTTGGCCCATCTGTCCTGATGTATGCTGTACGTTTAGCCCACCCAGTCTCATTTCAGTCTCGCGGTCTATTCGCCAACATAGTAAACAATAATTAATTCAAATCACCAATCACTTTTAGCTTCCCCGAACAATGCACGTTTTCCGCTAGTCCATGTATTAAAGCTTCCCGCATATAAGTGATTGCAGGCATTTTAATTATGCACCAAGTGTAGCCGCTGACCTGCTGGAATATTTCAATGGCTTTTAATTATGTACTCTATCAGTGCTCTGCATCGAGAGAGGTTCGTTTATTTATGATGGCCCAATGTATTTACCCGGACTGAGATTGTAGACTTATTTTGATAATGGGTTATCGGATTGTATTATGATAGTGGTCATGTTCTTGACAATTATTTACGTTTTAGTAAAATATTAGGAGTAACCCAATGGTAACAGCCACGACTCACGACTTGCAGGTCGTAGTTTCGAACCCAGTCAGTCTTTTTACTTTATTTAAGTTATTTCATCACCACTGCTCTCAAAACGGTGGAGTAAAATATAATGAGAAAAATGAACCAAAAATTCGAAGACTATGTGGGTACCATTTTGTTGAAACTCAGATGTGTCTTCTCGACATCCGTGTGTCACTAACGGGATGCAGCAGAATACCAGCGTCAGGTATTGTACCTGGCATATGCTGAGCTGGACTCCCATTTGGTGCAACCATGAGACACACACCACCCAATAGTGATCGACCGTTATAGACGTTTATGAGTTAAGTGTCTATGGGTCAATTTAACTTTTTAATGTTTGTTATTTTTAATTTTTTTTTCAACTTTTTGTATGTTTTTAATACCTGTATTTGTGTCTTTTGTTGCACTGAATAAACAATTTATCTATCTATCTATCTAAGACATATGATATATACCAACCCGCGCCGGGCCCACGTGGTGGATTACGGTTGCTCTCACGGAGAGGAGAGCCCCCCCTGTGTCCCACCAATCGTAACGTAAACATAGAGGCTGATTATGATAATATAAAATATCTTGTAGTATTAAGTAGTTTCGTGTATCGTCAATAATAAGGAAAATGCCTCGAGTTC
This sequence comes from Luperina nickerlii, assembly GCA_963855955.1. Classification (NCBI taxonomy): domain Eukaryota; kingdom Metazoa; phylum Arthropoda; class Insecta; order Lepidoptera; family Noctuidae; genus Luperina; species Luperina nickerlii. Next base: position 19,207,917 of record OY979678.1, read on the forward strand.
TATCATGGCGAAATATGATAACACATTATTACAAAACTTTGTCCTAATCTGTCCAGACTTGAGGGTCAATTTTCGTAATTTTAAGAACGTTCAGTCTGGTTTCAGTTTCAATCTGACAAAATACATCTAATTTCCCCACATTTTTGACAAGTTTTTGACATTTATTGTCGCTGAAATGAGATTGCGACGAAATTTTTAACATTTTGAAATACGGAAATAGACCTTCAGTTTTTGGCCATAATGTATACAAGTAAGTAAATTATCCATTAAAGTTAAACTATCTCTAAAATATTTTATTTTATTCGAATGGGTGAAATTGAAAAGTCTTTGAAAAATACTATCAGCTAAGAAATAAGCTGAATAAGACATCAAAAATATAGCTTCCTTTTAAGAACAACGGGTAAAAAACTTCACAATCTCAAATGGGATGTAGCTTTTAAGATTTATAGAGAACGAAAAATAAAGCAAAACATTTTGATCTCACAAAGTACATTTTACAAAACAAGAACCGAGACCGTTTACAAAATAAGATAGTAGCTGTGTCAAAAATTGAATTGTGCAAGCATTCTTGGTACAGTTGGCGAAATAAATCCCGGTTCACCCTTGTCAGGGAGATATCTGACCGAACTTGCTAGCCCAGTTTGAAACAATTATCTTAGCAGCGATCACGTAAATTTTTCTAATCTCTAGACGGTACTTCTTCTCTTTTGTCTGGCTGTACTCCACTTTTGCGCGGTAAAATGTAAATTGAAAACTGTTTTGTTGTTTTTATTGTGGTTTGTGGATATATGCGGCGCAGATACTGTGAATGTGTCAAAACTTTTTGAGATAAAATGGTTGGAATGTTTATCAGAGGGGCAATTTCAAGACGGTTCACAGTCCTGATATCAGTCTCGATCTGTCAAATATACCTCTAATTTTCCTACGTTTTTGACAAGTTTTTGACATATTTTGTCGCCGTGAGACTATGATTTAGAACGATTTTTAACGTTTCAAATTACGAGAATTACCCTTCAGCTGTCTGAAAATTAAAATTTTTCACTATGGCTCATCGGAAAAGGATGAAAAATTACCGAGCATAATATAAGTTAGAGATCTTGGATCTGGCAATCAAAATCAAGATAATTAGGAATGGAATATGAATTTTAAAATTGGAGCGTTTTAAATTTATAATAGACAAGCCGTACGTCGGAAAGGATTCCCTATTCTTCAATCTTTAATTCTGTATTTAACCCCTTTAAGGAATAAATTTTTGAAAATCCCTCATTCAGTATATGAGGAACTCTTGTGCAAATTTTCATGTTTCAAGACACAGAGGTTTAGGCTGTGCGTTGTCTGTCAGTGAATGAATTTCACAGAAAAACAGTTCCCTAAGAGCTTAACGTTCAAAACAGTATTTTTTACTGATCCGAAAACAGTTAAAGCTTGAGGCAAAATGTCACCGTCATGACAGTAAACTTTAACGTTTTAAGCAGGTAAAAGGTCACAAAATTAACTGTTATATTCATTTGGTGATATCGTTCAAACCACTGAAATTTACTACTTATTTACTACAGATTACTGTAATGTAAGGAAATTAAACACCAAAAAAAAGGAAAACCACCATTGGGTGGTTTTCCTTTTTTTTTGTTGTTTTTTTCGTAAATAGTATGTTCAATAATTAAAAGTTACTGTTTCTTCTTGTACTATTTTACAAACATTCTAACTGTATATAGTAAGTCTTAATAAAATCGCTTTAATGTGCTGTAGTAAGAATTTTTTTTTTCAGTGTAGCCAACATTGTCCCTCAAGTTCTTCCAGGCATCCTTTTCTGTTATAGCCTCCTCGATGCAACTCTTGGCGTAGATTTATTAAGTATCTAAATCTAATACGAATATGCATAGATCTATCATCTACCCCGAACCAAAGACCCCGCTTCTTGTCACCCGATCATTACAATGAAAATGCAAATGTGATTAGGTTGAGTGATCCCGTGGGTCCAGTATGACCAAAGACTCAAACGTAACGTAAATCTAAGAAGCCACAATATATTTTCAAAACTCATTTCCCGATGAGAACTTTCTTTATGGAATCACAAACTTTTTAATCGAGAACTCAGTTAAGTGCTCTTCAAGAATAACCATATCAAGTTTTAACCCTAGATGGTAAACTTAGAACTGTTTCGGGATGTTTAATGCTTTGAATATGTCATGAAAATGTTGTATCGAATTTTGTCATTGTTGGCAGCCTTCCTGTCTAAGTAATAACAGCCGCACGGGTCGATCGATTAGGTTAAGCTACGCTTGCCGCGGCTGGTCCGTAGATGGGTGACCATCTTTCCATACCGAGACCTTTCCGTGCCTCGGAAAGCACGTTAAGCCGTTGATTCCCGGCTGTCATTCGTGAATCTTTGACAGTTGTTACGGGTAGTCAGAAGCCCGAAAGTCTGACAACCAGTCTTACCATGGGGTATAGTATTACCTAGTAACTGGGTTGTGGAGGTCAGATAGGCAGTTGCTCCATGTAAAATACTGGTACTCAGCTTCATCCGGTTAGACTGGAAGCCGACCTCAACATAGTTGGGAAAAGGCTAGGCAGATGGTGATTTCTGATATACACTGTATGTAAGTATGAAAACGTCTGTAAAACATAGTTGGGAAAAGGCTGGGCTGGTAATAATGATCGTCATTGGCAGCTTTGTTCAATCCACTGCTGAATAGAGGCCAGTTTCATATATTCCGTGCTTCCCCGGTCTGTTAGGACATGGGGTAAGGCATTTCAGTATCACATTATTTTTATCTCACGAAGCGACTCGCGCTTTACTTGTGGTAACCACTTGGTTACCACAAGTAAAGCGCGTGTCGCTTATTATGATTATTTTTATCTCACAGCGTGTTTGTGCAAGTGCAAAAAAAAATAATATAGAAAAGCTACTTTTTAAGAGGTGACCTGTTTTCTCGTTGAATTTTTATAACTGATATAATTTCTCTATATTAATTGTAGGTCGTGCACCTAGCTTCTGACGTTTCATAAGTAGGTACCCATGTAGGTTTATGTGAAATAAAATATTTTGATAGTGGTCCATTGGTATAATATATAATTTCAAAAAATCTTCAACATTAGCAATTAATAATTCCATAGTTCATCCTTTCAAACTGTTTATTACAATTTTTCATCAGAAAATTTATACTCACCCACGCAACAATCTCAGAATTATACGTCACTACAACGCAGTACAATCGCGCACAACAGTAGTGTACAAAAAACAAAAAAATCCCGGATATAAGTCTGGAGTCACAAAGCTTTGTCCCGGCCAAGTTCGCCGTACAACCTGATTCAATTTCCATGTTAATCCGAAACACGACACAAAGTCTCCTTTGTATTGTACAAGTCAAGTTTTATCGTGTAAGGAGTTTTTTGGTGACTGTACTCTAGTGATGTTATAGTTTTTTGATGAATATTTTTGACATACACGAAAATAATTTGTTGTTTTATACAACCATAATAATTATCTTTATAGCACCCAACACAATAAGGAAAGAATATTCGTTTATTTGCGGCAAACAAGACGCATAAAAAAATAATAATTTGGGAGAAAACATGCATCACATCTAAGCAAAACGGCCATCGCTCAGCATAATGCTAAGACCCTATACGAGACAGAGCCCCAGCGCTGGTTTTCAACAACAGCCGGCGTTGAAAATGTGCAAAGTATGTTCGGACTCTGACCAGCGATGCTATTCTGTAAAAATCTCACCGTGAAAATTTAGGTGAAGTGAGCGTGGAGTGAGCTGTCAATAGTGTCAATACTTAGCAAAAACAAACTCACTTCACCTACGTACGTTTTCACGGTGCGATTTTTACAGAATCGACCGGCTGAGGAGCAATTCTCGTAATTTTAAGAATGTTCACAGTCTGATCTCAGTCTCAATCTATCAAAAATACTTCTAATTTCCCCACATTTTATCGTTTTTGACATTTGTTTGTCGCCGAGATGAGACTGCGACTAAATTTTAAATGTTTTAAATTACGATAATTGGCATTCAGATCTCACGAGAGAGATATCAGACACCTCGCTTTCCATCTCAGTTAATCACGCTATTTAAGCCGCTGATCATCGAAACAGGAGGATCTACTTAACTCCCTACGCATGAATCCCGTTGTTAAATAATAATAATAATAATCGTTTATTTCTTAATTCAAAATTGCAATATGCCGCCATATTGCAATTTTCGTTGGTCCCAAACTAGACACGGTCTGTGTCTTGGGCACCATAGTTTTGATTGAAGTTACGGGCGTTTTCTACCCCGTGTCACTTACGAGTATGAAAACGCGTTTTGACAGTTATACGGTTACCAAAGAACATAAGTGATCAGGGTCGTCGGATATAGTTGAAATTTAATAAGAAACCGATGGATCTTTTCTAATAAAATTTAATATTATTTATATAAAACCAAGAGTTCAGTTATCAAATTAAACTTAATTCGAAAACATAATATCGGTTTGTTACTAAATTTCGACTATATCCGACGATCCTGGTTACTTATCTCTTTTGGTGACTAATCCCAATGGATTTGTGCCCGTCCGAAAAATTGAATTTGTTATTTGTTTTGATGGATCAACTACTTTCGAACGGGCCCGTTTCTTTGTTGACGGACAGATACTAGACCACCAAGTGCGGACAAAACTTATCAACCTACAATCTGTCAAATTTCTTTAATAGATTTACAACTATATCGTTAAAGCATAAGGTTCAAAGTTGATTAAGAATATTTGACAGCTTCGGGTAGCTTGATGTGTTGGAGTCTGTACATCAATCTATATGGTCTTCATATGATCTGAGTACAGACTATGCACATCAAGCTATGATGTACATAGTCTGTACACTTGCGTAGGAAAAGAAGAAGAATCATAAGAAGTACCTAGGTTAACCGCCATTCCAGTTGCGGGTGCGCACGAATGTAAGACTATCTCGCTGGTTGTGGTAGAAACAGTAAGGTTTTAATAGATAGGAGTCCAACATAATCCTCCGTTCTCCTCAGATGGAGGGCATCCATAAGGATTTTTTACAGCAAAAAAAAGATGTGCGTTCGTGGGACGTGGGGATCACGACCAAGTTACTTACGCAATACTCGCACGCACATACATACATAAAGAGAGTCAAAGTATGAATTTTATACGCGTTTTTATTACAGAGCCATCTAGTACAAGTTTTTAGAAGCTCTCATAAAGTTGACCTCATGTTGGATTTTTAATTTGATTTCAGCACCTTCGAAAACCATGAAAACTATTTGTCTCTCTGACTCTATCTATTATATTTCTATAATAAAAATATACAGAGAGAGAGAAAAAAACGCATAGAGATAACGCTTTTTCTTTTCTATCAGTTTACTTCTACTGCAAGCAGCGTAAAAGAACTTCGTTCCAAAAAAATAAGGTTAGTCGCCATTAGCATCACCACAATACTTTAAAACGATTCAACGTTTGATGTTGACATATACCTAATAAAAATCCTCTTTATAATTCAAGTCGTTTTCCCAACACTAAAGTACACGTAGCATCAACTGCATCAGGAACAAATTCAATGAGCCGACCTAGCTTTGTTTTTGGTAGTAATTTTTGTACGTGAACGACTGAGCTGCATTTTAAGTTCTGCATTCTTTTGAAATGTATCGGGAATGGAAGATTTATTACACATGTTGCAGTGTGGTTCTAAGTTAGAGTTGAGTATACTCATAAAGTACCTCACCAATATCTTTGCTGTTGGTAATGTCCTTTAAATAATAACATATCGGTATTGTTATCGATTTCGGAGTGATAAAGTCATCGTTGTTATTTTGTTGCCGACTTATATCGACACTAGCATCTCATATGGAACAGTAAACGGAAATTCAATCGATTCCTAGTTAACGAAAAGAAATAGAAATTTATAAGAAATTACATTAAAAAGTACACGTAGATTTTCTTCCTTTTTGAGAACCCCTCTCCCTTTCAATATTGTTTCACTACCACTTATGATTTTTGTTAAAAGGTTGAAATTCAGATGATGGCCATTACAATAACAATTCCTCAATAGCAGCTCTTAACGAGTGAGCTCCAAAATTAGAACACTATCTAATAATGGTCCTAAGCGTATTTCACTCATGTGTCTAAATAATGTTTATGTAGCTACCAATTCCGCTGCATTCAACCGCGATGATCCCTCTAAAGGTTACAGCGCTCCAGCGCTCTGTTAGCATTGACAAAACCAATTCCTCTTATTTGATGTTTCCAGTAACATAGTGGGACATCATTAAAAGCAGGTCTGGTTACAATTAGAGCAGAAACTGTGATGTAAATCATGTTTGACATAAATTATGATGAAATTTTTTTAAATTAATGAAAGAGGTGAGATGTATTTTTTTTATTACTCTGCTTTTTCTATAGAGTTGTATCTTTAGACATGCTAGAGATAGCTTTAATATAAAACTACTATTTAATATTAAAGTCAACCTGAATAATGAATGGTAGTTTACCATTCGAATGATGTGACGAATATTTTGTAACCATATTATTTTGATTTAAAAGAGTTTCCGTGGAGTTTCTCGTTCGTTCTTCTCCATAGGTACTTACATACGCTTTGGAATGGGCAACTTGCTTCATCTTTCTGACTGACCAGACAAGTCAAAAGTGCCTGTAATTAGTATTTCATAATATTGAAAAAAATATATTATAGGTATATAATATATATTTTTTTAAATTAAGTTTTATAATTTGATATTTAAAGTAGCAGATATACTACACTCACATACACTACCACATATAGACAGACTACGCATAGGTATTCACACTCGAATCATACTCTCACTCTCGTCCTAATCTCTTATCTAACTATTGACACTAGGTACTAAATTAAAAGACTAACTAAATAAATCAATACAAAAACAAAGAGATATTTAGGCATCGAAGTACTCGTTCGCATCATTGTCATCCGTAACCGTGCCCAGAGACCATTGCCACGTTGAATGGCAATGCTAATGCTTTGGCCAAAGAACGAGGTATTCCACTCAGTTACCAGCCCTCTGGTCACGTGAAGTGTTGATCCGCCGGCGAGAAATTTGAAATTAAAGAGACGCGCGCGTTTCGTTTCTCACATCCTTATTTTTATTTAATATTTTTGGTACCTACGGCTTTATTAGAAAGAAAAGAAAAAAGGAAAGAAAAGACCACTACGACCACTAGAGATTACTAGATTAAGTAATTATGTTATACTATGGAAGAGCGGAGTCCCCTAACACAGGCATTGTTTGCTTAAACAAACACTAAACCCCTTTTGTAAACTGAAGCAAATAAAATTTATTAAAGCCAACCTAAATATTGAATGGTTGTTTAATATTATAGCTGTAAATACTGATAATCTTATTACTATCAACGTCATCTCTTTTTAATCAAATCAGACTTAACCATTCAAAAGCTACAATCTCATTAACATCGTCTGTATAAATAAACCTAATTCTTTAGAAATAACAGTGGGAAGATTATAGGCTGATCGTGCTAATTCTTTAGAAATAAATTCAGCTGACGAATTTAAATAAATCGTTCAATTAAATGACAGCACAGTAAAACTCACACTAGCCAAACTTAAAAGAACTATCGCTTCAGCTCAGAGGATCTCGATTTGAAAGTGCTTAAGGCCGCCGGGAAATTTATTTTGTCCCCCCAAGCGGAGCGGCAAACTAAGCCTTATCATCCACCTAATAGGTTTCCACAAAGAAGCCTTGAAGCCAATAGGGGCACCAAAAATTTATTGTTTCGTTAGATCGAAAATACCCAGCGCCTGTCTTATAATGTGTAATCAAAGGACTGGACTAGGCAATTTTGGTTGTTGATGTTATTGAAAGCGAAATGAATTTAGGAGGCGTTGTTTTTTTACTTTTGGCACCTTTATTTTCTAAGATTTTTTGTTCATTTTTGGTCTAAAGAATCCACTCTCGTAAGATTGGTGTTAGGCTGGGTAACGAATACTTTTTTTGTTTTGTTGATTAACCTAGTTGGGTTGCAACAAGCAATCCCAACTAATATTAAAAATGAGAAAGTAAGTTTGTTTGTTTGTTAACCTTTCACGCTAAACCAGCTAAACGAATTTAGATCAAATTTTGCACATGGGTAGACCATATCCCGGAGAAGGACAGCGGCTTCTTTTCATGTTGAATCACAGACAAAGTTGCAGGTTACAGCTAGTGTTAAATAAAAGCTGAAAATTGATCATCTTGAAGATATAACATGGAGAGCAAAGTACATTCACATTCAGTGATTCAAAAATATTAAATTAAACGATGAAGTAAGTTCACGTCCAAAATATTCTTAAAACCCTAGCAGCCGTGTCAAATAATATGATATCTTTAGCTGAAATATCCGCTCGTTGGCTATCTTCAATCTGTACGTTGAAGTATGAATAAGACAAACTATAGAGATAGTTTCTTACTTTTTTTTAAACTAAATGAAATTTGGTTGTTTTATAGTTATTCTTGTAGTACTTAGGTGAAGAACTTATCGACAGTAGTCAACAGTGTCAATCCCGAGTGTCGGGTTGACGACTGACTTCACCAAGTATATCATTCAGGCCATTAGTTGAATGGCCGACGTTTAGTTAAAACTAGGCGGTTAACTAAACGGCTAATTAAAGCAGTTGTCTGCGACATATAAATATACATATTAATATATAAAAGAATAGACTTCTTACTCTTTCGGTCAGTTTTGATATCAGTTTTTTCTTATCATAATATTAATAAGATTAATATTATGATAAGAGAAAGTTAGGGAGATCCATCAATGTACTGTCTATTAATTACCACTCTTAATTATTATAACCAACCATCTTTAACAACATCTTTTTACAGACAATGATGATTCGTGATGTTCGCAAAATCTAATCTAACTTTATTTATTAAGGTACAGACGCCAGCACATCAAGCTACTCGAAACTGTAAAATTTTCCTAATTAACTTTGAGCCTTATGCTTTAGCGATAAAGTCGAAAATCTATTAAATTTGACAGATTGTAGTAGCTTGACGTGCTGGCGTCTGTACACCAACAGCTTCTATATAATATAATTTATCTTAAGTACTATAAATCACAATAGTTTCGGTTTTGCACAGTTTTAACGTTCGCACGGATGTAAAATTATCGGGATTTTATCGCGCACTGGATTTTCAACTGTCGGTGTTGAACCCAGCGTTGAGAATACAACAGAGCGCATCCCACCGCGTCAAAAAAACACACTGTTGGAATTTCATCTCTCGGCGCTAAGGAGTGCGTTGAAAGTCCAGTGCGTGAAAAAAAGTGCCGCGAGAATAACGTGCCCGTAAAAATCTGGGCTAACCTGGCAGCAATCTATAAAGTCAACCTCCATAGAAAAGGGAGGATCCTCCGACCAGACGGGTGTTGTATCTGGCGGGCAACTGCCCGATGATTCATGTCGGGCTTATGCATATATGCTAGCTGCGCGGTAAACTCTGCTTGCGAGATGCAGGATTTAGCCTGACGTCAGTATGACGCGTTGTTCGCATGTGGCGTTGTAGATACCGCTACAACTTTTATTTTGAGCAATCTAAGAAGACTGTTTTCTTCAATAGACACATACAGATCCTCTAAATCTCGTTTCATTCATACTTTGTGATCAGTCCCGTTATGTCGTGCACGTACTACGCTCCGACTTCCGTCTCCCATGAAAAGGGCTGAAGATTTATAACCTTTTGTAACTATATACCCATACCTACATAAATATATTCTATTATATCGGATGACACCTTATGTTAAATTGGATGACGTTTTTATCTTTCGCGTGCTGATAAGTCAATTTATGCGATATGGGATTAGGTTCAATAATTTGTGCAAATGTAAATTTTGCATTGTTGAATTTGTTTTGATAAATGTTTGTGATTTGTTTGTGGTAATTTATTTTGGCTATTTGATCGAGGCTTTTATGACAAAATAGGTATTTTTCAAATGATTAACAAGTTGTTTACATAAGATATAAGCTAACAGTATTTGTATCTGTCAGTAGACTAATATTATAAAGGCGAAAGTTTGTGTGTGTTTGTACACACACACACACAATACTTCGACAAACATAAACACACAAAACAGTCTGTGTGTGTGCTTATATGTTTGTTTGCTTCAAGCTCAAACGACTGGACCAATTTTAATAAAATTTTGTTTGGTGGTAGCTGACACCCTAGATCAATATATAGGCTACTTTTTATCCCTATATTCCCACGGAATCGACATTTATGTGGGTGAAACCGCGGGGCGCAGCTAGTGTAATATAAAAATGTACAAGTTGAAAGTACCAGAGTCATAAATTCTATTCATAAGATGAATATCGGTAAGTAGGTCAAGTGAAGACAAATGGATACAGACGAAACAATCAGACTACAGAATGGTGCTTTGGGATAACATCAATAAAATGAAATGACTTTATAATTTAGGCAACTATATGACTTAAATAACATTTGAATAGTTTACTTATCTTCCTAAAGCATTTTTCGTGTATCTACCTATATTCTAGTTCTGGTTTATTACTAGATTCACATTTATTATGAAAGAGTTACTCATTTCCCCTTAAAATCACCCTTCAATCGAGAACTCTTATCACCGCTGCAGTAATCACGGGCAAGTCAGGTTACAGCGCTGTACAGCGGTGTAGCGGTGCAGCGGTGGTTAGCAACCGCAGCGCTTTGTGTGATCAACACCCGTGTTAGTTAGTGACTGATACGGTGTTGTTGTAATTACATTGATTCGTTTCAGTGGTTGGCGCTAGATTTGGGTTTTAGGGTTTTGTACGTCCGAATGAAAAAACGGAAGACTTTTAAGATCACTTGTGTGTCCGATTAAGTTGAAATTTGGTACACATGACTTTCTGTTACCAAAAACACGCAGGTAACGTGAATAAATGAATATTTAATTTTGGAGGTCGCTTTTGAGAGGCTATACAGACAATTACACATTGTTTTGATAACTGTACCGTGTGATATTATATCAAATCAAAGAACTTACTGTGAGGGTCCCAAATATTGTTTTTAATAATTTTATAATAAGTACATAGTTTTTAAGTTATTTATGAAAATGGATGAAAATTTAGCAATTCTCCGAAACTACTAAGACAAAAATTTTAAAGAAAATACGGAAACTAACTACAAGAAAAGATTACAGTAAAACGAGAAAACTATAAGAAAACAATAATCTTAAAATAATATGGTAAATCACTCAATATTGTGCGTATAAACATACATTTGCAGTTGGAATGTATGGGAGGTATTTTACGGAAACCTTTTTCTTTTTCAGGATGGGAAATCATCAAATGACCCCTCCCGCTCTGGGTCGAGCGGAAGGGAGTGTCAGACTCTTACTGACTAAAACCCACCCGTGTTCCTTCCTTAGCCCTTTATGCTCCGGGCCAGCGGTAACCCTTTCGGACAATCCCGCTGACCCGGCAGACTTCAGCCCTGACGGGGCCCTTACGGAACCCTTGATTGTGCGTGGCCCGACATGGTTTTGGCCGGTTTGTTGGGCTTAAGAGGGGTACGGATAAAGAATGTTCATATTACGAAGTTCCTACTTTTTTGAAATTGCCGTTCTACTTGATTGCTAACAAAACTCTGTGAGCGAAAAATGGCATGATCAATGAAAGCTTGGTTTAGGGTTTGGTCTAGATAATGTCTAGTACCTCTCTCATCTTTATAATAAAAACAAAAGGTTCACCTACTACTCGTAATACAAAGTGCCGGTGGTCGTTACTGAACATAATAGGTGTTAGAAGTGAAAATGTTTTCGGAAAATCTTACTTCATTAAGGCTCCCACAAACAGGCGCGACGCGCGACCCGAAACGCGTGCGACACAAAGGCACCGCTCTTTGCGCGACTTGCGGTGCTTTTGTGTCGCGTGTCGTGTCGCGCCTGTTTGAAGGAGCCTTTATGAAAAAACCGGTCAATTGCGTATCGGACTCACGCACCGAGGGTTCCGTACAAATTTGTAGGTATGTAGGCTTATCACAGGATTTTTTTTTGTAATGTAACTACAAATTTACGATTTTCGTATTTTTTCCTTTGCTTGTGCTACATGACCTTGCTTCTTGCCAAATTTCATGATTCCACGTCAACGGTAAGTAGGTACCCTATAAATTTTGAGTGTCGAAATATACGTTTTTTGCGGCATAAATGGTCGTATCTTATTTACAAGCTTTTATTTAACTTGAAATGTAAGTATGTTTTTTCGGGTGGACTCTTGCAACTCAATTTTAAAGCAGATATCTTCAACCGATTGACCTAAACATTTGGATACACGTTTAGTTTGGATGACAATGCATGCTTTGCTGTGTGACGTTATTCTAAATCCAATATGGCGGAACAACCAAGATTGCGGACTAGTTACTTTTTAATGCACTCCTACAATATGGGTATCATACAAAAGGGCTTACTGAGAATAACTCGAAAAATAAAGTTTCGTCACTCTAAATCTAACATGGCGGAACACCAAAGATGGCGAAGTTATTTTTAATGGACTCCTACAATATGGGTATTTTACGTTAACTTAAAAGTTTTATTTTGTTTGTGTAGCTTCAAGAGACTGTACACTTGAGCATTTGGTTTTAATTTCAACTCGATACCTCCAAGCATTCCCGAGATAAAGGGTCTTGACAAACAGACAGACAGACGGACAACAAAGTGATCCTATAAGGGTTCCATTTTTTATTTTGAGGCACGGAACCCTGAAAAAACAATATAATAAATAATAATATAAAGTTCTTCTTCTTAGCGTATCAATGGCAAAAAGCTCAAACATCTTTAGCCCAAACTTCAGCTGCATGAACTCCGCTCATTGACGCAGTCAGATCATCAAGTGCACATACCCCTTGGTATGCGGCGCAGGATGGAAGGTGAGACATTGTCTGTGGGGAAGTGCCACATACGCACTTGAAATCTAAGCCATCCGTGAACCCCATTTACAGAGATTGTTTTAGCTCCGGTCGACTTGGGTTCGAAGTCTATTTAGAGATTTTCAAGTCGGCCACGGTAACTCGTGCCCAAGCGGAAGGCTCTCAGATGGTTCGATAAGATTATAAAACAAATTAGCTATGTACTCTAAAATAAGACATACAATACTAAAAACAATAGCAGCATAATGAAAAGCATACCTACACAAAATTCTACCTCAGCTAACGAGGTGCTAAAACCGTGCTCGGCTCGCAACAATAGTTCGCCTAAAACAATTTGTACAAACAAATTCATTTTGCACAACCGAATATTCAAATGACTAACGGCCGAAAAACTGGATAAACAAAACAATTTTAGGTTTCATCTACATTGTTAAATTAGAACAAACAATAACGGTTGTAGTTGTTTGGGATGAGAGTTGATTAAAATTTTTGTAATTTTTTTTGTATTTTTTTTCATAAAAAAAAAAAAAATAATGAACAAGCGAAGTATATACTATTCTCGGACTTCGGACGACTTGCGGTGCCTTAGTGTCGCGTGTCGTGTCGCGCCTGTTTGAAGGAGCCTTTAATCTTTGAAACTACCATTAGGATTTTTAAAATTATTTTTGCATTATAATCCGCGCGAAACTAGTTGGCCGCGCCTTAGGTGGCGACGGGGCTGAGGCGGCAGGTTGCCTAATGTTCGCAACGCACATGAGATTAATGACAGCAAGCGCCCCCGCCCCTCTGTCCCACCGCTCACAAACCTAAGGCCCGGCCAACTAGTTCCGCGCGGACTATAAATAGCCCAATTCTTCAGGAAGGTTGTAGTCAATTTGTTAACTTATTGATTATGTAACAGTTACTGCATCTACTATTTAAAGTTAGCGCAAGCTTTTATTTTCATCCTGTCTATGGCTTCTTATTTCGAAATAAGACGCCTTATAAAATTAAAATCAAAAGTCATATAATCAAACTAGGCTGAGAATCAGCACTTTTCGAACGACAAAATTACAAAAAAAAAACTCCCAAAATGCCTGCCCTTCACCACTTCCTAGAACTTTCGCTGGGGAGAAGAAGTGGCGCAACAATTTCCCTAGCATTACAGCTGTCTGTTCAGTTAGAAAATACCTAAATAAAAAATAAAATATATATATTATAATAATAATATATTAAATAAAATATTACCTACTGGGTACAAAGCTTCATTAGAATCTAAAATACACTAAATTCTATGCTATAAATCGTATTCTACTCCCAACACAGCCGTATATTTAAACAAGCATACCATCCATATTGTCGAAATTTGGCGCCCGCTAAAATATTCCGCTTTCTGCTTAGTCGAAAACAAAAAGTTTTAGTTAGTTGCGAAATGAAAACAATTAGCGTTTGCAACGGCTGCAGCGAAGTGTAGCGATTTAAGCTGTGTGTACTAATTGAAGCTATGAGATGATATTAGTACTTATAACTGTGTAAAGTTTGAAGATTTAAAAGTTACATTTTTTAACGTATTTTTTTTAATCTAGTGTTTTGGTACGCCATCTTTTGGATGACAACCCAATACTATCTTAATACAGAATCCGAATCCGTTTCCAAGAAATCAAAATCATTAGGTACGACATGTTTTCCTACATCATGCACACTTTGCTTTTCCAATTCACTTTTGACATTGGCAGAATAGTCAACATCGGCTTTACTTGCCATATTTAAAAATAGAATAGAATAGACATGTTTTCCTAGAAAGAGAAAGATAGAAAGAAAATATTTATTTGCACTAAACGTGACGCATTAAGAGAAAAAATCACACAAATACAGGAATATCCGTATCACCATAAAATATAAAAAAAAAAATCAAGATGTTTCATTATTTGTTAATAAAGCGGCAATAGAAATAGACACTAAAAATTTCAACTGTTTACCTATTCCAGTTGATAAGATACAGCCCGCCGACAGACAGACGGACGGACAGCGGAGGCTTAATAATAGGGGTCCGTTGGCACCTTTGGGTACGGAATCATAAAAAAACAACCTGGGGGAAAATATACGCAAAACAGCCATCGCTTTATAGTTACAAGCACATAATACAGGTCAGTATGAGGTAGGTAACAACCATCGTAATTGCGAAACTCAATTTATCACTCCCTTAAAAATCAAACTTTAAGAAGTGAGCTGTCATTAGTGTCAATCCCTAGTCTCAGATGGAATGACAGCTCACTTCACCTAAGTTGAGAACAATGACAATCCGAGCTCAACCGAGCAACAGTAAAAGTTATGAAAAGTATTCGCGCCGCCAATTTGCTGGTAGCAAAAATTCGTTGTTAGCTGAAAACAATTAAGCGGTCTAACTGGTACTGGATAGTGGGCAAGCGGGAACTTTGTTGGAACTCATTGTAGTAGACAAGGATTTTGTAATGTAGATTTTCGTTGGATGCGGCTTGAGTAAAAAATATAATTTTATAGCACTGTGACCTAAACCGGCACTTCACTCAAAGTCTAAAGTTTTCCATTATTACAAAGAAAAGCGTGACTTAAGTTCAGGTTTAAGTCACACGAGCTATAAAATAGATATGATACGTGTGACTTAAGGGGATTACAGGACCTAAACGCAAAAAATGCAAGTTTTAGAAACAATAAAAGTATATGATCGACTACACTAAACAAAGTCAGAAAAATATATATATTTCAGGATATATGCTAGGTATATAGTGTGCTGAAAACATTATACAACTGATTTGATATGATAGAAAAACATCATGAAGGTGCCTCTAGAATCTTTCTTTTAATATTTTATAAAACTATACTAATATACATAAAATCATTCTGACTTTTTGTCAAATTATTCTAAAAGCAACATACTAAAACAACTGGTGTGTTTTTTTTTGGTCAAACAATAGAGTTTTTGTAATTAAATAATTGCTTCATATTTTGCAATAAATTACTAGCGTTGTGTCATCGCGTGTCTCTTTCTTTTCTATGCAGTCCGAAATTTGAAAACTTTTTTCGTTGCACTACGTAGATATACTCAAAGAGATTAGGATTGGATTGATTGGTATTTTAGCACAGGCAAAAAAAAATAACTGAAAAAATTCTTCACTAATGGGATTTGATAGGAATAACTTATCAGTTAACTGTTCATTACGATTCGTAATGTTATTCTTTTATGATTCTGCCAAAGTGGCATTTTTAGGCCCCCTGATAAGATCATCAATTTTATACGGTTATAAAATAATCAACATCATCATTTCACATTTGCCGGACATAGGCCTCCCCCAAAAATAAAATTATAGTAATATTAAATCAAATGTCATGACTATTGACAGCATTAGATGTAATTTTATTCTTAAGATTTTTTATCCTTTAGCATATTTTATTCATCATCATCATCATTTTCCGAAAGACGTCCACTGCTGGACATAGGCCTCCCCCAAGCACCTCCGCTTCGACCAGTTCTGTGCTTCTCGCATCATCCAACGGGTTCTTACGGCCTTCACAAGGTCGTCGGACCACCTTGTGGGAGGCCTTCCAACGCTACGTCACCATACCGTCGCGTCGTCGGCAAATTTTATTACCGTATCCAAATTCATCCAGATCGTTGTCCAGAAACCACCGGAGTGCAGACTCGCGGTACAGTGAAGAGCAATTTATTACTTTTAAGTTGCTCTGCACTCGGGATTAGACGGAATGCTCGCTCCTATAAATATGTACGATAATAACAACAGTTCAGTTCCGATTTGTAGCAACGTGTGTGGTTAGTTTGTTGGATTAACTTCCATGTCGTTGTTTTAGTTTGAAATATCGTATGTTGTAATTCTTAAACGAGGTATTCTTGGCTCCAATGTTACATTACATGACAATACTGGAACCATAACTTAAATTAAGATCCGTGCTATGCATATCAAAATTTCTTCGTGCTTCAAAAATGATGGTTGGTACAACTTTCATCCATCCATCCGTGTGTCACTAACGGGATGCAGCAGAATACCAGCGTCAGGCATTGTACCTGGCATATGCTGAGCTGGACTCCCATTTGGTGCAACCATGAGACACACACCGCCCAGTAGTGATCGACCGTTATAGATGTTTATGAGCTAGGTGTCTATGGGTCAATTTATCTTTTTAATCTCTGTTATTTTTTTTTCTCACCTTTTTTGATGTTTTTAATACCTGTATTGTGTCTTTTGTTGCACTGAATAAACGTTTTGTCGATCTATCTATCTATCTTGGTCAGGTCATGGTACTCAACGAGCCACAGTGCGACTGTGGAGCCACATCACAAACGATGCCTCACCTCTTGTCGTACTCTCTGTGCAAAGACACCTGCACTATGGAAGAACTTTGAGAGGCCTAGGCTAACGCAGTCAAAGTGACCGAATTTTGGTCGAAGCTTATTGAAAAATTAAAAAAGGGAATCACCTATACGGCGAAGAAATCCTTCACCATATCCTATTAGTCATACTGATACTAACCGTGCTTCAAAGAGAAGGAATAGGAGAATTCTATTTATATAAATAAAAATCAATGTTTGTATGTTTGTCCTCTATGCATTCCGAAACCGTTGCTCAGATTATGATGAAACTTTGGAAGAGTGTTCTGGAGACACCCGTGAGGGTTCCTAATTATTAAAACATTGGAACAAATAACAAAAAAAAAATATCTGAGGCGGTACGAAATTCACTGGAAAAAACCAGTAATTGAATAAGAATTATTTAATAAAAAAATGTTCTCTTTGCCTCTAATTGCTCCAACCATGAACACGATCAACTAACAAAATAAATAATAATAAAAAACAGCCGTATAGTATTAACTTTTACTAGTATGCAATTAATTCAGGCTCCTTTGAAACCACTCTCCATGCCGACACTCTTGATCCTTGAAGCTTCGCTTGGACATTTGAATTAACTTCACACGGGTTTTGCTCTTTGTAGTGCTGAAGTAATTTCGGCAGAATTTTGTTTTAACTATATCAGATAGGTACTTCACTATCATGGTGCTGATGTATAATAATCAGCCATCAATGTTTCCCACTGCTGGGACACGGGCCTCCTCTCAGTGAGCGGGAGTGGGCCGTAATTCACCACGCGGGCCCAGTACGGGTTGGTAGATGTCACATGTCTTCGAATTTTTGGTTCTAGGACATGCCGGTTTCCTCACGATGTTTTCCTTCACCGTTTTGAGAGTAGTAGTAATAAAATTATTTACATTAAGAATGTGAAGTATATTAATGATGCTGCTAAAATCTCGAATCATAATGTGAAATTGTCTATGAATTCTCATAATCTTAAATTTTGTAGCTGTTATTAATCTTCGAAACAAGTTTGTTGGCCTAAAATTAATCTCACTATAATCTTGAGAATTTGAATCTCACCTTGCAAGAGAAGTTCTTTGCAGCTCCTTAGCTAAGTAATCCAATTTTAAAGTTCTATTTAAGATATCTCTCATTTCGTCTACACAGGTTTCATTAACTTTAATACTATTAGACGTTTTTAGGGTTCCGTACCCAAAGGGTAAAAACGGGACCCTATTACTAAGACTCCACTGTCCGTCTGTCTGTCTGTCTGTCACTAGGCTGTATCTCATGAACCGTGATAGCAAGACATTCGAAATTTTCACAGATGATGTATTTGTAATGCCGCTATAAGAACAAAATAAAAATAAAAAAAAGTTATAAATTTACTTAAGAATATTTTCGAAAAGAGTGTTACAGCCAAATTAGATCGATGTTAAATTTTCCATAGAAACAGAGATTTTCAGATATCTTTTTTTAAATGAGACATTTCGAAACTATTCTTATGTAACTTTTGAGCCCTTTGTATCTTGTTTATGCGTATGAAATTTCATTAAAATAGGTTCATACATATCGAAAAACAAGGGCATGAAAATTTGTATGAAATGCCGTACGGCGTAAACGCTCTTAAAACAGTTTCCTGTTATATTGTCCTATTATTTGTAGATTTACTTTTAAAGCTATTTGTATCTAAATACTTACGTAATTTATCACAATTAAAACAACATTACGATTACCAAAATCGCATATTCATGGCATTATTTTCTACATTTACTCACGTATATTGATATTTTATGGAGATGTGGAACAAATATGCGCATTTCAAGGATATCTGACTCAATTTCTAAAACAGGTTCAAGTTTGAAAATTATGTTGCCGATTTGAACATCCGCCACACCTTGAAAAACATAAAAAATATTTAGAATTGTACACATTATTTTTAGCGCGTCTAGACTAGGGTACCCAGTTAAAACACGTTTGAACCATGATAATATGAATTTATTTCTCTTGCATGTATTTCCTTTTATAATAAGGTATTTATCATTATTTTTCTATTAAACTTCGGATTCGCCACTCGATCGTTTTCATATAATCATGTGTTTAGCTGTCAAGAAAAGTCACCCACTTCTGAGTCCATTTGATATTTGCAGCATTTCATTTGGTGTTATATGAAAGAATAGAGTAGAATCTCATCGTCTACCTAGTCTTTTCCCAACTATGTTAGAGTTGGCTTCCAGTTTAACCCAATGCAACTGAATACCAGTATTTTACGTAGAGCGACTTCCTATCGGACCTCCACAACCCAGTTACTGGGTAATACGATGATACCGCTTGGTAAAACTGGCTGTCAGACTGTCGGGGACAACGGCTCTACGTACTTTCCGAGGCACGGAAGGGTCTTGGTATGTACCGTCACCCATCACGGACCAACCGCGGCAAGCGTGGCTTTACCTGATCGATCGAGCCGTGCGGTTGTTATTTCTTAGCCAGGAGCCCCTGAATAGATTGGAACTCACCTCTGAAAACAATAAGAAATAATTGAGTAGTTAAGGAATAATTATTATTATAAAATTTCAACAAAATTCCCTACTTACGTGTATGAAAATCCTCTTACTCCAACCAGCATATAAACATGTTTCGCTGTTAAAAACAACATCATCATACAAAATATTTGCTTCTGCACCATTAGAATTAACATGAGGATTGTTTATCTGTTTTATTAGTCCGGATGCTATAGGCACGTCTTTATCTGTGAAGAAAAGTATTATAAGGTTATCAATTTTGTGTCCTCAATTCAGTAAAATAAAGCAGTTACTCAAATACCTCAAACCTGCAGCATCTCATTTGAATTTCAATAGTAAATCGAACTGTTTCCTTACTCTTGATACACAGTTCCTTTTCGAAGCGTACGTCTTCGAATATCACAGTCATCTCTTCATAGTTCAAGCCTTTGTACAGACGCCAGCACATCAAGCTACCCGAAATTGTCAAATTTTCCTAATCAACTTTGAACCTTATGCTTTAGCGATAAAGTTGCAAATCTATTAAAGAAATTTGACAGATTGTAGTAGCTTGATGTGCTGGCGTCAAGCTAATGCACATAGCTGTACATAGCTAATGTCTCTCAAGCAAGAACTAGAAGTGCCATCTCGCGAAAAATTGTTGCACCTAAAACTATGACTTTTATCTTTGAAATGCTCATGAATATTCATTCAAAAATAGTTCTTAAAAACACTAGAGGTTGCTCTTTTATTTTTATAATAAAGGTTAGATTATTTTGATTCGATATCCTAAGAATGTAGCGTAATCAGCCTATAAAGTTCCCACTGCTGGGACACAGGCCTCCTCCTGGTGAAAAGAGGCCTATGTCCTCTCGGTGAGAGAGAGTGTCAAAGTCAAAGCATTTATTTCAAATAGGCACATAAAAGACTTTCCAAAAGGTTTAGTTAGAAAAAAGAGATTTTTCCCGAGATATTTTGCGATTTGAACTAGAAGTGCATCATCATGCTATTTTTTATGAATGATTCCTACAAATGAAGCTTTAAGTCGCAGTTCTTTACTGACATTTTGAATAATAGAAAATCAAATCGATCAATCTTCTTAGAGGGTCGATGGCAATCTAAATGGACTCGGACGAGAATCGGGCTGTGTGTTTGGCGCTATCACTAGCGTCGATCAGTTCTTGTAACGTGCAGCTGACTGGACACCTAGGACATGAT
The DNA here is from genome assembly GCA_963855955.1 of Luperina nickerlii. Taxonomy (NCBI): domain Eukaryota; kingdom Metazoa; phylum Arthropoda; class Insecta; order Lepidoptera; family Noctuidae; genus Luperina; species Luperina nickerlii. The sequence goes on from OY979678.1 coordinate 19,228,856, forward strand.
ATTTAGTGTCCCATCGTTTTTGGAATAGCACATAAGAAAATAATTATAATGGAAAGATAGAATTACATTACCATTTAATTAAGTATAATGTCAAACGCAATATTGCAACTGCTCCTTTGAGTACGGATATTAGTCTAGTTCTCATTAGAGATACAAAAAGTCCTTCCTCTGACATACTATTTATTAGTGGCTTATTAGCTGCGAGGAGAGAACATAGCAGTCAGGGAAATTATTAAATAAGTGTTTTATGGTATCCTGACAGCTGTATTTCAATGAGCAGCATTTTATTTATATAATATAGATTTTCCCATTTTTGCACTGATACATATAACACCAAAAAAAAAGACCGAACACAAAACAAAACCCCATTGGAACTCAATTTTTAAAAACTGCAACAATACTCGTAAAACCACGCTCGGTATATTTTGACGGCGACAGTTGCACAATTAGTCGCAGTCGCAATAAACGACGGCAACCGGTATTTACCGCTGTACAATGTTGTACGTTCGATTAATACCTACGTATGCTGTGGTTAGTGTGATCGCCCACGGGACATTTGCAGCGATTCACAGGTTCGAAAACGATATTCTACCTTAAAGGTCTTATAATTATGATGACATAAAATAGTATAGTTTATCTATATATATATATATATATATATGTCACGGCTAATAGCCGAAGTGCGGCTACACCTTGTTTTAGCCGGGTACAACTAGGTGCAGCCGGCCACATGCAGTTCGTGTCTACTTCGGGTGACATCGGTTGCATGGTTGCGGTCGGTCGATAGGCGACTTAGGATACAAGAGCGAGCCAAGGGCACCCCGAGGTTAGGTTTGGTTAGGTTACTTTAAACCCTCTAAGGCTACTTCAAACAGGCGCGACGCGCGACGTGAATCACCACAAAGGTACCGCAAGTCGCGCAGCGAGCGGTGCCTTTGTGTCGTGCGCGATTATATCGCGTGTCGCGCCTGTTTGAAGGAGCCTTTACACAGAAATAAGAGCCCCACGACGTAGGATGCACCTAGTTGTAAGCGGCTAAAACTAGGTGTAGCCGCACTGCAGCTATTAGCCTTAATATACATTATATAAAATTCAAAGTCCTGACTGGCTGATATATCAACGCACTGTCTAAACTGCTGGTCCTAGAGACATGAAATTTGGAGAGTGTGTTCTTTGCGAAGAGTAGGTATCCACTAAGAAAGGGTTTTTCGAAATACCCCCCCTAAGAGGGTGAATGGCTGGTGGAGGGTTAATTTCACGCGGAAAAAGTCGCGGGCAAAAGCTAGTGTCTTATATTATAGGGGACAAGCATATTTCCATCAACTGGGCACAAATCTAGACTGATAATAAGTGGCGATGGAATGTAAATTATCTAAGATTATGAACACTTCTATAGACGTCGGTGTGTTTCTTTTGTAAGTATAGAGTTGGTCCTTAAAGGCTCCTTCAAACAGGCGCGACACGCGATAAAATGCACCGCAAAGGCACCGCAAGTCGCGCAACGAGCATTGCCTTTGCATCGCGAGTGATTATACTGCGTGTCGCGCCTGTTTGTAGGAGCCTTAAAGCGGTTCAAGGAAAACATTAGTAATTCCTAGTATTAGGTGCCATAAGTTTACATAATCATTAGTACCTATTTTGCTACCAAATAAATTAATTACCGATTTTATAACAAACTAGCGACCCAACCCTTGACACGCACGTTGTCTACGACTTGACAAAATATCGATATAATATCTAAGTTTAATATTAAATACATAGGTAAATCTTCCGAAATAAATTCTGTTTATCAAGTGAAAATTGTATCAAAATCTTTGCGTAGTTTACAAGACCAGCGCGGCCACAAAGACAGACAGGAATACCTAGTCACTTTAATTTATATTATATTATATACTGAGTCAAATTAAATTAGATGGAAGCGCCGCAGTCATGATGGCTATCATGATAAAACTAAAAAATATATTAATTTGATGTTTTTTTTTTGTGGGTTCTTGGACCGCTTTTAGTGTAGGTATTTACTTGAAATATCAGTTAAAAAATCAGTTCTATTATGTAAATTCACAGACGTGATTCTTATTGATATATTAACACGATGAAAATATATTTTGTCAAGTAACAACAATACCAGCGGTCGTTGAAACCTAAATAACAAAATATTTTCTTTTTAGGGGTCGGCGGTCTAAACGTGGTAGGCTTGGTCACCGTTGCGACATCTCATGAGAGACGGCACAACAGTGACCCACGTAAACACAGTCAATTCGACTCGCAACCATGTTTAAGACACTATAGTCCGGTTAAGTAGTCACGACCTCTCAAGGTCAACTACGAGATGCCATTTTCAAAAAAAAAAGTTTAAGACACTGTTGGAGCCGCCCCACACCCAGTATAGCATCAGGTATTCAAAAACTTGTTTAATTTCATAAAAGCTTATTCCAACAACGCGCTGCAACATTCCCGTGTACCCAACACTAACAAACGGTTTACAAGCAAAATTGGAAGTTATAGAACGGTCGTTCCTGCTACGGCTTAACAAGAATTAAACCATGGCATCTTAATAGTCGACTTTATAGTCGGTTATAATTTTATTACCGACCGTTCGGTGTTGTGTTAAAAGCTTGTTTTGTACTTACAATGTTTTAGGCTTTTACTTAGATAGACAGACAGTAGAATACTATCCTCTTCCCTCCTCCTCTTTTCTTTCTCTCTCTTTTCTCCTTGGTATTATGTGTTGCTATTTCACTTTGGCTTGGATGAGAAATTTGGGTGAGGGAGCTAATAATGTTGCAAATTAAAAATATACTGGTCCTGGGTTTAATAACTGGTAAATATTATCATTAACTGATTTTAAAGTCAATTAGCTCTAAACCAGCTGCTGAGACCTTTTTATTGAGAAATGTATTTAATCTAACCTTATATTAATCCCTATTTTGGGTTCCTAAAAATAATAAATGGCCAAGTAACTGTGATCAAGTTAGAGGCGGTTGGTAATTTCTAACCTAACATAACCTGTTTGGTCGAGATACCCTAACTTAGTTACTTCGACCAACTGTGATTAAAAAAAAAACAAAAGGTTTTAGAGTTTCATTAATTTAAAAAAGCTTACCTGATTAGAGATCAATAAGTTTTTAGAGGATTACATAAATATTTCCTTTATAATAGTAATATAGGTAATTATCTTTCTATCTGAAACCGAAAAAATAAACTATTTGTGTGTTAAAACTGAGAAGAACAATTAATGGGATAAGCGCACGAACCGTTCAAAGAAATAACCCACGTCCACTACCGAACAATCATCCTCAACTCCTAATCATCATCATCAGGGTCAGCTTCCAGTCTAACCGGATGCAGCTGAATACCAGTATTTTACATGGGGCGACTGCCTATATGACCTTCACAACCCAGTTACTGGGTAATACGATACCCTTTCGTAAGACTGGTTGTTAGATTTTTGGGCTTCTGACGACCCGTATCGACTGTTTAAGATCCACAAATGGATCTCGGTATGTAAAGTTGGTCACCCATCCGCAGACTAACCGCGGCAACCGTAACGCAATCTTCAATCGACCCGTACAGTTGTTATTACCCAGCCCCTCGTAAATCACTAAATGCAAAATAGAGAAAAGATTACAGTATGAAGACACACTGGACAAAAGCTTTTTGCAAAAAAAAAAAACAACCGACATCCAAAAAAAAACTACTTAATTTCGAAATCGGTGATGACACCGACTTTCAAAATTAAAGTTATTTTTCAAAAAGAAAGAAGAAAGAAAGTCGGTGTCAAAAAAAGAAAATGCAGAACCAACGTTGAATATTTGCATTTTCGTTTTATGACACCGACTTTCGAAATAAAGTTATTTTTCACTTTGGGGTTTTTTTTTTTGGAAGTCGGTTGTTTTTTTTTGTATAAAAGTTTTTATTTATCACTTTTTAGATGTATCTATAACACACATATTCAAATAACACTACTTGCTATGTGAATATCAGTGACAGGAAGCTATTGAACACATCTGCCTACCCCTTTAACCTTTCCGCCACAGTCATGTATACCGAGATGACAAACCAAAATGTGCCCAGCACGCCACGGTTCGACTACATGACAGACTTTGACGCCGAGGGCACGTTTTTGTTTTTTTTTACGGGTGGCGGTCAGAACGTTATAGGGTACAGGCGTGATGTTGTGTTGTGTGATTGTGTAAACAATGTATACATATGCGATAACAGCAATCGCGGTTGATTTGCTGGCATTTATTGAAGAGTTCCGTTGTCAGTCTCCGAAGCACATCATCAGATCTTTAAGAAATTGAAATGGGACCATTAAAAAAAAAAAACTTTTTCGAACCAAAACTGAATTTTGCAAATCCATTTTGACGGAGTTATACCCGAATATATATATATAAAAAAAAATATAAATAAACATCGGAATTGAGAACCCCCTCCTTTTTAGAAGTCGGTTAAAAATGTATTATTGAAGAAATCATTTATCTTTCACTTAGCTAGAACACTCACTTCACTGCCTACCTTCATTTTCATAAAAACGCGGCAAAGTACAAGAATTATTTAGTGATGTGACTAGTACCGCCATCTGTGATACAATGCTGTCAACTAAATACGCGTAGTGCTATCTATCGGATGCGTGATGAACTATTAGTAGAAATATTTTTTTAACTACCAATTGGGATTAGATTTAACATCAAGCCTTTGATCTTCCAAGGCTAACCCAGAGGTGTACCTGTAATTGGCTTGATGTCTCATACAATTGTTATGATTCTGTGATAGCTGTTGGTTCTTCTAAAAAAAAAAAAAATATGTAGTGTACACCCACATTTTAACAGTCATGATAAATAATAAATGATTTTATTTTTGTAAGCAGGTTTGCAAAATCACTTTTATGGCTCCTTCAAACAGGCGCAACGAGCGGTGCCTTTGTGTCGCGCGATTATATCGCGTGTCGCGACTGTTTGTAGGAGCCTTTACACGTCAATCAATTTTTTTTTAAACTAGATGAGGTCCCGTGTAATAGCATAATCAGCATAACGTTCCTACTGCTCGGAAGCTGCGAGGTGGATGTAGGGAGTGGTCTGTAATCCCCCACGTGGTCCCAGTTCGGGTAGGTGGATGTCAAATACCTTCGAATTTTTGGTTCTAGGACACGTCAGTTTCCTCACCATGCACGAACACAGCCTTCGGGCTACTCCTGACAAATTCCTGAGGTGCCCTGAGAATTCCTGGGGATTTTGGGTGTTTTCACACCCAAATTACTTTTTATACCGACGAAGCCACGAGTCTACTACTGTATTACAGTACCCGGCGATAAATATTGCACATCGACCTTTGGAAAGAGACAATCGGCTAATTTCGGCTTCGTAGAGCTTTATCTCTGTCGCACGAAATACAAACAGTCCGGTATCTATTAGGAACAATTATGATTTACTTCTTTTGATAATTATTTTTATTCTTTATGTAAAATATAAAAATGGTAAAGGTCGATGTGCAATATTTATCGCCGGGTACTATAGTAGTAGTGAACCAAAAACTCCAAGACATGTGACATCTACCAACCTGCACTTGGCTCGCGTGGTAAGTTTTGGTTCTAGGACATGCCGGTTTCCTCACTATGTTTTCTTTCACCGTTTTGAGAACAGTGCTGATGAAATAATTTACACTAAATAAAGCACTTGTCTGGGTTAGAACCTGTAACCTACAACTCGTAAGTAGCGGCAGTTACAACTGAGCCATCACTGCTCTCTCTCTACATACATAATTATAATAACTCAAACAAAACATAAAAACTAATAAATACCCGACCGACCCAACATGCTGCTGCGCCCTGCTGTGCCTACGACGTAGCTGTACCTTTCGCGTCTGCATGACTCCAAAACAACTGAGGAAGTCGTGCTGTATTTGAAGGTGAAGACCAACTGGACTCTGAGGGTCGAAAGGTTGGAATCGCGCTACAACATCAACTTTAAGTCATTCATGGTACGAGTTCCAACCCAACATCTACAGACCTGTCTGAAAGAGGACTTTTGGCCGAAAGGTGTCGTATATCGACGTTTCCGAGGACGGTTACGCGACACCACGCAGCGAAACACGACGCCGACAACGTTACGTGTATAGTCATAGTTTTAAGGTTTTTTAATGTGTATTAGTTTATTATTGTATAAGATTATTTTGTGTATTTTATCTATGGGCCTTAGTTTCCTGATAATAAAATGATTTATTTATTATTATTAATACAACATTAGGCGAATTAGGTAATCTTTTGGAGAAGACTATGAATAGTATCTTACATTAGCACACAGTTTTCCTATCCCATACTCAAGATCTAGGGCGGAGCCAGCCAAATACGCAATAAAGCCTACGATTTGACACACCCATTCGCGCCGAGAGAACGTCAAACACAAACAACAACAGTATATCATTGTATCGCCGTTTCTCTCTCGATTTGTATCCAAATTGTTGTATACCGTCTTTGTTCCCCAATGTTGCCGAATATGTAAATACAAAGTACGCCACGGCTCGTACATATCACGCTAAACACGCATAGCCTTGAATAAAATATATCTGTTACGTGCATCATTCGAGGATTGGCAGATGTGTTGGCTGAATATGTATGACAGTTACAACTGTTTAGCGTTGGTTTAATTCAATTTTTTTTTATAATCAATTTAATGTGCCCTTTTGAGCATCACATTCAGCTGATATATACACGGTAAGTAAATAATGACACTTTTAGCAATAACACGGTCAAATTATATCCTTTATGCCCAGCCTGCGATGGTTTATCTGGACTTGATTGACGGGGTGCGGGAAACGGAACCTAATTTTCCGCGCGGAAACGCGTTTTTATGGAATTTGTATGTAAAAAATCACGCTCGTCGCGTAGCGCGTTGTAGTGTGTGATCCGCTTAAGGGGGAAGCGCTAAGGTAGCCCGCGAAATTCAAATTTACTTACGTTTTTTGCAATTTGCTGGTCAGCATTAAGTTGTACGTTGATTAATATATGAATTGCGGCCGTAAGAAATATGTGTTTACAGAATTATAATCATTAAAGTCATCAACACAACTCTCTAAGACCACGTAAGTCCAAAGAATGATGATTTCATGAAACAGTTATTCTTGGGACTTACGTGGTCTTAGAGAGTTGTGTTGATGACTTTAATGATTATCATTCTGTAAACACATATTTCTTACGGCCGCGATTCATATATTAATCAACGTACAACTTAATACTGACCAGCAAATTCCAAAAAACCTAAAAAAAATGAATTTCGCGGGCTACCCTGGCGCTTTCGCCTTAGTATTCATTTTTGCATCTATCCACTTTTCGCATCACATCTCACTGCTTAAAATTTTGAGAAACGGTTTCCTTTTTCCTCTAAAAAGTCATCTAACCAACTTGACCATCATCTCCCTAGCCTTTCCCTAATAATCTTGCTGCCTATCTGACCTCCACAACCCAGTTACTAGGTAACACGATACTCCTTGAGGAGACTGGTTGTCGGACTTTCGAGATTCTGAATAACCGTAACGGCTTTCAAAGATCCACGAATGACAGCCGGGACTCTCGGTATGTAAAAATGTCACCCATCCACGGACCAACCGCGGCAAGCGTAGCTCAACCTGATCGGTCGACCTGTGCGACTGTTATCCACTCAATCAAGAACTCAAAATGATCCTTTACCTGACTCTCTGAAAATAGATGAAGCCGATTCTTTCCATCTTCTCATCATAAAATAATTACTCCCATAAAAAATGAAGCCGCCAAATTCTTCAATGAAATGAAAATTCGGAAACAAAAAGTGGAATTAGCAAGTTAAAGAAAATTAAGTCAATTTACAAAGTTGTCCCTGAGCCGACCTCTTCCTAATTATGTTTTATAGGTGGTGCGACCCGGAATTATTCCTGCCCCTGTTTTAGGTTAGGATGCGCTAGATAATGGCGGAAAATTTTGGCTAATACCGTGGATAAAGCTACGTTTGAGTGGTAAAAGGTTTCAGATAAAGTTGGTCTCATTCTTAGGGTTCCGTACCAAGATGGTAAAAAGGAACCCTTATGGTGCGACTCAGTCTGTCTGTCCGTCTGTCATAGCTGGATATCTCAAGAACTACTGCTCTCAACTACTACTCTCAAGAACAATGTTATCAACTTGAAATTTGGAATAGTTTTAGATTACGTTTGCCCAACTATTTTGCAAACAAGAAAGAAATCAATTTTATTTTTCTGCAACGGGGACTGGAAGTAGTTCTTAAAAAAATCGAAGTGGTGCTACTAAGGCATGTAGAGTATCATAAGAAAGAGCGCTGTTTGCACATTCTCAAACATTTTTTTTTGGCCGAATAGTTTTCGGCTTTTGATGAAAAATGTAAAAAAAATACCGTTCGCCCTTATCTCCGAAGTTTGCATAGAGAAAAATCTGAAATTATTCTATGTGATAGAAGTTTATGTAAAGATTACAGGAAAAATAAAACGATGTCTCTAAATAGCAAACTTTTTCAGAAATCTTCAACAAAAATTACATTAATTCCACTATCGGTCAATAGATGGCGCTGACCTAAAACTGCAATATTTTACACCGCAGCGTTAACATTTTCTGACGAATATAGGCCTCGCCGATGATAATTTAAAAACATATGATGGTACGGAACCCTCGCTACGCGAGTCCGACTCGCTGTAGACTGGTTTTTTTTGTTTTGTAAATTCTTTCAAACTTGGTGACTGAAAATCTTAGTGCAATTTTCTCAGTTTTGTATAAGTAACCCCTCACATTACTTAGTCAATTAATTAATAAATTAAAGGTTTGACGAACTGTTTAATATAGCTTGAAATATTTAATTACAAAATAAAGGTTATGAAAGAAAGATTAAAGAAATACATGAAGTTAGCGTAGACTAAAAGGCACACAACAAAATATGTAAATGAAAAGAAATTTTAAAAAAGAAAAAATAAATGTGTAAAGTACTTTGTAAGAAATTGGCAGGAAAGTGTGCCTCGCGGCTGCGCCAAATACATCCAAGTTCAGAAAAAATCTGACGTTAGTTTTCAACTGGACCTGAAGTTTGAGGTGACGGACGTAAATCAGTTTTATACTGCAATGTGGGTATGTTATGACAAAAATGAAGGTATTCTTCTTAGCGTGTCAATAGCAATGTAAATGGACTCGGCCCAGAATTCGTCTACTTGTTTGGCGCCATCACCAGGGTCCATCAGTTCCTGTGAAGGTGGAGCTCATATAACCAACATGCAAAACAAACTGTTTGAACTAAAAGTTAATTCTATCTTACAGTTCATTCTCCACTAATTTCGACTCCTCGCTTAGCCTCCAATTTAAACACGAACCATTACCTTGGGCAAAAACCCAACCTACTTCCAGCTTTACATAATTCTCCCCCAACAATGCAACTGTCATAACCCAAGACATCAATTTCCGATGCATTCAGCAAACTAAAATGGAAGGGAAAAAATAAACAGTCGAACAAAGGTGGTGTGTGGCACAGCATTATTTCATACCCAATGGCTTAACAATGGCCGTTTTAATATACGGTCTTACAGAACGCAGGCGATACCATTCATTGTTTTCCCTTTATTAATTAATTTACCGAGAGACTAATCCACGGTTATTTTTCGTAGATATAACAATGGGCATTGGTTTTCCCAAAAAATTTGGACAGTTTGCGGGTAATCGCCTCTGGGAAACGTGGAAAAAATTGAGGTTTTTTTTTTTTCTGTAGGTTTGTTTAGGGATATGGTTTTGCTGACTATGTGTTTTGGTTAAAACCTATTTTTCAATTGTGCAGGCATATTTTGATTTTTAACAAACAACTTCGAGGAAATTGTTGTTTTTGTACATTTATTTTCATGTACCTAGTACTAAAGAATGCCCAGTGGTAACGGCCGCGATTTACGAGTTGTAGGACGCAGGTTCGAACCCCACACAGGCGCATTCATCATCATCATCATCAGCCTATAATGTTCCCACTGCTCGGACACAGGCCTCCTCTCAGTGAGAGGGAGTGGGCCGTAATCCACCACGCGGGCCCAGTGCGGGTTGGTAGATGTCACATGTCTTCGAATTTTTGGTTCTAGGACATGCCGGTTTCCTCACGATGTTTTCCTTCACCGTTTTGTGAGCAGTGGTGATGTAATAATTTACACAAAGTAAAGCGCCTGTCTGGGCGCATTACTCTGTGTGAATTATTTCATCACCACTGCTCTCAAAATGGTAAAGGAAAACATCGTGAGCAAACCGGCACATTGGCCGGGTTGCCCACATGTCTTCAAATTTTAGGTTCTAAAACATTCTAGAACCTAAAAGTCGAAGACATGTGACATCTACCAACTCGTACTGGGACTGCGTGGTGGATTATGGCCCACTCCCTTACAGCGAGGAGGCCTGTGTCCCAGCAGTGGGAATATTAGAGGTAGATTACGATATCCGTCTTTATCAAGAATATTCTACACTGTTATCACGTTACAATATTGAGAAACTAAGGTGAGGACGACCGAGGTCAGAGGCTGTGGTTTAGAAAGGTAGAGGATCTATGAATCATATGAGTACCAACACAAACCACTTCTTGTTTAAGGGGGAAGCGCTAAGGTAGACCGCGAAGTTCAAATTTTCTTACTTATATCTATTTACAGAATCATAATCATTAGAATCAGTAATACAACTTGTTAGGTTAGTATAATCCCAAAATGTCAAGATTTCATGAAATAGTCGTTCTTTGGGATTACTTGGTCTTAGAGAGTTATGTTGATGACATTAATGATTATAATTCTGTAAATACATATTTGTTACGGCCGCGAATCATATATTAATCAACGTACAACTTAATACTGACCAGCAAATTGCAAAAAACGTAAAAAAAAATGAATTTCGCGGGCTACCCTGGCGCTTTTGTCTTAATGACACGAAACAAATATGGATCTGTATTAAGACTATGTATAAAAATTCTGACAACCAGTCTTACCAAGGGGTATTAGTGTTACCCAGTAACTGGGTTGTGGAGATCAGATAAGCAGCCGCTCTATGTAAAAGACTGGTATTCAGCTGCATCTAAGTTAGATTGGAAGATTCGTAGATTCGTCGACCTAAGACAGTCGTTACGGGTGGTTAAAAGCCTTGCCAAGGGGTACTGTCTGAAATCTGATATATTGAGAATCTGCTATTTAGAGAATCTGGTATTTTGAGAATTTGGTATTTTGAGAATCTGGTATTCTGCGATCAAGCCTATCGTGTTACCTAGTAACTGAGTTGTGGATGTCAGATTGGCAGTCGCTCCATATAAAAGGCTAGGCAGAGTAAGAGAGTATAAAAAAAAAATTAAATGCTTTATTAGAAATTCGTGAAAAAATCAATCAGATACAAAATTGGCCAGTCCAAGTTACAGTTGGTCAATATTATAGAAACCTAACTACCTTTTTCGCTAGTCGAAAACTAATAGCACAAATTGGTCATTCATGTAAATTAGAAAGTCCCTTAATCACTCCCCGATTATTCTAACCCCTTGACCACTCTGATAACGAATATTAATTTCCAAAATAAATTACTAATGCTGAACTTTGAGTTCTAGAAAACCGCTATATTTAGCGTTTCTGAATATGTAAATGTCTAGATAGGCTTCATTAATAGATTAATTACGGATAGAATCTCAGCTCTGACCCGTTGTAGTTAGGCGTAATGTCTATGGCATTTGGAACTGGTTTGAATTTTGAAATATTCAAGCTGAGAAATCGAAATTAAAGTGGCTTTGAAGGTGGTTTCTGCGGCCAAGCTGTTGTAACAAACGGCTAAATATTTTCTAATCAAAATGATAAATATGATTTTTGTTCTGTTCATTTGTTTTATTATTTATGTACACACAGTAAAATACATAGGGATACGACATCATTATAATTTGAGTAAAAAGGTACATGGTGTAGGTGCTGTTTTTTTATTTTTTTTTATTATTGCTGACTGGGTCTGCTCTTGACATCGACAATTTTTTTTTAATGGAAATGTATTACCACCACCACCACCACCATTTTGAAAAAGATTATTATAAGGTTTAAAGTTAGCTACTACTGACAAATGAAATAATACTTATTTTATTATTAGATACATAACTTTTATCGTCTTAAGCGGTTAAACACGTTCACAGTCTGATCTCGGTCTGAATCTGTCAAAAATACCTCTAATTTCCCTATATTCTTGACAAGTTTTTGACATTGATGTCGCTGAAATGAGATTGTGACTAGATTTTGAACATTTTTAACTACGGGATCAGGATTCAGATTTTCAGTTTTCAGTTTTTTTTTAAGTTTACGCTGTGGGTATATTTTTCTAATACTATCAAAAACACTTTTGGTTCATCACTCAATCAAAACTTTTCCTAGTCTTCAATATCCTCGAACTACACTTTACTTTTATCCGAAGCTTGCTCCAGAGCAAAACTTTTTTTCATTTATTTTTGCAATGCCAGTGACATTTTCCTAATGATCGGAAAATGTGGGGATCCTAACGAAAACCCGTTCACGTCACGTTCACACTTAATAAGTACCGGTTTGCTGCAATTAAGTGACGTCATTAAAAGATTTTTGGTATGAGGGTGGTTAGTTTGTTTTTGGGTTCAATTAGGGCAGTAGTTTCTAGCGATAAAATTTCTACATGATCGACAAAAGTATGCTGTTAAAAATGTTGTTTGATCTTATCGAGTATCAAACGTTGTAGAGGTCTCGACATGAGTCAACATTTCAACGTTTAAACATCAATAATCCTGATAAGAATCTGCGTTCGATTTAACGAAGTATATTATTATATGCTTCGTCAAAGCAAGCGGAGATTCTTATCTGTGGCGGCACTTACATCGCCACATGCAAACCACGCATCATATTGACGTCACGCAAAATTCTGCATCGCGCAAGCAGAGTTTACCGCGCGATTAGCATACACATACACAACATGTCCCGGAATTAACGTACACCACTAAACACCCCAATTAGAATTTTATGCTATATACAAAAGACATACACTTCATTTTTACTATTATGTATATAAGTATTGTTTATTTATTAAATTGCCCATTATTCTCCATACAAACACTACCTTTTGGAAGGGGTGACTAGAATCAATAAAATTTTACTGTAAGTTTTGACGTTCAAAAGTGACTTTAATGTGCCTATTTGAAATAAATGATTTGACTTTGACTTTGAATTAGTTATTCTGATTGTGAGAGAAAATTGTGGTCACATTACAAATCTACGCACGCACACAGTCGCACACGTACGTGTATAAGGGTCTAGCGTAGGTAGTAGGCGTAGACGCCAGCACATCGAGTTATCCGAAACTGCAAAATTTTCCCAATCAACTTTGAATCTTATACTTTAGCGATAAAGTTGAAAATCTATTAAAAAAAATTGACAGATTGTAGTAGCTTGATGTGCTCATCTGTACATACAAGCCTTTTGCTCTCTTTTCAAACAAACGAAAATAGCTTAAAATATAACGTCACGCCTGTGTTTCCCGAAAGGTTAGACAGAGATGCACCTATTATATATATAGAGGTATGAGGAACAGGGTGTAAAGTTCACTCATACTTTTTAGAAAAGGGATGATCCTCCGACCAGACGGGTGTTGTGTCTGGCGGGCAACTGCCCGATGATAATCATCGGGCCGTTGGATCTATGCTAGTTGCGCGGTAAACTCTGCTTGCGCGATGCAGGATTTTGCGTGACGTCAGCATGACGCGTTGTTTGCTTGTGGCGTTGTAGATACCGCTACATATAGTACATTGCACCAGTAATAAGATTAAGTCCCATGTAATAGGGTACAAGCCTATTGCTATCAACTAGGCACAAATTTAGACTCCGGGCTGTTACTGAAAAATTCCTTCACGAAAAAACCCAATAGCACTTTACTTGACCCAAGAATCGAACTGAGGACCCTATGCCCAGCAGTAGCTGAAAAATTCTAATCAGAACACATCTCCATATTTTTCTCATATCTTTTCTATCGCCTTATTCCGACATTTTGAAAGGACCCGTACCTAGTATACATCATACCGTTAAATATGGGAGGACTTACATAAATCAAAGTGGGTCTACCGAGACCTGTTATTTTGTGTCCAACTTCTATCTGAATATAAACTGCACATGGGAGTTTTAAGCCGAATAGTGATGGGCATTTTAAATATCGATATTTAAAAACACATAAGTAAGTAATGCTATTTATATTTTTCTTTTGTTTAGCTTGATGACTGAAACTGATAAAAAGAATATTCTCTAATATTAAAAATTGTTTCTAGTTAGTTATCAGGCAAATAAATTGTATTATACGTGACACGAAAAGGTATAGTAGGCACTGCACGTATTTACACTTTGAATTCGACCGGCACCCTAATTTATTCCGAGACACAGTTTCAATCACAAGCCGAGAATTTTGAAGAATAATAATTCTATACTATTGCTTCATAGGTTTTAAAAAATCGTCTGCTCAACAACGTAAATAGAGCAATGAAAGTGGGTGAACTGTCAAAATCAACGATAATTCGATCAATTTGTCATTTTACTTGTGTTACGCATTTACCCCGCTGTCCTAGCACAGTACAAGTTTCAAAAGAATACGAAGCTTTTACTGGATTTGTCAAAACTGATGAGGCCACACGTCAGTTTTGACCGTACCATCAAAATATGTTTGTTGCCCACTAAAAACTACGCACCCCTAACAGTAGTAGTTATAGAATGCTGTAAGAATTCCAAACCCAACCAACCATCATCTAAATTGTCTAAATCCCAACAATATGCGAGTGGAACAAGGGAAATTATTCCAAATAAGATTTTGCGCAAGACATAAAACAATTTAAGAACATCTGTTTGGGACGAGGACGCAGGTGCGTGTTTACGAATGAGCGCGTCAACAAGTTTGCAAAATTAACCGGTAACCAACCAGTGTGAAATAATGTTAATTCCGTTTTGAGTACAACAATTTGGGAAAAAAATTACATTAATCTGAAAGTTGAGAATGAGTTTGAGATGAAATAACAATTGATGAATTGATAAATTAATTAGATAGAATACTTTTTATTATGCAGGTACACCATAAAATCTTATCATCATCATCATCATTTCAATCGAAAGACGTCCATTGCTGACCTAGGCCTCCCCCAAGTACCGCCACTTCGACCGGTTCTGTGCTTCCCGCATCAAGTGGATTCCTGCGGCCTTCATAAGGTTATCAGTTCGCCTTGTAAGCGGCCTTCCAAGGCTACGTATACCGGTACGTGGTTGCCACTCCAGGACCTTTCGGCCTCATCGACCATCCGTTCTGCGGCAATGAGCCTTGCCCACTGCCAATTAAGTTTGGCAATTCTTGGGGCTGTGTCGGTGATATTGGTTCTCCAGCGGATCTTTCGATTTTTTTTTCTTCTGCGTGGCTTGTAATCACGAATCACTGATGCAGAAAACATTTTACATAATTCCGCCTCGAGCATTATGCTAGCCTAGCCTGAATATTTTACACGATTTTTCTGTCGAAGGAAAATCTTGAAATTGTGCTTAAGGGTAATAAAACAGCAGGTACCCAATCAAAAGGAGCTCAACAAGGCCGTTATTGTTTTAGTTTTAATTTTCGACGCGGGGTGCCTTTGTGTTTCAATAGCTCATCCATCCATTATTATTTTGTTGTACTATGTCTTGTTCAAAACCAATATTATCTAGTTTATTTTGAAATTTAATTACCTAATCGGGTAAGCAATAGATTTTATAGAGAAAAAATTGGAGTCTTATTATTAGGGTTTTTAAATTGGGCCAAATTTTTTACAAAATTATTTAGAGGTTTTAGGATTTTTATATATATTTTTCGAAAAAAACAATCAATACCTAAGCTGACCGAAGCTATTAGAGGAAACATTTTTTTATTTTTATTTTTCTATCGATAAATACACAGTACATCACTACACGTCAACTTCTAGCTAGCTTCACCCGAGATACAAAATATCTCGATAACACAATGGAAATCCGACTAATACACTGCGCACTGTTGGAGCCGACTTCTAACCTTTGTGTTAAACGTCGAGATAGAATGATATGCACGTTCAAAGGAGTTTTAGTAACTCCCGCGTTCATAGACGTCGATAAAAATAAATTTTAATGGTCATAGAATGTAGGAATAAATTCCTAAGCACGTTCATCCCGGTCCCAGTTATCATTTTTTCAATCTTTGCGGGTAGTCAAAAGCCCGATTTTTTTTATTGCTGTATGGGCCCTTGACCTCAATCATGTCTGATGGAAAGCGATGGATGAGGTCTATGATGGAACAAGTGTGCCCAAAAGATGCTTAAGGCACTGGAACTGATAACTACCTACTAATTTTACCGAGGTGTTTCGAGTTACCCAGTAACTGTTGTGGAGGTCAGATAGGCAGTCGCTCCATGTAAAATACTGGTATACAGCGTTCATTATTACCAGCTGTAAACTGATCCCAACACAGTTGAGAAACGGCAAGGTAAATGACGAACGCTGTGAGTAGTTTCAAGTCAATAATAGTCTATTGAGAACTATTGGAATCAAACTCGTCCAATCGTTCAATAGGAAATCGAACGTCCTGAAACGCCTGTGAGATAGAGAGAGAGTCTGAGTCCAATTGTTTTTGACAAAAACTGAGGAAAACTAAAAAAATAGAAATCCATAAAATCTTTGCAGCTTCGGCGACAACTCCAAAAATTTTTCCTTGTTCTTTGCGAAGTGGAACAGCTCAGCCGCACACCAGTTCACTCGTGCACGTTACACAGACAAGTCTTTTTTTCTCCGGCCAATACCATGTTGCCCTGCTTCTTTGCTCATCATTATTAGTTGCAGTAAGTCATAACATGAACAGACTCATACCATGAACAGACTGACGGGCAATTCTCGTATGTTTAAGAACGTTCACAGTCTGATCTCAGTCTCAATCTGTCAAAAAAACCTGTAATTTGACATTACATACACACATATACACGTACACACACCCCACATACACACACACCCCCACACACATTACACACACACACACCCACACACAAATACACACACACACATTACATTTTTTTTGTTTTTTTTTTAGTTGTTTTTGACATTCATTGTCGCTGAGATAAGATTGCGGCTAGATTTGGAACTTTTGCGTTCAGTAATAGGATAAAACGCAAAAGAAGAAGAAGAAATCTTTAATCCGAAATCACCCAAAAAGTTCTAAAATTAAGAACACAAGTAACTTAAGGGCCTAGTCACGGTAATAATATCCATACAGTATAGTCTTCATACAAACGGACGAAACGCGAGCTATTCCTACGCGCCTCGACCACGGCATGCGCTCGGCATGCAGACAGTCGCGACTGTGCCGCAGTGACGAACGGACGGTGTGTTGTTTTTTTTAACAATAACCGCGCGATTTTTTCACTAAAAATAAGTTCAAGTACATATTTAATACGACGAGTAGGCTATATTGTGCTGTTTTTGGTTGCATGAATTCGTCAATAACGCATCCAGAGATAACTTTTTTTAGATTACCTGGTGTAGCGGTATCTACAACGCCACATACAAACAACGCGTCATACTGACGTCACGCAAATCCTGCATCGCGCAAGCAGAGTTTACCGCGCAACTAGCATAGATACAACGGCCCGACATGAATCAACGGGCAGTTGCCCGCCAGACACAACACCCGTCTGGTCGGAGGATCCTCCCTTTTCTATAGAGTATGAGTGAACTTTACACTCTGTTCCTCATACCTCTATACTGGTGACCCCGAACATGAACGTCAGCGCAGCCTTCGTGCAAATACTTCAGCGTGACGTCATCATCATCACTCCCGCAAGCGTTAGCGGCGAGTCACCCAGCCAGCCAGCTCCCACGGCTTCAACGGGTATCCTGACCACCAGCATGCAGCGACCGCGCATACCTGGTCATCACCCTCAGCCTCATCAGCAACCTCGGCACAGCACACTGCACTTTCGGCCGGTCAACAAGAAGAGCTCAAATCCTCTCCTGGTCGACGCAGCAGCCAGCCTCAACCCGGCGCTGTACCACATCCGACGCACTGGAGCATAACGCAGCGCCACCCCGACTCACTGGGGACATCTTCGCAGACAGTTCCGACTCACCGTGAACTATGCGGCAACCGGTTCCGACTCACTGGAACCTCAGCTGGCTTGGCAAGCATCGCAAGATACAAGACTCAGCCCACTATCGACCTCCGGTCTCCGGGGGGGAGTGATGTAGCGGTATCTACAACGCCACATACAAACAACGCGTCATACTGACGTCACGCAAATCCTGCATCGCGCAAGCAGAGTTTACCGCGCAACTAGCATAGATACAACGGCCCGACATGAATCAACGGGCCGTTGCCCGCCAGACACGACACCCGTCTGGTCGGAGGATCCTCCCTTTTCTATAGAGTATGAGTGAACTTTACACTCTGTTCCTCATACCTCTATACTGGAAACTCTGAAAGGTAAGACTATAAAATAATTTTACTATTAGCTATTGCTATTTTTTTATTTTGCTATTACGTTTTCTATTTATTTTTTATTTTTTAGTATTTTCTTTCTTTCTTCTTTCTTTCTTTCTCTTCTTACTTACTTGTAGGTAGGTACATAATGTGTGTCTTTTTAATGGATAAGTATTTCATTTTATCTCCCGAAAAAAAGATGTCTGGATTAATAAATGAAGTGAATAGAGTAAAGGAAAGTGATAAACACGAGTGAGGTAGGTAGTTATAGGCGGTTCATGAATCATTAAACGGTAGGTACGCTGGTGTTAAAACCTCGGGGCATGTGTGTTTTGTTAGTTTGTATAATTCCAAGTAAAGACGTGGTTTTTATTATTAATAATAGTTGTTTATTGTACTGTGTGTATGAATAATACTAGAAAAAAATTGGTTGTCTGTAAAGTCGATTTACGGACGATAGTTTAACGTGACAACATCATAACAAAACATTAATGAAATGATTGCATACTTTTATGAATAAAATTTAATTATTTTTATTGAATTATTAATATTTTGTATGAATGAAGGAGAAGGAGGAAAGAAGGAGGAAAGAAAGGAGGAAGGAGTGAAATGAAATCTACAATTTAATTGATAAATTTGCTTTTATTTGCACTCATTAATTTAAATATGTTTATTACTGCAATGAACAGATTATTTTAATTATAATTTTTATATTATACATGTTTGTTATTTAACTTCTTCCAATCTGTGTTATTCTGTTAAAGATAGGACGATGATAGGAAAGATTAAAAAAAAAATTATATACAAATTTTGAATTTTATTTGTAGTTCTTGAACGTTTGATTTAACTATAATAATAATAATAATTTAACATAATTTGTTTAAAAATACACATGAACAAGTTTTCATAGAAATAAACTGTAATCAGATTAATGTTAAATAAATGGTTAATTCGAAATGACGAATTATTTTATCATTTATGTACACACAGTAAAATACAATAACAAAACTAAATGGAAACACAAAGTAGGCAAATGTAATTAAAACGCTGGAGGCGGGCAGCCCTATCGCATGTTTACGTACCGCGCGGCTGTAGGCATTTAATTCAAGGTTACGGCCGAGATACAATACTGTATGTCTTTATACTGTGGCCTAGTCTTCTATTGCACAATTTAAGAATCGCGTGCGGCGAGTCCACGCGCCGTGCGTCTGCACCCGGGCTCCCTGCAGTCCCCGCATTCATCCTACCTAGCGATATTTGACACGGTCGGAAAGTTGCTCTACTAAGTAATAATCAATATTTATTTATATTTGAATGGTACCTTGGCGGGGGTTGCTCTTCCTTCGCGCCTCCGGTTTTTATATAAATTCGTTCATGCTAGATAGTAATACAAAAAAACAAGTTACGACCGATGAAGATTTTCAGATGACAAAAAAATAACTCCTTAAATAAACGGAACCTTCTGACCAAAAAAGAGATGAACTACAGAAACAGACGATAGACCAAAGTTTCGATCACATAATTATTATGGTAGAGATAATGGACAAAAAGCATTATCTCTGCAGGAAAACGTCACAATTGCCAGCTGCGGTCTTTATATTAAACAAACAGTCCAATATTTAGGAGCCAGTCCCGATGGTATTTATAAACACAAAGATGGAAAAGCAGGACTGGTAGAAGTAAAATGCCCACTTTCTGCAAAAAATATGCAATCTGAAGAAACGATAAAAGAAAAAAAATGGAAATGTAACATTAGGAGAAATACGTTTGCGATTGACAAAAACCACGTCTATTATTTCCATACTCAGAGCCAATTAAACATTACGGAGATGGATATGTGCTTATATGCCGTATGGGCTGGAGTGGACTACTCAATGAAAGTCGAATAATATAAAAAGAGACCCTACGTTCTGGCACTACAAAATGGTAGGTCCATTGACAAAATTTTATTTGCATTGTCTGCTCCCTGAGCTAATTGATTCCCGCCTTAAAGGCCCGCCATAAATATTATTCAACCTATTGAGAAAAAAGTAAAAAGAAATAAGAACCACGTCTTTTACCGCAGACTTTGTGAAATGACAACACCCACAAGACCACGAGAATTATCAGAAATCTACCCCAATATAACCGTCGAGAGATGGTTGTATTCAAAATTGAAAAATTCCCTCAACGGAAGAAAAAAAGCAATGCGCTAGTCCCAAAGAACGCCATGAAATCGCTCACACAGACACTACACATCACATCAGATACAACACAACACAGACACCAACACATGCTCATCGCAGACTTATATTTTATCGCCTTCAAAGTATGCTTCTTCAGAAACGATACACTTACGCCAACGAATAATCCAATCATCAAAACATTTTTTTTAATTTGGAATTGGTTTGCTTTTGACTCTAGTCTAGCTCAGAGGTGACAGAGACAACGTCGACGATGGAGTGAGCTTACCCAGAAGAAGCCTATTCACTCTCTCTTTGAAGAGATTCAGGTTGTATGCGCTCGGTAACACATTTTTAAACGCTTTTTCCGGAATTGAGTTTAGTTCTCGCCGCGAATATTCCTTTGTCTTACCGAATGAAAACGGTGCCACAAAGTGGTAATTTGAGGTTAGGAAAAAGAAAGAAGTCGGCTGGAGCCATATCTGGTGAATAAGGTGGTTGCTCGATAATCACGAATCATGTATTTGTTGAGCTTTTGGTCAAAAATTTGTTTACAAAGATGGCCTTGTGCGAAGGCGCATTATTGTGGTGCAAAATCCAACAATTTTCTTTCCACAAATCTGGCCTTTTTCTTCGAATTTGCTCTCTTAAATGCCGCATAACGCTCAAATAATATACTTTATTTTTTTCGATATACTTTATTTATTTCGAGCTTCTGACAAGTTGGAAACATCTGAAAAAGGTTGCCGAGAGCCAGCAGTGGACCTGTGAAAATAAAAAAGTCATAAATTATTAACAGAGTTTTCAGAAGTACCTATTAGTAAAAAATCATCGTACTAAAAGATATCCGACTTTGGTCTAAATAGCCCTAAAGTATAGTAGACTAGCGATCTAATACATACATAAACACCAAAAACACAACCCACCCCATACATTCCCCTCACACACTCACCCCCCATACACACACCCCCACACACTCACTCCCCATACCTCATACAGATACATCTATCAACACATAATCACGCCCTCCCCACATACACTCACGCCCCCCACACACGTTTAGATATCGATACCCAACACTTTTGCGGAGTTTCGCTATCTAATTTAATTTGACCCTGTATACGATATTATCTAAACACGACGAAATACAAAAAATAAAGATTTGATGATTTTTTTGGGGCCAATGACCGCTGGTAGTATTGTTACTTGAAGTGTGAGTTGATAAAATCTGTTTCATCGTGTTGAGATATCAATATCCATCACGTTTGTGGAGTCTCGCTAGCTAATTTAATTTGACCTTGTAGTTAGGCCCTAAACATGAATACTGTAAACAGTTCTACTTACCTTTGGATTCTATTTCTCTTCATCAATTCTACGTTTGAGGCCAATTTTCTTTTTCTTGTACAGGCATATTTTTTTTACGTTTACGATCCATTTTGAAGTCAAATATTTACAAAACTATTACTGACACACAAATATTTACAAAACTATTACTGATATACAAATATTTACAAAAAAACTCGAAAAATTATATACAAAAAATAATAAAGTAGAGCAACTTTAGATACACAACAATGCGCATCCTATGTTAGAGCAGGAGCGAAGTTAGAGCGAGAGGGAACAATTAAAATTCGTCGTGGACCACACGTCTGAACGCTCCGACCGTGCAGTGGCCACTAAGAAATTTCTCTCTCAATTCTTGTTTATAAACCCCTTTTTTGTAGGTCTTTTGAAAATATTACTATTGTTAGGGTAAGGTGATTTAGGTGCTATTTTTTTTTGTATTTGCTTATTGAACTCTTGGCATTAAAATAATCTAATTAATACATACATACGATGCATAGTTATTTGAAAAAAAACGTTTATTAAGAGATAAAAACAAAGAATTTTGATGAAATTGTGACGTCTAAATTAAGAAAATGGAATATAATTAGAAAAAACTAATCAGCACATTTTGAAGACGAGAATGTTGAGATAAATATGTGCTGAACAGATTTCCAAATTAATTCTTCATTGCCCTAAACTAAGCGCCCAAACAGAACTCGAAATGATGTTGGGCGCGAAAGAGCTGTATTTAACGCTTGATTTACCTAACTTATCCCATCTAAATGAACTTAAAAAAAATAACTAGCTATTACTTATATTGTGGTTATTTATGTGCAATAATAAAATTTCATGTTATTTCATTGCTTTGTTTAAAAAAAAAATACAAAGTTGCGCAAATAATTCGCCGCGAGTGAATTTTGCAAGACTGCAGCCTTAACCCTATTACTCTGAATGTAACTTCTCATTACACATTTTTCACAGCGAATCCATGTTTACAACGACTTGATTGAAAATCCGAAAAGTTGGGTGCATTTCGTTGTGAATCAAAACTCATATACGTTACCGTAACGGTAAAACGTGTGACAGCGTTTCTAGATACGAAAATAATGCGTTTTAGACTCGACGACTTTTGAGTCGTGTTGGATTTGCTATTGAGTTTGTTTTTGACTTCCTTTTCCCAACTATGTTGGGGTCTGCTTCCAGTCTATCCGGATGCAGCTGAATACCAGTATTTTACATGGAGCGACTGCCTATCTCACGTACGTTCACGCGACCCCCGGCGTAGGTCTGAGATGGAACACTGGGATGGTTTTTAGTCAGTAAGAGTCTGACAAACCCCGCCTTCCACCAGGGCGGCGGACATCCATGAGGATTTTCCATCCCGGAAACAAAAAATAAAAACTGTAGTAAATGGTAATACTCAATTACAACTAAGAATAAATGATGGAGATCGAATAAACAGTAAAAACACACGCAAATAAAATAGAGCATTAAAAAAAAATTAAGCATCCAGAGGTTTAATATTGTTCCTTCATCGTATCTCTTATCTAAAACTTGTCCTCGTAGCATATAAAAGCCACACATACAGTGACGCCAAAAGTGTGGAAAATAGAAAGAGCCCCAATAAATAAAACTACTAACCAGGACTAATTGGAAAACCAACATATAAATCAGTAGCCACTCTCAATTCTGGTGCCAAAGCACGAAAACAATTGTCAGTAGAAATGGCGATGGTCTCAGTTGGCAAACATTTAGAATTTTAGGATTTGTTGAACTTAAAATTATGAATTAGGGTTTGAGTAGTGGCTTGTAAATCTGGTTCTATGAAAGCTTTCCGGGGAGTGAGTGGAGTTGTAAATCATCTTAACAAATAGATAAAATAAATACTGTTGGTGCTAAGAAATAATATTTTCTTACATCTAGCTTGAACCTTTTTTCAGCTGCATCCGGTTTTCCGGTTTTTTTAATCAGCTGCATCCGGTTAGACTGGAAGTCGACCGCAACATAGTTGGGAAAAGGCTAGGCAGATGATGAACTAGCTTGAAACTTTATCCTCTCATTACAAAACAAGGTTTTTGTTTAGATCAGAGGGGCGATTCCCGTAGTTTTAAGAAAATTCACAGTTGATCTCAGTCTCAATCTGTCAAAAATACCTCTATTTTCCCTACAATTTTGACATTGATTTGTCGCCGAGATGAAACTGCGACTAGATTTTGAATGTTTTGAATTACGAGAATTTACTGTCATTAAAGCAAGTACTACGTAGTATTTACTGTCATTAAAGCGGGGTAAAGGTCTTATGCAAAATGTCTCAAGTAATTTTAAAATATATATATATGTATATGAGTAATTACGTTCAAAAGAAGACTGATAAAATAAAATCGTTGCTATGGCTTCTTTACTACCTGTAGATGTTTCTCTTAAAATATTTCGTGTATGAATATATACTGTTAGAGTTTTGACAGCAGAAAGGGCGGGGACATCACGTCGCTGCGATGACGCTGTCAGTGAGGGGGTGACACACCATGAGCCGTGTGCTCACTCGCCTCTATCACTTCTGCTGCGGAGCTCGGACGGGACGGATGCGTACTAGTGATCGTATTGAATTATTTTCTTGTAACGGTGTTTGTAATTTAAATAAATAGTTGTGTAGGCCGTGTCGTGTTTTCTTTAAAAAAAAAAAACGAATTAGGCTTCTGATCGCTAAGAATACCTTATATTGATTTCCAGCTTCTGAGGAAGAAGTTTGTTATGAAGAGATTTGCGAAGTTTTGCGAAATTAATTTTTAATAAAAATACAATAATGAGGCAGGGTGAGGCACGTACCGACTGCTTCAATGCTGTACGGCGTAAGAGAGCGGCCTCGCTGCTAAACAGACTCCGCGGCAGCCCCAACAGCATTCTACGCGCTATAGCCGGGAGACACGACAGCCCGTTGGTGAGGTCACTTGTCACCTGTACTTTGTCGGTGTTATTAGTTGAGTACTAACATAGGTTAAGATTATTGTTACTAACCCAATGGATCTCTGTTATCTGAATAAATAAATATGACGGCGCATCCGTCAACGTCAGACGTCAGGTTGACTTTTAGCTGTCAAAGTCAACCTAGCGAAGCGTCATTGTCGATGGTAGTGCGGGCGGCAATCTTAAACTGACTTTTGAACAAGACGGCGCCCGCGCACCACGCTTGTGACGAATCGCTCAGAATCTTCGTCATCACGCTATTTCAAGATTTAATTAAGTTGATTTCGTATAGTAGTAATCGCTAATTACCTAATTACATCGTGATTCCTGTGAATGCCGATTAAAATACGTCGATTGTGATTTGAAGACATTTATTTCTATTTCCGCGCCCACCTACCTACATAATTAGAAGAAGATGAGTTCTGGTGAAGGGCCACCAGGCCGTCCTGACCCTTCAAATATAATAATAATAATAATAGTGCATCGGTCCTCTATAACCAACAAAACAAAAACGACTCACAATATTAACACTACACATAATTAAACTGAGCATATATTCGCCGAGCAAAGAGCTTGGCCTATATCAGGGCTATAAATAAATAAATTAGTTGGGCCATTTGCGGGCTACGCTTGGCCAGCCACAAAGTTACACTTAGAGCACGCTCGGGGTGAATATAGGAAAGTTAAGGGTCACAACATTGTATAATATCAAGTTGTCTATGAATATACGAAGGTATTTCGTGGTTTGGATACGAGGGATAAAAGAATTTGTTAAAATAATGGTTACGACCTTAAATAATTGGAAGTCCTTAAAATAATAAATAAAAGATTGTTTTTTAGGAAACGAAACTGTAATTTGGACGTTCACGCATGTTTTTAAGAAAATATTAATGTTCTATGTTTATGTAAGTTTTATTTAGTTTTTTTTTTATTTGAATTGGGTTTGCTCTTGACTCTAATCTAGGTCAGAGATGACACAGACAAATTTTACGATGGAGTGAGCTTACCCAGAAGAAGCCTGTTCACTCTTACTTTGAAGCGATTTGGGTAGTATGCACTCGGAAACACAAACGCAGGTAGAGAGTTCCACTCTTATGCTGTGCGCATTATAAAGGACATTTGAAAACGCTTAGTGCAAATTGGTGGAATAGCAACTAGGCAGTACCACTTATTATTTGTAGTATTTATAATTTCAAATAACTAGTTTAACATTTTCTATCTCATTTTTGCACTTTATTCAATTTTTACATTTCAATTTATTTTTATTATTATTTTGAACCAGACTACTTGTCAAGACAAATCAAACGAGCCCAAACTCAAAGGGGTTGCGTCGTTTTATTACAGTGTTCCCATCGCCACCTTCCGGCTCCATCATCAAATCAGCTTTGTATCATAATCATATTGCATTGTCATTTGATTTACATAAGTATGCAAACTTTCAGCTCAATCCGAAACCGGGAACTGGGTTGAAAATTATTTGCAAGATTAGACAAACAAAAAAAAAATGGTACTGGTAATTATTATAAAGTAAGAATTGATGATATGACCCTTGGCAATAAAGAACTGGTCCTTGGCGACACAGCCAAAATGAACAACAATTGATGGTAGTGAACTTTAATCGATCAACCAGACATGAAGAAATAACAAATGAAGCAAACCTACCATGTGTCAAAAGAATACATGTATCTAGAATAAGAATATTCTTGTTCAAATTTATAGTATAGTTTATTTTGACAATTCAAAATGTCAAGTGCCAAATCAATATAAATGTAGTTTAAATGCACTTTCTACCAAAGCCTAAATAAATTTATATATCGCAAGTGCCGCTAAAATATACACAAAATCTAAATGACTGGTATTTTAAACGTTACAAAGTAAAGACAACAAATTGTTATTATTAATTCAACCGTGAAATCCGTCAAGCAGGATACCGTCATTATCTGGCAACGGAGACAGTTTTAAGTCCGCCCCGTTCGAGTTAAAGAACAGTCGCAGGATTTACGTATTTTCGGTTGACCGTTTCGAGAAGATTTTATCTCAATTCTTTAGGCGTGAGACTTATGGGTGTTTAGAATGAAGAACAAGGTATTTTCTTGCGAAAATACATTGTTTTATTTTTCACTAGCTGCGCCCTGCGGTTTCACCCGCATAAGTGTCCATCCCGTGAAATTATCGGAATAAAAAGTAGCCTATGTGTTAATCCAGGGAGTTAGCTACCTCTGTACCAAATTATATCAAAATTGGTTTAGCCGTTTGTGCGTGAAGCAGTAACAAACATACAAGCACACTCACAAATTTTCGCATTTATAACATAAGTGCGACTAGCTGCGCCCCGCGGTATCACCCGAGTAAGTGCCGATCCCATGAGAATATCGGGATAAAATGTAGCCTATGTGTTAATCCTGATTATAATATCTATATATATATATCCTATTAGTGTGTCAAAGGACATGTTATGAAATGGGCTTAAAATAATAATTTTTTTGAACAGCTGTCATGTATGGTTTTTCTGATAGGGAAACTTATTCAGGATGGCCTGACAAAAACAGAAAAAATATTAAAAGCACCGTTATTGAATAAATACATATTTTAAATCCAAATATTTTTGGTGTCATAATATTATTTTTGCACATAGAAACAAAGAAAAAATGGTCAAATATCATTTTTTAAAGCAAATTATACACCTTATTGTTATTTAAAATATTCTAAAATAATATTAGATGGCTTAAAATAAAACCAACTCCATGATTTGTATGTATGGCATTAATTCCTTTGCCTTCTAATGGAATCTATGAAAATATTACCTGTGCCAGTAAGGTTGTCATACTTGTCAGCTGTCAGTACACAGGTCAAAATTGAATTGAATTTGACACTTGATTGACGTTAATGATAATAATGACATCTAACCGAAAAGTGTTGCCAAAATCAATAATTACTGTGGGTTGCAATTTATTTTTTAAATAATGATTATTAAAATGTATAATAATTAAAGCAAGGGTGCTTTAAAAAAATTTTAAAAAATATACAAAGTCTCCTTAATTTATGTACTTTCATAAAAATATGATCTCTTCCCTGTTCACAGTAGCTTCGAATAAAAGCCCAGCCTCCATACAAAAACCTAACATGTCCTTTCATCTAAATCCGTTTAGCCGTTTGTGCGTGAAGAAGTTACAAATATATAAACACACACATAAACTTTTGCCTTTATAATATTAGTGTGATAAGTGATTTATTTCAACTTCTGGCACAGAATAAGGAAAAAAGGCGGATTAATGCCTTATGCATTCTCTACCAGTCAACCAAGGGTGGTGTGGAGGACGGCGCGTACATGTTCCACGCGCGCCTCAAAGAGATGTTAGCATCAACCGAAGGGGCCCGTCAGGGCCGAAGCCTGCCAGGTCAGCGGAATTATCAGAAAGGGTTACCGCTGGCCCGGAACATAAAGGGCTTAGGAAGGAACACGGGTGAGTTTTAGTCAGTGTCTGACACTCCCTTCCGCTCCACCCAGAGCGGGAGGGGTCATTTGATGATTAACCATCCTGAAAAAAAAGGGTGGTGTAGAAATATATTATATAAGAGTTAATGATAATAAAAACCACGATTGGCTTATCATCATCCAAAGCTCGACTTGACCCACAGCTGAACATATGCCTCTCTTTTCATGTCCCAATTGGCTTGTGTTTACACACAATTGAGCGAAGCTCCGGGCACAGCTAGTGAAAAATTTGGTAATAAATAATTTTAATATTCCTAACCCTAGTTTTCGAATGTCCAGTCCTTCAGTTGGAATGCATTTCAGATAAAAACATTCAACATTCAATTCTGATGTTAATAGGAAAGGCCATTAATTAAGACAGACATACGTTTATGTTACGCTTGTATTTAAGATAATTTTAATTAAATATGACACTCTTGGAAAGTTGTTCAATGTTGCACTCGAAAGGGTTCTAAATCAAAACTCATTAATTCAAATTAGGCTGAGAATTTGCACTTTTGAAACGTCAAAATTGCATAAAACAGCCCCCCAAAACGTCCGCTCTTCACCACTTCTTAGTGCTTCAGCTGGGAAGAGGAAGTGGCGCAACAAACTCCCCAGCAGCACAGCTGTCTGTTCAGTTAGAGAATACTTGATTGTAGACAATAGTAACTATGCAAAGTAATTAACATTACAAGACACAGAACATTAAATTAAATTATTTGCCATTATATGTGAGCTAGCCAACAAATACAATAAAAACTATACTTACTCAAGGAAAAAAATGTAAAATGTAAACAAAAACTTAATAAAAGCCTCCAGGCATTAAAGGCATGACAGCTTACATATTTATGAAATGCTGAGTTCTGTTAACATAGCTGTCACTTGAAGTCACAAATTATATACTAGGGCCATCGAAGTATACAATAAATAAACAGTTAATTAAAAAAATTATGTGGACCCGCCGTGTCAACTAGATCCGCGGATCAAGAAGCGACCGGGTCCAGCGGACCGAAGATTCTTACTAATAACAACTACAAAACCATAGTCAGCAAGACGACCAGTCACCACAAGTAGCACCCGTTCACGAGCATAATGACTTTATACTTGGGTAGATACCTCGGCTTCCCACTTGTCCATTTAACCAACCGATTACTCGCATTATGACATAAATAATGAACAGAAACTGACGGTTTTGAAGTAGACGCGTCCGTGACAGACGTTTTTCTAACAAATTGCTCGAAAGCAAAACGGTTCGTCGCACAACGTAACCGTATGCAGCAAGTCAGTTTTAGAGACTTTTTTTCTTAGTATTCTCTCGCGTCCGGATCTGTGGATTCCTCCTTACTGTTAAACCCAGATTTTTAAAAGGATGCTTTTAATCACCAGTAGGTACTATCATTAAAATTATAACGCCTTGGTATTTTTTTTAAATTGAAATAAAAAGTTGGGTATGGATTATTTCTTGGTTTCTATTCATGCATAATCTATATTATATACCTCTCTGTGGGAGGAAGTGGGCCGTTATTCACCAGGCGGGCCCAGTGCGGGTGATAGGTCTTAGAATTTTTGGTTCTAGGACATGTCGGTTTCCTCACGATGTTTTCCTTTACTGTTTTGAGAGCAATGGTGTTTAAATTATTTACACAAAGTAAAGCACCTGACAGGGTTCGAACCCACACCCTACAACTCGTAAGTCGGGGTCGTTACCACTGAGCCACCGCTGCTACTGTTTTCTATGATTGCTACATGTTTATTGTTAGAGTGTCGATGCAATTATTTGCGTCATTATTTTATTGTACAGACGCCAGCACATCAAGCTACTACAATCTGTCAAATTCCTTTAATAGATTTTCAACTTTATCGCGAAAGCATAAGGTTCAAAGTTGATTGGGAAAATTTTACAGTTTCTGGTAGCTTGATGTGCTGACGTCTGTACAGTGAAAACCATACGGTAACCTTTTTTCCTTCCGTTAGCTCAAATCAGTTACATAACCCACATACATACATGCACAAACTCATACTTTTTTCCAAGGGGGCAGGCAGAAACTATAGAACGCCACCCGCTATAATCCTTACATACTCCTCTTGTTAAGTGAGAGCATCAAAGCTCCTTCAAACAGGCGCGACACCCGATAAAATCGCGCGCGACACAAAGGCACCGCAAGTCGCGCAACGGACGGTGCCTTTGTGTCGCGCGCGATTATATTGCGTGTCGCGCCTGTTTGTAGAAGCCTTCAATGTCTAAAAAACCGGTCAAGTGCGAGTAGGACTCGCTCACCGAAGGTTCCGTACAAATTTGTAGGTATATAACACGGGCCTTTTTTTGTAACGTAACTACAAATTTACGGTTTTCGGATTTTTTCCTTTACTTGTGCTACATGATATTTACTTCTTGCCATAATTCATGATTCTAGGTCAATGGGAAGTACCCTATAGGTTTTGATTCCGAAACATAAACGCCCGTATATTTTTATTGCGTTGACTTAGAAGTTTGATTTTTTCACTGCTTCAAGGGATTGTAGCCCTGAGTATTTGATATTAATTTCAACTTGATAACTTTAGGCGTTCCTGAGAAGAAGGTTCTTGACCGACGGACAACAAAGTGATCTTATAAGGATTCCACTTTTCGTTTTGAGCCCCCTAAAAATACTCCTTCAACAATATTTCCTCCAAGAAGCTCCAACTAAATTGTGATGTCACAACCAGTTCGTATTATATTCTACCAAAACTTTTAACAATCTCGCAGCGAATAACGTTCACGAAACATGTACGCAACACTTAGCAGTTTGTTCGCTGATAACCTCGTCAACGATACAAGTTGAAACTCCGAGGAAGTACTAACTATCCTTGTTGAAAAGTGGGTGCAAGAAAACATGGCGTGAACAGAAAACCCGTGGTCTTGGTACAACTCAATGAGTTCTTGCTAAGAAGAGGTTTTTAGTGCAAAATAATTATTGAAGTCTTAAAAATGAAAACCGAAATACTTCTAGCAAAAAGTTATTGCACCACTAAATAAAAACTTTTTTACGAAAATAAAACAAACGAATTCCAAAATAAAAAATTTAAAAAAACAACGTGAAAAATAACTTTAATTTCGAAAGTTGCTGTCGTTTGGTTCCTTATTTTCGTTTTTGACACCGACTTTTGACATGACGGAGTTATGCTCGAACATACATAAAAAAAATATAAACATTGAAATTGAAACCACCTCCTTTTTTGAAGCCGGTTTAAATTGGAATATAATTTTTATAAAAGATCATTTTCACAAAAAACTTAGTCTTATTCAGAGTTGATGGAGCAGGTTATTTATTATATTTTGTAAGTGATGTCTTTTTAAACCAGCACGCTTAGCATGACCACTTTCTATCTCCATTTTAAGTCGTGTCTCCTGCGCGTGTTTTTTCGAAACATTACACAAAAAATAGTGGCACTCTGGGAGTGAAAGAAGAAGTGAAACTATGAACAATTACGTGTGTATTTTTTTAATCGTCTTATAAACAAAACACGCGCCGTGTCGGTTACGGTAACAGTGTTGCGAGTTCAATGGTTTTTCCCATCTCAAAAAATTCCCAACGCGCCTACAGAAGTTTTCACTTTAAAAACGTCATAACAAAGAGGCGTGGCTATACACATTTGTGTATGAAAACACGATGTTTTTATTTTCCTAGCTTCATGGAAAATATTCCCTGCGCGGGTGAAGTGGAGGGTATGTTTCATTTTGAACCGTCGCGGTCGCGCGCACCGCGCACGCATTTAGCATTTTGAAAGCTTAATTCCAACTGACACAGGTTTTGAGGTTATATTTTCATCTTGTAAATAGTTGACACTAATCTAAAATTATTTTAATACGCAGTAGGAGCAGCTTGTGTTATGTTTCGAAAAAACATGAGCAGGAGAAGTGTCTCCTGCTCATGTTTTTTCTACTTAGTACGTACGTACTTAGTACTTTGTCTACTTAGAACAGTGGTTATAAGTAGACAAAGAGGCATTTATTTTCTTTAAATACATCATATTTTAATTTTTATAGTTCGTTAGTTTATTTTGAAGAAGTTTAGAAGTAGTTTTAGAAGTTTGTTCATTTAATAAATAAAGTAAGACGATAAGATCCGATAATGCAAAAAAACAGACATAAATAACCTTTACCTAACCTATAATTTTTCCACTGCTGAGGCACAAGCCTCCTCTCTGTGAGGGAGTAGCAATCTTTGCGCCGAATATCGCTGTAATTAAATTTCAAACCACACGAACCTAACACTAAAAAAACAATTATAAACCTTTAAACAACAAACTGTTTGTATACACGTTATGTTTCCCTCTGCAAAATTCAAAGTTTAGCCTTAAAAAAACCTTACTATCCAGAAGGCTATTAACTGTTTTGAAAAAAGGAGCACTACCATCCCGCTTAGTGGCTAGTACGGGAACAAGAAAAAAAATTCGTTTACCCATCCCATAACAGAGTTAATGGCTGCTCTCACCCAACGGTGCTGCGAGTGGTGCAAGCTATAAGATCTAAATCTCTCCCTAGAGAGACAATATAATTCTAGACAATAATTACAGGGTTTTTGGAAAAACACAAAAAAATCTCTTAAGAGGTCATTGTACTCATAATTATGAACAACTTTTACTATGGGACCACATCTGAAATCGCGAAATAAAATTCGCTGTTCCCTACATTTACTTTCGCATAACTCGTCAAAATGTAGGGAACAGCTCATTTTTTTCACGGTATCAGGTTTGGTCCCGTAGTAAAATTTGTTCATAATAATGAGTACAATTTGACCTCTTAAGAGGTTGTTGGTGATTTTCCAATAACCCTCTATAGACAATATAATCTACACACGCTTTAGGTCCTTAAACGTGCGAAACGTACAAAAGTGATTGAAATATTTTTAGTTCGCTGTGCTTAGTGCTTTTTTGATTCGCATTTTAGCACAGCCCTTTTTTATCACTGCGTAAATAAATAATATTCCTTTTACGTCATTTTAATCATGGTAGATTTTCTATCGCTTCCTCCTTTACTTTGTAGCAAACTATCGGTATAACTTCCAGTTAACTTGGCTATACAGTTTAACTACGACTGCAGCCGTCGCCCTTTGGATTTGTAATTAACACGAGAAAAGTTAATAAGCGCTGATTAAATCTTATGCGTGTTTAACTATCTGTCTAAGAACTATTTAATGAACCCTGTTTGTTAATTAAAAACTAGCTTTAAGGTACTGTTGTTCCTTGAACTTTTTCTTAAGGTAATATGTTTTCTTTCCTTGCGGAATGGCTATGAAAATGTGTTGTTTGCACCGAGCATCTTAGAATTAACCTAAGTTTGGGCTCTCCTTGGTGCTAAGAAGTAACGCTTTCCCACGCACGGCACTAGGATTTTATCCTGCATCGTGGGTGCAAATTCTTCTTTGCAAATCCCAAATAGTTATGTGCAATTTTGCAGGCGTAACAAATTGTTTCGTGCGTGAATCCAACCATTGCACCAACTGAAACTTCGTAAAATCAGATTGGCGTTGATAATGTGTTGCGCAAAGAAACCTACTTAGTCGCACGAACTTCGGGTTTCACAAATAGAATAAAAAGGATGTAGTTTAGCCAAAGGAAAACATTCAATAGAATGAAAGGAGAGCACTGGTGACCCAGTGGTAACGGCCGACTTACAAATTGTACTAGGAATTACTCCTGTATCATGGGTGCGTTTTTTTTTTCAAACGTTTCATTTTAACGAGACGTACGGCCATCATTGCCGGTTTGACTGAACTCAATTACTTTTTGAAGTTACTAGCTAGCCACTGTGCTATTTTTTAAATAACAGATGCACACTGCCTACTCTTTATGTTCACACTGTTTTGTAGTATTGCTGTAACTGTACATCTAGTAAACATTTTTTTGTATTTGACAGTAAAAATAAATAGCTCAATATTTCATAACGACTTACAAAAGTGATTTTGTGCTAGTCCCCACACAGTATCCACGCATCATAGGTACGGTCAGCATCAAAAGTCGATTAACACTTCAGTTTTTTTAATATCAGTTATTGAGCAAAATATTTATTCAAAATTGCAGCAGAAGTACGATGCAATTTTCAACAAAGATTTTGCTCAATAACTGAGATAAAAAAAAACTGAAGTGTTAAAATTTTGCTCAATAACTAAGATTAAAAAAACTGAAGTGTTAATCGATTTTTGATGCTGACTGTACTATCAATTCATTGCATAATGATGTTCCTCCCGCTGGGACACAGGCCGTCTCTCCTGCCGGTTGGTAGATGTCACATTTCTTCGCATTATAATTACCTATTGGTTCTAGGACGTGCCGGTTTCCTCATAATGTTTTTATTCACCGTTTTGAAAGCAGAGGTGATGAAATTATTTACACAAAGTAAAGCGCCTGCCTGATCTCACGCCCTTGCCATGCAAAGTGGTAATGCCACCAGTCTCTTGGGTACATTACCAGTCGACAGGCGGCGCGGATGAATTTTTGACGCTATATTTTAGTTTGTGTATAGTTTGAGTTACGTTATTTTTATTAATTAATCAGGTATTAGTTATTATTTGCTTAGGTACTTATTATTTTAAGAAATATAATTACACCACGACCTATAATTTGTAAGTCGGGGCAGTTACCACTAGTCCACCACTCTGCTCTCATAGATATATTTTATTGAGACTCAAAGAATATTTCGAGAAGAATGATTTTTTCACAACAGGCGCAGGTATTGGACAACGTTTCTTCTTCCCATTTCCTTGTTTCTGTTTTGTTGGCATCTCTTGCACTATTACACGTTCTAACCGCAGCTGCGTCTTCAAACAGTTTTATACTTGACGACTACGATTGTCATAATTTGTCATTAATTAGTGACAGTTGTAGCGTAACTGCCCAGTAATAGTCATCATCATCACCATTTCAACCGAAAGACGTCCACTGCTGGACTTAGGCCTCCCCCAAGCACCTCCACTTAGACCAGTTCTGTGCTTCTCACATCCAACGGGTTCCTGCGGCCTTCGCAAGGTCGTCTGACCACCTTGTGGGAAGCCTTCCAATGGTACGTCTTTCAGTAGTAGTAAATGACACTCGAAGTCCGAAAACTAGTAAAAGTAAAAAATAAAGGGTCAAGTAAACCCTTTTATAGTGCAGCGGACGAGAGAATGTATTATTGAGACTTGTCAGTTTTATACAAACGAATAAGTGTTTCGCGAATTTGATCTTTATTAGCTACTAGGATTGACGCACTGCCAGGTGTCAGGAACGCATTTTCTCAACGGCCGGTCTCTAAGTTCTAAGATTTATAAACGTAACTACTGTAGAGAACGATCGTGAATAGAACTTACGATTCCCATCGTAGTCGCATCGTAACTTATAAATAAAGGAAGTTTCTTAACAGTAACATCTGTGCAAATTAAGTTCTTGAACGGCTACAATGCATTATTGCTCTCGAATATTTGTGTCTAGACCATTTGTTCAATTGAAGTACGGTTTATTTGCGTGAATACATTATACAACCATATTCTTTAAATTTGAATTTTCTTTATGTCTATAAAGACACAAAGAAAATTTAAATTCAAATTTAAAACTTTACCTAGCATATGCTAGGTAAGGATTTGAAACCCTATGTCCGTTTCTGTACACCTGACAACGTACATGCAAAATTTTAGGAGGACCGGTTCAATGGTTTATGCTTAAAAAGGTAACAAACAAACAAACCTACTTTCGCATTTATAATATTAGTTATGATTATCATCTGCCCGCGACTTCGTCCGCGTGACATTTCTTGCTCCCCCGACTCACCCCGTCGCATCGCATCGCCTGCCCGCGCTCGTTTTGCATGACTCTTAATGACCCTAGCGTGATGTTAAATAGCCTATATCCTTCCTCAAGAATTAGGTTATCAAATGGCAAAAGAATTATTCAAATCCAACTTGTAGTTCCAGAAATTAGCGCGTTCGAATAAAAAATCAAACAAACTCCAGCTTTGTTATCAGTATTTATACATTTGAACAAATTAACAGATCCTAATAACAACGATAAACAGGCCGTTAAATATCAGGGTTCATTTAGCATCCCTCCTATGAATAGTACCTACTTGTTGATACATCTATCAGCAACAGTTTCTATCATAAATGCACTGATACTTACCTAACAGCCCGTTAAAGGAACTTCAAATTACCTAAACTATTAGAAACAAATACTCGTTAACGGTTGTCTTTAACGAGTTTTTGTTTCTAAGGGCTGATTTTTCAATCAGCTCACACACACATACACACACACACTCATCACTCATCTCTCTCATCACTTTATTCGAGGAATAATTTTGAAATTTTGACAAATATTTCATACAAAAACTGTCAAACGTCAATTTCATTCCCCGAATAAAAGTTATCTGGCGATGGCAAAATCTCACGTATTCCATTTATTTTCCTAATTAACTCGGATACGTAACGATGGATGAATTACCGCCGAGCACCATGTTTCGTTCAACTTGTTTGATTCGATATCAATGGATGTAGATGGACGTGGATGTGGCATAACAAGCTTAATATTTAGAAGATAATAGAAAGAAAGAAAGAAAATACAATTTAGCACAGACTAAGAGACACACAATACACCAAATAGTTAGATAACAGTCATACATCAGATAAAAACAAAGATAAAAATAAAAAGTGCAAAGTCCGATGTAAGAAATTAGCAGGAAAGTGTGCCTCACGGCTGCGCCAAAGCTTCCTAGTTGGTCCAGTGGTCGCAAACGCTATTGCTGATATTGTCCTGGGTTCAATTCACAGGCATTAATTAAAGTGTTATTGGGTTTTTCTTTCTGGAATTTCTCAGTTGCTGCCCGCAGATACTCCGGCTTTGAGCCCGGTTGATAACAATAGGCTCGAATCCGCATATCACATATGACTTAAACATAATTAGCAAGATGAGGGTGTACTATTGAGAGGGCGATAAATATTGCACATCGACCTTTGGAAAGAGACAATCGGCTAATTTCGGCTTCGTAGAGCGTTATTTCTGTCGCACGAAATACAAACAGTCCGGTATCTATTAGGAGCTGTTAAAACAATTATGATTTGCTTCTTTTGATAATTATTTTTATTCTTTGTATAAAATCGATAGGATCGAATAGGTCGATGTGCAATATTTATCGCCACGCACTGTACACCCCTTCGGTCGCGCGCTCGCGCCACGATCGCTCTCGGTTCGGACGAGAACTCAGACCCTTAAATAGGGTAGAAATGATTAGAGAACTACCTAGACGTCGAGACACAAATCTAGATTATTACAATCTAAAAGAATCGCTTGTTGAGCAATAGATTTTAAAAAGATAATTTATTGAATGGCGTCTACTATTAAAAAGCTAAGCTGATGTGTCAAACTCAAACTCAAAACTCAAAGCATTTATTTCAATTAAACCATTTACAGGCACTTTTGAATTGTCAAGAAGTCGGTCAGTCAGAAAATATGAAGCTAGTTGCCCATTCCAAAGCGTAGGTACCTATGGAGAAGAACGGGCAAGAAACTCCATGGACACTCTTTTTAAATCATATTTTACAAAAATATTAGTTACATCATTACTTTTGATATTAAAATTATATAATGTGAGAACGATGTAAAAAATTAAAAAAGACGTACGCGTTAAAAGCGTCCAGAGTACAAGAAATAGTACTTAACTAACAACAATCCAAAATTAAAATAATTAAAAATAAGCCGAGGCAGCTAAGTGATGACCAGCCCCAACTGACGGCGCCCGTTCACGAACATGACGCATAAATCAGCACCATTCAGCTCAACCATTTTGAAGGGAGCTAAATGATCCAACACACACGCCACCGTCAGCGAGACATTTGAGTGAGCATGACACACCATCAGCTGCCAGGGCACATTCGAGTCAATGAAAGACATATTATTACCCGGTAAATGGTAGCTATAGGGTACATAGAACTCACATCTGTGCTATGCAATTATACAAAACAAAGGAAATTGATTTTATACAATGCAAAGATAGTCTTACAATCTTCAGCAGCTCCAACAGTATTTTCATGTGTTAATCAATTAGTTGTGGTTGTGGAGCAGGACCAGCATTGAGCCAGGCATTTTTATCAGCAATGTAATCCCCTAACTTATAATATGCCTGACTGCATAGTGTGCGTTTTATACAAGACTTGAATTTTGTCTCATTCAGTTGAAGAATGTGGGGAGGTATTTTATTATAACATTTTAAACAGTACCCCATAAAAGATGAGTCTACTTTAGCCAGTCTGAAACCTGGTTGAACTAATAGGTCCCTATTTCTAGTACTATAATTATGTCTTTCACCTCTTTTACTAAAAAGATGTAAATTTTTCCTGTAGTAGATTCCATCACAAGCTTTTTGAGCAACAAATTGCCTAGTCAATCCAAGATTTTAAAATTCGTTATGTTTAGATCATAGTTATGATCCGTTTAAAAAAACGAACATTTAAAAAATAATAATTTAAACAATAAAATAATACAATACACGTTCTTTAAATTCATGCTTTTCTTCTCTTGCACATAATGTAATACATTATTTCAGCGTGGCTGTTTCCAATCATCGACACCAACCATTCACAGTACGATTTATATAATTTTCATGTATTGATGATTTCATGATCATCACCTGTCTAGCCTTTTCCCAAGTATGTTAGGGTCGGCTTCCAGTCTAACGGATCGGGTTACAGCTGAATATCAGTATTTTATAATTATGGAACGTCTGCCTATCTAACCTCTACAACTCAGTTAATAGTTACTGGGTAATACGATACCTCTTGGTAAGACTGGTTGTCAGACTTTCGGGCTTCTGACGACCCGTAACGACTGCCAAAGATCCACGAATGACAGCCAACAACATAACGTGCTTCGGAAAGTTAAGTAAAGATGGTCACCCATCCACGAACTAACCGAGGCAAGCATAGCTTAACCTGATTGATCAACCGGTGCGGCTGTTATGACTTAGCCACAAGCCCTTCTGATGATTTCATGATAAATGATTAAATGATAAATGATTTTATTTTTGCAAGTAGGTTTGCACAAACACTTTTACACGTCAATCATATATTTTTTAAACAAGATGAGATCGGCGTTTCCTCTCTGACTACTCTGAGAAGAAAGGCCGGAACAAACTCAGAGGTCATAGTCTCTTTTAAAGTCCAGACATAATCTTGGTCAGGTTATATGAAGACCATGTAGGTCGATATCTGAGATGGTCTTTTGATGAAAGAACCACACAGATTGAGAGGACCTGTCCAGTCAGTGCACGCATTTGTCAGAAATCGTGCAGCTCAAGTCAGGACTTAAGGAGCTCAACGATTCGACGAACAATAACAAAGAAAGGACATTTGGGTAGGCCACATAAATTACTCAAACTGCCAGATCATGGATAGAATTATAAAAAAATATAAAATGAATAATAATCATTTTATTTCAGATTATTATAAATCCATAATTTGTTAGTAAAACATAAAAAAACTCTGTTAGTATACATGCAGGTTGGACAAATAATGGACGAGCGGGCAATCAAATTTCCCTGCAATGACATTCAGGAGACTGTTCAAGCTGCCCCGGATCCTCTGCAGCAGCGACGCGGCACGCTTACGTCTGATCGCTGTGAAGCCATCAGTGTGCGCATTAGCAAACATTCCCGACGCACTGCAGAAGCGTGGAAGCCCCAACAGCATCCTGAATGCATTGTTGTATTGAACTCAAAGAACATTGATGGCTTTCTGCGTACAACTTCTTAATTTTTGGATAATGTTATTAACCAAACTAAGGCAGAGAAAGTTGTTTTGGCAAATACTGAGGCAAGAAGAAAAACTTCTCTGATGATTTACTGAAAATAAATACTTTTCTCATCCATTTTTTCCACATCCTCACCTCGAACTACAGATTAGTGTATGTTAGACATTACATCGTAAGAAAGTTATCTCGTTAGTCAGTTAACTAGAAACTTATGGTCAACTCGAACCCCAGGGAAGGTTTAATAAATACCGATCATTGGCCTCTAGTATTTTATGAGGGTATACAGATAAAAATAAAGTTTTTCGCTTAGGAACACAAGGAGTAACTTGTTTTATGACCGAAACCCGTAATAACTAATTTTAGGATTATGTTGTGGTCTAAGGCAGTATAATAACCTAATAGGGTCCTAGGATTTACGTTTGAATTATTTCTTCTTAATTCTTTATTTATGAACAAAGTAAAAAAGAGTGTCGTAAGTTCCTGGATAGCGACAAACCACTAGTCCTTCCTTATTTTTTCCTAAAACATTATTCATAGATTTTACTCTGCTGATTCAACGCATCTTCCGTAGATTGTTGAAACGTACAGACGCCAGCACATCAAGCTACTACAATCTGTCAAATTTCTTTAATAGATTTTCAACTTTATCGCTAAAGTGTAACGTTCAAACTTGTTTGGGAAAATTTGACAGTTTCGGGTAGCTTGATGTGCTAGAGTCTGTACTTTGAAACGTACCACTGCCATAATTTTTGTCATCCACTACCAGGGCTTGTCACTACATCCCATTCACAGTTATTTTAGTTACGATTTCTTTATTTTCGTTACAATAAGGTTGCTTTTGGGTTGCTGTCACTAACAAGTCTGTCAATATCACAATGATCTTTATTCTCGTTACAATAAAGTTGCGTTTGGGTTGCCGCCACTAACAAGACTGTCAATATCACAATGATCTTTATTCTCGTTACAATAAAGTTGCGTTTGGGTTGCCGCCACTAACAAGACTGTCAATATCACAATGATCTTTATTCTCGTTCCAATAAAGTTGTGTTTGGGTTGCTATCACTAACAAGTCTGTCAATATCACAATGATCTTTATTCTCGTTCCAATAAAGTTGCGTTTGGGTTGCTGCCACTAATAAGTCTGTCAATATCACAATGATCTTTATTCTCGTTCCAATAAAGTTGCGTTTGGGTTGCTGCCACTAACAAGACTGTCAATATCACAATGATCTTTATTCTCGTTCCAATAAAGTTGCGTTTGGGTTGCCGCCACTAACAAGACTGTCAATATCACAATGATCTTTATTCTCGCTCCAAAAAGTTGCGTTTGGGTTGCTGCCACTAACAAGACTGTCAATATCACATTGATCTTTATTCTCGTTCCAATAAAGTTGCGTTTGGGTTGCTATCACTAACAAGTCTGTCAATATCACAATGATCTTTATTCTCGTTTCAATAAGGTTGCTTTTGGTTTGCTGCCACTAACAAGTCTGTCAATATAACAATGATCTTTATTCTCGTTTCAATAAAGTTGCTGTTACTGTAAAATAACTGTGTACGGACTGTAATGACAGCTGTAAGAAACTGAACAAAGACCATCATCTGCCAGAACCTTGTCCCATGTTACTTGGGGTCGGAGCAACATGTTTTTTTTCCATTAGCTTCTGCCAACTATCAGCACTAACATTCACTTATTTTTCTTTCATTAAAACAATCATCCCTTTCACAATCAATCCATTTTCTTTCAACTTCCTCTCCCTCTCCACCCATTAAAATTTATTATAATAGTGACTATTTCAGTCACGTTTCAACATGCCAAGTATGTGATGAGGTTATGAGTCTTGGTATAGACCAGGAATGGGGAAACTACGGCCCGCGGGCCACCTCCGGCCCGCGACCATCAAACAAAATCAAGTGAAGTTTTCATATTGTTATAAAGGAGAATTGGTAAGACCGTACCCAGACACAAAATTTAAATGTGTTCAAACATGTCCCCACAAAGACCAGCGCTCCTCAACCTTCTACTTGTTGCACAATAAATTAGAGTTTCAGAAAATACAATCAATATTTTTATAGCCAAAAATGCAACAACTTGGCCCGCCATGTATTTCGTTAATAAATATTGTCACGCGAAGGAAAAAGTTTCCCCATCCCTGGTATAGACCAACGATTTCTGTCACTGGCGCCACTTCATAAGATCATAGCATAACAATTTATTATATAGTTCTTCTCAAGCTATTTACACTTCACTTCTACCTTCTTAACCCACTTACCACTTCCATACAACAAAACCGACCAACTCACAGCACACAGATTAAATAATATGAGCCACACAATACAGACATAAAAGTAAACAGGCAAATTGTCTAAACATTCGAGCATTTCGCGGGAATAATAGCTCGTTTTGTATTCAGTACCCTCACATTGATATTGGTCGTTCGGGACGACTTGTGCATAAGTGGCCTAGTGGTGTTTAGACTTTGCGCTCGGGTTGGCTCGAAGTTAACTGAGTTTTTATAATGTACCGAAGAGTGAAATAGTCCCAGTGGTAGGTCGTAGGTACGGATATAGTCAGGTCCTTTATTTTGTGTAAATTATTTCATCACCAGTGCTCTCAAAACGGTGAAGGAAAATATCGTGAAGAAACCGAAAATACACAAACATGTGACATCTACTAAGCCGCACTGGACCCGCGTAATTGCTTACAGCCAACCCTCTCTATCAGAGAGGCTATGCGTAGGTTAAATGTTGTTAAACACCCCTGTTCGCCTGAAATAAACTGGATGACCTAGATGACTAAGCATGACACCCTGAAAATTTACAATAGTAGCCTATTGTACATAATTCATGAGAACCCTTAACTTGCTTAGTAATAGAATAAAACCCTTTGTTGAGTGTCAAGCTCTAGGTGTGCTGCTGGTGGTCTTGACTTGGTAATAAAACTATGACTATATTACAAGTACTGTATTTTTGGATGCTGATTAATTTGTTTATGGACACGATCGATTACGTGCGCACGCTCAAGGTGTCGGCGAACTAGTCAATGGGGGGGACAAGCCTGCGATCGCGGTGTGATATATATGTGGCCCGATATGACGTTAGAAATACCCTTAGTTTGCTAGCTTGACTTGAATAAACTTACAAGTTCGTCTGTTCGTCACTAGCCTGTATCTTTTTGAACATAACAATGAATGATGAGCTAAAAAGATTGTGGAGTTTGGTTGATGTGAATGTTGCTACACCTCAGAAATAGGAAAATTAGAGGTGTTATTGACAGATTGAGGCTGCGATCACAGATGCAACTCTCGTGATTTTAAAAACTTTCTCAGTCGGATCTTTTTTTTTTCAGGATGGGAATCATCAAATGACACCCCCCCCCCCGCTCTGGGTGGAGCAGAAGGGAGTGTCACTCTTACTGACTAAAACCCACACGTGTTCCTTCCTTAGCCCTTTATGTTCCGGGCCAGCGGTAACCCTTTCGGACAATCCCGCTGACCCGGCAGGCTTCGGCCCTGACGGGCCCAGTCGGATCTCAGTCTCAATGTGTCAAAAATACCTCTACTTTCCCTACATTTTTGACAAGTTTTTGGCATTGTTTGTCGCCGAGATAAGATTGCGACTGGATTTTGAACCTCTTTATCAACGAGAATTGGTCTTCAGATTGTTAACGTTCTGAATTGAATTGCCCCCCTCTTCTCGTGGACAAGTGGTAAAAAATATTCTTGTCATTGTCACACTACTGTCGAACTGCAAGTGCAAGATAGAGATGGGGACATAATTATCTAAGTCAATAAAACACATGCTGGATAGGTAACGTTTATTATAATCTCGGTTTTTGTATCCAACATACTCTTTACATATTTCAGTTTGTTGTCAACATTTTTGGTGACAGCAAATCACGCCAATTTTATCATCCGTGATGAGGCAAATTTGGAATCTACCACATAACCCATAATAAAACATTTTTCGCACAGCAATTTTGCATCAAATTACAGGAAAACTTAAAACGCATGCGGAGTGAGCGATAAGCAAGGGTTAAGCATAATGTTCACTAGCTCATAATACACCCGGATGAGCCTCGGGCGGTAGACATATAAGCAAAATTCTGGTTTTCTTTTTATTGGTTTACTGCATTAATTTTTGAGCCAAAATGCCTTTAGGCTTGATCAGAATTCCTGCTCGCTTATTATGGTTCCGTACTGTTACGTACAGTTCAGCGGAGCCTTAGTTTTAGGGTCCCGTAGGCACCCTTTGTGCCTAGGGGACCCTATTACTAGGGCTCCGGTGTCCTTCCGTCCGTCTGTCTGTCTTTCACAGGGCTGTATCTTTTGAACCGTACCTACTAGGTATACACTTGAAATTTTTACATAGTGTGTACGTGTTTCACGTAATAACCCTTTCCCAAAATAGGCTGCATTTATAATATTTTGTATTTATGTCATTAAAGTTGTTAAGAAAAAAGGGTCGCGATGGTTCCCTTAAGTAATAGCCTATCAACCTTTTAATACACTCTAATAATGCTTTCATATTTACATTTTTTAACATTTTTAATCGTATTTGTTACTGAAATCGGTCCGGAGGAA
Organism: Luperina nickerlii; assembly: GCA_963855955.1. Lineage (NCBI taxonomy): Eukaryota > Metazoa > Arthropoda > Insecta > Lepidoptera > Noctuidae > Luperina > Luperina nickerlii. The sequence goes on from OY979678.1 coordinate 19,273,583, forward strand.
AAAAAAAACATTATAAATAGCACAGGCAATTTAAAGAAAGTACTTAAGAAAATGTCCACCAAAAGATGAAGATGATAGAACGAAGTCGCTACGCGGCTACGACGTAGCCAGGCGTAGCAATTGGCTACGAAATCACCTCACTATCGCTACGCGTCGTCTTGACATTTTTATTGCCGTCAATTATTATATTTATCGCAGAAATGGCGCAGTTCAATAATAGAAAAATTGGTGAAAGTTAATACTTAAGTTAATACTCTATAATAAATACCACAAAAAAAAGCTTCAATTCGATAATGTTTTAGTATACAGCTATTTTAGCCCTAGACGACCAATACATCTTATCATCAAACTAACAAACACATTGACAACATTACAAGACTCGAAAAAAAATACAAAACCATCCGAAGACAATAACGCACGTATATACATACAGAGCAAGAAGTATCAACTTCCCTCTGAGGCTTATCAAAATAAAGGCTGGCAATAAACGGGCGGGAGGAGCATTGCCCAAAATGGCGCTATTACTGAAATTCAGTAGATGTTATGTTTTTGTTAGTAAATTAGTGTTTAGGGGACGATTTGCTGTATTTCATTGAATTGTGAAACGGTTATATATTATAGTTGTGAAAAAATATAATAATAATAGTATCAGCTTATTGAGGGGTCCGTGGCTAAGTAATAACAGCCGCAAAGGTCGATCGATCAGGTTAAGCTACGCTTGTCGCGGTTGGTCTGTGGATGGGTGACCATCTTTACATACCGAGACCCCTCCGTGCCTCGAAAAGCACGTCAAGCCGTTGGTCCCGGCTGTCATTCGTGGATTTTTGACAGTCGTTACTGGAGGTCACAAGCCCGAAAGTCTGAACCAGTCTTACCAAAAGGGGTATCGTATTACTCAGTAACTAGTTTGTGGAGATCAGATAGACAGTCGCTCCATGTAAAATACTCGCGTTCAGCTGCATCCGGTTAGACTGGAAGCCGACCCCAACATAGTTGGGAAAGGGCTAGGCGATGATGATATCAGCTTATTATTGGTTCACTGTTAGAACAAAGGCTTTATCCCATGTAGAGAAGGCGTATTCAAGCACGCTCATAAACTCATAAAGTACGTAAATTGAAAAAGTCACATTTGTACTTGCCTGGATTTGAACCCACCATCGTGTATTAGAGACTGGGCCTTGAACACCGAGCCATCCGTGATAGCTCGGTGGTCGAGGCAAATATCGTACAAGTTGTAGAAAAACAAAAAAAATAAATCTCACAAAAATATTTCAGTGTACAAACAAAAGATTTCCTTGGCTACTCAATTTCGCACGAGTACTATATATTGTTCTACAGTCCTTTGTCGTTTGTACCTTTGGATTGCAACGTGTTGTTATTGTAGATGTAATATAAAACTACACAGAAGTATTAACTGGATTAGACTCAAAGAGAAGTTTTAACTTTTCCCGATTTTATTCCAGATCTGGCGGACAAACCATTTTACCAAACTTCTAAAAGGCAGCACGAACATAGAAGTATAAAAATGGAACCTACTTGAAAGTCACGATAATCCTAAGAATATATCAATATGTACGAGTATATAGATCCAAAGTCACCAAACGCTCGCCAACCCAAATCTACATCACTTGTCTCCTCTATACGACTGATTTCACAAAGTAAACTAATTACAAAATATTTCAAAATCACCCTTAAAACAACTCAAGTTAAGGTCGATGTCAATCGCAAGGGTAACGTTGTAGGTCTCCACAGAGGCGTTTGGCGTAGATTCTCTGATTAGTGCTGCACCCGTCAATTGTCGATTATTGAATTATGTACCGGATTGATTACTTACGCCATGCACCGTCAACCCACCGATACGTGTGACATGTGCAATTCTGCGATAACTTGATTTGTTCTTGAGCTAGATATTCCAGGTAAACCTAGAAATATTAATATCGATAAAATCATAGAGGCATTTTGTGAAAATACTTACTAAAGGTTATTGGAAATGCAATTTGAAGCAAAAAAGTAAATATTGGCGAACTCTAAAGCACTAAGATTATCTTGTATGAAAATTCATTTTAGGTTTATTGTTTGGCAATCAAATTAATTTCTCTTGTAATCTAACGCTGACTCATCATCATCATCATCATTTCAGCCGAAAGACGTCCACTGCTGGACATAGGCCTCATCCAAGCACCTCCACTTCGACCGGTTCTGTGCTTCTCGCATCCAACGGGTTCCTGCGGACTTCACAAGGTCGTCAGTCCACCTTTTAGGAGACCTTCCAACGCTAAATCTTCCGGTACTCGCGCCACTCCAGAACCTTTCGGTCCCATCGGTCATCTGTTCTCCGAGCAATGTGCCCTAGCTGCCCACTGCCACTTAAGTTTGGCAATTCTTCGAGCTATGTCGGTTACCTTGGTTCTCCCGCGGATCCCTTCATTTCTGATAAAATAATCCTGACTATGAAAAACTAATTTTAAACATGTGAGATATTCTATACTTTTTCTCATGATAATAATATTAAAGAGTTTTTGATTATCATAATCTTATTAGTGGAAGTAATAAAACTAGTATCAGATTTTTCTTCTACAACTTTTCATGTACAGTCGCCAGCTGCACACCAAGCTACCCCAAACTTTCATATTATCCCAATCAACTTCAAAGTTAAGCCTTAGCGATAAAGTTGAAAATCTATTTAAAAAAATGACAAATTGTAGTAGCTTGATGTGCTGGCGTCTGACATAATTTATTATTACTAAGTACTTATTGACTTAAAAAAATGTAGACTTCGAAAATCAAATTAAAAACGGTACCTACAAAATAGAGAAAGAAACCTGACCCACTGTTCAGGACTAATACAGAAAAGTGAAATAAAAGGTTCAGTCGCAGGCGCACTAATAGGTGCATCTTTTTTTATTTATTTTTGTTACTGGAAGGGCTTTACCTCGATCAAAATCTTGATTTATTAATGCAAACATTAGATATCGATATATGTAGTTACAAAGTCCCATCACTAAAAGCAGAGCGCTCAACTGTGTTCGCATCCAGTTTCCCCGCATATCTTGATTGTGCGCTCAAACACTCAGCTATACATTTTGTGTTCCGTTAATTTTGATTCAATCCCCGATGTTTGTTTTTATTATAATTTCAAATTATAGCTTGTATTGCAGCAGCGTTTACAGCGTGGCTTTCCAATATTTAAACTTATTGAAGTCTGCCCTAGGTTCAAATCCGGGCCAGTACCAATTACTTTTTCAATTCGTATGTACTTTTTGAGTTTAACTTGGGTAATGCCCATTGGTGCTGCATTGGTGAAAAAAAAATCGTGAGAAAACCTGGACTTATCTTTTCTATACAAATAATAAAGCTGAAGAGTTTGTTTGTTTGAACGCGTCTATCTTTGAAACTACCAGACGGATTTGAAAAAAAAAATTAATTTGATAGCTCATTTCTCGAAGAAGGCTTAGTATAGGCAACATCACGATAGGACTCTTTGGAGCTGAGCAAAAACAACAAAAGTAAACGGAGTTAGGTATATATAGAGTGGGCGACGGATGCGGTGTGACCGTGTGACATGGTGAGTCAGGGGAACAAGAACTTTCACGCGGACAAAGTCGCGGCTAGAACCTAGTACTTAATATAAATCTGAAATCGCCAACTCGTCTTGAGCAAGCGTGGTGATCAATGCTTGACCACCACACACGCTTGCTTGCTTGCTTGTCATGCCTTCTTCGCAAAAGTTGAAACATTCTACCATTTTTGACATGTTTCCACTATTAATAATTTGGTTTTAATATATCTGCCTCTCTTTCACACATGGTCCTAGGTTTAATCACCAGAACATTATTGAGTTTTTTCGCTAGGAAATTTTCAGTATTAGCAGCCTAAGGCGTCATTATTGCGCGGTTAATTGTAATAGGTTTGACCCCAAATACATCGCGCCCAGATATGCTTATAAGACAGCATTGCGATGCTGTCAGCCTCAGTCGCAACTTTTTCTGTTGAACGCGATGCCGACCAATTTTTTGATGCCCTTTGCCCTATTTCTTCCCCTACGTTTTTAATATACAAGTACTATTATTTTAAGGCTGTTTTCTTATATATTATGTTTATAACTTGTTTAAAATAACACTTTGAACGTCTTCTGTTTAGTGAATAAGTAGGTACTTACCCTATACATTTTCACAGAAGAATTCTTCAAAACTTTAAATTATCTCACCCAAATATCCACACCAATAAATTCTCTCTTACCATTTAGTCAAAACCATTGGCTCATGAAAATACTGGAGACATCTGTTATCAAATTAAGCATAATTTGTCACTCGTTTACTTGAACAATTTCTTTTTCCTTGCTTTCGTACCCGTAGCGCCATCTCGTAGACACGTCTGGAACTAATACTGGCTTTAGCTTGCGGATTTTACTGGAAACTGTTCTCTGGACAATGTTTTGCGATGTAGGTTTATTACTTTAGGATATGAGGGGCAATTCTCGTAATTTTAAGAACGCACGTTCACAGTTTGATCTAAGCCTTAATCTGTCAAAAATAGCTCTAATTGCCCTACATTTTTGACACTGATTGTCGCTGAGGTTACAAATAGACTTTAAACGTTTTTAATTACAGGAATTGGCCTGCTGATTCATTATTATTACATAGCTATTTATTAGCTTCTCACACTTTAATAGCGTTGCTTTGTGTCACTGGGTCAGAGTTGCGTTGGACTATGTATATTAAAGTGATATACTGAGGTTTAGCTCAGCAGTTTTTCTATCATAGACATGTGTAAAGACAAATCGTTTACTCAGTTATCGAGTTTACCTACTGTGTTTGTAGGTACCTACATTCATGAAAATGAATTGTTAAGCAAAAGTGTCATATAACTGTCAAAGAATGACCACAAGTTCATACATGGTGCGAGCGAGTAAGGACTTTAATATTCTTTGCAAAGAGTTCTCATTTGACCCATTTACCACCAAAACCTATTCTGCATGCGCTCGGCTGAACGCTGACTTTTTTAAAAGTGCATAGTGCTTATATACCTTCGTATTTGTATTCCCTTCTATAGTGCTTGTTACAGTGATCCTAAGATTTCTACAACATTTCCTTTTACCCGTGAGAACCTCTAATTGGCTTTATGTCTCATGTATATGCTTCTGTTATTGCTGTTGATTCTCATAGATAAATAATTAAATAAAGTTGTGACTTGAATATACGGACAATTAAAGTTGATAGTCAATTTACTTAGAAATTAATTTCCCTGACCTGACCTAAACTTAGATGTTTAGAGATAGAAAATGTATTTGTGGACGTCATAATGCGGTCAATAATACTTTATCAATATGTATTTGTATGTCGAGGTAGACATCAAACGCCTACATCAAATGACCCCTCCCGCTCTGGGTGGAGCGGAAGGGAGTGTCAGACTTTTACTGACTAAAACCCACCCGTGTTGCCACGCGCCTCAAAGAGATGTCAGTATCAACGAAGGGGCCCGTGAGGGCCGAAGCCTGCCGGGTCAGCAGGATTGTCCGAAAGGGTTACCGCTGGCCCGGAACATAAAAGGAAGGAACATGGGTCATATGCGCCTTGAGCGGTGATTCTTTCTACTTAACCCCGCTGACTGCTTAAGTTGTTGTCTATAGCTTGAGCTGTTGTTATATAACTAAGTCCCGTATTACGGAACGTCACTCAATACTCAAGCACTACTTAAAACTAGTTTCAACTAATTAAATGGCTTGAATCTGGTTTTAAGTAATGCTTGATTGACATTCTGTAATAAACGGGCCTAAAAAACGGTAACAATTAACTTCAAACCGTCAAAGTTTATAAATGATTATAGTTTTGTTAGCTGGTTTGTACAAACACTTTTTACACGTAAATCATGTTTTTTTTAAAACTAGATGAGATCGGCGTTTCGTTCCTGTGGTGTCCTGATTCCTTGAGTATAAATAAAAGCCTCACACTGGTTTCACCAAGGAGCGCACACACCCGCACCGGCCGGCAGTTGAGCGAGCAATGCCAATCCCCACCCGCGCACGTGCATGCGCCGCTTGTGCTTTATTAATACGTCACACTTTCTGATATACTCTGAGAAGAAAGGCCGAAACAAACTCAGAGGTCACAATCTCTTTTAAAGTCCAGACATAATCTTGGTCAGGCTATATGAAGACACTGTGAAGACAACGATACGATAATAAATGAAAACACTGGCAATACTAATGCATAAGAGTATTTTGGAACTATCAAACACATCCCGGCATCGAAATTGAAAAGAAAATGTGATTTTTTCGAATAAACGAAGTATGGGCGGACTATGGGTTTTTCCAATCTCTGACTATAGTAACTAAAACATTGGAGATATTTGAGTGAATTGTCGTATGCAGACAGTGTAATTTATTGTTATACTAACTGCGCCACGCGAGTTCACCCGCGTAAATATCGACCCCGTGGGAATATCGGAATAAAAAGTAGCCTATATGTTAATCCAGGGTGTCAGCTACCTCCATACAAAATTTTATCAAAATTGGTCTAGCCGTTTGAGCGTGAAGAAGTAACAAACATATAAACACACACACATACACACGCTCACAAACTTCCGCCTTTGTAATATTAGTGTGATATTAATGTGATGTAGATCTATTTAGTTTTATTTTTCTGATTAAACTACTCGAGTTATTTATTTTTTTATATGCACGTTTTTCTTTGACAAATAAACATATTATTTTAAATTTATATATTAAAATTTGTATTGCGGTATCAATACAAATTTTATAAAAAATGGCCCAGCTTTTGAACGTGAAGAAGTAATACACACACATTCACAAACTTTCGCCTGTATAATATTAGTGTGATTTTCGTCTCCACCTTGTAGATCTACTTCTGGTCAGGAATATACCATACCATATTTTTATCTCTGCATAGTTCCATGATGGATTTATAAAAAAAAATGCAACCGGCATTAAATCCGCCTTTGTACAGTATTTTTTTTCGTGTGCATAAAGTTTTATTAAATAAATAAATATACTTAATCAAATGATACATAACTTACTTTAAACTCCTCCCGTACTTAATTGGATATAAAATCTTCAAAACAGCTTATCATTGAAGGTTGCTTAAGTATCCCTACATAAGGGTGGTCCCTTACACTCTAAATCTCATTAAGCCAAACTAATAAATTTTATTTTAGGGGTCCCTCCGCCTGGATTACAAATAGTCTCATTACATTGTTTAGATAATACTGATAGTGTTTAAATTAAGTAGGGGACACATTACATACCCTACCTCGATGTCATTGAAAAGCGGCAAGGGTATTTAAGAGATTCCATTAACGATTGTTTTTAATTGTAATTTTATGAGGATGAGAAAAAATTGGTTGGTAAATCAGTTTGTTTTATTGTGTGTGACTGCTTTTTTTTCTAAATTTCCGTTAGTGTAGTAGGAGGAAATAAAAAACATTACCTACAGTATTTTATTGTTTAACCCTTCGTAATAGTTTTATATTTCTTTCGGCTCATTTGATCGTTCAATCAGCATCAGACTGCTGTAGCTTCAGTTTTTAACTAGGTTATTGTTAACGTTATTATTTAGATTTAAGTATATATGCCCCTAACCATGGTGAACAAATTTTGAAATGCTTTTGATGAAAATTATGGCCACAGCTAAAAACCGCAGGGTCATGTATCATCTCAAAAGTTCCTATAAAACTGCCTTAGCTGTTGCTACGCATGGTGACTTAAAGTACCTACCGCGACTTGTATATTTATGTAATGCTATATCCAACGATCATGTTGTTAAGAGAGGTCGTGTATTCTAGAATCAATTATATTTTCTTGTAAAGTGCCTTTTAATAACAAGCCTATACAGTTCCCACTGCTAGGACACAAGCCTCTCTTCGAGAGGGGGAGGGAGCGCGCGGTAATCTCTCGCAGGCCCAGTTCGGGTTGGTAGATGTCATAGATATATCCATCTTTTTAGTGTAGGACATGGCGATGTTTTTCTTTTCCGTTGCGAGAGCTTCGGTGATGAAATAATTTACACATAGTATAACGTCTGTCAGGCTTCGAATCTACGGCCTATAACTCGTAAGTTGCGGTCGTTACTACTTTACTACCCTGCTCTCAATGGCATTTTAATGGCCAACTTAAAATAAATGATTTGACTTCGATTTTGATAGGAAAATTATACGAAAAACTTCAATTCCTCAAATAAATTTATGCAACACCATTAGAAATAACTTAAGGATGTCGACACCACAAATATTGGAATTACATTAGAACTTGTCCAAGGTGGAGGCACCAAATTTGCGGTCCCATAAACACGTCTCCTTGACACTGCGGTGCCAGCGCAGTTCGCAACTTTGCTAGTTGGCGACCGCAGTGCTCGGTCGCCGCTTGTACACTGACTAAATCTTTAGTTTGAGCTGGATAAATGGGCTAGCTGTGTTTTTGGATGAGGTTTCGTGATTATTTTAAGTGCTATTTTCGGAATGACTTTGAATTCGGCTGTTATTTGTATTGGTCGTTGAAAATCGCGGTTGGCTCGTTTTGTCATCTAAAGATTTGGCTTTCAGGGTACCTACAGTCAGTTGGCCAACTTATATATCCTGAGCTCTCAAGTTGTACTGGATAGATAGACATAGAATATAATGTATGTACTTGTTCATAATTTTTAATTTATGGAAGCTTGTAAATGGCAACTGTAACCGTTAGAATAGAATACTCTTTATTATGTACACCATATAAATTACAGTCATAAATATAGACAATGTACAAAGGGTGACACAAGGGGGTCTTATCGCTAAGAGCGATCTTTTAAAGACAACCTTAGGATGGATTTAAAAAGGGGAAGGACAGACAAATACTGTAGGTAGTCCGTAATAGTACTCTATTGATATATTAGAGATATATTAGACTGTAAATTTTCTGAAGAATAAATAAATCATATACATAGACCGAGCCTCTTCCATTCCACTAGATTAGCTTTAACCTTTCGAATGTCTTATGTTACACAGTGCGACATAAGAACAATTAAATTCTATTGTGTCTGCTAATTAGACACTCAATGGGTTAATAGTATTACCTAATTCTATCAGAAGTATTTAATTGTTTGAATGATTTTTAGGAGATGTTTCTAAGTAAAGTTCACATTTTTTTATGTGTACTTTCATTAACTATTTCAATAAAAAAACTTATGATGTATTTTTAAAACCAATCAGCCTAAAATAACAATTTAAAACATTAATCCAAACCCCAAATCACATGCGTAAAACATCCAGAGCATTGATTACACAACTATGTATATTAATCAAATAAACATATCAAAAGGACTTCCGTTTACCGGTTATGGGTTGTGCCATAATAAACTGGCGAGTATCGCTCGACCATTTATGACTTCGATAAATAACTAGATTATTTTTACAATTTTGTTTATACGCTTCAAAATGGAAGGATAGGAATATTATGTTTTATTTTTACAGATCATTTGATTTATTGAATCATGTGTGTTACTGTATGGTACGTTAAACCGTTGGTCTTGGCTGACATTCTTCATTCTATTTGATAGTCGTTACAGGTCGTCAGAAGCCCGAAAATCTGACAACCAGTCTTACAACGGGGTATCGTATTACCCAGTATCGTAACTGAGTTGTGGCGGTCAGATAGGCAGTCGCTCCATGTAAAATACCGGTATTCAGCTGCATGCGGTTAGACTGGAAGCCAACTCCTACATAATTGGGAAAAGGCTAGACAGATGATTATTATAGCCGAATTCTTGATGAAGGCTATATAGGCTATTTAACATCACGCTAGAACACTTAGGAGTTAAACAAACAGAAAAAAGTCAGAAAAAAGGCTAAGCGAAACCGAAGTAATAGCGCGGACAGGCGATGCGATGCGCCGGGGTGGGTCGGGGGTAAAAAGACTTTCGGGCTTCTGACTACCCGTAACAACTGTCAAAGATCCACAAATGACAGCCGGGACTAACGGCTCAACGTGCTTTCCGAGGCACGGAGGGGTCACGGTATGTAAAGATGGTCACCCATCCACAGACCAACCGCGCCAAGCGTAGCTTAACCTGGCGATCGACCTGTGCGGCTGTTATTATTTAACCACGGGCCCCTCGGCTATCAAATGCAAAAATAAATGTTTAATCGTGCCGGTTGTTCTAGAGAACGGCGCGTTCAATACTTCTCTATTACTACACCCCATAGATCACCGACCTGTTTTGCACAAACACAATCTCGTTCACCGGTCCCTATCAAATGCATTTACTGACGCGTACATTTACAGCTCATTTATTCCGAATAATCACTACCACTATCTAGACCCTTATACGGAGTTAATTCACAAATCCCTTGAAATCTTCTCGGGTCTCGAATGTAATTTATGGGCTTGGCTTAATTTCGTGCTTTAAAACGTGATTTGCTTGGCTGGGACATGGCTTAGGGTTTGCTGAAATGAGATAAGGGTTTTGTTGTATCTTTTAATGGAGAAGGAATGGAGGTTTTAGAAATAAAAAAAAAACATAAAATTTTTCGCATGTTTTGTTATTGGTACGTAAGTTTATTTTAATAGGATAACGAGACTAAAACAGATAAATTGATATGAAAGTCGAGGGACCGTTCTGTGGAACACCTTCAATTCTAAGAGGTCCCCCGACTGCCATATGAGTTTATCTGTTTTAGTTTCGTAACACAAATTCTTTAAGCCGACTTAAAGGGTTTTTAAATTATGTTATCCTTATCCAATTACCTACACTTAACCGTCGTAGGTTTTATAAAATTTACAAAATTTTATAAAACCTACGACGGTTAAGTGTTTTTTTTTAATTTTTACCTTTTTTGTTCGATTTGTGGCTATTTTTTCATAGTGTTTTTAATTTGTTTTAGTCTTGTTACGTTCATACTATTTTTTTATTATTATTTTATGTCGGTTTTTTTTTTTAATTTAAGAATACTTCGAAATTTCGAAAGCGTAATTGTTAAGGGTTGGCCTATGACAAGCCAACGTCTTTTGGTTGAAATTGTGACGAAACCTCTCATGTCTTCAGTATCATCATCATTTAAGTCGAAAGACGTCCACTGCTGGACAAAGGCCTCCCCCAAGCACATCCACTTCGACTGGTTCTGTACTTCTCGCATCCAACGGGTTCGTCTACCCCGTTGCAGTTGAATACTTACAAGAACAATTCTAAAGGTTAGTTATTTCCTGCCTTTCTTATTTCCCACTAGAGAACTTTATGAGCGAACTGGTGTGTTAATTGTACAGACGCGTTACGGCCCCATCGGCCATCTGTTCTCCAAGCAATGTGCCCTAGCTGCCCATTGCCACTTAAGTTTGGCAATTCTTCGAGCTTTGTCGGTTACCTTGGTTCTCCTGCGGATCCCTTCAGTTCTGATAAAACAATCCTGACTATCAAAAACTAATTTTGAACTTCTTAGATATTCATTACAGTTTCTCATGATAATAATATTAAAGAATTTTTGATTATCATAATCTTATTAATGGAAGTAATAAAACTAGTATTAGATTTTTCTCCTACAACTTTTTATGTACAGATGCCACCAAGCTACTAGAAACTATCAAATTTTCCCAATCAACTTTGAACCTTATGCTTTAGCGATAAAGTTGAAAATCTATTAAAGAAATTTGACAGATTGTAGTAGTTTGATGTGCTGGCGTCTGTACGTCAACTTTTCATTTTGAATACGATCTTACACAAATATTCACGTCTTACCTAATAATCCTGCAGCTTGTCCCCTTTCAATGGTATTGTTCGTCGAATTATTGAGCTCCTTTTTCGGGTCATCTAACCCTTTGTTGCACATGCCATGTTTTGCCTCTGCATCACCCTAAGTTTGACTGGTAGAATGCCTCAGACATTAAGTCCGCCTTTGTACAGATTTTTTTTATTTGTGCCTATAGCTTTAATAAATAAAATAAAAAACCAATGTAATTAGATCGCCACACCACCTTCTCTAGCTGTGGTATACCTCGACGATGCTGTCCTCTCTCAGCCGTGTCGTCGTGGGACGTGTCCGACTCACTTCCACTGCAGAGTGGCTATTTTTTCTTCAATATCCGCTAGGATTTATAGTTCCAAAATACTCCTACGCATTAGTATTGCCAGTGTTTTTATTTATTATTGTTTTGTCGCCTTCACATTGTACAGACGCCAGCACATCAAGCTACCCGAAACTGTCAAATTTTCCCAATCAACTTTGAACCTTGCACTTTAGCGATAAAGTTGAAAATCTATTAAAGAAATTTGGCAGATTGTAGTAGCTTGATGTACTTACTAAGGACGAAAATTACGTTATAATTATGTATTACAATTCGCTTTCGACGAGCGTTGTACAGACGCCACTGTACAACGCTCGTCGAAAGTGAATTGTAATACATAATTATAACGTAATTTTCGTGCTTAGTACGCTAAAATAGTCAGTTTAGTAGCGTTATACAATTCCCACGTGAGAGAAACGGGTGTAAATCTGTTATCGTAACCTACTAGTATAATTTCACACTTGTCTAGAATATGTAGCGTATTATGTTATCTAGTGTATACTTACTTGTTGAGAACATTCTTGGTAGATATTTTCATGATAAACAAGATACCTCAAGTGTGTTATTAATATATTGGTAGTATGAAAACTATATAAAGCAATAAATTATATCGCCCTTTTTTGACGATATACAAAAAAATAACGAAATCGGTTGCGAAATCCTTCGGTTTGACGGCACGGTTGGCGCAGTGGTTTAGCGATTGACTGCTGCGCTGCGTGTCGCGGGTTCGAATCCCGCACGGAACAAATATTTGTATGACTTACAAGTCGTTGTTCCGGGTCTGGCTGATTGTGTATGTGAGTTTAAATGTTTGTAAACGCACCCACAATACAGGAGAAATTTCTAGACGGGGCAAAGTATATAAAAAAACAGCTGTTCCTTACTTATTACGAGTTATGCGAACATAAATGTAGGGAACGTGCCACCAATTAATGAACTATGATCTGAGCAGAGGAAATATGTTTGTTTTTTTTTAAGCTATTGCATAGTTTTTATCGCGGGCTTTGAGCGCGGCGACCGAATCAAGAAATTCCGTAACGAAAATAAAACCTAACACCCCCCACTCCGACGGGCACAGCGGCGCGGCGTTGAAAGCCGTGCATCGTCTAACGTCGTGTCAGTTCGGCAGACTTCAGCACGGTGTTTGTGTGCGTGCGACTAGACGTATGCGTGTAGACTAGCTGCTAACTGCTCATAACTGATTCTATCTCTTTTAGACACGATGCTAGGTGAGACAGCGTGCTTTTTGGGCGCGTCCACGAGTGAGTTCGAGCCCGCGACTAGTTGAGGATATCAAGTCTCAAACTTATGTTTCTTATTTCAGTTACCATAAACCTATAGTTTCAATGAGAAAAATTCCTGAATAACCTACATGTATTGTAAGACAATAAAAATATTTTAAACGCTATTAACTTTTCATTGATTCAATAAAAGAAAAAAAATTGCTTTCTTATCGATCACCAGGCTCAAAAAGTGTAAGTTGAATTAATATCAAAGAAAAAACTTGAGTTAATATCGAAGAAAAAAAAATACTGCCTAAATAAATAAATAATTATAATTGCATATAAGTTGATAAAAAATGCTATACAATAGTTTTTTTATTATAACATAATTTTCAATTAGCTATAAATTCAGTCTTCCATACCGATTTTTCCTCCCTCTTTATCTACTCGTCGTGTATCAACCTATTTTGGAAAGCACTTTACAGCAACTTAACGCCCGTTGCAGATTGATTAAACGTAACATGTAAAGTAACACACATTGAAAATCTTCTCAACCGTATGAAATTCGAATGATGAAAGTTTATTCAACGCAGTACTTCTAAAGTTTATAAAAAGCCTTGAAACTTTAAGAAAATTGGAACCTAAGTAAATAAAACTGTTTAAATAATTATGTAGTTCCAGAGTTTAAATCAAAGTTAGTCAAAGCGTTGTCATGGTGAACCCAGTCCTAAAACAAGTACTTCCAAATTTGCTCAGCTCTTCACAAGTATATTAGTAACTAGCTTTCAGACTTATGGAACTTTAACTTATGAGTTTGTTTAAAGATGCGTCCACACTTGTAACAAATACGCCAACAAAGTAACCAACATATTGCAGTATTTTTATCTTATAAAGCGACGCGCGCTTTACTTGAGGTAACCAAGTGTTAAAACACGCTGTAAACGTGTTCGTGAAATCACATAGCGTCAGCACATAATCACACACTTCCGACTTCGCCGGTGTCTTGGATACCGTCCGAGACATCGGCGAAGTCACACCGAGAGCTTCTGCCTACTCACATATTCACAGCATGTTTGTACACTTGGTTACCACAAGTAAAGCGAGCGTCGCTTCGTGAGACAAAAATACTGTACCGTGTGGCTACGAGCTTCACGTTCAAGCGACACGCATCTTGCGACAGGCGGCTGCGTAGAACACAAATGAAAGTAATTTTTTTATAGCAAGCCACGAGTCACCGCGGCGTTACTTGTGGAGCGACAGACGAAAACAAGTGACGCGTGGGCGTGGTTGACGCAATTCGCATCGCCCGTGGCCTTCAACGGTAAAAATAATTTGCCTCTGTTAACGCTGCCTACGACATTACGACAAGGCCATATGCACGATAATAAAAGTATAGCCGCGTGGCCGCTTTCTTTAGAGTAGATCGGAGGTTCGCTGAGTGAAATGCTAAAATTCCCGTATGCTGCTTATATAAGCGAGCGAAACGCGTCAGCGGCTGAGGTAACTGTGCCCTGGTCACTGGTGATGGCTGCCGCCGACACGTCTACGGCTGCCGTCGACAATGTGCTGCTCGTGTATTGAGCACCGTACTTAACATGTATGAGCGCATACATGAGCGGCACGTTGCCGACGGCAGCCGCCGACTGCAGTTGCTTCTGCTGTTGATGCGTGTCGCTCGCGTGTGTATGAGCACTTACGCGAAACATGTTGATTACTATGCTGGGAGAGTTGTTGGCGTGTTTGTTAAAGTGTGGACGCAGCCTTACATGCATACTGTTAAGGTTTTAATATTGAATGTTATGTTTTGAACAAAACAAAAGTTAAATTGTTAGGATGTAGCTAGGATGGCAAATATTTTTACTGAGTTTAGATAGTTTTAATTTCATTGCTGGCTTTTTACCTTCATCATTATTATAAGGAACATTTTCCCTGCAGTGGGACAAGTCTTTATAGTTAGATTCGATTATAATGAGTAAAGGGGTTTGAAGGTCCGTGGCATACCTACAGTAGCAACATTTTTTTGAAGTGAAAACTTCTTTAGCGGCGCTGTGTACTTTTTTTGGAATGGGTAAAAACTTCTAAATTCGCGTCAGGTCACGTGACCCTGATCGAAAATTCGTAAGACGTAAAACGTAAGACAGCGCCATCTATGCACATCGGGAAGAACTACGAGGGCCTCGCGTACTAACTACGTAGTTCATCCAACAACGACGAGGGCGTTGT
Organism: Luperina nickerlii; assembly: GCA_963855955.1. NCBI lineage: Eukaryota > Metazoa > Arthropoda > Insecta > Lepidoptera > Noctuidae > Luperina > Luperina nickerlii. Next base: position 19,289,075 of record OY979678.1, read on the forward strand.
TGAGGACAGCGCCATCTATGCACATCGGGAAGAACTACGAGGGCCTCGCGTACTAACTACGTAGGCCTCGCGTACTAACTACGTAGTTCATCCAACAACGACGAGATGGCGCTGAACCACGGATATATAACTGACGACGAGCAAATCTGAATAAATTCCTTTCACGAGAAGAATAAACCAGTCACTTTGGTCATCATACCTGATTTGCAAAAAACCCTATAAAATAAGGAACACACCTTAACACGCGTGTTTTGTTTATAAGACGATTCACAAAATACACTCGTAATTGTTCAAGTTTTCACTTCTGTCGGCACTACCGGAGTGCCAGTGTTTTTTTTTTTTTCAAAATCGCAGCGTCAGTGCCAACAGAAATTATACTAGGACCAAACCCCGTAAAGCGTCACGAGTCCGAGATATTAACGTTCAAATTTGATCACGTGAGATCCATATTTTTTGAACTTGCGTACATGCATTTTGTTGCATAGTTGTTTGAAATAATCACTATAACTATTAAATTTTATTCATCCATATTTTTTGAACTAGATAAAGAAAAAAAAAATGGATGGCAAGAGCCATCCATTTTTTTTTATTTTTTTTTTGACCACGTGGTCAATTTTGAACGTGAATATCTCTAAAACGTGACACTTTACGGGGTTTGGTCTTGTATGTATTCCGTTCGCATTGATGTCAGCTATCGATTTATATAGGTATAATGCGTGGCCGCCATTTAAAACAATAATCAAAACGGTGCGACAGTAGGTCATGCCAGTCTCCATATAAAAATCTTCAATCTCCTTTATTTAGGTATAAATTTGAGCTGCAATTTCTTTCGCTTTCTTGCACCCAAGTGCGATCTCGGATCTTTATGTATCGACGCATCTTGTTAGATGGAAATTTACGTAAAATATATTACATATACATTTTGTAACTTGTTACCTCTTCCAGTGTCGTTTGTTCACCTTCCGTAGTCTGGTTCATATCATTCTAACTAATTGTAAATAATTAATCGCTAATTATGTGTGGAGGAGGGAATCGAACCCTTAACATTAAGAGTATTCTATATGTATGTGTCGCAGCCAACTGGTTCAATTAGCCGTTCTTATTTATTGAACTAAATAAGAATTCGGAAATCTCGTGAATTTCGTGTTTGATATTGAATATCATTCAGGCCGTTAGTTGAACGGCCGCTGTTTAGTTAAAAGGCTAAGCGGTTAACTAAATGGCTAATTTAACCAGTTAGCTGCGACATATCCATACTAATAATTTATGTATATAAAAATATAATATATGTATAGACTGAGTTTTTTTCTTTCGAATTTGCAATTCGAAAGTAAAAGTAACTCTGTCTGTAAAGTTACCTTTCATGCCTAAACCATTGAACGGATTTCAATAAAATTTGGAAATGAAAAAGATGGCATCCTGGAGAAAGATATGGACTACTTTTGTCCCAGCACCATGTTCCTGAGGGAAAATTTCCGACATTCACAAAGGCAAAAGCTAGTCTAACATAAAAAGGCGAAATTTTCTACTACAAAACCTATTTTGTAATACACGCCAAGTTTCGCCTCCTCATAAAACATTGGATAAGGTAGAAATAAAAAAAAATTGCTTTAAAAAATTTTTACACCATTATTTTTTATTCATACAAAAAATGCCTTGTCAAAATACTTTATACAACGTTATACACAATAGATGAACATACATGAGACCTTAGAATAAGGGGTGTGAGTACGTCTTTAATATTTAATATGGTTTAATACGGTTTTATACACGTGCATGTTTCGGGGGTGCCCGTTATAGACGGGGTGACTTGCGAGCTCGCCGCATGGTTATCATTGCTTACACACTTCCAATCTTATTTCCCTATAATCAAATTTACGTTTTACAATGACAATACCATTCATTTTGACAGTTCAACACACTTGCATGTTTTACGCAATTAGGATTTTGTTGAGTAGGGATGCGAAACATTACGAACATTCTTGAAACGTGCACGTGTATAAATCCGGAATTCACAGTTAGTACTGTTGATAACAAAAAATACCTTATAAACCTACCTACACAACATGTCATAACATTCACGCCTGTTTTAAATGACGATACAGAGATGCAGTTATAAATGATACACAACAATTTAGACATGATAGTAATATAGAATACAATCGACATTCTCCAATACCCCATTTTTTATACACAGATGCTGCTACAAAAAAAGAAACATTTCAATAAATAATTTAAAATCTTGGTAATACTGAAGCTGTTAGAAGACCCAAGATTCGAAAAAAATCTAAAAGCATCAGTACCATTCTCTTTAATTGCTGTGTATTTTGTTTCTTCTTATTTTTCCTAACATAATCCGATATAAAGGAACCTAAAGCCAGTACTAAAATTTAATCACTAGTAAGGGGTCTTTGTTTTATTTGCGACATAAAACCAATTTGCCTCTTGCTTTCGGTTTTTCCTCTCTTACTGTCCTGTACATGTTTGTATAGCGTGGTCTCGTGTTGTAGCTACAACACGAGTGAAAGAGACCGAATATATAGCCGAATATCTTGAGGGAGCTCCTCAAGATATTCGGCTATAGACCACGATAGTAAAATAACAGTAACTTAAAACCTTAATTTAGATATGAGATTATAAAGCCATAATGTTTTTCTTCATTATCTTATGCAGCTCATTTTGGTCTGAAATGACTTTACTTTTGTCGGGTCACCGGAAAAGCAATTTATTTTCGAATTAAGTAGGTACTACTTAAGAGGATGAAGATTTTCTTCAAACATTTTATTTTGAAATGTAGGTAAGTAATTAAGTCATAGTATTTGTTTTTTACGTACCACTTTGGCAAAATGGAAAAGCCAGCCAGTTGTTAATAAAATTAAGTCCGGATCAGAAAACAATTTCTCCGTCTATTTTAAACATCACAGCGGCCTGTTCGTCATATAATTAGGCATTTTCTGTCCAGACTAGATGCCAAGCCTAGCTAAGGTGACATTCTCTCAGGGATAAAGATGACGAAAAAGAAAACAAAAATTGGATTGATTTAAAAAACGAATGAAAAGCATATATTAATGCTTTGTAGAAATACGAAAGGCTTTGAAAGCGATTGCAACAGCTAGTCAGATTTCTAATTCAAGTTTTGTTCCAACAACCAACCCACTTTGAATTCTGGTGTATTCACTGAGAAACACAGAATTCGTTGGAACGCCACCTGCATGTGGAAGCGACCGTTATAGTTCCACGATGCGGTGCGTTCAATGTGCCAAGGGTAATGCAGATCTATGCAAAATGCGAATAGATGGTGTCGCGTCTAATAGTGCTACAAGTTTATTTTGGCGCGTGGCCAAAATCGGAACTAACGCCGCTAATTTATATTTTCAATACATTTCACAAAACAATTTCTGAAATGTTCAACAGCGCCCCCCTGTCAACTTCATTCAAGCGCCAAAGGATCAATGCATCATTGTATTTATTAGACTGTCAAAACTCGTATTGACAGCTGTCATATTGTTTGTATACAACTGTAAATGACCGCGAAGTATTCTAGTGCAGTACCACGAAGGTCACATGTTAGCAGTGACCTTCGTGGTACTTCTTCATCATCCATTTTTAAATGTTATTTATTACTCGTAGAAATCATTGATCTACATCAGCCGAATTGAAATTAAAACAAGCGTCTCGACAAATGTATAAGAATCGCTATCGTAAAACACGAGACTGATTATACGTGGAAGATTATACGTGGTATCCATAGAAATATACTTATATCTAGGCTTGGATCCAATATTACAATAGTTCGGTTACCGTTCGAGTACACCTAATCCGTCATCAACCGAATGAACCAAATATTGTGGAAAAGAAAGCGTAGTTATCGGACGATGTCAGTTGAAGTAGTGTAATCATAAATGTCTGGTTCGTTGGTCTGAGTTCGGCCGACGACGTTCGAGCTTAGCTTGGCCTATGCCAGATAGCCCTTTGTATACACACGAATACGTGGAACGCCACCGGCACGCGGTACGTTTCACGGCACGAAATATCGTGCCGTGAAAAACTACGGATTATTCGCAGCGTGTAGGCACGGTCGTCAGGGTTGTATGGATAACTATGGGAGCTTGTTCACGTTCACAGTTTTTTCTACGGCCTTAGGTGTCGGCCTCGTGATAGTTGATTGGGTGAGTACTATTTTTAAGTTCAGATGTTATTAAGACTAGTTCTAGCATAGCATAACACACATTTTCGTTATGATTTGCGTCAAGTTGAAGAAGTATTCTCTCAACTACGAAAAACTAGCTACTTTAGCCCAGGTTTACACGGGCGCGTTTTTCCAGCCGCGATTTTTTTTATGTTTTCTGTATTTTCAACGCGCCGTTTAGCGCCGAGAGTTGAAAATCCCACATTGTGTTTTTATGACGCTCTGGGAAACGCTCCGTTGGATTCTCAACGATCGACGCAACACCGAGGGTTGAAAATCCATTGCGCGATATTTTTTAATCTGTGCGAACGTGGGTTTGGCGAACTAAACCTTCTGCACCGTTCTATTGCGCATACTCCTTGGGTAATTCCATAATGCTATTATGTTAGCTGAAGCTTAGCTTCGCCTACAATAATAGAATTAATGTTAACTTGTGCTGCAGCCGCGTTATCTACCACAACATCATAGATGCAATGTCGCAGACATTTAGAAATGGTAGTCTAATATGAGATAAAATACTAGGCATTTTGGGGAATATGGACAAGAAGACCAACGTGCTTTATCATTATTTTGATCTTATTATACAGGGTGAAATAAAATTCATGGGCATCCTTTTAAGGGGTCATTGTACTCATCATTATGAACAACTTTTACTATGGGACCAAACCTGAAAACGCGAAAAAAAATCAGCTGTTCCCTACATTTTGACGACTCGTACGAACATAAATGTAGGGAACAGCTGATTTTTTTTCGCGTTTTCAGTTTTGGTCCCATAGTAAAAGTTGTTCATAATGATGAGTACAATGACCCCTTAAAAGGATGCCCATGAATTTAATTTCACCCTGTATAAAAAAATGTCGTTTAGTATAACTTTGAAGTGTGAAACATATTCTTCAACTCAGTTAATTTTTGGCTTACAAGTGTTTTATTATCTATTTGCATAACACATAATAATCAGGCTATAACGTTTCAACTGCTAGAACACAGGCCTCCTCTATCTGTGAGACGGAGTCATCAGTTTAACTATAGCCAATTAATAGTACCTACATGTATTTTACTTTCACCGTCATAAGAAATGAATAGTTTGCTTATTTGCCTGAATTTTCCCAAAAAAACATTAGTTTTGCTTAAATACATTTTCTTCTGTTTGTCTGCTACAGCACCATAATCTAATACAAATAGCTCCCTGGAGATCTAAAAACTAATACTGTTCAATGTAAGTATCTTTGGAAAATCATTTGGGTATAGTTATATCGTACCATTACGTTTCATACTTAAACTAAACTTACTTAAATTAAATTAAAGAGATACATTATTTCAAATAGAAGACGATATTCTTTGTTTTAATTTGTAGCCATGCTATAAGTAAAACTTAGTGTTACAAACGTCGAAATAATCTACAACAGCACAGCAATCACAGTTTCAAATCTTACACATGAGCTGTATCGATATCAGCTGTTTAAAATAAAATTAATTTCCCATTAAACTCTTAATTGCCTCCCTATGAAAAGTTTTACCGAAGCCAGAGTTTCTCGGAACAAAATTAATTAAAATAATAAATAAATCAAGCGTACCGTACTCACACCTCTTTCCTTAAAAAATGTTTAATGAGTGAAAATTCGAGTGCGTTAAAACAGAGCTTTATACATTACATCTACTTAATATTATATTATAATTTACAACATTCATACTGTGGATATAATCACTTTACTGGTGGCTTTAAATATTGAGTGCTCATAGAAATCAAACACCTGCAATGAAATGTGGCCTATGTGTAAACGTGAAGTATGATAATTGGCTTTTGATTGCTGCATACGGATAGACTATTTGATTGTTCTTTTTTTTCTATTACTGCTATAGTTTACTTTCTAGCTTTTTTTTTAAATAACCATCGTGTATCAGAAAGGTATGGTGAAATTTTAGGATGTGGTACAGACCATCAAACTGAGCAAATTTCTCCAAGGGATCACCATCGTAATCGCGAAAAATTAATCAGCCGTCCCATACGATTGGGTCGAGTAGGTCTTGAAATTATGTATAGGACAGTTGATATTTTTTTCTCGATTACGATGTTAGTCCTATGGAAAATGTTGTCAAATATGGCTACACTTTTCTGATACATTGTGTATATTTTACAATCTATTAAAATTAGCATTTTGGTTCTTCTACGCTGAGTACATTTTTTTGCTTGATTATACATATTTTAAAGTTCTGAGGCTTTAACCTAAGTGCCGATGAATTAATTAACAAAAGTCTGAAACCTTAATCTACTAAAAGCTAATGGTATCAGTATCAGCAAAGTCATAAGCGAATCCATTATCTTGTGTTATAACAGTTGTATCATTTACTGCGTTTGTTAATAGTGTAATTATTTATATGATGACGAAACATTTTATGAACTTTATTGAAAATTATGAGATAATATTTACACCCCAATTTATTTCACTACTCGAATTCATAATTCCATACATATCCCATAGAAATTGACCCTGTTTTTCAAACAACATCACTTACATTACGAGTCACCGTTGTTATTCCAACGATCAATGTTCTTACATCTTAATAGATTACGTTTCTATTCTGTACTCGTAAATCTCCCATGTTTATCTCATACAGGACTTAGCAAAGTGTTAGTCATTATACCCGTGCGCAGCCATCAATTGCCGGCTTAATAGTCTGTATCTCACTTACTTTAACGACTAGATACGTCACTTACTTAAGTAAAGAAAAATCTAAAACAAATACTCCATAAAACTACAAAGCCGAAACTAGACCTCAAATTCATATAACCCGAATTCGCTTCATGGAATCTATAAGTTTTCATTTCATTCTGTATTGGTATAACAGGATCCACTATATAAGCTGGTATCTCTGTTGTTTTTATAGCTTCCCTCGGGCACGGAAGGGTCTCAGCAGGGATTTTCAAAACAGTCCTTTTAACACCCTTTTTGGATATTTCATTACCGTCGTCTTTAGATAGGTCGCCTGGTAATGTCTTCTTTTCCGTTACGTTCATTTTGTCATTCAGCGTTTCGATGGTCAGGCCGGCGTGGAGTATGTCTTGATTGTAATCTAGTTTGTTGTCCATAGTATCAGGCATTTTGTTGTAAGCGGAACTCACGATGGGAGGATCCATTTTGCATGTAACACCGTCTAGGGACTCTTTTGTGTTTTGACTTTTTGTCTCGTTTCGCAGTGAATGCATCCATTTTAATCTGCAGTCGCACACGAAGTTGTTCTCTGTAAAAAGAAACAAATAACATTTCGTTAGCATAATAAAGTTTAATTCCAATTAAATAGTCGAAAACACACTGGACAATGGACATTAAAACTAAAACTTTTACGCAACAGCGTAGGGTTGGCAAGTTTAAACTAATTTACAATAATAATTAATTTATGAATGAAACGGATTATACACCATTTTCCACTTCTGTCTGGGCCATTTCAACCCAACCAAGAACACCCGTAGGCATCATAAAAGAACAAACTTTCCAAGTGTGTTAAAGTTAATAATAACGTCTCAGTTTCAACACGTTTAATATTCATCGAGTGTTTTAAGTTCATGAAACTCAACATGAGGAAGTATTAATATATTCATTATTACCTTCGAGTAGTAGATTGCTGTTCTGCGGTTTCAAGTTGTCCAATATAGGCTTGATATTTTCAAAAGTTAACGCGTGCAGTTCGTTGGAGCGCAAGTCAAGGGAACTGAGGCCCCTCACCCCTTCGAACAAGCCAGACGGGAGTGATGCCAGTTTATTATCATCAAGGGACAACTTTCGAAGTTGAGACAACCCGTCGAATGCCCTCTCCGATATGTACCGCAAATCATTCTTGCCCAACAGTAATTCTTGTAGATTCCACAGCTCGGCAAACGTGAATTCCGTCAAATTTTGTATTCGGTTCTTTCTCAGATCCAATTTCCTCAGATTCGCCAATCCGTCGAATGTCCGTCGGTTCAAATAGTAAATGTTGTTCTTATTCAAATCCAATTCCAGCAAATTGAACGTGTGCTGGAAAGTACCGTTTCTGATCGTAGATATATTATTCTTGGTAAACACTAGCTTCTGCAGTTTTGGCAGATCGTAAAACGCTTCGGCATCGATATCTATAATCATGTTTTCTTCTAAATTGAGAGTTGTTATGTTCGGTAGGTGAGCAAATGAGTACTGCTGTAGATTTTCGATTTGATTTTGGGATAAGCTCGCTTCTTTTAGGTTAGTTAAGTTGGCGAAAGCGAAAGGAGTTACATCGACGATGTTGCCGTATTTTATATTGATTGACCTCAAGCGTTGTAAGTAGAATAGTGCCTTTGTGGGTATATAGCCTAAAGCGCCATCGACTCTGACGTTAAAAGACAAAGTTTGCAAAATTGGTTGGGACGCAAAACTCTGCCAGATGAGGTCGTCGCGCGGTATTCCGCCGTTGAACACCCAACATTCCGCTTTGGTCGCATTCCTTGGCTCCCTAGTATTTTCGCAGTAGCAATGAACTTTCGAATCTCTGTCTGTGATATCGCAAATATTCTTTTGGAAGCCCCCGCTCTTCTCTTTGGTACGCCTTTTGTTGTTGTCCCTGGCGTACACGTTTATTGACATTTCATTAACGAGGGCGAAAGTGATCAATATGTAGATTACGCCGGCGATTCGTCTCTCCATTGTCATCTGAAACAAGCGAGAGTGATTACGTTAGGACATTGTGTTTGTTCAGATTAACTTGAATTGTGTTTTGCTTATAAATAGATAACTGTGTCTTCGTATTTGGTTTGCATACCATTATGAAGTGTGTAAGTAAGACGTGATAACTCGTTAGCGATATAAAGACCTACATAATTATTCGTGGTAAACATTTCCAAATTATAAAACATAATTTTATCTATAATATAAACAAGTAAAAGAGTTTTTTGTTTTTTTGAATGCGGTAATCTCTGGAACTGCCGGTCGGATTTTGCCTTTGATAGCCTAATTCATGAGGAAGAATATAAGCTACTTAACGTCCCTTAGGACCCGAGCAAAGACAAAAAAGACAGAAAGTCTGAAAGAACGCTGACCGAAAATGAAGTAATAGCGCGGGCAGGCGATGCGATGCGAGACGAGGTGGGACGGGAGAACAAAAAAAAATCACGCGAACGAATTTGCGGGCAAAAGTTAAATAAGATAAGGATATAAAAAATATAGGAATGATATATCATTCCTATATATATTTTTTTTTATAAGTATATATTTTAACATATAGTTTAAAACATATACTTATTTAAGCATGAGTTCCATATTATTGATCAGTAGCACTATCACAAAATTTTAGATCCGTGTTCAAAGCGTTGAACTATATGACAATATTCACTGCGAGAGAGAGAAGAGCTAAAGAGTGGCGCCCTTTCACTGGTCTACTTTTCTCGAACAACAGGGCTACTTACTTTTCACGATGAATAGCTATTTTAGTAATAAGTGCTTAAAAAGTCTGTTCATTAAACAGACACCCTAATCCCAGATTTTACATAAATTTATATTTTTTTTATTTGTTTTCTTTTGTCATCTTTATGGCTTCGTGATTAAGTAATGGAAGTATTTAAACAAAGGGATTTAGTTTCATAATATTAAAATGTTTATGATTTCGGATTAAATTGAAATGATTACATGATGATCATCAAAAAAAGCTTTCAATTTAATCCTCCTTTAATTTATTATTTTTTTCTGGTTGCTGAACCTCTATTTATTAATTTTTATTTCGAAATAATATGCAAAACAATATGATTTTCCGTTTTTAGAGTTCCGTACCTCAAAAGGAAAAAACAGAACCCTATATAGGATCACTCGCATGTCTGTCCGTTCGTCTGTCACAGCCAATAATTGCTCCGAATCTAACAGACCGATTTTATTGAAATTTGATACACATATGAATATCTGTGATCCAAACACAGACGTATAACGTAAATAAGTTAATTTTGAATATGGGGGTCATTTTTTGGGGCAAATAGAAAATTTTAAATAAAGTTTCGCAATCTGTACCGTGTGACATATCAAATAAAAGGGCTTACTGTGAGGATCTCAAATATATATTTTTTATAATTTTAAACTAAATGGTATTAAAGTTATTTAAGAAAATAGACGAAAAATGACCATTGCCTAAATTTTGAAAAAAATACAAAAAACAGTTCTATACCTATAGATTACAGGAAAACCTATGAGAAGTCTGTGGTCTTAAAACAACATGGTAAATCTCTCAATATTGTGCGTACAAACTTACATTTTCAGTTAGAATGTATGGGAGAACATGTTTTTCAACTACAATGTTAAGTTTGTTCTTCGGATAAATTCATTCCAACTACGGAACCCTTCATTGTGCGTGATCCGACATGCACTTAGCCGATTTTTTTTACGTCTAGTCTGCTCCCTGTATGTAAGTATGTCATCAAATAGACTCTCATTTCCACTATGGTAGGTTTTCCTTTACTCTTTGAGTACGTTTGAGGCTTAACATTTTTAAATCTCAGGTAGGACCTCCTTATACTCAAAACTCCATATTAACAACAACCCAAAAGCAGAACTATCTCTTTCAAACAAACTCCAATCAAATCTTCCTCTCAACCAAGCTGAAGCATGGAAACACAAGCTACGCTAATCCCTCAGAGAGCTTACAGGCGCTTTCAAAATGTAATTTAATTCATGAAACGTACATAATCCAAACGAGTTTCAAATTATTAATGGGTGATAGTGTATTACGGCACTGAAATGTACATCCAAACGGTTGTTATGATTTGGTAAACGTGATTTGATTTAGATCGTTGTAAATGTTTGTGGTATTGTAGTTTGTGGTGAGTGATGACGATTTGTTTCACCAATGCCATGACTGTTTGTAGGGAAAACTGTTGATGATTAAGTACAATGAAGCCTGTAATTGATTATGTGAAGTTGCATTATGTTAATTTCTTTCCCTACATTTACCCTACAAACTATTTTTAGGGACGTTCGGCTTAAACTCGTTGGAGGTGAGAAGACATCTTGATTAGCTCACGGTAGTCGGTAAGACCTTTCAGGAGCTCCATGACACTTTCTGTCGATTATTTTGCGCCCGATAAATATATCGGACACCGTCAGAGCCTTCTGACTGCCAACTCTGAATGTGATGTGTTTGCGGATGAAAATAAATTACATATAACATAACTAGCTTCTGCCCGCGACTTCATCCACGTAAAATTTCACCCTCTTAGGGGTGGAATTTCGAAAAACCCTTTCTTAGTGGATTCCTACTTTTCACAAAGAACACACCCTCCAAATATCTAGGACCAGCGATTTAGGCTGTGCGTTGATATATCACTCAGTCAGGACTTTAAATTTTGTTTGTATAGATTATTGTCAACGTAATAATTGTTTACTTTTTTTGGTCATAGTGAGGTATTTAATCTTTTGACCGCCACACGTCAAAAAATCAAAAACGTGCCCTCGGCGTCAAAGTCTGTCATGTAGACGAACCGTGGCGTGCTGGACACATTTTGGTTTGTCATCTACACATGACTGTGGCGGTTAAAACGTTAACATTGGGATGATGTCTAGAGAATGGGCAGGTACAGTTGTGTCGTCAAAGTAGCGACTACTAATGTTACCACCAGTTCACTTATTATAATAAATTATAAGTTTCTGTTCCACTAGCGGGAAATGACCTCCATGCCATCCATCTGTCGCGAATCTGTGCTTCTTATTAAAAGAGTAACCGTGGAGCTTCTTACCGGCTCTTCTCCATAGGGATCGACCAATTGAAACCATGCACCTATCTTCTGGCATTTTATAATTATTATACGACACTTATGAAATGTATGAAGGTTTAAACTAATATTCTATAAAAAAAAAATATTTGTTGTTTTTCAATGCTTGTTTATTACGCTTTCACGCTAGAACGACTAAACGGATTTAGATGAAATTTGGCACACGGACACACGGATAGACCATGATCAAAATAACGATATAAAATATTCCGATATTCCTACAGGATAGAGACTTATGCAAGTAAAACCGCGGAGTGCAGGTAGTGTGAAATAAAATGTACAAAATATTTCAAATAGAACTATGAATTATAATTATTTTAATAGCAGTGAAAGACTAATTCAATTATTTTTATCGAAGCCGAGAAAAGTGAACCGGTCAGCAATAAACTTTAATTTGAAAACTAAAAAATTGATAAGCCGAAACATTTTAATTGTATGAGTTGACTCATCAATCATAATTTATTTCAGATATCATTCTAGTCCATAGTGGACTAGAATGATATCTGAAATGAATAATTTATTATTTATTATACTACCGATAATGGTGTACCAAAAGGCTTAAATATCCCTTAAGCATCGAACTAAATCTTACAATCAGTACATAGTTTTTCTATTACCCGAACGAGCCGAAAGGACACTTAATAATCCTTTATTAGGGACCGATATGATTCTAATAACTCGGAAATTTACAGCGGCTTCGTTCACTGAATTCTAACGATCGGAAAAGGGTGCAAATGTGAATGTAGCATTTTTGGATAGGGAGGTAGAGGGTAGTATGTATTTTTGGCACGTTACTGTTATATCATCTTTGGTGATCTAGTTGGGGTGAGGTTTAGTTAGCTATCATCTTTTTGATTACTTCTAAAAAGGTTAAAGCTTCATATGACTTGTGAAACAATAGTGTGGAGTATTTCTCGATGTAAAAGTAAGTTTGGTGCTTGGGGGAGGCCTATGTCCAGCAGTGGACGTATTTCGGCTGAAATGGTGATGATGAAAAGTAAGTTTTGCCTTAAAATGTCACGAACAGCTTGCTGTGTCGGAGTGCATTTACTGTTTTTTACGAGTAGAATAAAATGCAATAGGAAACTCTTTATTATGTCGACGAAAACGAAAAGTATTGATAATTAGGTATATCGGCGCAAATATTCCGCACGTAAAAAATGGCATATCAGCAACGCGCAGAGCGCGCATGCAACGAAACGTCACGAGCTACTCATGCGGCGCGCCCCGCTACCGATGCCCCTCCAGTACTAAAGTGCTTATAAAAGGCGTTCGCAGCACGGTAGTGGTCATCCCCCCCCGACCTATCACCATGTTCGGCAAGCCGATCCCTTGGGAGAAGCAAGCCAAATATCTCGGTGTTATCCTCGACAGGCACCTCTCCTTCGCAGAGCACATAAAGGCGGTTCGCTCGCGCGCCGCCTTCGCTCTCGGCAGCCTCCACTCGATGCTAAATGCACGCAGCAAATTGTCACTTAAGTGCAAATTGCGCATCTACACAGCGTGCATTCGCCCAATCATGACCTATGCCTGCGTAGTCTTTGCACACGCAAAGCCCCACCACATCCATAGGATGCAGACCCTCCAGAACCGTGTCCTCCGAAAGGCTACGGGAGCCCCTTGGTTCGTTCGAAATGAGATCCTCCATGTTGATCTCAAAATCCCCACTATCCACCAATTCATGAAGCGCCTTTCCAAGCACTTCTTCGACTCCGCCCCCAACCATCGAAACCCGCTGGTTGTCGAGGCCGCCAGATATACTCCCTCCCAGATTAGTAAACTCCGCCGTCCAAGGCACGTTCTCACCGACCCAGATGACCCTATAACCGTCCTCCAAGAGAGCAGTAGGACAACCAGCACAGTCAGGAAAAACAAATACAAATCGACATACCGGCCTCGCCGACGAGGTCCCTCGCGACGTCCCCCAGTAAATGCCCCCCACCGACCCTTGCTCGATGTAGTGCCAGCCCGCGCCGCAGCTGAGCCAGTAGAATTAAATTCCCGACTCTGACCTCTGAGTTTGTTTCGGCATTTCTTCTCAGAGTAGTCAAGTAGGAAATGCCGGCCCCATCGTTCGTTAAATAATCAAAATTAGATCCAGCCTGTCCCAACTTGCTGCCCTCCCCCCAGCGACGCCCTAAGCCGAGGCTCGTACCCCACAGGGGGTGCCCTTAGCGTGTAGTCGCTTAGTTTATTTAGTTAGTTTTAAGCCCCTGGCTGGAGGCTTTGAGTTCTCTCAAGGCAGCCGCAGGATTGTCCGGTTAAGTAGTCACGACCTCTCAAGGTCAACTACGAGATGCCATTTATTAAAAAAAAAAAAAAGGTAGTGGTCATTCGTACGTTGGCATCCGAGTTAGTCGGACGTTTTTAGAGCGAATAATATTATTATATTATTTTGAAATTGATTCGATTATAAAAGTGTTATAATTATAGAGTTAAATTATATAAAAAGTGATTTATAAATAAACCACAATGAACAATGAAGATGCTTTTATTCGTGAAGACACCCCTCCTCTTATAGGTATACGGTTAAACTCATTGCGTAGCTAAAACAGAGCTCTCGAATTTTATGTCAATTTATTACATACTAGCTGCGCCCCGTGGTTTCACCCGCATAAGTATAAATCCCGTGGAAATATCGGGATAAAAACTATCCTATGCCCTTTCCCGGGACTCAAACTATCTCTATACCAAATTTCATCTAAATCGGTTCAGCGATTTAAGTGTGAAGAGGTAAAAGACAGACAGACAGTCACACTTTCATCATCATCATCATCAGCCAATAGCAGTCCACTGCTGGACATAGGCCTCCCCTAATGAGCGCCATAGCGCCCTGTCTTCAGCTTGACGCATCCAGCATCTGCCTGCAGTCTTTCGCAGATCGTCATCCCACCTGGCCGGAGGGCGTCCTACACTACGTTTGCCGAGTCGCGGTCTCCACTCAAGAACTCGTTTACCCCAGCGGTTGTCGGTTCTTCGCGAGATATGGCCGGCCCACTGCCACTTCAGCTTGCTAATTCTTTGAGCTATGTCGATAACTTTCGTTCTCTGTCGGATGCATTCGTTACCGTTACGGATCCTATCCTTCAGAGAAACTCCGAGCATAGCTCTTTCCATAGCTCGCTGAGCGACTTTGAACTGGTGGACCAGCCCTATCGTGAGTGTCCACGTTTCAGCCCCATAGGTCATGACGGGTAGGACGCACTGATTGAAAACTTTCGTTTTCAAGCACTGCAGTGTAGATGACGAGAAGACTCGACGTAGTTTCCCAAACGCTAGGCTGCCTAGCCTAGCTGGATCCTTCTCTCGTCACACTTTCGCATTCATAATATTAGTATGGATTTTAACTGTCAATGTGACTTGTGGCGGCAGAATCGAGCTGCAGTGCAGTAGAGGAAATTAAATGTGGGTGTTAGCTATTAAGCTCCATGTACTGAGCTGGGTGGATAGAAAACGCGCTCAAGGCAGAGCACTGGCAAGATGGTTAGACTTGATCAAGTAGGCTGTTGGAGGCACAATCTACCGAGCGGTCCACACTGCAGAAGACCGCGTAACTTGGAGACGCGTTGTATGTGGTCACGATCCTCAGCAAAGACGGAACAACGAAGAAGTGGACGAGTATATGGATCATTCTGTGAGCAGAGCTTAAGCTAACAAGGTCCACATTTCAACAGAAAAGAAAAATTGTAAAATATTTACAGAAATTTTTGTAATTAATACTTATTGCAGCAAAGTATTATTATTATTACTGGTTATTAGCAAACCATAATGTGTGCCGTACCCAGTTAAGCATGTTGTATCTATCTATTACTGTTTGTAGTACTAGTGCGACCAACAGATCTATGCAGACCGATAAATTCGAAACCAACTCCAATTAACATTATGCTTACTGACTGACGACAGAGTCACGCCGATATGAATTGCATAGATTGGTTGGAAACACGATGTGCATACCGATTAATCACTTAAAAATATTGTATTCTATTTTTATGACCTACTAGCTGAATCAACGTTCCTAAAAAACCTCTGTGGTTTTCTGGAACGTATATTTTGTCAATTGTAATGTTAATAAGTTTCTTGATAAAATCAATAATAAAAAAAGTAATGGAAACTAATTATTGACGATGAAAACAAACTTCCCTACTTACTCCATTACGGCTAAGGAATACCTACAATACTTTCCCCTTTTTGCTGTGACCCGTAAAATGACTGTTTCGTATTTCAAACACGTTGAAGGCGTGTAATATTGCTATAAATATTTTTTGGGTCATACCGCGATTCGATTGGTTCAATTATGGGAGCACTATGAATCAGGATCAATTTGCGTTATGATTGATAGCAAATCAAGGTTAAACCTTGATTAGAAATAATTATTATATTGATTCTTGTAATGATTTACTAATTGTTAAAATAAGTTTAAAAGAATCGTCAATTAGACCATTTTATTACCTTTGAATTAGAGCACCGAACTCATGTTTTTTTTTTTTGCTGCTAATTTTATCATTCATCACTACAAGTAAAAATCGTGGACGTACAAACATACATACATTCATATCGTCGAATACTGAACCTTCTTTTTTGAAGTCGGTTAAAAACAAACATACAGGTAACATACCATGATCTAATTAAAACTATTCAAAAGCAAGACGTTTCAGTTTAGGTTCCTTAACTTTCCTTAAAACTTTACCTTAAAACTTTAACCTTTCCTTAAAACTTCATCGCATCAAAGTCGTACCATGACGTCCAATACCCTCAGCGGCATTTGGATCGTTAAAAGTGAATGAAAGATCGCAATTTGTGGCTGAACCGCGTTTGAAACGATTTATTATTTTATCAAGTAACATTTTATTTGTTCTTAACTCAGTATCATTACTATATAGTAAAAAGACACTCAACAATTGTTTTTAAGATTCCTCGTTAATACAGTAACTATTGTTAAAATAATAATTAGTCAAAGTAGATATTTATTCAGATACCTTTCGCTATTTATTATCCGATTTTTTTTATTTCGACGTAGTAAAACAAATATGTTTATGTTTCGTACGTAGCAAGAAAAACAAATGCGGTTAAAAAAGGCATGTAAAATAGATATTTTAGACTTTAAAAGAAAGATTAAAGTACTCTTACATTTATTTTTGGAAACTCCACTAAAATAGCACTAAAATACTTTATTTTCGTCAATAATTCACCAAACGTTTCAGTTTATGTTAGACAAATAGTAACTTTTATTGAATCGTTTATATTGACAGTTGAGCGTTTCAGTTGAGCTGCTCTATGAACGTCATGGTATCAAACAAGTACAAAATTCAATGAATGAAACCAAAACTTGCGACTCAGTTTGGCACAATCGCTGTCAGATGACATGGCCTAAATTGAATCGTTGAACTGACGTCATGGTACGAATTAGAAGAACAGTTCAGTTTAGGTCCTAAAATGGATCGCTTTATGAGCTCGTAGCAGGTTAAAATTGAAAACATGCGAAAAACCGAAATGGCGATTTGTCGCATGTTTTCATTTTCACACTGTCTGCTTTCAATATCTTTGGTTTTTTATACTGTTCACATAGTTATTACTCATATCATAATAATATAAGTTATCATCTATCGCTTAGGTTAGAACTTGGCTTCGGCCCGTGTTATCCTATAAAACCGGCACATCAATGCTGAGATACAAAAATGTATAACAACAAATAATAATAATAATTTTATTATTAGGCAACTAAGGCCCATAGATAAAATACGCAAAATAATCTTATACAATAATAAACTAATACATATTAAAAAATCTTAAAACTATGACTATACACAAAACAAAAACAAAAGCATTATACTTGTACAGTACACGGCGATAAATATTGCACATCGACCTTTTTTACACAAAACCATTTTATACAAAGAATAAAAATAATTATCAAAAGAAGCAAATCATAATTGTTTTAAAAACTCCTAATAGATACCGTACTGTTTGTATTTCGTGCGACAGAGATAACACTCTACGAAGCCGAAATTAGCCGATTGTCTCTTTCCAAAGGTCGATGTGCAATATTTATCGCCGGGTACTGTATCAGCCTTTCTAGTTCATCATCATTGTTCTTCTGTCCTTATGCCAATTCATTAGAGGTCCACGGAACGTCTTTTTCTTCCATACCTACATATTTAGTCATTATCGGTAGTCAACCCCTTTCTAACCATATCATTATTCACACAGTCTACCCATCATTTCTTTAGTCTTCCCTTACTGTTATAGTCATCGACATTCATACATCAGCGTTTCTAGTTATTGTTCATTTCTTGTACAGATGTTCTATGTCACGAAGTCCGTTTGGCTATGAATGTTGTCAAGCATGCACATGCACATTGTGATCAACAGAGACTCAACAATGGGTGAAGTAAAACGGTACACATTCGCGAAAATAGCCTCATGCGACGGCAGCAAGGGGCAGCCGCTGTGGGAGCGCGCTTGTCGGGATACGTCACTACTACAATCAAAGCCGAACGGACTTAGTGAAATAGAATATCTGTAACCATAACTCGTCTTTGAGCCAAAAATAAGGCTATCTCTTGTAATATTACGCTGCCGGTGCCTACACGATACAAAGAGCAAGTGCAGTAGGTACGTATGAAATTCTGTGTGAGATTTCACACCAAACGCAGTGGCAGTTTACAGTCCGTATGCGGTTCCTTTGGTGTGACATTTCACACAGACTTTCATAAATTACAAGTCATTCTGGTCACCGCACGCACTACACACAGACCGTAGGTACATCTAACACTGGTTTTTGGAAGGCTAATCAATACAAAGCATAAAGCGCTACAAGGTTTTTTAGGCGCGTGATAATAATCGAAACTAATGCCGCCATCTTGTTTTTCAATACATTTCACAAAACAATTACAGTTCTTTGACAGTTATTTTACCTCTGACAGCTGCAACCCAACAGTAACTTTATTACAACAACAATAAAGATCACTGTAAATTTAAAAGACTAGACAGTTGTAGCAACCCAAAATCAACCTTATTTCAACAGCAATAAAGATCACTGTGATTTTGACAGACTTGATTGTCACAAGATAGATTAATGATGACTGTGATATTGACAGTAAAATATATCAAATATCAAAGGTAATAAAGTCAATGGATTGTTTTCACACAAATGTTTACCAATAGCGCCCCCAGTCAGCGTCATTCGAGCACCTAAAGATCCTTATATCATTGTACGTGCATATCAGTGGACTGTGAAACTCATATTGACACTTGACAGCTGTCATATTGGCTTGGCTGACTGTAATAATACAGCCAATCATATCACTAAACGTGAGTTGGACGGTCAGCAAATTTGTTTGTGTGTTAATTAGCCTTTTAGAAGCAGGTTGACGTCACAAAAAATTGCTTCCAACTGAACAAAACTGAACTTTTCCGTAGTAATTGTTTCAACATAAAGTAATAACGTTAAAAGCAGAACATTTCTATTTTAGTTGAACACGACAAAGTTATGCAAAGAGAATATAGATAAGCGCGCTTTATGAAACATGCGTTCGAAAATTTGAATTTCAAAGCGAACGTCGACGTTCGTTGTGCAAACGGTAGTTCGAGTGAATTCTTTCTTTTATATCGTGGATGTTGTTACACCGGAGTGTATCGTTGCTTGGACGTAATTATGTTTTGGAACTCAGTTTTTTTTTGTTTTTTGGAACGAATTTCTTTAACGCGGCTTGCGGTAGGAGTAAACTGGTGGAAAAATCGTCACGTAGCCAAAAAGTGTTATTTATTTTATAAACTTTATTATACACTACAAAAATACATCTCAAAAAAAAATATCGAACACTAAAAATATACAATGGGCGGCATAACGTCGTATTCCGCGCTAACAGATAGTGAGGTCAAAATGAAAATCCAAGATGGCGACAACTTAAGGGGGATCCCTTAAATATTTATTTTATTCTGTTTTTAGTATTTGTTGTTATAGCGGTAACAGTAATAAATCATCTGTGAAAATTTAAACTGTCTAGCTATCACGGTTCATGAGATACAGCCTGGTGAGGGACATACAAATGGACAGCGGAGTCTTAGTAATAGGGTCCCGTTTTTATCCTTTGGGTGTGGAACCCTAAAAACAGTAAAAAGTCTCTTGACTACTGAAAAATATATTTATGTTATTTAAATAGTCAAGAACCCTCATCAAGTTAAGTAGGTGCTATTATTGTCAGACACTTAAGGAAAGTTCCAGAGTCCAATTACATTTCCTTGTTCTTGAAATTAAATAATCAGCTGGAAATTGTGCGGGTTCCTATGTTCATAAATAAACTTAAGCTTTTGCTTTGCTTTTGCTTCACTCCCCTGATGGTCGAATAATGAAAATAATAATGGAACATCCCCCATGTTAGGTTTCACCTGACACTGTACAAAAATATAATTGTACAGCCGCAGTTGGTGTTGGCCTCAGCGGAGCTGGCTATATATACGGGATAGTCAGCTCTCTTGAAATGCTGAGAAATGCCTTGTGGTACGCCTGTGTGACGAGGCTTCAAAAGAGCACCGCCAGCGAGTCCGATCTGCCTACGTCCACGTTCGGGCAATGGTGCGTCTACACCCCACGCGTGTCACAAACTTACTAAATCCTCGCAGGCGCAGTAGCAGACAGGAGAAGGGCAAAAGGCGGATAATCGCCGCCTCAAAACCGAACCACCTGTAAAGTCTCGACAGCCTAGGATTAAACCCCTAAAAGCATTGGTGCAGAAGTCAAGGGGAAACCACTGCAACTATCCTCCCAAGACAGTCAACATGGAAGTACAACGTAAAAGAGCACGATCGCCATGCAATCCGCTTAGCAACCGGCGCTGCGTCGTTTCCGGGACAAGCAGTGAGTGGAGGGTACTAGACTACGTGGACGCTCACCTCAGATGGAATCAGATGGGCTCAGATGGAATTACCAAAATAAATCCGCAGTGGGTGATCCCTTGTATAAGTGCACAAAAAACACCCGAAATCGGAGTAGGTGGCGAGAAATTGTGAGGCGAATCACATCAGCCTCTTAACAAGAAATTACATGAGGACCACGACCGCTCTGACAAGAGAAGAAAAATGAGAAAAGAAAAGAAGAAGAATGGAACATGAAATATTATTTCGAAAAAATATGCCACGAGAACATGCTACTGGGATAATTAAAAGTATCCTATCGACGGTCCCTACGTACATAAAGACATGTCAAAAACCGAGGTTTACAGGAGAGCGTAATTTATGTTCAAATCGCTCTAGAAATAATTCCATGTACATGGACATGACATGACATGACATGGAATAATTTCTAGAGCGATTTGAACATAAATTACGCTCTCCTGTAAACCTCGGTTTTTGACATGTCTTTATGTACGTAGGGACCGTCGCTATGTGTTAATTCAGGTCATAGTGTACCTGTTTGCCAAATTTTCATCTAAACCCGTTCAGATAGTGTTTTTTTTTTTGTTTAAAGTGTCACAGGCGGTTTTACTTTATTCACATTGCAATCTAGCCTATTATGTTATTATTTCTAGCTAATTAGTAATTTAAATATAACTTAAACTGCTAAGTAACTAGTAAAATTAAGTGTAAAATTAAGTAATAGTCCCATAATGATTTTTTATTCACGATAGAGGAAGACACTGAATATAATATTTATTTCTGTATATTAAAATAATACGTAGGTAAGTGAGTAACAACTAATACCTTATTAATGAATAAAAATTACAAAATTATATTCTAACTTAATTAAAACTATACACAAACTAAAATATAGCGTCGAAAAATTAACCCGCATCGCTATCGACTGGGCACTTGATTCACGTGTTCTTTAAAATAGACACCACTTTGACTGCAGTTTAAGTTCACGAGTCACACTGCACTAAACTAACTCAAAGTGCGTTACCCTTTTTAGTCTTCGCACTAGATCAGTGTTGTCAAGGAGTTAAATCAAATTCACATCAACACAATAAACTTTTAAAATAAATCCTAAGTAGGTTTTTTGTTGTATCGTGTATCAAAATCCCTTTAAGATTCAGATTTCATCTTCACTTTAGATGCTCGCATCACCGCAGTGTGTGTAAGGGGAGTCGGTAGAATACCCCATAATAATCCGCTTAGTCTTATGAGATCAGACGGAATTACCTACAATATTGCTTAGAGTGTACATTAGATTACATTAACTTTGATTAGGTTACACTATCTACACATTCATAATTTAAGTGAAGTAGGTACTGGTTCAATTTCGAGTGGGAATCCTTATGGATATCGTCAGTCTAGCTAGGGCATTATTGGTGGTAGTAAAAAAGTTACAATTAGCTTTTTACTTGCAAAAACTAACCTTTTTCAGACGTGTGTGTGATAATAATGTAGGAAATTAAAAGAAATTGTAACATTAGCCAAATGACAGCACTCGCCTTAAATTAAAACGACTGCAAAATTCCTTAAGGTAGGTACTATTTGGAACCGAGCTGCCAACTGCAACTGCCGTCAGCACGTGCAGCGACTGCATGCCGCCGACACGAGCCACTGCATGAGCCAGACACGAGCGAGGCATGAGCCGCTGCACGTGGTGTCGGCAGTTGCAGTTGGCAGCGCGGTTCCAAATAGTACCTTTAATCTATTCGTTTATCACAATATTATTTGTGTTTTATGAAGTATCTAAATTGTGTAGGTATGGTTACCTCTATTAAAGACTCAGGTAGCCCTCATAACCATTACCAAATAATCAATCAATCTGTCTAGACGATTCCCAACTATGTTGGTGTCGGCTTCCAAACTAACCGGATGCAGCTACCAGTATTTTATATGGAGCGACTGCCTTTTTGACTTTCAAGACCCATTTACTGAATATTACGACTCCCCTTTTTTTCAGGAGGGAAATCATCAAATGACCCCTCCTGCTCTGGGTGGAGCGGAAGGGAATGTCAGACACACTAAAAACACACTTACCGACTAAAACCCTCCCGTGTAGGAACACAGGAGGGTTTTAGTAGGTAAGTGTGTTTTTAAGGAAGGATCCTTAGCCCTTTATTATATCCCCCTCTTTGAGGCGCGCGTGGAACACGTACGCGCCGTCCGGCACGGGCCTGATCCTGATCGGACGGTGAGCTACCCATTACTCTCCGCCCGCAGGCCCATTATGATACCCCTTTTTTTTTTTTTTTTTTCAGGATGGGAAATCATCAAATGACTCCTCCCGCTCTGGGTGGAGCGGAAGGGAGTGTCAGACTCTTACTGACTAAAACCCACCCGTGTTCCTTCCTTCGCCCTTTATGTTCCGGGCCAGCGGTAACCCTTTCGGACAATCCCGCTGACCCGGCAGGCTTCGGCCCTTACGGGCCCCTCCTTTTAATGCTGACATCTCTTTGAGGCGCGCGTGGAACACGTACGCGCCGTCCGGCACGGGCCTGGTCCTGATCGGACGGTGAGCTACCCATTACTCTCCGCCCGCAGGCCCGCGCCTACGGTGGCCGGGAGTCGTCGCGCGGCTCCCGACGCCCGGAGCGTCTCCCGCGGCGGCTGGGACGGGAGGCTCTCTCCCTCAGCCGTCCCGCCGCCTCCTTCGCTAGCATGACTGCTTCGCCCCCCCCCCCCCTTCACCCCTTGGTAAGATTTTTGGGATTCTGACTACCCGTAATGACTGTCTAAGATCTACGAACTATGAACAACTTTTTCTCCCATCTCTTAGCCGTAAAAGTACGTAGTAATACGTTAGTGGTTACTTCATTGCCTCAACCGATTTCACCCCTAGGGAGTAGGTAGCTATCAATTTCCCTAGTTGACTCACAAATGTCGTAGACAGATAAAAGCTAGGTCGGAAATGGTATAGGAAATAGGAACACTGTGTGAGAATAGTTGCTAGTTGTGGTTTACGGACCAATACCCTTAGAGAGAGAACGATACAAATCAATGCTCAGTAGGTTACGTTTAGTGCTGCGAGTAGAATCAAGAAACATATATATGTCTGTCTGTATGTTACCTTTTCACTCCTAAACCGCTGAACGGATTTCGATAAAATTTGGCAGAGAGATAGAATGCATCCCCGGGAAGGACATAGGATAGTTTTTATCGACATACCTTGCGGGCGAAGCCGCGGGCGGAAGGACTGGTCTTTTTTTTCTTGATTATTGTTTTTGGTTGTATGTAATGTAATTTTGTTAGTTTTTGTTGCTCCTTTTTACTGTTTGTATTTCCTGTGCGTGTCCCATTAAAATATGTATTTTTCATTCTTTCTTTCTTTTTTATTATTTTAGCTAGTATTTGTAACATACTTCAACATAATGCCTACATCTGACCAGCTGACAGTAGCTGACTATATATCATTTTATGAAAATCGTCAATTAAATAAAAACCGGTCAAGTGCGAGTCGGACTAGCGCACCGAGGGTTCCATATAAATTTGTAAATATGTAACTACAAATTTACGGTTTACGGATTTTTTTTCTTTACTTGTGCTACATAACATTGCTTTTTGCCAAATTTCATGGTTCTAGATCAACAGTAAGTACCCTTATAGGTTTCGATTCCCTTACTACTGTCAAAATATGTGGCATAACAGGAACATAAACGTCCCTAACTTTTAATTGCGTTGACTTAGAAGTTTGATTTTTACACTGCTTCAAGGGATTGCAGCCTTGAGTATCCAGGGGTTCCTGAGAAAAAGGGTTTTGACGGACGGACAACAAAATGATTCTTCTATGGGTTCCGTTTTTCCTTTTGAGGTACGGAATCCTAAAAACTAAAATGCTCTTGCATTGGAACAACAAAAAGGCTAATGTTTCAAGAGTACAGTCTAGTCTATTGGCACAAAAACTTTGTGCCCAGGATCTATGCTTGTTTTTTCAATGTACGCCAGCTCAAGTGGCGCTATAACTGAACGAATGGCGTATACGTCAACATACTGTATACACCTTTTCAGCTGATAACAACTGTAGTTACGTATCAATGTTTTAAGAGAAACGTCAACAATAACCCCTTCGATATTTCGTGTATGAATAGGTAGACCTTAAATATAAAAAGTTGAACAATAATATGGGGTTATTTTATTACAAACAATTTTGTTATTGAAAGTACTCGCATTCAGATTTTTTTAAGCATTTGGGATCCAACGAAAATAGTTTTTGGGATTCAACGACAATAAAACGTAATTCTTTTGCATTTTTAAAATTTGAGCTCCAACGGAAATACATGATAATGTTTTGGGGGATCCAACGCCACAAATATTAAACTGCGATTCAAAAGTGGGATCCAACGAAAATAAATCGTTATTACAACCGCAATGCTCTTGCGTCGTCGATACAATACAAGGCTATGTAAATAGAGTACAATCCAGTCAAAGGGCATAAAAAATTCGTGCCCAGAACCTATGCTTGTTTTTTCAATGTACGCCAGTTCAATTGGCGCAGTAGCTCAACGATTGGCTGCTACGCTCCACGATCGATTCCGACACGTAACAAATATTTGTATGGCCTGCAAACAATGCTACGAAGCTGTTTGTTTGTGCATGTGATTTTCCTGTAGGGATAATAAAATGGTGAATAAAATAAAAAAATAATTCTTAAACATATACCTATTTATTTATTAACTTTGCTTGAAGTTAATTTATGATTTGCGACCGTTCAACCATACATTTGAGACGTTTAAACGTCTCTTAAGGTGGAACTAGTCGCGGGCTCGAACTCACTGGTGGTCATGACCAAAAAGCACGCTGGTTTTGTGTCCGACAGAGATAGTATCAGTGATGAGCAATTAGACGCTAGTCTACACAACGCACAACGTCTAGTTCTTACGCACTGAAACACCGTTCTGAACCGAAAGGCGCGTAAAAAAATTCGAAAAGTGCTTTGGAAAAGCGAGGTGTATGAAAAAACTCCTGCATAAATCAATTACAAATAAAGTTTATTAAACTCTTCATTTATTTTTTTAACTTTATTAACTAAGCTTTGTCGGTACCGACTTTGTTTTGAAGATTTTACAGATCCTTTATTACATAGTTGCACCCAAAATTACGTTAAAAATAGCAAGAAAAACGAATCTTTGTTGGCTAATAACTTTTAAAAGACTTTTTATTTTACTATTTTGTTTCCGTACAGATAAAATTAATAATAAAACAAAACGATATCATGTTTAACTTTGGATGCACAATGTCAAACAGCGAAGTGATACTCTCCCGAAATTTGTATGGAAAAAATAATTATCGACTAGTGGCACCTTAACTTTAAGCAACGTTTATAAATAAACCCCTCAATTTCTCTTTTATTATTCACCTTGTAAGAATAATAGCTTTTCACTACTCATTCTGGGTCACGTCGGTGTGAAACAATCCAGACTTAAATTTGTATGCTCAAAAGAATATATGTATCTGTACGTCTCCAGAGATTTTCTGTAATAAATCTCTTCTATCAAGTGGGAACCTTTGCATTTGTTTTTATCAAGATCCTACGAAAGGGGAGGAACGGGTGGCGCCGCTTTTGTTCCAACTCGCCTCCTGGGTGCATTTAGGGTATAACGATTACACGTTGATTCTGCAAGAAAAATGGGAAGAAATGGACCACTTGTGGCATTGTTTCGTGAATGAATAGGTAGCGTTATCGGTGGAGGTATGTTTCATTCTGTGGGTGCAAACAAAGTGCCGTTTATGTTTACCGTTAGAGATTATTTTAAATCATAGGCAAGAGTTTTAAGGTATTATATAGTGTATCCCATAATTGCTTGATCGCTATAAGGTTGAATGTCACTTGCACGTTATAGACCGAGAAGGTCTATTCTTCTATGTGACGGTTTGATAGTTTCAACCTTAATGAAGTTTTAATTTTGTTGGAATTGTTGTCGAAAGTAGAGGGAGAGGTCGACTATATCTATGATTTAAAATTTTGTTGATATTAAAAGTTTGATGAAGTCATAAGACACTTCACAACTTGTATGTACTTTGAGAAAATCATATTTATAGTTTTAAACATTACTTTACAAAGTTTTGACTGAGTTTTATTTTGAAGAAAAAGTTTTTATCAGCTTTCTTCACCTATGCATTTAATTTTAGAGATTTTTTAAATTTTATAACTTTCACATTTAATAAAACGGTTCACCACTGTTGATGCAATAATAATGCCAATTATTGTAATACAACCTAAATAACAGACAAATCATGTAAGTTGATAAATGATACGAGTAAATAATTGAAAGTGAGGTTTTCGAGAACATTTATTTTCTGTAAATTACTGTGAAATACCTATCGTCCATTTCAGGGTAGGTACCTAATGTCCATTTATAACAGAATTTTAGCTATTTCAGTAATAAAACGCCAGAGTTAGTTTCCGGGCAGAATTTCAGGTGTACTCAGGCCAGATTTCGAGTATTTTCATATTGTTCTCATCAATTGTAGGTCTTGCACCCTGAAAACTTTCAGGTATTTCAGGTATTTAATTAGTGCTGTGGCACGCTTTTCCGGCGGGTAAATATTTGGCTATTTTCGGATTTCACAACACCTAGTTTAGGAGAGAACTAGTGGTAGTGATTCAACTTACATAAAACGTATTTCCATAATATTATTGATAGACCAAAGCAACTTTTATATAGATACTATCATGATTATGTTCAACTAGCAGTGCCCCGCGGTTTTACCCGCATAAGTATCAATTCCGTGGGAATGACGGGATGAAAAGTGTTTTTTTTTATATTATTCTAATGTATAAACTATACCTATTACTGTAAAGTTTCATCAAAATCCGTTCTGTTGTTTTTATGTGAAACAGTAACAAACATCTATCCAAGAAAGTTTGTGAGGATGGATCTCACAAGCTTTCGCGTTTAAAATATTAGTAGGATAATCGTACCTCGCATTATTAAAAGTCCTATCTCATTTTTAGCTAATTTGGGTTAGGATAACTACATTTTTTCTATTCGTGATTCTTTACATTATTTACTCGTACTAACCGTCGTACCTTTATGTTATTTGGATCTCAATATATTGTAACGTCGTACGTTACATTTTGCATAATTAAACACATAATAACTAATTAAACAACAAAATCACAGCAACATTCCAATGTTTATATAGGAAAAGGTAAAGTGTGTGTCATTATTATCAGGCATATCTTAATTACTGGGGGCGTACTAAGTGGGTAGTGTTGGTTAATGCGCAATAGAAACACGGTTTGCACTTCACATCAGATTATAATTTCATGAACAATTTAATCACATTAGCAAATCAAGCACTATAGGTACACGATACAACCAGATACGAACGCGATATAGTTTCTGAGCACATGATGTCCGTACGATGTCCAATGGTCAAGTCCCTGCCGCTTCGTTGCTCGCTGTTTTATACTGGTGTCAAAACAAGTCGAGCAGTGGGGCGGTGGGAGAAGTCGAGTGACGTACTTGTCGGTGGCGTGATCGGTGCACGTGGTGTTTACGACAACGCCGCCGACACGGCCATACTGACTTGCGGACGTCCTCGTACGCTTACAATTCATACATCTGTAATAAGCATAAATCGCTCGATTATCCTGACCAAAAATCGTACTTTACAATCTGGACCGGTTTATCTAAACCCTACAGACAGATAAAGACTACAGACAGCTGGTAAGAATTAGTCCTGGACCGGTCTTCAATGACCCTTCAGATTAAAACTTCTGGACCGGTCTTCATTGACCCTTCAGATTAACAAGTTCTGGTCCGGCTACAAGCCCTACAGATTAACAAGTTCTGGTCCGGCTACAAGCCCTGCAGATACAAGTTCTGGTCCGGCTACAAGCCCTACAGATTAACAAATTCTGGTCCGGCTACAAGCCCTTCAGAATTTATTTTATCTTATTTTGGCTAGTCCGGAATATTATCGTATCATTGGACCGGTTTAACCCTACAATGATTATTGCAATTTAACTGTCATCATTAGTTCTATGGACATCAGCTCGCGTTACTATTGATCGGTTCCGAATAAACGGACATGAAGTGCAACTTGAGCCCCGTCATGCACTTTCCGGGGTGGAAAATCCTCATGGATGTCCTCCGCCACGGGGCGAGCGGAGGGGTCTGTCAGACTCTTACTGACTAAAAACCCCCCCGGTGTTCCATCTCACACCTACACCAGGGGTCACGGGAACGTACGATGCTTCCGTAACGTACATTCACCGTGACACGCCAGAGCCAAGACTGTCTCGTTACACCACTGCGCGCTCTCTTCGACTCCACACGAACTCAGGCTAGACTCTGTCGAGCGCCGCCGGGTGACACTGGCGTTCAGAATAGTCAATGAATGACGCCGACACGACCATCTTGCTCGCACACATTCTCGTGTGTTAATCTGCAAAGAAACATACCCCGCAAAGTATCACATAGTTCGGTTACTTCTGACCGAATCTGGTACAGACTAAAACACAATGAAAATTCGCACAAACTAAAAGAAATTGTAGAGTTCAGAGCATTAATCATTATTTGATTACTAATTACGATTATTACAATGTTACATCTAAAGCATGAAAAACTGATTAACTACCGTTTGGTCCTCCTGCTATTGTTTCTGGTCCGGTCAAGTTAGACCTTTCAGATATTTAACCACTTGGTCCAGTCAGCCATGACTCTACAAGGCTTGTTTCTTGGTCCGGTCAATTTCTGACCTTACAGGATTAGCTTCCTGGTCCGGTCAATTTCTGACCCTACAAGATTAGCTTCCTGGTCCGGTAATTGTTTTGCCTTTCAGGTGTGTCCCTACAGTTAAACTGGACCGGACGTAGCTAGGCCGAACAAGTATCGTTCCTTTAGCTTAATTAACAAATAGCTCAATATTTTGGTTGATGTACAAGTGCTTCTGTTATAATGGTAATTGACTCAGGACCAATTGATTCTACTGAAGTAGCACGTAAACCAGGGTTTCTACAATTTGCATTATTATGAGAACTGGTAGATATAGTGGGACTTTTAGCAGACATGGTATCACTATTGGTAGACATGGTATCATTATTTGATTCCCAAATCTCAAGATCACAAACTAAATAATCAACTAAACATGATGGAGCAGCCAATAAAACATCCTTAGAGCATCACAAAACACAGCAGGAATCTTATTCATGGACTGTGGCTTTTCATTAAGCCCCTACAACAAACTTCATGTTTGTTTCTTTGAATTCCTCCTGAATTCCGAGTCCTACGGGCTCTATGGTCTCTACAAGACCCCGACCTCCGCCAGAGTTAAACACGCATCGCGCACCCATGGACTACTTGAGTTGCCTCAAGAGAAACCGATTTCTACAGGGCTACGACTATGTAATAACTACTGGTATGGTCCCCGACCAGCCGAACTAAGATTCGACTTAATTTCTACTTTGTTTCATCAACAAGACTTTTACTTAGCTTTCCTCAAATTCCTCATTAATACTCTGATCCCTTGGCCTGTGCCATGGCATATGCCTTAGCCTCATTAGCGTACTTGATTCAACTTTAATTAATCATAGCAAAAAAAATATCAACCAGAGCCATGTACCATCGTTATCCACATTACAACAATCTTTTTTTACTAAGAGCCTTAGACACCTGGAAACCCACAGACGAGTAAACCACTCTAACGCCACGGCGCTCCGGCCGACCAGCAATCGCATTGCTCTCACCCATCCAACGCATGGATCCATGTGCCTCACCCTGTGACTACACACTTTTTACTACGGCCGATAGAGAACCCCTACTCGCGTGGTTCCCACTACTTAGGCTTACTCATAGCTCATCACCACTGTGATTACCATCTATTTCGATTGGTACATGACCTACTGGCATCATTCATAACCTATCGTGAGCGTATTTAAAAATTACATCGTTAACTAGATATGGGCTATACCTAACAATGTAAGAGTTTTTTTTTTTTGCACTTGTTTAGCAGGGTAGCATTCGGTACCAGAGTCAAAACATAATGAAAACGACTCACCAAATTCGGTAGACAATAGATCTGTAGTTGGCTTAATGGCTGTAGTGGTTGCAATCCAGTGTTTCCTTGGCAGAAGTCGTGAAACTCCTCGCTCGAAAATCACCGTCCTTGATCAGCGATTATTCGTACAGGAGATCCAAAGAGGGCAGCGCTGTCCACCACTGTCATTCTGCTTGCACACGTCCTTGTGTGTAAACCTGTAACCAAAAAAAATCAACAGCAGTGCATGTTCCACTCGGCCAATTCTGACCACATTTAATAAAAACAATAACAATCCTTGATAATAAAAGATTCGGTCGGTGGTTCGTCTTAGGGGCGGTTCCTCTAAGCCTTGGTAATAGATCACATACAACGCTCATGACCCGGCTGCCGCAGCATCTAGTGACACTCATGCCACCCATGTAGTCATCACCTCAAGTGATACGACCAACACACATCACATCCCATATAGTCTACGACTCCCAGGTCATATCATTAGAAAACCAACACCACAATAGTCTCTTTTGAGAGCCCATCGCTCCCTGAACAACTCACAAGCAAGTTGCAATTACGACTACAGACAAGTACGTACAGTGCGACCTAGCCATGGTATGTGCTCTACTACTCGGTGAAGGAACTATCCTCACCGCCTTCTACGTTTAACACGTTAGGAACACTACTTAGAGGCATCTTTCGTATGCGATCGTGAGCATACTAGTAAGTTCGGTTAGAATCTAAAGCTTATGACGTATGGCGATCACTTGTCAAAACTTCCACAACCTTAAATGGACCTCTGAACTTCCGATCTAGATTAGTCTGATAATCTGATTTCACTCTTCGTTTTATAATAACACAAAATAGCCTACCCAAAATAATACTTAGCAAGTAAATGTCGTGTAGTAATGAAATAAAATCTCAAGTTGTGGCTCGCTATTCGCAACGCTTCTTATGATTTGTTTTGTGCTGAAAACACGCGTTTAACCAATACCAGTCAACGCAATAACATTATTAACTCGTTTGGCACTTAATTTGGCTGCACAACTCGCTTTTACTAACGAGCATTCAGCACCAGAATCGTAACAAAACAATGATACAGCTCACCTTTGTTCTAACGTGCCTGAGCGTAGTTGTACGACGCAAACATCCACTCGCCGTTACTGCTTGCAGCGCGTGCTCCACCTCCATCATCTGCTTGGCTGCCACTTCTCGTGCACCGGGTCACGACATGTCCAGGATTCCCTCACTTGCAGCACACGAAGGGCTTCACCGAAGGCTGCGGGCTGCTTGGCTCGATTCTTGAAGTCACCCACGTCACTGGTAGCTCCACATTACGTCCTTCGTACTATTTACGATAGCCACGTTGATACCGCTTCCTTTGTGCGCCTTAATGACGGCCACAACACGACCTCCTTGCAGTGAATTTTCAGCAAATCACAAATCAGCTGTAGTATTGTGTGCGGTTACGTTTGCACACGCGTCCTATCGCGTTTTCTAATTACGGGAACACTTTTTTTTCCTAACATGGCGGTAGGGCGCAAATGGCGCGTCACTGGGCAAAGGTATTTCGGCATACAGCCTATGCCCAAAACTATATTCACTATGATCGCGCATCCGTATCTGGCTTGTCTGGGTTCAACTCTAACAGGTCCACACGATTATTTAATAAGCGTTCGCAGTTTGCACTTTGTTTTTTAAAATGTCAACGGTCACTTTCACTTTTAGCGTTTTCATTTTGCGCATGAACCAACACGAATCCCACTTCTGATATAGGAAAAGGTAAAGTGTGTGTCATTATTATCAGGCATATCTTAATTACTGGGGGCGTACTAAGTGGGTAGTGTTGGTTAATGCGCAATAGAAACACGGTTTGCACTTCACATCAGATTATAATTTCATGAACAATTTAATCACATTAGCAAATCAAGCACTATAGGTACACGATACAACCAGATACGAACGCGATATAGTTTCTGAGCACATGATGTCCGTACGATGTCCAATGGTCAAGTCCCTGCCGCTTCGTTGCTCGCTGTTTTATACTGGTGTCAAAACAAGTCGAGCAGTGGGGCGGTGGGAGAAGTCGAGTGACGTACTTGTCGGTGGCGTGATCGGTGCACGTGGTGTTTACGACAACGCCGCCGACATTTACATACATTCAACTGTCAAAGAGCCGCAGACGTCAAAATATCTTACCATAGAAAATAACAAGTAGTGCGGTAGTGAATAGTAATGACTAAAAACACAAAATTATAAAGGCAGTGGTAAAATTATGCACACGGTAATTGATTTACTTGTTTATTCGGGCAGAGTTTCCCCTTACAATTATTAGCATGGAGTGAAGTACACAAAACCATCGCTTAGCGCTTTTATAATACTGGCTGGCCGGCGGCTACTTCACCTCCCCCGGCTCGCAATTTGGCGGGGCAAGGCTCACGTAGTGGGGAAGTGACGTGCTAGTCAATTGACTTCCTCTTTGCTGTGGCTGCTGTGTCGTACTTGGTTGTCATGGCTTGGCTTGGCTTGGCTTGGCTTGGCTTTGGCTGAGGCTGTGGCTGTGGCTTTGGCTGCACCCAGACGACACGGCATGGCATGGCTTTGGCATGGCTGGGCGTGGCGGGCTTGACAGCCGGCTTAACGGCTGGCTAACGACATCTAGCGTTACAGTCGGCCATCCTGTAACAATTGCTCCCGCAATGGAAGCAACAAAACTACGATTACAAGTCAGCTCAAGATCACAAACTAAATAATCAACTAAACATGATAGAGCAGCTAATAAAACATCCTTAGAGCATCACAAAACACAGCAGGAATCTTATTCGTGGCCTGTGGCTTTTCATTAAGCCCCTGCAACAAACCTCATGTTTGTTTCTCTGAATTCCTCCTGAATTCCGAGTCCCACGGACTCTATGGTCTCTACAAGAACCCGACCTCCGCCAGAGTTAAACACGCATCGCGCACCCACGGACTACTTGAGTTTCCTCAAGAGACACCGATTTCTACCGGGCTACGACTATGTAATAACTACTGGTACGGTCCCCGACCAGTCGAACTAAGATTCACTACTATCACAACTAGACTTTTACTTGGCTTTCCTTAAATTCGTCATTAATACTCTGATCCCCTTTGCCTGTGCCATGGCATATGCCTTACCCTCATGAGCGTACTTGATTCAACCAGAGTCATGTAATCAAACTTTAATCAATCATAACAAAAAAAAACATCAACCAGAGCCATGTACCATCGTGATCCACATTACAACAATAATCTTTTTCACTAAGTGCCTTAGACACCTGGAAACCCACAGAAGAGTAAACCACTCTAACGCTACGGCTCTCTAGCCGAACAGCAATCGCATGGACCCATGTGTATCACCCTGTGACTACACACTTTTTACTACGGTCGATAGAGAACCCCTACTCGCGTGGTTCCCACTACTTAGGCTTGCTCATAGCTCATCACCACTGTGATCACCATCTACTTCGACTGGTACATGACCTACTGGCATCATTCGTAACCTTATCGTGAGCGTATTTAAAAATTGCATTGTTAACTAGATTGGGCTATACCTAACAATGTAACAGTTTCTTTTTTCTTGTTGTTTACCAGGGAAGCACTCGGTACCTCGAGTCAAAACATAATGAAAACGACTCACCAAATTCGTAGACAATAGATCTGTAGCTGGCTTAATGGCTGTAGTGGTTGCAATCTACAGTTTCCTTGGCAGAAGTCGTGAAACTCCTCGCTCGAAAAGCACCGTCCTTGATCAGCTATTATTCATACAGGAGATCCAAAGAATGCAGCGCTGTCCACTACTGTCATTCTGCTTGCACACGTCCTTGTGTGTTATAACCTGTAACCAAAAAAATCAACAGCAGTGCATGTTCCACTCGGCCAATTCTGACCAAAATTATTACAGGTTCTGATGAAAATCACTACAAACTCTTTCTCTCAAAGCCGACATGTCGAACAATACCCATACTCATTAAAATAATAGGAAACTCATTAAAATATAGCAATGCTCATACTCTGACCTCCATCCGGTCTTCATCATCACACTTATAACCTCTATCCGGCCATAAGCATCAAACCAATAGACTTCCATTCGGTCTTCAACACGTAACATCTATCCGGTCACTAACACAATCAGGCGACCTCTATCCGGTCACCTCCACAAACAACACCGTCAAGATCATCATTTCGAGCCTTTATCAACATAATTCTTAAAGTAGGTTTGTTCAACATGTTACTTTATTTTTCCTATAACGTTACAGTTTATAAGAAAACTCTTACTATGCTAGGTACTCTAAATCTTAAGTCGACTACTTAGTATTCAACTAGTCTTGTCAGCGTTATCATTTTCGTCATGGCTAGTCTCGTCATCGTCACCTACGTGCATGTCAACGTCAGTTATTTTACGCAGTCGGTCGTGTGCGTACTTGTACGTCCGGCGGAAGAAAGGGACTTCAAAACATAAAGATCACTTGTCAAAATACCTTAAATGGACCTCTGAACTTCCGATCTAGTTTAGTCTGATAATTCTGATTTCACTCTTCGTTTTCTAATAACACAAAATAGCCTACCCAAAATAATACTTTGCAAGTAAATGTCGTGTAGAAATGTAATAAAATTTCAAGTTTTGTGCTGAATACACGCGTTTAACCAATACCAGTCATCGCAACAACATTATTCACAACTCGCTTTTACTAACGAGCATTCAGCACCAGAATCGTAACAAAACAATACAGCTGACCTTTATGTTCCAACGTGCCTGCGGGTAGTTGTACGACGCAAACATCCACTCGCCGCTGCTGCTTGCAGCGCGTGCTCCACCTCCATCATCTGCTTGGCTGCCACTTCTCGTGCACCGGGTCGCGACATGTCCTGGATGCCCTCACTTGCAGCACACGAAGGGCTTCACCGACGGCTGCGGGCTGCTTGGCTCGATTCTTGAAGTCACTCCACGTCACTGGTAGCTCCACGCTACGTCCTTCGTACTATTTACGATAGCCACGTTGATACTGCTTCGTTTGTGCGCCTTGATGACGGCCACAATACGACCTCCTTGCAGAGAATTTTCAGCAAAACACAAATCAGCTGTCGTATTGTGTGCTGTTACGTTTGTACACGCGTCCTATCGCGTTTTCTAATTACGGGAACACTTTTTTTCCTAACATGGCGGTAGGGCGCAACTGGCGCGTCACTGGGCAAAGGTATTCCTGCATACAGCCTATACCCAAAACAACATTCACTATGATCGCGCATCCGTATCTGGCTTGTCTGGGTTCAACTCGAATTTTTATCCAGGTGGTAACTGTGCATTCTTCGTTTTCAGGGTCAAATTCTGGAATTAACGATGCGGCACGGTGGTCTTTCAGACGAATGAGGGTAGGCGCTTCGTGTTCCAGATCGTTGAATGCTTTTTCAACTTCTTGTGCTAGGAGAGTCTTCAATATTTTCCTTTCAGATGGTGTGGATCGACCTTCATCGTTTGAATCTTCAGACATCTGGTTTACCGACGCAGAATTTTCGTCCTCCCGACTAGGCGACCGTGACGTTTATAAGTAGCAGAGCGTCGTTTCATCGTAGGTTTTTTTTTCGATCCCACTTCTGAGTATAAAGGCAGTGGTAAAATTATGCACACGGTAATTGATTTACTTGTTTATTCGGGCAGAGTTTCCCCTTACAATTATTAGCATGGAGTGAAGTACACAAAACTATCGCTTAGCGCTTTTATAATACTGGCTGGCCGGCGGCTACTTCACCTCCCCCGGCTCGCAATTTGGCGGGGCAAGGCTCACGTAGTGGGGAAGTGACGTGCTAGTCAATTGACTTCCTCTTTGCTGTGGCTGCTGTGTCGTACTTGGTTGTCATGGCTTGGCTTGGCTTGGCTTGGCTTGGCTTTGGCTGAGGCTGTGGCTGTGGCTTTGGCTGCACCCAGACGACACGGCATGGCATGGCTTTGGCATGGCTGGGCGTGGCGGGCTTGACAGCCGGCTTAACGGCTGGCTAACGACATCTAGCGTTACAAAATGTTCAGCTATCGGCGCGCGAGTGAGAATTTATCTATGCGCTCGCGCATGTCCCATCTCTATCCAACGCGTCTTTGGTTTGGCATTAGGAATTTTGGTTTTTCCCGAAGCGGTCACACGTCTCACCAGATAATTGATATCAGTGATTTCACACGTGTCTTAACTCGCCATTATCCGGGCTTAAAAACAACTACCTAATCTACGAAATTCTCCGCCATCGAGCAATTAAATTCGGTGTCTTTGAAACCCCCATACTGGGGTCCAAAGTTCCGGTTAGGGAACACCTCAAGCTCACGGCCGCACATCTGGAGCTACGCGGCTGGTTCCGTCGTGACTCGTGCGTGCTGTAACGTCCAGGCATCGGACGTCCCATTTGTTGGCCATCTTGCCAAGTGGGCCGAGCTGACTTACGAAGGTCGGCGCAAACACCTGTCGACCGGCACCCCTGCGCATCCAGCGTGGCACCTCGCTGCGGTCATCGCCACGCCAGCTATCAGGGCAGTACAGCGCTACCCACAGGGTGGACTCTGGGAAAATTGTGACCTGTAGACCTACCCACACCTTTTATTTAATTATATTTTTATGTTGACTTGGATGCGTGGTCTTATTTCCATATAACCTGCGCCACGCATACCCCTTTCGTCACAATATAACCATTTTGAAAGGTAACAAAATGTAAAGAATCACGAATAGAAAACTGTAGTTGTCCTAAATCAAACCAGCTTAAAAATGAGATGTCTTTTATTCATGCGTGGGACGCAACAAACTATTTACACCGAGTACTAAATTAAATAACTAACTAACGAAATATACGATTTATACAACACTAATTTTGTTTTTAGTCACTTAGGTTTCGAAGTTTTCGTCATCCAGAAACGTGCCCAGAATACTGGCATACTTAGATATAATCTAATCTAACTATTATGTACTGTCGCACTATAATAATAATAATCATTTGAGTATGCCGAAAGAGTACATCAAAACCGGCATGACCCAACCGTTGAAGGCACGCACTTTATTTCAGCCTGATAAAAGACTATTAAATACTTTTGTCAGGCGGCCAAAGAAGCGCTCCTTCAACGATTGTTTCATGTCGGTAACGTT
Organism: Luperina nickerlii; assembly: GCA_963855955.1. Taxonomy (NCBI): domain Eukaryota; kingdom Metazoa; phylum Arthropoda; class Insecta; order Lepidoptera; family Noctuidae; genus Luperina; species Luperina nickerlii. The sequence goes on from OY979678.1 coordinate 19,327,047, forward strand.
GATGCCCAGTGCTTCCGACATACCCAAATACTTATAGGTTTCGGTTGCTGAGAGGGATCTAAGATTTTTTTTTATATATTTTTAAATGTTTTTATATTTCTTTTCATATTAATATTTAAAAATATAATTTATATGTATTTAGTCAAATAAAGAATTAATAATCATTTTATTATCAGGCAACTAAGGCCCATAGATAAAATACACAAAATAATCTTATACAATAATAAACTAATACATATTAAAAAACGTTAAAACTATGACTATACACGTAACGTTGTCGGCGTCGTGTTTCGCTGCGTGGTGTTGCGTAACCATCCTCGGAAACGCACAGCAGAGCAAAGGTCTCCCACACAATTCTGTCTTTTATACAGAATACTAGCTTCTGCCCGCGACTTCGTCGGCGTGAAATTTCTTGTTACTCCCACCCACCCCGTCGCATCGCATCGCCTACCCGCGGTATAGCTCGTTTTTGCTTAGCGTTCTTTCTGACTTTTTTTCTTTTTGCTCGGCTCCTAAAGGTCACAGCGTGATGTTAAATAGCCTATAGCCTTCCTCAAGAATTGGGCTATCAAATGCATAAAGAATTTTTCAAATCCGACTGGTAGTTTTAGAGATTAGCGCGTTCAACCAAACAAACAAACAAACTCTTCAGCTTTATAATATTAGTATAATAGCTACGTTTTTTATTAGATTCACGTGACTTCTAGTTTTCTATAGAGAAGTAACTTCGAAAAATCCTAAGCTATCAAAGCCGGAGGATTATTAGCTGTTTTTCATACGTTGTCAAATATTTACGGGTCGGCATTGCAAAAATGGCTAAGTATCTTAAGGCACGTTTACAAACAAAAATCTCATATACACAGACCCGGAACAACTGTCTGTGGGACCTGCAAATATTTGTTCCGAACGGAAATCGTGTGTAAGTACGTGCGCCTGTGATGTGGAAGCCAATCTCTCAGTCACTGCGCCAACCGTGTCTTCAAATTGTCATTCCTGTATGCAGAGCGTGTGTGACTAGTGTCATTACCAAATCCCTCTTCCTCTCTCATACTGTGTCCGATACGGTCCAAAATGATCGTATCGTTGTAAAACCTTCCACCGATTACATTGCAATCCCTACCTACACAAATAAATAAAATTGAAGTGTCTGTTTATATTGTCAAAATAACAGCTTTTTACTAAATGCATATTATTATGAAGGTATATATGGTACTTATAGCAAATCTATTTTTTTTTCTGTTTGTTCTGGCTAATCTCCGAAACGGCCGGACCGATTTTGACGGGACTTTTATAGCCAGATCTGCTGATGTTATATGAAGTAACATAGGTTACCTACTTTTATTTTTTAGAAAAATAATTAGTAAAGAGACACATTATTGTTTTCCGATATCCACGCGAACAAAGTCGCGGGCAAAGCTAGTAAATAATATAATTATTTAGTGCTACCACAAGGTTTTACATTTTATATGACTGCTAAGTTGGCGTTTTAGTCAACTGAGGCCGCTTGAACTTATCCCGGCGGATGAGTTGACCTAATAAATGTTTTGATTGGGCAACTGATCCCATTGATACATTTTATGATTTGTACAGACACGAAAAAAGTTAAGTTAGTGGCTTAAGTAAAGATTTTTTCTCTTCCCTGTCTTTTCAGCAGTGCATCCAACCTTAAACGTTATAGTTATTGATATAATGCGGCGTCGGCTGTGTCGTCTATATGGTCGTGTTGCACCGTAGTAGGTACTATGTTTACTTAAGTTGTAGCATTTATTTCAACTTAAAAGCTATGACTTGAAAATATACACGTAGGTACTAACAGCGCACCGCGGGTCCACCCGCATACGTGTCGATCCCGTGGGAATATCGAGATAAAAATTATCCTATGTCCTTCCTCGAAATGCAATCTATCTCTCTGCCAAATTTTATCGAAATCCGTTTAGTGGTTTAGGCGTGAAAAGGTAACATACAGACAGACAGACAGAGTTAAGACTCTTTCAAACAGGCGCGACACCCGATAAAATCGTGCGGCTCACAAAGGCACCGCAAGTCGCGCAACGAGCGGTGCCTTTGTGTCGCGCGCGATTATATCGCGTATTGCGCCTGTTTGTAGGAGCCTGTACTTTCCAATTTATAATAATATAGTATGGCTTACCTACTTAAAGAACTCTCAAAAACAATATTTTTGAACATGCTTACTTGTGATGATAAACTTGGTAACATCAAACCTGTAACAGCTCTGGCTAAACTGTGTTCTCAGCCATCTTTTTTAGTAAGGCTAGTACAACAAATTCCCCATCAGAACAAACTCCATCAAAATAAGTGCATGAAGAAACTCATCAAACGAATTGCTATTCATTGTAGCGAGAATTATCTTGAGGAAGCAGGCGAGTGGTGCGCGCTTCCGCAATAGATTAGGAATCCGTCAAACTTAATCCCGATTTATCGCTTATGCTTTTATGATTATTATTCCTTGAAAAGTGGGAACGAAAATAGACAGGATGTAAATCTGTTAGCGATTTGTCAGTAAATCCTTGCATATTTTAGAGGCATAGAGTAACGGTAGAAAAGGAGGACCATCTTCTATTTAAAAGGGAGGAGCCTCCAACCAGACGGGTGTTGTGTGTCTACTGCCCGATGGTTGTTATCAGGCTGTAAACTTCGCTTGCGTGATATAGGATTTGTGTGACGTCAGATGTCTTGCGTAGTTCCAATGTCGTGCTGTAGATGTCGCCACAGTTAAATATCATAAAACACAGGGTCTCTCTGACTCGGACGCGCGTATCTAAAACATACGAGTATGTGTATAACCCTCTTTTTTTTCTTTTTTTTTATCATGGAGAAATGCTCATGCATTCTGCACTTCCATGAGGAGATAGTGCAGTTATTCTAACCCACTAAAACTCCACAATGTCCTCCTCTGCCGCTTACGGCGGGCACACGGGCACGCGTTAGCACTCCCTCCCTCCTTGGGTTCCTCTTCGCTTCACCGTGGATGACCAAGCTACGGCTACTGATCCCGGCTCAACAATACGGGAACCCACCGGGGGGATGTGTATAACCCTTTTTTTTTTGATCCGGGTTGGAAAATCCTCATGGATGTGTCGCCACCCTGGGGTAGGCGGCGGGGTCTGTCAGACTCTTACTGACTAAAAACCACCCCGGTGTTCCATCTCACACCTACGCAGTGGGTCGCGAGAAATTCAATATTTCGAAACCCTGATTAATCTTGTTAACTCCATGAACTGCCTAGCCTTTTTCCTACTATGTTGGTCGGCTTCCAGTCTCACTGGATGCAACTGAATACCAGTACTTGATACAGACTTGTTACTGAAATTGTCAATCTTTTATTGCTTGAGTACGAGGCTTTTGGTTACTTTGTGTGTACATTTTTTCTTTTTCTGTGTACTTTGTTTGTACAGTTTAATTTTTTTTTTCTTTTCTATATTTTAGTTTCTGGGTAATTCGATACCCTTTGGTAAGACTGCTAACCTAAGCAACGAATACTCTCGTATTTTCATCATACCGAAATGGTAAGACCTATATTTTCTGCAAATAAATGACTCTTATTTTTATTCTTAAAAGATACCTCGACCCGCTTCTTTCTTTCATAACACGTTTGCCCGTCTACCTTTCAAAACACCGCACGCGTCGGAGTAGTTGAATGGGACCAGTAAAGTCATTGTTTTAACAATGACACTATTGTGTACACTTGGTGTACGGTTACGTTTCGAGCACTTTCACTTATGTTCACTTGGTGTACACTTGACGCTTGAGGGGTTGGATAGGAAACACTGACCTCATTTAGATCGAAAACATTACCTCAAATACCTATTAGTTTCACATGTAACCTACTTACTTAATCATCATCCGCCTTTCCCTGTCCCAATTTATTTGGGGTCACGACATGTCTTTCCTCTTTACTATACAGAATGATTAGATGGATTTTACTGTATATTTTTGGCAACTGAGGGTTAAAATTTCCTGTTTTAAATCATCATCATTTCAGCCAAAAGACTTCCACTACTGGACATAGGCCTCCCCCAAGCACCTCCACTTCGACCGGTTCTGTGTTTCTCGCATCCAACGGGTTCCTGCGGCCTTTACAAGGTCGTCGGTCCACCTTGTGGAAGACCTTCCTACGCTACGTCTTCCGGCACGCGGTCGCCACTCCAGAACCTTTTGGCCCCATCGGCCATCTGTTCTGCGAGTGCCCTGCCCACTGCCATTTAAGTTTGGCTTCGGGCTATGTCGGTTACCTTGGTTCTCCTGCGGATCTCTTCATTTCTGACTTGATTACGCAGGGAAACTCCAAGCATAGCCCTCTCCATTCCCCTTTGGGTGACTTTCAGCCTTCTAAAAAGGACCATTGTGAGCGACCACGTCTCAGTGCCATAAGTCATTACGGTCATAATTACTTTAGGACGCTAGATGGCGCTACGTGTCTTTCGAATGATGATTGAAATATGACCCGACATTCTGAGCAGTATTCTAACAAAAAGTACTAAGCTTGCATGAATTCACGACAGTATTTCAATTATTAGCATTATGCTTTTAATGGAAATTGGATGAAATTTGGCACATAGATAGTTTATTATAACCTGGGTTTCCGTGGGATAATTTCCGACCTCCACGCAGACGAAGCCGCACGCAAAAGCTAGTACAAAATAAAAAATGCAATCTAATTTCGACTCCCATATCAGTCAAAGTTATCATCGAAAGAAGCCATGTCCCCCCTAATTACTGGTTTAATTCGCTAAGGTTGTCGTCAATCACATCAGGTGACCCAAGATAGGCGCCTTCAAAGGTAAGCCCCTAAATGTACCCTAAATACTTTTGGCAATATTACGAGAGAAGCTATAGAAATTATGGACGTATTTTTGGGTTCATAAGTTAATATAATGAGGATTTATTATTAGATTTGTAGCTTTGAGATTCCTGTTGCGCTGCGGGTTTTGACAATCTTATTACTTTGAAAAGGGTGTCGTATTATGAAGCTTAATCAAGAAGCGTAAGTGATTGAACACGTTGACTCGCGGGCGCGGTGGCGGGCGTGGTCACGAAATATCAAACACACAGCATAGTATGCAAGTGTTCACGTACAAAACGCAGGTGCGGCGAACCAAGTCCACCGCACCCGTCACCGCGCCCGCGCGTTCCTACGTGAACAAGCACAGGCACCATCTTATACAGCCAACATCTTGCTTATTAATAGCACCAGACAAATGCGTGCACAGACTAGACAGGTCCACTCAATCTGTGTGGTTAGACCGTTTCAAGACTCCTTCAAACAAGCGCGACACGCGATAAAATCGAGCGCGACACAAACGCACCGCAAGTCGCGCAACGAGCGTTGCCTTTGTATCGCGCGCGATTATATAATGTGTCGCGCCTGTTTGTAGGGGCCTTCAGACACAAATCTACATAGTCTTCACATGATCTGACCAGGATTATATCTGGACTTTTAAAGAGACTGACTTCTGAGTTTATTGCGGCATTTCTTCTAAGAGTAGTTAGATAGGAAACGCCGACCTCATCTACTTTTTACAAGCTTTTACTTAACTTGCACTGTTCTTTAAATAGTATTGACGACTTTTACGCAGTCATGGGAAAGTCACAGGCCTCCTTTATGAACCGTATACACAAATCTGACAATGGAATATTGAGGGCCATATACGAGGCAACCTATTTCTTCGTATAATTATGGCAATAACAGTTATCTATTCCTTTGTTGTTGTGTTGTTTTGTAATAATTTAATCATTTAATCATCATCATGCGCACAGCAAAAGAGTGGAACTCTCTACTTACGTTTGTGTTTCCGAGTACATACAACCCGAATCTCTTCAAAGTAAGAGTGAACAGGCTTCTTCTGGATAAGCTCACTCCATCGTAGGCTTTGTCTCTGTCACCTCTGACCTAGACTAGAGTCAACAGCAAACCCATTTCAAATAAAAATAAAAAAAAATAATTTTTGATTGTAATTTGTAATCTGATAATCTGATTAAATATATGGGTGTATACCTGAAATAAAAGATTTGATTTAAATAGTTTTTAAAATAATATGATTGATTTTATACAAACCTACTTCATCATCTGCCTAGCCTTTTCCCAACTATGTTGGGGTCGACTTCCAGTCTAACCGGATGCAGCTGAATACCTAATATTTTACAGGGAGCGACTGCCTATCTGACCTCCACAACCCAGTTACTGGGTAATACGATACCCCTTGGTAAGAGCTGGTTGTCAAACTTTCGGGCTTCTGACGACCCGTAACGACTGTCAAAGATCTACGAATGACAGCCGGGATCAACGGCTTAACGTGTTTTCCGAGGCACGGAGGGTCTTGGTAAAGGTGGTCACCCATCCACGGACCAACCGCGGCAAGCGTAGCTTAACCTGATCGAAAGACCCGTGCGGCTGTAATTACTTAGCCACCAGCCCCTCATGATACTGCTAACAATGCCTATCAAAATGTATGAAGCGCGGATTTCCTTCATTTTCTCTGACATGCTTAGTACGAAATGCAATCTTCGCAATGTCTGCTGTCTGTCATGAGTAACGCCGAAAGTTTTGATTGAGAAGCCGCAAGGGTGTAAGGAAACAATACGGAGGTGTTAAGGTGGGTACTGGTTACTCATAAACCTGTATAGCCACAGCTAACTAGTATATATTATAGCTTCTACTACTTATTACTTACTAATAACAGTCCTCCAGTCGGTATTTTGGCGATGGCGACCAATCTCAATGGAGATTAAGCCTTTGGCGCGGATTATATACGGGGTGAAATTGAAAACATGTGACAATTCGAAATGGAGGATTGTACTCGTCATTATTTATTTATTTATATACTTATCCATTTATTTCAGGCATCAAGGCCCATATAAAACACATACAATATTAATATAACTTAAAAATACTATAAATACATACAACATTATAACTACGTACATCAAAAAAACTAACGCACTCGAAGTGTCTGCGTCGTGTTTCGCTGACTGGTGTCATGTAGCCGGCTTCGAAACAAGACGAAATCAGTTGTTTCCCACATTTATGTTCGCATAACTAGTCAAAATGTAAGAAACAGCAGATTTTTTTTTCGCGATCGCAGCTTTGGTTCCTTAGTAAAAGTTGTTCATAATTATGAGTACAATCTCCCATTTCGGTTTGTCGCATGTTTTCAATAGTTTCGAGGAATACCCCGAAAATACACCCACAGAATACCACAACACCCATATAATTATAACCTTTATCTAATCACAAAAATATCCGTTCCCGACAGCATAATACCTCCCTATCTATTGTGATATAATCTATTCTCATCTGAGCTGCCCCCAAGGATTATCGGGCGATAATTAAATTGACGTTATCACGTTAATGATGAAAGTGATGATTGATTGCGCGTTGTATGGGAGTGGTAAAGTTTTGTCAGCAATGTTGTTAAGTGTGATTAAAAATACGTTGCTAGGGAAAATCATAGAGGACTTGCAAAAAACAGGAAAAAATTTGGAAAAATTGTGAACAGCACAATCACACAATTCACAATTTTTTCAAATTTTTTCCTGCCACACGCCATCACGCCTGTAATCCCTGAAAGATTGGACAGAGGCGTATAGTACACCAATGTTTCGCCAGTTATGTTGCCTCATGTTATGGGGGGCGAGCTTATTGCCATTCACCAGGCACAAACCTAGATTCCAGGCTGCTATAGGGAAACTCTTTAATGGAAAAGCCCAACAACACTTTGCCAGACCTGGGAATTGAACTCAAGATTTCACGCTCAGCAGTCGTGCTTGCGACCACTAGACCAAGGAGGCATAAGCAAACTTGTTGGTCTTTTCTGCGGTAAGCGCGTGGATACAACACATCAACATTTCTTTCATCATCATTACTTAGCTCTCTGGAAGACTTACAGTATAGAAACCAGAGTAGAAATACTAAGAGTAACTGTCAGCCAATAACAAGACTTCACTTATAAAAATGTAAAACATTCAATACTAAACAGGACTAAATGCAGGCGGCCCGCACTGCCTGCATTTAGCAAATCCCTGCGACCTTCCAGATCATCTGTTCAGCTACACTGTGCCTTCCGTTATTTAAACTCTTTATAACGGAGAGTACAATAAATAAATAATACTCTTTGAAAGTAATCGTTATGAAAGACAGCACCCAGAATAATGCCAAAATTCGCTCACTCTTCAAACTAGACAAAGTTGCTGCTTAAAAAACTCCAGACAAGACGTAATATAAAATTCTAATGTAGTTGTCATGTTATGCTTCTAAGCGAAATACTCTTATAGATAGCGTGTGAAAGAAATCTGTTCTTGAAAACCGGTCAATACGTTGTTTTTTTTAATAGTTAAATTTCGCTATATGCCTGAAAACAGCGCGTCCCTGAAATGTGTGGGAATATTAAAGGATGTGGTACAGACCATCAAACTGAATTACTTTCTCCATAGGACCAACTTTGTAATTACGAAAAAACAATCAGCTGTTTCATACATAACTTAAACACCTACTCGATCCAAATGTATGGGACAGCCGATATTAATTACGTAATTACGATGTCGGTCTCATAGAGAAATTTATTCAGTTTGATGATTTGTACCAAACCCTTAAAAATTTGCTCACACCTTTTTGAAACACGCTGTTTTCAGGCACTCTGCGAAATTTCACTAAAAAGCTACCTATTTGTAAGAAAAATTTCAAGAATAGTTAATTTTAAATTAAAACCACGTGCTCACCAGTGTGAGTAATTGTGCTCACAGTGTAATCACATGATAGGTTCGGTTCCAAACTTATTTGGCTGCGCACCAGGACCCTCAATAGCAACCACCTCGTTAACTCTTACACCGTTTTCATTGAAGTGGTTCAACTAGTTACATTTGTGGTGGAGTGTCAGAAATATGGGTGTTTTATGCCTGTGTGTAGAAACTTTGGATTCTACTAATTAGAATGTTAATTTTTATTCTTGTAATTTTAAGAAGGAAGTTTTGTTATTTTAACTGTAATATTCAAGCCTTCTAAGATCTCATAGGTACCATTTTTAAGTTTCTATGAGTGATTTTCTTCTGACTCGCAGTCAGTATTAGATATATTCAGCAACAAAAGTGGATTAACACTAAGTTTTACGAAATATCTTAAATTAATTTGTATACCTACAATGATTAAAAAATCTACTGGATAATAATAAAATCTGTTATTCAGCTACATCCGGTTAGACTGGAAGCCGACTCCAAGATAGTTGGGAACAGGCTAGGCAAATGATGCTGATGATGATTATAAAATCTGCTTTTTAGCATATCATTTAATGGCTTAAAGTTATTACTATACTTTTAATTTTACATCGGTTTCGATTTCAATAAAATATTTTGCTCAATAATTAAGACCATATTAGCTTTTTACTGACTTCAAAAAAAGGAGGTTAACAATTCGATACGTATTTATTTATTTATATTATACTTTATTGTATACCAGAAAATACATAACAAAAAAAATACGATTATGAATACAAAACATACAATGGGCGGCCTTATCGTTTTCTGCGATCTCTAATAGGCAACTTTCGAATGGAGAGTGATTGCGTGGATATAAAAAATGGTATGTATGTAATATTATTGGAATTGCATTATATTCACTTATGACAATCTATGGCTTCCAAACAATCATACAAAATTTTATAGACGTATGTATGTATGTATGTTTGTCCACACATTTCTCCGCAACTATTATTCGGATCATGACCATTTTTTTATTGGCTTACATTTACTTCAACTTAGGGAACAGTGCCAGTTTAATTAAAATCGATTTAGTAATTTTCAAGATTGTCCGAAAGGGTTACCGCTGGCTCGGAACATAAAGGGCTAAGGAAGGAACACGGGTGGGTTTTAGTCAGTAAGAGTCTGACACTCCCTTCCGCTCCACCCAGAGCGGGAGGGGGGTCATTTGATAATTTCCCATCCTGAAAAAAAAAGTCACGCAACGAGCGGTGCCTTTGTGTCGCTCGCGATTATACGCGTGTCGCGCCTGTTTGTAGGAGCCTTTATCTAATTAATTTGAACAATCAAAACACCATTTCGTTACAACGCAGCTCATATTACAGATAACAATACTCCCTGTTATCTATCACCTACTATCCAACATTAATACACACTCCACATCAAAATATCTTCTATTCATTCCATGGAAATTAATTAGCACGAGATATTAGCTCGGCAGCAATCATTCTGATGATGTATAAGCGCTGACAGTAATTCGTTGTGAAACATTCAACTGAGACCCCGAATGTGGCGGTCAGTGCGGGTGAAATCAATGTTTAATTACATACTCGTTGTGTTAAATTTTAGAACATAAACAGGAATTGCTGTTCTGTATTGTATCAGTTTTAATAACTGCGGTGGAAATGTAATTCCCGAAATATGGTTGAGATGTGGAATTGTAATATTATAGTATCGATCGGTGGAATTTTTTAAATCTCTATATGCTAGTTTTTTAATCTTAAACTCCGAGGCTTGCTTACCAAGTAGCTAAAGAAACATTAGACTAAAAATAACATTGCAATGCTCGACAAAATGCCATGTCATGACAAAGTTAACGCTGCTTAAAATTGAAGGAACAGAATTTATAAACCAAATATCTCTCCTTTGTGAATATACTATGTATAAACAATAGTACGCCCAGGAAAATACAGGGATAGATTAAATTGGGTAGCTAACACCGCGTCATGCTGGATATCCATATCTAAACACAATAAAACAAAAATAAAAGGTTTGATGTTTGTTTTGGGAGGTTAACGACCGCAGTTAATATTGTTACTTGAATTATGAGTTAAGAAAAACTGGTTTCTTATGTTTTATCGTGTATAAATCGTGAGAAGTTTACATAAAAAAAATCCTTTTTTCTTAAATTGATAAATTTCAAGTGACTACAATAAGTGTGGTAGATGATCCCAATTTTTTTTTTATCTTGTTCTGGTACGAGCACATCTAGCTACTACAATCTGTCAAATTTCTTTAATAGATTTTCATATTTATTGCTACAGTTTAAGGTTCAAGGTTTGGGAAAATTATACAGTTTCGGGTAGCTTGATGTGCTGGCATCTGTACATGTCAATGAAACTCATACAAACACTTTTACACGTCAATAACATTTTAAAAACTAGATGAGGTCGCTTTTTCCTATCCGACTACTCTGAGAAGAAACACCGAAACCAACCCAGATGTCAGAGTCTCTTTTAAAGTCCAGACATTATCTTGGTCAGACCATGTGAGGATCATAATCTATTTATATAAAACAAAGTCGGGTTAGTTACACCATTTATAACTCAAGAACGGCTGGACCGATTTCTATGGGCTTTGATTTGATAGATTTATCTCCGTCCCGAATAGCAGAATAATTATTAAAACAGGCAAAACATTTACATAATAGAAAAGAATACATTTTGTATGGAACGGCTTTTATTTTGAAATCTCTAGAACGGATTGACTGATTTTGATAGCAGTACGAAGTTCGCCGGGGCAGAGCTAGTATAGATTAATGTCTGAAATGGTATTTTGCGGAAAGAACAACACTTTGAGTGGACCTGTCTAGTCAGTGCGGGCATTTGTCAGTAATCGTGTAGATCAGGGATGGCCAACCGGTCGATCGCGAATGACTGGTCGATCGCGACTATTAGTCCAGTCGATCGTGGCAAGGAAAAAAATATAAATACGTAGAACAGACTGCGCAATGTACCTAATCACAACTGCTGCACGCATCATCTTGTATAATTTTTCAATCGCCGTTCCGTCACGTTATTTATCCTCTCTTCTATGCAGTATAGCTTTTTGTTTTCGGTGCGCGATAACAATAAGCGGGAAGCGTGTGGGACGCGGGAGTGGGGCGCGGGTGGTTGTCAATCCGCCAGTCAGTTGACGACAGAGTTATATTTTCCCTCTTAATAAAATAAAAATAACTATATAATTGTGTACTGAATGAACTATGCTGTTTCATTTAAGATTTCAAGAAGTATGTAATTGGTAGATCGCACAGTGTGTCGTCAGCGAACAAGTAGATCTTGGGTCTAGCCCAGTTGGCCACCCCTGGTGTAGATCATCTCGGAGCTCAAGGAGCCGAACGACTCGACGAACGATACCAAAGAATGGAAATTATAGAAACCGTTTATAACAAAAACCACTCAAAGACCAAATCACATAACAGATATCACTATTGATACAATTGATTGTGCAGTGTCATCACAGTTCCTAACTAGTGTTTGGCAGGCGACGTGACCTGCGTTGCCAATATCATGTAGTATGGCCGCAATTCTGCCACGTGGCCGAAATATCAAGCCTCGATGGGAAGATATAAATTTATTAGGGATTATTAGGTGCTGATGGCGATTTTATTGATAAAGGTTAATAAAAGAAACTGTTTGGGTTTAGTTTGGTCAATCTTGGTGGATTGGAATAGATTTAGTTTTGTTGTTGATAAAATAAAAGTCAACAGGATAGTGTTGCATGAAATAGAACTTTTGCACTAGAATGTTCAGTTTTATGAACCTGAGAGTTCGTGTGATTTAGACAATTTTTTAACGAATTAAAACATAAACACAAAAATGCTAGTTAAAACGTCAGACACTCAGAACCTCCATGTGTCCTCACTGACCTCTTGAATGCGAAGAGATAGACATCACTAAGACCATAAAAGATATATACATGGTCCTCACATGATCGGACCAAGATTATCTATGTCTGGACTTTAAAAGAGACTGTGACCCATGATTTTGTTTCAGTCTTTATTTTTAGAGAAATCAGATAAGAAAAACTGACCTCATCTTGCTTATTTATTTTTTATAACACGACGTTGTAAAAGTGATTCCTATATCCTATTTACAGAATAAATAATTTCATTTAATTTGATAGCAATAAATATAAAAAGAAACAGTTGTAACCAAAACCCACTAAAAAGTCTCCACACATCCCAGACATTCCTCAAACAAAAATACTCCCGAGGCGGCCTCCAAAACTGACAACCACTTTATCTACCCACGTTTTACAGCAAATAAATCATAGCTGGATTATACTACTAAAAACCTTTTTGGCAACGCATGTTCTGGACCGTGCCAAAGGGGACAGTTGGGCTGCGCGATCATACTTGGATGTCCATCAAAAAGTTATTACTGAGTTCAGTACTTGAGACGCAGTTTTTACCGCATTAACTTGTTGGTTGCTAGTCCCTGGTGGTTGGCAGTTGAGCGTTCAAATGTGTGCCAGATTGTCGAGTGGGTTTTTTGGTCTGCGGTTGGTGAATAATGTAAAGATATGTAGATTACAATTTTGCTCATTTTATGCTGAACAGAGTCTTTGAGTGACGAATATTTCATAAATCCGAGCGAGGGGCCCCATATCCCCGCAGTGTGAACGTGGGAGCATAGCGCAGCGATGGCAAAGTGGTAACGGCCACGACTTACGAATTGTAGGTCGTAGGTTCGAACTAAGACAGGTGCTTTACTTGGTGGAAATTATTTCATCACCGCTGCTCTCAAAACGGTGAAGGAAAACATCGTGAGGAAACCGGCATGTCCTAGAACCAAAAATTCGAAGACATATGATAACTGCCCGGGCACTGTGGATTACGGCCACTTTCACACAAAGGAGGCCTGTGTCCCAGCAGTGGGAACATTATAGGCTGATTGTACAGCACATCAAGCTATCCAAAACTGTCTATTTTCCCAATCAACTTTGAACCTTATACTTTAGGGATAAAGTTGAAAATCTAATAAATAAAGACAGATTATAGTAGCTTGATGTGCTGGCGTCTGTATAATGCTTATTGTTTGTAATAAAACAGAGAGAAAGTAAAAATATAGATTTCATTTGTATTTAAATAAACAGGAAAAAAATTGCGGGTTACACTCATAAATGTTTTACAAAAGTTAAGAAAGTGACAATAAAAAACTGTGTGTTGCCACACCAAAAAAATATTTTTAAGGCACATTAATGTTGCACAAACACATAAAAATATAAAAAATAAGAAAAAACGAAGATAAAAAAATATGTTCCTTGAAGATGGATGATTATCGTATGATGTTCGTTCGAACTTATGTTTCCTTAGTTACATGTCTTCTAAATATATAACGTCCCACACAAACAAACACGTCATGAATAAACTTGAAATTACCATTTTACATACGTCACTGAGTCAACGTTGTGCATAATTAAGACTTTACATGATAACTAACAAAAATAAAACGTAAACACAATCAATCTGCCTAGCCCTACCCAATTACATTTTTGGGGTCAGCTTCCAGTCTAATCGGATGCAGCTAAATACCAGTATTTTACATGGAGCAAATGCCTATTTGACCTACACTACCCCTATTATTAACCGACTTCTAAAAAGGAGGAGGTTCTCAATTCGGACGTTTATATATATGTATATATTTTTTTTGGGTAACACTGTACCATTGGTAAGATTAGCTGTCACATTTTTGGGCTTATGACACCCGTAATAACTGTTAAATATCTACGAATGACAGTCGGAACTAATAACGTCATACCATACTTTCTGAAACACGGAGGAGTCTCGATATGTAATGTATAGTCACCCATCCACGAAGCGACCGCGGCAAGAGTAGCTTAACCTTCGATCAACCCTTATGTCTGTTATCATTTAGCCACGAGCCCCTCTATAATAAACTAAAGCAAAACGTGTACACATTTTACGGAATTCAATAAACAAAATGGCAGTCCCAAAACTGCATGATCAGCCGTCCATGGATACCATCGGAACCGTATTTATGTCCGATAAATCATGCGGAACAGAAATTCAATCAGGCTCCCGAGGTGTGGATCGGCCGCTGTTATTTAATATCTCTTACGTTGTGGCTGTTTTGGGGTCTCGATTTACGAGCACTAGGCTTTTATTTTGGTTAACTTTTCTTACTTTTGTATTTTGTATTTTGTAGAGGGAACATTTTGGGTGTAGATAAAATGTAGGTTGTGAACTAAAAGGCCTTAATGCGTTTAGTTTTTCGTCTTGTTGATTTATGAGATTGAGATTGAGGTTTGTTTTTGAGACGAGAAAAGTTCAGATTAAAATTCTATATATTCTAACTAGCCTGAATTGTCCCATGACAGTGCAAAGGCCTCCCTCTCCCTTTTTTTTTTCAGGATGGGAAATCATCATATGACCCCTCTCGCTTTTGGTGGAGCGGAAGGGAGTGTCAGACTCTTACTGACTAAAACTCACCCGTGTTCCTTCCTTAGCCCTTTATGTTCCGGGCCAGCGTAACCCTTTCGGACAATCCCGCTGACCCGGCAGGCTTCGGCCCTCACGGGCCCCTTCAATTGATGCTGACATCTCTGTGAGGCGCGCGTGGAACACGTACGCGCCGTCCGGCACGGGCCTGGTCCTGATCGGACGGTGAGCTACCCATTACTCTCCGCCCGCAGGCCCGCGCCTACGATGGCCGGGAGTCGTCACGCGGCTCCCCCTCGCCCTCACAATGCTGGCTTTTGCTAGTGCCAGCCAGTCCTATCGGTAGATGTCAAGCTCGTCTCGCCATGGCGTCGTTCGTTTAGTGGGATCCAATCGGTAGTTCTCTTAGCCCATTTGACATTTGACATGTGGCAGACATGCGGCCCAGTCCCAAATTAAAGTCAAAATAAGTGCCTTATTCTTAGAGAGTCTTGATTTTGATGTATTTAGTCTTATTTAAATCAAGTGAATCAAGTTAATGTTCCTTCAACTCATTATTATGAAAATTGTTTCATATATTTATACTGTGCAAGGAATTAGGTAATTGAATAGAAAGTCACACCTAGAGGTCTGGAAATGATACCAAAATTTAATTAACACTCTTGAGGATCTAATGTAATAATGCTATGTATGAGCCTACCAATATGTACATACCTAATACGACGATAATCTTATGAGACGAAGGAGACTAGTCTCCACGACACAAGGAATACTAGTGCTACTTGAATATTATAATGTTTTTCCTGAACAATTAAGTTTTTATTTATTAATGAAAGTGAAGGACGGTCGTTTTGGTCCTCCAAAACGCCAAAAGCGTCTTATATAATTTTGACGTTCTTAAAGTGTTGTTTCTCAGTGAATAAATAACTTTTGATTTTTATTTGATTTTATTTATAACTAGCTTCTGCCTGCGGCTTAGCCCGCTAGGTATGTCGATAAAAACTATCCTATATCCTTCCCCGGGATGCAATTCTGTCTGCCAAATTTTATTGAAGTCCGTTGAGCGGTTTAGGCGTGAAAAGGTAACATACAGACAGACAGACAAAGTTACTTTCGAATTTATAATATTAGTATGGATGAAGATGACGTTGGCACACGTCATGAAAACTCAAAATGTAAGAAAATTACCACTTAGCGTAACTCTTTCAACCTCGATACAATACAACACAATGAAAAATGTATTGATTCAAATTCCATGTTTGGTATTCTACTCTTTGAAAATCAAGACAATGCCAATACAAAATTAGATAAAATCACAACATTGGACCTCTAAAGTTTCTACATCATTAATTCATTAAAAGGAACCATGACAGCTTTTCTTAAAGGGTAATTCGATCCTCGCTGTTTAGAACCAACTGCGCGAAAACAGTATTGTTTGTGCTGAATGGAGGGGAAGGGGTGAAGTGAGGTGGTTAATTTTGAATTCAAGATGAGTTTGATAGAATTTGGTTGGTGAATACTGATAAAATTTCAAAATTATAGCTATTATTTTGGTTTGTAAGAATAAAGCAAGAGGTTTACGCAGTTAGCTTATAGACACCGACATTCCATGCATATGTGTCCGATTTTCTTATGTGTATTTGTTAACGAGCCTTGATGCTTAAAAGTAGGGCCTTATTGAGTCTTGTAGGTAGGGTATCGAAAGGCGCATTATTAGGAAAAACACTAGATAGGAAGTAATTAACTTAGTGTAAACTACACAATTGGAATTTCCTAAGAAAAATCCTAATAACACTTTTAAGGATCCGGAAATCGATCCAAGAGTCTCATCGTCAGAAATAACACTTGCGACCTCTAGTCAAACGAGGTAGAAAAAAACCATTTGTACAGACGCCAGCACATCAAGCTACTCCAGTCAAATTTATTTAATAGATTTTCAACTTTATCGCTAAAGTACAAGGGTCAAAGATTATTGGGAAAATTTGATAGTTTCGGGTAGCTTGATGTGCTGGCGTCTGTATATAAACCACATATTCTAAATAGTATCTAGTTTTTACATTTTCTTCTATGCACCCCAACAAAAGGTAAGCTTTGGCAGACAAATAGTCCTTCAGACCGAATTTCGTCCATGGCAGCCAATCTCAGCGGAGACTAGCCATCTACGCGGGAGATATTATAGTGCACAAGTGTGTGCGTAGACACACGTGCACTCACTCTTACCTGACACTCATAGTCCCATGGGCGGCAAACCGATATGACCTGAGAGAGATCAGGCGCAGGACTAACGGCTTAACGTGTTTCCGGTTTATTACCGAGAAATTCCTAACGGAAAAACCCAAGCCACGTTTGTAGCTTCGGCTACAAACAGACCATCATCGGATTAAATTAATCCCTTGACTTGCCGGTCTTTTAATTTGCAATGTCTACAGAATTTAATGAAAATTATTATTAGTCACCTAAGAAGGTCCTACCTTACCAAAAATCAGGTAGAACCCAAAATAGAAATGTAATATACAAAGGATATGACCCTTTACGATCCACACCTTGGGTGCCTAATAGAATTTCTGTTACGCACAATATATCAGCTTATATTTCTCAGCTTTTATTTTACTTTTTGAGATCAGCAGGATTTTGTGCTGAATTTGCTTTGGCTTTATTTTAAGAAATGTGTATCAGACAATATTGGAATATGGACGAATCTTTACATATGTATGTACAAGGTGGGGCAACAGTAACCACCTTATTGGAATGCGCTGTAACTTTTGCAAATGGCGGCAAATGCCAATTCTGCTTTGAAATTTGTGAAGTAAACAGATGCAGAATAAACGTCAATAAACCATGGAACGCTTTACTCCTCAAGAACGCGGAATAATTGTCCGCGTCGTCTAATCTCTTGCTTTGGTGATTTAAGCTGTCCGGTCTGATCACCCAATTCGACCGCTCTAGACTGTTTTTTGTGGGGTTACATGAAGTCCCGGGTTTATGTAAACGGGCCTCAGACTCTTGAAGCCCGAACTTATCGCCAGAAGTTCGGACACAAGTGACGGAAAATGCCATAAAACGAGCCCGTATAGTCATCAATTTTGACGGCGGCCACTAAACTTGACCGATACCATTTTCTCAACTTGATGGAAATAATTATTCTAAATCATCAAATAAACATAATCCATAAGTAAAACTAAGATTTTACATTGGAAAAAAAATACAGTAAAACAGCATTATTATTATTTGGTTAGACACACTAGCAGCTGATTAGCTGATGCGTGTGTATCGTGTATAGCTTGGAGATATTTAGTCTCTCCAGACGATTCTTGCATCAGTGCAGTTCAGTGTTACTTAACCTAAACATACATTTATTTTTATTATGAAACAGTACTTCACTAGCTAACTCTTGTGCAATCCTGATTTTCCGGGAGCCCATTCCATGCTGTTACAACATCGGATGATTGCTTTAGCCCCACCTTGTATTAATAAGAAAGAAATTCCTCATAGAAGAACCCAATAAAAATTTGGCAGAATTTCGAATCGAACCCAGGGCCAACTCAGCAGTACGCTTGCTACCATTAGACTAATGATACAGTCAATAAGGCAATAACTATTTCACTAAAAGTTACGTTATGCTCGTGGGTAAATAATACCAGCCGCACGGGTCAACCTGCAAGGTTAAGCAACGCTTGCCGAGGTCGATTCATGAATTGGTGATCATTCATTACATACTGAAACCCCACATTTAGGCCCGGTATCCACCAAAGCGGAGAGGAGAGGAGACGAGAGGAGATGTGCCGCGAAGCTGGCAGGTTATTTCCACCAAAGCGGAGAGGAGATGCATTGCGGAGAGGAGATGTGAGCTGTGTGTAGCGGAGATGTGAGCTGTGAGAGATCGAAGATCGAAGAAAGGTGCGGAGAGAAGGCAGCGGGGTGAGGGGTGCGCGAGCGCGTGCCGCCCGGCCGCCCGACTAGACACTTCTCTGCTCTGCCGCGCCGCTTACTCGCTCGCTGCACAAAATTCTATAGAAAAATGAGACATCTCCTCGCCTCTCCGCTTGACCCATTTCCACCAAAGCTAAGCGGAAAAGAGATGTGGAAATAACGAAATCGGATTGGTTTATTCAAACACATCTCCTCTCGTCTCCTCTCCTCTCCGCTTTGGTGGATACCGGGCCTTAGGCTGCGTTTCCACCAGAGATAAGCGAGGATGCGTAGCGAAGGATGTGTGTGAATCCAGCTAATACCATCGCTTCATTTTTATAGCTTGATCCAAGTTAACGTTGGTATTGGTTAGTTTTACACACATTCCTTGCTACGCATACTCGCTCATCTCTGGTGGAAAACCAGCCTTAGCCGTTGGTGTCCGGCTGTCATTTGTACCAAGATCTTTTACAACCTTTACCGGTACTCAGAGGCCCGAAAGTCTGACAATCAGTTTTACCAGAAGTTATCGGGTTGTGAAGGTCAGACAGGCAGTTGCTCCATGTAAAATACTGGTATTCAGCTGCATCAGGTTAGACTGGGAGCCGACCACAACATAGTTGGCAAGAGGCTAGGCAGATGATGATGATGAAGTACTTTTTTGTTTTGCATGTACAGACGCCAGCACATAAAGCTACCCGAAACTGTCAAATTTTTCCCAATCAACTTTGAACTTTATGCTTAAGCGATAAAGACGAATATCTATTAAAGAAATGTGACAGATTGTAGTAGCTTGATGTGCTGGCGTCTGTACATCTTTCGGTATTGATAATAATAATATGGTACTTATTAATAAGCACTCAAGCAATAATAAATAATATTTTATGAAAAAAAAACATTTTACGTGACTATCAATAAATCATGAGAATTTTCGTTGCTCCTGTGGCGCATAAAATAAAAAGTTGCCAAGTTGATCCAAACAAAATGATTCAACAAAAATTTTATCAAAATTGGAACAGGTTACTTGGAAATTCATTCACATTCACTACATTATTCACTTTGAAATTAATGAATATTAATATATTTCTTAGTAACTTACATATCATGTCATGTTAATGTACAGACACCAGCACATCAAGCTACCCGAAACTGTCAAATTTTCCCAATCAACTTTGAACTTTATGCTTTAATGATAAAGTTGAAAATCTATTAAATAAATTTAACAGATTGTAGTAACTTGATGTGCTGTCGTCTGTACATAAATCTAAGTGGAACCTCATTCTGAATGTAAACACAATTCTATCTCGTCTGTTTATGAAAATATTAGATCTAAATCAAGAAAATACAATGTAGTTATGAGAATTTCAGTTATAAAGCTGAGGCTACACAGGCGCGACGCGATCTTACCACACGACTTGGCAATACTACTTTGCGATATGTTTATCCCTATTACGTTTTAACGACACTAAAATACAAACAGTATTATTCAGCCATTGGCCCCTCCGTGTCGCATTGCAATGTGTCGCTGAGATGAGTCTCAGCGACAATTTTTGTCAAAAAATTGAGGAATTTTTTATAGATTGAGACTGACATTAGAACGTGAAGAAATATCGGAATTGTCTCTCCGTTAAAAAAGGTAATGGACCGCTTCAATTCGGGTAGAGCGACGATCATCTCACCATCTGTGGTATGTACCTGTTTCCAGTAGCTTGATGAGAGTTGCAGAGTATCAGGCTATGACCGACAGAGGATTTATATAAGTTAATGATGACGATGATTTTTGTAGACGAGATATGCCAAAATAACTCGTGGTATCTCAAAAACGCAACGCGATATGTTGCGCGTGTAATCATCCCCTTATAGCTGAAGACTCTCTTGTTAAGGCCAGGTATTCCGAGCGCCGTAGGCATTTAACGCATACCCCAGCCCCCGCAAGGACTAGCGATACGTAATAAGTTACGATGCGCGGGAGACGCGCGCGCTAAACTCACCGCTCATGAGTTCACGACCTCGAGTAGGTACTAAGTTGCGTCACAGAGTAGAGCAATGCAGTAGATCAACTTGAATTGATTAGTATAAGTTTATTTTGTTTTATTTTTCTAGTAGTAGTTATTTTTAAGGTTATAGATAGATTAGATACGTATTGTATAAACTTGATACTAATTATTAAAAATAATTTGTATACTTTTTTTTATAAAAAGGATTTAAAATCTGACTGACTAAAATCAAATATTCGTGCTACAGTATAAAAAATCAAGCAGTAGGCACACTTACTTTAGGAGAATTGTGTTACAATTCTTGAATTACAAGATCAATGTATATTGTAATTCAACAAAGCTTAGAGGTATAAATGGTCTTCTCGTGTAACACATAATGTGAAGCGTGAGTCGTCAATAAAATAAAAATAAATTATTTTTATTTTTTTATCAAATTAAAAGTAAACACTTTTATATCTCTAAAATATCCAACTCTGCTGTCAAATAAATCGATATGATGCGTTTTTTCTTGGAGCTGTGTCATCAGGTAATTCATGTCAACAATTCGTCGTCCACTGATGGGTTGATAGTCGTGTTCGATTTCGTTTTTAACGCTTAGAGTGTAGTTTTCAATTTCCTCCATTGTTCTAAAAACAGATTATTTTAATATAACCTATTGAATTCCACATGGTAATATAATTATTATGTAAAACAAAAAGTAGCAACTTACTCATTGATATTATTATTAGGTGATACATTATTATGTTCATCTAAAGGCATTTCAGCATGTGTGACATGGGCATTGGCAGCATGAATAGTCGTTCTGTAACAATAAAATATATTTTTTTGTTTCAATATTCATAGTTGTTAGTAAATACGATAGTTATCGGATATATAAACTTACGAATCTTATGGGCTATTTACTTATGCCTATGGCATGCCGTAGCATGTTTTAGTCTGATTTTAATTGAATCGGTTAAAACAATATTACTTACTCCTCAATCCTAAGATTATTCAAGTAAACCATGCTCTAAAGTCATCAATGGAGACACGTTATGCCCTTCCGCATGCTCTATTGATCTGTAACACAAAAGTTGTTTTTGACTTGTTGGTAATTAACAAGTAAAACTTTCTTATTATTAAACCAGTCTGTTTAATAAAGACAACCGCATTGAAATCGATTCATCCGTTTTCCGTTTAGGAGCTACAATTCCAAAGACAGATACACACGCACACTGACATACAGACAGTTATACAGAAACAAAGATACGCAAACAGTAATAATAATGAATAAATAGGTACTTTAATTTTAACAATAAAGTAGATATGTATGTTACCCCCACATACATACGTACCTACTTAATTTAAGTATATGTATTTAATTTCTTTATGTAATTTTTATGGTGTTACAATAACGAGTGAGATACTATTTAATTCAAATAGTAAAAAATAGAGAATGTCTTTAAAATAAAATAAATAATATAAAAAACTTACTCGATATTCGCCGAATCATTAGTTGATACATGCGCACTGCGCTTGGTCTGCAACTGCATTGCTCTAAAACATTAAAAACCCACGTAAACATTTCAAGCCAAGTTCCTTTTATTATTCCATTTGGAGTGGCATAATTAATAATAAACATGCAATAACAAAAATTTCGAGTGAATTCTACACACTTTTCCTCTTGCAAATAAATACTGAATAAAATTATGCATTGGAGAACTTCTTTATAGCCAAACTAGCCATTGATTTTTTTTTTATGTATTTCTATGCTTGTTATAACTTGAACAGTATTTTAGTAAGGGGATTGGCTACTGTACTGAGCATAAACGAGCTTGTGCCTAAACATTACCGAAAATAATAAAAATAATATTCGTAGGAAATGGTCATACTGCCATATTTCTACACTATGGCACGAGTTTGCTGCGCGTAGTAGATGGCATAGACTACACAACATTCGTTGCAGACACCATAATAGTAGTAAATACGTACTCTCGTACAGTAGGCCGCACGTCTCAATAGAATACGGTTATTTTTTCAGTAGTTTCAATACGCGGGCCAGCTCAAGACCATAGTGTTATCACTTACCACAGACACAGATAATATAATACTACGTACACAGACGATATGTATATATATATATATATATATGTATATACTTATATATTATATACCTATATTTATTGTGGTATGGTCGACTGCACATCTAGTACCTAGGTAGCACTTAGGCTAATAAAAATTATAAAAACCATCCGGACCAACGCAGCGGGTTGAACTACTTCTTACCTATTAGACATTTGAAAACAGTAAACCATTATACCATTTGCGCGCGCGGCGGCTTTATTCACTCTGAATAGGGTTCAAATTCAACTGTTTTACACACTTGATGCGGTTGGTAAATATGCTCCGTATTCTGTGGCGAGGATTCCGATTATCAAGAAAACAAAGAAAGTACTTCTTTGCTGTTTTTTCGAACAAATAAGCCTTTTTTATTTCGATTCATTTTTGAACTGAAACAATAAAATAAGTTATGGTATTAAAAAAGATTGGGAACTACCTTGCCCGGGTACCTACCTACACGGGCGGCGCGGGTGGTGCACGGTGTCGCCCGACATCAAAGGTGTTTCACTACTGTAGGGAAATAATAAATTTG
Source organism: Luperina nickerlii (assembly GCA_963855955.1). NCBI lineage: Eukaryota > Metazoa > Arthropoda > Insecta > Lepidoptera > Noctuidae > Luperina > Luperina nickerlii. The sequence goes on from OY979678.1 coordinate 19,350,757, forward strand.
TAATAGGGTACTGTGAGTGTTGTCAATAGGAATGAATGAATAAAAAATATAACTTACCATATTTCTTTCGCAATTTTTTTTGCCTTCAACCGTGATTTAGCCCTTATTTTATTTCCTTTATTTGCCATTTTCACAAATCAATCACAAAATTATTGTCTTAAAAGGTATATACAAAATATTTACACAATGAGAAATAAACACATAAACAAAATCTTAACTATGTCTATTTAGTACAATAATTATTTACAATTTATTTTATTTACGTACGGAGCAGAAGAGAAGCGCGAGCGCAAAAATTTGGCACACGTCTCACCTCGGTAACGTCCCGCGGGACACTGGCAAGCGACGCGCGGATCGAAAATCACTTGAATAATCGATAAAAAATTTATAAATGTAATGAAAAAAAAACGATTGGGTAGAATCGATTCCAAAATGAATTACTTACAAATTGATATTTTTTATAGAAAAAAAGGAGTATTAGTACTTGTTTAAAATGAAATTTGCTTGTAAAAAAACTGCAAATCGAAGTTAGTTCGGATTTTTTTTCTATCGAGAAAATTTTATTGTATCGAGTATTGAACGGGTACATGGTAAGGAGAAAGAATGTATCTAAAATATATATTTATTTCAGATTTTAGATGTTATAATTTGCCTATCAAAAATGAATTCTAAAACAGGCAAAAACGGGAATACCTGGCCTTAAGATATTGGGACGAAATTAAGTATATGATTGATTTTGTGAAATTATGCTTAGTTATATTATTGGTTATTGGTGCTTTAATTATTACTGATAATGTTATTGTTTCAAGTGCTTGAACACTCGAGTAGTTTTTGATTGCTAAAGATATTCTGGCTTTGATTCTAAATTAATTGTTTATGGCTACTGACAGGTGGCTTTCTTAGTGCCTAGCGAGTCACCTTGCGAGTTCGCAGTGAAACGAATGCTCTAGAATTTTTGCAACCGGCCGCACTGCGCGCTTTGCTTTATGTATCGAAGGGTGTCAAGTCATGTTAAAAAAAAAGGGTGTTAAGTCACTAGGTGCTAAGCAAGCCACCTGTAAGTGCGTACGCAGCCTTAGATTTTGCTGGTCTCTTTGTTATGATATTGTGTTTCTTATAATTTAAGTCCCTTTAAAACAAAATCGATAGACTGATGAGTTAATTAACCAAATAATGTTTTCTAAAGGAGTGGGTACTGGTTAGGGACATATCGACCCTGTCGAATAAAGTGTCATGTTAACCCAATAAGAATAAACAAAGTCAATTTTACTGAGTAGTCGGTTTTTCAACATGATTAAAAAGACAGTGAAAATGTTGCATCCATAAATATAAAAAAAAAAAAACTGATTTTTGTTACTGATAGTTTCAAAGTAGTTCCAAATTAATTTCCCGGATTTGTTCTAGATATGAAAATGCTTTAAAAAATATCATATTTAAAATTCCATCTCTTTCTTACATTTAAGACCTACACCAGGCCTAGAAAAGTCGCTACTGAATTCGAGGGGACCGTAGAACTTCCCGCGGGACCCATAGTTCGGCTTTACGACGCTCTTTAAGTAAAGCAGGGAAGTAGTTTCGTTTAGCTCAGTCAGGTTACGAAGGCCCTCAGTGGGTTCACATCGGTCTCCTTAGCTTTATGTCGCCCTGGTAACTTTGGAGCGGTGTTACGTTTGAATAATTCGGTGGGTAGGTGGAAATATGTGGTTTAGATAGGGTTACAGATGTTTAAAAGTTTTTAAAGCTTGACGATTTAGGTTTGGTTTTCTAGGAAAGCGGATAACTATGTCATATTGTAACGGCCGTCATAAAAATGTAATTTCCATAAATTTTTGATATCAAGGGGCTTACAGGACCTAAACACAAAAAAACGCAAGTTTTAGAAACAATAAAAGTTTATGATCGACTACTACAGTGAACAAAGTCAGAAAAATATATGAATTCTTCAAGATATATGCTAGGTAGATAGTGTGTTGAAAACATAATACAACTAATTTGATACGATAGAAAAAAATCATGAAGATACCTCTAAAAACTTTCTTTTTAGAATAAAAACCATACTAATATACATATTTTTTGTTTAATTATTCCACAAGCAACATACTAAAACACTAGTGTTTTAATGTTTTAGTCCAAGCAATAGATTTTTGTAATTAAATAATTGCTTCATATTTTGCAATAAATTACCAGCGTTGTGACATCGCGCTTCTCTTTCTTTTCTATGCAGTCCGACAGTGACCGCGCTTTAGGTCATGTAAGCCCCTTAAAAGGTTTTAAAAACGCTTTGTATTTGTACAGCTGTTATTACTGTGACCGTTCACCGCTTTCTTAGGATACCAAAGCTTTAATCCAATGGCCCTGTTGGGCTGTACATTTTCTTAGAAACTGATGCAGTTCGACCATAATACTTTAGTTCAGTCAATATTACGGGAAAGAAACATTGCTAGCAATTTTTGAAGTGAAAACTTCTTTAGCGGCGCTGTGTACGTTTTTTGGAATGGGTAAAAACTTCTAAATTCGCGTCAGGTCACGTGACCCTGATCGAAAATTCGTAAGACGTAAAACGTAAGACGCGCGTTGTTGAGGACAGCGCCATCTATGCACATCGGGAAGAACTACGAGGGCCTCGCGTACTAACTACGTAGTTCATCCAACAACGACGAGATGGCGCTGAACCACGGATATATAACTGACTACGAGCTCTATGCGAGCGGCTTGCTTCTCTTACCACTGCCGCGACCAACACCACGAACTGAAGTCTATCCTGTGTGCTTATTTGTAAATCTGAATAAATTCCTTTCACGAGAAGAATAAACCAGTCACTTTGGTCATCATACCTGATTTGCAAAAAACCCTATAAAATAAGGAACACACCTTAACACGCGTGTTTTGTTTATAAGACGATTCACAAAATACTCTCGTAATTGTTCAAGTTTTCACTTCTGTCGGCACTACCGGAGTGCCAGTGTTTTTTTTTTAAACACAAAAATATTACAGTAAATTACAGTATTTACTTCAGTAAATACTGTAATTTACTGTAATATTTATTAAGTTATGTGTCTAAATACCTACACAGAACTTAATAATCATCATAAAACAGATATAAAATCCTTCTTGCAACTTCAACGTTATGTTGCATTTGAAAATCATTGTACATTTCTAGGTAGCCTGGAAGAGATCGCAGAAAGCGATAAGGTCGCCTATAGAAGCCTGTTGATTCCGTATTTATGTTGAATTCACACTTCACTGGCTCACTACCACACGAAGCACCATCGTATTTACCCTGCTTCTCCTTGTCTGTTTTCCGCCATTTCTCGTGATTGACAGATGACTTAAGTGACAGTAGCTACCCCGCTTGTGTAAATGAGACAGTGTTTACATATTTATTTACCCGACTACGGCGAAACAAAAAGGAGTGTTATGATTTTGACCGGACATGTATGTATGTATGTTCATCTGTTCCCTCATAACTTCAAAAGTACTTGTAATAATTTAACAAATGAGTATCGTTAGAAGCGTCTCGACCGTCCGCTGGTTATAGGCTATGTGACGTCACACTAATTCAATATGGCGCCATGTAGAGGACATAACAATATTTTTTAGATGGTGCCTCGTGGGGTATCAAATGAAAGGGCATAATAAGCACATTTCAAAAATATAAGTATTACTGAAATAAGCCCCAATATAATTAAATAAAAAAAAGTTTTAAACTAAAGCCCGACTACTGAAAAGGATGAAACAAGAAGTACCCTCCCGTGATCGCATGCTACCATAGCATAGACGTATGTTAGTACAGCGGCATGCGTCCACGGGAAGATACTTTGTTGTTTCATCCTTTTCAGTAGACGGGTTTATAGTTTTTAAACTTTTTTTTAATAGACACATTACACCGCCCATTGTATATTTTGTAGTGTTTGATCTATTTTGTGTTATATATTTTTGTGGTGTACAATAAAGTATTTACGTTAAATATATTTACTTGTCACAGTCTACTTAGTCTGTTTGTCAGCAACCTAATTTGAAATCTGATTTACTCTTCGCAAACCACTTAATGTCATCTTCGTAAAGTTATTTCATCTTCTCCCCAACTAAATATCTTTTCAAGAATCTAAATTAATTAAAATTTGAGCTTAATAAATGCTTTTCTGTTATGTCAAGAGATGAATTTCGCTTAGACAAACTAAAGGCAAATTATTACTTGGGAACAGTGTATTAAATTGATATGGAAGTTGATTTTAAACCTGCAAGGCACGGCATGGCTAAGATCTCTTCACGTTTACGACAAACGGCATTTCATACAAACTTTCAAGCCCCAGTTTTTCAAAATGAATGAACCGATTTTAATGAAACTTCATACGCACAAGCAGGATACAAAGGTCTAAAAACTTAGTAAAGAACATTTTTGAAAAAAAAATTATATGTCAAAAATCAGATATAAGACAAGTAAATTTAACGTTGATAAAAATATAGAAATAAGATAGAACTGTATAAAATAAGAGATTACATAAACTAAGAAGAAACGATGGCATTTCTGAAATTAATTCATTTAAAAAGTACTTGAAGTTTTACTAGCCCTTACCGGTTTAGTCGAGTATTGAGTAAATGTTTTAGATATTTTACAAAAATATTTTACACTAAAGTTGTTTCTATTTATATCATAACAAGTGAAGTGGTACTGGGCGGGTCACACCTATAGCATGCACTTAGACAGATGGGCCAAAGTCGTCACACAGTGCCTGAAGACGGGGGTCGTCACCGAGACAGGCCTAAGACACGCTTTTTTTTTTCAGGATCGGAAATCATCAAATGACCCCTCCCGCTCTGGGTGGAGCGGAAGGGAGTGTGGGAGAGTGGGGCCTAAGACACGCTAGCTCAGTAAAACTACATCAGTAAATTGACGGATTTTTCTGACAGCATAAGCTGCTGAACTTAGCCGTCCTGCAAGAGATGTTAAATGAGGACCCCATTGTAGCCTTGAGTCGAGCGTGATCCGTAGGAAAACAGTTTTATCGACGAATTCTAGTTTCTCTTGATTCAATATTATCTCACAATCACTACCCTTAACATTTGGTAAAGAAAATCTTATGCACTTAGTTTTTTTTTCCATTTAATACTAAATTATTAGCAGTGAACCAATTTTGGACCTGCAGTAGGGCATGCAATAATGTGCATTACAGTTCCTGACTTCGATAGTCAGTATTATTGTATTTTGTCCTAGTTTCTGATACTGTCTTAAATATATAGATAGAATTATAGAAATTGAGTACATACCTCTCGCGTGATAAAATGTCTTCAATAAAACATAAATATTCGACCTAGCAATGCGGCAGCAGTGAGTTAGCCAAGTTGCCAAGTTGTTGTTGTGTTGTTGTGTTTTGCTTTTCTGTTGTGTTTTTATTTTTATGCGTCATGTTTGCCGCAAATAAACGTATTTTCTTTCTTTTTCTTTCTTTAAGTGGCAACTTACGAGTTGTAGGTCATGGGTTCGAACCCAGACAGAAGCTTATTTTGTGTAAATTATTCCACCACTAATGCTCTCAAAACGGTGGACAAAAACATCGTGCGGAAACAAACCAGCATGTCCTAGAACCAAAAATTCGAAGACATGTGATATCTACCAACCCGCACTGGGCCCGCGTGGTGGATTACGGCTCAGTCCCTCTCACTGAGACGAGGCCTGTGTCCCAGCAGTGGGAACATTATTATTTAAAAAATTATGTGGTCAACTGGACCCGCAGGTCCAGAAGCGAGCGGGTCCAGCTGACTCCTAGATAGGTAGGATCATCATAAACATCCTATCGACGGCGAAGTGCCAATGCCTCTTAACTAACATTTTTCGAGAAATTCACTTTTTTATCGGATTGACCACTTTTTTTCGTGTTATTCGCATGTTTTAGTAAAATCTCTTAAGTGTATTTTTAGTTGCAACAGCATTAAATTAAAATATGGAAATACCTCCCAACTAAACCAACGCGAAGTGTCTATTTTTGAACGCTTTTTTTTCAGTTTGTGTAAATTATTGACTTTGTCAGTTAGGTGTTATTGGCACTTCGCCGTCGCTATAATGGTGTTTGTTGACAGCTAGATAGCTGTGCTTACATAGCAGATACAACCGAAAACGAATCCATAATTTTATCAAATCCATATAGACCTACCCTTATTTTTGTGTTGAGAGGGTTCAAACAAAACGTTTGAAAAATACTGCCAACTCTTTAGTAATCATACGCTAATGCTTCATTATTTCTTTCTCAGCTCGGCTTTTACAGTTTCAGCCCCCTTTTACCCCATGTTCTCAGGGATTATATCAGTTAGATGGACAACTACATCTATCTATAAATATGTATGTTGGTACGTATAGAGATAAGTGCTCAGTGTGCTTCCAGCGCCACAGCCTGGGGAGTGCTTTTCGGAGGATTATTGCGGATCCATTCCTGCAAATTCGCTACGAAACTTTGGTCAAATGTCTCATTCGCATCTATCGGCATCTCTTTTCTATCTCTTTGTAATACACCCAGTCTGTTTCACATGGAAAATGTTAGGCCGTATCCTAACCAAAGCGATCGTCGTGCGTACACATGACTGTTGTGTTCATTTTATTCGGCGAACCTGAACTCATCACGGAAACAGGGCGCCTTCCTGTTTAAAAAAAATAAATTAGGGCTATGAACGCGATGGTTGTGTATTCACACGACTGATTGCTTTGGTTAGGACGCGGCGGTAGAGCAACCTTCTATCGTATATTCCTGTGTCCTTCATTTGTTCGGAAAACAGTGTCCTCTATCGGCGCGACTACGTGTTCGGATTTGCCGAATAAAATAAACGCAACAGTCGCGAGTTCTTGCGACGATCGCTTTGTTTAGGACGTGGTCCTCTGCAATGCAAATTTAATAATACAAGAATAATTAATAGCATTATCGATGAATGCGATGCTGCTCATACCTTTGTGTTGTTCGTTCTCCTTGAATTGATGATACACAAGGCGACATAATAATATCAAGCTGTAAATTTCCAGTACAAGCTGACCTCTTATTATACGGCAAGCGGAACCAATGCGATATCAGCTTATACTGGAAATGTATAGCATAATTATGTAGCCATGTGTACGGTCAGCAACATAAGTGGATTAACACTTCAGTTTTCTTAACTTAAAAAAACAGAAGTATTAATATTTGCTCAATAACTCAGATTAAAAAAACTGAAGTGCTAATCGACTTTTGGTGCTGACTGTACAAGTTTAGACCGCAATTAAAGCTAGCATAGGTAGTTATGGTGTATACTGTGTACAATTGTTATTGCAAGAATGTTGCGAGACAATTAACGTCAAAATAGTGAACTGTCCCGAGCGACACATGGCTTTGAACTGACATTGTATAAATAAACTAGCGATACGCCCCTACTTCGCTTGGATTTTTGTGCTAAATACCTATAAATGTTGCTGAAAACCGCTTTAATATCCGTTGCGTAGTTAAAAAGAACAACTCGGCAACAGCGACATACACGAAAAGCGACTGTAACGTGTTTACGACTTTAACCTACTTATGTATTTGAGTACCTAGCTTTAATAGATTTTTTTATCATTCTTCCTCTCAATCAAAGCACCTGCATTCAATCTCTTCACCACCCTTGGTTGACTGGTAGAGAATACCTAAGGCATTAAGTCCGCCTTTGTACCTTTTTGTGCGAAAAGTTTAAATAAATGAATAAATAAACGTGTAATTATGTATAGATTCAGGTCAGTGTATTTCTCATCTCCGCACAAAATAAGAACGTCGTAATCTTTTGTTTTTGTCTAGCCTATGCTGTCCCATGCTGTTTGTTGGGTAAAGGCATTCCCCAAGTCGTTCCAGGAACTCTTTTCCCATGCCACCTGGAACCAGCCCTCGCGGTACACGTCCCAGGTTATCTCACCAACGCTTTTTAGGCCAACCTCGGCGGTGCCGTCCATAATTCAATCCAAAGAAATAAGTTAGCTAAATAATAACAGCCGCACAGTTCGATCAATCAGGTTAATCTACGCTTACCGTGGATGGTCTGTGGATGGTGACCATCTTTACATACCGAGACCCCTCCGTGTCTCGGAAAGCACGTTAAACCGTTGGTCCCGGCTGTCATTCGTGGATCTTTGACAGTCGTTACGGGCAGTCAGAAGCCCGAAAGTCTGACAACCAATCTTACCGAGGGGTATCGTATTATCCAGTAACTGGGTTGTGGAGGTCAGATAGGCAGTCGCTCCATGTAGAATACAGGTGTTCAGCTGCATCTGGTTAGACTGGAAGCCGACCCCCAACGTAGTTGGGATAAGGGCACAACACTCGTTCAGAGTATGTGTGTATCTACATTATTTTTATTAAAAAGCCATCTCACACGAAGGCATTCCTATTTTTATAAAGTGTTCCATATGCAAAACAAAACAAATTGTGCAACCTCCCATAGCGTGAACAACCATGTTTTCTGCAACACTGGATTTCTTATCATAGAAAATTAACTTTTAAAAGCGCAATTAGGTAAGTGAAAACGTTAAGCGCACGAAAGGGAAAAAGTGTAAGAATCTAAAAATTCTTTGTTAAAAAACTATTAACATGCAAAAGCGTTGTTAATTCTAGTACAGGTAATTGCAACGTGCATTTTATAATGTTTTTGTTTAAGAAAAACTCCGGACTTTGTGATGAAAATCACTTGTAAAGAGGCAATTACGTTGAAGCGTGTGTTATATAATTTTACGCTGGAATTGGAGTTTAAATTAAGGTGTGTCACGAGCTTTAGAATATAAAGCACGTTATTATTGCAAAGATCTCATTTAAAAACCGTACCTTACTCTAGGGTTCGTATAATTATAATATCGCGCCTAACAACAATCTCGCGAAATATAATTAAAAAGATCTAAGTAAAATATGCTTTATGTTTATTAATTTCGTTAACAACTTTGTGTATTGCTTAGTAATGTTAATCTTTTGTTGTTTATTTTATTTAAATACTTATAAAGCACTTACATTTTTAAAAGGTTTTTATTAAAAAAAAATAAACATTTATGAAATATAAAAAATTGTAGCCCACCAGTGTCGGGACCAGGTTCCAAGCTACCGGCGGCCGCGGCAGCGCGGCGCGGCGCGGCGGTCCGGAGAGAGGAACCTTCTAACAATGCGAGCCATTACTCTCTTCTTCTCGATCTTTTGTCATCAGATTCTCACTACTGTAGAAAAAAATACTCCATTTGAACCATTATCATCATCTGCCTAGCCTTTATTCTATGTTGGGGTCGACTTCCAGTCTAACAGGATGCAGCTGGATTGAATAAGAAACATAAAAATTGAAATCAAGATTCGAGAAAATAACTCACCTATTTACAGACTGCGAGTCAAAGTTAAAAACAAACAGCAAAACATGAGCACGAATATTTGCAACATGCTTAGAACAACCACTTTGCATCTCTACTTTATAAACGCCACGCGAAAAACAGCACAAAATGTTTCTACTGCACAAAAACAGCCTCAACTGGTACTAAAATACCCGATGGGATCAATTTGTATTCATTGAGTATTGTTTGCGCCGCTTTACAGACCAAACACGATGAAAACTTTCATCTGATATTAGTTTTCAATTTCCCGACTCATCTCATCTGCGGTGCGTTGAATAAGAAACGCTGTTGAATGAGCCAGCGTATGTTTTTGGATGTTGCTATGCCTCCTCTCCGTGAAACGCCCAGTACGAGTTTGATGGATGTCATTTCTTCGAGTTTTTGTTTCTAGAATAAGCTGGTTTCCTCACGATGTTTTCCTTCACCGTTTTAAAAGCAGTGGTGATGAAATAATTGTAATGTAAAATCTGAATTGCTATTAATTCTTCAAGTCACGGTTGTATATGTTACGTCAAGACAAGCGTGCGCCGTTGTCGACAGCATCATCGCTCACCTTCAGGTAAGATATTTTGTTGTTTTCTTCGATTAAAAACGATTAGAAAACAGAGTCGATTTTAGGTAACAGTGTCAATAAAGATTCTGTTAAAATAATTAGAAATCATTTATTTCCTTATAACGTATTAACTGGTACTAAAAAATCCCGATACATTTTCCCTTTCAGTATACTTAATATATTAATTTATTGAAAAGTCAGTTTACTACTGGTCATGTTTTGCCTCGACATTTTTACTGGTATTGTTTTAGAAAAAAAATTAATCAGACTAAATAAGTATAAATCCAAACTAATTGCGTAACACGCTTTCTATTACAATCCAAGGATATTGAAGGAAACTCCTAATCCATTGCTTCAACCGTTCGAAAAATACGTCAGCTCAACACCGTGAATAACGCAATAGATGAGGCTGAACTGTCAAAATTAAAGGAATTGCGATCAATTTTCAATTTATGTGTATTACGCAAGTACCTCACCGATCTCGTATATCTTTTGTTTTACCATCAACGTTTTACAATATTAGACCTGCCGCATCCATGTTCCTCGTTATTATAGGTACGAGTAGCTCGCAGTGAAGTGAAGATCAAAGCAATAAAGCCATATTTGCTCCGGGAAATGATATCCATTGAAACTTACAATGCTGTTTATATAGTGGCGGTAGACTTTAAAGTGTATTTAAGGCTTCAAATTATTTTTATACCTACTCGTTTTTCCTTAACAGTTTTTGTTAGAAGATGTTTTGGTATTTAGTTCCAGGTAGATCTATCAAATTGCTAGAGACGATGATGTTATCAATTTAATTATTATTTTTTACTAGCTGCCCGGCGCGACTTCGTTCGCTTGGTGTCCTACCCCTTACCCTACCCCTATCTTACTCCTACTCTACCCCTACCCTACCCCTACCTTACCCCTATCCTACACCTACCCTACCCCTATCCTACACCTACCCTACCCCTATCCTACACCTACCCTACCCTACCCCTACCCTACCCCTACCCTACCCCTACCCTACCCCTACCCTACTCTACCCTACCCCTACCCTACCGCTACCCATACGTTTTTTTTTTGTATCCTATGTCTTTTTCCTGGTTCTTAGCTACCTCTCTACCAATTTTCAGCCAAATCGGTTCAGCCGTTCTTGAGTTATAAATAGTGTAACTAACACGACTTTCTTTTATATACGAGTATAGATTTATTTCTGAGAACATAATTATATATACATAGTTTGTGACCAATTCTATTTGTCCACATTAATGATTTCTTTTTCAGTTTTATGTTAAGACTTATAGAATAGAATAGAATACTCTTTATTATGTACCTACACCATATAAATAATAATAGAAATAATAGTAATTTCTTATTTATCTATTATAATTATTTATTTCTATTATTTTTTAATTCCCAGGTCGGACAAACTCAAACTCAAACTCAAAGCATTTATTTCAATGAGGGTTTTCTGAAATGACGGTCGCTAGGTGGCACTGACACGTCAGGTCCAGACATCTGTCAAAGAGCCTATATTTTCTTTAGTCATGACTGAATGATGAACGAATGAATGAATCGAATGATGAACGTCATCATATATTTTATATTGGAAGACCTCTTGTCACAGTGCTGCCAACTGGTGTCGTAAATTTTCACGAAAACCCTCATTAAACCATTTACAGGTACTTTTGAACTGTCAAAAAGTCGGTCAGTCAGAAAATATGAAGCTAGTTGTCCATTCCAAAACGTAGGTACCTATGGAAAAGAACGAGCAAGAAACTCCATGGACGCATTTTTTCCACTTAATTTATATTGATTATGTTATAATAATTTTCTGTCACTGAAATTTATTTTTAAAAGGTTTTATGTTCGGGTATAACATGACTAAAGGCAGTTGCTGCACCAAGCAGCAGCGTAGGTATACCATTTCAAAATCCTGATATTATATTTTAGTTTTTTTTTTACCTTTATTGTGTGATTCGTTTGTCTCGATAAATATCAATTAGAAGTCATAAATTATAAATTACGGTCATATCGAAAAATAGATTAACATAGACAGAAAGAGGAATTTAGGCGGTGAACCGTATTAATAATAATGTAAACACGGATTAATTCATTCCATCATTTTCCACATTCAGGAGCGGTTCTTAAGCTGTTTCGGAACAAAGACGCTACCTCGCCTCCGCCATCTTGTAAATTTATACTCCCCATTTGTTTCTTCAAAATTAACATGAACCGCCCATAAAAATGTAATTGAATTTCAATCGTATAACGGACGACTGTTTACAAAACCAACATTCGAATGGAAACACCAAACAAACCATAAACTAAATTTATGTCAACCTATCAAAATCGAAATGTATTTGTAGTTGTGTACGTACAAATAGTTGGTAGGCTACACCCTAATAAATAAACATGAAGATTGGACGGTAATGTCGTTATGTATATCAAGGCAACCGATGAAATACGAGTATGAAGCGAGGGACATGATTCAAGGGTTAAATGAAGAGGTTTTTTTAAGAAATTTTACATCCAACAAAGAGAAATTCTAGATGCAGCATGATATATTGTTTTATTTGCAGTCAATCTATTAATGACTATATATTTTATATATTCTACATACATATCGAGAGCGACAAGCCAGCACTTAAAATAGCTAGAGGCTCGAATGAGAAAATAAGATAAAATAAATTTTAAAAGTTTAGTTTTAAAGTTTTGCACAGCTTTACTGAGCATTCAACAATCTGTCGTATCGAAAATGACAAATTTTCTATTACCTGATTTACCTTGCCTCCGTAGTAAATAACTGACGGAAAAATGGCGGTCGTCATTTTGATTTAAACTGATAACATTTTTGGGTAGATTTTTGAACAGCGTTTAGACGAGTCTTTCTATAGAATTTATTGATATTTGATTCGGCACGGAGGCGTATCGAGTGGTTGTGAATGGAAATGGTTAGAAAACAACGCGTCACAAAGTATTGCAATACAAGTTTTTTTGAAGTGAAAACTTCTTTAGCGGCGCTGTGTACTTTTTTTGGAATGGGTAAAAACTTCTAAACTGGCGTCAGGTCACGTGACCCTGATCGAAAATTCGTAAGACGTAAAACGTAAGACAGCGCCATCTATGCACATCGGGAAGAACTACGAGGGCCTCGCGTACTAACTACGTAGTTCATCCAACAACGACGAGATGGCGCTGAACCACGGATATATAACATTTTGTTTATAAGACGATTCACAAAATACACTCGTAATTGTTCAAGTTTTCACTTCTGTCGGCACTACCGGAGTGCCAGTGTTTTTTTTAATATATATTATGAATACACTGAAAATGGTAATATCGATAAAGCACGCAGCTGAACGATTGGCTTCTGTGTACAATATGTTTTTTAACCTACAGAGATTATAGCTGTTCTGATTACGGGACTTTGTGCATGTGAGATTTTTCACAGGAAACACGATTATGATATTAGCTGAGGCCCTTTTGGCATTATAATCTTTGTGTTCTGTTTTTATAGTTTTAAGGAGTATTTATTTTACTGTAATGCCAATAAACGCATATTTCATCCTTTTTTCTTTCGTTCATTTATTGCTGTTGCTTTAAAAAAAAATACTTTGAAAGTGAAACCACATTGAATCGCCCGGATCTTTTGTCAAGCTACCACAAAAATATGATAAGCAAATTCCAGAAAATTCTACGATGTCAGGAATCGTCATAAAAATGTGTGTCACGAACGGAAAAAGTCGACGCGTGCAGTATTGGCGTTGGATGACGTCCAAAATCAGAAGGTTTGAACGTTGCTCGCTCAGCCGAAATCAATTTTATATTAGAAACTGCTATTACTGTGGTGGATAATACGAGGGACGTGGTAGCCGAAATGGAGCAGTTACTGTGTAATTGTTTAATGGTAGGATGTGAGTAGATTATTATAAAATTTTGGGGTGATGTTCGAAATACTGATGATGAAGAGTTTTGCTGCTTTGGAATTACCTATTTGCTACGTTAGATATAGAAAGCTGAATTGCACGTGAATGTTTCGAGTTATCGTCTTGTACTGTGGCTGCGAAGTGAGATATTTTTAATTTATATGAACCACAATTATTTGACACCAATAATTGTGGTTCATATAAATGACAGAAATCTCATGATTGTTCGATTGAATATTAAAGATAAAAAAAAACAAAAAATGAAAATAACAATATACACACAGCGCAGCAGTGATAGTATTTGTGTTTTTTATGATGTGATGTTATCGTGAATGAAATGTAATTGTATAAAAGACACGTTTACATAAATTTAATTTACTGTATACTTGACTCTTACCTATATTTTTTCCACGCTGTTCAGGATATTAAATCTGCAAAGAAAGAAATAAAGTTAAATAAGTTAGTTAAGTTAGTTTTATGTCTGTAATTTATATGGTGTACATAATAAAGAGTATTCTATTCTATTCTATTCTAATATTAACCTTTTTAATAATTTCATAAAAAAAGAACCTATTGCTTTGATTTAAATAAAAATATTATACATCCTTCCTTTTAGTAGTTTGCAGGAGACATTTTATTTAAAATGTATGTTTATCATAGCCAGCTGGCTGTAAAGTTTTCACAGTATGTTTACTTTGTGTGAACCATATTAAATATTAACTTTAATATTCACAGTGAGCTGAACACCAAAGTCACCAAAGGCTTGGAAACTCCCAGATGGAAAGTAAAATCTTCGATAAAAATGTTCAGATTCCAAAGGAAACCTCCTGAATTTGTTTTCCTGTTTGATATTTTTGATTCAGATTCAATTAATTCAATTTACACGCGGTGGATATGGCGTAATACAAAATCAGACATTTGACATGTTTTACAATGTATAAGGAGGCGCATTAAGCGAGAAAGAAATCAAGTTACACCCGCGCCTCCTTGCCTACCCCTCTCATCAAGCATGATGAAAACAAAACACAATCCCTTCCCGCCAGCAGAAACTTTTCGCCCGACCTATATATTTGTGTTTGAATTTGAATCTTCTGTAATAAGTATGCGCAAAATAATCAGATGAAACGGCTCTATTCAATGTAGTACTATGATCGCTGTGCAAGTAGGTATATTATTCAATATTATTGTATGTTCGTGAATCAGTTCCGATGCCGGTAACAGATTCACGGACTTACAAGTAATACATATAGCCTATGAATTTCCAATTCCAGATTGAAGGACAAACTATATAGTAAACCGAGTTGAATGAACTAAATTCAAGATACGGCCTATAAATTTGCGATTCCGAATAAAATTACAAATGAACGATTTTCGGATAATTTACTGTATCTATTGGGAGACCTTGCTTCTTGGCAAATTTCTTGACTTTAAGTCAACGGAAATAATTAAAACCCATAAGGTACACCCATTGGGTTTTAATTTAGTTGCGAGTGTCAAAATATGCGACATGAATGGCAATTTATGCCAGCTTCTAAGTCAACGTCTTAGAGGCTTGATATTTCTACAGCTCCATGGAACCGTAGATCTAAGTATTTGATATAAGTTTGAAATTGGTATCCCCACGCATTCCGGAGAAAAAGGGTCAGACAGATAAACAACGAAGTGATCCTATAAGGGTTCCGATTTTTCCTTTTGAGGTACGGAACCTTAAAAATCAAAAGCACTTCCATCAAAGTATTATATTATATACTCCTGATCATTAATCATGATGAAAACAAACTCAATAAATTTGTTTGTTTAACGATATAAAGGTCTATATAATCGCATCACTTACCTTACGCTTTTTACTTTAAGCTAATGAAATTAAGCATTTTAGAACGACGTCGCTATAATTGTCATAATTAAGGACGAACATGGTTGAACAAATCTATCAATTTTTTTTTGTACTGCAGATGATCAGTAACCCTATGTATCGTAATGGTTCCTCAAATTACAATATTGAATCGGAATATGATCTTTGGCATTCTCGTTCAATGAAATTCTTCAGTACGTAAAAACATCTGTTTATTTTGCATATACTTACTATAGGCTAAGTTTGAATTCAGAATAAGAAGAGAAGATCGAGATCGATCGAGAAGAAGAAAATCGAAGATCGATTGAGATCTTAGTTATGTTTTGGAACTAGAAACTCAATGTTGGCGTAACAAAGTTCAAATTCCAATGTAACCAAATTTTATTTAGAACCTTGTACATGATGGACGTCACGACATCTTGGTGGAAAATAGTGTGATCCAGTATAAAAAAATAGTTTATCGTGGATTTTGCTTTGCAGGATCGTGCAAAGTCAATAAAATAGAACAGTGATACCCAAGTAAAAAATAATATTGGTATGGTGGATTTTGCACTGTAATATGCAAAGTCAAATGTCATGTGTTATAAATTTGGAAGTGTTTTTACTTTAAGTTACATAATAATAAATTTGTATTTGGACCGATATTATTTTACAATTTTTCAAATCCTAACACTATTAAGGTGGTATGGTTCAGTCCCACCCTACCCCCAGGGGTATGGCCAGGGTCCGGAGTGGAGAAAACACCGCAGTACCTACGACTTTTTTTAAGGTACAAATAATCACTTCACCAGAAAAACACCAATTCTATACCAAAATACCTTTGTTACACCCCTATAAAATACCTTTCACAATTCGCCATAAACCTCAAAAGAACTTACAGGGGCTGTTTTTAAAACAACAAAAAAAAAGATTGCTAAAAGGGCTTGTAAATTTTTCACTCAGCTATGGCTCATTGTGATTCACAATAACCCATAGCTGCTGTATGAGGAACACCTAAAACATCCCTTGAGACAGCTGAGCATGTTGTTCTGAGTGAGGTAAAAAATTTTGTAGGTACATTGATGTGACAATGACTGGATGTGGTAAGTGTACTGTACTGCGCTGTCCTCCCATACGTATTAATACTGCGGCTTGAAAACATTGTAAACGCCAATTATTAAAAAAAAAAGTAATCGTGGAGTTTATTACCGGCTCTTTTTCCAAGGAAATGACCATTTGCAACCGTGCACGTAGCTTCTGACGTTTCATAAGTCCCCATGTAGGTTTATGTGAAATAAAATTATATTGATTCGCTTTAGAGCCTTTACATTTTCGTAAATGTAATGCAATTTTGCCGTTGGCCCCAACAGCTATGCATTGATGAAATCATCGTAAATCCCACTAAAAACATTTCATGTAAACTAAGACTTACAGAACGCTTTCCCTGTCAAAAAGTTATCAGATCGAATGTAGAGCCAAGCCCCTAACTATACAAGGCCTAACTCTACAAACCTTACATTTTTGTAAAATTTTGGCTTAATGTTTTGTTATATTTACATGGACTCTCAAGGCCAAATGGCCAACCATTTGCACATTTTTGTGATAAAGGCCACCGCTCTCATGGGAACCTTTTCTAACGTGTCTTGATATTTCTTTTCTATGACATTTGGGTATGTAAATACACCCACATCAGAATAAATAAGTCTTTCAAGTCTGGGTGTATCTGAGATAAGTAAAACATCGCGCCTCTACAACCCTAAGTGGGCCTCTTCAATTCATTCCTTATTCTATGTTTAACATGGGTAATAATAAAGGTTATGTTTTACACTCTCGTAAGATTTCCTACAAGGGCTGATTGGGGGCGATGTCTTGATATGCTTCGTAAATATTGCATCGCCATATTGAAAATTACTGAGGGTAGCCGAAAGTTTTTGCTGATTATTATTTTATGGTAAGTAGGTAAGTCTTTTCAATATTTTTTTGGGGGCCTAAGTGTTTTTGCGTTGAAAATTTTCGCCGAGAATTGCACGAATGTTTTTTCTTTTATTAAAAAGCTAAGCAGCTTATGTTTACTTAAACTTTTATAGATGGTAAAAATCAAAGAAATCTTGTACGAGTCTTTGGTAAGAGGAAAATAATGATCAAACAAAGATGGCGGTGACTTGGCAACGAGTTATAGCAAAAGGGGTTAAAAAAACCAAAATATTGTTAAAATTTCTTCAACGATCCCTTCATCGGCGTGACTGATGCTCAGAGCAAAGGAAATCCTCGCAAATACTCATTATTTTGTGTCAGCCGCTGTACCGTTCATCATTTCGTCGTTCTTTAACAATTAAAGCTTCAGGTAACGATGCTATATAAACGATTTTTACCTGTACTCTTTTCCCCCATCACATACATCACAAGAGATTATAATATCACTTCGACCAAACTCTGAACAATCTCACATGCCCCACACAAACTGAACTTAGTCCTACATCAATCACACACTAACTTACAATCTAATTCCAGTTCCTAGTACGTACAACTTAACTAATAACTGGCACAACACATTTACACTTCATTATTACTCTAAAACAGTT
Source organism: Luperina nickerlii (assembly GCA_963855955.1). Taxonomy (NCBI): domain Eukaryota; kingdom Metazoa; phylum Arthropoda; class Insecta; order Lepidoptera; family Noctuidae; genus Luperina; species Luperina nickerlii. Next base: position 19,368,989 of record OY979678.1, read on the forward strand.
AAACACGAAATTTCCTCATAAATATGATTTATTAAGCGCATATTTAGACCAAAACGCGTCGGTCGCCTCAAAGCTTTATGCCTATTAGAAATATTTCAGCCCCTGACTGAGTGATGCATAGAATTTTAGTCTTTAACGCCGCGTGAATAAATAATGTTATTGCTTGCGAGAACATTTTGATGCGCAAAATTTGAGCTTAGCAAGGTGAACCACAATATTATGTTGCTAAAATTGGATATCCGATGCTATGAAACCTCTGAATGTTAGGATTTTAGTTCGAATTTGATGATATAATGCCACTATGGTGTAAGTAATTACCAGGAAATTGAAGGTAATTGATAGAAACTATTATTTGACTGACACTATTACTACACACACACTATTATTACTATTACTGAAACTATTATTTGGTTGACTGGTAGAAAATGCCTATGGCATTAAGTCCGCCTCTGTACATTTATGTGCTTGAATTATTAAATAAATAAATAAATAAATTTATTTATTTAAACCGATCGTAACTCGAACTGGCTTAGTAAAATTCCGTAACGTAAGATCCTCGACGCGTTCCAAACAAAATATAAATTACCTTTCGTGCGACATTATATAAATACTGTCGTCTATTGCGATTGTACTGTAAACAATATAAAGGTTTCATGATTCAATGTAAATAAAATACAGGTACCTATCCATTGACTTTTTCGGGTAAAATAATTTATTGACTGAAAATGCGTTGTTATAAACATTAATGATGATCCGTTACGCGTGTGTAATAATAATAGCTGGGTTTGTCCTGTTTAATTGGATTTACGGATTAATAAATATTTATTGTTTATTTTATTGATGTAAACGATACTACCTCGATTATATAAAGCTTGTAATTACTGTTGAATGTAGTTTGTTAAAAACAAAATCCTGACTCGCTTAATTTACTAACTCATCATCTATCTAGCCTTTTTCTAACCATGTTGGGGTCAGCTTCCAGTCTAGCCGGATGCAGCTGAGTACCAGTATTTTACATGGAGCTACTGCCTATCTCACCTCCGCAACCCAGTTACTGGGTAATACGAAACCCCTTGGTAAGACTGGTTGTCAGACTTTCGGGCTTCTGACGGCCCGTAACGACTGTCAAAGATCCAAAAATTACAGCCGGAACCAACGGCTTATCTTGCTTTCCGAGGCACGGAGGGGTCTTGGCATGTAAATATGGTCACCCATCCACGGACCAACCGCAGCAAGCGCAGCCTGATTGATCAACCCATGCGGCTGTTATACTACTTAGCCACAAGCCACAAGCCCCTTAATTTACTATTTGTTTTGTGAAATTTCCGACTTCAAAGATACTATTTCGAAATTGAAATACCTGTTTACATTAGATATGGTTATGATTTTAGATCCGATACTGAAATAGAAATTAATGTGTTGTATGAAATCGGACTACGTTGTGGCTACGGCGTAGCTGTAGTTGCTACGGTGGCTACGCGTCCGTAGCAGATTATCGGAAGGCTACGCGTGGCTACGCGCTACCACTTTTGGGATTACCTTTTAGTGAAAGCTGTTCGCGATTTTGATCCTATAATATTCATATCTCCGTGAACAATGGTTTTGCTTGCCAAAGGAATAGTATTTTTTATCGTACAAGTTTTACTTACAAAAGCTAACAATGTGCGGTCTGTTTAGGCATTTGTTTTTTGTCATGGATAAAAATTGCATACAAGATTTTTTTTTTGTTTGAAAATAATACAACAATACAAAGTCAAAAATGAAAGTGTAACTGAACTAAATACAGAAAAAAAGTATGCTAACGGAACAATGTCAAGTACCTCCTAAAATCGTTTGCTAAACTCTCTAAAAAGAGTTCAAACGAATACCGAACAACCGAATGAGCTCAGTAATAGCACAAAAGACAGTTAAGTAGTACACAATGGTACTAAAAAGTACCATTTAGTAACACAGGCAGCTGATACCCTACTTTTTAGCCGAAGTACCCAATCAGCATACAAATGTTCTTATACAGTTTCCACTTTCTATTAGTTTCAGTACATTTAAAACGAAAATAAAAACGTTTTTGGTCGGTTTATCCGGGTTTTAAACGTTGCTTTGTGTGCCAAGAGATTTTGTAGGTGACACCTCGCCAAGTTGGAATGCTGAAACAAGCTGTTTTGTTAAAGTCACATACATTGTATACAGCATGTATAAGAAAGGTGTATTTAAGGGTGTGGTACTGAAAGATCAAAATTGTAGTGGCGAAAAAATAAACAGCCATCCCATAAAGAATACCAGAATCTATCAATGCCAGCGGTATTTATTTTTTAAATATCACAGCATTATGCTGATATAAAAGCCTTTTTGGTCTCGGGTCTCTTTTTTCTTGTTTTTTTTTTTTTTTGTTTGGTTGATTTTAATGTAATTTTGTTAATTTTAAATACTCCTTTTTTACTGTTTGTGTTTCCTGTGCGTTTCTCATTTTTTTTCTTTTCTTACTTTCATATATTTCTGTCCTACTAGGTATTGAGGTTTTGTATGAGACGGTAGATAATTTTTTCGGCACTCTTGGCAGACAAAGCAACTTCAGAGGAAATGCGGGTGGTCGTTTCTCCATAGAAACGCTCTCGCCTGGTTTCTTTCTGGTTAATCTACATTGTACTCACATGTTCCGACCAAGATTATGTCTGGACTTTAAAAGAGACTATGACCCTTGAGTTGGGTTGGGAGTTGGGAGTTGGGCGCGTTCACTGCGGCGGTGAGCCGCCAGGCCTGCGGGCGGAGAGTAATGGGTAACTCACCGTCCGATCAGGACCAGACCCGTGCTGGACGGCGCGTACGTGTTCCACGGGCGCCTCAAAAAGATGTCAGCATCAAGGGAAGGGGCCCGTCAGGGCTGAAGCCTGCCGGGTCAGCGGGATTGTCCGAAAGGGTTACCGCTGGCCCGGAACATAAAGGGCTAAGGAAGGAACACGGGTGGGTTTTAGTCTGTGAGAGTCTGACACTCCCTTTCGCTCCACCCACAGCGGGAGGGTTCATTTGATGATTTCTCATCCTGAAAAAAAAACCCTTGAGATTGTTTCACCATTTCTTCTCAGGGGTATTCCGATAGGAAACTTTGACTTCATCAAGCTTATTATTATAATGTATTTCATTATATGATGTATTTGAGTGATTCCGATATTCAATTATATAATAAACATTATTAATATTTTGGGATGCATGAAGAAGCCTCCTCGTGTCGCGCAGTTTGTTCCACCAGTTACTCAACTGAACCGAGCGCTCGGCGCATCCTGGACAGTCACACCCAACATCTTATTTGACTAGCCAATTCTTCCCTTGCGGTGGTACGGCTAACGCCCGCCTGGTTTGCGACCACCCTCCAGCCGGAGACCGGCGTCAAGCAGCCTGCTGTGTTTCGTCGATGCGTGGGAGTTCCAGTGCCTTAGGCATTGGGCACGGTCGTTCCATCATAGACCTCATCCATAGCTTTCCATCAGGCGTGATCGAGGTCAAAAGCGGGCCCACTGAGTAATAAAAAATGAAAAACAAAAACAATTTCAATAGATTTTTCTAGTATTTAATCACTTCATACTAACAGCTCGGAGTCTTTAAGGAATCTGTGAAGAACCACTGCTAGCAGTGCTACTAATAGAATTAGAAATCATTTATTAGCCAAAAATGTAGGTATACGTATAATATGGTTATTTTGTGGAGAGTCCCAATAAATATTACCTTACGGCACGCAAAATTGTTTAACATACACGAACGGAAGAGAAAAAAAAAATAATATACAATATCTTTCACAAAAAGCAAAATTATTATTTAACACAGATCACTATTCAAATTCGATACTGTCTCTAATTCATACTAAATGTGACTGCTATGATTTGTTCGAAAATATTTAATTGAAATAGTCACCACAGTTGACGAAAGGATTGACGATTATATTTTAAGAAGGATTCGACCGCTTTTAATGAAATCGAATAATCGAGATAATCTGCGATGTGAACTAATCTGAGTTATCTAAACCGACGATTATTATCGTACATCGTATATATGACAATATTTTTTTAAAACATAGCCCCGACATCCTTCATCTTCACCGTTCATCAAAAATAATTTATCTTTTCAAACAGTAATTCTGGAACCTTATACTCAAACAAAATAAAGATTTGACCAATTCCTCAATAAACTAGACAAGTGCAGACGCCAGCACATCAAGCTACTACAATCTGTCAAATTTCTTCAATAGATTTTCAACTTTATCGCCAAAAGCATAAGGTTCAAAGTTGATTGGGAAAATTTGACAGTTTCGGGTAGGTTGATGTGCTGGCGTCTGTACCTAAATCTAGATAGGTTACAGTGTCTCCTACTCACACACACTCGTAAATGTAAACATTTGGATACCTTACAATGTATCACCTGAGAGGCAATTTAGTGAATTAAATTTGGAAGCGACCGTAAATGTAGGGATAGGTAGATGGATCGGCTAGACTTTGTCTGGGAAAGGTCTGGGCATTGAATAATGTGTGATGTCAAAATAAATCAATTATTTAGAAACAGGTATAAACGGAAAATAGTTGTCATATTGGTATCTATATCTGCATTTAAAACTACACTGATTTTTTAGGTTAGTTTTCACACAAATCACTTGGTAGGTAAATCTGATTAATTACAATATTGTAATTACTTATACTTGCGAATGCAATGCGACTTGACAACTTCCAGAGGGCAATTCGCGTAATTTTAAACACTTTCACATTTTGATATCAGTCTCAGGGTGCGTTCCGAGTTCTGAATGTAATCGATGTAATCGATTTGAGCGTGCTTAAACCCGTACCGAATTAGCGTGAGTGCGATAACGATGTCCCGTGAATCGTCATGACATGCGCCATGCCTTATAATAAATAATATCACTGTGAGCGCTGTCAAAAATGACAGTGTGTGTGTGAGGAAGTGTTAGAGTGTGTGTGAGGAAGTGTCAGAGTGTGTTTTGTTTTGAGTTGCATCATATCTTTAAATTAAACTAACGTGGCATTTTCGAAATTGTGCTTCTGGCTGACAGTCGCCACCTAACCAAAGAAGAACAATTGAAGAAGAAACGTGGTGTATAAACAAAGAAATACTGTAATAATAGAGAGCGTTCCGAATTGTTGACAGCTCTCAGCTGTCATAATCGTAATATCTAAATCGGAACGCATGTGCACCCACAAAAAACATAAAATAGGAAGAAACCGATTCATATTAATATTTAGATTTCAATATTACCTTTATGGTCAATAACTTTGCCAAACATCGCTTACCCAGATTCCGCTCAACAGCCTTTGGCCTTTTTCTGTAAGTATGGGAAGTAATTACCTTAGTAAAATGTGGTTTCTTAGAGAACACCAAAAATGGAAACTACTGTAACTTGGCCTTTACATACTTTTCTTGTATTCACGACCGTAGCATGTAACATATGTCCACATATAATGGTCGTGTAAATAGATAGGTAAGTACCCCCACTGCTTGGTTTATGATAGCGGAATATCTTTTTAGTAAAACTCCGTATTATTCCTGTTTTATTATTGAGAAAAATATTTCTTTCCTGGATAAGAATGGGATTTTTATTGCACAGAAATTGGTCGGATTGAGAGCGAGCGGCGAGGAGTATTACAATGGGAAGATTTAACATGAGAATGATACTTGCATTTGGCGGCGAATCGAAAGATATGGCATAGATAATTTTGGAATAATGTGATGACAGAGGTTTCATTACATAGAAACGTAAAAAAATCATACCGTGTATGTGATGTGCAATTATAGTAGTTTATAATAAGAATTAAATGAACTAACCATAACCAATCACTTTGAAAAATTAGCATAATATCAGCCGAAAACGGTCAACGGGTAGGGGACATAGGCTTCGTTTAACCCTTCGAACGTGGATCCACGCGAGATACAATGGTGTTCCAATATGCTATCGCCCCAAAATAATGTAGTCTATATTTCACAGATTCAGTAAACTCTCGTAACTTTCTCCCTTTATTATTCTAAAATCCAAATATTAGAATGCTCTAATTACTCACACTCAAACAGTTCATTAATTTACCTACCTAGTTAAGTAACATCAAGAAATTAGTTTTATATACAATTCGAAGGGTTACTTTCCTCTGTCCAAATGCTAACAAAACCTTTAGTTCAACATTAGCAATGAATTAAATTAGAAATTTCTATTCATAGTTCAGAAACTAAACTATCAATTTATTAATTTCTATTATTGCGATACAGACAGCAAACAACGCTCCAAGTTAAGCCTCGTACAGACAACGCTAGGTGTACTCTGCGAATTGTTTGTTGCATATCACAGGCTCAACGAATCGCCATATCGCCAAAGAAACTCACCATAGCGACGAATACTCACAGTGAGTACCCCATCAGCTTAAGCAAACATCAAATGATAACAAAATAGTCCAGTCATTTTAGATTTTATCTGCGGAAAAATTCCTAGTGAGCTGAATTTTTGTATACACCTTTATTACGGCGTTGTAATGAAGATGTGAAAAATCGACATTAATATCGTGCCGGCTAAAAGAGTTATAAAGGTCAAAAGGTCACGAAAATCAGTTTTTTGCAAATACCTCGCAACCTATTGGTCGGAGGTCAATACAGTCGTTATAAAAATTGTTTGTCGTGAAATTATCTACAAAAAATGCCTCTTGCAATTTTCTGTAAAATTAACCGTTTTTGAAGTAGAGCGCTGAGAAAGCGACTAGAATGCACTTACATACAGTATTGTATACCGTATACCAAGGCGTAAACTCTATTGTTTTTTATTTATGTTATTAAGTGTCTTAAAAACTTCTATCTGATATTTGGGCGTTTTGTGAAAAGTATACTTATATTATAGAGGTTTGGAACTTAGTAAAATCTACTATATATTACACAATATGACACATACATAAATACAAGGGAAACTAAAAGGGGAGGTGGGATTTTAGTTTATGTAAACAACAAGTTAAACTTTACTGCCACCACAATTAAATCTAATTACTATGAGATGATACACGGGCAGCTTGTCCAAGATGGAAGTAAAATTATACATATTTTGGCTATATACAGGCCGCCAAATACAAACAGACATGGTTTTGTTGAAGAAGTGCATAGACTATTGTCCAAGATTCCCTTAGGCTGTGACGTAATTATGATTGGTGATACAAACATAGATCTGATGTGTAAAACCGGTTTAAGCAGCGTAATCAATAACTACACAAATAATATGAGTGAGTTGGGCTTGGAATGTGCTATCCGTGACGTAACGCGAGAGGAAATGTACGGAGACATAGTGACGCGGTCGTGCATTGACCATGTGTGGGTTCGAACACAACGTGCAATATCTGCGTATGTGTTGACGGTAAAGATATCAGATCATTATGTTATAGGTGTGCGCCTCGCTAGTAAATTGGTTCTGGAGGATGTTCCGAGTGCATTGAAATCTTATAGGACTATTATTTGTGATAAAAAGGTATTAGAAAAACTTGAAAATGTTTCATGGAATGAGCTGTTAAAATGTAAATGTCCAATAGACCTGTACAACAGACTATGTTCAATTTTTTCTGATGTTTATAATGAAGCTAAAATCCAAGTATCAGTGCGCTTTAAAAGGAAAAGTAAACCTTGGATCACACAAAAGCTTAAGAAAATGATAGGTATTAGGGATAGGCTGTTTAGAAATTGTAAAAATAAACCAGAGGATATGAATTTGCGTAGACAATATAATAGATATAGAAATAAATTAAATAAATATATAAATAAAGCAAAAAATAAATACCGCCAAGAAGAAATAAAAAAATGTAAAAAAAATATTAGAAAGATTTGGACTAAAATTAACTCATGGATAGGAAATGAAAAAAAAAGTGTAGATTCTGTTATTTTAAAATACTTAGGTAAATTAGAATGTTCGGTTGATAGCATATGTAATAAATTTTCAACAACATTTACCAAAGAAATATTAGATATAAAACATGCTTGTAGTCATAGGTTTTTGGAAAGATCTAGCTATGTTGTTTCCACAAATGTGTCATTGCGGTTTCAGAAAGCTTATCCAATAGATATAGATAAAATAATAAATTTGCTAAGTTGTGATAAGTCTGAAGGAGTAGATAAAATTAGAGTTAAAGAAATTAAATTATTAAAAGCTAAGTTGAGCCCTGTTATTGCTTTATTTATTAATTTGTGTGTTGAAAAGGGGTTATACCCCGATAAATTAAAAACAGCATTAATTAGACCTATTTTTAAACAAGGTGTACATAGTGACTACGCAAACTACAGGCCAATAGCCTTATTGTCAGTTATAAATAAAATAGTAGAAAAATTTATTGTGAATCAAGTAAGTGTTTTCTTGGAGAAACACAATATTCTGACAAATGCACAACATGGTTTCCGACGCGGACGGAGCACGGCGACGGCCTTGGCGCAGTTCGCGGACGACGTCAATGAGTGTTTGGGTCAGAGAAAGCAGGTGGTGGTGGTCTACATTGATTTCAAAAAAGCATTTGACACATTGGAACACCACCAGCTGCTTCAAGCCATGGAGGAGTGCGGGGTCGCAGGACCACTGAACAGGTGGTTCCGTGCCTACCTCACAGACCGGACACTGCGAACGCTTATTGACGGCGTCGTCGGAGAGTCCAGACACGTCACGTGTGGTGTGCCAACCGGATCCGTGTTTGGTCCCGTCGGATACATCATGCATGTCAACAGCATGTGTAATGTGATTCGTAATTGTCGCATATATATGTATGCTGATGATACTTGTTTAGTTTATGCAGAGAAAGATTTAAATTTAATTGAAAGTAACATTCAGGAGGATTTTACTAATATTATCAAATGGGCTCACGACAATGGCATCATAATCAATATAAATAAAACCAAATGTATGCGTATACGATCTCCTTATCTCAAAAAGATCGAACGTCTGCCGCGTATAGTGGGGCATAGCTATGAGTGTCTGCACAGTAGTGGACTGACGTTGTGTAAGTGTGCAAACATTGAGGTGGTGGAGGAATACAGGTACTTGGGTTTAGTCATAGACAACAGTTTCTCATGGAAAACACACATTACACAATTATGTGACAAACTCAGGTACGTACTTGTAAAATTCCACCACCTTAGTTTTGTGTTGGATAGGGCAACATTGTACATGGTCTACTATGCGCTGGTGGACTCGCTGCTTTCTTATGGGCTGGCGTGCTATGGTAACACATTTAAAACTTATTTGGATAAAATAAAAAAACTTCAAATCAGATTCATGAAACTATTAGTAGATAAAAACACAAAAAACCGTTGTAAAAGTAGTGATTACGAAGACTTATTTTTGGAGTGTAAAATGCTGCCGGTCCATGAGAGGGTAGTGATGTCAGTAGCGTTGGAACAGTACTGTAGCAATGAATTTAAAAACAATATTATACGCACAAGATCGCAAAGGAACAATAATATGAGAAGATTTGTAGTGCCCACTTCTAATAATTATTATGGTCGAAGGTGTAGAAATTTTTTAGTTCCAACTATTTTTAATAACCTTCCAGTCGATATAAACAGCTGTATCACAAAAACCGATTTTAAAAATAAAATACATAAGTATCTCCTTAATATCTTTTGTCAAAACCTCACTGCAGAGAATACCTGAAAAATTTAATAACAATGTCTGTTTTTTTTATTAACCTATATGTGAAAAAGTGTCATTATAAAAATAAAATATGTATGTTAGTATTTAGAAAAAAAGGAGCTACGTCTGCCAACAAACTGCTTTGCAGTTTGGCGGAAGTAAATATATTTTGTAAAAAATATTTCTGTGAATAAACACTTTTTCATTTCATTTTCATTTCATTTTTTCAAACGACCTCCGCCTTTAAAACGACGCCAAGAAGAACCGAGTACATCAAAATCTCCGCGGAAGAAAAGAAATAGAGCTTTTGATTTAAAAAAAAATGTGTTTATTTTATGGAGAAGAAGCGAGTGAAGAAATTGAGAGAAAAAGAGAAAAAAAATACAGACGCGTTATTAGAGAAGTGAGACAGTAGCAGGTATAAAGGGACGGGTCTCGGAACAATAAAATACAGAACATCTGCCAGCGGAGGTCGTTTGTACCTATAATATATATATGTAGTAGATTTTACTAAGTTCCAAACCTCTATAATATAAGTATACTTTTCATAAAACGTCCAAATATCAGATAGAAGTTTTTAAGATACTTAAAAACATAAATAAAAAACAATAGAGTTTACGCCTTGGTATAAGGTACCTATACAATACTGTAAGTGCATTCTAGTCGCTTTCTCAGCGCTCTACTTCAAAAACGGTTAATCTTACAGAAAATTGCAAGAGGCATTTTTTGTAGATAATTTCACGACAAACAATTTTATAATGACCTGTATTGACCTCCGACCAATAGGTCGCGAGATATTTGCAAAAAACTGATTTTCGTGACCTTTTGACCTTTATAACTCTTTTAGCCGGCACGATATTAATGTCGATTTTTCACATCTTCATTACAACGTCGTAATAAAGGTGTGTACAAAAATTCAGCTCACTAGGAATTTTTCCGCAGATTGGGGTTTAAAATGCCTAAAATGACTGGACTAAAAGTCATTTATTCAAACTAGTCTGAGAATCAGCACTTTTCGAACGTCAAAATAACATAAGACAGTCCCCCAAAATCCCCGCTCCTGACCATTTCCTAGTGCTTTATCTGGGAAGAAGAAGTGGCGCAACAAACTTTCCAGCAGCACAGCTGTCTGTATGGTTAAAAGAACTTTCCATCAGGCGTGTTCGAGGTCAAGAGTGGGCCCATTCAACAATGAAAAAAATTAAAAAAAAAACGAAACATTGCAATCCATTCAAGCCTCGCACACTTCGCCATGTCTGTAGATATCTGTTTCTCGAGGTATCATTCCCGTAATTATTCTTATTATTCTTATAATTAATTTAGCTAGTGTTCTTACACTAGCTTCTGCCCGCGACTTCGTCCTCGTGAAATTTCTTGTTACTCCGACCCACCCCGTCGCATCGCATCGCCTGCTCGCGCTATTACTTCGTTTTTGCTTAGCGTTCTTTCTGACTTTTTTTCTTTTTGCTCGGCCCCTAAAGGTCATAGCGTGATGGTAAATAGCCTATAGCCTTTCTCAAGAATTGGGCTATCAAATGCAAAAAGAATTTTTCTAATCCGACTGGTAGGTCCAGAGATTAGCGCGTTCAACCAAACAAACAAACTCTTCAGCTTTATAATATACTTAATATTAAATATTATATATATAATATAATAATATAATAAATAATATATAATATAGTATTATAGTATAGATTCACAGTCTGATCTCAGGTTCAATCTGACAAAAATACCTCTAATTACACTACTTTTTTTTTTGACAAGTTTTCAACATTGATTGTCGCTTAGATGAATTAATTACGACTAGATTTTAAACGATTTTAATTATTGGAATTGGTCTTCTAAGCTTGTTTAGATCTTTGAGGAATAAAATTGATCTCAGACGGTATTTTGAGGTAGATGAATATTATTTATTTTCAAATACGAGATATTAAAAAATAAACACAAACAAGTTTTTATTAACCGAGTATGAATAACGCAAATTTTGTTAACGTAACTTCAGCGAAGTAACTTAACCAATTAAATTGTTTATGAAACATGTTTACGATGACTATGTAGGACGTAGGTATGTTTTTCCTCGTGTGCAGACGCCAGCACATCAAGCTGCTACAATCTGTCAAATTTATTTAATAGATTTTCATCTTTATCGCTACAGCATAAGGTTCAAAGTTGATTGGGAAAATTTGGCAATTTCGGGTAGCTTCATGTGCTGGCGTCTGTACATGTTTCTAAATTACTCTACAAGGTTGAGACTCATGTATGTAGGTAATAAATATAAATACATATTATAAAACAAAGTCGCTTTTCGTACCTGTTTTTGCGACCGCTTTATTATTCTAAACTCATCAACATCATCTGCCTAGCCTTTTCCCAACTACGTTGTCGGGTACGGGTTGGCTTCCTGTCTAACCGGATGCAGCTGGGTACCAGTATTTTACATGAAGCAACTGTCTGTCTGACCTCCACAACCCAGTTACTGGGTAAAGACTGGGTAAGGGAATCGCGCGCGACACAAAAGCAACGCTCGTTGCGCGACTTGCGGTGCCTTTGTGTCGCGCGCGATTTTATCGCGTGTCGCGCCTGTTTGAAGGAGCCTCAATACAATACACCTTGGTAAGACTGGTTGTCACACTTTTGGGCTTCTGACGACCCGTAACAACTGTCAAAGGTCCACGAATGATCGCCAGGATCAACGGCTTAATGTGCTTTTCGAAGCACACTGGGGTAAATATGGTAAAGATGGTTATCCAACCACGGACCAACCGCAGCAAGCGTAGCTTAAGCTGATCGATAGATCTGCGCGGCTGTTATTATTATAAGCGGAGAATGAGAATGTTTATATGACATGTATTAAATCTATATTTATCTATAACTGAAGAGTTTGTTTGTTTGTTTGAACGCGCTAACCTCTGGAAGTACCAGTCGGATTTGAAAAATTCTTTTTGCAATTGAAAGCCCAATTTTTGAGGAAGGCGATAGGCTATTTAACATCAAACTAAAAGAAAAAAATTCAGAAGTTATGCAAAATGGGAGTAATAGCGCTGGTAGGCGATGCGATGCGATGGGGTGGGTCGGGGGTCAAAATTTGTACTTATTATATAATTATAATGTTAATTTTTTTTGCTGTTGTGTGTAATATAATATTATATTATTGGTTATTAGATCAATAAAGACGTATTGATATCATTATTATTACTAGTGTAAGCTTAGGCAATAGATGGCGCTCGAGAATAATCATGAAGTTGACGCACGCCTAGCTGGCATATTATTGCATCGAGGTTTACGTTCTCTTTTCTGGCGGACACCGACGGCTTAACATCTACCTAACATTTTGTTGTACTACATAAGTGTATTTTTAATTAAATATTTATTTAAACTTTTACCTCGTTTTCCTGAGCTCTTAAACTAGTTACAGGCGAATATCAAAAAACGTCTTTTTGAAGTCTGGTCGAAAGAAAATAAAATTGAAAATTCCTCCGCAATACAATCTAACCGCAGCCTAACAGTGAAAAGCGTTTTATTTCAGCAATTGACGAAACAGCTATTCACATTACGTATTAAATGTTATTTATCTTGTATATTCCGGGAATTTGAATACAAATAGTTTATACATAACTGTACCGAATATCTCGATTTCGTTTTATTGAAACATCAAAAAAATATATGTTTGTAATTTTGTTTTGTGTGTAGGCTCAAGATCTAAGCTTTTTGTAATAATCAGCCTATTATGTTCCCATTCCTGGAAAAGAGGCCTCCTCTCTGTGAGAGGGAGTGAGTTGTCATCAACACGACTCCCGGCCACCGTAGGCGCGGCCTGCGGGCGGAGAGTAATGGGTAGCTCACCGTCCGATCAGGACCAGGCCCGTGCCGGACGGCGTGTACGTGTTCCACGCGCGCCTCAAAGAGATGTCAGCATTAAAATGAAGGGGCCCGTTAGGGCCGAAGCCTGACGGGTCAGCGGGATTGTCCGAAAGAGTTACCGCTGGCCCGGAACTTAAAGGGCTAAGGAAGGAACACGGGTGGGTTTTAGTCAGTAAGAATCTGTCACTCCCTTCCGCTCCACCCAGAGTGGGAAAAAAAAGCTGTAATCAACCACGCCGGCCAGTGCGGGTTAGTAGATGTCACAAGATGGTTTCAAATTAATGGTTCTTTCTGTAATGTCAATACCTAAATGTCTTTGATTGAGACGTCATACCAAGAGGTATCAAGTTACTCAATAACTGGGTTATGAGGGTCAGATGGCCAGTCGCTCCATGTAAAACGCTGGTGTTCAGCTTCAGCTGCATTCGGTTAGATTTCTAGCTGGAAAGGCTAGTCAGATTGTGACGTGTCTTTAATCGCGATAGGTATCACTTTCACACTTGTTGTCATAACAATAATGAGAAATTCATCACCATCTCTCATTTATAAAATAAAAATTTCATTCATAACACACTTCAATGTTTCTTCGTTGTTGTTGTTGAAATTTGATTGTTGTATTGTTTGTTGTGTCACTGTTATGGTTGTTTTCATTGTTGTTATGGAGGTCCATAGACTATAAAATGTGAGCTGCTATAGATAAAGTATCTGCTTTGAAACATGAACGTTTACAAGTTAATGCATACAAAATGTGCATACACTAAATCTCAGCCATACTCGGAAACAATTTTTTCCACATAAAGTCTCAAAATATGGGGACGAGGAGGATAAACATTGCAACTTACTTCTATACTACGAATAATAAAAAGTCAGGAAGCGTAACTATGACCAAAATCAACGATAAATTCGGCTCCAAACTTCATTACATTGACAAAATAGCTCTAGTATTCGAACGAAAGAACACACATGCAAATAAGCCAATCAGCTGCGCTCGCGGAAACCATTTTATTCCGGCAAGCGCCGTGACTGGTTTTGGTGCGCGGTGGCCTTTTTGGCAACGCCCACCGCGGTACACATTTGTGTGGTGCCATTTTTGAGCTTGAGTTACATTTCTTGACTTTTATTATTCGTAGCTACTATAAGAATAAACCCACCAGAACGATAGGCCCACAATTCTACATACCTACATAGACACAATAATATACCTATCAACGCATTTTGATCCCACAATGGGTCCCCCAAATACGCACTTTGCACTGTCTTATATTCAGCAAAGCGAAATAAATACCAACTAAAAACTATTCATTGCCCTTCCTTCCCCTTAAAACTTTTATACGACCCCATGTTTCTAACATTCAAAGTTACTTAGTTACCCCTTAAGGAAAAGAGGGTGATAAATCACCTACCTACGTATATCATAATTATTTATTATGTTTCTCGTAATGTGCAGATTAGGTAATTTCCTGTATGTTTGTGACTATGTCTGTGCATAAGGTTTATTTTTGTCTTGTCAGAATCAGCCCTTACAACCTACGTAAGCTTGTTTTTATGAGTATAACTTGTAGGAAAACAAAATGGACGAAGACAGTCTTGTTGTAGAATTAAATAGGCAAGACGCGAAAAAAAACCTCTTTGCTGTGACTGTGTCAGCTTCACTGGTAAATAAATCTTTGGAACGCACCTGCCTAGCCTTTTCCCAACTATGTTGGGGTCGGCTTCCAGTCTGACCGGATGCAGCTGAATACCAGTATTTTACATGGAGCGACTGCCTATCTGACCTCCACAACCTAGTTTCTGGGTAATATGATACCCCTTGGTAGGATTGGTTGTCAGTCTTTAGGGCTTCTGACGACTTGTAATGACTGTCAAAGATCCACGAATGACTGGCAGGACCTACGGTTTCAAATTTCATCCCAATCGGTACAACCGTATTAATGTGAAAGCGTATGAAACAAACATACAAATATTTTTTTTTCTTTCCCTCTTGATTAATATATTACGTCCACGCGATGGAAGCTAAGGGCCACGCCTAGTTTCCAAACAAACAAATAAGGTTACAGTTACGTATAACTAAATATGTACGTATTCACCAACAGTTAATTAGTAAGTTTCAAAGGTATATCGACAAGCGACGTGTAAGAACCATTGGGACCGCATTACGTAGTGTGATTTATAAACTTACTCATATATGTATTACACTCGGTTATAATATCAGGCAGAATTGTGAAGACAGTTCTACAGAGAATTCGTAAAGAAAAGATGTCGCTTTCGTGCGTATTGTGGTCTAAAGGTACCCACTAGGACGATTTTAGCGCGTACGGCTTGTTTACATCGTTCTCACATATAATTATAAATTCAACATTAATTATGTAACTAATATTTTTGTAAAAATATAATTTAAAAGAGTGTTAAGTGTGTTCAATAGCTTTCTGTTCACATAGCAAGTAGTGATACTTATATGAATTTGTTTTGGGGTAGGTAGGTAAAGTGAAAAATAAAAACTTTTACAAAAAAAAAAACAACCGACTTCCAAAAAAACTACAAAGTGAAAAATTACTTTATTTCGAAAGTCGGTGTCGTTGGTTCTGTATTTTCGTTTTTTGACAGCGACTTTCGAAATTAAAGTTATTTTTCACTTGGTAGTGTTTTTTTGGAAGTCGGTTGTTTTTTGCATTACTGTCTCACAGAGATATTTATTCTCATTCTAATAAGGTTGCTGCCATTGACAAGTGTGTCAAAGTCATTGTGAACTTTATTCTCGTCATAATAAGGTTGCTGTTAGTTTGCTGCTGTCAGAGGTAAAATAACTGTAAACGGAGTATAATTTAAAGGTTTTGATCAGCTATCAAATAAATCTGCTATCATCAATAAAGAATTTTGACATAGAATAGATAAAACAACCGATTTAAATCGTTAGATTTGCCCTCTGAGTACTTACTGACCTATGTCGTGAGAAGTATCAATATTTTGAGGAGTCAGCTTAATAATTCCGTGTCGACGAGGATCCAAAAATAAACAAATTAGCGTTTTTTTTTGACGCGGTAGTTCGAATATTGCAATTTAAATCATTAGTAAAGAACTTTTCTTTTGTTGCTCATAAAGTATTAAGCGTCCACACCTCATATCTTTCCAACATCATTGGCACCACGTAAGGAGCTCACTAACTTCAAAGAAATCTTAGCTCCAGTAGGATAATCCTCAAAGACCCTGCCTAAGGGTGCCGTCAGATTGTCGTAAGCTATTATCTGCTTAGTATTATACGGTAAGAAATTATATGGAATGGTTTTGAAAAGGAGCCCCCTATTACTTAGTTGGGTCGTCGAAGATTATAGGGGAGATACAGCCCTGTTCTAAAATGTATTTACGGTGTCAAATTAAATTAGCTAGCGAAACTCTGCAGACGTGAAGTGTATAGAAATCTAAACAAATAAAAATTATTTGATGGATAATAGGGAATATGCATGAATTTTTTTCATGGCATTTATTAACAAAATATGAAAATACCGTAGTAGAGATGACAAAAAGTGAAATTAAAATTAAAATCGGCCAAGAAACACGGCCGATATGAGCATTTAAAACTATTGATTACACACCAATTAGACAGAGAGATCCGACATAGACTGTGACGTCACAAGTCACTACGGCCATAATAATATAAACTCCGTGTTAAATTTCGTTTTGCGAGAAAGAGATAGAAACACATCTTCGATGGCTCATATCTTTTTTAATTTCATAGTTATCCGAAAAACAGTTTTACTAAACTGTTTATTACATGAATGAGGAGTAATTTTTTAAATAAAAAAAAATCATGCATATTCCCTATTTTGGGGGTCGACGACCGCTGCTAGTGTTGTTACTTGAAGTTGAGAAAATCCGTTTTCTTCTGTTTTATCGTGTTTAAATATCGATACTCATCAGGTAGGTATGTGAAGTTTACACAAAAAAAAAACTGATATTTCAAGTGACCACACAAACTGCGGTCTATGATAAATAAAAAACATTAAATTAATTACTTACCCATAACGTCTACGAAGTTTCGCTAGCTACTTTAATTTGACCCTGTCAAAGTAAGTGATACAGCTACAAATTGGATTTTACCGAATCCAATAGTATGGTCTAGTGATCGCAAGCATTACCGCTGAGCATGAGTCTAGTGATCGCAAGCATTACCGCTGATCATGAGTCTAGTGATCGCAAGCATTACCGCTGATCATGAGTCTAGTGATCGCAAGCATTACCGCTGATCATGAGTCTAGTAATCGCAAGCATTACCGCTGATCATTAGTCTAGTAATCGCAAGCATTACCGCTGATCATGAGTCTAGTGATCGCAAGCATTACCGCTGAGCCTGAGGTCCTGGGATCGATTTCCGGGTATTGCAGTGTTATTGTGTTTTTCCTTTCTAGGACTTCACAGTAGCAGTCTGGAGTCTGGATTTGTTCCCAGTTGATGGCACTAAGCTCGCCACGTATTATATGGTACTTTTTTTTCAGTATGTGAAATCATCAAATGACCCCTCCCGCTCTGGGTGGAGCGGACTAAAACCCACCTGTGTTCCTTCCTTAGCCCTTTATGTTCCGGGCCAGCGGTGACCCTTTCGGACAATCCCGCTGACCCGGCAGGCTTCGGCCCTGACGGGCCCCTTTCAAAACATAACTGGCGTTATGTGTGTGTACTATGGGTACAACTTTGTCTAACCTTTCGAGATTAGAAGCTTGATGTTATGTAATAGTGACAGTGCAGTAAGATGATTTCATGTAGCCGTGAAGCATGCTTTCCTAAAACTTAGAATTTACCTACACATGTGTAGGTACTCTCTTCCTCTCACTCCTGGCTTGATTAAGTAGGATTGGATGTTAAGCACCGCGCACCGCAGAGGGGCGGTGAGGGGCTCGTGGCTAATAACAGCCGCACGGGTCGATCGATCAGGTTAAGCTACGCTTGCCGCGGTTGGTCTGAGGATGGGTGACCATCTTCATATACCAAAACCCCTCCGTGCCCCGGAAAGCACGTTAAGCCTTTCGTCCCGGCTGTCATTCGTGGATCTCTGACAGTCGTTACGGGTTGTCAGAAGCCCGAAAGTCTGACAACCAGTCTTACCAAGGGGTATCGTATTACACAGTAACTGGTTTGTGGAGGTCAGTTAGACAGTCGCTCCATGTTAAATATTGGTATTCAGCTGCATCGTATAATATTGAATTTTGGTTTCTCGTTTGTTTTGTTTATGCTGTCGTATTTTTAAACGACTTCAAACTGGAGGAGATTCTCAATTCGACTGTATATATTTTTTTTGTATGTAAAGATATAATAATTATATAAACATATAATACAGTTGAATTAAGAACCTCCTCCTTTTTGAAGTCGGTTAAAATTACGACAGCATAAACAAAACAAACGAGAAACCGAAATTAAATATTGTATGTTAACTTGCCGTAAAAACCGATATCTCAAATGACCACTACTGCATTATGACGTCACCCTTATTCCCGAAATTTTCAGCCGACCGTTAGCGACCGAGAATGCGTGAAATCGGTTTATCTGATCGGCAGAACATCGTACTGGCAGAAATGTGTGAGTTTCAGATTGTTTGATGTTAATCGCCCAACAAAGGGTAATAGAAAATTGATTCGGAAATGTATGGGAGCGTGTAAAATTATGGTCTATTTTGGCTTATTGCGTTATATGATTTATTTATAGTGTAGTGTAATAGAAAATTGATTCGGAAATGAGTGAGAACGTGTAAAATTATGGTCTATTTTAGTCTATTTTGTCTCCTTTAACAAGTAATTGAGGTTTTACTTTGCAGAAATTATGTGTTAACTGCCTTGGTTTACTGGTAGCAAGTTTGTGCAACTACTGAGCGTGGAGGCTTGGATTCGATCCTTGGGTGAAGTAAAGGGTTGCTTACTGATTTGTTTTTTATTGCGTCTGGAATAAATAAGTTTTTGGCACTAGACTTGCCCCCTATACGTGAATATCTATAGTAACCAGGCAAATAAATATGACTATTGCTAAACATGTCGATTCCTTTGACAAATTAAGGCATCATGATAGCTTCTAGGTATCTATAAGGCAGATAAAGTTCCAGAAAATGGAACGCCGGGAGAGAACGTCCCAGGAGTACCTACATACAGTGACCTTAAGGGGACTATAGGACCTAAACGCAAAAAAAAAAACGCAAGTTTTATAATGCTTAAAAGTATCTGATCGACAACAGTAAACAAAATCAGAAAAAATATATATTATTCTTCAGGATATATGCTAGGTAGATAGTGTGTTGAAAACATAATACAACTAATTTGATACGATAGAAAAAAATCATGAAAATACCACTAAAAACTTTCTAAAAACCATATATACATACAATACATATACATACAATTATTCTGATTTTTTATCAGATTATTTATTTATTAATAAAACTTTATGCACATAATGTACAAAGGCAGACATAATGCCTTGGGCATTACAACAAGATTATTCTACAAGCAACATACTAAAGTACTAGTGTTTTATTTTTTTAGTCCAAACAATAGTTTTTTGTAAATAGAAATTGCTTCATATTTTGCAATAAATTACTAGCGTTGTGTCAACGTGCTTCTCTTTTTTTTTCTATGCAGTCCGACAGTAATCGCTCTTTAGGTCATGTAGTCCCCTTAATAGTTATGTTTTTATTGGTGCGTAGCACTCGCAACCAACGTGCGTGTATGACCAGATTTATGAACATAGACGAGGCAGAAGGGCCGTAACAGGTGGCGCCCTGTAGTTTCTACTTACCCCATGGGAGGGGTGAGTTTATGTATGTATAGGATAACTTGTTTATTATTATTACCCCATGTACGATAACTTGGTTATGATTATTACCCCTCAGTTCAAGATCTACAAACGTTTCTAAGCTCGAATCTTGGCTAATCGTTATTCGTGTCAATGTGGCACAACTGTCAAACTAAAAGTTAAAGTTTTCCGTCTCCAATTAAAGTTTATAGAAATCTGCCTGCCTGAGACTGCTGTCCATAAAAAAATACAGGCCTTATGATCACGCTTTGCAAGGGATCCTGATCATCCTTAGAACTGCGATGATAAGTTTTCTGGAAAAATTTTTAGCAACCCGGAGTGTCGGATTATCTCCGGTTACTTTCAATAGTCTCGCCCCAAAGTTATTAAATACGTATTTTTTATACTGTCCTTCATGAAGTGCCTTATTAGTATTAGCCTTATTAGTATTAGTGCTTATTAGTATTTATTCTTATCTGAGGTTTTTTGTAAGGAAGGCAACATTTGCTACACTTTTTTTTAAAGATATGCGTTTCGTCGTTGTGTTAAAGTTCTTTCACAGATATTTTTCTTCTGATTTGCATAACTGTTAAAATCATAGTGATCTTTATTACGGTTCCGATAAGGTTGCTATTAGTTTTCTGCCACTAACAAGTCTGTCAAAATCACAGTGGACTTTATTCCTTTATTCTGCTGGGTTGCTGTTGTTCGAAGTAAAACAACTGTAAAAGTACTGTACAGACGCC
This sequence comes from Luperina nickerlii, assembly GCA_963855955.1. Classification (NCBI taxonomy): domain Eukaryota; kingdom Metazoa; phylum Arthropoda; class Insecta; order Lepidoptera; family Noctuidae; genus Luperina; species Luperina nickerlii. The sequence goes on from OY979678.1 coordinate 19,389,998, forward strand.
AACACATCAAGCTACCCGCAAGAAGAAAAGCGTGATGACACAACGCTGGTAATTTATTGCAAAATATGAAGCAATTATCTATTTACAAAAAATCTATTGTTTGGAATAAAATATTAAAACACTAGTGCTTTAGTATGTTGCTTGTAGAATAATCTGACAAAACATCAGAATTATTGTATGTATATTAGTATCTATAGTTTTATTGTCAAAAGAAATTTTTTAGAGGTATCTTCATGTTTTTTTTTCTATCGTATCAAATTAGTTATATTATGTTTTCAACACACTATCTACCTAGAAAATATCCTGAAGAACATCATATATTTTTCTGATTTTGTTCACTGCAGTCGATCGTATACTTTTATTGCTTCTCAAACTTGCGTTTTTTGCGTTTAAGTCCTGTAATCCCCTTAAAAATAACTGGCTAAATATACATAGGTGTACTATAAGTGCATCTCTGTCTACTCTTGGGAGAATACAAGCGTTATGTTATGTAATATATAGTACTGGGCCAGAATCTGGGCTATTATAGCAAATAAAAGTCTGACCAGCACTTCGTTTAAAATCCTCGTTTAAACGACACGTAATGTTTCACTGAGTAATTTGTCCGGATTTAAAGCACCAATCAACTGCTCTCTTGTTGATTGGGGCCGGACACACTCCATCAACAATTAAATGCTTGACGAGGGCCATATAATTATATGTAGGACTGTAGGCAGTTGCAACTGCACGTAGGTTTTATTTTAAGCCAGTGGCACATTAATGAGCCTTGAGTGATTTTGGCTGTGATTGGGTCTGTTTTGTGCCAGTAATACTGTAGCCGGAGTTTAAAATAATTTTACGTACAGTACCCGGCGATAAATATTGCACATCGACCTATTTGATCCTATCGATTTTATACAAAGAATAAAAATAATTATCAAAAGAAGCAAATCATAATTGTTTTAACAGCTCCTAATAGATACCGGACTGTTTGTATTTCGTGCGACAGAGATAACGCTCTACGAAGCCAAAATTAGCCGATTGTCTCTTTCCAAAAGTCGATGTGCAATATTTATCGCCGGGTACTGTATGTTGGTTTTGATGGTGATGTTGCCATCTAGCTAATTTTGGCCCCATCGACGTGACTGCACTCACTGATAAACGGGATTCACTATTGCTATCCGTAGTATTTGTTCGGTTGAATATGTCCTACATATTTAAGAACGCCTTGCTTTTGTAAGGTTTGCCTAATATACTGTTTAGTTAACATTTATCATTTCTAGGAAAGTAGCGCATTATGTTGAGCGATGGGCGCTTTGCGTGGAAGTGACGCATATTTTCTCTCAACTTGTTCGTTTCTGTAGTTTTGTATTTTGTTTCTTTATTTTTTCGAACTCAGACTATTCCCTCTTTATATGATGATTTTCCTATTGCCCACAGTGTTTTTGAAGTGAAAACTTCTTTAGCGGCGTTGTACACTTTTTTTGTAATGGGTATAAAATTTTAAACTCGCCTCAGGACACGTGACCTGATCGAAAATTCGTAAGACGGATGGCCGTAGCCGGTACCGCGCGTGTTTTGCTTATAAGACGATTCACAAAATACACACGTAATTGTTCAAGTTTTCACTTCTGTCGGCACTCCCGGAGTGCCACTGTTTTTTTTTTACACTTATTGTACTCTACTGTACTTTCTAGCAGTCATTGAAACTTTCATGTATTTTGGATTTCAGTTTCTTTCTGTTATCAGCTCCGTGGAGCAGTGGTGACTCAGTGGCAACGGCCGCGACTTACGAGTTGTGTGACATAGGTTCGAACCTAGACAGGCGCTTTTCTTTGTATAAAATAATTATTCAATTACCACTGCGCTCGAAACGGTGAAGGAAAACATCGTGGAGAAACCAGTGTGTCTTAGAATCAGAAATTCGAAGATATGAAAACTCAAAACTCAAAGCATTTATTTCAATTAAACCTTGTACAAGCACTTTTGAATTGTCAAAATTTTAATAGTCCGTCAGTTAGTCAAAACATAGATCTCTATGGAGAAGAACGGGCAAGAAACTCCATGGACACTCTTTTAAATCAAGATATTACAAATCCTGGGAACATTATTATTGTTGCTTCTATATGTGAGAACAATGTAAAAAAAAAAAACACAAATGAAGAAACATTTCAAAATATAAGATTAAAAATAAGCCTTGGCAGTTAAGAGATGACCAGTCTCAACCGACGGCGCCCGTTCACGAACATGACGTGTGGATCAGCACCATTTAGCTCAATGCTCATGTGACATCTACCAACCCGCACTGGGCCCGCGTGGTGGATCACGGCCCTGTATGTCTCACAGAGAGGAGGCCTGTGTCCCAGCAGTGGGAAAGTGGGAACTTTATAGGCTGATTATGTTTAAGCTAGTATTATATTCCCACAAATTTTAATTTCTTCTAAGATCTCCCAATATTCACACTAACCTAGAACCAAAACATATTCCCACTTGCATAGTAACAAAACAAATCTCTATACAAAAACTACACCGTTGTGCTGCCAAGCGCCAAACTCGGAACCTTCCTATCTCGTATCTTGCAAGCGATATATTTTTTACCGAGGACGCGGGGCTTAAGGGGAAAATAGTGCTGACCAGATAGTTGTTGAGCAGTTTGAAATTTTTTTTAGTTATTTATTAGTGTTTGGCCAGACTGGTAGCGAGGACGCGGGGCGGGCGCGGTGCGGCAAACTGAAACATAAAATATGAACTGTCTTTGCATGTTCATAGTGGGCACGAGGCCGCGGTGAGCGTCGCGGGCAGCTCGGCGCGGGGAGCGTGCGGGCAACTCACGCCATACATAGCTCGTTCATACACGTGGCCGCAATGGGTGCGCGCCACGGGCCCGGGCGGCCCGCGCGGGGACCGGGCTTTTTCTAGTAGAAATAAGTCTTCTTCTCTTCTCTTATATTTTGACAAACACTGGACACGACAACACGCAGAACGCACGTTTCCGTACCCCGTAAGTTTTGATCCCGTGGGAATATCAGGATAAAAACTATCCTATGTCCTTCCCCGGGATGCAATCTATCTCTCTGCCAAATTTCATCGAAATCCGTTCAGTGGTTTAGGCGTAAGTGGTAACATATAGACAGAGAGACAGGCACACTTTCGCGTTTATAATATCTATTACTATGGATTACTTTCTGTCATCCATATCGCATTTTTTTGCCAATAAAACTTTTTGAATTTTTATATTGTATTTTCTCATCATCATGCTATCATTTTTTTTACGAATAAAGTGATAGAAAATTGAATTGCCCAATAACATTGCAATTTTAGTTTCATTAAGCCTTTTTCATTCACAAAAAGGCCCACAAACACCATGATGTATTTATTCACAAAAAAATTAAAAAAAGAACTTATTTTTTGGTACTCTAAATAAAAGCAATACAAGAAATGAAATATTTAAGAAGAATGATACTAATATATGGTTTATTTAGAATTTTTATTTACACCTAGTTGACTGAAATAAGCAGGTTCACATTATTACTTGAACGCGACGAACCATCTTGTCACGTGTCACTTGCACTCATTCTTGAAGACCTTTCATACTAATACAAATAAATAAAATTGATGTGTCTGTTTGTAATGTCAAAATAACAGCTTCTTACTGTATGAAAGTATGTTATTAAAAAAAAAAATTCAATACGTTTGTATATCTATCAATTTGTTCCGGCTAATCTTCGAAGCGGCTGAATAGATTTTGACATGGCTTTCACTAGCAGCTAGGAGTAACAGAGGCTATACTTTATGCGCCGGTAGCACGTTCCCGTGGGATAATTTTCGACATACACGCGGGTGAAGCCCCGGGCAGAAGCTAAGCTACATAATATAATATATGGATCCAGACTTATGCGGGTGGAACTGCGGGGCGCAGTTAGTTTTTAGGGTTCCGTACCCAAAGGGTAAAAATGGGACCCCATTACTAAGACTCCACTGTCCGTGTGTCCGTCTGTTACCTTTTCACGCCTAAACCTCTGAACCATCGTTACGAAATTTGACAGGTAGGGCCTGGGGCCTGGAGAAGGACATAGGCCACGTTTCATAGGTATATGTTATATCCCTCAAAGCGTTCTTTATATCTATGCTTGTGTCTTTGAAATAAATTAACTCTCAATATACCTATATAGTTTTTTTATTGCTGATTTGGTGCGCTCTTGACCTCGACCACGCCTGGTGGAAAGCTATGGATGAGGTTTATGATGGAACGAGCGTGCCCAGAAGATGCCTAAGGCACTGGAACTCTCACGCGTCGACGAAACGCAGCAGGCTGCTTGACGCCGAACTCTGGTGGGTGGTTGCAAATCAAACGGGCGCTAGCCCTACCACCGCAAGGAAAGAATTGGCCAGTCAAATAAGGTGTTGGGTGTGACTGTCCAGGATACGCCGAGCGCTCAGTTCAGTTGAGTAACTGGCGGAACAGACTGCGTTACACGAAGATGCTTCTTCATGCATCTCTAAAACCTATAGAACCAACCACAAACTAGTTAATAAAGCGTTAGTTAGTCGTGTCGTGTACTTACCGCCATTAACACCAGTACTATGACATTCTGATTACTCATTGGTGATATAACTTTACGTTACGTTTCCGTTCCATTTTCATTTAAACAATTTAAAACTGAAAAACTCAAAGCTTTTATTTCAAATAAACCAATTACAAGCACTTTTGAATAGTCAAGGGGTCGGTCAGTCAGAAAGCTGACGACGCTAGTAGGTACCTATGAAGAAGAACGGGCAAGAATCTCCACGGATACTATTTTAAATCAAAATTGGTTACATCAATCATGTTGAAATTATGCACGATAGAACGTTAAAAGCGTCTGTAAAATTAAGAGATAAAGAAAAAACAATTCTCATATTAAATTAAATTACTTATTAAATTAAACTGACGGCGCCCATTTACGATCCAATTCTAAAGAATGTAATTACTTAGCATTTGAATTGTTCAAATCAAAATATTTTATTTCACATAAAGGCTCCTACAAACAGCCTGTTTGAAGGAGCCTTAAACCAACATGGGCACTTATGAAACGTCAGAAGCTAGGTGCACGATTCCAATTGGTCGTTTCCAATGGAGAAGAGCCGGCAAGCAACTCCACGGTTACTCTTTTTAAAAATAATTGGCTTTTACAATGTTTTCAAATTATAGTAGGTATGAGAGGACAGCGTAGGCCTGTCAACAAGTACCAAGTACTTGACAAAATAAAAAATAGTCTACAGATCTAAAGTCTACAAGGCCTACAAAGTCCTCACATTTACAAAATAAGAATCTATCACAAGAATAAATAAAAATAAAATATAAAAACCTACTAAAACCAAGTGATATGATTGATTGTTGTATTCCAAAAAGATTTTGTTACGTCACAGCGATCACAAGTAGGTTACACGTGATTACTCGAACAAAATACCATTCACAAAATCAGCTACAGAGATTGAAAGAAAGAAAAGAAATACATTTATTTAGCAAAGACTAAAAGGCACACAACAGAAACAAAAAGTGGCCAAGTGCGAGTCGGACACGAAGGGTGTCGTAGCGCAAGGCAAAAACGCCGAAAAAACACACGTTTGTTGTATGGGAGCCCCCCTTAAATATTTATTTTATTCTGTTTTAGTATTTGTTGTTATAGCGACAACAGAAATACATCATCTGTGAAAATTTCAAGTGTCTACTTATCCCGGTTTATGAGATACAGCCTGGTGACAGACGGACAGTAAAGTCTTAGTAATGGGGTCCCGTTTTTACCCTTTGGATACGGAGCCCTAAATGGAAAGTTTGATGTAAGAGATTAGCAGGAATGGTGTGCCTCACTGCTGCGCCAAAAATGAAAACGCCAGACAACTAGTGCCTGTCGCTGGTTTTGAACGGGACTTGATATTTGAGGCCATTTGTATCAATTGGATCAATCAAATAATTTTATTTATTTAAAACATTTTTCTTTCTTATGCACACTTGTTTTTTCAGCTCACTTTAAACATTGGCAGAATAGTCGACATCGGCTTTGCTTGCCATTTATTAAAAATAGAATAGAATAGATATTTGAGGTGACTGATGTAAATCAGTTTTATACGTGACGTGATATTTAAGAAAACACCTCTCTACGTTATCTAGGAATCTTGCAAAGTATCAACAGTTATTATCTTACTAGCTTTTGCCTGCGACTTAGTCCACCGTGAAATTTCTTGTTCCGCAGACCCATCGCATCGCATCGCGTCGCATCGCCTGCCCGCGCTATTACTTCGTGCTCGCTTATCGTTCTTTCCGACTTTTATTATTTTTACGCGCCTCCTAAGGGTACTATCGTGATGTTAAACAGCCCTCCTCAAGAATTGGGCTATCAAACGCATAAAAAAAAAACTTTTCAAATCTGACTGGTAGTTCCAGAGATTAGCGGCAGCCATTCCCAAAGTGGGCAATAACGCCTCTTTGTGGGCACTGCAGGCCTGTGGGGTGGTAAGAGACCCAGAAAATAAATGGGGGCGTTGTGTAGAGGCTTCGGGGGGCGATTAGTAATTTCATCTAGCTAGGAGGACTCTTAGACACCGACTGAGCTCTCGACTCTCGGCTACAACTTGTGAAGTTTGGGAACCTATAGATTAGCGCATTCAAACAAAATAAGCAAAATCTCAAAAGCTTTATTATTAGAAGTAGGTACCTACATAGATAGATATTAAAGAATATGGCTTATATTCTAAAGAGACATCTCATTTTTTATTCAAAAGCTTCATGTCACGTTCCTTTAACGCCTTGTGGAGGGTTCATTCGGGTTTCATACAGAAATCATCGAGGCGAGAATGATACAAGGCAGTTTATCATCCCTTCATGTCATATTTACGCCTGTTTTTTTTGGATTCCGTAACCAAATGGTGTGGACCTACTTTCGCGGTTTACAAATGTCGTCGATCCGTTTAATGTGAAACGATGTGGCTGTGTGAATTATTATGAATTCATACTTTGAAAGTGACTTAATCATAGTCTGAAGAACCAAACTAAACTAAAACTATACAGAAACTAAAAAAATGCGTATGAAATTTTTTAGTTTCTGTATAGTTTTGTTTTTTCGCCATACAACGTGGTAATGCCGCCAGTCTCTTGGGTACCTACATTACCAGTCGACAGCGATGCAGATAATTTTTTACCTAATAACTAACTATTGAAGACAGATAGTATATACTAAACAAATATTTAAAAGAGGAAAGATTTGATTTTTTGTTTGTTAAGATTGCACGCTAAAATAGTTGAACGGATTTGCATGAAATTTGGCAAAATTTTTAAGACCACGACTTGGATTAGAACATGGGATACTTTTTATTTCGATATTCCCACGGAATTGAGACTTATGCGGGTGAAACCGCGTGGCAGCTAGTATTGCATAATTGTATCAAATTCATAGTTTGAAACTGATTTCAAACTATGATCATGGTAAGTATTTTCGCGCTGAAAAAAATAAACAAATAAAAATAGTTTGTATTATTTTCACAGAATGAGGTTTCTTTCTTTTCTCGGTTCAACTAGTTTTACAAATATTTTAAACACTTACAACAAATGATAAATGATTTTATTTTTGTAAGTAGGTTTGTACAAACACGTCAATCATATTTTTTAAACTAGATGAGGTCGGCGTTTCCTATCTGACTACTCTGAGAAGAAAGGCCGAAACAAACTCAGAGGTCATAATCTCTTTTAAAGTCCAGACATAATCTTGGTCAGGTTTTATGAAGACCATGTAGGTCGATGTCTGAGATGGTCTTTTGAGGAAAGAACCACACAGATTGAGAGGGCCTGTCCAGTCAGTGCACGCATTTGTCAGAAATCGTGCAGCTCAACTCAAGACTTAAGGAGCTCAACGGTCCGACGAACAATACCAAAGAAAGGACATTTGGGTAGGCCACAAAAATTACTCAAACTGCCAGACCATGGAGAGAATAATAAAAAAATTATAAAATGAATAAAATAAATGACCCACATCGTCTTCATATTCACAATAATTAAAATAATGTAATACTTTACAAAGTAAGCAAATGTCATTGTTTCAACTTCAACATACGTTCAACTTCAGTTTTGTAGGTTCTTAAAAAATCCCTCCCTTTTTGTCTAGTAGTCGCAACTGCTACTCCTGAGCATTAAGTCCTGGGTTCGATTCCCATTTCGAGCAAATTTCTAAGTAAGCAGCCCAGAGTCTACATTTGTGTCTAGTTAAGTGTAAGTGTAAGTAAGTGTGTGTGTAAGGGTGTGGGGGTGTGTGTGTGTGTGTAGTTGAGTGTGTGTGTGTGTGTGTAGTTGAGTGTGTGTGTGTGTGTTAAGGGGCGAGTGCGCCCCTTATTACATGGAACCTAAACATAACTGGCCAAATGTGGGTGTAATATGTAGAGGTATTTCTACTTGACCTTTTGGGCAGTACAGGTGTAACGTTATGTTATGTAAATAGCATGGAAAGGTTCAAGATACGTCATTCTTATTTGTAACTAGCAGCGCCCCGCAGTTTTACCCGCATAAAGGCTTCTTCAAACAGGCGCGACACGCGATAAAATCGCGCGCGACACAAAAACACCGCAAGTCGCGCAACGAGCGGTGCCTTTGTGTCGCGCGCGATTATATCGGGTGTCGCACCTGTTTGTAGGAGCCTTAGGGCCTGTGTACACCACGTTTTTTAAATGCGCCGTTGCCACGCGTTTTAGAAACGTGCGTCGACGGCGCGCTTTTATCCTACAGAAGGTCTACAGGCTGCGTCTGACTCGTCGCGTGCGTATCGCGTCTGTATCGCTACAAACGCGCATCGACGGCGCGTTTAAAAAACGTGGTGTGCACAGGCACTTAAGTGTCGACCCCATAGGAATATTGGTAAAAAAAGTATCCTATGTATTAATCCTGGTTATAACTATCCGCGTGCTAAAATTCGTCCAAATTCGTTCAGTAGTTTTTGCGTAAAAGAGTAACAAACATCCATCCATCCTCACAAACTTTCGCGTTTATAATGTGTGCAGTGCCCCGCGGTTTCGATCCCGTGTGTGAATATCGGGATAAAAATTATCCTATTTCCTTTCCCGGGACTCAAACTATCTCTATACCAAATCACACTAATATTATAAAGGCGAAAGTTTGTAAGTGTGTGTGTTTAATACTCGTATTTGTTACTTCTTCACGCACAAACGGCTAAACTAATTTGATTGAAATTTGGCACACAGATAGTTTTTAACCAGGATTAACACATCTGCTACTTTTTATCCCGATATTCCCACAGGATCGACACTTACGCGAGTGAAAACGCGGGGCGCAGCTAGTTTCGTCAAGATCTGTTTAACGGTTTAAGACTCGTACACACAGGCGCGACGCGACGCGCGACACAAAGGCACCGCTCGTTGCGCGACTTGCGGTGCCTTTGTGTCGCGTGTCGCGTCGCGCCTGTGTGTACGAGCCTTTACGCGTGATTGAGTAACAAACATCCAAACATCTTCACAAACTTTCACATTTATAACATTACTAGGATAGTAGGTCTACAAAACCCAAAACAAATGTCCAACACGCACTTGACCACTTTTTATATTGCGACGATGATGGCTAAGCAAAATGTGCGTAGAATACAATATGGTCTGACCTGAGCCCATATTAGAGGCAAGAAAAAATAGTGTCGGTAAGCAAGCCAAATGTAGGGAGGACCTAGGCTTCTAAATTACGAGATCTGCTGATTGTGTACCAATCTAGCATTTATGGGACGTGTTTGTTTGTATTGAGTCAATATTTTCTCATTTATGATTCGGGGTATGAAGCGAAAATGTACTGAATTTCTGTTTTAGGGATAGGAAAAGGTAGTTTTTTGTTGTTGAAGAAATAATGAACGTGGTATGTTTGTGGATGTTTTTTTTTTTACTATCAGACTATATGGTCCTCCGTATCGATTTCGATAATGACCCTTCGATTCCTAGCGTGTGCCTTTATATGACTCGCCAGACCGAATTTTGTTTTAAATACCCGATCACAACACAACTAAAGGAATATAGTTGGCCGGCAGAATTAAAGGCACATGTATTGGAGGACTCAGGTCTGTCGTTACGTATTTGGCGTTTTTCGGTTAATGTATCGAGACGCTTTTCTTCGGAAGAAGATCAGACAATACAGGTTGACATTGAAAATAAGTGACAAACCGAAATGGGAGATTGTATTCGTCATTATGAACAACTTATACTAAGGGCCCAAAGCAGTAATCGCGAAAAAAAATCGTCTCTTCCCTGCATTTTGACGAGTTATGCGAACATAAATGTAGGGAACAGCTGATTTTGTGATGAGTACCTACAATCATCCATTTTGATTTGTCGCATGTTTTCAATTTCACACTGTAGATAGAGAGTAAAATGATGTATAAATTGATTTTTACATCAAAATACATGCCATGAGTCGGTCAACATCTCTCGAGAATTTAGGTGGTGGGATCAAAAGCCTGCTTCAGAAGGCAGTACTCCTCGATGCGGCTCGCATCGTCAGGAGGTTCTTGTCTGTCGAACCTTCACCATCGGTAGGTTGGACCATGCTTCCGATACCGGTGCACCACAATTTTTTTATATTTTTAAATGTTCTTTATATATTTTTTAAGAAATATTTAAATACGTGGGAAAAAAAATATAAACGAATCACACTAATATTATAAAGGCGAAACTTTGTGTGTGTGTGTTTATATGTTACTTCTTTACGCTCAAACGGCTGGACCAATTTTGATAAAATTTTGTATGGAGGTAACTGACACCCTGGATTAACATATAGGTTACTTTTTATCCCGATATTTTTACGGCATCGACATTTACGCGGGTGAAACCACGGAGTGCAGATAGTTAACAATAAATTAAAAAACTTGAAAGTTTTGAACTATAAAATTTTAAATTGTGAGAGCTGATACGTGAAGTAGGTTTTAGAAAAATCCTGTACCTATTACAGTTCAATATAAATTTCAAATTAAGTACATTTCATAAAACATGGAAACTTTATCTTTATACTCCTATATATGATAACCTCCAAACATATAACTTTATATAAAACAGCTCTATTAAGCTTTTATTTTTACAAACGATCCACATAACCATATTGTTGGATCCATTTTAAGACCCACGTACTGTAGATGAAATTATTTGATACTCCAGTTACTACATACTTTACATAACTTTGTTGTTTTAACATAAAACCTGGACTATCCAGGCAGCTATTTACTTGACAATACTTTTTTTATAACTTCATAAAGAAATTAATTCATCAATCAAGTCGTGCTGTTTATGGTCGTAAATTTAACTTTATTACTGTACCAGCGACCTGGCCCCGCTTCGCATAGTTTTTACGACTTAACAAAACATCGAGATGTCTTTGTTATATTGTAGTTTGATATAAATCTATACCTAATATTACAAAGCTGAAGAGTTTGTTTGTTTGTTTATTTGGTTGAACGCGCTAATCTCTGGAACTACCAATCAAATTTGAAAAATTCTTTTTGCATTTGATAGCCCAATTCTTGAGGAAGGCTATAGGCTATTTAACATCACGCTATGACCTTTAGGAACCGAGCAAAAAGAAAAAAAAGTCAGAAAGCACGCTAAGCAAAAACGAAGTAATAGCGCGGGCAGGCGATGCGATGCGACGGGGTGGGTCGGAGTAACAAGAAATTTCACGCGGACGAAGTCGCGGGCAGAAGCTAGTGTATTATACAAATAAACTTTCTGGAATAAACTCTTTAAATGGTGGTTAAAATCGCGTCAAAATCTGTTGTGTAGCCTTTAGAAGAACAACGTGGTCACACAGACAGACACGAAAATCAACATTAAAATTTGAATTTAGAAATTGTTTCAGACTAGCTGTGCCCCGCGGTTTCACCCGTATAAGTTTCGATCCCGAGGGAATATCGGGATGAAATGTATCAAAGTCAAAGTCAAAGCATTTATTTCAAATAGGCACATTAAAGGCACTTTTGAACGTCAGAAATTACAACAAATAGAATGATTCTAGTCGCCCATTCCAAAAGGTAGTTTTCGTATGGTATCGTATGTCCTTTCCCGGGACTGAACCTATCTCTATACCAAATTCATCGAAATCGGTTCAGCGGTTTTAGCGTGAAGAGATAACAGACAGACAGACACGCTTTCGCATTTATAATATTAGTACATGGAAGTATGGATAGTATGGATGTACCAGCTTTTGCCTGCGACTTAATCAGCTTAAAATTTTTATTTCCTTCGTTCCAGCCCGTCGTATCGCATCGCCTGCGCACACTATTACTTCGTTTTCACTTAGCGTACTTTCTGACTTTTTTTTCTATAGCGTATAATAGCCTTCATTACGAATTGCGAGGCTATCAAATGCAAAACGAATTTTTCAAATCCGACCGACAGTTTCAGAGATAAGCGCGATCAAAAAAACCTTTAACCTTTAGTATTGGTAAAGTATAATTATATGACAGATAGATATTATAGAATAATACTTCTGTAAGCTTTGCACTCAATAGCGAATGTTGGTAACAAATGTTGGCGTTGTCGTCATTGGTTACCCATATGTATTATGAAAAATAAATATAAGAATTTCTGGGTTGCGTGCCAGATTTTTTTTATTGGACAAAGGCCTTTTTTAGGATAAGCGTAGGTATGTAGGATACGGCTTATTCCTAACAAATTGATTGAACTACCAAAAGGTGCTGTAAAGGTGTAGCGAAGGCTTTTCGACTACTTTATTTTGCTCAAAGAACCCGTTTTTTATTGAGTGTTATTTTCCTAATACTCTTGTGTTGTGATGCTTTGTTTGCGTACGCAATAGTTTAAATTGATAATATAAAGTAATATTTATTAGTTTTTATAGAGTTATTTATAGAAGCGATCGTCCAGTGGAGTACAGTCAGAGAAATATATTTTTTTAGCAAATTGATAACATACGTCATCTTGCCGTGTTAAAACCATTTCATACAACTATCAAAGAATGACAGTTCTGATTTTAATATACCTTACGGATATTGGTACGTTGCTTGAAACATTATTTCTCTCACTTTACATAGAACTGTGGCGGCAACTACATCGCTATCATGCAAACTACGCATTATAATGACGTCACGCAAAATCCTGAATCGCGCAAGCATAGTTTTCACGTGACTAGCATATACACAACGGCTCGACATCAATTCGCGGGCAGTAGATCACGAGACACAACAAACATAGTCGCTACCTATTTCCATCAAAAAGCATTGCTGACGTCGAAATATCTAAATTAACTTATACATCTGTATATTTTTGAAGTGAAAACTTCTTTAGCATCGTTGTGATTTGAAATTTTATGAAACGAAAATGCAACAGTAAAAAGAGACATAATTATAAGATTTTACGTAGGAGAAAATGAGATAGGAAGCATTATACAATGCTTTTGTTTTTTATTAGTACAAATGACATCACATTTAATGGATGTGTGGATGTGGATGTGGACGTGGACGTGGACGTGAACGTGCACGTGGACGTACACGTCCACGTGCACTTGGACGTAGACGTGGATGTGGATGGATGGATGGATGGATGGATGGATGTATGTATGTATGTTCTTTAGCATCGTTGTGATTTGAAAGTTTATGAAACGAAAAAGCGACAGCAAAAGAGACATGTAAATTCATAAGATTTAACGTGGGAGAAAATGAGATAGGACGCATTATACAGTGTTTTTGAAGGTTTCACTTCTACCACGTGTGAATTGCACACATGCTGTTCTTTTTATTTCTTATTTTGATTGTTGTTTTTATTTATATCTAATCGTATGCTGCACTGGCTGACGTCATCATGTCAATCACCGGCAGTCGCTGAAAACCAGCGCCATAGTATAAAGCGCTGGGGCTCTGTCTCGTATAGGGTCTTAGCATTATGCTGAGCGTTGGCCGTTTTGCGTAGATGTGACGCATACTTTCTCTCAAATTGTTATTTTTGCTTTTCTGTTGTTTGCGTTTTTATTTTTATGCGTCATGTTTGCCGCAAATAAACGTATTTTCTTTCTTTCTTTCTAAATGTATGTCTATGGTAGTTACCATAGACATACATTTCAGATATTTGACCTTTGTCTTTAAGGTCGACAATTCGGTACACCCTGCTTGGGCACAACTTGGTACATAAGTAGGTAGATAATAATTATTTAGGCGGAGGCAGGAACTTGCCTTCAGGTAGGCTGTCAGCCCCGTCGGCCTGTTTGCTGAACCCTTAATACATGGTAGATTACTATTAGAGCACCTTTACCCGCCGCGCTAGTGAATATTTCTTATATTTTGACAGTTATTTTTTGGGTACTTAGGTTTTATACGTATTAGTTTAGAAGTTTTTGTGTTTCCTATTTTTTTAGTTATGTTTGTTTAAGGGTTCCGTGACCAAAGATTTCCAACGGAATCCTATCACTAAGCCTCCGCTGTCCGTCCGTCCGTCTGTCTGTCAGCAAGCTGTATCTAAAGGAGATCCCCATACACGAAACGTGTGTTTTTTGGCGTTTTTTGCCTTGTGGTACGGACCTTTGATGTGTGAGTCCAACTCGCACTTCGCCAGTTTTTTATTGTTCGCATTTACTGTGCGTATATAATATAATATGCCATTAAATATTTTTCTTTATTTTTAGGGTTCCGTATCTCAAAAGGAAAAACGGAACCCTAATAAGATCGCTTCGTTATCCGTCTGTCAGTCTGTCAAGACCCCTTTTCTCAAGAACGTGTGGAGTTATCAAATTAAAATTAATAACAAATACTCAAAGCTATAATCCCATGAAGCAGTGAAAATATCAAAGTTCTAAGTCAATGCAATCAAAAGATACGAGCTTTTATGTTCTGTTTATGCCGCATATTTTGACACTCGCAAGGGAATCAAGCCCTATAGGGTACTTCCCGTTGACCGAGAATCATTAAATGTGGCAAGAAGGAATACCATGTAGCACAAGTAAGGGAAAATCGAAAACCGTAAATTTATAGTTACAGTACCCGGCGATAAATATTGCACATCGACCTTTGGAAAGAGACAATCGGCTAATTTCGGATTCGTAGAGCGTTATTTCTGTCGCACGAAATACAAACAGTCCGGTATCTATTAGGAGCTGTTAAAACAATTATGATTTGCTTCTTTTGATAACTATTTTTATTCTTTGTATAAAATGGTTTTTTGTAAAAAGGTCGATGTGCAATATTTATCGCCGGGTACTGTACATACCTACAAATTTGTATGGTACCCTCGGTGCGCGCGTCCGACTCGCACTTGACCGGTTTATTTCTATAAGATAACTTCGTGGGACAATTTTTGGTATGTTGTATAAAATTAAACCAGAATATTCATGAAAACTAGAACAGCCAGTAACATGGGTAGGCTTATGTTGACAGGCTGTCTAAAAAAGAAGCTCTTTAGAGGTGTCCATATGGGTTTATTTTACATTTTAAGTGTTCTATTTTACAGCTGCCTTTGTTCCCAGACATTCGACCTACACCAGGTTGAGTTCAATGGAAGTTGAGTGGACATCGGTCTAAAATAGACGTAAAAAGAGAACTAGCTAACCTTTTTGTGACTAGATTCATAAACTAAAAATAAAACCTACTGATCCCATTTCACATATACATAGTAAACTAGTTTCTGCCCGCGACTTCACCGCGTAAAATTTCACCCTCTTAGGGGTGGAATTTCTAAAAACTCCTTCTCAATGTATACCTACTCTTCACAAAGAACACAACCTCTAAATTTTATGTCTCTAGGACCAGCAGTTTAGGCTGTGCGTTGATATATCAGTCGGTCAGGACTTTGAATTTTATACACCCTTACATTTTGATCATTTTAATCCTTAAAAGGGGTCATTATACTCATCATTATGAACAACTTTTACTATGGGACCAACTCTGAAATTCTGAAAAAATAAATCAGCTGATCCATACATTTATGTTCGGATAACTCGTCATAATGTATGGAGCAACATTTATTTTTTCTTCAAAATGGATGTATAATTAAGTGCGCAGTGCTAGACACCCCCACCCTATTTCAAGTTAAACAAATATCAACTTTATTTCAATGAAAATTAAGTTAATTTCAGAGTGACTAGTACTATTGAAAAGTTATAAAAATGTTTGAAGTTGTAGCGTAAATTGCACTTTATTGTGTAGGAATTAAAGTTATTTTTTCTTTCATTCATAAATTTGTTTACATTTTTGGCAAATACATCGTGAACGCAGAGTAGGTACATACTATGAAGCTTTCTGCTAAATACATAATTCAAAAGTCACCCTACAGGGGATCTACGCACACACACACGTACGCACATCCTTTTACCAACCCTTACTAATTCTACATAGTACAGGTATTAGTACGAAAACAAGTCGGCAGTGAACAAGCACTAAGCCTTTCACCATAATATATATATAGGTAGAGACGATCAACTCGATGAACGTAGCGACAATGCTCGCACAAACTCAAACTCAAAGCATTTATTTCAACTAAACCATTTACAGGCACTTTTGGATTGTCAAGAAGTCGGTCAGTCAGAAAATATGAAGCTAGTTGCCCATTCCAAAGCGTAGGTACCTATGGAGAGGAACTGTCAAGAAACTCCACGGACAATTATTTAAATTATATAAAAAAAAAAACACTGGCACTCCGGTAGTGCCGACAGAAGTGAAAACTTGAACAATTACGAGTGTATTTTGTGAATCGTCTTATAAACAAAACACGCGTGTTAAGGTGTGTTCCTTATTTTATAGGGTTTTTTGCAAATTAGGTATGATGACCGCTCGCATGGAGCTCGTCGTCAGTTATATATCCGTGGTTCAGCGCCATCTCGTCGTTGTTGGATGAACTACGTAGTTAGTACGCGAGGCCCTCGTAGTTCTTCCCGATGTGCATAGATGGCGCTGTCCTCAACAACGCGCGTCTTACGTTTTACGTCTTACGTCTTACGAATTTTCGATCAGGGTCACGTGACCTGACGCGAGTTTAGAAGTTTTTACCCATTCCATAAAAAGTACACAGCGCCGCTAAAGAAGTTTTCACTTCAAAAAATTTGTTACATCATTAATTTTGAATTTATAATATTATGTGAGAACGATGTAAAAAAGACGTACGCGTTAAAAGCGTCCACACATAGATACGTTACAGGTGCAAGCATATTTGGGACTGGCATAATGTTTGAAATAGTTTGAGGTATACGTACGTGTCTATCGGTTGTATTACAAAACTATGCTTTTCTTTAAATAGACCCATTTTTTATTTCTAAATTCGTCATAACATTATGTTCTACAGTCCTTTTACAGTAATTTTACATCTAACACGACAACCCAACAGTAACCTTATTATATGGAGAATAGAGATCGTTGTGATTTTGACAGACATATCAATAGCAGCAATCCAAAAGCAATCTTATTACAAGGAATATAAAGACCACTGTGATTTTGACAGTGATGCAAGTTTAGAGGTAAAATAACTGTGAATGAACTGGAGTTAATAAAAAAGGCGGCCAAATTCGAGACTTAATTTTTAATATGGTATCAACAACTTTAACGTTCTCTTGATAAAGTTGAAAATACAATAGCTCAATAATAGAAAATACAATAACGAGGTCTAGCTTTTGTCCAAGTCCAAATTTTCGAACCAGCCGGTCGATTCTGTAAAAATCTCACCGTGAAAACATAGGTGAAGTGAGTTTGTTTTTGCTAGGAATTAACACTATTGACAGCTCACTCTACGCTCACTTCACCTAAGTTTTCCCGGTGAGATTTTTACAGAATCGACCGGCTGGTTCGAAAATTTGGGCTTCGACAAAAGCTAGAACTCGTGTTGTAAAGACACGTTTTGGTGCCCCTTCTTGCTTCACATACGGGCCTTCTGTATTTATCTGCTTTGGGCCTTGACGTAGGATGTAGGTAAATGCTTACAAGTCCGGGGGTAAGTAAAAAGTGGACGTAATATGTAGTTGATTTTCTTTGATAGCGTTAGTGGACAGTTTGTGAAAGCTTTGGAACATGGTCGTTACATGGCTGAGAGGTGCAATAAATAAATATGGTGACTTTTTAAACCGCAAGATACTATTCTTTTTCTTAGATTTTTTTATTAATGCTGATATAATCGTTTATTTACAACATTATATAAATAAATAATGTTTATTTGACAAAAACACTGTATACGGTTCCATACAGGTATACAAACAAAAAAAAAAGTCACAAAGGAAGCATCAATCGAGATTTGCTTATTGACAATTTTGGTATTTAAAATAACCCTGTATAGGCGAACTTGAAATTGCTTTATCACCCTGAGGTTGAATGATCACGACATGCATGCCATAAAACAAGAAGGTTTATTTATCTATATGATATGACTATCATATAGATAAATAAACCTTCTTGTTTTATGTTTTCTGGTTTTATACTTACTAATATTGTACGTTTTGTAAGGTACTATGACTATAGTACCTTACAAAACGTACAATATTAGTAAGTATGTCATCATCTTCATCTGCCCAGCCATTTCCCAACTATGTTGGGGTCGGCTTCCAGTCTCACCAGATGCAGCTGAATACCAGTATTTTACATGAAACGACTACTTCTTCTCGACGATCTTTCCTCCACAGCCCAGTTACTGGGTAATACGACACCCATTGGTAAGACTGGTTGTCAGAATTTTGGGCTTCTGACGACGCGTAACGACTGTTAATGACAGCTGGGACCGACGGAAAAGGTTCCTTGCTATATAAAGACGGTCACCCATCCATGAATCAACCGTGGCAAGCGTAGCTTAGCCACATCGATAGACCCACAGTTATTACTAGCCACAAGCCACAAACTATAAGTACGTACAGTGACATATTGTTATTAGAACCCTGTCTATAACAACAGCGATATCTCGGGCAATGTATCTATTAACCCCTAATTAGACCCTTAAGGCAAACACTACATAACGGTACCATTTGATATGTCAATTACGAATGCTATCCAATTTATTGGACAACTAGCTTCTGCCTGCGACTTCGTCCGCGTGAAATTTCTTGTTACTCCGACCCACCCCGTCGCATCGCATCGCCTGCCGGCGCTATTACTTCGTTTTTGCTTAGAGTTCTTTCTGACTTTTTTCTTTTTGCTCGGCTCCTAAAGGTCATAGCGTGATGTTAAATAGCCTATAGCTTTTCTCGAGGATTGGGCTAACAAATGCAAAAAGAATTTTTCAAATCCGACTGGTAGTTCCAGAGATTAGCGCGTTCAACCAAACAAACAAACAAGCTCTTCAGCTTTATAATATTAAGAATAGATAGAGCTACTTGGAGATATTACTGGTATACTTTGACAATTCATAAGTGCCTGAAAATAGTGCAATTTTAATTAAGGAGAAAGAAAAAAAAATAAAACAAAATGCATTTATTGGAATTACAGAAAAAAAACTGGTCAAGTGCGAGTCGGACTCGAGGGTTCCGTACAAATTTGTTGGTATGTAACTACTACGGTTTTCGCATTTTTTCCTTTACTTGTGCTACATGACTTTGCTTTTTGCCAAATTTCATGATTCTAGCTCAACGGGAAGTACCCTAATAAGTTTTGATTCCCTTGAGAGTGTCGAAATATACGTTTTTTGGCGGCATAAACGACCGTATCGTTTTTTACCGTTAACTTAGAAGTAGTGAGTATAATTATGGTTTTAATTTTTACTTGATACCTCCACGCGAACCCGAGGTAAAGGGTCTTGACAGACAGACAGACAACAAAGTGATCCTATAAGGGTTCCGTTTTTTTCTTTTTCAGATACGGAACCCTAAAAATGAGCTAGATGAAGTCGACATTGTCCTTCTGACTACCTTTGAGAAGAAACTTAGGAAACATTGTTTTAAAATCCTGATATAATCTTGGTCAGATGTAAAATACATCTTAAAACAGAAAACAATTATAATAATGCCAAAAGACCTCAGCTCAGCATACTGTCAGATGGCAACACAAGGTGTACCTACCATGTGGCCCACATAGGGTATCCGGTGTGTCCGTTATAAAAAATTAAGATAGTAAAAAGGTGTATAAAAAAGGTCATGGCTTTTTTTTTTCAGGATGGGACTTTTCAGGATTGGTTTGGTTGACTGGTAGAGAATGCCTAAGGCATTAAGTCCGCCTTTGTACCTTTTTGTGCGAGAAGTTTAAATAAATAAATGGGAAATCATCAACTGACCCCTCCCGCTCTAGGTGAAGCGGAAGGGAGTGTCAGGCTCTTACTGACTAAAACCCACCCGTGTTCCTTCCTTAGCCCTTTATGTTCCGAGCCAGCGGTAACTCTTTCGGACAATCTCGCTGACCCGGCAGGCTTCGGCCGGCTTCGGCCGGCTTCGGCCGGCAGGCTTCGGCCCCGGCGGGCCCCTTGGTATGATTCTAACATCTCTTTGAGGCGCGCGTGAAACACGTATTCGCCGTCCGGCACGGACCTGGTCCTGATCGGACGGTGAGCTACCCATTACTCTCCGCCCGCAGGCCCGCGTCTACGGTGGCCGGGAATCGTCGCGCGGAGCCGACGCCCGGAGCGTCTCCCGCGGCAGCTCGGACCACGTCCGTCCCGCCACCTCCTTCGCTAGCATGACTGCTTCGCAGAAGGAGGCGACTGCGTCCCACTCCCTCTCGCGTCCGGTCCTGGTTCAAGTCATGGTCCGGAGCGAGAGGGAGTGGGAGGCTGTCGCCGCCGCTGCCGATCGCCTCTACAAGGACACGGCGGTGCTCCGCCGAAGTGGGGCAGACCTCCACCGTATGCTCCACCGTGTCTTCTGGGCGATCCTGGCAATGGTGACACCCGGGCTGATACACGGGCTCAAAACATCAAATACAAAAGTAATAAACAAGTCTCATTTCCATTTTGCTCTAAAAATATTACCTACTGAACAATCTAAATATTATAGCCCTTCAGGTTCTTGTGAACCTCAAATAATTCCTATTCCTAAAAATACTAAATAGCCAAGTACCTAAACGCGACAAATTTGCATAATATAGTGCTTGACGGCCGCTGCGGCGTCAGCGCTCGCTTCGCTTGCTCGGCTCGCGCGCTGTTGGTCACACTTCGAACCTAATCCGTTTAGTCAGTGTACCGTAGGTTAGTTACCGCGACCATTAGTGGGAAAAGGCCACAAACTTAAAAAGGCTCAAATATTTAAAAAAGTGTGCATCATTAGAAGCGCAACCAGTTCTTAGATGTACATTATTCAAAAAAAGGGTCCATCATTAGAAAGTCAATCATTTTTAGAGTATCAATTAAATATTTCTCATTTCTTTTAATTACGATGTCTAATAAATCACTGTAGCAATCCTGAAGGATGACACAAAATTGATTACTGTGAAATGATAGATTGTTTAGCACATTATCACTTTTTGCGTAACGCAATAGAACTTTCTTTAACACCAAGCCGTGAAACCGATTTAAATTTATAATTTAAATAATTAGAAAATCACAAGCTTGGGGTATCTGTAAAAGCAAATAACAGATATTCGTGCAAAGAACTCATCTTATAATCGAACCCAAGATCTTACCCTTGTCATCGCAAGACGAAACAGTAACTTTCCACGTGACTTTAGTCCACAAAACCGTAAATCAAGACACAACTTCATAATCTGACCAAAATATAAACACAACCAACCCTTTATTACACGAACAGGCAGCGAGACAAGCAAAACGCTGTAGTGCGGTATCAAGTCGAGTCTACTTGTCACTGTCATGTTGTAGCTCTCACACAAAGGGTAACTGAGCGTGCCACTTGTGTGACAAAAATTCTTTCACTTGTTAATTTGTCGCGGGTTTGTAAAGTTGGGGTTTTAATTGTGGGGATGCGATGTACAGCAAGGGATTTTTTGTTTTTGGAATTTGCCTCAACATTTCATACAATTGACAAACAATGACGTTTGTGATTTCGTTTATTAAAATTAAAGAAAAGAAATCTTTATCCACATGATCCATGACAAACACAGTTAAAAAAATGAAAATTAAGTTGGTCGTTTTTTGATAAATAACTAATTTCCCTGCCTTTACTTACAACTAATATTCAATCTGTTTATAAACCTAATTCCATATTGACATCCAATAGAAAATAGATTTGGTAAACTATTTGATGATATCCTGTTCCTCCCTATCCTGTGACATACGAACGCCACCTGATCCTTACATACTCCTTTGGCTACATACATAAAAGCACCATGATATACAGTACCCGGCGATAAATATTGCACATCGACCTATTCGATCCTATCGATTTTATACAAAGAATAAAAATAATTATCAAAAGAAGCAAATCATAATTGTTTTAACAGCTCCTAATAGATACCGGACTGTTTGTATTTCGTGCGACAGAGATAACGCTCTACGAAGCCGAAATTAGCCGTTTGTCTCTTTCCAAAGGTCGATGTGCAATATTTATCGCCGGGTACTGTACTGATAATCGAGCAAAAAACAATGGAATGTAAGCAAATAAAGAAACAACACTTCAACTGACGTGTTGCGTATATTTCAGTCGAAAATCTTTTGACTAAAATGTATTTACCTTTATAATTGAGGGTATACCTAGTTCTAAAATACGTACACTATCTTTTCAATCTATTCCAGCACAGTAAAATTGAAATTAATTTGCTACAACGTCCTTTTAATGTTATTAGCTCTTAATTTAAACGAAGCCATTTACTAGTACGAGATTCAGTGATCGACATTGAATATATATATATATACATTTATCTAGCAGAGATTAAGTAGATTAATATAAATTATGACTTTACTAGAGAGCCGCCCTTGCTTCGCACGGCACATACAACTTGAAAAAAAAAATTAAAATGTTTTAATAAGCTTAGTATTAATATTAATAGATTCTCTAAATTATGGTGAAAACCGCATCAAAATCCGTTACGTAGTTTAGAAGTACAGACGCCAGCACATCATGCTACCCGAAACTGTCAAATTTTCCCAATCAACTTTGAACCTTATGCTTTGGCGATAAAGTTGAAAGTTTACTAAAGAAATTTGACAGATTGTAGTAACTTGATGTGCTGGCGTCTGTACAACACGGTCACACAGGCATGAAAAGCGTGTTCTGGTTACTTCAAACTGACGACCTACCGGTCGCAAGCGCAATTACTGAGCGTAGGGTTCGATCTCCGGATCGGGAAATGTCATCGGGTTTTTACATTAGGTGATTGTCATTATAAATCTAAAATCGCTATAGGAGATCGTACGAGTACCTTTTCATTAGTTCTCATTATGATCACCTTAATAATAATATACAGTATGTCTCGTAATTGGATAACCTCTAAAGGGGTCATTGTACTTCATGCATGGTACATTAAACCGTTAATTTCGGCTGTCATTCGTAGAAATTTGACAGTCGTTAAGGGTCGTCAGAAGCCTGAGAGTCTGACAATCAGCCTTATCAAGGGTTTTCGTATTACCCAGTAATTGGACTGTGGAGGTCAGATAGGCTGTCGCTCCATGTAAAATACTGGTACTCAGCTGCATCCGGTTAGACTGGAAGCCGACCCCAACATAGTTGGGAAAAGGCTAGGCTGATGATGGAGTACCTAATGCTATAACAATAATGGTATACCTAATGAGCGCTATACAAAACACTAAACAGGCGCGACACGCGATAAAATGGCGCGCCAAAGGCACCGCTTGTTGCGCGACTTGCGGTGCCTCTGTGTCGCGCGCAATAATTGATGATTAAACGAACTTACCTGTAAGCGAAGTTCGATCATAATTATACGAAGCGCTTCGTCCGAAGAGATTATAACATAATACACATGTAGTAACACATAAGTGACACCACTCAGACACTGTAGTTGAGAGTTTTTTTTTTTTTTTTTCTACTGCGGGTATCTCTGTTTTCCTGATAACTTGGCTTGGAATCTCTCGTCATTTAGTTTAAAGGAATAAGCGTTGCTTAATATTTTCTGAAAGAGAAGTAAGGGTGTAGCGGAAGCGTGGGTGGGAGGGAGCTAATCTCTTCGGACGAAGCGCTTCGTATAATTATGATCGAACTTCGCTTACAGGTAAGTTCGTTTAATCATCAATTATACTAGCGCTTCGTCCTCGAGATTATAACATAATACACATGTAGATATTGAGAGTATTTTCTGGAAATATTAAAAACGCGCTGTTATCATTTTAGAATCATTTATTCTGGAAACAAAAAATCAAATAACAAAAATGAATAAAATCTTAGGTTATAAGGATTTCAATAATTAAAGTTTCATAAACGATCACAAAAAATAATTGTATTTTTGTGCATGAGTACAATTTATTTTTATATCAAGAAATTGCAACAGCGACAATTATTGAGAAATGAGGACTATTCTTTTTCTTATTGATTGATTATTGACCTAGCTAGAGAACTTTCATCATAATCAGTGATGGTGCGATTATAAAATCTAGCAAACGTTTCAGAACTACCGCTCCAGCCGGCAGTCCTGCGAATTTCATCAATATTAACCCCAAGGGCATGCGCACGCGACGTAGCCGCGTGACGCGTGCTATGCGCCGAGAACATAGACACATCTAACCCACTATTGCCTAATGTACACTTAATCCAGCGGCTAAGTGTTTGCGTACTTACAGAGCTGTGTGGCTTTTTTGGATTTATGAAAAGAATGCCAGATTTGCGAAGATCTTTGGTTTTATTTAGGTAAAATACTAATGTGTTAGCGGGGCATATTTCTACACTCTCATTAAAGAAGGGTAAAGTTAATAGGGGTTGCTTAGACCCCACTTGAGAAGTTTTTATTAAATCGGGAATTTTTATAATAATTTTGGATGGCATTATACTGATATTTTCAATATTAATTTTTGAAAATGTTTGTACCCTATGAGCCGTGGTAAGGGCCAGTAATGTTACACATTTTTTTGAAATTTCATCGAGTGACAGTTGGTCATTGGGGAATTTGGAGCGTAAAAAATTTAGCACACAATTAGTATCCCACGTTACATTATATTTCGGCCTAGGTGGTCGTAGGCGAAAAACACCTTTGAAAAATCTAAGAATTCGATCGTCTTTAGACATATTGGGGCCCAAAATCAGTGATAAAGCTGATCGATATGAATTTAAAGTCCCATATTGACTACCATTATTAAAAATTTGCGTAAGGAAATATATTACTGATGGAACCGAGGCCTCGTATTTATTAATACCTGATTCTTTGCAGAAGGTCCACCATTTTTTTAGACAAACATCATATTGTTTCATCGAGTTATTTGATAGAGAAGCCATCATGATATCTATCGATGAAGGCGGCAGGCATCGTCGTGAAAACGCCTCCCGGATAACACCCCGGCAACCAGGGTAAGCGTCGACTGCACCTGACGGTTGCTAGAATGAGATATCAAAACGTTTTCATTAGGGGTGAATATAATTGGGTCTGATATAAGCAGAGACCTATATAAAGGATACCACGGTTGCGTAGGCCATAAAGGAGCAATAAAAATTCCCTGAGCGTTATCGTTAATAATTTTCCTAAGACTTTTTAAAATAACTGAGAAGGGGGGAAAAGCATAGAAATAAGATAAACCCCAATCGATTGTAAATGAGTTAATGGCATAGGCGTCCGGATCTTTATGCCAGGAGACGTATTTCGCACATTTTTTATTGATACGGCTGGCAAACAAATCGATATCGGGTTGCCCAAACCTACACGTAAGAGTATTGAAGGCCCCCTCTGACAACTCCCATTCTATGTCTGGATGATTACGACGCGACTCAGCGTCCGCGATTGTGTTATCACAAGATCGTATATATGAGGCAAATATGTAAAGTTTGCGTTCCTCGCACCATTTCCAGATCTCCCTTGACATACCAGTTAAGTGGGGAAATTGGACCCCACCCATGCGATTGATGTACGCTATAGCAGTCGAATTGTCTATACGAAGTAGTACTTGACAGTCGTATAAGTCCTTAGCGAAAAGTTTTAGAGCGATGAAAGCGGCTAATAGCTCTAAATAATTTATGTGCTCACCACGTTCGCTATTCGACCACTGACCACTTGCATTTTCACCATCACAGGTAGCGCCCCATCCCGTTGTTGAGGCGTCAGAAAATATTTCGATGCTATAGTTGTCATCTCTAATACGGTGTTTTGAATTATCAATAACCTTTAACCACCAATGAAAATCAGGCATTAATGAATCAGGGAGAATCATTTGTTTGTTATAATTCTCATCACCCATAAGATTTAAAAATTTGCAGCGTTCGAATTGTTTAGTGTGTACCCAGCCGTATTCCACTGCTGGGCATGCTGATACTAAAATACCTACTAATTGCGCGAAGGTTCTAATTTTGCAACTTCTCTTATTAATAAATTTACGGATTTCGTTTTTAATACGCACTTTTTTGTCTGTGGGTAAACTAATTTCTAAGTTTGCCGAGTTTATGAATACTCCTAAGAATTTACACATATTAGAAGGATACAGACTGCTTTTTTCATCATTAATTATAAAACCTAAGGAACAAAGAAGTTTCTTTGTGATTGCAACATTTGTTTTGCAATTTTCATATGTATCTGCTAATAATAAGCAATCATCTAAATAGAGGGTAGATAAAAAACCCGCCGATCGCAATAATTTTACAACCGGTTTCATTATTTTTGTAAACAAGTATGGAGCTGTATTCAAACCGAATGGCAACGCATTGAATTCGAATAATTGGTTATTGAACGAGAATCTAAGATATTTACGAGAACTTTCATGAATTTTAATAGAAAAATAAGCATCTTTTAAGTCTAAGGTCGTCATGAAGCAGTCCTTAGTAACAAGTTTTATAGCGGTTCTTAGGTCCTCTAATTTAAAATGGTGTGTAATAATGAACTTATTTAAATTTTTGAGGTTTAGTATAAACCTCATTTTTCCATTTGGTTTAGGAGTGAGGAACACGCTAGATACGAATTGACCTGGGCACGGGTCACATTTCGATATGGCTCCTATATCTAATAGGCTATTAATTGCTTCGGAAAAATTAGCGAACTCAGAAGTGGAATAACTTTGCTCAGCAGGCACTACCTTCTGGATTACTTGGGAGGAAAATGTGAGTTTGTATCCGTCAATCCACGACAGTATCATTTGATCACTGGTTATAAGCGACCATTGTTTATAAAAGTACGTCAAGCGACCCGCATACTTAACTGGATCTAGTAGCGGCGCTGCGGCTGGCGCTGTGGCGGCAACCTCTTCGATGAGCTGGCGGGCGGCGGCAGCGGCCGCGGCGCTGCAGGCTCGCGGCTCCTCGGCGCGGCTCCCAGCGGCCTGCGCGCTGGAGCAGGAGCTCTTCGGTTTAAATACCTCTGAGGCAACGGGTTGTTTGGTCGTTTTGGTACATTTTTATTGACAGTATCGGGCTTCAGTTCAGTACCCGATTTTGTTACGGCTTTAGCCGATTTTATTGTTTCTGACAGGTTGTCGCCAAATAAAAATGCATCAATCTTAGTGCTACTTAAAGCGTCCTTCATGTCCCTTTTTAGCGCAGACAAAATAAAGTTTCTGCGGGTAAGTGAGTCATAATGTTGGATGTCGCAAAGGATTCGCGCAGCGTCCATTAGTTTCGGTAGTAGCTCATTGTTTTTTGAAATGAGTTGACTAGTGATCACCTGGCCTAAGCAGGAGATAGCACTCGCCATTTGTTCTTGTTTGACAACTATGGCCTTGTCACGCTTTGCTGCGGCTTCGGGTATTGCTGCTTTCAACTCCGCGTTCAACGCCGGGGCAGCAATATAACTACAGTTCGATGGAACCAAATATTTAGCTATTAATGCTTTCCTATAATCCTTGTCGAAACCCTCGGTAGCGATGTGCTGGAAGCGTTTAGTAATTTCTTTATGTAAATCTGGTCCGTACTGCACAGTTGTTGACGGGTCTTCTCCCAGGATGACCATCGTGTCCCGGTCTAGGTCCGTGTCGATGATGTCGACATGACCTGACGCCTCTTGTGAGGTACTAGGTTTGTCCTTCAGATTTTCAGGGTCGATTGATATGACGGGATCCAGTGATACGATAGGATTAACCGAAATTTCAGGATCAGTTGGGTCATTAGGAACCGTGATAGTCTCGTCAAGAAGATTACTGATCTCCGGAGAGTCTTGTAACCAATCTTCGGGCTCAATACCCGTGTATTCTAGAAAGAAACACGGAAGTAGAAGCAATTGCGATTTAAGAATAGCATAGGTAGGTAAGTAATATATTTTTTAATTTACTCGTAGGTAGAAGGAATGTAGATAAATATCTACTTTCATAGTTTAACGTTAAAATAGATTTGAATATAATTATTGTTTGGAAAAATTTCCGCACAGCAATAAAGGCCCAATGATACCAACACGTTTAACGAGTAGTTACCGTAAAACGTAATCGGGTGTTTTATAATTAGTCCTTGCGTCGGGACAGCCCACAGACAGCCCGGAGTGCAAGACTTATTTAAACGTAAATACATTTAGTAATAAGATTGTGTTATTGAGTATCGGTAGTAAAGTTTGTGCGTCGGAAAACCCATAGGCAGCCCGGAGTGCAAAACTTAAATTTTAACGTAAATACGTTATTTTAATACTCGGTAGGAACACGTACACACTGTTACTAACCTGCTTGTTCATACGAAGTACTCGCGATCGGAGGCGTTGAGTCTTGTGAAGGCGGATATAGACGCCGTAATCTGCGTTCATATTTTTGTATTTTCTTCGTTAGATGTTCATAATCAACGACACTCTTTCTTTTTGACATGATGTTTAGCACAAGGAATGTTAAACGTGTTGAGCGGCTGAACACTAAAATGTGAATGACGAGAGATTCCAAGCCAAGTTATCAGGAAAACAGAGATACCCGCAGTAGAAAAAAAAAAAAAAAACTCTCAACTACAGTGTCTGAGTGGTGTCACTTATGTGTTACTACATGTGTATTATGTTATAATCTCGAGGACGAAGCGCTAGTATAATATCGTGTGTCCCGCCTGTTTGTAGAAGCCTTAAATTGGATGCATAAGCAGTGTTTTGCGCCAGTACGCAATAAAATAATCCCAAATAAATAGAACAACCGCAAAACTAAAACATATCTTCAAACGCACTACAGTAGATATATATTGCCAAGCCACAACTGCCACTAAAAACAAAAGATATGAAATAATAAAAAGATTCCTTTATTTTTTACTTAAATTCTGTGTCGTGGACATTTTTGTTACATAACGTCACGGCTCGTTTACACGGGGAGAGTTTTCTTGCCTCGAAAAGGTGGTATTTTTTTAAAACTTTGACTCGTTTAAACAGTGGGTACCACAACGGTATATTTAAAGGTGAGAATCGCTTTGCTTTTAAAAATACTAAAGATAGATACATAGCACAACACACAAAAGCACAATTTAATTATAGCAATTTTCATGACTATGATAGAAATAAGGTGCCAATAAACCAAAATAAAACCATACATAAGGGGGAAGCGCTAATGTAGCCCGCGAAATTCAAATTTTCTTACGTTTTTGTTGGTCAGTATTAAGTTGTACGTCGATCAAAATATGATTCGCGGCCATAACAAATATGTATTTACAGAATCATAATCATTAGAATCAGTAATACAACTTGTTAGGTTAGTATAATCCCAAAATGTCAAGATTTCATGAAATAGTCATTCTTTGGGATTACTTGGTCTTAGAGAGTTGTGTTGATGACTTTAATGATTATGATTCTGTAAATACATATTTGTTACGGCCGCGAATCATATATTAATCAACGTACAACTTAATACTGACCAGCACATTGCAAAAAACGTAAAAAAAAATAATTTCACGGACTACCCTGGCGCATTCGCCTTAAAGTCATGTAGTGACACTGATATCTAAACCTCGAAGTCAACACGGTCTTATATCGAGTTTTCGAATCAAAGTTTGAGAAAGTCGCCTGACGAAGCTTATATGACATGGGTACCGTAATCGAAGGCACGTTTTTAGGGTTCCATACCCAAGGGGTGCAACGGAACCCATTACTAACCCTCCGCTGTCCGTCCGTCTGTCTGTCAACGGGCTGTACCTATCTCATGAACCGTAATAGGTAGGTAGTTAAAATTTTGTTGAAATTTTGACAGAGTGTGTCATGTCTTTTGCCGCTATAACAACAAATAATAAAAAAAAGATAAAGGTAAAAATTAAAGGGGCCTCCATACAAGAAACGTGTTTTTTTCGGCGTTTTTTTTCCCTTGTGATACAAGATCCTTTGGCATTTTTCATTTAAGTGTTAACACAAATGTGATAATCACCAGGCGAATCTCGCCAATGTGTCTCGCTTGGACATTCACGCCTCTCAAAAGGCAAGAAACTCCCCTAGTGTAAATGAGCCTTTACTTAGACGCTGGATTTCTGTGTCACTATTATGGATAGTGTCGAATATATCAGAGCTTTTTTGGCTGAAAGTCGTCTGAACACGCGAAATAACACGTCCGATTTGTCACGGGTTCAACAATAGTCGTAGATCATACATAAAATATATCTAACACAACTATGTTAGGTATATATATCAGGTTTTATGTCAATCTTCGTTTTTGGGGAGTTTTTCTCGGAATGTTGCCAACACGACCTGCCCCCGACCTTTCGATAAAGAAACAGCCGATTTTATTGTCATTAAAAAAACTCATTTTCTACCATAGCAAGGTCAAATGGTAGAATAGTAGAATAGAACCAGGAACTTTTATTTTCTTGCTTTGGCCACTACATTCATTCAAATTACTTTGCATTTTCTGAATCCATTAACTTAATGGTATTTTTATTAGTTTTAGACAATCGACTGTGATGACCTTGTAATAGAAAGGTTGCCAGTCGCCGAAGCGTTCCCGGAGCAGACAGCAAAGGTTGTTCAGTTTGAATGTCTACCACCCCCTTAGGTAATAGGTAATAGGTAATAGGTAATACGGGCTGGTGTCCGCAACTCCACGTCAATGCGCGTATTTTGCGTATTTTGGACCACACTGATCTGAAACACGCTGTTATAAAACAGCGTGTATGAAAAAGTTGTGGTCCAATTAAAATCACCGTATCCAAACTCCTTGCTTAATATATCCGCGATAAACTGAAATATTATTTTCCAGTAAGGAATATTAAAGTGTGCGGTATTAAAAACAAGACCGCAAAGGACAATTTGCGTTTGTCGAAGCGTTTTTCTAAATAATGCAGCAATGCCGCTGGAAGTTGAAGACCGGATAGTGATAGTGAGTCGACAAGAAGAAGAAACTACTACAAAAACTACTACGTTATTTTTATATTTGGTTACTTTTATGAGATATATACAGGGTGTGGCGTTAATAGTGGTCCACCGATAGTTTTTTTTTTTAGTTTTTGTGTGTTTATTACTAAACACACAAAAACTTTCGCCTTTATAATATTAAGTGTGACGATGTCTCGTGAAATAACGATTGTCAAATTGTAAAGAAAAAACAAAAATATTCTTATACAATAATAAACTTTCGCAAAATTTCTAGTACCTATTCGTTTTCCGGCTTTCATATCTTCGGTCCACGGCACTGATAAATTAATCAGGAAAATCCTAGCCTCCACACTGATTAATTCTGATGTGCCGTGTTTCACCGAGGCTATGGATGCCTGGAGACTCGCTTGCTCGAATAAAGATCCACCCGACCATCCATCTTCCCAGACACGGTGGGATGAGCCGTTCTGCAGAGTAGTAAAGAACAATTTACTTGACTTGCGTGCTACCACTGGGGAACGTGCGCGCCTGCTGGCTGTGTGGGAGTCGGATCTTTGGCTTCATGCACTACCTTCGTCGAACATGGGCACTTTGTTCGACGACACTTCGCCTCGCTGCTTCTCTACGACTAGGCACTCCTTGCTGTTCTCCCCATCAGATCGCTGTCACTATGGCGAAGATGTCAACAGCCTCGGACACCACGGCCTGTCTTGCAGCCGAAGTGCGGGTCGCTTAGCGCGGCACGTGAACATTAATGACATCATCCGACGAGCTCTTGTCACCGTTGATACAGCGACGCCGACAAGACGACGGTGACAAGAGCTCGTCATTAGGACCAAATGGCTTGGCACGCGACGATGGCAAGAGACCAGACGGTATATCTTTATTTCCATGGAAGGTGGGTAGGCCTTTAGTGTGGGACGCAACGTGTGTCGATACTCTTGCGCCATCCTATCTTCCTGGTTCGGCATGCTGTGCTGGCGCTGCTGCTGCGACTGCGGAAAATCTCAAGTGGCGAAAGTATAATAACCTTATCGGAAATTATTTTTTCGAGCCGTTTGGGGTTGAAACTACATGACGCGAAAGGTACAGCTGTGTCGTTGGCACAGCAGGGCGCAACAGCATGTTGGGTCCACCTGGTGCGGTGCCATACAGGTTACGAGAACAGGGCTTCTTCTTCCTTTCTACTTTCGTAAAGTGAGTTGATGAGGAGGGTTCCTCATCAACTTGGCTGGCTCTTGGCAATAAGCAACGGAGCGCAGTCAGGACAGGTTGAGTACCCTTTACCAGTTTTTCCCCTTTTCTCGTTTGTCGCTTAGGCTGCGACGCATCTGATTTACCGCTGGTGACAATAGCAGCGTAGACACGTTTACGTATCTACGCGTGACGTTTCCGCAGCCGGTGTTGTGGCGCGAGCGACGGCGGTGGCGGGCGGCGCTTGCTCAGCATTATCGGCAGCTGGTGACGCACTTGTGTTCGCTGATGCAAAACTGCCGACGGATGCATTTTGCACCCCTCCTCGTGTATTCACCTTTGAGGCCTCAGGTGACCCAATTACCGAACCAATGTTGCGCAAAGATGCTATTTCTGCACGTAGTTCAGTATTGGTTTTGTAACAATATGCTTTCCACAAGATTATGTTCGTAACACCATAACATTTCTAGCAATACTTTAGAAGATCGCTTTTTAATATTGCGTAATTGTAAGGTATTGAAACATAACTGGTATCATTTGGGTGTATTACAACCTTTAGTACACCCACATTTTGCCAGTTTTTGTTTTTGTACAGTCAAGAGAGAGGGAAAATATGTTTTATACACACACCCACCCACGAACGGAACATGACGCCTGTATTCCCCGCGAAGAATTAGGCAGAGACCTGTAGTTTACAGGTACGCACAATCTACAAATCTTCACCTCTAAGTAACAAAATCACCGTATCCAAACTCCTTGCTTCATATAGCCGCCATAAACTTCAATATATCTCCCAGTGACAAATATTAAAGTTTGTGGCGGTACTTTAAACGTAGGTATAGCGGCCTGGAGTGTTGCCAAGCGTCCGAATTAGAACGACTATATATCAGATGGGAATTCTAAAGGCATGAAAGTGGAAAAGAGTGATTATAAGGAACTTGGGGGGTTGTTGTTTGAGAGTTAGGGCAATTGGAGCAGTCGGTAGTTGATTGTGGTAGTTTAAAGGAGGAAAGTTTATTAGTGGGTAGGACGTGATTAGTGATATTCTATCCAGCGAGTATTGGACTATTATACAAGCCCCCTTCTTCACTACATAGTATAAAACAAAGTCGCTTTCTCTGTCCCTATGTCCCTATGTCCCTATGTCCCTTTGTATGCTTAAATCTTTGAAACTACGCAACGGATTTTGATGCGGTTTTTTTTAATAGATAGAGTGATTCAAGAGGAAGGTTTATATGTATAATAACATCCATTAAATAGTGGAGAAGTACTGTTATTTTTGAGGTTTCTAATGTGATGTCGTAAATAATTACATTTTTTCCGCTTACATTGCAAACGCAGGCTGAACCCTACGAGTTTTATCAAAATAATGTACTAAGTATTGTACACATTGAAAAGGTCTACAGAAAAGTCCGTAATGGTATATGTCTATCTCTTATGGATAACCCACAATAACTTTTTTTTGTCATTTACTTTTTACGACAAATAATGGCTAATTTTCGAAGCGATTTTAACCAATACAGCATTAATCCTTAACCAATTAAATACCTTGAATACATTGTTCATTTAATATAGATCTATATGGCCCTTTACACCGTATGATTTAAGTGAATATTTTCGAAGATATTACAGATTTAAAAATTGCGGGACGTAGCGTTTGCGGCGGTGCGAAGCCAGAGCGGGCCGCTATGTTTTTATATACAACGTTCACAGTTTTTCTGTAGTGTATTTAGTATCAGCATTGCAGCCGTGCGAAGCCGGGGCGGGTCGCTAGTTTTAAATATTGCTTAAAGTTAATTTATGATTAGCGTCCGCTTAACCGTAAATTTTTTGATGTTTTAACGTCTCTTAACTTTAACCAGCATTTATAAAGAAGGTGACTTTATGTGTTGGCACCGTCACTTATTTTGGGTGGCAAAAAGACAAAGGTTATCTAATGCTATGTCGTCGCTGCCTATGGACAACTGCACTGCAGAGGAATCGCAGATACGTGGCTATATCAGAAACAAATAATTTCTCGAAGATAATAAATACCTAAAGAAGGACTTGATTTTAGACACCAATCTTTACATGATCTGACCAAGATTATGTCTGGACTATAATTTAAGAGGCTGTGACCTCTGAGTTTGTTTTGGCCTTTCTTCTCGCAGTCTGTTAGAAAATGCCGACCTCGTCTAAGTGAAGAGTAGCTTTAAATAAGATTGACGTGTAATGTGATGATGTGTTTGTACAAACCTACTTACAGATAAAAATAAAAAGACGAGAAAATGATCAAGAAAAATATGTGGCCCTTCAGAACTTCTCAAAAAAACTTAGTTACTTAACTCAATTTTACCGAACTTACAGCACTAAAACTGTTTGTTGGTTGTTGACGAAACTGACCTAATAAAATCCTGCCCTCTCAGTAGAATCTACTTAGGAGATACAAGCTTCCACAAAAATAGTCAGAAAGTTTTTCAATATTTTACCGAATGGAACCTCTTATATGTCTATGGTATACTCAAGACGTAGAGCGGCGTAATGGAGTATTTTTACGTTTTTTTGGTAGATCTTGTTAAAGCCTTTTGTAGTACGCACACACATAGACAAATCAACACACGTCTTCTTCCCATGGGAGGAACCGTTGTTGAGCCCATATCGTTGCTCGCATGACTAAAAATCCTCATTTTTTAGCTGATTTGAATTAGGACAACTACATTTTTTCTGTTCGTGATTCTTTACACTTTTCACTAACCATTGTACTTCTATGTTATTTGGATCTCGAAATATAACCATTTTGAAAGGCAACAAAATGTAAAGAATCACGAATGGAAGAGTGTAGTTGTTCTGCCTAAATTCGGCTAAAAAATGAGATAAGTCTTTTAGTCATGCAAGCGACGATTTATGTGTGTTGGGCCTGCTACGATTCTTACATAATCCTTTTGCTTTGTTTACGTTCATAAATCTGGTCTTACACGCACGCCGGTTGCGAATACTACGCACCTGAACTTTCTGAAAAACATCACCAATAAGGTCACCATGCAGTAGAAGGACTGCATAGCGTAGCATTAGTGTTGTCTCAGGTTTTGGCGTACCCTAATGGCGTTTTTTTTTTTGTGCTTTTCTGGTAAAGTCAGAAGGCGAGGCGTCTCTAGGTGTGTATAGAGGTAATTCTTTAGTAACGTTAAATTTATGATGAATACAATAACGGGTTAACGAATAAATAAGCTCGGAGTACTTATAAGTGCCTGCATAGCGAGACATGACGCCAAAATATTTAATGCCAAAATGCCAAATAATTTCCCTGAAACACCGCACTGCTTTCTTAAGTATACTTGTTGAGGACAGCGCCATCTGTGCACATCGGGAAGAACTACGAGGGCCTCGCGTCGAAACATTCAAGATCTTGAACACACTGCGCACGCGACACTAGCCAAGCAGCAAACTACGTAGTTCATCCAACAACGACGAGATGGCGCTGAACCGCGGATATATAACTGACGACGAGCTCCATTCGACCCCTTTTTCTTCTCTCACCACTGCCGCGACCACAAACCGAACTGAAGTCTATCCTGTGTGCTTATTGTAAATCTAAATAAATTCCTTTCACTAGAAGAATAAACCAGTCACTTTGGTCATCATACCCGATTTGCAAAACCCTTTAAAATAAGGAACACACCTTAACAATACTCTTAAGGCTGGATTTGCACCAGAGATGAGCGAGTAAGCGTAGTGAGGAATGTGTGTAAAACTAACCAATACCAATGCTAACTTAGTTCAAGCTATAAAAATGAAACGATGTTATTGGCTGGTTTCACACACATCCCTCGCTATGCTTCCACCCGTACGCAAAATACGCGCATTGACGTGGAGTTGCGGACACCAGCTCGTATTACCTATTACCTATGCATCCTCGCTCATCTCTGGTGGAAACGCAGCCTTATACTCGAGAATTTTTAAACCAAAACAAAAGTTTAATGATTATATCGTTCATCTAAAATATTACTTCGAAGAATTTCCATCAGAGAAAATAAGCGAATATTTATCAAAGAATTTTCTGAAAGCACTTAGTGATCCTTCATAACGTAATCTAAGTCTAGAACATATTACGAGACTTTGGAACGAGGCGAAAAAAATATTTTGTTAGAATGAGATATTTTTTCCAAGAATGTTTGTGATATTAGAAAGTTTCAAAGTTATTAAATAACATTGAATAAATATGTGCGTCATACGTTCTGATCCCTTAATAAGTTGCGGCAAAGTTTTCCGACCAACTTTGGTAACTTAATTCCGACCAAAATAAGGTTTTCTTGCGTCTTCGTGGTCATCTTCAGGTAGGGGAATGATAAAACTGGCATATATCTCTCGTGGTTCGGTGCTTTCGACAAAAACATTGGCAAAAACTTTTGACGTAACACCGTATGAGGAAAATTCTGCCTGTGTAGTTTATTGGTTGTTTTCGGCGATGAAGAGCAGTTTACTCGTAAATATAAAACAAAAGCGAATGGGCAGACAAAAGACGAGCGAAGATCTGTTTTTTTGTCTCGGATTGAAAGGAGGTTAATTGCTTTGGTATAGATAGTAGATGTGTAGCATAAATGGCGTGCATGTTCCAACCCTAACCGGGGTGTAACTTATCAAGTTCAGATTTATTGATAGAATTTAAGTGGAGACTTCTTTAGGCACATTAGGCAGTTTTTGAGATGGGAAAACCATTGAAATCGCGCCACTGTTACTGTAAGCGACACTGCGCGTGTTTTGTTTATAAGACGATTTAAAAAATACCAGATTCCGGTGTGTTCGGCTGTCCTCGGAACGTACACTCGGCAATGTTAATTAGTTTACATCACGCAAACATCGGTAACTGTCAGTATTATTGTGTGCGTATACGTATGACACATTCACGGTTAGAGATAAAATAAACGGGTTCACAGTGAAGGAATTAGACCCAACATTTTAGACAAAAGTAACATAGTTCCCTTAGCTAGTTGGTGTAAGCGCCTGCGATAGCTACTGATGTAAGCTCCTTGGCGTGAGTTCGATCCCTGCTGAGGAATTTTGTTTTGCTGTTTTTTACTTTTTGTTTTTTATTAAATTAATTTTGTGGCCAATAAAATCACTCAAGCAAAAAAGTAGAAAGGTAAATTAAATAAAAGCATTAAATTAATTAGATTTTTTATTATGTAAACATATTATTATTTGGTATTGGTTGGAATGAGCGAGCTTAACGCTTACTAGCAAATGATCCCACTCGTTTCTTCCAATTATGTTCCTTCCTTACAATGGTTGTTTTAAGGTTCAATTCGGAGTGGGCTGTATGTTAGCAAAAAAAAACTTGTGTGACCGATACAATGATTTCACATATTCTATAGCTATTCATACTAGACGTTCGAATGAGTAAAACACTGTTGTTTAACAGATTTTTTGACAAAGACTAAGTTTTTTGTTGGTTATGGATGGACGTAAATAATTTGTCAAAGTAGGTAGGTAGGTATATAAATTGAATCAAAGTAATATTAGAGGTGAAGTGAATTAACATGTTAGATAGTAAGAAATTATGACAACTTCTAAGTGCATAACAATAACATCACTTCACCAGACTTTCAATAATACGAGTATTTCTACCAGCTCACCGGGACCCATCGAAGACATCCAGCCCCAATACCCCACAGTAATTCGGCCACTAGTCCTACAAGGCAGAAGGTTACATTCCTTATACCTTTCTCCACCTTTCCTCCACAATATTTTACGCCCATCCTTATCCGACTTAAACGATTTTTCGTCGCTAAAAATCACCACATTGTTCTCCCAATCAAAATTGAGGTATGACCTAGTAAACTGTAGTCGGTTTTGTCGGTGCGCAGTGGACAGTAAAATCTTCCGCGCTGGCTTACTACAACGTAAACCAGCTGCATGAAGATGATTTCTCACAGTTTGTAAGCACACATTGTGTGCTGTTGCTGTTACGCGGGTGGACAAGAAGGGATCAGCCTTGTGCCTTGCTACGATGTCGTGGTGTCGAGCCGATGAATTTGCCTTTGGTTTTAGCCCACGTCGAAGATGTTCTACGTCTCCAGAATCCTCATATCGGCGGAACCATAACTGCACGGTTCTCCTCTGTAGATACAAACAAAACAGTATTTAATATACTTATAGTAATAGCTATTATTAAATAAATATATAGACTATATTTGTTATATTTATATACTACTATATAATTATAATATACTTTATTTACTTATATATATACCTAATTAATATTACTTATATTATATACAATACATATGTATACCAGTTAAAATAATAAGTTACATAATATGTCTTAAATACACACTTACATTAGTAAATATAGGTAATAATCTATTTTTGTTTACGTTATTCGAAGGCTTTTATTTAATCCGTCTAAAGGCCCGGGCCGTAGTGAGACAAAAATTGGCTAGACCAAGTTAATTCTATCATAATCATCTTATGATAAAAAAAAATAATACATTTTATGATAATATTATATTATTATTAAAGTATGGTAGGTATTGCAGATAAGTTACATTAATTTATTCCTAGGTAAACATTGAAAGGTGAGTTAGTTAAGTTGAAGTAGGTATAATATCAACGTAATATCTAAGTGTTACTCACCGATATCATTAAGCGCTTTGCAATTTCACTTATAGATAATATGTTTCGCTCATGCAAAACAACAATTTCTGCCTTTTTCAACATTGATAAATGTTGCATGGTTGGATCCACAGAAATAAATCCGCACACAAATATGAGTAGGTAGTAATCAATAAACTCAGTAATGCAAATACTCGTAGATTGACAACTAAGAATGCTATTTTTTTATAAATTAAGGTGTTTGAAAACAATTTTTTAAAATTGTGGGTAGTTATTTTTTAAACAGTCAAAATAAAATAGCCTGAGAGTTCCGTGGTCGTCTCAAACGTAGCAAACTTCATTACTCGTCCATGAACGGGATCGAATCGTTATAAATTCAACTTTAAGCAATGTTTTAACATATAATGAATACAAAAAGACATATTCGCTGCACCCAAGGTTTGAACTTACGACTTCTCGTTCCCTGACCAAAGACTATAGCCATTGTGCCAAGGATACTATAGTAATATCATGCGAAATATTATATCTCATTAAGAAACATAAATGAATGATTACTATATATTGGTATATGGTAATTGGTATGCCATACGAAAACTAATAAAAACATAGCTCGCTCGTATTATTTAGTGTGTGTGCGCATAACTATGACTTCACCCACACATATAAAATGTAAACTAATTAGATGGGTCGACTGTACTCGGTTTTAATGATTTATTCCGGTAATCCGGTTTGATCTCTTGAACCCCCCCTCCACCCCACCTCCTCGATCTCCTGCTAGTTTGTCTTCTGTTTTAATCTCAAACTAAGGGGGAAATTAAGGGGCTTACAGGACCTAAACGCAAAAAACGCAAGTTTTAGAAACAATAAAAGTATATGATCGACAACAGGAAACAAAATCAGAAAAATATATGATATTCTTCAGGATATAGTGCTAGGTAGATAGAGTGTTGAAAACATAATACAACTATTTTGATATGATAGAAAAAAGTCATGAAGATACCTCTAAAATCTTTCTTTTTACAATAAAAACCATACTAATATACATACAATAATTATGGTTTTTTGTCAGATTATTCTACAAACAAGATACTAAAGCACTAGTGTTTTAATTTTTTAATCCAAACAATCGATTTTATGTAAATAGATTATTGCTTCAGATATTGCAATAAATTACCAGGGTTGTGTCATCGCGCTTCTCTCTCTTTTCTATGCAGTCCGACAAAGACCGCGCTTTAGGTCATGTAGTCGCCTTAAGAGACTAGACAAAGACGGCATTTAATTGCTAGGCTTTCCAGTACTAGGGGAATAAAAGTTGTTAAAGTCTTCACCTTCCGTGACACTTTTTAGGACGTAAGACAATACATATTTTACATTCGTGCCGTACCAATACCATCAAGAATTCGTGAAGTACCTAATAAACGCACACTGGCCAGTATTAGTAAAAGCTTTCCTATAATTCCCTGCAATTCTTTTCCGCTCCATCTTTTAAACCATCAAACTTTACGCGTTTGCATGCATCTACGAAGCCACTCCGGTAGTTTTAAATGAAACCAGCACAATTTCACAGAGATAACACTACCAGAAAAACCTCTTACAAGAAAACCGTAAACACAAGAAACCCGTTTTCCCGGCTGCACGTAGGATACGTTTGGTAAAAAAATTTGCGCACTTACTGCAAACGTGAAGTGGGTTGAATATATATTTTATGACGTACTTAGCAATGATGTACGGTGGTTTGTATAGTTTAGGGTTTTCCTTAATGCGGTTGGTAGTACTCCAAACAGTGTACATTTGTATTAATGTACCTAAGATGT
The DNA here is from genome assembly GCA_963855955.1 of Luperina nickerlii. Classification (NCBI taxonomy): domain Eukaryota; kingdom Metazoa; phylum Arthropoda; class Insecta; order Lepidoptera; family Noctuidae; genus Luperina; species Luperina nickerlii. Next base: position 19,430,766 of record OY979678.1, read on the forward strand.
CCTATATTTTTCTTTGTCGTGTGGGTTTTGGCTATTATAAAACTCTCTATCATACATACATAAACTTACAGTACCCGGCGATAAATATTGCACATCGACCTTTACCTTTTTTGTATTGTATACAAAGAATAAAAATAATTATCAAAAGAAGCAAATCATAATTGTTTTAACAGCTCCTAATAGATACCGGACTGTTTGTGTTTCGTGCGACAGAGATAACGCTCTACGAAGCCGAAATTAGCCGATTGTCTCTTTCCAAAGGTCGATGTGCAATATTTATCGCCGGGTACTGTACGCCTTTTCCCTTTAGGGGTAGACAGAAACTACAGAACGCCACCTGCGACGATCCTAACATACTACATTTGCCTTGTTTACGTTCATACATCTGAAGGCTAATTTTTGTATTTAAAAACGTTCAAAATCTAGTTGCAAACTCATCTCAGTGACAATCAATGTCAAAAACGTATCAAAAAATTAGGAAAATTAGAGGTGTTTTTGACAGATTGAGGCTGAGATCACACTGTGAATGTTGTTGAAGTTACGAGAATTTCCCCTCTGATCATACACCGCACGCTGGTTGCCAGCACTACGGACCAGGGTGTCAACTCTCTAAGCACGAAATCAATAGTTACGGGCGAAGTTTTTTTCTCTTTCTTTTTTAATTGTTAGGCACTTTTATACAATTGTATAAGCCAGTTCCATTGGACCTTATAACGTACGTAAAACGTAATAATAAAAACTTAACTAAACTATAAACAGCTCCGGAGCTAGGTGTCGACGGCCGAAGTTACGGACGTATCCCATCCCGTATCACTTACGGACATACATATAATTAGTTCGGCGCCCGAACTAAGAATGAATGACAACAAGATTTGACAGTTAACCCTGCTCTGGATAAGTATATGCCCGTTTGAAAAATTTAATTTAATACTTGTATTGCCGGCTCGTGTACTTTTGGACGGGCCCGTATCTTTTGACGGACAAAGAGTAGATCTTAACCTTTCTTTCTATCAGTGGTCGATAATAAAACTCATCGTCTTATAACTGTCACTAAAGTTATTAATACGTACTTCTTCACCAATAGCATTGCCAAACGTAGTGATATCGTAGGGACAAAATCACCGCGTCCGACAAAGTTTACTTTCAGTAATAGAAGACAACATTAACATAAATCGAAGGGAAAAATCGTGAGGAGCGTGAACTTAAGGCTCCTGCAAACATGCGCGACGCGCGACGCGAATCGCGCGCGACACAAAGGCACCGCTCGTTGTGCGACTTGCGGTGCCTTTGTGTCGCGTGTCGCGTCGCGCCTGTGTGTACGAGCCTTTAATCGTCTGAATCAACACATGTGTGTGGATAAATGATACTTCCTTCTTTGTATCAGAAAAACCCGTTATCTCAAAGTTTTCTTAGACTTATATGTTACTACTAGCTGTTAATTGGATTTCATGTCCTTTTTTTGCGCGGAATAAATGTAAATAGCCTAAGTTACTCCTTATAACATCAGATATCTACCAGTGATAGTCCGGACAAAATCCGTTTCGGAGATTAGCCGGAGCAAACAGACAGAATAAATAAAAAATGTTATAAATACCGTGTCATTAGTCAGTAACCCCCGTATTTATAAACAAGTAATTACTTGTTGCTAAGTAATTTCTTAATTAAGTCATTACTTGAAGTTAGAATTCTTATATACAAAATCATATTCGATAGTTAAGAAATTCTCGTTACTTACTTAAGCAATTACTTAAGACAATGCATAAGTAAAAGAAGCCTGAGTAAAGTATCTGCTGTCGTTTCTGCCTGGCAACATTTTATTCACGCGTTTCGTTACAAGTGACGGCAAGTTACTTTGGGATTAATTTTAACAGAACTTTGCTCTTATTTCTCAAATTACTAATATTATTATTTTACATCAAAGTTCCTTCAAAAATATCTCTTGATAACAACAATTAAAAATTATTTAAGATACTTTTTTAATCAAAAAATATTCATCGATTTAAAGGAAAAATGAAACGTTTTACACGATGCAACCCGACCATATTAGATAGAAGGTTACTCTTGTCATTTTTGCTAGGACTGGGACATGATTTTTAACTTGCAAGTGTTATACGTCAAAAATCCGTCTGACTTTACATCTTGTCATTCCCAATTTCCCACCTTGTTATGGTTATCCGCACAGAGTACTTTTTGATATCTAGACTGTTACCCGTTTAATTTGTTGCTTTCTTTAGTTTTCATACTTAATAATGGCAGACCAAGAGCGTAAAAAACCATTCTCATCATTAGAGAAAGACATTTTTTTGAGTGTAATTCAAAAATATGAACACGTGTTGTCTTGCAAGAAGACCAACGCTACCAGTGCTTTGAAGAAGAAAGAGTGTTGGGAGCAGGTCAAAGACGAGTTCAACGCGTCAACAATTGTTACTCAGAAAGTAAGTATGCGTACCATATTAGATATTATTCATTTATTAATAGTTGCCCAGGTGCCTAATCTTGGTGGATGCCTGTACAGTCAACAGATGCTCATACGGTTCTTGCCGCATTACCCTGATATCCTGTGGGGCATTTATTAAGGCCCACATAAAATGAAAGTCATTCATAAAGAAACGTTTTTTTTTTTCAATTAAAGGCACTTAACTAAAATATTAGGCCTATAATATAATAAAATTCCTAACTAATCTACATTTGTGTTTTTTAGGCCTCATGCAAACAACTAATTAAATTGTGGTATAACATGAAGGCCAAGGCGAGAGAAGCAAAGACTAAAGAAAATGTCAGATTTTTAACCGGAGGAGGAAGTTCAGTGCCTGATATGGATCCTGTAGATGCCAAAGTAATGGACATTGACAAAAATATTTTGACAAATATTGATGTTGATATCGACAGTGATATTAATGGTATGTATAATAATATTAGACTTATAGTATTATATATTTTATATAAAAAATTGTGGGTGTATATTCTGTCTAAAAGGAGTTTGGGCAGCGATAAGGCTTGATAAGGCTACTGATCACAAAATATTACAAGATTAATCTAATTTATAATATTTTGTGCAAGATTAATCTAATTTATAATATTCTGTGCAATAAAATAATACAAAGTTGGTCAAAATTATTTTACTAACTAAATTAAAATATTATTTCACAGGGACTGCTTCATGTTTTGGAGACACCAATGACAATGCTTGGGGAAAAGGCCCAGACATTGAAAACAATGTCATAATATTGCCACCCACTTTGTTGCAGCCCTCTACATCAAATCTTCTTAATAGTAAAGAGGGGGAAGGAGATGTAACATATAAGACCCCGATCAAGAGAAGTTTCGGGGAAAAATATTTAAACAAAATTGATGTATTGAAAATTAAAATTTTAGAAGAGGAATTGTCCTTTAAAAAAAGAATACACGAGGAAGAAATCCAAACCAAAATAATGGAGAGGGATTATAGAAAAAAAATTCTAGAAGTAGAGCTACAGTTGGCTTTAGAAAAATTGAAAAATAAAAAGAATGAAGAATGATTTACATACCAGTGTTTGACTTGTTTTATTTTTACATTTACATGCTTAGTCAACCGCTTTTTACGAAAAGCATATGTATGTATACAAGGTACATATACCTAGCATTTTTTTTTTTTTAAAAATTCTGTCTTTTTCGGATAAACTCTGGAACGGCTGCACCGATTTTAACGAGACTTTCACTAGCAGATTACTGATGTAATAAGGAGTAATTAAAGCTGCTTTTATTATCTCAGTATTCCCATGGGAACGGACACCACATGGTTGAAACCACAGGCGGTCACTAGTATAACCATATAACGGCAGTTGACATTTGTGACTTATTAGAAATGATTTATGTATAATTCAATACTGTGATAGATAAAGAAAAATAAAACTCATGAGTAGAAATTATCATTAATTTATATTATTCCATATTTGCTATACAAAGTCTCTTGATATTATGTTGGCACGGAGAACCATACCATCATTTGTAAAAGTTTCTGGTGTGTTGATGTCTTGACTCTCCAGCGTACTAGGTTCTTCAAAGTCTTCCAGAGTATCATTAACTTGTAGAGCTATATTATGTAGAACTGCACAGGCTAATATTATATTTGCTGTAGTCCGTAGTTTTGTACCAAGACCTTTCTGTAAGCAAGGAAATCGACGCTTCCAAAGGCCAAACAATCTTTCCACGGAGTTTCTTGTTTTAATTTGGCATTTGTTATAGCGTTCTTCAGCAGGGGTACGTGGATTTGATAGTGGTGTAAGTAAATATCTAGTACATGGGTACCCTGCATCTGCTACCAATATTCCATTTAATTCATTTGTCTGCAATCTAATATTCAGTCTTGAATTTCTGAATATACGGCTGTCATGTGTGCTTCCAGCCCATCGGACTACTATATCAAAAATCTCTAAATTTGGACCACCAACAACTTGAACGTTTAAAGAAAAGTAACCCTTACGATTTCTATACTGTTCAGTATGCTCGATCCCACGGGGCTTACTTATTTTTATATGGGTACAATCTATTGCTCCAATTATGTTCTTAAGGCCACTTGATCTGCCAATGTGTCCAAGATTTTCAAAATCTTCTTTGACTTTCCTCAATTCATTTGGAAATTTAACAAAATCTGGCATTCGAAAGGCTAATGCACGACTAACCTTTTTAACAATATGACAAACAGTAGATTGAGATATGTTTATCAAATCTCCGCAAACAATTTGAAAACTTCCAGTGGCATAAAACCGTAAAGCTGTCAATAACTGGCAAACAGGGCTAATTGGGAGTCCTCTTTGGGTGTCTGAACTTAATTCTGCACATATTAATGGTAAAATAACATTCACTACAACACTTTTATTAAACCGAAATCTCATCTTGAAAACATTTTCAGAATATTCGCGGAGAGGATCTGCGTCACGGAAATATACTTTAATTTTTCTTGGTTCATTAATAGTAATATTATTCACAACTTCCTCTAATGGGTCATTGTCAAAATTGTCCAAATATAAAAATAAATTCTCGATGTTTTCCATGTTTAGGTAAGGTTAGAAAACGACAAAGCAACGCGAAGAACAAAGAAACAATAGATCCGAATTGAATGTGCGTTACTTAAGCAATGAAATTGGTTACTATTACTTGGCTAAGAATTCTAACTTAAAACAGTTCTTACTCGGACCGATTTCTTAACTATGCAATAAAAACCGTTGCTCAAGTAATTACTTTTGCTTAAGTAATTACTTTTACTTGTCTATAAATACGGGGGTAAGAAGCTGTTATTCTGTCATTACAAACAGACGTTAATTTTATTCATTTGTATATTACATAAATGTATATAGATATTATGTTATTTTAAACAACAACAGGTGCCTACAATCCCCTAGTAAAACTGTTACAAACAAGGAAAATTAACTGAACCTTGTAATACTCCACTCACTAAACAATGCCTTTCAGAAATGTTCAGTACCGAACCAATAGCTTTCAGCAAACTTTTATACATTCAAAAGTTAGTTGTTTAACTTTTTAATGCCCAATTTATCAATTTAGAAACAACTAAAATCGTTCGCAAATGGACCTATCTACTGTTTGAGAAATCCCTCCCCCAAATTGGATCTTGTAGAAAGTTTGTATACAATATTTCGTGAAAAACTTTATAAGTATTTATTATATTTATTTACTGTCATTGCTTCTTCCTTATCCTTTGGCTTATTACCAAGATCTTGGCAATTTATAGGAACTGGGCGTTGCACGTATTATGAGTTTTTGTCTTTTCCATTTTACGATAATTGTTCTGTTTCTGGCTGCTAACCGCTTTGAAGCTCCTACAAACAGGCGCGACACGCGATATAATAAAAACACCGCTCGTTGCGCGACTTGCGATCCCTTTGTATCGCGTGTCGTGTCGCGCCTGTTTGAAGGAGCCTTTATCCAGCCTCTTAACTTTATTACTGGCCGTCCAAACTCAAGAATCTCTAGAAATAGCTCTATTAGTTACAACCAAAATGCACGTAAACCTTTATTTAGTTGTATTTTATTTTAAAAAAATGTAACGCTTTGAATTTTCTTTATGAACAAAATTTCTGTGACATATCTCGGGACACTGGGGTCCCAGACCATTGGAAGGTGTACAAGGATCCAAATCCATCTAACAGAGGCTGAACAAAAATATAATATTACAGTAATAAAAATCATATCTATAACATTACCAATACCCGAATTTTTATCCTTGTTAATCAGATGTCCCGGTGATAATACAGTTAAATCGATATTAGGTATCACAAGGCAATAATTACCTGTTTATACTCCGAAGCTCATTAAGTACCCACTACCGCAACGTTAACTACGAGTAACGTTGTATACGAAAACAACGTTATATACGTAAACAATGTCATATTAAACCAGGATATAAAGTGTCAACTAGCGGACAATGCCGCATTGTACTTTACGGTCATATTATTATGCGTTTTCACAGTATACTCAAGTTTCCTATTTAAATGTAATAATTAAATAACGGAACACGGATTGATTTGACGGCCCGGGCGGTATTGTGGTCGCGTGTCCGATTCCTGAATTGAATAAATCGTTCAGGTTCAGCATATTGATAGCGTAAATATAAAATATAGCATAGTACTATCAGTCTGTAATGTTCCCTTTGCTAGGAATTTTTTTTCAGTGACCGCACCTACAGCAAGTAAAAGAAAGTATGGACCAAAGTGAAAAAAAAAACAACAATATCTAATTTCATGTAATCAAAAAAGATGATTTTCGAAATATTCTATTTAGGAATAATGTATAATATTCTATTTAAATTTCGGTATTCGATCTAAGGGATCCCTTCCTCAACCGCATCACTGCCAAGGACTCGCTCAAATCTGAACTATGAAAGAGGTCCCGGATAACAAGCGGTCTAACTTGCCCTTAAATTTCGGGGCCCTAATAAACCTAGCGGTGAAACCCTACTTTTTCTTTTTTATTTTTATATCATTATGCGCCCAAGGGAGAATTCGGAATATGAGTTAATGAAGTTGAGGTAAAGAATTTTTGGATTTTTTCGTTTAGTTTATGCTGTTACTGCGTTGCGTTTGATGGTATTTTTATTTATTTTATTATTCTCGAAATTAAAGATTTCGAGAAAAATAAAATATTAAAATTACCATCAAAATTTATAGCTTAATCCCTTAAGGGGCTTACAGGACTTAAACACAAAAACGCAAGTTTTAGAAACAATAAAAGTATATGATCGACTACAGTAAACAAAATCAGTAAAATATATGATATTCTTCAGGATATATTCTAGGTAGATAGTATGTTGAAAACATAATATAACTAATTTGACATATTATAAAAAAATTATGAAGATACCTCTAAAAACTTTCGTTTTACAATAAAAACCATACTAATACACATACAATCATTCTGATTTTTCGTCAGATTATTCTACAAGCAACATACTAAAATAGTAGTGTTTTAATTTTTTAGTCTAAACAATAGATTTTTTATTATTAAATATTTATTTTTTATTTATTTTTATTTATTAAAACTTTATGCACATAATGCAAAGGCGGACTTAATGCCTTGGGCATTTTCTACCAGTCTACCTTAGGGTGACGCAGAGACAAAACAGTAGGTGCAACAGAACAGAAAACTTTGAAGAATAAAATATAATAATAAATACTTATATACATACATACAACAAATTATACAAAGTGAGGAAAGATAAAAAAAAAACATAGATGAAGAAAACCAACAAATTAATTGTAGGACAAGTATTTGCTTCGTGTTTTGCAATAAATTACCAGTGTTGTATCATCGCGCTTCTCTTTCTTTTCCATGCAGTCCGACAGTGACCGCGCTTTAGGTCATGTAAGCTCCTTAAGCTCCGCTGATGAGACACAGATGATTTTCTATTGTTTCATGACCCATCGGTCACGCGCGGAGCTTTACCGGTTAATAGCCATTTAGGTAGTTTCTTTTTACAAAATATATTGTCAGTAAGATTGTAGGAAGATGGCACCATTGTCCGTTAAACTATAGGCCCGCTTTATCTAACGACAAATTAAAGGATGATTTCCACCAAACGGCTCGTACCGCATCGGATCGGAACGGATACAAACGGATGCGGCGACAGCCGATCGCGTCCGGCAGGTTGTCGACGCATACGGTCGGCTTCATACGTCGCTTGCGAACAAAAAAATCATAAAACACTGAAGAGGAAAAGAAAAATTTGTACGTAAGCCGAAAGGATTCGATCGGATACGACAACAGGAGAACGGAGCCGTACGCGCGTCGTCGCAGCATACGTTCGGCTACGATCGCGTGTCGCGGAAGACGCCTGCGGTCAAGCTGCTGTGCACGGCTTGGTAATATAGACTTTAAATACTGTGTACACAATTTAATATCGTTAAAAGATTGTAAAATCCGATGCGGTGCAAGCCGTTTGGTGGAAATTATCCTTTAATGTTTTGAACTCGACAGTACTATAAAACTGCACAGCATTAAAAAAACAACGCACCTCGTACTCATTAAAACATCCCGACCCGTTCGATTGAAAGCACAAACCGTCAAATCCAGTCTTGTCCGGGGCTCAATGGCTAGCCGATGTCATCCTACTACCATTCAAACGTAACAACAATAATACGTCTATCTCATTCTACCGCTACATTGTATGAGCAGGAGGGCTGTCTCGCTCGTTTCCAATCCGTTCGGTAGGGTTGACTGGTACACGTTTGGACCTAGATCTAGCCGCATGAAACTGACGGCACGGAAATTACGGCACTTTGAATTATCGGGCAATATTCATTGCTGTTTGTTGGATGTTGCTAAATTGTTTTTTTTTTTTTCTCCGTCTGTTGTACCGGTTCTTTTGTTGTGAGAAAAGAGAAAGAGACCGGTGATGTATTGGCACTTTAATTAATGTTTGTTGCGTCGATTCTTAGTTGCAACATGGTTGCAAGAATGCTTTTTTACGCTTATTGAACATTTGAATTGTTACAGGATACTTTTCCACATCAGTGGTGGTTTAGTCGACTTTCCATTAATCGAACATATGACTCTCGAAGTTAAATTATGGACCCTGGCCCAGTGGTTTCGGACCCGACTTATGAGTTATAGGATGTGAATTCAAACCCAGGCAGGCATTTCACTTTGTGTATTTAATTTAATTAACACTGCTCTTAAAACAGTGAAGGAAAATTTTGTGAGGAAACCGGCACGTCCTAAAACCAAAAAATCGAAGACATCTGGCATCAAATAACCCGCACTGGGCTTGCGTGGTAGATTATGGCCCACACCCTTTCACAAAGAGGAGGCCTGAGTCCTAGCAATGGGGACATTATACGCTCATTATGCTTATGTTACTTTTCCATTAATTTGAAACAAACTGCTGTGTATCAAAAACATTTTGGTAGGTTGAAATATTAATATTTTGTACTTTTTTTTTGTATTGACAAAAGATGTGACTTTTACGGGTGCTTTTTGAATATTGAAAGCTAAATTGTAATGAATAGAAGTTAATTAATGATCAGCATCGTTCGATCGGACACCCTGAGGTCAGAGAACGACAGGTCTGGTCGATAATATTTGAAACGGCTTATACGTTTGAACTCCGTACTAACTAAACACGAGGCGACATGTTGCGTCGCAGCATTATTGAGACGAGAACAAAGCTCATAATATTTGCACTGTCAATCAATATGTCTTTGCAAGGTGAGGAATAAACTAACATTTTGGTTTAACCCTTACGTTTATGCACAGGTTTAAGGCTCGTAGACACAGGCGCGACGCGACACGCGACACAAAGGCACCGCAAGTCGCGCAACGAGCGGTGCCTTTGTGTCGCGTGTCGCGTCGCGCCTGTGTGTACCAGCCTTTAAGGGGTTTTGTGTGTACCGTGGTCGGTGTGCTAATATATTAACTTGTTGTAACGATATAATTATCCTTATATCGATATCCTTTAAGGCTTACATGACCTAAAGTGCAGTCACTGTTGGACTGCATAGAAAAGAAAGAGAAGCGCGATGACACAACGCTGGTAATTTATTACAAAATATGAAGCAATTATTTAATTACAAATAATTTATTGTTTGGACTAAAAAATTAAAACTCTAGTATTTTACTGTTGCTTGTAGAATAATCTGACAAAAAATCAGAATGATTGTATATAATATATTAGTATGGTTTTTATTGTAAAAAGAAAGTTTTATAGGTATCTTCATGATTTTTTTCTATCATATCAAATTAGTTGTATTATGTTTCAACACACTATCTATTGGTTAAAGGCCTAATAAATACAATAACGACCTGCCTGATGTTGGTTTATTCAAACCTGTGTTTCAGGCCATCACTTAACAACGTTGAGTGTTTTAATGGACTTTTATTTTACTGTACATATAGCTAGCATTATTACATAATAATTATATTTTAAAATAAAAATTGACTTAACATTAATAAACTTATTGCATTACTTCTAGAAAATTTTCAGTGTCTGAGTTTAAAAGTCGCTAAGTATTCACTCAACATTTCACTAATTTTTTTACAATTTACACTATATGCAACGTGTAACGTTAAATGCGCAAAACCTCTTAAGAGGTCATTGTACTCATCATTATGAATAACTTTTATTATGGGACCAAACTTGAAATCGCAAATAAAAATCAGAGGTTTAGTACATTTTGACGAGTTATGCGAGCATAAATGTAACTGATTTTTATTTCGCGATTTTAGCGTGGGTCCCATAGTAAAAGTTGTTCATAATGATGAGTACAATGATCCCTTAAGAGGTTTAGCCCATTTACCGTTACACCTTGTATACTTAGAGACTTCACATGTTTCATTAAAGGTGGCTTTATTTCAGGCAGCTTTTGTTGCAGTTCTATTTTGCTCGTTTTAAGCATAATACATGTTATCATGGTCAGCGGGATTGTCCGAAAGGGTTACCGCTGGCCCGGAACATAAAGGGCTAAGGAAGGAACACGGGTGGGTTTTAGTCAGTAAGAGTCTGACACTCACTTCCGCACCACCCAGAGCGGGATGAGTCATTTGATGATTTCCCATCCTCAAAAAAAAATAAAAATATATGTTATCATAGCTGTATAAACAGGATGAAATTGCTTCATGTTGTGAACTCTGCGATGAATGGGTGTGAGCTAAAATAGATACTTTAATTTTTTCTATTTGTGTTGATAATATTTAATAAACATTTTTTTTTTTACTGGAACTACGATAATCGTGTCTACTTGAAGGCAATACTAGATTGCACTACCTAAGAAGATAATTACACGATTTTTTCAAGATTTTAGTTGACGTATTCCACATTGGGCACCCGCTTAAATGGCACCTGAGTGAATGCACCTGACACACAGCGGCACATTCACTCAAGTGCCATTTAAGCGGGTGCCCAATGTGGAATACGTGTTTTAGTTGTGAGAAATGACAATTTATAATGATTATGTAACAGTTACTGCACCTCATATTTCGTTTTAGCGTAAGTTTTAAATTTCTGTTTATAAAGGCTTAACAGTTTTCAATTTCATCCTGTGATAAAAGGGCTTAACTACCTGTCGGTTGTGCTCCTAAACACTGGGTATAATCGTTGCATCGCTTTAGAACCAACGACAAAGTCTATATAATATTGGAGCGGTTATTATCTACCGTTGAATGGAGCTCGGCCAGAGTGCATTTTCATGCTAACCTTTTTGCTATCTGTCGTCTAAATTACGGGTGGATGGAAGTGGTATATATGTCGTAGGTTTTTCATAAAATTAGGTTTTTGATGAAAAACCTAGGTTTTTGATGAAAAACCGGAAGATGACACATTTTAAACTCAATTTCATCATAAACCTCTAACAATCCAGATTTTTGATCAAAAACCTGAACTAGTTTGGCTTTATGATAAAACGAGCGCGCAGTATTATTTCTAACGACGTCAGGTCGACGGAGCCCCGCTGCGCGGGGCTCCTATTTCTGTCTTCAGGGTTTAAAGGAACCTAACCAAACCGAACCTCGGGGTGCCCCTGACGTCGACCGTCTTCTTCTGGTTCAAAAGCACAAAAATAGACAAAATCACGTTTTTAACCGTTTCGTTTTTCGCCGTTTCACACACACATCACACATATTATTTTTTAAATGTAGGTATGTAATTTCATAACAAATAAATCATTGTTTATTGTTTCTTAATTGTTTTATTTATTTAAAGAAATAGCAACCAACATTGTTTTTATCATAAAACTAATACAGTCTAGGTTTTTGATAAAAAAACTGGATTTTCTCAGGTTTATGATAACATAAAGTAATAATTTTGTCTTCTTCCGGTTCTTGATCAATAGCCTAGGTTTTTGATCAAAAACCTAATTTTATGAAAAACCTACGACATATACATACATATCGCTCCCCCCACCGAATAATATGGTAATCGATAAATCAAATTTTTACAAGAAAAATAAAAAACTGTTTTATGCGTATATCTCGGCACGGGTAGATCGTAAGGTAGACATTTAAACGTCAAAACAAAGCTAATTTTTTTACAATCTAATTTATATTATGAGGTTTTTGTAATACTTTAATAAAATTAAGTTATTGACAAAAATAATGTTACTGAAATTAAATGGCAAAAGTATAGTATGCAACGCATCATTACCATATTATTCGCGTGTAAACGCAACAATATCGTAGTCAATATTAATGCATTATAGTATTATTCGTTGTAATACAGTGTCAAAAAACCTAACGGCAATATGATATTACGATATTATTCGTGTGAAATCCAAGCGATAGTGTATAATGTAATATTACATTACAGTAATATTCGTCGATGTGTGGTGTCAAAAGATTAACAGTAATATAATGTTGCAAATACATGTTTTATTAAATAATCCAGTACTTATTATTTGATTTGGCAGAAAAATAACAATAATAGAGGAAGTTGATATTAATACTGGATAATTTATAATAGTGTTTTATTAAAATTTATGAAATAAAACAAAGGCTTTATTATTTATCATAATCAGTCCTTTTATTTATTAACTAGCTGTGCCCGCGACTTCGTCAGCGTGGAATAGTGACTTTTCGGGCAGCATATTTTGAATTACATATACCATCGTTTGGGTAGCTAAAAATTTACTTTACAGTAATGCTTCTCTGTATACGATATTTGACGTATGGCCATCGGTGATGAAAGCATACAGGCTCCTAGGATTGCTAACCCGTGACAGAGCCACATACAACTGACCGTGCGAGAAACAGCTGATACTTAGATCTACACCTACAACTTTCAGCGTCTGACCTTGGGCTTTATTAATTGTCATCGCAAAACATAGGCTGACTGGAAACTGGACTCGTTTAAAACTAAATGGAAAACTGTTTGGAATGAGAGGAATCCGAGGAATGAAAACACTTTTACCTTTTCCACAGCTTGTTAAAATCTCTGCTTCTATCAGATTTCTTTGTAAATTGGTCACTTTTAACCTGGTGCCATTGCTAAGTTTTGGGGGGCTTAAATTTCTAAGAAGCATTATCGGTACGCCTACTTTTAATTTTATTTTATGTGCTGGTAGTCCAGGAGCATTGAGGGATTCTAAAAATTCTACTGGGTAGCTTGTAGATTTTCCTTCTTCCATGACTCTGTTAATGGAGATATACTCAACATAATCCCCCGGAACATAGCTCAAAATTTCAGCGTTTATTGTTGCTGCTTGGTCGTTTCGTGGCGTCAAAATAGCTCTTTCGCAAAGCCAGAAATTTTCGCAAGTTGGTATTTGCGTTGCGTTTCCATACACAGATGATATGAGGTCTCGCATTGATGAAACTATGTTGCATAGGTTTTCATTTAGAACCTTCTTTTTCCTTGTTCCTGCGGTAACACACCGTTACCAATCCCAAGTAGCAAATCTGAAAATTCTTGAGCATTTTCGTTGCCTCTAATTTGCGCACGCATATTTAATGTCAAATGCAAAGGTATAATGTAATGCCACAGTCGAGAACTCTGTAGGCAGGCTCTAACTTCAACAGCCCTTGTTCCACGTGGTATTACAGGGAGAGTCTGACGAATTCGCCACAAAAAAAGCATAGTAATGCCATCCATGGGTTGATCATTTTGCAACGTTCTGTCTACTGCTTCTACTGCTTTTCGATTGGCCATTGTGGATCCCATCCCATATAATAAGGCTACAATCACGAAGAACCTTAGCTTTATCGCTGTTTCTTGAAATATTACAAACAGGGCTTTCTGTGCGGTCTAAATCGATCGGAATTTTGAACATTGTATGAGCAGTTTTCCCACCTGGCAACAATGTGGCTGCTATGCCTGATGAAGCGACAGCAAGCGCGATTTTACCTTGGCTTCGTACCTTCGCCAAAATAACTTTCGTAAGAAATGTTTTACCCGTTCCACCGGGTGCATCTACAAATAGCATTTCTTCCAAAGTACTATCAACGCTCACCAGATCAAATATCAAACGCTGTTCATCAGTTAGCCTCGAGACTGCGCGTCCATGTACGTACTCTGATAGTATACCGTAAAAATGTCCGCCGTGATTCTTTAAATTGACATAACTTTTTTATTTATGAACCGATTGACATGAAATAAACACAAAATGTTAAGTGAAGCTTACTACAATATATTAGTGAAAACCGCATCTAAATCGAATAAGCCGTTTCTATTATATTGTAAACAAAAATAATACACGATTATAATTGTTTTATACTTTACGTGGAAAAAGGCATGCATTTCTTACGCGAAAATAATGGTAATCGTCGCTTACCGAAAAAGTTAACGATTGCATGATCTGTAATAACATGTTATGGTATTATTCGTGCAAAAAGTGTGTTTAGATTTTAAGGGAATAATGTTGTTATGTTCATTACGGTACCATTGAAATTATTGTACTTTTATAAATATACATAGAAAAAATACAAAAAAAATTTACAAGATGATAATTAAGCTTTAGACACCGAATATGCAATAAAACGAAAACTGTCGTAGTACCACATTACCATGTTATTCGGTGGGGGGAGCGATATGTAAGGTAGATGCTTTGCCTTTACTAGAAAGGATTTTGTTTTGTTTTGTTATTCGTTACTAGCTTCTGCCCGCGACTTCGTCCGCGTGAACTTTCTTGTTACTCCGACCCATCCCGTCGCATCGCATCGCCTGCCCGCGCTATTACTTCGTTTTTGCTTAGCGTTCTTTCTGACTTTTTTTCTTTTTGCTCGGCTCCTAAAGGTCATAGCGTGATGTTAAATAGCCTATAGCCCTTCCTGAAGAATTGGGCTATCAAATGCAAAAAGAATTTTTCAAATCCGACTGGCAGTTCCAGAGATTAGCGCGTTTAACCAAACAAACAAACAAACAAACTCTTCAGCTTTATAATATTAGTATAGATAGTATAGATTGCGGAGTAACTGGGTCAGTCAGTGGTCAATATACCTGAGAACCTGTATTGAAGTTTTGAGCGAACTGGTAGGTGATAGGATATAAGAAGGGTTGAATTAAATTAGCAAGCAAAACTTTGCAGATTTTATGGTTATCATTATCTAAACATGATAAAACAAAACATACATTAATTTGATGACTTTTTTGTGGGGTCATCGAGTGCAGTTATTATTTGAAACTAGCTTCTGCTCGCGACTTCGTCCGCGTGAAATTTCTTGTTACTCCGACCCACCCCGTCGCATCGCATCGCCTGCCCGCGCTATTACTTCGTTTTTGCTTAGCGTTCTTTCTAACTTTTTTTTCTCTTCAGCTTTATAATATTAGTATAGATATCAATTTAAAACATCAGTTTTTGTAAACTTCACAGACATGACAGTATCGATACCTAAAAAAAATAAAACAAAAGAAAACCAGTATTCTAGTGTCATAAGTCAAGTAACAAAACTACTAGCGGTCGTTGACCACCAAAAATCCTTGAATCCTTTTTTAGTTTATGATGTTAAGATATCGCTAGCCATCTGGAGAGTTTCGCTAGCTTAATGTGATTTTGTATAGTGACCTTATTGGTAGTAATTCAGAAAGGTCAGGTGCGTAGTAGTCGCAACCGCGGTGTGCGTGTATGACAAGATGTATGAATGTAAACGAAGCATAGTACAGTGCATGCCACGTAAGAAGAGACTTGACACACCACGTGGTTTGACATGCGCAGTACACGATTTTAGGTATCTTTAGCGGTATGAGGTCTGAGTGCGGGACGAAACCGGACGTCATAGAGGCGGCGGAAAGAGCGGGGGAGGCGGGGTCAAGTCTCTTATTACGTGGCACGCACTGTAGTATGTAGGGATTGTTCGAAAGGGTTACCGCTGGCCCAGGAACATAGAGGGCTAAGGAAGGAACACGGGTGGGTTTTAGTCAGTACGAGTCTGACACTCCCTTCTGCTCCACCCAGAACGGCCATTTAATGATATACCATCCTCAAAAAAAAAAAAAGGTAAGAGCAAGTGCCTTTCTGTAGTTTAGTAAACTAAGCTGGAAGTCAAACGCACATATGGGGGCACAACTACTACGGGGGTCTCCCTGCCATAGGAAGGTTCACCTGACAAGGAAGTTTCTACCTAACCACATGGGAAAAACGTGAGTTTTGTATGTAGTCTGTTCAAATGTATGTTTCAAATTAATATTATTTCAAGTTAAGCAAATTTCAACTTTATCTTAGTGGTAATTAAGTTGATTTCAGAGTGTCCAGGACTATTGAAACAAATACAAAAATGTTTGAAGTTTTAGCGTAAACTGAACTGTTGTGGAGGATTTTAAGTTATTTTTCCATAAACTCATATTTGTTTACATTTTGGGAAATAAATCGCGAATGCGGATTACGTATACAATGTCTGTTGTATAAAAGGTTTATTCAAAGGTTTTCTTATGTTATGATTGTCCTTGTAAATGGAAGAGGTAACCGCAATTTATGCTTTCAAAAGACACGTTATTTAATAATGCATTGCTAATGGCAATGTTGAAATATGTATGCAGCTGTATACACTATCCTATATTAGATCTGCAGCTCGTTATTGGTAACAGACGTTATTAATGTAACTATACTTAGGTACATACGGATTGTAATTTCGAATCCAATCTCAAAGGCGAATGAAGCATTGTACTCATCCTTAGAATAAGTAATTACTTAGCGTCACGGCGTCGCCGTATTTGCGGCGCTTCAACTGACAATATCACACCATCTACAAATTAACATGAACCTGAGTAACTGAGGTGCTTGGTGGTCAGGTCCAGCAGTGGACGTCTTTCGGCTGAAATGGTGATAATGATAGTAGGTACCAAAAGGTTTCTACAAGATAATAGCTGGTAATTTTGATTTTTGAAGAACGGGTCGTTCAATCAGGTTAAGAACCAACTTTACATACTAAACTCGGAAAGCACGATAACCCGCTGGTCCCGGCTGTCATTTTTCGATCTTTGACAGTCGTTACGGGTAGTCAGAAGCCCTAAAGTCTGACAACTATTCTTACCTAGGGGTATCGTATTACCCAGAAACTGGGTTGTGGAAGTCACATAGGCAGTCGCTCCAAGTAAAATATAGCATTCAGCTGCTTTCGGATAGACTTGAAGCCGACCGCTACATATTTGGAAAAAGGCTAGGCAAACAGATGATGAGGCTGATTATTATTATAGCTAAAAAATTTATCAAAATCTTAAAATAGAACAATCCAGAAATAGATTAGAAACGAATTATTTTGAAACAATGCTCGGAGCATTAACTTACGTAATTTTCACGAACAATGTTCGCTGGAATTACCTAGTAGACTACAAAGCAGGCAATATTGGTTCGTCGCTACTACCGTACCTGATTTTCTCTCAAGGGGATGCTTTTAGGCCAATCTATCGACCGTGTTATACGTGTGTTGATTGAATTGCGATTTTACATTCGGATGCAAGGTGGGTTAAACTTTTGCGTTTCATATAATTATAAATATTAATAATTAATGCGTATTGTATTTAATGGAGTTTCTTGCCCATTCTTCTCCATACGAACACTACCTTTTGGCAGGGGCGACTAGAATCAATTCAATTTTACTGTAAGTTTTGACGTTCAAAAGTACCTTTAATGTGCCTATTTGAAATAAATTATTTGACTTTGACTATGAATGCTAAAAATATATAGGTACACTGGATAAGCTTGTACTAAATGAACAAACTTTTAAAATATAATAAGTCAAAGCATTTATTTCAAATAGGCACTTAAAAGGCACTTTTAAAATATAATTGATTCTAGTAGCCACTTCCAAAAGTAGTTTTCGAATGGAGAAGAATGGGCAAGAAACTCCACCGTTACCAATATTTTGCATACATTAATTATATTATTATAATATTATGTGACGACGATGCACCTAAAATAAAATTACTATACCACAATTACTATACCACAGATGCCAATGTATACGCTTTTATAATAAACTACCAAGCCACGTTCAAGATCTTAGCCTTAATAAATTTAAATTATTAATTAAACGTAAGTTGTGCAAGAAAGCCTTTTATACTGTTAAAGATTATATTGAGGATAAAAAGGCTTGGGATTGAGCTGCTTCCAATTTATGCATTTTGAGTGTTTTTGTTGTTCTTTTGTTGTTTTTTTTTATATAATATACACATTGACATTAATATTTTTTTTTAAAACAATGTCATTTGCTTACTTTGTAAAGTATTACATTATTGTAATTTTTGTGAATATGAAGACGATGTGGGTCATTTATTTTATTCATTTTATATTTTTTATTATTCTCTCCATGGTCTGGCAGTTTGAGTAATTTTTGTGGCCTACCCAAATGTCCTTTCTTTGGTATTGTTCGTCGGATCGTTGAGCTCCTTAAGTCTTGAGTTGAGCTGCACGATTTCTGACAAATGCGTGCACTGACTGGACAGGTCCTCTCAATCTGTGTGGTTCTTTCCTCAAAAGACCATGTCAGACATCGACCTACATGGTCTTCTTATAACCTGACCAAGATTATGTCTGGACTTTAAAAGAGACTATGATCTCTGAGTTTGTTTCGGCCTTTCTTCTCAGAGTAGTCAGATAGGAAACGCCGACCTCATCTAGTTTAAAAAATATGATTGACGTGTAAAAGTGTTTGTACAAACCTACTTACAAAAATAAAATCATTTATCATTTACAATAAGTAAAAAAATTAAAAATTAATACCATGACATATAAATTAAATATGTGATAGATATATGGTGCGCACATATTAATAACCTAACCTAATTAAAACTATTAACAAACTAAAATATGGCGTCGAAAAATTCTATTAATTAGTTAATTATCCATTGTCATTAAGTAATTAGTAAATCATTATGAACATTTGGAACAAGCCCTAAATCGGGAAAAAGGTCAGCTGTCCATTACATTTGACGAAAACTAATTTAAGTTCGTTTAGAAAAAGCAAATTTTTTGCTTGTATTTTTCTCTGATCTGTGAAGAAAAACATCTCAAATAGAAACAATATATAAGAACAATAAATTCAGGATTCGGTATTTTTTTAAATTTTCTCTTCTCGAATTTTTAAGGGCTCCGTAGCGTAGCCAAGTGACAAAGAAGAAACCCTTATAATTTTGTCATGTCTGTCTATCCGTCTTTTAATTACAATATTGATTCACTTAGAGTTTATTCTTCTAGAAACATACCAGAAATGCCAAGTTACAAGGTCACTCTAGTAGCCAACCCTCCCAGAGATAAATTACACGTGTCATACTAAATTAATTTCCAAATTTTCCACCTCTAATGCAACATAAAACATTTTTCTCCATCATCACAGGCTATTCCGCCCTCGTAAACTCAATACAATTCACTTGTTTCGGACCGACACTGTTTCTCGGCGATCAAATTCCCGGCATGTACTGCTGGCCCGCACGCTGGATTATCTGGCCGACGAAGAGTAACCAATATTTGACGTCACTGCTCAATAGGAGAGTGACGTCACTGCTCAATAGGAGAGTGACGTCACATATTGGTTGCTCTTACGTTTAAGGCTTTTTAGGAAGTGTGGGAGTTGGAACAAGAGATAATGACTGTCTGGCGTTTGATACAAATAAATATTACAATTTAAATTATTTTATACTCAACTAGCGACCCACTTCTCACGGTTTTCATGACTTGACAAAACATTGAGATTTCTAAGAATAAATCATAATTAGCCTAGAATGTTACCACTGCTAGGACACAGACCCCCCTCGGTGAGAAGAAGTGGGCCGTAATCCATTCTTTATTATATCTAAGTTTAATATAATCATTTTCGAGAAGTTTAGGGTTGGACCCTCGGACCGTTGTGTCCGAGTGCTCAATTGTGCTCATACTCTATTCAATGAAATAACGGCTGGTTGGCACTTCCCATGAGCCAAGGACTGGCTTTTATTTGGCCAGAAGCCAAGCATTGCCATACATCGTGGCAATGCCGCCAGTCTCTTGGGTACATTACCAGTCGATAGCGATGCGGAGGAATCCTTCGACGGCATATTTAAGTTTGTTAATAGTTTTAGTTAAGTTAGTATATTATATTTATAATTTATGAATTAATTTTTTTATAAATTTTAATGTTTGTTTTTTTTTATTAAAAATGAGAAGTTTAATACTTATTAATGTTTTATACACATGTATGCATGCCTTAATAAATTCTCAAAATTATGGCCGCATTGAAATCCGTGATGTACTTATGAAGAATATGAACCAAAAGTACAAATTATAAACTACACCACAGCTTAATTGAGATTGTTGAATATTAATTTTAAAACAATAACTCATCAAGGTATAACTTATCCAACTATATAACGATAAACTATGGAAGTAAAAAGGAGAGGCCTTTACCCAAAAGTGGGACACAATAAAAGGCAAACAAAAAAAAACAGTGGCACTCCGGGAGTGCCGACAGAAGTGAAAACAAAACACAAACAGAATACTTTGCCATCACTCACTGACATATCGGATAAACATTAAAACCGAGTACACCCCGAGGATAGCTGAACACATCCGAAGCGGGTATTTTTTTGAAAACACCCGCGGTGTCGCTTACAGTAACAGTGGCGTGAGTTCAATGGTTTTTTCCCATCTCAAAAAATGCCCGACGCGCCTTAAAAAGTTTTTACTTCAAAAAACAGCACATCAAGATCTAAATAACAATAAATAAGGCATGCTACAGAATCTAAGCCCGATAAAAAGAATGGTAGACGGCAGTTCCGGGATGCACCGGACATCCATTAGTACCGACCGGACGTATTTGTCGCTGTTATAATGCCTCTTTTTTGTGGCTATTTTCTATTATAGGCAAACCGCTTATGTCCTCGCCTGCGGGGTATAGAATACACATAATAATATACTGAATAGATAAAGGACTGAACCTAGACGTACGTCGTAGTTAAATAATAGATAGATAGATAAAACGTTTATTCAGTGCAACAAAAGATAAGATACAGGTATTAAAAACATCAAAAAAGGTAAAAAAAAAAATAACAAAGATTAAAAAGACAAATAGGCTAGGTGTCTATGGTTACACCGCCCGTTACTGCCGCGCGTTACTGGGCGGTGTGTGTCTCATGGTTGCACCAAATGGGAGTCCAGCTCAGCATATGCCAGGTACAATACCTGACGCTGGTATTCTGTTGCATCCCGCTAGTGACACACGGATGTCGAGAAGACACGTCTGAGTTTCAACAAAATGGTACCTACATAGTGCGGCGCGTATATTATAGGTAAATATAAGTATAATAATCGAAGCCAAATGTTAGTTATAGGCAGTAGCATAATCAGCTGATAATGTTGCCCCTTCTGGGACACAGGCCTTCTCTCTGTAGGCGAGGACTCCGCCCCTGCCTCGCTTGGATGCAATGGCGACGCGTGAAAACATCGAGATTTTTGTGCTACCAGCAGCACCCCGCGGTTTTACCCGCGTAAGTTTCTATCCCGTGGAAATATCGGGATAAAAACTACCCGTTGTCCTTTCCCGGGACTCAAACTATCTCTATACGAAATTTTATCTAAATCGGTTCAGCGGTTTAAGCGTGAAGAGGTAACAGACAGACAGACACACTTTCGTATTTATAATATTAGTATAGATTAGTATGGATATTCTAGTTAAATAAACATAAATCTGCATCACCATATGGATGACTGGTAGAACCACCCCACCACCTTTGTAAGTACCTATGTTCTAAAGCTCGAAGTGAAAAAATCGTAAACCCATATTTAACGGCTGCCAGCCGTAACTTTTAGTATATTTTAACTCTTGGGTTTCCAATTAATTGGTAATGTATAGAGGGAAGGGTAACCAATCAAGGCAAGCACACATTGACGGTGCAATAACATGGAAGACAGGCGACCATACACTGTCCATGTAATGTGTTGAGCGTTTGAGCGTGCTACTGACGTGTTAATCACATGTTAGTTACCAAGTTAAAGTCTGTTTACATTGTAAGCACTTGGTCATACGTAACGATGTTGTTTTATCATCTGAAATACCAGAGGCCCTGGCACTAACGCGTCACGTACGTAACGTAAATTTGAACAATCGTATACTTACTACAACAATTCTAATAATATTTCTGTTTACATTTTTTCGATAAGCACAAAAATAATTCGCATCACTCTTAGATATGAATAAAACTTAAAATGAAGTTAATATCATGTGCGTAACAAATCATTCGAATTTACTTCTTTTTGTTTTTTGTTAGCCTTCATTCTATCCCATTGCTGGAAAAAGGCCTCTCCTGTTTTCTTCGAAACCTCCCTTTCTTGTGCGATCTCTGATCATCTTGGCCCTGTAAATGATATTAGATCGTCACACCACCTTCGCCTTGAATTATTATTCGAATTTTATTTACGTTGAATAACCGTTTGTGCTAGACCCATTGAAGCAACCCAAGGGTGCTTTGATAGCCTATTATCAACCCACAGATAATCACGTGAGTTTTATGTATTTTTATTTTGGTCAATAGATGAATTATCGTTACAAATAGCCTCTGCCCACAACTTCATCCGCGTGATTTTTTTTTTCCCCCAACCAACCCCGTCGCTTTCCCCCGACCAACCCCGTCGCTTTCCCCTGACCAACCCCGTTGCTTTCCCCCGACTAACCCCGTCGCTTTCCCCCGACCAACCCCGTCGCTTTCCCCCGACCAACCCCGTCGCCTCGCAATGATCGCTTGCTCGCGCTATTACTTCGTTTTCACTTAGTGTTCTTTCTGACTTATTTTGTTTTTCATCGGCTCCTGAGTGCCAGCGTGAAGTAGTCTTCTTCAAAAATTGGGCTATCAACTGCAAAAAGAATTTTTCAAATCCCACTGGTTATTCCAGAGATTAGCGCGTTCAAACAAACTAACTCTATTACTAGCTTTATTGTTAGTTTATTAGTATACACGTAATAAACATAACACATAATCATCATCTGTGCGTGTGTGTTTCCGAGTGCATACAACCCGAATCTCTTCAAAGTAAGAGAGAATAGGCTTCTTCTGGGTAAGCTCACTCCATCGTAGAGTTTGTCTCTGTCACCTCTGACCTAGACTAGAGTCAAGAGCAAACCCACTTCAAATAAAAAAAAAAAAATCTGCCTAGCCTTCTCCTTCTCCCAACTAAAATATAAATAAACATAACACACAAGTTTAAATAAAATTAATTTTGTCTAATGTTATTTAAATAGATCTTTTGTGGATTGCGATCCGCGCTTAACATGCCACAGGTCAATGAAGAATCACGATAATATGTCAAACAAAACTTCACTAATGTGATGTTAGAAGCGGATGTATGACACATCCACCTCTACCAGTACATAAAAAACGTAAACGTCATTGCGGTTCCTATTATTAAGTATAACAAAGCCTTTAATTCCCACACTATTGCTATTCAAAGGTTGGGCCTCAATCTGGATATTGGGTTTAAACGGCATCCTGCCTTCCTAAATGCCGTGTTGTAAGAACAGTAACAAGGTTTTCATATTGTGAAGGACGTTCCTGGTATTACCAGCATTGTTTTATGTTTTTTTTAGGTGGGAGGTTATCAAATAACTTCTCCCGCTCTGGGCGGACCGGGAGGGAGGTTGTGTCAGACTTTTACTGACTAAAACCTACCCGTATTTCTTAGTGACCTGTACCACGGGCCACGGTAACTCTTTCAAACAATCCGCGATCCTGGCAGAGGCTTTTGGTTACTCGCTTTTATTTTCCATTTTCAATGGAAATCTGTTTGTTGCCTATGTTGTCGTGTTGTTGTTTGTTGCTTTTAGTCATTTATCTACAATTCAACGTATTCTAAATTGGTTTGTAAAGAAATTCTTAGACAAAAACAACGTCGAAATGTCTTATTTAAAAACATAACTGGAAATATCGGTTTATATGAAAAATTTTAAACCGATCTAATTTGACTATAACACTATTTTTCGAAAATGTTCTCTACTAACTACATAGACCTTTGTATCCTGCTTATGCGTATGAAGTTTAATTAAAATCGGTTCATTCATTTCGAAAAATAAGGGCTTGAAAGTTTGTATGAAATACCGTACGGCGTAAACGCTCTTAAATTCAATAATGTCCATAAATCCCAAAAATTATATAGTTATATGTTATATGGCTTCAATCACGCGACTAAGTATTTTATTGGCATTAACGTTAAGTCATAGTATATTCGTAATATCCTTTACAACATCGGTTGAGTTTGTTTATTTAAATTGTAATGACATCTTTGGTTTAAGTATATTTAGGTACATACACTATACTTGTGGAAGCTAGAATATCCCACGAAGTTAGTCGTGTGGCGTCCCTACCCGCCACAAAGGCAGCCAATAGACCGGATTGGAGAGTGGAGTAACTATCACGTAATTTGTGACCAGTGACGCTTGTGAGACCTTGTCGGTGTTTCCGCCTACGTTACCTTTGAGCTGAGCTTCAAGCGATTCAATAGACCGATAAGTTTATAGGTTTATTGAAATCAATGGTTAGGTTCTAAGGCTTGTGGCCGATTCCTATACGGACCGTTATTGCTGGAAATAAAGACTCTTGTATCTTTACCAATAATGACGCAAAAGTCTATTTTTTTTTCAGGATGGAAAATCGTCAAATGACCCCTCCCGCTCTGGGTAGAGCGGAAAGGAGTGTCAGACTCTTACTGACTAATACCCATCCATGTTCCTTAATTAGGCCCTTTATGTTCTGGCCAGCGGTAACCCTTTCGGACAATCCCGCTGACCCGGCAGGCTTCGGCCCTAACGGGTCCCTTCAAATGATGCTGACAACTCTTTGAGGCGCGTGTGGAGCGTTGCTTGAAATGAAGACTCTTGTATCTTTACCAATAATGACGCAAAAGCCTCAGCTTCGCATAGTAAACCCTCTCATATGAAAGTAACTATCAGAGGTAAAATTAGCTTGCAAAACGATTCAATTAAACAAAATCGAATCGTTACACAATTATCCTATGTTACGCAATTACCCCGTAGGCCTTAGCCTAGTAGGCCTCAGCCTACGGGGTAATTGCGTAACACAAGTACAGACGCCAGCATATCAAGCTACTAAAATCTATTTAATACATTTTCAATTTATTTAATTTATTTAATACATTTTCAACTTTATCACTAAAGCTGAAGGTTCAAAGTTGATTGAAACAATTTGACAGTTTCGGGCAGCTTGATGTGCTAGCGTCTGTACAACGGCAATGCTATTCATTTTGACCGTTCGACAACATTCTTTGCGCTATTTAGGTAAATTGAGCAGACAAGTTTTTCTAACAGAGTTTGAAAAATTTGTCTGCTCATTATGAAGGAGGATAGAATTTCTTATATGCGAAAATGATTTCCACCTTTTTGAAAGGTGGCTGGAACTGGAATTACCACATGTAATTTTTTCATACGGAGAGTGTATGAATTAATACATATTTTGTTTCTCTTATATTTATTTAGTCGTGTTGTGTCGTGACTCGGGATACACCAACCATACTAATCTGTTCAGGACTACGTCAAATCACAACAAGGTTTGATTAGCTACCACTGCGTCAAAAGGCGTCACGACACAACACAGTAATGTGAATTCGGTTCGGGTTAAGCCATACACTCTCAGTTTTTTGCATTTTAGAAACCAGTAGTAAAATTTCAAGTACCTGAGAATTACTTATTAGACATCATTAACTAAATGATGTTAAACGGGGTGAATAAATATGCAAGAGTGAATCGGGACGAAACTCTAAAAGCGATTTTCTCGTTGAAATAATATAGTTTCTTGCCCAATGTGTTCTTGTTTAATGTTTTTACTGTATTATAATTAACGATTAAGTACCTACGCTTGATTGCAACAAACTATATTATATCAACGTTAAATTCCATTTAAAAGTTTCGTCCCGACTTTCCCCTGCATCCCTATTCAACCCGTTTATAAGCATCGTTAGTTGTTGCACATTAAATCCGTCCATATTAGTTCTGAATAATGTTATTTGTCAGCAAATTTACTCGACTTGATAAGGCTTAGAAGCTGACGGCAAATTATTATAGATGGGCGAATATTTTCACAACGTCATAAGGCCCCAAAAGTAATATCCATTTCGTTTGGTCCCAAGTATATTCGTAATATACTATAAAAAGGTGGTAAAAAGGTCGGCATCGGTAAACATAGATATTGCTGTTGTTTCTGTCGACTTTATGAAGAAGACTTTTGTTTTGCCGCGACATTGTTTCCTATTTATTTTGTTGAAACCTTGTGTAGTCTACCTCGTGATTGCTTCACCACTTTTGACAACACGTCCCAGCAGAACAGTCAGTTGAAACTTCAATATGGTTGATTTTTTTTTAACATTTTAACAAACACATCGTTTTATGACGTGCAATTGATATTCAATCTTGGTCATCATCAACACCATTTCAGCGGAAAAACGTCCTCTGCTGGTCCCCAAGCACCGCCACTTCGACCGGTTCTGTGCTTCTCGCATCCAGCGGATTCCTGAGGCCTTGACCAGATCATCGGTTCACTTTGTAGGAGGCCTTCCAAGGCTACGTCTTTCGATATTGCTTTAAGGGTGGTTAAGCAGTGGCGTGACGGCTGAGGGAGAGAGCCTCCCGTCCCAGCCGCCGCGGGAGACGTTCCGGGCGTCGGGATTCGAGCCGCGCGACGACTCCCGGCCACCGTAGGCGCGGGCCTGCGGGCGGAGAGTAATGGGTAGCTCACCGTCCGATCAGGACCAGGCCCGTGCCGAACGGCGCATACGTGTTCCAGGCGCGCCTCAAAGAGATGTCAGCAGCAACTGAAGTGGCCCGTCAAGGCCGAGGCCTGCCGGGTCAGCGGAATTGTCCGAAAGGGTTACCGCTGTCCCGGAACTTAAAGGGCTAAGTAAGGAACACAGGTGGGTCTTAGTCAGTAAGAGTCTGACACTCCCTTCCGCTTTCACTCTATGTGAGCTCGGTCAGCCGACCTCACATAGAGTGAAAGTCCGTACGTTTACCATATTTTAGAATAAAGCCACACAAACTGTCTTATACATGGATTCATAAACTCACATTTTCCTCCCATTTGGGTAGGCTGAAACCACAGAACGCCACCTGATACGATTCTTACGTACTCCTTTTGCTTCGCCATATATTTGCACCTTGATTGCGTAACACTATCAATCACAATCTGAATCATTTTAAAGGACATTGCTAATACATTGCTTCAAATGGTCGAAAAATTTATCTGCACAACAATGTAAATAACGCAATGAATGTTGTTTAACCGTTAAAATGAAAACCATTACAATGCGTGCCACGTAAGAAGAGACTTGACACACCACGTGGTTTGACATGCGCAGTACACGATTTTAGGTATCTTTAGCGGTATGAGGTCTGAGTGCGGGACGGGACCGGACGTCATAGGGGCGGCGGAAAGAGCGGGGGAGGCGGGGACAAGTCTCTTCCTACGTGGCACGCATTGTACTACTGTTAGTGTGTTACGCAATCACTCCGCTGGTGATACACGCCCGTAGAGAATAATACGTACCTGACCTTTTTGAAGAACATTACCAATAAGGTCACTATGTGTCCTTCTAGGCCAACGTCTCCCCTGCCATACTTCAAAGTAAAACTAATATCTTCAACAAACAGACCAACTCTCAGTACAATTTTACAATACAACGCTTTGACCCTGAACAGCGAACCGTAAGCTTATTTTATGTTTTTGTTTTGACAGTGTTCTGTGTTGGTACCTTTGAGGTAATATCCGCTTAATTGTAAATGACCCGGAATAACATAAAATACAGAGTGTGTGGTTCATTGTATTCAGTCAAAACTGTGAATGTAAACCCTCGTCAATTCTCAACATCAAGTGGAACAATTGTATGATTTAAAAGAGTGTCCGTGGAGTTTCTTGCCCGTTCTTCTCCGTACTCCGCTTGGGAATGGGCAACTAGCTTCATCTTTCTGACTGACCGACCCCTGACAATTCAAAAGTGCCTGTAATTGGTTTATTTGAAATAAATGCTTTAAATTTGAGTTGAGTTTGAATGACAACTCACTTCAAGCTCACTTTACAGAAGTTTTTGAGGTGAGATAAACAGAAAGAGGTAGAAAAATCTCTTATTTAATAATCTTTAATTTTTTACCAGATAGCCCTGTTTCTAAGCTGCATATTTTATTTTTCTAACGTTAGCTGTATGCGACTAAAACTTTTGTTGAAAATTAAAGTATCTTGAGACTAAATTAAGATTGCTTATTCTAAAACTGTTTTCTTCCTAGATTTCGTAGAACACCGTTGCACTATGAACCACAAATTGCATCAACTTGAATTGAAAATTATTGTCAGTCCGAGCTTGGTAGCTTTAGAACACAACCACCTCAATCTCCATAGAGAATATCGTAAATCATTTCACACTTCCCAAATAGACACATTTACAGCTCACTCAAAACGATTCATCGTTTCGATTCGATTCCTAGAATCGAATAGTACCGGTATCGAATATTCGATACGGTAACGAGACAGAACGCAGTTACGAAATAGATAGATACATGGTACACACACATATATACGTAGACTCAGTCTATCTCGGTCGAACGCCAATCGCGAGTGTTCTTACACTCGCTGTACGTGAATCTTGTCTGTGTGCGTGTGTTTTCGCTCGATATATGGAGCCGACCTTCTGTACTCATCTATTTTGTGACTCAGTGTTGGCCCGACGCGTTTCAGTTTCAGCTAGTGACGTCACGGAAATTGCGAGGGAATAAATTTACGTGAAAACGTCATGCCTTGAATGGTCGTGTTGTGATAATCTGGGATACTGTGTCCGTTGGTAAAGAAAAGGTACTCGTAATGGTTATTGTCTTTTGTAGCCTGGTTTTCGGTAAGGTGTTTTTCAATGTTCATTTAAGGACGTCTTGTTGGGTTGGTTTTTTAACCGAATTTCAAAAAGGAGGAGGTTATATGTTCGACTTTATGTTTATTTTTTTATGTATGTTCACCGATTACTCGAAGACGGCTGGACCGATTTCAATTTTTTTTTTTGTTTGGAAGTGTATGCTCTCGAGGTGGTTCCATTATCATCAAGTTGGAATTTGATGAGAGGATCTCATTGAAATCGAGGGAATCCCTCAAATTTTATAGGCAAACTCATAGCGATTTGGGTATTTTTTAAAGTGACTTGAGCTTTCGCTCTCGGTAATCATTATTTGGTAAAGTGGAACTGATGATGAATACCACAGATTACGATTCGATTACTTTAATATAGTTGCTACCCTTGCCTTCAGTCAATACCCTTTTTCTCAGGAACGCGTGGCGTTATCTACTTAAAATTAATATCAAATGTTACAATCCCTTAGAGCAGTGAAAAAATCAAACGTCTTAGTCAACGCAATCAAAAGATACGGGCGTTTATGTTCCGAAATCAAACCTACATAGGTATAGGGTACTTCCCGTTGATCTAGACACATGAAATTTGACAAGAAGCAATGTCATATAGCACAAGTAAAGGAATACCTACTACCTACTTGGTGTCCGACTCACACTTGACCGGTTTTTTTATAAATAACGAACGAAAAAAAATATAAGTGCTAATTGAACTTTTAAATTATATTTAAAAAAATGTTTTGGTTTGTAATCAGTTAACGACGTAGTTTATTAACTTTTGTTCTATCAAACTTCAGCTTAAACTTCCAATTTCTTCAATTTCGCTCTTTAGCGAGTCGCTTTAGAGCTTAATTTACCATAAGGGTTTTTCATAAGTTGTTGTTTTTTTTTATTTCTCAAGTCAGCAAAACTCATCTCGCCGTCCCCGGAGAATAAAATGATAACTGCCATTATCCTAGTTTTAGTGTTATGTCATTTTTGGGATCTGTGGGTGTTAATACATCTGCTCAATTTTTTTCGCATTTTTTAAACATTTATTTACGAAACAAAAAAATATTACAATAGTATTCAAAGATTTAAAACAGGTCATAAATTACGAGAATAAAGTGTTAATATAATAATATCAAAATGTATTCCCACTTGTTAGTATGACAAACAGTCATAGAATTATATTCTCGTGAAAAAATATTCGACTAAATAATGATAAATGCAGTTATCATTTTATTCATATTAAAATTAATGTTAAAAAACAACAGTATTTTTCTTAATTTACTATTATTAGTCTTTTTAAATTGGTATTAATTAAAATCAGCCTTATAATAACATATTATGTGAATTAATATTACAATACTAATGAAATTATTAAGTAATATAATCTGTTACACATTTTTTTTTTTAATAAAACAGCCTCATAATCACATTTATCACATAAAATCAGATTCTTATAATGACTTTTCAAAAATAAAATAAAGGTGGGTGATTAATCGTCATTATCTTCTTCATTGTCGTTATTGCTACCAGAACAGCTACTGCCATAAGTCAAGGACTCGTAAAAACCATGATAGTAACTTGGAATATCTCCTGCCTTACAGAGGCTCATAAGATCATCATATAAAGCCTTGTTTATTGGAATAAGCTCAGTGTACAACGTTTGTAGTTCGGGCACATAGCTAAGACTTGGGCTTGTTATCTGTCTGGTACCCCGCTTGCTTCTTCTTCGCGTTCATAATGATTGTGTCATGATTTTGGTATATTTTAGTCTTATTTTTATTATAATAAAGTGGCAACACCGGTAACGACTGTGTATCTCGTCATATTAGCTAGAGAAGGGGTAATGTAGTGGGGTAGAGAGACTTGGCTTGGGTAAACTTTAGAATCGGTGCGCGCTTCTTTAGCTAACCTCAGTGGGGTAAAGACTACTAGTCGAACCTATGTCCGATATCTGATAAGTGCGTATTTTTAATTATTGTATATTGTTTGTGTAGTACGTACCTACGTGCAGTAGTTATAAGAAATATACACAAGTGTTGATTGGAGTTAAAGTGGTTTTATTATATTTCACAAGTGGGATACACCAAAAAGGTATGTAAAACTTTTAATGTGAATTTCTTGACAATAATTTGAAAAATAAAAACCGTTACACGCTCACCTTTGAAGAATTTACTATGAGGCATTTAATTATTAGAAATTGTTTTTGCTATGATTAAATATCTATCATAAATTGTGAATTTAAATTAGCAACATTTGTACATGTTTTATTTGAGATTATTACATGCATACTGAGGTAATTGTCAGTCATTTATTATTCCTGCTTTAGTAATTGCCATGATAATAATTCTGCTTAATGGATAATTACCCAGTGAACTAAGTTTGTTCACAGGGTCTTAAATAGACATGCTGTGTGACTTTGCTAGATTTTTTTATTTTTGTTTGAGTTGATGATGTTTCCCACTGGATACTAAGCGAGTCACTGGTTGTTGGATAATGTTAGGGGGCGTACTTAGTGACTTCACTGGATATTTGGATGGGTATGGTTCCCACTGGTTTTTGAGTGAGTCACTGGTCGTCGGATTATGTTAGGGGGCGTACTAGTGACTTCACTGGATATTTGGATGGGTATGGTTCCCACTGGTTTTTGAGTGAGTCACTGGTCGTCGGATTATGTTAGGGGGCGTACTAGTGACTTCACTGGATTTTTGGGTGGGTATGGTTCCCACTGGTTTTTGAGTGAGTCACTGGTCGTCGGATTATGTTAGGGGGCGTACTAGTGACTTCACTGGATATTTGGGTGGGTATGGTTCCCACTGGTTTTTGAGTGAGTCACTGGTCGTCGGATAATGTTAGGGGCGTTCTTAGTGATTTCACTGGATTTTTGAGTGGATATGGTTCCTACTGGTTTACTGAGTGAATCACTAGTCGCCGGATAAATTATTGTGAATGCTTAATAGCTTGAGTTCTTATGATAGTAGTTTATTCATATTTATTACAGTTTAGTTTATGTATTGATAGTATGTGTATGTGTACTGCGCTTAATCAGGTCATCTCTCTGATAGTGCTTATTGCTATTTATTTATTTAAACTTCTCGCACAAAAAGGTACAAAGGCGGACTTAATGCCTTAGGCATTCTCTACCAGTCAACCTATTTAATTCATTAAACAACATAATTATATTAACAATTGTACAAAATGAATTAAAACAAAGGATAATATAGTAATTTGTTATTTCCCATCAATGTTATGAAATACCTTATTTCCGTTTTCTATAATGTACTATGCGGGCTCATGAGTTGTTCGCTGGGTTGAGTGGGCCAGGTATGGTCGCTGGATAAGCTAGGAGGGGGCGAGGTATGTTATGTTTGCTCACTGGGTTATTGAATGACTATGGATTATTGGGTGAGCTGCATACACTCGTCGTTTTTGATTAAGAACTTACATGATTCTTACGAATTAGCCGGCCTAAAAAAAAAAATGGTTAGAGTCCTTACCTACAGTAATCACTTGGGATGAGTGGCAAGCAAAACTCTGAAAAGCGTTTCCAAGCGAGGAAAATTATGGACGCCTTTTGGAGGAGATGCTGAACCGCAACTCTAGACACGACGAAAGTCTGCGCGAATATTTTTTCGATAAATTAAGTCTGTTAGGTAAATAGATGTGAAATTGAGGGTAAAAAGGCTGTCGACTATATTGTTTATGGTATAATGGACAGATCTATTCGTAATGGGGCACAAGCACTGAATAGTTCTGAACCTGAAGGTTTGCTTAACTTTTTATGTTCCCAAAAATCACAACCGGTAGTCGATACTAAATTTAGAAATCGCTCTTTTCAATCAAGAAGTCATCCCGGTACTAGCTCGAACTCCAACATTCAAGATTCTGCCTCTAACTCTATTATTTGTTATAATTGTCGATCCTAGAGTCGCCCTTATCACAAGTGTACAAAACCAATATTAAAATGCAAACGGTGTAATGGGATTGGACATGACAATGATGGATGTAAATTAGTACCATTTAACACCTCCAATTCTAACTCTGTTCCTGAAAATAGTTCTGAAAGGAAAACTTTAAAAAAAGACATAGGACTAAAAAGAAATGATAAGTTCTTTAACTGTCGATGGCCATACTCTAAGTTCGTACATTGATTTTGGTAGCGAGTGTACACTCTTAAGTAAAGCCAACGCGGACTCTTTGAAATTAGTAAAAGCATTTGATGTCATTCCAGTGGTACAAGGATTTGGTCAGTCTTCTGTCATCCCGTTGTACAAGTAATTAGTTACTGTGAGGGTCGACGAGGTTGAAGCCGAGGTTGAAGTACTGGTTGTTGACGATACACACATGCAAACTGCTATGATTATAGGGCAAAATTTCACTGAGTTACTTTGTGTCACTGTTCTTAAAGACAGTCGAAAGCTAACTTTTTATAAAACCCCCTGTAGTGATTCTCAGTCTAGCGATGATTCTAGTTTAAAACTCCATGTTTCTAATTCCGCTCAAATTCTTAGAATCGAAATCTGACTATGCAAGTCCCATCTTGATGGTTAAAAAAAAAAAGACTGGAGAGCAAAGGCTCTGGTAGATTTCCGAACTTTAAATAATAAAACTGTCAAGGATCGCTTCCCTTTGCCTCTAATCGAAGACAAAGTTTCAAATTTAAGCGGGAATAGCTTCTTTACTACTCTTGACCTCGCCTCCGGTTATAACGAAATTCCAATGGCTAAAGACAGTCAGCATCTAACTGGCTTTGTCACACTCGACGGCCATTATGAGTTTAAAAGAATGCCTTTCGGGTTGGCAAATGCGCCGGCTGTTTTTCAGCGTATGGTAAATAAAATATTAGGTAACAGACGTTTTTAATATGCATTGACTTACCTAGATGATGTGTTGATACCTTCAAGGAGTGTTGCGGAAATGTTTCAGAGGTTGGAGGATGTCCTGAACCTTTTTCGTCAAAATTGTCCGACTCTAAAACTCTCCAAATGTCGCTTTTTTTTGATACCACCGTCAGTTACTTGGGGTACGACATATCCTCGGTCGCAAGGTATTCGGCCTGATGAGGCCAAAGTGTGGGTGGTTAGGGAGTTCCCCACGCCCCGTAACGTCCATGAGATTCGTCAGTTCTTGGGTTTGACCGGATTCTTCCGTAAATTTATAAAGGGATATGTAGAGGTTGCGCGTCCTTTAACATCCTTATTAAAGAAGAACTCTGAGTGATGGTCTCATGTTGAGGAGCGCGCTTAGCGTAGTAGATGGTTTTACGAAATACGTCTTTGTCAGGGCCGTTAGGGATCCAAAGATAAGAGCACAGTTAAAGTTCTTCAGAAAATCTTTTATGACTTCAAAGTCAAAGTCAAATCATTTATTTCAAATAGGCACATTAAAGGCACTTTTGAACGTCAAAACTTACAGTAAAATTGAATTGATTCTAGTCGCCCCTTCCAAAAGGTAGTTTTCGTATGGAGAAGAATGGGCAAGAAACTCCACCGTTACTCTTTTAAAGTGTGTAAATGTAAAGACCATTTTATTAGATTAAAAATCTTGACAGTGCCATGCCTTTACATTTTAGTGTTGCTAACCAGCTTAGTTAAAAATTTGCACAAAACTGAGACTGATGAGCAAAGGCAAACTAGAGCTAGCACACGTAGGAAAGATTTGCCCAACACTATTCAACCGAAATTAAAAATTGTCAAACATAGCCCAAGGTATCAGTCTGTAATTTTATACAAAAAGTTGCCTATAGAATTCAAAACCATTTATAGTGTTAACCTATTTAAAAACAAACTGAGGACCTATTTGTTGGGGAAAGGCTACTACAGTATCAATGAATTCCTAGATGACGTTATGACATTGTAACTTATTATTGATTATATCACTATGACATTTATTATTTATGATTATTGTACTTGAATTATTATTCTTAATTAACCTTTACTGTTTTTGTTGACTTTTCTAAATGTATTAATGAATTTTATTTTAATTGCAATTGTATAATGATATTTTTGAAGTTTTTCAACACAATGTACCTATATTGTTATGAAATAAATTACTTATGATTTACAATGTTTTACAAGGTTTTGTATACATAATATAATTATATGTGAAGACGATGCACCTAGAATAAAAGTCTACCCCAAAAAAAAAATAATAATAAGAAGAATTAAAAATTAAGCAATTACAGGTAAATCAATTATGTGATAGATATGGTGCTCACATATTTACAAATTATTTACAAATATTGGAAAAGTAGATGACCTTTCTAGAACTCTAACAAGTGTGTGAGTTACTGTAGTCACAGATTGTAAAAATCAATGTCATAAAATTTAAAAAAATATATAAATTAAATTAGGAACCAGTTTGATTTTGTCTAGACACTTGATTGTCCTATGGAGCAGGACCAGCATGTTTCCAAGCATTCTTATCTTGGATATAATCCTCTAATTTGTAATATCCCTGTTTACATGGTGTACTTTTAATATGAGTTTTAAATTTTCTTTCATTTAATTGCAATATGTCACAAGGTATTTTGTTGTAGCATTTAACACAGTACCCCATAAAAGATGTATGTACTTTAGATAATCTGAAAAAAGGTTGATCTAATTTATCTTTATTTCTAGTATTAAAATTATGTCTATCACTTACTTTATTAAAAAGATGTTGATTTTTTCTTACATACATAATATTTTCGTAAATGAATTGGCAAGGTACCGTCAGTTACTTCGATGTCCCAGCCCGAATAGTGTCGGATCGCCGTACTAACTTTACATCTGCGGCTTTTCAGACCTTTTGTGACGCTCACGGTATCAAACATGTACTTAATGCGGTCGCTTGTCCCAGAGCTAATGGCCAGGCAGAAAGGTTTAATCAAACAATATTAAATTCATTAGCTGCCCAAAACGCTTTTGGTCATGAGCGTGAATGGGACAAGTGTCTGGGCAAGCTTCAATTTGGTATCAATAATACTGTCAATTCCACAACCCGCAAAACTGCGACAGAAACTTTGTTCGGATTTAAGTTGCGCGATGGTTTATTAAACAAACTTGATATTGGGAATAATGACAATGGGAACAATCCCGATTTGCAATAAATTAGAGAAGAAATAAGTGACAATATCGTGAAAGATCAAGCAAAGCAGAAAGAAAGGCATGACACAAATCGTGCACCAGCTCCTGCTTACAAAATAGGTGACTTAGTAAAAATTTCGCGAAATAATTTTGCAAATAACAACCAAAGTACAAAACTCCTGTCTAAGTTTGTGGGTCTTTATAAAATATTAGGGAATGATCGGTACGGAATATCCGACGTCCCTGGATTCAATAAAAGAGGTAAACCTTATGACACCGATATAGCCGCTGACAGAATTAGGCCCTGGATACACATAAAAGCTCTGGAAATAAATGATACTGATAATAGTAGCTCTAGTGAGCGCAGTAGTGATTCCGAATAGAGTTCAGTCATAGCTAGGCAGTAGAATAGTTACATAACCATGAATGGAAAAATAATATTCTGTTAAGGTATAAGTTTGTTTTATTATTATGTGTTGAATGTTAACTTATTTATTTTTTGTGTGTGTGAATTAAGAATTATGTAAGTTTTAGTTAGAAATTTGAAAACTATAATATAATTATATACCGACATAATATGTGTAAACCACTATAGTTAAAAGATACCAAATGTCATGATTTTATTTTTATTAATTTAGATTAATTCATAATTTACATATGATTTAACGTTAGGTTTAATTTAACTAAGGAAATTAATCAATTAGCAGGCAGCTATATTTATAAACTGTAGTACTTTTATTTTACTATTAGTTTTACTGGTAGTCACTATTAGGATTAAAATGTGCGTCGGGAGACAGCACGTTATCAGATGGCCGAATGTCATGATTTTGGTATATTTTAGTCTTATTTTTATTATAATAAAGTGGCAACACCGGTAACGACTGTGTATCTCGTCATATTAGCTAGAGAAGGGGTAATGTAGTGGGGTAGAGAGACTTGGCTTGGGTAAACTTTAGAATCGGTGCGCGCTTCTTTAGCTAACCTCAGTGGGGTAAAGACTACTAGTCGAACCTATGTCCGATATCTGATAAGTGCGTATTTTTAATTATTGTATATTGTTTGTGTAGTACGTACCTACGTGCAGTAGTTATAAGAAATATACACAAGTGTTGATTGGAGTTAAAGTGGTTTTATTATAATTGTGTACATCTGATCAGGCGTGCATCCTCTTTGTTTTTCACTAAGTAAAAATTGCCATAAGCAACTACCAATTTCATTTGCCCCCCTGTGCACGCCATCGTGTGCACCAAGTATAATAGTAAACTAAAATAACCGTGCCTTACAGCATCTAACAACGCTCGCGGCACACCACTAAGACGTCGGCAGGGCGTGCGGGGGGCGCGGGACGGAGCACCGCGCCGTCATCACTTCACTGCACATCGAGTCGCGCCAGCGATCACTACTAGAAACTTAATATAAACTCTCACGCGCATAAATGTACGCGTCTTAATCAAGAATTCAAGATCAGTCATTGTAATACAAGTATAATAATAAAATCTCATATTTTATAGATGAAGAGGAGTTCATTTCAATCCCCTTCAAGTGGCGACCGTGAACAATCGAAGCTGCTGGAACGAATTGCTGTCGTCGATCGGACCAACAGAAGAGATTCCATGTGCAACCAACATGGCGGCGGCGGCGGATCACCAGCTATAAAATGGAAGGAAGTAAGCCCGTTCCTTGTTCGCTCCCTATCCCTATTCCTCAGCTTTTGGTTGCGTGTAAATGCCGAGCTACATTTAAGCTGTGGGGAGAAGTGCCTAGCTATAGCTAGCTGCGTGTTTTAAGGATTGGCTATAGTACGCTGCGCACGCATGTCATTTTATATTTTTCCATAGAATTTTAATCCTAAGTATTTTTCATGCACTGAATGTGAGCACGCGGTCCTATTTATCGTGTCTTGATTTGATTCCCAGATAAAAGGCACCTAGTTATCTTATTTATTTAATTGGTTTCAATGGTTATTTGCCGAACATTCCAGACGATCGCGATCCACGCGTCGCTCGCGCCTGCGTCGTCGGTGCGCGGCAAAGTTAACGTGCTGTCAGCGTGCTCGGCAAAGCGGCGCCCTGCGGGCGCTGTACGTGCTGCTGGCTGAGCTCGGTGGCAGCTGCGAGGTTTGAGCTGATTGGCGGCTGGATTGCTTTGGTTAGAGTGAACATTTTGTACCTTTACCTTTCTCATTGGTGAAATTAGTGTCGTGTACGGGTACCTGCATTTATTTAGTCGTTAAACAAAATGTCGGTCAGTGATCAAGAAAACGATGATGCTAATCCCGTTTTAGTCAAATTAATTCGTAAACGATCTGGCATACGTAGTCGTGTAACTTATTTTAAAAACTATGTCACCAAGTTTCAGTTGGATAAGTTGGATGGCGTAACTAGTTTGGATATAAGGGAATTATCGGTAAAATTAGCACAATTACAAGAATTGGTACCAAAATTTGAAGAGGTTCAGACAGAAATTGAAGAACTTACTGTAAATGAAAATAAACAATACTCAGAAAGAGATGTCACTGAAAGTGAATTTTGTTCTCAAATTGCATTAGCACAGGAAATAATAGATCAGTTTTCTAAAACAACAAGTTCAATAAATAACGATTCAATAAAATCAAGTTGTGTGGTAAATGCTTCAATAAAATTGCCTACTATTAATCTACCTACTTTTGATGGGGACTTTGTAAAATGGCTGGAATTTCGAGACACATTCCAATCACTTATAGATGAAAATGATACTATACCGATAATAAATAAATATCATTATTTGAGAAATTCGTTAGCAGGCAGCGCAAGGATTGCTATTAGTTCAATTAATTTTGCAGCTAAGGATTATAAAAGCGCATGGCAGGCTTTATGTAAGAGGTATGATAATCCAAATATTCTTATGAACTATCACTTAAACGCGTTAGTAAGTATAGCTCCTATTCAAAAGGAATCGTCCATGGCGTTAAGGGAGTTAAGTGATATAATTTTTAAAAACTTAAGTGCGTTAAATACATTGGAGATTTCTACCGATAGTTGGGATCCTTTAGTAATACATTTGGTGGCCGCAAAGTTAGATCCCAAGACTAGGAGTAAGTGGGAAGATCTTAAAGGTAGTTTGTCTTCCCGTCCATCACTTGAAGAGTTTCAGGATTTCTTAATGCAACGAGCTAACATTCTGCAATCGGTTAACCAAAGTCATAGTTATCATGATAATAAAAACTCTTCTAAAGATAATAAAACTAAGGAAAATAAATCATTAAGGTCTTTTGCTACCGTTACAGAAAACAATCAAAAAAAGGCATGTGTTGTGTGTGATAAAAACCATTATATACACCAGTGTTTTAAATTCAAAGGGATGAAATTAAATGATAGGCTTTCCTGGGTAAATAAACAAAAACTGTGCAACAACTGTCTTCGCACTGGTCACACACATACAGAATGTACGTTGAAGGGTTTGTGCCGGAAATGTCCAGACAAACACAACAGTTTATTACACAAAAACAGTACGGTTATAAATGTAGCCACTGAAAACACTGAGCCTCCTGTTACTAGCATCCCTGCTAGTTTATCTGCAGTGTCACCAGGACAAGTTTTATTGTGTACTGCGCAGGTTGAATTGGTTAATACAAAAACAAATTTTACTTACCTAGCTCGTGCATTGCTGGATACTGGAAGCCAGTCTTCATTTATGACTGGCAACCTGAAAGAAAAGCTAGGACTACAGACTGAAAAACTAAATGCCTTCAATGTAACAGGCATAAACAATGTAGCATGTGAAATAACAGAAAGGTGCAATGTTAAATTAAATTCAAAGGTGGGCAGATTTAGTGTGCATGTAAATTGTTTTATTCTTCCAAGAATTACTGGCAAGTTACCTAACATTCAAGTTAATGTAGAAAGGTTAGGTTTCCCAGATAATATTCAATTGGCTGATCCTTTGTTTTACCAGCCATCGGAAATAGATATTTTGTTAGGTGCAGATCATTTCTTTAATATTATATTACCAAATAAAATAAGTTTAGGGGAAAACAGACCAGTCTTACAAGATAGCATGCTAGGGTGGATAGTGGCTGGCCCCACTGGGGAAGGTCACAATAATAAGAAAACACACTGTAACATTGTTCATAAAGGTACAAATATTGGTCAAAATTTACATGATTCTTTAATTAAATTCTGGGAGGTTGAAGAAGTACCTTCTGAAGCTAACATTTATTCTGTCAATGAACAGTTTTGTGAATCTCACTTCAATAAAAATACTTGTCGCTTGCCTGATGGTAGATTTTCGGTAATGATGCCTCTGATGGAGGTCCCTGAGCAGGCACTTGGCAATTCATTTCCCTTAGCAATTAAGCGTTTTTTTAATTTAGAAAGTAAGTTAAATAAAAATCATAAGTTAAAGGAACAATATGCCAATTTTATAAACGAATATGCTAGATTAGAACACTTAGTTGAAACTGATAGGCCAGAGTTTGGATGTTTTTTACCACACCATTGTGTGATTCGTGAACAACACGAAACTACAAAACTTCGAGTGGTATTTGACGCGTCTGCTAAAACCAGATCAGGCAAATCACTCAATGACATCCAGGCAGTTGGTCCAGTAGTGCAAAATGATTTGTTTTCGATACTTATCCAGTTTAGATTACATAAATGTGTATTAAAAGCGGATGTCGAAAAAATGTACAGGCAAATCGAATTAAATGAGTCTCAGAGACATCTACAGCTGATATTGTGGAGAAACCAACCAACGGAGCCTATTAAAATTCTGCAACTAAAAACCTTAACCTATGGAATGGCATCTGCTCCATTTTTGAGTACCAGGTGTCTGTTTGAGCTAGGGAGCCAATGTAAAGATAAGGTTATTGCTGCGGTAATTAAGAATAATTTTTACATGGATGATTTAATAACTGGTGCCTCTTCTGAGGACGAATTAAGGCACATATATTTGGGTGTGTCACAGACTTTGAATGCCGCCTGTTTTCCGTTAAGAAAGTTTAGAACAAATTGCCCTGAAATACTTAATGATAATTCAGAGTCTACAAATTGCCTTACTTTTCATGATGAAACCACGGTTTTAGGGTTGAAATGGTCACCGTTGTCAGACAAATTACATTTTCCTAGTGAGATTGAATTCTCTAATAAGGTTACAAAAAGAATAATTATTTCTACTACGTGTAAGATATTTGATCCATTGGGATTGGTTAGTTGTTGCATTATCAAAGCTAAAATATTATTGCAAAATTTATGGACTCTCAAGTTGGATTGGGATGACTCTGTACCAGAACATTATGTTAAAAAATGGTTTAGCTTTATAAAATATTTACATTTGTTGTCAGACATTGCCTTACCTCGCGATGTTTTTTGTGAAAATCTAGATTTTCAGTCTGTGGAGATGCACTGCTTTGTTGATGCATCACAACAAGCTTATGGAGCATGTGTATATATGCGCTCCAATAGTAATAAAGATAATACAGTCACTGTTAGGTTACTATGTGCAAAAACAAGAGTGGCACCAATTAAAACACTTACTATTCCACGGTTAGAGTTATGTGCTGCTCTAACAGGAGCTGAGTTGTGCACTAAAGTATTAAAGTCAGTTCCATGCAATGTTAATAAAATATACATGTGGACTGACTCCACGGTGGTACTTGGATGGTTAAAAACACAGAATAAAGCCTTGCAAGCGTTTGTGCGTAACCGTATAAATAAAATAAATCAACTTACCGAAAATTATAAATGGAAACATGTTCCAACAAAATTTAACCCTGCTGACTTAGCGTCCAGGGGTGTTGATCCACAGCATGTGCAAGCATCATCATTGTGGTGGGAGGGACCTTCGTTCTTAAAGGAAGATCAATCTAAATGGCCTACCCAGCCACAGGTTAGCCTTAATAACTTACCCGAAACAAAAATATTAATATCCGTTGATGAAACATCGGATACCATTAATTCATTTATTCAGTTTAAAAAATATTCTAGTTATTTAAAAACAAAAAGATGCTTTGCGTATGTTCTACGTTTTGTAAATAATTGTAAGAAGAATACTGTTAAATTGTTAGGACCTTTGCAAACTGAGGAACTTGATCGCTCATCAATATTATTGTTAAAGTTCAGTCAGCTAGAGTCATTTGCAAAGGAGATTAAAATAATAAAAGATGGTAAGGCTTTACATCACAAAAGCAAATTGTTGCCTTTAAATCCATTTTGTGATAATAATGGTTTAATTAGAGTAGGAGGTAGGATTAACAAGTCTGATTGTCAATATGATAAGAAACATCCAATTCTATTAGATGCTAAGCAACATTTAACTAGGTTAATAATGCACTATGAACATGGTAGATTATTTCACGCAGGCCCCCAGTTACTTTTGTCCTCTGTTCGTGAGAGGTTTTGGCCACTGGGTGGCAGAAACTTAGCTCGCACTATTGTTAGGACTTGTGTGGTCTGTACTCGATTTCGAGGTCAGCCGATACAGCCCTTAATGGGGGACTTGCCTAGTGTGATGGTTAATCCAGGTTTCCCGTTCAGTACATGTGGGATCGACTTTGCGGGACCATTTATGATATCCTCAAAAAAGGGTCGAGGTAACCGCGTTACAAAAGCCTACCTATGCGTTTTTGTATGTCTAGCTACTAAAGCTTCTCTAACTACTAAAGCTCTACTTCAACCTTGAAGTTGTCAGTGACCTAACCACTGAAGCTTTTATATCTTGTTTACGTAGGTTTGTTTCACGTCGCGGCAAGCCTTACGCGATTTATTGCGACAATGGGAAAAACTTCGTAGGGGCTAACAATGAGTTGGGGAGAGTTATAAAAGCCAGCCGCCAATCAGTCTCAGATTTCGCGTCAAATGAGGAAATCAAATTCTTGTTTTGTCCAGCCTACTCACCACACTTTGGTGGAATATGGGAGGCTGGCGTTAAATCCGCTAAATATCATTTGAAACGCGTTGCTGGTAGTGCCTCACTTACATTTGAAGAGCTGGTGACGCTTTTTGCGCAAATTGAAGCGATCCTTAACTCCCGCCCCATTTCTCCTCTTTCGTCTGATCCAACTGACACAAATCCCTTGACTCCTGGGCACTTCCTTATAGGCCGCCCGTTGATGTCTGTGCCGTCGTTACCGGTTAACTGCATTAGACCCACCAGATACCAGCGAATCGAGCAGATCCGACAGCAATTCTGGGCACGATGGCGCAGGGAGTTCATGGCAGAGCTGCAGAACAGGACCAAATGGAGGAGAGATCAACCATCATTGCAACTCGGCGACCTGGTCGTGCTACGAGAGGACAACCTGCTGCCTCTCGACTGGCGCATGGGGCGCGTGATGAAATTGCACCCGGGTAAAGATGGAATTGTTCGGGTTGCGGACGTCCACACCAACAAAGGACTTATAAAACGGGCCGTTCATAAAATGTGTCTGTTGCCCACGACTCCATAGCTGTTGAAATAGCTTCAACGCCGCGGAGTATGTGCACGCCATCGTGTGCACCAAGTATAATAGTAAACTAAAATAACCGTGCCTTACAGCATCTAACAACGCTCGCGGCACACCACTAAGACGTCGGCAGGGCGTGCGGGGGGCGCGGGACGGAGCACCGCGCCGTCATCACTTCACTGCACATCGAGTCGCGCCAGCGATCACTACTAGAAACTTAATATAAACTCTCACGCGCATAAATGTACGCGTCTTAATCAAGAATTCAAGATCAGTCATTGTAATACAAGTATAATAATAAAATCTCATATTTTATAGATGAAGAGGAGTTCATTTCAATCCCCTTCACCCCCTTTTAGCAATCTGACCATGCCTAACATAACAATAACCTTTACTCTGAGTAGCATCATACACAGTGAAATTATAAATGGGATACTTCCTTTTGTAGTGAAACGATCCAACCTCAGATTGTGGGATGCTCAAAACCTTTTCTAAATCGAATATTGCTACGGTTGTTTGTGAGGGATCAACCGATTCTTTTCTTGTTTTTTAATTTGTCGTACTCTTTCTTTGTTTTTTTCATGGTCAGATTGCTAAAAGGGGAGCAAATGAAATTGGTAGTTGCTTATGGCAATTTCTACTTAGTGAAAAACAAAGAGGCATCCAGAACATATCATTTTACTCCGACGGTTGTTGCGGACAAAACAAAAACAGATTCATATTCGCTCTATATATTTTTGCTGCACAGAAGCTTCAATTGAACATCACACATAGATTCTTTGAAACCGGACATGGCCAGAGTGAGGGGGATTCCATGCATTCCAACATTGAACGTGAATTAAAACACAGAGTTGTATGCACGCCTGATCAGATGTACACAATCATTATGAACGCGAAGGGACATGGAAAAAATATCAAGTTTCAGAGATGACGCAAACAGAGTTTTATAATATAAAGGAGTTAATAGAGAATAAGAACTGGTTACAAAATGATGAGAGCCAAAAAATATCATGGACTGTGTATGAAGTGAATGCCTCACATTCACATCCATCAATTTTAAAATATAAATACAACTTTGATTCCGACTATTCCCAATTAAATACGGTGCCTGTCAGAAGAATAAGAAGTAAGCGGGGTACCAGACAGATAA
This sequence comes from Luperina nickerlii, assembly GCA_963855955.1. Lineage (NCBI taxonomy): Eukaryota > Metazoa > Arthropoda > Insecta > Lepidoptera > Noctuidae > Luperina > Luperina nickerlii. The sequence continues at coordinate 19,475,660 of OY979678.1, forward strand.
CAAGTCCAAGTCTTTGCCATGTGTCCGAACTACAAATGTTGTACACCGAGCTTATTGCAATAAGCAAGGCTTTATATTATGATCTTATGAGCCTCTGTAAGGCAGGAGATATTCCAAGTTACTATCATGGTTTTTACGAGTCCTTGACTTATGGCAGTAGCTGTTCTGGTAGCAATAACGACAATGAAGAAGATAATGACGATTAATCACCCACCTTTATTTTATTTTTGAAAAGTCATTATAAGAATCTGATTTTATGTGATAAATGTGCTTACAAGGCTGTTTTATTAAAAAAAAATGTGTAACAGATTATATTACTTAATAATTTCATTAGTATTGTAATACTAATTCACATAATATGTTATTATAAGACTGATTTTAATTATAACCAATTTAAAAAGACTAATAATAGTAAATTAAGAAAAATACTGTTGTTTTTTAATATTATTTTGAATAAAACTAATGTTGATTACCATGTCATAGTTTTATTAGGACACCAAATTAAAAGTCCTTACCAGATTTTTTTTTCAGAATATTTACGAGAATAAAACGATATTAAAGTATTATCAGTATCACTTTTACACTAAAAACCCATAGAATAAAATGATACGTGACGAGTGCAATATTTGATCCTGGTCAGGCTGTACGGAGAATAAAATGATAATCGACATTATACAACTTGGACGATGATTAATTTTGACTAACTTCTTATTTTTTAAATAATATCTCTATTTTGATACTTAGGCGTATTTGATTATAACATTTAGAACAAACAAAAAATAACCTTTTTTAAAAGTTGACAATCATCTGTCTACGTCCAGTATTTAAGAAGCAATCAACGAAAACGTGTTTTTTATTTTTCCTGAAAAGTTGCATTTTTGTAGTTATCATTTTATTCTCCGGGGACGGCGATCTATCCACCATACAAACAATTTGAATGCCCACAAAAGTATGTGAAACATAAAATAACATATTATTTCACCAGGTTTTCCTCGTTTTTCTGCCGTAAGCAATAGATTAATGTCGTGTTTTATTTCCAGCATGAGGGGGACCAGTTTGTGTGGCACATACTATTAGAAGAAATTAGGATCGGCGACATTTGTTATGGCGAGATATGGTGAACGGAAACGGGACGCTGAAATTGGGGTCTGTAATTACTTTGTACAGACCAGCACATCAAGCTACCCGAAACTGCCAAATTTTCCCAATCAACTTTGAACCTTAAGCTTTAGCAATAAAGTAGAAAATCTATTAAAGAAATTTGACAGATTGTAGTAGCTTGACATGCTGGCGTCTGTACATCATTATTTGTGGTTTGAATTTGGGTTAGGAGGTCGGGTTTTCGAGGGATTTTTCTCGAAATTTTCTTGGTGATTTTTAGGTTACTTTGGCTTCCATTAAAAATATTAAAACTAAACGCAAATACATAAACTCACGCCTTTTCCCATTGGGTGGGCAGAATTCCACCTGCTAAAATCCTTTTTTATTTGGTGCGCGTTTTGGAAATCCTCATGGACTTCCTCCATCGTGGGGGTGACAGAGGGGCACGCCGGACTCTTACCGGCTTAAACCACCGCGGTGTTCCACTTCTGCCTATGGCCGGGAGTGCGGGATTCGCATAAGCATTCACCGCTCCCCGACAGGCCTCTATCCGCTGTTCCTCAGCGGGTCCCACCTCCCCGTGCGGCCATTCCCATAAAGGCCACACCCACGGAAGGCAGAATTCCACCTGCTGTACATTACCCGGCGATAAATATTGCACATCGACCTTTACCTTTTTTGTATTTCATACAAAGAATAAAAATAATTATCAAAAGAAGCAAATCGTAATTGTTTTAACAGCTCCTAATAGATACCGGACTGTTTGTATTTCGTGCGACAGAGATAACGCTCTACGAAGCCGAAATTAGCCGATTGTCTCTTCCCAAAGGTCGATGTGCAATATTTATCGCCGGGTACTGTAATCCTAACATTACCCCTTTTGTTTCGATGACATCTGATCATAGACGCACGCCGGTTGCGAGTACTACGCACCTGACTTTTCTGAAAACCAAATATCTTGAGGAAACATTAATTATTTTAATAGTATGTAAGAGAAAATAATAATATCAGACAGGGCAATTAAGTGACAACTGCTTTATTTGATTAGCTGATCACCATTCATAATATTATAAATTCGAAAGTGACTGTCAGTCTGTCTGTATGTTACCTTTTCACGCCTAAACCACTGAACGGATTTCGATAAAATTTGGCAGAGAGATAGGTTGCATCCCGGGGAAGGACATAGGATAGTTTTTATCTCGATATTCCCACGGGATAGATACTTATGCGGGTGAAACCGCGGGATGCTGCTAGTCTCATATAAACGACGTTCACTATTGACAAATACAGTATCTGAAATTCAGCATTAACCTGGTCTCATATTCTATTTTTGTCTTTTGCTTATGCTATTATTTTTTAGTTCCACCAATAGTGTCCCACTCCTGGACAAAGAGTTTCCCCAAGTTATTTTACTATTTGAGAATAAATTCAACCCCAATACGCGTACCAAAATTAACGTAATTAATAACTCTCTCCACATAGAACATTTTCTCACACATACATAAACTATGTCACCCGGAAAATGCCTAGTTCGACGCATTTTCTGGCCTACGTTAACCTTTCATGATGTAATCAATAATAATTAATGATCCTGTGAGCGTAAGGCCGTAATCATCATGGTTGGCGAGTGATTGGTGATCAAAAAATAAGGTTATTACTGAGGTAGGGCTGTGCCGACACTTTTTCCTCTTCGGAAGTGTATTAAGAAAGCAAAACATGTTAGTTTATTAAGGTTGTGTCCATACTAATATAACATTAATGTAATTAAATATTTTTTCTGATTAGCTGTAAGTTTTCCAAAAATAATAAAAACAATAAATAAATTGATCGCGATTGATTTGACGGAACGCGCTAATCTCTAGAACTAATAGATGAATTTAAAAAATATGCTTTTGATAGCCTAATTCTTGAGTGAGATTGTAGGTTATACGCTACGTGAAGAAGGTTTTAGGTTATTTAACATCACGCTACGACCCATAGGCGCCGATCAAAAAGAAAAAAAGTCAAAAAGAACGCCAAGCGAATACAAAGTAATAGCGCAGGCGACGATGAAATGCGACGCGGTGGTTCGGGGGCCGCGGCAGTTAATTAAAAAAAAGGCTGTTATTTTAGTATACTGTGTATCTAACGACTTCCACGCGAACGAAGTCGCGATTTAATTCTTATTTAATTTTGATTTGATTTTATATATTACGTGTACTAATATAGTTTTAAAATAGGTATTGTACCTGCTAACAAAATATGGATTGTTATTATCCGAAATAAACATTTTAAATTTTAAGTCGTGTGCAGAAGCTAGTGATGATTACGGCTGTAAATAAAGACTTCCAACCTATTTCAGAAAAATATGTCCCAAAAATACAAAAATTATCTTCTCAAGCAATAGCGAAAAATGTATATATAAATAAACAGAAAGAAAAAAGAAAAAAAAGATTGATTCATAAGAATCAATTTACATAACGGACACAAAGCTCTAAATACTTGGACTTCCTGGAGTTACATAAAAATAAAACTAAATCCTCGTTACTTTCCTTTCCACTCAGTCGTGTCCTAACCCAAACATCTCCACAACATCTAAACCGAGCAAGTTTCAAGGAATCCTAGGTAGTTAATCCACAAAATGACTCCACAACAGTGAGACACGTTAAGTAAATAAGCTTCCCAACAAAGGTATGAAAGAAGTCTCATTTGCAACGAGTGTCTCTCCTGGTCGCGTCTAAAGGTCTCATTTGTTCCCACGATGAGTTTGCAGAAACGCAGATTCGGGTTGACTCACACTGAGAGTATTCGTCCGTCCTTATTTTAGAGGCACGGGCGAAATTTACATGTGGCTTTGCATTTGTTAGTTGCGAAAACAAAGGACGCTGAATACGTTGAATAATGTTTTTTTGGTCAGGTGGTATGACAAACTGACGGGATTACGTGGCGTTTACACGCCACAGGCAGAATACATAGATACATGGCGTACAGTCAACAAAAGAGATAGGTATGCAGGATCGTCGGATATAGTTGAAATTTAGTAAGAATGTTGTCGACGCAAATTTAATTTGATAAATGAGCTGTTTGTTTTCTATTAATAAAATAAAATTTTATTTGGGAACATCCATCGGTTTCTTACTAAACTTCAACTATAACTGCACATGTAGACATTTTGCAAGATCCTTTTAAGGATGTAGACAGATGGAGAATAATTTAAATATAGAAACGCCTATGTTTGGTAATACCGTAAGAGCCATTACGCACTGTCGACTGGTCGCCGGCGACTCGGTCGACGGTGACTGTGACTTACTATAGTTTGAATAGGTGTTTAAGCACTTGGTCGCCGGTCGCCCACGCATAAGCGACTGCCGGTCACCGGCGACCAATGGGAACACGGTTTCAAATGGAAGCATTCACACTGCGAGCAACTGTTGTAAGGTCCGGACGTTATATTATGTGGTTTCAGAAGACACAATAGCTCATCAAACAAACGCACAGACATTCTTGCGTAATAAAAAAAAAATTACGAGGGTATATTCTAACGTCTTCAAAAAATATTTTATACAATCCTTTAAATATCCGTTCTTGTAACAAAGGATGTACTCAACACTATTTTTCTTTTCTTGTATTTTTCTTTATCTACATAATTAGTACGCTAAGTATTTTTGCAACTTCTTTGACGTCCATTCTGCACGAATGGAATACTGTCGCCCGGCTTGGTCTCCTGGCCCTTGCCTATGTTTTGGTCGCCGAGGGTCCGAGTCGCCGGCGACCAGTCGACAGTGCGTAATAGCTTTAATAAATATGCATTGTTTCCCTAAAACACCATACTATATTTTACTATGATGATTCTTAACTCAGGTATTTTCACGTGAATTTCATTGTTGCAAAATCTATGCTTATTTTTTTACTAGCCTATACTACTGATCAAAGGCCTCCCCCAAATCCTTCCAGGCATCCTTTTTTAGAGCCACTTCGATCCAACTCTTACAGTACAATGCGTGCCACGAAAGATGAGACTTGACACACCACGTGGTTTGACATGCGCAGTTCACGATTTTAGGTATCTTTAGCGGTATGAGGTCTGAGTGCGGGACGGGACCGGACGTCATAGGGGCGGCTGAAAGAGCGGGGGAGGCGGGGTCAAGTCTCGTCTTTCGTGGCACGCATTGTACTTACGCGTCTTGGTTGTCTCGCTACCTCTTTTTGGGCCGGCCTAATGCTTATTAAATAAATATAATACTCATTCATCTGGGTTATGGACATCATGCTGTTGCTAAGTTGGTTCGAAAACCACGATATGATAACCGAAGTCAAATTATAAAACAACAATATCGACCGTTTTCTTTCCTTTAGCAACATCTTGAGTAACAAACTTAAGCTTGATAGCAAGAAACAATATTAACTAGAAAAGATTTCTTTCCTTTTTACACAAAGTTCTAGTAAGTTAAAGAACTTCTTCCGATAAATGAAACTTTTAAAACTTAGTAATTTAAAGGATGACTTTGTAAGTTTTTTTATTCAGTTCAAAGAAAATGTAGACAAACGTACGAAACCTTTACTCAAAGCATCATTTCCTTTTTATCAATATTTAATGAAAGTTCTATTCAATATTAGTTTCAGATTCTTCCAGTCGAAAACATTTAATAAATTTGACTATTTGATTATATGAATGTTTATCAATTTATCCCGCACAATTTTATTAAATCAACTAAAGGCTCCTGCAAACAGACGCGACGCGCGATGCGAATCTCGCGCGACACAAAGACACCGCTCGTTGCGCGACTTGCGGTGCCTTTGCGTCGCGTGTCGCGTCGCGCCTGTGTGTACGAGCCTTAAAAAAGATGAAAACAAGTCTCCACGGGTTTTCCCATTAGAAATTATTATAAACTAGCTGATCCGGTGAACTTCGTCCCGCCTCAGAATCAATAAGAAAGACTATAAGAGAAAATGAATTATCTTCATCTAAATGAATCATCATTTTTTCGTGTATTTTTCCCATGTTTTAATAGTTATTCTGCTATTCGGGGCGGAGACAAATCCAACAAATCAAAGATCATAAAAATCGGTCCAGCCATTTCTTGAGTTATAAATTATAAAGGCAGTGGTAAAATTATGCACACGGTAATTGATTTACTTGTTTATTCGGGCAGAGTTTCCCCTTACAATTATTAGCATGGAGTGAAGTACACAAAACCATCGCTTAGCGCTTTTATAATACTGGCTGGCTGGCGGCTACTTCACCTCCCCCGGCTCGGAATTTGGCGGGGCAAGGCTCACGTAGTGGGGAAGTGACGTGCTAGTCAATTGACTTCCTCTTTGCTGTGGCTGCTGTGTCGTACTTGGTTGTCATGGCTTGGCTTGGCTTGGCTTGGCTTGGCTTTGGCTGAGGCTGTGGCTGTGGCTTTGGCTGCACCCAGACGACACGGCATGGCATGGCTTTGGCATGGCTGGGCGTGGCGGGCTTGACAGCCGGCTTAACGGCTGGCTAACGACATCTAGCGTTACAGTCGGCCATCCTGTAACAATTGCTCCCGCAATGGAAGCAAAAAAACTACGATTACAAGTCAGCTCAAGATCACAAACTAAATAATCAACTAAACATGATAGAGCAGCTAATAAAACATCATTAGAGCATCACAAAACACAGCAGGAGTCTTATTCGTGGCCTGTGGCTTTTCATTAAGCCCGTGCAACAAACCTCACGTTCGTTTCTTTGAATTCCTCCTGAATTCCGAGTCCCACGGACTTTATGGTCTCTACAAGAACCCGACCTCCGCCAGAGTTAAACACGCATTTCACCCACGGACTACTTGAGTTTCCTCAAGAGACACCGATTTCTACCGGGCTACGACTATGTAATAACTACTGGTACGGTCCCCGACCAGTCGAACTAAGATTCACTACTATCACAACTAGACTTTTACTTGGCTTTCCTTAAATTCGTCATTAATACTCTGATCCCCTTTGCCTGTGCCATGGCATATGCCTTACCCTCATGAGCGTACTTGATTCAACCAGAGTCATGTAATCAAACTTTAATCAATCATAACAAAAAAAACATCAACCAGAGCCATGTACCATCGTGATCCACATTACAACAATAATCTTTTTCACTAAGTGCCTTAGACACCTGGAAACCCACAGAAGAGTAAACCACTCTAACGCTACGGCTCTCTAGCCGAACAGCAATCGCATGGACCCATGTGTATCACCCTGTGACTACACACTTTTTACTACGGTCGATAGAGAACCCCTACTCGCGTGGTTCCCACTACTTAGGCTTGCTCATAGCTCATCACCACTGTGATCACCATCTACTTCGACTGGTACATGACCTACTGGCATCATTCGTAACCTTATCGTGAGCGTATTTAAAAATTGCATTGTTAACTAGATTGGGCTATACCTAACAATGTAACAGTTTCTTTTTTCTTGTTGTTTACCAGGGAAGCACTCGGTACCTCGAGTCAAAACATAATGAAAACGACTCACCAAATTCGTAGACAATAGATCTGTAGCTGGCTTAATGGCTGTAGTGGTTGCAATCTACAGTTTCCTTGGCAGAAGTCGTGAAACTCCTCGCTCGAAAAGCACCGTCCTTGATCAGCGATTATTCATACAGGAGATCCAAAGAATGCAGCGCTGTCCACTACTGTCATTCTGCTTGCACACGTCCTTGTGTGTTATAACCTGTAACCAAAAAAATCAACAGCAGTGCATGTCCCACTCGGCCAATTCTGACCAAAATTATTACAGGTTCTGATGAAAATCACCACAAACTCTTTCTCTCAAAGCCGACATGTCGAACAATACCCATACTCATTAAAATAATAGGAAACTCATTAAAATATAGCAATGCTCATACTCTGACCTCCATCCGGTCTTCATCATCACACTTATAACCTCTATCCGGCCATAAGCATCAAACCAATAGACTTCCATTCGGTCTTCAACACGTAACATCAATCCGGTCACTAACACAATCAGGCGACCTCTATCCGGTCACCTCCACAAACAACACCGTCAAGATCATCATTTCGAGCCTTTATCAACATAATTCTTAAAGTAGGTTTGTTCAACATGTTACTTTATTTTTCCTATAACGTTACAGATTATAAGAAAACTCTTACTATGCTAGGTACTCTAAATCTTAAGTCGACTACTTAGTATTCAACTAGTCTTGTCAGCGTTATCATTTTCGTCATGGCTAGTCTCGTCATCGTCACCTACGTGCATGTCAACGTCAGTTATTTTACGCAGTCGGTCGTGTGCGTACTTGTACGTCCGGCGGAAGAAAGGGACTTCAAAACATAACGATCACTTGTCAAAACTTCCACCACCTTAAATGGACCTCTGAACTTCCGATCTAGTTTAGTCTGATAATTCTGATTTCACTCTTCGTTTTCTAATAACACAAAATAGCCTACCCAAAATAATACTTTGCAAGTATATGTCGTGTAGAAATGTAATAAAATTTCAAGTTTTGTGCTGAATACACGCGTTTAACCAATACCAGTCATCGTAACATCATTATTAACTCGTTTGGCACTTAATTTGGCTGCACAAATCGCTTTTACTAACGAGCATTCAGCACCAGAATCGTAACAAAACAATACACCTCACCTTTGTTCTAACGTGCCTGAGCGTTAGTTGTACGACGCAAACATCCACTCGCCGTTGCTGCTTGCAGCGCGTGCTCCACCTCCATCATCTGCTTGGCTGCCACTTCTCGTGCACCGGGTCGCGACATGTCCAGGATTCCCTCACTTGCAGCACACGAAGGGCTTCACCGAAGGCTGCGGGCTGCTTGGCTCGATTCTTGAAGTCACTCCACGTCACTGGTAGCTCCACGTTACGTCCTTCGTACTATTTACGATAGCCACGTTGATACTGCTTCCTTTGTGCGCCTTGATGACGGCCACAATACGACCTCCTTGCAGAGAATTTTCAGCAAAACACAAATCAGCTGTCGTATTGTGTGCTGTTACGTTTGTACACGCGTCCTATCGCGTTTTCTAATTACGGGAACACTTTTTTTTTTTTTCCTAACATGGCGGTAGGGCGCAACTGGCGCGTCACTGGGCAAAGGTATTCCTGCATACAGCCTATGCCCAAAACAACATTCACTATGATCGCGCATCCGTATCTGGCTTGTCTGAGTTCAACTCGAATTTTTATCCAGGTGGTAACTGTGCATTCTTCGTTTTCAGGGTCAAATTCTGGAATTAACGATGCGGCACGGTGGTCTTTCAGACGAATGAGGGTAGGCGCTTCGTGTTCCAGATCGTTGAATGCTTTTTCAACTTCTTGTGCTAGGAGAGTCTTCAATATTTTCCTTGCAGATGGTGTGGATCGACCTTCATCGTTTGAATCTTCAGACATCTGGTTTACCGACGCAGAATTTTCGTCCTCCCGACTAGGCGACCGTGACGTTTATAAGTAGCAGAGCGTCGTTTCATCGTAGGTTTTTTTTTTCGATACCACTTCTGAGTATAAAGGCAGTGGTAAAATTATGCACACGGTAATTGATTTACTTGTTTATTCGGGCAGAGTTTCCCCTTACAATTATTAGCATGGAGTGAAGTACACAAAACCATCGCTTAGCGCTTTTATAATACTGGCTGGCTGGCGGCTACTTCACCTCCCCCGGCTCGGAATTTGGCGGGGCAAGGCTCACGTAGTGGGGAAGTGACGTGCTAGTCAATTGACTTCCTCTTTGCTGTGGCTGCTGTGTCGTACTTGGTTGTCATGGCTTGGCTTGGCTTGGCTTGGCTTGGCTTTGGCTGAGGCTGTGGCTGTGGCTTTGGCTGCACCCAGACGACACGGCATGGCATGGCTTTGGCATGGCTGGGCGTGGCGGGCTTGACAGCCGGCTTAACGGCTGGCTAACGACATCTAGCGTTACAAAATGGTGTAACTAGCCCATCTTTGTATTATTTATATTAGAAGGGACTTAGATAATAATAAATAAAAACTTTATTACAAGAAAAATCAAAGGACACACACACAGGCACACAGGCACTCGTGCTGGAATTACTCTGTTTAACGCTTGCTTGCAGGCAGAATACAATAACTTTTAGGCTTTAAGATCTTCCCCTAATGAACAATGTATTTTCTGCCAAATAAATATTTTGAATTTGAATCACCTTCCTTCGGACCAACTCGGACCAAGTACGTTATTTCTCATTTACAAAATAATTTTGCATTAAATTTTTTTTTTAATTATAATAGGCTGTCAGCGAAAAAATATCAATAACTTATACCTATATTCATAAAAAAATATTTGTCTAAGTAAAGTAGCAATAGTATGCGAAGTAAGGCATTTCTCAGTGCTTTCCATATGACAAGTCTTTCTATTCATAAAAATTAGGGGACGCATAGTGCCCATCGCCACTCAAGTAAGAACCTGTGCGTCCGCCCGCAATGTGAGTCCTCATAGTAATCTTTGTGAATACCTGCGGGTATTAGTCAGTCAGAGTTTTGCCAAATTTATTCCTAAAAACCGGCCCATTTAAGTGCGTAACGGTTCATGTACAGTGAAGGGTCCCATAGTTGTGATAAAAATATTATTGTATTTAATATATAATATGTAAAAAAAAAAGAAAAATAACAAAGTTATTAATGCGATTGTAATCGAAAATATCCCATATTTAAAAAAAAAACACGTTTTTTGCGTTTTTTTCCCTTTAATTTTCAACCATAAGTTAGATATCCTTTTTATTCGTTGTGATAGCAGCCATATTAGTACATTATACTGCGTGCAATTTTAAAATGTCTGCCCTATGACAGATGGATGGTTGGAAAGGTGTACGGACAGACAGCGGAGCCTTAGTAATAGCGTCTCGTTGGCACCCTTTGGGTACGGATCCCTTTTTTTTTTCGTGGGGAAATCCTCATGAATACCCTCCGTCTAGGAACAACGGAGGGTTAAGTCGGATTTCTACCGACTGTTCCTTCCAGTGCCGATTCACGAGTCGGGGGCCCGAGAGACACTTGTACATTAGCAACCCCAACTGTTATCAGCCCGCCATGCCTAGCAGGCCCCATTACCAAGTGCGGCCGATCCCACGACCGCACGTCCTCCCATTATGTCACGCTTATAATACTGCGTACCACCTCTTTGAGTCTGACTGCTGGTTCGACAACACGAAACCTAAAATAATTAAAACTGTATTTTAATTAAAACTGACTAAACAAAGCAGCCCACCATTAAATTTATCAAATTTTTACCCGCCCGTTATATTGAACTAACACGCAGTCGTTTCCAGGTAAATTAAGTTAAACAATTAACACTTTTCCACTCATTCGCACCAGTTGTGTCGCAAACTTTATTCAAATATACAGGTTGTACATTTTTGTTTATTAATATTTTCAACGTGGCTAACGAAGCTGTTTTGTGGCATCCTTTTATTAATCTGGTTAAAAAACCTGGTTAAATTTGTCCAGTAGTGGACATTTGGAAGTTTTACAATAATTAAAACCTCAGTTTCTTCACGAACAGCTTTAATCATGGATTTTCTTGTAGATTACAATAAATATGCGTTTTATAAGATAGAAATCGACGCAGCCGTGTACTCAACAAGTATTAGAAAAAAAAGGTAATATAAATCAAATGTGCGGGTGTGAGTAAAATCACAAAAACTCAGGAAATCTAATGGCACCGCTCGCTTGTTCAACTTGATGCTTTGAAAATTACGTCAGGCGTTGATGTGGCGCAGACAAATTATTATTTTTCCTTAGAATTTTTCGCATTGGCTGTACTTTTGCATTATTAATTTTGTATGTGTAGGTGAACAACAAACTAATGAACTAATTAAGTGTAGATAATAAGTCGGTTATGTCTTATAGAAACGTTCAGATTATGTTGATCGAAAAAAATATTGCTATCCAATTTCCCCTTCCGTGAGAAGGAGGGGGGCCGTAATCCACCACGCGGGCCCAGTACGGTTGGTGGATGTTACATGTCTTCGACTTTTTGGTTCTTGGACATGCCAGTTTCATCAATTTCACCTCTCGTCTAAATTACATACAAGTGCTTCAAAAGTTATAAATAGTTATTAATATCAACCATTATCTTCTGTTTATTTGTCTCTATATTTGTAATATCATTTCTAGATTATTTTTTCTGATATTTTCTCGCCTAGTGATTTAATTTTGCACCAAAAAACTTTTTCCGCACTCACAATGTTCCTAACCTTACACAAATACTCAGGTAGTGACGCGCGTGTTCGTCTCTTATTTATACTGTTTTTATATGTTCGCTGTCATTACAGAGGTTGTTGCGTTGCATATCTCCATTTCTTAGACAAAATATTGTAATATTATTAGGGCGGTATTTAAATAAACCAACGGCTTTGGGAAATCTAGGTACAGTACCCGGCGATAAATATTGCACATCGACCTTTTTACACAAAACCATTTTATACAAAGAATAAAAATAATTATCAAAAGAAGCAAATCGTAATTGTTTTAACAGCTCCTAATAGATACCGGACTGTTTGTATTTCGTGCGACAGAGATAACGTACGAAGCCGAAATTAGCCGATTGTCTCTTTCCAAAGGTCGATGTGCAATATTTATCGCCGGGTACTGTAAGGGGTTAGATTGTATGACAGTGATTAACAGAATAGAGAGACCGATGTCGTTATATTCTGTAAATGTCTTACCGTGAAAACTTAGGTTTAGTGAGTTTGAAGTGAGCTGTCATTCCAATTCATGATGGAATTAACATTGATGGTATTAACACTATTGACAGCTCACTCCAAGGTCATTTCACCTAAGTTTACACGTTGGGATTGATTTTTACAGAATCGATCTGGGGGCCTAAATAGGCCACATTGGCAGAATTATAAAAGGATAACATTATGAATAACAATATGGCGAAGATAATCCGTGTTTTTCTTTTTCTCGCTGCACTACGTAGATATAATCAAAGAGATTGAGATTGGATTTGAATTGGATTGATAGGTATTTTTTAGCACAGACAAAAAAAAATTACTGAAAAATCCTTCACCAATGGGATTTGATACGATTAACTTAACAGTTAACTGTCCATTATGTTTCAAAATGTTATCCTTTAATGACTCTGCCAAAGAGGCCTTTTTAGGCCCCCTGAAAGAAGGAAGAAATGAAATAAAATACGTTTATTTGCGGCAAACATGACGTATTAAAAGAACACAAACACAAAAAAAAAAAAAAAACAAATTGGGAGAAAACATACGTCACATCCACACAAAACTACTGTGTACAGAAATGGACACAGCAGCAACAGCACTTTTTTTCGGAATGAAAGGTACCCTACCTTTTATTCCGAGAAAAAGTGCTGTTCCCAAGGAAAACAACAATAACGTGATTATGATAATAGATGGCGCTACGTGTCTTTCGAATCAAAAACAGGACGTCTGTCCGGTCAGCTAGCTTATAATATTAGTAAAATAATGGATAAACCTTTTTTGGTATATTTTTTCAGTCGCCTTTTATATTTTTTGGTATTTTTATAGCGTCTGGCGTCTACCATGGGCAAGACGGAAAAGATCTTAATTAAATTTTCCAACTTTAAAATATTACCTTGCAACTATGAGATCTTGAAATATTCAGCTGCAACCAGCTTATTATAACACAAAATTTCATTTATTATTTTAATTAATTAATACAGAAGCGTCCTCGTTGATCATTATTTATTATCTGTACCTTCAGTTTACTTTGTGTTAAACCAGCTTATTGTCAAAGATTTAAATTGAATATTTATCAGCATTATACATAGGTAAATCATATGTTTAAAAGCTGCTTACACACTAAAAGGATTTTTGCAAAAGACCGCGTGATTAACTGAAACGAATCGACTTTTCAGTTAATAACGCGGTCTTTTGCAGTTGTCCTTTTTTATTTATTTTACCGACCCTGGAGTTTCCTTCGAATTCTTTGTTTCACATGTGATGTAAAAGTTGCTTATCCAAGATCAAAATATTTTATTTCACATAAACCTGCATGGGGCACTTATAAAACGTCAGAATCTAGGTGCACGGTTCCAATTGGTCGTTTCCTAGGAGAGCAGCCGGTAGGAAACTCTTCGATTACTCTTTTAAAATAATTGGCTAATATAATATTTTTGTGAATTAATAGGTATCCGCTTAACCTAATCCCTAAGCAGATTTTTTTTATAGGACTATTTTCCGTTTTCCTTTTTTTATTCTGCCATACTCCAGGAAAGGTAAAGTTTAGCACTTGCACTGAAAACATAATCATAAGTTATATAACTAAAATTTACAATGTAACACAGATTTAAGATAACATTCTAAAGTACAGAAACCTTATTATTTTAACCCGAAAATTAATACCAAAACTGAGGTCATATTATTATTCATGTTAATATTAAACTAATATATTCGTATGGACGCTTGGTAATTACGAACTCAACTGACCCAGTTTGCAATTGCACTGGAAGATTTAAACTCTTCCTTGGCCCGTCAAAACCCTGTCCTACTGCCGGCGATTAACGAGGAGCGAGAAAAGCTAGCAACTTAAAATGAGTTGGCGAGTAAGGAGCAGAGAACGACGACGAGCGATTACTCGCCGAGTCTCTCAGCGAATATTCTGCCTGCCAAGCGAGTGTCGCTGAGGAGTACTCTCTTTGATAGCTCTTGTCGCTGTGTCAAACGAGTACTCGCTGGATGTGTGATGAGTCAGCGATCATCTTTTTCCTGCCCTCAACCGAATTTATATGGGTTCGCCGCAACATGTATTTTTTGTTCCATAATTCTGAATTAGTCATCTCGGTACCTCCTTTATCCTATATCATCTCATATATCATCTTTCATACAGTCCAACCATTGTTTTTTTTTTGGTTTTCCCCTACTCTTATAGCCATAAACATTTATGCTCAAAACCTTCCTCATGACATTTTCCTTATCCTTGCCCCTACCATGACAACCGATTTCCACACAGCTTTTCAGTCACCGGTACCACTTTCAGAATTCCTCGTATACGTATACTAATTTCTTATTCTATCCATATTCGCGTAACAGTGAGCGATTGATTATTAATATATGTATCTCTTTTACTTACACGGGACCTCTAATCTTTTGTACGTTTCTTGAGCGAGAAAATCGTCGATAGCTACTTAGTCGCTTCCTCGTCGGCGGAGGAGCAAATTCCTTACGGTGGCGGTGCAAGTAACGATTACAATTTATCAACGGCTTCTGCTTTAAACAGGTCAAAATAATTTATAACATATTTGCTCGTAAAGGGTCTCTTATTTCACCAATTTCAATATCGTAATGTATCTCATTACGCACTTGTGCGGTAATGTAAAGTAAATCGCACGGTTTATCAAGATGCTCCGTCAAATCGAACGGTACTTTTTTAAATCTTAGCAAAAAGTTTTTATTTCAGAAAAGATGTCAACATTTTATGAATAAAATTAACTTTGGGAGATAAAATATAATAAATAAACATTTAATTCTTTATATTAATTAATTTTGACAATAAATTACAACCATTAATATCTGTAACAAAAACAAAAATATTAATTTACTTTATTAATAATACTGGCTGTTTTGTACATATGCCTGAAAAAAAAAAGCGCGAACGCGCTCGCATCGCTTATCTGTTAAGAAGTAAAAATTATTCCGCGCGCTTTTTCTTTTCGCTGTACTTTTTTTTACAAGTATTGATGAATTTATTAATTCCACACCGCCAGAAGTCTCAGAGGCAGCGAAAAAGGCTACTCTAAGCCTCTTGCCCGAAAAATCGGCCGATAGATACTTACAAGCGCATCAAAATTTCATCATATTATGGAAAACAAGCAAATATGCAAATTCAGTCCGAGTTTTATTTATTTCCTCGCAAATATGTTATAAAACGTCGTATGACATACGTGCGCTTTGATAATTACAGCCGAGGCGATATTGCTTGCCCGAGCCGTAGGCGAGGGCTACAAGAAAGCAGAGGCTTTCAACTTACCGCACTTATATCATAATGTACTATTATACGTCGACTCTAGATAATGTGGATTTATCTTTTTTTCATAGTTTAATGTACAAGGAGAATAAACTGTAGTACCTAACTATCCCATTGCTGAGGGTATTGCTTTTAGGGCTCTCTACAAATAATAAAATTATTTTTAAAAAAAAAACAAAAACCGACTTCAAAAACCTAATAAACACTAAAAATTTAAAAATAATATTAAATTGAAACTATAATTAAGAATAATTTAACCTAAATAACCTTACCTAACTTTAATCTACACTATATTTTACAATTTAACAGTTTTTGGAGTCGGTGCCAAGCCAAGTGTATCTATCTAATTGGGCCATAAAATATTCTCCCTTAATTTTTATTACAATAGTTTACGAGAGTAAATTAATATCATATTATTAGGTACCGATATTTTTACAAAGCTGTTAAAAGTTTTAGTTAGCGCTCGATAGATGGCGTTGTACCGTATTCTGAATCGCGACATGATTTCGTTACCGAGAAACCTATGAAGATCAAATTGTATTACTTACGAGTTTCACATTTCGTCCGCAAGAGCGCGCCACTATCCGAACAAAAACAACTCCGTCTTCTGTTGATATTCTGTCTTGTATTTTTTTTTGTCAGTTTGTTTTGTTGATTGTTAATATTTTTTGCTGATATAGTACCTTTTTTTTGGTTAATATTTTGTGAGTGCGGGCTTGGCACCGACTCCAAAAACTGTTAAATTGTAAAATATAGTGTAGATTAAAGTTAGGTAAGGTTATTTAGGTTAAATTATTCTTAATTATAGTTTCAATTTAATATTATTTTTAAATTTTTAGTGTTTATTAGGTTTTTGAAGTCGGTTTTTGTTTTTTTTTTAAAAATAATTTTATTTTCTAGTTTTTAGTTTAAGTTTGTACATAATTCATAGTTTGAAGTTTCTTTTTTCAATTTTTAATAGAAAGAAAATTAATTTTGTATAATATGGGTAGGCCTACTAAACGCGCTGCTCAAATGAGACAGCGCCGTTTGGAAGAAAGTAACGACGAAAAGGAAGAACGTTTAAAGAAAAGTAGGGAAAGAAATACTAGAAACATTTTAAATGAGAGTGATGAGCAGCGAGCGTATAAACTTACTCAGAAGAGAGCAAACACGAGATTATCAAGGCTTAATGAGAGTCCAGAAAGTCATGCTCAGCGGCTCAATTTGATTCGTGAACGATTATCAAACGAGACTCAAGAGCAACGTTCTCATCGTCTTGATATCATTCATGAACGTTTGTCTCACGAGACCGAGGAGCAACGTTCTCATCGTCTCGGTTTGATTCAGGAGCGCTTATCAAACGAAACCGAGAATCAAAGTTCCCGTCGTCTACACGTGCAATACGAGCGTCTATCCAATGAATCTGCCGAATCCAGAGCGACTCGATTAGATATTATGCGACAAGCTAGTCGTAATCGCCCTTAAAAGCAAACTGGCGTAATGTTATGTTATGGTATGGCTTAAACTATGCATACACAAACAATCGCAGCAATCGCGAGACATGTGCTGTCGATTTTTAAAGATTTCTATCGTCTATGGTTAGTCCATCACCTGACCTGATGATCACGAGACCAAAATGGCAAACGCCCTTCCAAACATCAAAAAGAAATAATTTACTTAATCAGTCGATGCCTACTCCTTACTGTTAAGGAGTCGTACCTTCCATCATCAGCTCAGCTACATGAGATGATGATCACCATACGCAAGTACTTAAATTACTTCATAAGATTTGCGAAAAACTATGTTTGGGCCCATAAAATTTAAGGGTTGCCCTCGATTTCTCCATGATCCAATCATCAGATCCTGACTTGGTGACTATGGGACCACTTCAGAAGTATCTCCTTTCGAACAAAAAAAGAATTTTGAAAATCGGTCCACATTTGGCGGAGTAATCGCGTAACAAACACACAAAAAAAAAAACATACCGTCGAATTGAGAACCTCCTCCTTTTTTGAAGTCGGTTAAAAAAGAGCATTGATCAGCACGACTGCTCGTAGGGCGTTTTGTATTATTGAGTGCCCAGCAGAAAAACAACAAAATTAATATGATAATAAAAGTACTGCCAATTTTTATCGATGTTTTATTATACACCCCATCACTAGAAGCTACCGCACCATAGATGCTCAAAAGGGAATAAAGTTGAATATTTTTTATTGTTCCCCTTTGAGCACCACGGCAAAATATTGATTGGTGCTCAAATAGCACGGCGGAGCACCGCCGTGTCCTCGTAGAGGCGATCGGCAGCGGTGGCGACCTCTCGCTTCCGGCCCTGGTTCAAGCCATGGTCCGGGGCGAGAGGGAGTAGGGGGCAGTCGCCTCCTTCTGCGAAGCAGTCATGCTAGCGAAGGAGGCGGCAGGACAGCTGAGGAAGAGAGCCTCCCGTCCCAGCCGCCGCGGGAGACGCTCCGGGCGTCGGGAGCCGCGCGACAACTCCCGGCCACCGTAGGCGTGGGCCTGCGGGCGGAGAGTAATGGGTAGCTCATCGTCCGATCAGGACCAGGCCCGTCCCGAACGGCGAGGACGTATTCCACGCGCGCTTCAAAGAGATGTCAGCAGCAATCGAAGGGGCCCGTCAGGGCCGAAGCCTGCCGGGTCAGCGGGATTGTCCGAAAGGGTTACCGCTGGCCCGGAACATAAAAAACTAAGGAAGGAACACGGGTGGATTTTAGTCAGTAAGATTCTGACACTCCCTTTCGCTCCATCCAGAGCGGAAAGGGGTCATTTGATGATTTTCCATCCTGAAAAAAAAAACCTAGAAAAACAAGTTACCACTCATGTCATGGCGGATTGCCGTTCCTTTGGACAATGAGAATAAGAGTGCACCTACGTCTGCGTACATATTTGTGAACGGAATCGTGCCGAATTTCGGTCCGGAAGACAATTATTAACTCCTCATCACATTTATTCTGGGCCTGTATGGCTTAGCCCCTCCGCCATGCCCATCCTATCACAAAATGGATCAGAACGTGAAATAAAATTGGCACTATTAAAACACCACTCGACAATGCAGCTGTAATTAACTTCGCGAGATATAATCGCTTCGAGCGCCATAATAACCCATTAAGGAAATGAGCTTGGGGCAATATTATTAACGTTAGATTAGATTTAAAGATTACCGAAGCACTAAACCTGCCATACCTTAAAATTGCTTGCTATATCGAGCGGAAGATAGAAAATATGGGCTTTTCGAACTGTATAGCGATTATCGGTATTGTAATTGCTGCCGGCTATTAATAGGTGTTGTTTATCTAGTAATTAAATCGTGGTTGAAATTTGGATGGTCTAAATTGTTACATAGTTAGGATTACCTCTAGGTAGATCAAATGAGTACCGGAACGCGAAAAGGAGTTATGGTCATAAAATATTTGTTTGGACGTTTCTACTCAACACTCAAACATAAACTCAAACTCAAAGTATTTATTCCAAATAAACTAATTACTGGCAACTTTGAAATGTCAACGCGTTGGTAAGATCTACGATGAACGAACGAATTTTAAATAATGAAGTATTCTGAGTAAAACAACAAAATATCTTTAAAATGGTATGTAAACAGACCGATGTACATCTATTTTCCCTTTCTCGCCAGTTAAGCAGAAACCCAAACGGCGAGACATCAAGGGTATTGGCGTCGGTCCACATTTAAGAGAAAACTACATCGTAAATCTTACATTCTACATTTTCACACTCGCTGTCGCATACTTCTACAATGTAGATAGACTTTTGTGTAAAACAACTAGTGAGTAAAAGACTGGGTGTCGCAACTCTTATTATGTGGACTCATAAACCACAATGAAAGAACTAAACAGTTCTGAAAACTCCCCAGGTTGATAGCGAAGCTATCTCAAGTCCCATAGTACACTGGATGTATATCTACGAATATGACTTCACGTTCCAAAAGCCTTATACGTATATACGCGCCTGGGGGTAAGAAATTATCCCACGGAAACGTACTACCAGGATAAAAAGCGCTAACGCAGATCATGGTCTACCTGCGCCAAATTTCATCGAAATCCATTGAGCCGTTAAAACGTGAAAGGTAACAGACTAACAGACAGACCGAAAAACAGACTTACTTTCGTAATTTAAATTTTTATATTTATAAATGTAAATAGTACTTATCCTCTAACACGTTTTCCCGCGTACCTGTTGACACACCCCACGTGTCGAAGTAGTTGAATGAACGCAGTGAAGTCATTGTTTTCACAACTACAATAGCACAATGACAATAGGTGTGTACACTTGGTGTACCGATGACGTTTCGGGCACTTTCTCTTATAATGTACACTTGGTGTACAGTGGACGCTTGCGGGATTAAGGAATTAAGTATGGACCTATGCACACCATGCGCATACTTCGCATTAGAATAGAATAGAATAGAATACTCTTTATTATGTACACCATATAAATTACAGACATAAATATAGAAACTGTACAAAGGGTGACACAATGGGCGGTCTTATCGCTAAGAGCGTTCTTCATTCTTCATTCTTCATTTCTTATTAAAAAAGAAGTCAAAGGTATTCACAGTCGTTTGAAAACACTACGAAAACATAACATGCAGGTAGCACCAAAGTTACATTCGAAAATGACACCACGTCTCATAAATTCCGACGGACACTTTAAAAAAAAACCAATCGCTGGACATGCATACGTACACGCTGACAAGTAAATGGAAGGAAAATAAACAAGTTGTAGCAAGTCACCTCGAGCTTGTCAGGCCCAGTTAGCTGCGTGATGTATGTTTGCTTTTATAGACTTGCGAACTAAATGCACAGCCGGACAGGGCCGCACTTGGGTCGAGACTTGTAGAGCTATTTATGTCCACTGTTGTTTTTTGGTATTGGATTCATATTATGCCGTTTTTTTTATTTTTGAGAGCAGTGGTGGCCCAGAGGTTAGAGCCCCGACTTAAGGCTCCTGCAAACAGGCGCGACGCACGACGCGAATCGCGCGCGACACAAAAGCACCGCTCGTTGCGCGACTTGCGGTGCCTTTGTGTCGCATGTCGCGTCGCGCCTGTGTGTACGAGCCTTTACGAGGCGTGTAGGTCGTGGATTCGAACCCAGCTAGGCGCTTTAATTTGTGTAAATAATTTCATCACCACTGCTCTCAAAACGATGAAGGAAAACATTGTGAGGAAACCGGCATGTCCCACAATCAAAAATTCGAAGACATTTGACAACTATCAACCCCACTGGGCCCACGTGGTGGATTAGGGCCCACTCCCTCTCACACTGAGGAGGCCTTTGTCCCAGCAGTGGGAACAATATAGGCTGATTATGTGTTATTATGACGTTTTAGTTAAGTGTTTCGACTATTTCTTTGTAGTTATTTTTTTTTTATGTTAATAAAATATTTTTTTAAACTAATGATGAGCAAAGAGAAGTATGACATCATAACATTGGTATAGTATGGCAATCTGTTCGCTTCCAAATTATTTTAAATAATATAGTAGAATATAATTGATTGATGGATGGATATCCCTTGATAGTAAAATATTTTTTCAGAATTGTCTTATAATATAAAGCATTTTTGGCAAGTGTCACTGCCGTTGGAATATTATTTCATACACCGGAATATTTACACTAATTTGCAAGGCATTGGAATCCATGACTGATCAATATTTAAAATTAATTTCAAAGTAAACTGCTAGATCGCGCTTTGTATAGATCAAAAATTATTTATTTTTTCTTTAAAACAAAATAAAAGTGAATATTAACTGTTTAATGAAAATATGCTAATTACTAGACACGTAAACATAGGTGCTGTTAATAAGTGAAACGCATTTCTGTGTGAATTTTCTGTGTTTCCTTATGTGTGCTTACTAATATAGCTTCAAGATTATTACTAACAACAATATGGATTAAATTTCTGAAATAAATAATTTCATTTAGTATTTGTATTTTTTTTTTTGCCCACCTATTATTTTGAGACATCGCCAAGCGGTTGGTCGACTCTTCACGTGACCAGAAGGCTGGCCTATTGTTTGGCCAAAGAATCAGCATTGCCATACAACGTGGCAATGCTGCCAGTCTTTTGGGCACGTTTCCTGTTGACAGCGATGCGGACGAATTGATTATTTCTCCTCCTTTCATATACTTGTACAAATTATTATTTAAGACTTGTACATATTATTATTTAATTTAGCTCTTAAAACTAGTTTTTATTTTAGTTTACTTGACAATATTTATTAGTTAGTTATTAGTCTGTATGCTTATTTCCTTTGTTCACGGAACAGAGAAGCAAAACCTCTTGCATTAATACCTCTCGCAAGATAGGGTTGCCACTGTACTTCCAGGAAATTGTACGGTGCAGTGCAATAATTGGCTTATCCTTACCTGTGTCAGGCACAATACGTACAACCACCTCCACCTTCGAGATAAGCTCTTAATCTCATAGTTATCGAGCTTGCCAAGATGTTAGTCTCGGAATTAAATGGTCCTGTTTTCTGCTTCCGAATTCATCTTGTTTTACATATGCATGTGAGTGCTTTTGTTACAAATTCTATTATTGACATGTTTGCATGGTAATATTCCCCAAATGCTATTAGCGTATTAGGTCCCCACCTATGAAATCAGCGTTTTGTATGGAGAATTTTAAAGAAATTGCATTTTTCATACTAACATTTTCTTAATTTATTTAACAACCATGAACACTAATGTTTTAAAACTTTTATGCACTAATGTTTAAAAACTAAGATAACGTATGCCACTTAGACTAAGCGACAAAAATAAGTTTTGGCTAAGTTAAAACAAATACATAGTGGTAATTTTTACTCACAAAAAAGGAGTCATTTTTAAGGTATTTTTATGTTTAGGAAACTATATGTATTAAGGTTTTTTTACTATTGGTAGTTGTCTATGATGCTCATAATCCGATAGAATATCAAGCAATTGATGAATATTTTAAATAATAGAAGTGACAAGGTTCTTTATTTGTGAGAAAAAAACGCCAATTTCATAGGTGGGGACCCAATATTTATGAACATCGTTTATTATTTAAAAATATTTCATCATTATTCAACCGTTATCCTAGTTTATTAGAGGAAGACATATATAACATGTATTTTTCTTCCATTTATTTTTCTCTATTACTCGTCATCTCGTAGTCACCTCCTTTCTAACCATATCATCTTTAACACAGACTATCCATCATTTCTATCTTTATTATTGTGATACTTTTATATAAAAAACACGACTTTTATCATCGGCACCTGTAAAAGTCTAAGCTTCTGGTGGTCAGAACTTTAAAAAGAGGTACTTTCACAGTGCGTACCATATCAAATACATTACGGCTTTGTTCTTTGATACCTTTATCTTTAAGTATGCACTAGTCGAAACGGCTCGAACTCATTGGTTGGTGTGGCTAATATGCATGCTGTTAGTTTATTTATTCATTAAATTAGTTTTATTTATTAAGAATTAAGTATGATTTATATCGAAAACGAGCGTAAAATTTCATGAACAGACCTTTGGGCGTATAGATATTATGATAAAACTACTGGATATATCTATTTAAATATTTTAATTTTTGAATAAATTATGTATCCTTGTACCGTAATAATTTTGCCATTTTCATACTCCGAGAGATATTTATTTACGCCTTAAGATAGTGGAGTAAACTCCATACGAAGTTAGTATGGAAGAAATAGTGACTAGTGTAACCTTAATACTAAATGGTGGCCGTCACTGAAGATGTTGTTAATGAATGTTATAAAAAATCATAATTCTATGTCAGTATTACACGGTATTATTCTTCATCGTCAGCATTTCAGTCGAAAGACTTCCACTGCTGGACATAGGCCTCCCCCAAGCACCTCCACTTCGACTGGTTCTGTGCTCCTTGCATCCAACGGGTTCCTGCGGCCTTCACAAGTTCGTCGGTCCACCTTGTGGGAGGCCTTCCAACGCTACGTCTTCCGGCACGCGGTCGCCACTCCAGAACCTTTCGGCCCTATCGGCCATCAGTTCTGCGAGCAATGAGCCCTGCCCACTGCCACTTAAGTTTGGCAATTCATCGGGCTATGTCGGTTACCTTGGATCTCCTGTGGATCTCCTCATTTCTGATTCGATCACGCAGAGAAACTCCAAGCATAGCTCTCTCCATTCCGTATTATATTTAGTTTTACACAAATATGTATATTCAACTTCATATTGTTTTAATTTGGTTCACGCAATATCATATTCGGCTTGGAGGTAACAGGAATTTAATATTATTTCAACAATAGATACAGTTCCTTACATGTTGTGGTTCTGTGGAATATAAACAAAATAGACTGCATATTGCTATTACCTACTATTGAATAAGATTCGAAACTTACTGCTAATTGGAACTGCCTTTGAACTGCTAGGAGTGTTGTGCACCCTGTAACAAAAGAAAAAGTATTGAAATGTGTTTACTTAGCAGGTCAGCAGGGATATTATGAACAAGCAACTTAAGTTAAAGAAAAACATATGCAGTAGAATAATTTCTTATTCCTAGGTATAACAATTAGAGGTTGTATTGCACTGTCATCTTTATTATTTGAGATCGTTAGAGTCATCTAATAATAAACAGTCTTGGCAAACATATCGATGACGCATTTCGGCAAAAACTTAAGACTATCCACGAATATACAAGGTGGCATCATTGTCGAGCAAACTATTACGATGGATTCAGTACATGATTTTTTAACTGCCCCACTGGTCTCGTGGTCGCAAGCGTAACTGCTGAGCGTGGGGCCCTGGGTTCGATTCCCGGATCGGACAAAGTTTTATTGGGTTTTTCCATTAGGAATGCCTTAGTAACAGCCTGGTGTTTGGAAGTTGGTGGTCTGATACCCCCGTGCCTCGGATAGCACGTAAAAGCTATTGGTCCTGCGCCTGATCTTTCCCCGGTCGTGACGGATTGCCGTCCCATCGGACTATGAGAGTTAAGGAACAGAGAGTGAACATGTGTTTGCGCACATACTTGTGCACTATATAATTATTATCTCCTGCGTACCTGGCTAATCTCCATTGAGATTGGCCACCATGGCCATAATCGGACGGGATTTTCTTCTTTTTTTTTTTACGAAAAAATTTCAAGGCGTCATATATGTAATTATATACATGATTTTGAAACCCGATGCGTTGAAATTTTTTCGTAAACAAAAAAGAAAATTTACGCCAGGAGCTTACGCTTCTAGAATCATGTGCTGAATTTAATGGTTACAGCTTATGTATCGATGTCCCAACCACCCTGTATACAAGTGTCTCCGTAAATATTAAAACGTTTTCGCCTGGTATGATACGAACCTTGAAAAGCCTACCAAATATGAAAAATCACGTCGATAAACTTAATCCTTTCAATCAAAGTCCACAGTCCGTCCCTGCGTTCTTAACCCTCGTCATCCGTAGTAATGGTGGATTAAGTGGTGTTTTCCCGTGATAAACATGTTCATGGTAAAAAAACACATTACGTTTCTCGCACATTATTGCGTACGGGCGTAAAAAAAGACCCAGTTTCAGTTGCACAGTTTTACGAAACGTCCTGCGGTGAAAAATATTGTATTTTTCCACTCGAGTTGTCGCTACTTGGCAAAATCTCCTCTCCTAAGGCGACTAAGAGATTACGTGAGTGGACAGCTGTATGTATTTACCACATTTTATGTGTTGCGGTAATTTTGTTGCTAGGTGGGTATTATAGGGTATGAAATCTGGTCGTATTATGTTATCTTTTTCAGATTTTTCATCTTATTTGTGGTTTTTAGACAAGAATTGGCTTTTCCCCACTCATAAAACGGAAGAATAAGGGCTCCTTCAAACAGGCGCGACACGACGGCACCGCAAGTCGCGCAACAAACGGTGCCTTTGTGTCGCGCGCGATTATATCGCGTGTCGCGCCTGTTTGTAAGAGCCTTAACGCCAAGATGATTGGAAGTACAGTCATCGGCACGTAACTTGGCAAGGTACTGGGAGTATGTTAGCGTATGTACACTTAGTGCAACAAGAAAATGGTCACTTTTATTACTTGTCATTATACGTATACTATGGTTAATGCCATAGATTATTTTTAAACATGTCTGTTTACAAGAAAGTTAAAGAAAGGAAAACGCCTCTACGACTCTTGCTAAGTTACGTCCCGAGGACTGTAATATCTGTATCGTCATGTAAGTTACTAATTGCTTGCAATTATTCACCTAACCATCAACCATCTTCATTCTCTTACCCTCATCCGAATTTATTCGGAGTCGGCGCAACATGTATTTTTCTTCTCATCATCCGCCTAACCTTTTCCCAACTATGTTGGGGTCGGTTTCCAGTCTAACCGGATGCAGCTGAATACCAGTATTTTACATGGAGCGACTGCGTATCTGACCTCCACAACCCAGTTACTGCGTAATACGATACCCCTTGGTAAGACTGCTTGTCAGACTTTCGGGCTACTGACGACTCGTAACGACTGTCAAAGATCCGCGAATAACAGCCGGGACCAAAAACTTAACGTGCTTTCCGAGGCACAGAGGCGTCTTAGTATGTGAAGATAGTCACCCATCCAAGGACCAACCGTGGCAAGTGTAATAATGATATATGAATGTAGAAGCCCCTCATGTAATAATGATGTTACGGGACTTCATTGATTCCGCGAGTACGTCACATTTATGTCAACGGCCGTTACCGCGATGCGTCCAGACAGAGCTAGGCATGAGCCGCAAATATATTTGTTAGATGCCCCAGCCTGAGGCAGCCGTTATTATATGCGTGGCTCACCATTAGAAACACATGCCTCGTAATGTCTGGATGCACCTAATTGCGGACTCACGCGGCATTCAGTTTCGGTTAGGACGCGGCCCATTAGCTCGTCATAAGAGGAGAAGGTAGATTAACAAGGAAATCAGGCTGGTGGATAAATACCTAGTGCCAAAAATAATGAAAAACTTATTTATTTATATTTTATCTGATCAGAAAGTGGACCCCTTAAACAAAGTGCGATAAAGTTGAACTCAAACCCTTCCCAATAAATTTTGTGCTCTTTTAAACGTTCTTACTAAATAAATTCCGTTCCCGCACTACGTAATGTGAAAATATTTCCATCGCTTCATAATAGGTACATGACAAAAATTGCGGCAGTGCGGATACACGATTAAATCCTTCCAGATAGCCGATTAACTTCTCAATTACAATATGGAAGCGCCACAATGCGTATCCGACGCGCATTCATGTCAACATTCACCCAATGAGGCGTCAACGCGCGGAATATTTAAATCGGCCCGCGATATATTGGCGATGTGTTCAGGGTTGGCAGGTGGGAATTACTCTGTGTAAATAATTTTATTACCACTGCTCTCAAAAACGGTGAAGGAAAACATCGTGAGGAAACCGGCATATCCTAGAACCAAAAAATCGAATCACGTGACATCTACTAACCCGCACTGGGCCCACGTGGTACAGACGCCAGCACATCAAGCTAACCGAAACTGTCAAATTTTCCCAATCAACTTTGAACCTTATTCTTTAGCGATAAAGTTGAAAATCTATTAAGGAAATTTGACAGATTGTAGTAGCTTGATATGACTGCGTCTGTACATTACGTGTTTACCAGGTGATAGTCATGGTAGGGGAACAATTGACGACCTCTAAAGACGGAAGAGACTGAACGTATAATGGTAGCTTAGTCAGACTAAGAAGGTCATCTTTAGCACTTGAAAAAATTGCCCTGCCTGTTATAACTTCATTGCAGGCAATATATATACGCATGAAAGTTTGGTAATCGGCCTGACATAAGAATTTAATAAAAATTATGATATTAACACAACCAACCATTCCATGCGTGATCGGTTTCAAAATTCATTGAAGAAAGTATTTTTCATCATTAATTAACATCTTTTAATTTAGGGTACCCTGGAATTCTTTAAACAGATTCCGGACCCGTTGGCAGAAGCAAGGAAAACCTGTTCTGGTGGAGATTCATAGACGACTCCGCCTTGTAGTGTAAATGTGGTGCTGTTCCACAAACTATTGTGACAATTAATATCGTGTCCTGCGTGTCCTCTCAGCTGCACTTTACAGGAACTGGTGGGCGCTGGTGATACCGCCAAACAAGTAGCCGAATTCTGGGCCGAGTCCATTTAGATTGCTATCGACACGCTAAGAAGAACATCTTTTAAAATAAACACCGCCGAGGCCGGCCCAGAAAGTGATGGTGAGATGACCTGGACGCGTACCGCGGAGACTGGTTCGAGGTGGCGCGCGAAAAGGGTTCCTGGAAGGATTTAGTGGAGGCCTCTACCCAGTAGTGGGACAGTAAGGCCAAAAAAAAATCTAACACTGTGTTTAATGAATTCTTATTTTAATGCTGGGATATCCATCAACATTCTCTTCCAACCGTATGTCAATCTGTCTAGCTTTTTCCCACCTACGTTGGGGTCGGCTTCCAGTTTAACTGAATGCAGCTCAGTACCTGTATTTTACATGAAGCGACTGCCTATCTAACCTCCACACCTCAGTTACTGGGTAACTTGATACGCCTTAGTAAGGCTGGTTGTAAGACTTTTGGCCAAACTACCCGTAACGACTGTCAAAGATTTACGAATGACAGCCGGAACAAACGGCTTAACGTGCTTTCCGAAACAAGGATGGATATCGATTTGTAACCGATGGTCACCCATCCAATAACCGACACCTTCGATCGACCCGTGCTGCTGTCATCATTTAGTCAGATATTTACGCATGTACAGTATTGATTTTACCGACTGCAAAAATAAGTTTGTATTCCTCAAAAAAGTTAAGAAAAACAAAGTTGTTTTTGGGCGTGGTATCGAAAATACTGTCTCAAAAACTACCGACTTTGAAAAATTAAAAAACAGTGGCACTCCGGGAGTGCCGACAGAAGTGAAAACTTGAATATTAACGTTGTGCATTTTTGATATTTTGGAATGGTTAGGGAATAATTTTGCACGAATTGCTTTAATTGTCAGTATAAAAGTACTACCATTTATGTGTTTGAATACAATATTTATTATCCATGGATGCGCGTGGCACGCTGTAACATAAACACACACGAACATTCGCGCAAGCGCCCTGCGCCGCCTAAACGAAACAGCAGGTGCAGTGCAGGCATACATTTTCGCCGCGCCGTAGAAAGGGAGGGGGATACTTCCTCTCTCTCTCCATCCGTCTTACGAATTTTCGATCAGGTCACGTGTCCTGACGCGAGTTTAACATTTTTTACCCATTACAAAAAAAAGTGTACAACGCCGCTAAAAAAGTTTTCACTTTAAAAAGTCACTTAAAAAGATCATAATCTTTTAAATACGGGATCATGATTGTTACCATTTCGTCACGAGCCTCTGTTAGAATACTAATATACCTAGGAACACTACTTATAGATTCTGAACAATTTTTGGCAGCCCTATCCCTACGATCTGCCACCATTGTAGTAAACCACGATGCGTAGTATTAACGGGGATGGCTGACATTTGGCGTAGTGCGTGAACGCCGCGTATGGAATACCAATATGTACAGACGCCAGCACATCAAGCTACCCAAAACTGTCAAAATTTCCCAATCAACTTTGAACCTTATGCTACAGCGATAAAGTTGAAAATCTATTAAAGAAATCTGACAGATTGTAGTAGCTTGATGTGCTGGCGTCTGTACCAACTGGTGTATATCTATCATAATGGTATGCTATTTGTTTGGCTTTTGGATATTGATGGGTATGATTTAGTTTCGAAGACACACAACCCGGCTTTAAATATTTTTATTTATAACTAGCAGTACCCCGTGGTTTCACCCGCATAAGTGTCCATTCCGTGGAAATATCGGGATAAAAAGTATCATAATGTGTTAATCCTGGTTATAAACTATCTCTGTGCCAAATTTTATCCAAATCCATTCATCCGTTTGTGCGTGAAGAAGTAACAAACATACAAACACACTCACGAACTTTCGCCTTTATCTATACTTACTACTATATATATTATATATTTTATATTTTAATATTATAAAGCTGAAGAGTTTGTTTGTTTGTTTGTTTGTTTGGTTGAACGCGCTAATCTCTGAAACTACCAGCCGGATTTCAAAAATTCTTTTTGCATTTGATAGCCCAATTCTTGTGGAAGGCTATAGACTATATAACATCACGCTATGACCTTTAGGAGCCGAGCAAAACGGAAAAAAGTCAGAAAGAACGCTAAGCAAAAACGAAGTAATAGCGCGGGCAGGCGATGCGATACGACGGGGTGGGTCGGAGTAACAAGAAATTTCACGCGGACGAAGTCGCGGGCAGAAGCTAGTAGTATTATAAAGTAGGAAAGTAGGACGATTACGGCAAAATTTTGGTGCCGTGGGTGCTGGCTGGCTAGGTGACTACCCGCTAAAGCTGATGGTGATGATGACGTCACGCTGAAGTACTCCACGAAGGCCTGGCTGACGTTCATGTTCGTGGTCACCAGTATAGAGGTATGTGTATCATAATCTAAATATCTATAGAAAAGGTCTGTGTAAATATCTATAGAAAAGGGAGGATCCTCCGACCAGACGGATGTTGTGTGTGGCGGGCAACTGCCCTACGATTCATGTTGGGCCGTTGTCTCTATGCTAGTTGCGCGGTAAATTCTGCTTGCGAGATGCAGGATTTGGCGTGACGTCAGTATGACGCGTTGTTCGCTTGTGGCATTGAGGATACCGCTACATAGGTACTATACTTACACCTCTGTCTAACCCTTCGGAGATTGCAGGAGTGGTGTTTGATTGTGTATATAATTTACTAAAAATTTGTAGGAAATTTCATGCTCTAGTAAAAGACAATTCATTATGTGTAGAATTCACAGATAGAGAGCGACCAACAGACAAGAATATCAAACCAAAATTAGGCTCATCACTCGGTAACATAGTACATGTCTTTAAGTTAACAAATACCTACCGATGGTTTTCAAATCGGCAATAACCCAGTTTTGGAAAATAAACGGTACAACTTGTTCAAGTTGAAATATAGTCATCATTTTAAACTGTCACATTATAAACATTAACATCGCAAGTATGACTTTTAACAACTGCAGTAAGTACTCAAATGTTATAATACAGCAATAACGGCGATCTAAAGATGGCAATAAAGTACAAACTTGCTTAAACTAACCACCAACAATTCTATTAGAATAGCGGTCACGCGAACGGAACTGCGGGCAAACGCTTGTATTATTACTTGTTCAGGCAAAATTCAGGCTACACTGCCTTACTTACATGATTTATGTTTGGAAAAAGCAACTGTAAGTTAGCAATGGAAATGCATGTCTGATAATGTCTAGAATATGATTTAAAATTGATTTAAAAGTCAGATTTTTGTAATAAATATCGTTATGAACAAATAGAACTCGTAAAAGAAAAGGGAGGAAAATGGACTGAACTGACTGGAGAATGACCTTTATGTCATTGTTTTCACTACGTGCCATTTTGTAACGCCTCGACCAGAGCAAAGTCGTCGTTTATGGCATAAATTTCAAAATAACATATGTAGGTAGACTAGCAGGCCCGATAGACGTTGTCCTGCCCGAACAGCGCCCCCTATCGGGTCCAACTGTAAATCTAAACCATGCTGGGACCCACTCAAACACACAAAAAAAAACTGGCACTCCGGTAGTGCCGACAGAAGTGAAAACTTGAACAATTACGAGTGTATTTTGTGAATCGTCTTATAAACAAAATGTTATATATCCGTGGTTCAGCGCCATCTCGTCGTTGTTGGATGAACTACGTAGTTAGTACGCGAGGCCCTCGTAGTTCTTCCCGATGTGCATAGATGGCGCTGTCTTACGTTTTACGTCTTACGAATTTTCGATCAGGGTCACGTGACCTGACGCCAGTTTAGAAGTTTTTACCCATTCCAAAAAAAGTACACAGCGCCGCTAAAGAAGTTTTCACTTCAAAAATAATCATCAAAATAGGTCCAGCCGTTTCGGAGGAGTTTAGTGATGAACAAAGGTACAGAAGATATGACCATGAAATGTGCCCACTGCTGGGACACAGGCCTCCTCTCTTCGAGAGGAAGTGGGCTGTAATAACGGTGAAGGAAACCAACGTGAGGAAAAAACATGTTCTTCAACAAAAAATCGAAGACATATTATGTCATCTACAAATCCGCACTGGGCCCGCGTGATAAGTTTATATTATTAGTAATCTTATCCAATTGATGAAGTAAACTCTGATGATCGTATATATCTACACCACATTTTCTATACCTCGATGCCTCATCTTGAGTAATTCAACAAAAAAATATCATATATTTCTTAAAACTTTAATAAGAATAGAATAGAATAGAATAGAATACTCTTTATTATCTTCTTCTCTCTTTCTTCTCTTCTTATACTCTTTATTCTCTCTTCTCTCTCTCTTTCTATCTCTCTCTCTCTTTACTCTTTATTACTCTTTATACTCTTTATTTGTTTTTCTCTCTCTCTTTTACTCTTTAATAAAACCGTTATGAAAGGTGCATAAATTATTCCATAAAACACGAGTCAGCTTATGTGTCTATAACAAAGAGCATATCTGAACATCAGCAGTAAAGTTTCAGCCAATTAACCGCGTGCATTTAATATTTCAGGTTGTTGAACACGTTTTTACGAGACCTCGCTCCTGTATGCCGTGACGTCAACTTAATCGAAGTGGCCTGGAATGTGGTTAAATATTTAATGTGAGATTTACCTACATAAGCTTTTAGATTGGTTATTTTGGAAAATTACAATATTTCCAGGGTGCCTATAAAATTATTTTTTACTAGCGGCGCCCCGCGGTATTACCCGCGTAAGGTTCAATTTCGTGTGAATAACAGAATAAAAAGTATCCTATGTGTTAATCCAGGAAATGCTCTATCTATGTGCCAATTTTCATCTAAATCTGTTCAACGGTTTACGCGTGATTGAGTAACAAACATCCAAACATCTTCACAAACTTTTACATTTATAATATTAGTAGGACTTGTTTATAGTTCAAAGTCAAAGTTAAAGCATTTATTTCAAATAGGCACATAAGAGGCACTTTTGAACGTCAAAAATTACAAAAAAATAGAATTGATTCTAGTCGCTCATTCCAAAAGGTAGTTTTCGTATGGAGAACAATGGGCAAGAAACTCCACCGTTACTCTTTTAAAATGTTTTACAATAATTTTGCATACAGACGCCAAGCACATCAAGCTACTGCTGCAATCTGTCAAATTTCTTTGATACATTTTCAACTTTATCGCAAAAGCATAAGGTTCAAAGTTGATTGGGAAAATTTTACAGTTTCGGGTAGCTTGATGTGCTGGCCAGACGCCACGCCACATTAATTATATTATAATAATAGTGTTCTTATAGTTTATTACCCTATCATTTATACACCAAATTAGCCTATAATGTTCCCACTGCTAAGACACAAGCCTCGTCTCTTCGAGAGGGAGTGGGCCGTAATCCACCACGCGGGCCCAGTGCGGGTTGGTAGATGTCACATGTCTTCTTATTTTTGGTTCTAGGACGTGCCGGTTTCCTTACGATATTTTCCTGCACCAATTTGAGAGCAGCGGTGATGAAATTGTTTACACATTGTAAAGCGCCGGCCTGGATAATCCACGACATATAACTAGGTAAAGTCGAGGCCACTCGGCTCTCATTTATTGTAATTAAAATAACAAAGAAAACTACGTAATATTTTTCACGATTTATTGAAAACTACTCTTTAAAACATGGTGGATTACATTCAATTAAAATTATCAAACCTACGTTTGAAAGTTGTTTATTTCTAACGTCTTTCCGACAGCGCGTTGTGTTCCACGCGCGCTTCTAAGAGATGTCAGCACTAAACTGACGGGGTCCGCTATGTCGGATGCCTGCCAGGATCGCGGGTTGTTCTTTTGATTATTGAATCCAAACACCTTTTGTATAAGGATATCGCGGACCTTGTAAAATGTTTCACAAAACTTCTACCAACAGGCGAAACCTAAAACGTCCACGAAATCAAGTTACAGTAATTATAACAACCTGTTCCGGTAAAATTTTTAAATCTTTGCTGCGATGCAAAAGCGGTTACCGGAACACACGAGGACAAAAGCGAAAATGTCCAATTTCACTCCGGAATTGTTTTGCTAAAAATACTTTTATTTGTTTGCCAACATGTCCACATTTTCACGCCGTGTGAACGCGCCTACAGTTTTGCTAAAGGGAATATTTTAAGTTGTTATATCAGCTTTATGTACTGGTTAAACTATTTTATTTTTGTACCGGAACGGAAAAGATACGGAGTTGATCGAGTGGAACGTACAGGATCGTGATAGTGTAGGTACGTAATGGAAAGTGCGAATAAAAATATTATCCTGTAAGTTTTCCGCTGCAAATTGAAAACCTATTCGGAAACGGAGAAGGGATGGGGAAGTACCACACTTGCTATACTGAGTGTTAGTGATTGCTATTCAACAGTAAACTTTTAACTGTTTTTTCTTACAAAAATTTTTGATTACATATCTATGTGATGAAGAACAGAGGATGAGCCAACACAAAAATTAAAAGGATTTTTTTCCATCACACTAATAATAAAAAAACGCAAGTTTGCGAGTGTGTGTTTGTAAGTGTGTGTATGAGGGTGTGTTTATATGTTTGTTACTTCTTCACGCTCAAACGGCTGGACCAATTTTGATAATATTTTGTATTGAGGTAGCTGACACCCTGGATTAACATATATGCTATTTTTGAAGTGAAAACTTCTTTAGCGGCGTTGTACACTTTTTTGTAATGGATAAAAAATGTTAAACTCGCGTCAGGACACGAGACCTGATCGCAAATTACGACGGATGGCCGTAGCCGGTACCGCGCGTTTTTTGTTTATAAGACGATTCACAAAATACACACGTAATTGTTCAAGTTTTCACTTCTGTCGGCACTCCCGGAGTGCCACTGTTTTTTTTTATCCTGGGATCGATTTTTACGAGGGTGAAACCATGGGGCACAGCTAGTTAAATAATAATAATAGTCCTCCACACCATATTACGGCCATGGCGGAGACTAGCCTTCGGTGCGAAAGATATTATAGTGCCCAAGTGTGTATGCAGAGGTTTACTGTCTCTCATCTTCCTCACTCTCATAGTCCGATAGAACGGACATCCGACACGACCGGAGAGAGATCAGGCGCAGGACCAACGGCTAGAGTTTCTTTCCGAGTCACGTGGATATAAACTCCGAGCTTATACTAAAAAAATCCTGATGGAAAACCAAACGAATTGAACCCAGGTTCGGCAAAGGCTCAGCAGTCGCGGTTGAAACCATTGGAGCAGGATAAAGTACACGTTTCTGTTTGAGGAAGCACAACGTATAATGTACATAATAATCTTTTATTTTGTTACAGTAAATAAAACCATTCAGGGTCGCTACGTTAGCTATGAGAGTACGAATATTTACTCTCAATGGGTAAACGAATGGGCGGGCGCGATTTGATGAAGTATTTCTTCAACGCTCGGTTTAACGTGGTACAGAAAGTCATAAGGCTCTTGAGTTACCTATTAAGAGCACGTGACTACGTGTTAAAGTAAGCTCGTTAAAAATAAAATTTTATGGTTCAGCCAATAAAAAAAAACCGGTCAAGTGTGAGTCGGATTTGCGCGCCGTGGGTTCCGTACTTTGTAAGTATGTAAATAGTTTATCACGGGATTTTTTTTAAAATCTACTTACATATTTACGGTTTGCGGATTTTTTCCTTTACTTGTGCTACATGATCTTGCTTCTTGCTAAATTTCATGATTCTAGGTCAAAGGGAAAAATTGATTGATTAATTAATTTCCGTTTTTTCCTTTTGAGATGCGGAACCCTAAAAAGAAAAGTGTTTATTAATTTCATTTTGTGTTCTTTTTGTTTGAGATCATTTAAATGGTGAGAAAGTACAGACGCCAGCACATCAAGCTACCACAAACTGTCAAATTTCTTTAATAAATTTTCAACTTTATTGCTAAAGCATAAGGTTCAAAAATGATTGGGAAGATTTGACAGTTTCGGGTAGGTTGATGTGCTGGCGTCTGTACAATAGGTAAAATAAAAAATGATAATTATCTTCACCATACAACAATTATTTTATTGAAATCATTTATATTATTTTGTTAGTAGGTTAGGCCAAAGATACCAGGGCCGTCTAAAAGCGCGTTGGATTGACGACACCACCAAAGTCGCGGGCAACACCTGCATGACGGACACACAGAACCGGGAAGTATGGCAGAAGAACAGGTGAGTACCAAGCAGTGGACGATTCCGTGCTGGTGGCCTGAAAAGGCCAATTTGGCAGAATCAGAAAAGGATAACATTATGAATCATAATTATGGCGAAGACAGTTCGTGTTTTTCTTTTTTTTTCGCTGTACTACGTAGGTATAATCAAAGAGATTGGTATTGGATTTGGATTGATTGGCATTTTAGCAAAGACAAAAAAATAATATCTGAAAAATCATTCACCAATGGGATTTGATACGATTATATTAACAGGTAACAACTGTCCTTTTATGATTCTGAACATAATGCTATCCTTTTATGATTCTGCCAAAGTGGCCTTTTTAGGCCCACTGAAATGATGATGAAGACAAATTAGCGATCTTCATTTTCAATCCTTACCGCTCCCGCTCCGCTTTTCTCCTGTACCAACATGCTTATCCAATCTAAAGGGCACGATTCATCTTAAGTCAACGATATTTTATTTCAAACAACATTTACATGCTCTTGTAACAGTTAATTTTTAACCAACTTCAAAAAAAGAGGTAGTTCTCAATTCGACTATATGTTTTTTTTTTTTTTGTTATTATACAGGTTGGTAAGAACATCGACACATATAAAAGTGTAATACCTACGCGGCCAAAATGTATAGCGGAGCTAATTTTTATTTTTAATAACTGACCAAAAATTTCAACGCAGGGAAGTTCCGAATCATTACTGAATCCATGATAATTTAGGTTGTATGTCGATGTACCAGCTAACCTGTATATTTTTGTAACATAATTCTTTAACGGAGCTTGCGGTAGGAACCAGGCCACGTCTTTTGGCTTAGCGGGAAGCGGTGCGGCAAGCGGTGCGGTGTCTTACTGCTAGCTTTGACGCTGCGTGCGCGTGCGGTGCGTCGAGGCATAGTTTTTATACATTTTTGTATATTTGTTTTTACCGCTCCGCTCGCCGCCCCGCGCTAAGCTGCCGCTGGTGCTGATAGAGGCAAGGTCGTGGCCAGGCCGTAAACTGTTAGACATCTTTACGTAACGAAATTTAAGAGCGTTATGTCCTGTCCATGCGACTTTTTATTATATAAATTATATTAACGGAGAAATAGACAGAGAGAGAGATGGTTTTCGAAGGTGTTAAAGCCGATAGTGAGTTCAAAATCCAAGATGGCCGCTGCACAAATGTACCTACAAATTTTCGTCATGTTTAAAATTTTCGCATTCGCCATCTTAGATTTTCATTTTGTACTTCGTTCCTGCCAGGGGACCCGGACCCGGCACGGATTTTTTCTTTTATTTTGTTGGTAGTTTAAAAATAAACTCGAATATATTATTATAAGTAAATGACATTGATTGATGATTATTATCGATAGTTTTTTCTTTGCCAGGTAAAACTTTCTGGTTTCGATTTGTCATTGTCATTATAATTGAGTTCAAGGTTACTCAAGTAATACACACTATTTTCAATTCCGGACTGAAGGACAAAGTTAGCATTGTAGTTGAAAAACTTGTTCTACCATACATCCCAACTGCAAATGTAAGTTTGTACGCACAATAATGAGTGATTTATGATGTCATTTTAACACCTTAAACTTATTATAGGTTTATGTGTAATCTATAAGAATATAACTATTATGTAAATATTTTTTTTTTAATTTTTGGCTTAGTAGTTTCGGAAATAAGGGGGACAAAAGGTTAATCGATTTTCTTTCTAAAATAACTTAGAAACTATTTATTTTAAAATTATAAAAAAATATATATTTGAGACCTTCACAAGCTCTTTCATTTAATATGCCAGCTTTTTATTTTATTTTCTAAAGTGCTCCCCAAACGTGACTCCCATAATATTAAAAATTCATTTATTTTCATTACACGTCCGTTTTTGCTTCACAAACAAACATTCATTAAGTATGTGTACCAAATTGGAACTTAATCAGCCCAGTAGTTTCGAAGTAAAACGGCTGTGACAGACGGACAGACAGACACGAGTGATCCTACAAGGGTTCCATTTTCTTATAAGAAACATATTTAAATTAAAGCTTTTTCAACATAAAAAACGCAAAGCACCTTCAGCGCTGAATTCCCACATATATATAAATAATGTTCTACAATTCCTGTACCTTCTATCAACACCTTTGTGGGGCTGTAAAACTAATGTTAGTCCATTCGGACGTCCATGGCTAGCATTGAATCCACTGATTATAGTTGCAGCAGTTAAATGTGCACTATGTTAGAAGTAATGTGGAAACTCTGTGAGCATACATTGTACTTACATGTTGGATAGTTGTGTATAGTGGACGAAAACCTGGTTTATTTCTGTTTTATGCTTAAGCAAAGTTGGACGAGGATGCTGTGATTTCTCATACAAGAATTTTTAAGTGAAAATTTCTTCAGGCGCGTTGGGCACTTTTTGAGATGGGGAAAAACCATTGAACTCGCGCTATTGACACCGTAAGCGACACAGCGCGTTTTGTTTATAAGTCGATTAAAAAAATACCCGATTTGGATGTGTTCGGCTGTCCTCGGGATTTGCTCGGTTTTAATATATAACCGATATGTCAGTGAGTGATGGCAAAGTATTCTGTTTGTGTTTTGTTTTCATTTCTGTCAGCACTCCCGCAGCGCCACTGTTTTTTTTTTTGGTTCATATTTGCAGGGCCAACATGGCCAGAGTTCGCACAAGACAGGTTTGGATGGAAAAAGGAAAGGACTTTGCCCAGCATTGGGATACAATACAGACTAATAAATAATCGGGTCGTCTTTCAACCTAACTATATGCAACGATTAAACTATATGAAGGCTTATAATAATTTTGCAATAAGATCTATCTTGATAAATGATAAATGATTTTATTTTTATACTAGCTTCTGCCAGCGACTTCGTCCGCGTGAAATGTCTGTTACTCCGACCCCGTCGCATCGCATCGCCTGCCCAAGCTATTACTTCGTTTTTGCTTAGCGTTCTTTCTGACTTTTTTTCTTTTTGCTCGGTTCCTAAAGGTCATAGCGTAATGTTAAATAGCCTATAGCCTTCCTCAAGAATTGGGCTGTCAATTTCTAAAAGAATTTTTCAAATCCGACTGGTAGTTCCAGAGATTAGCGCGTTTAACCAAACAAACAAACTCTTCAGCTTTATAATATTAGTAAGTATTAGTATAGAAGTAGGTTTGTACAAACACTTTTACACGTCAATCATGTTTTTTTTAAAACTAGATGAGGTCGGCGATTCCTCTCTGACTACACTGAGAAGAAAGGCCGAAACAAACTCAGAGGTCACAGTCTCTTTTAAAGTCCAGACATAATCTTGGTCAGGTTATATGAAGACAATGTAGACCGATGTCTTTGTTTTTTTTTTTTTTTGAGGATGGGATATCATCAAATGACCCCTCCCGCTCTGGGTGGAGCGGAAGGGAGTGTCAGACTCTTACTGACTAAAACCCACCCGTGTTCCTTCCTAAGCCCTTTATGTTCCGAGACAGCGGTAACCCTTTCGGACAATCCCGCTGACCAGGACAATCCCGCTGACCGATCGATGTCTGAGATGGTCTTTTCAGGAAAGAATCACACAGATACACACTTATCTAACAACAATCAAAAACTTAATCAAAATATGTCGTTGCCTGAATAGCAATGAATACTAAACCCATGCTTAAAATAATTGTCATAAGGCCTGTTTTACACGGTGTGATTTAATTGTCTGTGGCATACCATAACATGAAACAACATTTCAAGTTACACGCAGTGTTTACACGATGAACGTCATTTGTTGCTTCAGTTTTATGGAATGCCACAGACAACAGTCTTGCATCGTGTAAATGGAGCTAGCTTTACCATAAACATTTAATCAGTCTGTAAAGTTCCCACTGCTGGGACACAGGCCTGCTCTCAGTGAGAGGGAGTGGGCCGCAATCCACCACGCGGGCCGTGTTAGTACATGTCACATGTCTACGAATTTTTCGGTTTTAGGACATGCCGGTTTCTTATCGATGTTTTCGTTTACGGTTTTGAGAGCAGTGATGATGAAATGAATCACAAAAAGTAAAGCACCTGTCTGGATTCGAACCTACGACCTATAAACTCGAAAGTCGCGGCCGTTACCACTTGAAAGAAAGAAGACAGAAAAGAAAACTGTGTTTATATGGCAAAAAAAAAAACCTTGAAAATGAACAAAACAAATTCAAAATGATTAAAAATAATAATGCCAAAAGGGCCTCAGCTCAGCATAATGCCAGATGGCAACACAAAGTGCACCACCTGACGCTGATTTTCAGCTGCTGCCCACGAGTGCCATACGCTCGAAAATACTTGGCCACCAATACTCCCAATGGAGCTTTATACATTTAAATACATCCATAGATAACCTTCTATATAAACAGAAATGCTTTCAAAGTGGAAACATAACCCAGTCTGTATATTTACAACCAAATTGGATGATAGTAAACCGTCCGTCCTGAGTACATTACACTCAGGCCATAGGTCTTGCCCTATTTACCCATCCCGACGTTACAAGCTGAGAAAAATAGCTGTTCATCCAGCTTTAAAACTAGGTCGCAAGCTTATCTCACGAAAAATTGCAACCCACTCCTGTAAGGAAATGCAACGATTTTTTAAACATTTCACTCCAGTTCCCAGTGGAGCGGAAACAATTTGTATTTATATTACAATCAATCTTTAGTAGAGGCGTTATCATTCGCAGCTGACTTACTGTGTAAACAAATTGCCCAATAAATTGTTGGTGCGTCACCGGAGTAAGCTCGGCGCACACGTATTTATGCTATTTTGTGTAAAACGAAATGCGGAAAATAGATTTTTGTGTTTTATGCATTATTTGTTTGTTATTTTGTTGACCGATGAGTTTCCGGTTCGATGGTTTTATGGCTTTTATGGTGAAATGTATGCGATAATTTACTTTTTAAAATTTAAAAATATTTTTTTCCAACATTTACTGAAGCGTTGTTACCTGTGTAAACTCAAAAAGCTTGTTTACATATTTTCAGCAACATTTTTTGGCATTACACATTAATGGCCAAATCCATTTACTAGTATAGTTATAATGATATTA
This sequence comes from Luperina nickerlii, assembly GCA_963855955.1. Classification (NCBI taxonomy): domain Eukaryota; kingdom Metazoa; phylum Arthropoda; class Insecta; order Lepidoptera; family Noctuidae; genus Luperina; species Luperina nickerlii. Next base: position 19,516,975 of record OY979678.1, read on the forward strand.
TCCTAACACAAGTATTGTTTGCTTAAAAAGCGGCTCCAAAAATTAAATCCTTTTTATAAACTGATGCTTATATACAACTTTATTAATTTACTTTATTTTATATAATATTACTTAATAAGTTAGTTTATTCAAACTCAAACTCAAAACTCAAAGCATTTATTTCAATTAAATCATTTACAGGCACTTTTGAATTGTCAAAAAGTCGGTCAGTCAGAAAATATGAAGCTAGTTGCCCATTCCAAAGCGTAGGTACCTATGGAGAAGAACGGGCAAGAAACTCCATGGACAAAAATATTAGTTACATCATTAATGTGAATTTATAATTATATATGAGAACGATGTAAAAAAAAAAGACTTACGCGTTAAAAGCGTCCAGAATACAGAAAATGGTAAGAAAACAACAATTCAAAATTAAAATAATTAAAAATAAGCCGAGGCAGCTAAGTGATGACCAGCCTCAACTAAAGGCGCCCGTTCACGAACATGACGCATAGATCAGCACCATTCAGCTCAACCATTTTGAAGGGAGCTAAATGATCCAACACACACGCCACCGTCAGCGAGACATTAATTGTGTGAGCATGACATACTATCAGCCGCCAGGGCACATTCAAGTCAATGAAAGACACAATTACCCGGTAAATGGTACATAGGGTATAGTATATACATAGAACTCACATCTGTGCTATGCAATTATACAATACAAAAGAAATTGAGTTTATACAATGCAAAGATAGTCTTGCAATCTTCAGCAGCTCCAACAGATTATTATTGCAAAGATATGTGGCAACCCAAAATAAAAGCTTCGCAATTATAGAATTGTGAACCATTTATTCCAGATAATGGATGTCCCATGCTGGGAAATACACTAAAATTCGCATCATGAAGCCATTACATACTTACACGCGACATGTTTTATTGCTTTGCGGGTATAATGACTGTGCAATATTCTTTTGGGACCGCAAATTAGTCGTTATTGTTCCTTATGGCAAAGGAAATTTTTTTTCACCAACTTTAATGACGTTATATTAAACTACATCAAGGGAATGTAAACATACAAAACATTACGACTGTTTTCCTGAACGGGTTAGGCACTGGTGTAGGTAACTGTTAGGCCTCTGCCTCGAATTTTACGGGCAGCGGGGCGGCGGCGGAAGCGCGGGAGCGGCAGGATCTTATGCGTAAAATCAAATGGACCGGTTCTCGAAAACGGCGGCGCGGGAGCGGGCAACGAGCGGCGCACTCTAGTCAAACGGTGACCGCCCGCGCCGCCGCCGCTGCCGCCCCGCTGCCCGCAAAATTCGAGGCAGAGGCCTCAAGTAACTGTAACCTGACATGGTTGTAACAAGCAACCTCCGCGAGTCCGTTATAAGTATATGGCACAAATACGAAACAAACATTGATTTGTATTATTTATTTCAGTCAGTTCAGCTGACAAGCGAAGTCATATTATAAAAAAAAACTATCAGCGCCCCGCGGTTTCACCCGGATAAGTGTGGATCCAGTGAGAACATCGGGATAAAAACTATCCTATGTCATTTCCCGGGACTCAAACTATCTCTATACCAAATTTCATCTAAATCGGTTCAGCGGTTTAAGCGTGAAGAGGTAACAGACAGACAGACGGACATATACCTACACTTTCGTATTAATAATATTAGTTTGGGTAGTACGGTAGTAAAATGTAATAATCGTAGAACTGTTTATAGAAATAATCATCAAATTTATTCGACAAACATTTGTTAAATTCATCCATCCTGATACCGTGAGCTCGCAGAGAGCTCACAGTAACTACCTATAGCCTGTGTAGCGTTGTCCAATGTGTTAATATCAATAAATCTCTGTTACCATCAGTCCCTCACCCAAAAGTGGTGGGTCATCATTGGAAGACCATAGTAGCTCACTCATGTGACATGATGACATGTCCTTTGTGGCTCTGCTAGAGAGTTTTTCTTTTTTAGAAACGTTGCCCCACGCTAGGAATTACTCCTGTATCGTGGGTGCGTTTACAAACATTTAAATTCACATACACAAACAGCCAGACTCGGAACAACTACCTGTAGGCAATACAAATATTTGTTCCGTGTGGGAATCGAACCCGCGACACGCAGCGCAGCAGTCGATCGCTCAGCCACTGCGCCAACCGTGTCGTCTGAGCCACAATCAATGTCTATTTTATCATTATCTAATGCACGTACAGCGATAACGGTATACGTACCTACATTATGTACGTTTGACGTATATCATTTTAAGATATAATTGATCGGCTTTTAAAATGGTGGCTCTGCGGCAGAGCATGACACCGCTCAATGGAAACTTGTACAGCAGGAACAGTTAAATTACATGAAAATCCCTAAATTCTCTACATATTGTCTAAAACAACTTCTTTAGAACCCCCAAAAGAACAGGGACAACAGGACAAAACCACCATCTTTAAAATGGCGTCAAAAATTTAATAAATAACACGTACTCAAATTCGGGACCTCGTTTATCCGAGAACATCATTGGTGTCGGTTTAAAAGACCACAGGCGGGTCAGTTTGAAATGAAGACATCTGTCAGAGGGTTAAAGGATACCGGTTCCGGGCGACCCCGGAAATTTGACTCGCGCGGTTGCCAAATAAATTATAAAAAATATGTTCTGTTTTTCACGGAGCATATTTCGCGATTTATGGAGTTCAGGTTGTGTTTTTTATGGGTTGAAAGTGATAATGTTAATAAAAAACTCCAGTTTTATTGCGTTTTTTGGAACGAAGTTCTTTAGCGCCGTTTGCGGTAAGATTAAACTGGTACAATTCGTCACGTATCGAAAAAGCTTCATGCCTCCTCCATGCGAAATTCTATCTTTCTCTCTCTCTCTCTTAGATAGTTTTATAGTTTTCGGGGATGCAAATAGTGTGGTCAAAATGAAAATCCAAGATAGCGGCTGTGAAAATGTTCAAATTTTTCATCATGGTTGTCGTTTTCATAGTTTTCGAGGGAGCTGAAGCCAATAGTGAGGTCACAATGACAGTCCAAGACGACAGCTGCGAAAATTTCCAAATTTTTCATCATGAGTGTGGATTTCATGGTTTTTGAGGGTGCTAAATATTTACACTGCACAGGAATATGTACGATTTTCTATGTGTTAACTGGAACGACATAGTGATTGATTTTCGAACCAAAGTAGAAGAACTCAAAATCAAAATCGAAAGTCATTTATTCCAACTAGGCTGAGAATCAGCACTTTTAGAACGTCAAAATTACAAAAGACAGTCCCCCAAAACACCCGCCCTTCCTAGTGCTTTCGCTGGAGAGAAGAAGTGCAAACAAACAACAAACTGATAAATGAAGAACTGATGCGCAAAGAGATACAGCAAAATACTTGTTTATCTTAATTGAAATAAGAAAATTTAGTAGACAAATTAAATATTTTCCTTTCCTCGTTACCTTAAACAATATTATGTATAGTATACCGGGAAAATTAGCTAGTCAGTGAAAATAAATAATTATATATGTCAGTAGATCATAAATTAAAAAAAAATTAATGAATATGAATTATATATGTTAATAATCGTCGGATAACTTTTATCTAGTTTAACATATTTTGTATAGAAAATATGTCAAACTGTCATATTTATTCTTCAGATAATAGTTATCTCTCAATAGAAAAATTAGCCCTTGCACAAAGGAACATTTCATTTCATTTCAATGAAATTGATATCGGGACTAAATGCCTAGTTTTATAAACATAAGCATGGTCATTAGTGACTGTTCATTTAATACACCACAATTATTTAATAATAAAACTAAACTCTCCACACCCTTACTTTTCAGTTATACCTCTCTGATACTAAAACTTAAGCTACGTACCAATTTCACGACTCCTTTATCAAATTTGAAACTTGTGTCTTAAATCGGTTAGTGCTGTTGTAACTAACATAAAACAGGTATGTATTAAGCTCAGGGTATGTCAACAACTAACTTTTAGTGCAGTGTATGTATGGTCCAAGTTGTAAGCCATCGCGTTATAACGTTATGCCTATATTTTTTTGGTTTTTTAACTTTATGACATTATGGGAACTCAAATAAGGTTTGATAAATATATATTTTTAGATTTTGTATTCATATTCGGATCATATTATCTGACAATCAGTAACCAAGGGGTACCTATATTGTTACCCAGTAACTAGGTTGTAAAAATCAGATGGGCAGTCGCTCTGAGTAAAATAAATGTTCAGCTACATCCAGTGAAAAATGGAAGCCGACCCCAACATAGATGGCTAGGCAAGTGTGTCGTGTCCTTATAAAAAAGCATATTTTAAGATTAAAGACTACGTTGAAGACAAGGTAGTTTGGCAATAATTCCTTCTGCACATGTAGCTTCCCTGGCGCCTCATTAACGGCATAACTATTAAATGTCTATTAACTGCTCTCAAATTACGATGTTTATTTTTTATACTTCTTTGACATAGGTACTCGTAGGTAATCTTTTTTTTATTTGACATTATATACAGACAATTCACCTTTATTTCACCTTTTTATTAGTGGTTGTAATGGCAATCATATCATTTGGTTTTAGTAGGTTTTTATATTTTATTTTTTATTTATCCTTTTGATAGATTCTTATTTTGTAAATGTGAGTACTTTGTAGGCCTTGTAGACTTTAGATCTGTAGACCATTTTTTATTTTATCAAGTACCTGGTACTTGTTGACAGGCCTACGCTCTCCTCCCATACCTACTGTAATTTGAAAACTTTGTAAAAGCAAATTATTTTTAAAAAGAGTAACCGTGGAGTTTCTTGCCGGCTCTTCTCCATAGAAAACGACCAATTGGAACCGTGCACCTAGCTTCCGAAGAAGAGCAGTGTGGCAACGGTCGCGACTTGTGAGTTGCAGGTCGTAGGTTCAAACCCAGACAGGCGCTTTACTTTGTGTAAATTATTTCATCACCGCTGCTCTCAAAACGGTGAAGGAAAACATCGTGAGGAAACCGGCATGTCCTAGAACCAACAATTCGAAGACATGTGACATCTGCCAATCCGAAATGGGCCGGCGTGGTGGGCCCACTCCCTCTCACCGAGATTAGGCCTGTGTACCAGCATTGGGAACATTATAGGCCGATTATGATAACCTAGCTTCTGACGTTTCATAAGTGCCCATGTAGGTTTATGTGAAATAAAATATTTTGATTTGATTTGATTTGATTTGAAGTGATGATGATGATGATGATACCTATACAAAACTTTTCTACAAGAGTGTCGTTGGTTTCTTGTCTAGCCGTTTTTCAAAAGTTATCGCCCTGGTTTGCAGGGTCAACATGGCCAGACATCGCACAAGACAGGGAGCTTTGGAAGGAAAAAGGCCCTTTTGCCCTTGCTTACCTGTGGGACACTATTAAATGCTAACAAAAAAAGTTCTGGTTTTTTTTTTATACAGGCGTAATGCTTATAAGACAAAATTTGAGCAACTCATACATGTTTGTCAGGACGCGGTCTGAACATTTCCACACGTAAGCGAAGTACGTAACACAAGAATGACGATACTCGGAACCTATTGCTAAATTATTCATACTTTGGCAAGTATTTATAAGCCACATACATATGCATACAAATATTGTAAGGTTATATAAGGTAGTAAAGTCAGCTACGACCCTGCCAGACATTTCGACTTTGTGATGTATTATACTCAAACGTTAGATAGTAGTAAACGGAGGTGTAAAAACCCCAAATGTTCTGACATTGTTACTTTGGAATTTGTATTGTTTGATTAACATTTGCGTATGTATGTAGGTGTTCACACACATACATCCAAATCTAACGAACACACTACGGCGTCGTCAACGAGCGACGCGCCTCGGCGCGGGGAGCGGGAGGCACACATCATCGCGGCATTGCATCGTCCGACACGACCGCGCTCGGACATACCTTTCGATTAAATTAGGTACTACTACTAATTACCGACTTTGTCTCTGTCACCTCTGACCTAGACTAGAGTCAAGAGAAAACCCATTACAAAAAAAAAGGTATTAGTTGCTATTGTGAACCGCCTATTAAATCTTTTATGATACAGTCCGCTTGCATTACTTCCACCTGGTCGTAAACAGTAGGTACAGTTTGAGCACGTACTGACACAACACTAAAAAAGTAGAATATTCAATAGGTACAATATGATAATAGGCTTCAGTTTAATTAAGGTCTTCTAACAAATAAAATATTTTACTTCTTTTTCGTGGCGGTGGCACGGCTGTATTTTAGATCGTGTTGGTCCAAAACTTCGCCACTTCCACGTCGTCGTATGTCAATATTTTTACTTTAGGCTGCCCGCCTGTCAGACTTTTTGTAGCACCGATAAACGGGCCGATTTTTCCGCCGATTCTTATGACCGATTTTGTTACCGACTCAACGTAACGTCCGTCACTTTGTCTTCAACACAACGTTCTTTCCTAGCAAGTGCATGCGGCCGACTATCGGTGAGTAGTATGCGTTAACGCATACACTTCCGAACGTTCCATTTTTCACCGATAATCGGATTGGTCGGAATGCACCGATTTTATTTCTGACCGACTTTTTGTAGGACGTGTGCGTTGCACTATTGCCATCAGTCCGTTCTATTTTTCTCCTACAAAAATCAGTCCCCGATTATCGGACGTGGGCGGGCAAGCCTTAAGTGAACATCTCATAGGTAATATTAGTTTTAGGCAGTTTTGTTAGAATTGATGTTCATTTGTTTACTATACTAAAACGAATTAATCCCATATTTTTAAATACTGAGTCACTAAATTGACAGTCCGTAATTGACCACAATGAGTCTTGTGATGATCACAAGCCTTGTAATTTTTATTTTCGGTGGTCATACTATGGTAGCCATAGCATGACCACCCATGGTAGCCTATGGCATAGTTATGGCTACCCTAGCTTTATGCCACAAAAATGCAGCCATAGTGATCTCTACGCTGCAACCGACGATGCCGTGGAAGTGGCAAAGTTTTGGGCCAACAAAATTAAATACACTGTGCCATCGACACCATGGTAGAATGTCATGATCTATGCCGATCATCAATACCATAATATCTAACATTTATAACCTAAACAGTAAAGTTTCACAATACGAAAGTTTCAGTAGATATTCGTCTAGCGGAATTCTTCAAACTTTTTTCATAAAGAAATATTGGAGTTTGTTCAAGTATGCTATTCAGTAGATACTAGAGCTATTATGTGTAGACATATTCAGAGAAAAACTTCAAATGACTAATCTAGGCATGAATAGGTTTTGGTTTGGGACTTTGGATAACAAAATACACTCTTTTATTTTGCTTAGATTGAAAAACTTTCGTATTGAGTAGAAGGCTTATCATATTTTTTAATTTTAGACATTACATTTATTTATTTGAGTTATATGGGCATTTAAAAAAGTAGATAGTGTAATATGTCATTAACTATATACACATAGGTATTTAATAAGTTATATAGAAATTATCCATATCGATATATTATAATGTTCCTAATTTTTTTTCTTGACCTTCGATAAAACCTCATTGCATTGCATCTGTATAAAAATTCTATTATTTCTATTAATTTTGTGCAAAATTACATGCTTCTTCTTCATCAAAAGGATTTTTGAAAATTCATCCCCTGAACGGGTAAAATAGGGAATGAAATATTGTATGGATCTGCCTAGCCTTTTCCCATTCCCAACTGTGTTAGGGTCGGCTTCCAGAAATGACAGCCGGGACCAACGGCTTAACGTGCTTTCCGAGGCACGGAGGGGTCTTGGTATCTAAAGATCATTCACAAACCAACCGCGCGGCAAGCGTAGCGCGACCTGCAAGGCTGTTATTATTCCCCCCCCCCCCCGTATGTATGTTCGTTATTTTAGCCAAAAAGTGCAAATCTCATCGCCCACACGACTGTTTATTAACCCCTTTACTAATAAACGTATTATATCAGATGAATAGTTACACACCGATTTCTCTCTTTCAGTCGTCAGTAATTTGACTTTCGAAAGAAGAAGACAAAGCGTTGTGTAACTACACAACGTTTATTAGTAAGGGAGTTAATGAATGCCAAGTAATTAAAAATTAACAGGACCTTTAATATCCTCTTACTCATATTAAGACACCGGCATAGACTTTGAGGCTTATTTAAAAAGTCTCTTCTTCCTGACAGTTTGAGGCAAAAATGTCACAAGGTTTTTAGTGTTGGGCCTCTGCGCGTGCGTCTATGGTGGCGCAACGGAATGTTATGGTATATGTTGTTTGGTACACTTTGTATTTTTTTTTTGTTTGCCGTTAATGCTGGGCAATTACCTATGGCCTAGACCTGTACAATGCGTGCCACGAAAGATGAGACTTGACCCCGCCTCCCCCGCTCTTTCCGCCGCCCCTATGACGTCCGGTCCCGTCCCGCACTCAGACCTCATACCGCTAAAGATACCGAAAATCGTACACTGCGCATGTCAAACCACGTGGTGTGTCAAGTCTCATCTTTCGTGGCACGCATTGTACAATTATTGTGATACTTTTTAAATATGTTTCACCGGTCAATGTCATCAAGTCAACGCCGACTTTCGCTGAAAATTAGCGCTGTGTCTCTGTTTCGGATATGAGTCGCAGCATTATGAGACGCATATGTTCCAAGGTCGTGATTGTATAGGAACTTTATTTTCAGTTTTAATGTCATATTAGGTGCAAATAAATTTATTTGATTTTCAGTCTCAATATTTAAACCGCTAGTTGGCAAACAGCCTGACCCTTATGACTTAGTCGCTCAGAGACCAGTTGCAAAGGCCTTGAAATTCGTGTAAGGTAGAATGACTCCATTCGGAAAAATACATAAATCACTGCACCACGACTTAGATAGGTACCTATGTGCCTACACAGTAGGTACCGATACCAAAACCGTGTCACTAAAAGCCCATAAATATATCTTTCAAAATGTAAACCACAGTAAGTTGGCAACAGTCTGGCACTTATGACTTAGAGGCCGTAGTGACACAGCGTTCGGCGTTAAATTTACTGAGGCCATTACCGTGACGTCACCGTAGGCGGTATCTCGAACAAACGACTTTTGTTACGGACTGCAGAATAGTGGAGTTATTGTCTGAAGGGGAAGCTCCGCTTTATTTTTCTTTGGAACAGATTAAGATAAAATATCGTGATTATTATTAGTTTCCTGTTTCTGCAGTATTTGGTAATGTAGTTGCTTCAATTGGGGGAGTTTTTCCTAGAGGTGATGTTTTTAGTTTTCATGAGCTGTGAAGGTTACTATTTTGAACTTTCTGATTTTACTAAGCATTTTTTTTATGTTGAAATAAAAAAAAAATACTTAGGCAAAAAAGTTTAAAGTAAAAAATTAATAAAAAGTCAATGGTGTAGGTTCGAAAAAACGTTTTGTTTTTGAAAAGCGTATCATTTTCTAATACGAAGAAAATTTCCACTCAGCATTTTCGCTTGTCTTGAAATCTAATGACAACCTTTAAAAATGAATCACCGGTCTTTAAACCCGATGTCTGTCTTCGAATCGAACGTTTTAAAGACAATGAAGTATAAATCAGAACAAAAATTCATACACAATAAACAATCGACAATTTAACAAGCAATTGCTTTTATTAATTTCCAAATTGTATTTTCAATATCTATAGAAGTTTGTTTGAATACGGGAGAAATTTCAATGTTCAATAACAAAGTTTCGCTTCCGAATCCTGGTGCTCTCGGCTATTGATTTTATTAACTTCAAAACAACTACAACAAAAATAAATGTTGTTGTTTTTTAATTAACTGTTGGTCTCTGATTGATTTAAAAAAAATATCCACTTTATATTTGTTTTGAAAGCGGATTTATCGAGAAATCCTTTAATGAAAAGTGTTAAGTTGAAAATTGGAATTATTGATGGAACTTGAAATTGATTGAAAATAATTAAATAATTCATCAGAGTCAAATTATTTACCCTTAATCTAATATTGGTGGAAAACAATTCCCGGAAGGACTTGGGCGAGGCTTTTGTTTAATAGTAAAACAGCAAAGGATAAATAAAAAGAAAAAATACTGTTATATTGTTCCAGTTTTAAATAAGTACATACTACTTAATAATAATCCCATCGCCGTATCTGTACGTTGACGTCGTGGGGGGACTTGCGCGCTCCGAACTCTAGGCCTATGCCGGAAGAGTTTACTTTGCCGGAACAGGTCTAAGGTGAGGAGCCAGACCAAGAGAGAATCAGAAATCCGCAGAGCAGCACGTCGCAAGCTATTAGGCAGTAGCGACCCCATGGACCCTATCTCCTGGGAGAAATCTTGTTCCTCACCTCTGGCTTGCCTTTATTGGCCGGCTGGAGTGAATAATGACGAGGAAGAGAGCTCCCACCTAATTCTTGCCTTTACTGGCCGGCTTGAGTGGAGATTCGCAAGAGTAAACGTGCTCGGAGGAAAGAAGTATTCCAGTAAGATGCTGGTAGGGATCTTGACCTTACTTCCGGGATTGTCCTGATAGTCGTGGAATACCTCTCCACTCCTCATAAGCACCTCAGGACATGTTGCCCCCTTGTTGCTACGTCACAATGTTCTAGCGACCATTTCCGGGGGCCCTTTATTGAGTGTGCAAGTCAACCCCTGCCATTTTATCCGTGTATATATAAATCATTGATCAGGCAGGGGTCATAGTTCTTCCATAGTTCTTAGTAACCAGTCCACTTTAGCCACCCAAACCCATAGTCCAAATTTTTATTTTTCCATATCCTGCAATAGTCCTATTACCAACCGGTGGTTATCCTTGGGTGCACTTGCATAGTGCATACAGGGATAATCGTCGGTTGGTGCCACATTTCATTAACATTTCCTAAGGGCCCTCTGCGAGTTGGCTTCGGCCCCTCTTTCGCCTTCCAATGGACCATGGTCCCGAGATATGTAAAGTATAAGTAACACTTGATTGTATAAAACAAAAAATAAATTATGTTCGTAATGTCAGTAACACTAACAAAAGAAAAAGGGAAGCACCTCTTCCAATTATTGAAATTTTAACTAGTGAGCCCAAGTGCCTGTTGAGCAGGACCAGCATTAAACCAAGGTTCCAAGCCAAGCCAAGGCCATCCCATAATAATATTTCAGCATTGTGTCATCGCGCTTCTCTTTCTTTTCTATGCAGTCCGACAGTGACCGCGATTTAGGATGAATATTCCCATTAAGAAAATTTGAATTTTGCGGGCTACCTTGCGCATCCCGCTAGCTAGCCCGCAAAATTCAAATTTTCATACGTTTTTTTACAATTTACAGGTCAGTGTCAGGTCGTATGTTAAACAAAATAATATGTTTCAAGAGCGTAACAATTATGTATTTACAATGTTATAATCATTAAAAGTTCATAATATAATCCCATTGAACTTAGAGCGTTGTATTGATTGATGATTTTAATGATTATAATTCTATAAAGTCATATTTGTTACTGTCTCGAATCATATTAAAATCAACATACAACCTAAAACTGACCTGCAAATTGCAAAAAACGTAAGAAAATTTGAATTTTGCAAATACCTAGCGCATCCAAAAATGCTTTGTTCATCATTTCAGCCGAGAGACGTCCACTGCTGGACATAGGCCTCCCCCAAACACCGCCACTTCGATCGGTTCTGTGCTTCTCGCATCCAACAGGTTCCTGCGGCCTTCACAAGGTCGTCGGACCACCTTGTGGGAGGCCTTCCAACGCCAAATGCTTTGTTATTTTAACATAATCCGATCATAATCTTCTTGAATGCAAGCTAATACAGTCTTCAACGAAAATAAGACAAGCATTTATCATGTGTTTATGGGTGAAACGAAATAAACAGCGGAAGAAATAAAAGAAAAGTTTTCAATTCTGTTGCTTACTGCGATGCAAGTCATAAGTCGATGGGGAAACATTTTATTTATGAGCGTTTATAAACTTAATACTTAATATAAATCAAAAACATTTTATTAAGGAAATACGTACTTTCATGTGCCATGAGAGCAGTGGTGGCCGTGGTAACTTATGATTTGTCGGTGGACTTATGAGTCGTCGGTTCGAACCCAGGCGCTTTACTTTCTGTTAAATGATCTAATCACCATTGCTCTCAAAACTGTGAAGGAAAAACATTGTGAGGAAACCGGCATGTCCTTGAACCAAAAATTCAAAGACACGCGATATCTACCAACCGACACTGGGCCCGCGTGGTGGATTACGGCGTACTGCCTCTCACCAAGAGGAGGTCTGTCTCCCAGCAGTTGGAAAATTATAGGCTGTTTATTCTACGTGTCATGAAGTCTATCAGTTGTCACTAGGCTACGCAGTGACGGTAATGAATATTTATGAACATAGTTAGCAGCTGTTGTGGGCCAATTTCCGTAATTAAAAACTTTCAAAATGTAGTCACAATCTCATCTCAGCGACAATCAATGTCAAACACTTGTCAAAAATGTAGGGTAACCAGAGTTTTTTGACAGATTGAGACTGATATCAAACTGAATTTTCTTAAAATTACGAGATATTATGCCCGTCTGATATTCAGACGACAAGTTAGTGAGGTTAGAATAGAATGTAATAGAAAAAAGATACAGATATTATAAATGTAGAAATTTTACATGGAGATGTAAAATGGGTGTGGAAGTTTTAATATAAATTTTCGCATTGGTTTTTTTATTTAAAAAAATGCAATAAAACCTTTATTTTCAAGTATAACGTTAGTAACGATTTACTTACAAACCATGTTAGTAATAATTACAAACAACAACAACAACATCAGGTCAACATTATCAACATTGTCAACATTATGACTAAACAACTTAGTTCTAAACAGCAGATAAATGTAGCTGGCTAAAAAGTGAATGATAACCCATCGGCAATCCAGTTTGCTAGGAATGACAACAGGAGACTGTTGTTGGAGTGCACGGCTCTGTGCTACAGAAATGTGTGTGTCAGTTTTTTAAGATCTGTTTCTGATTCTGTTTGAATATTATTTATTCAGTAAGTTTTATGATTACCTCTTGTTCGCTGATTTTCATTTTGGCTTTCACTACCTACTTATATCAAGCGAACATCCTAACGAGAACCGAAAAAATATTAATATTTTACACTAAAGTGTACTCATTAAACAAAAGCAAAAAATATTCTTACTCATAATCCTTCAAAACCCGCATCTTATTCCAGTAAAAATTACTCGTGAGTAATTATAAAAGAGTCCGGACGTACTTCGCCGTTTGCTCTCGACACTGCACTCAGAAGGAGTCTGAAAAACGTCGCTGTCGCCTGAAAAACGGTTTAATTTTCTAAAAGTTTCAGCAGCCGGCACTGGGTAGTCCAACAGGAAGGGAGTGCCGAGGAAAAGTGGAAATATGAGTGTCTCTAATTCGAGCAACACTCAACGTGACGGTTACTATGGGATTAGAGAATGGGTGTGACTTGACTGTGAGTTATAATATTTTGTACTGTCATTGTAAAACTCAGAAAAAATAGCTTGAAAAACTAAGTTATTTTTCTCTTTAAAAGAAACAATTTAAAAATCTAAAACGTACTATTTAATTTTTTATTTTTATTTTTAAAACTGAATTTAAAAAATACAGTCATTGATCTGTGTCATTGTTAAATTAGAAAAAAAATACCTAAACACCACCTATGCATGATATTTTTTAAACGTACCTAAACTAATGTGTACAATGTCCAGTTGCATATTTATCACGATATTAATATGCAATATCTTGTTTAATAGAAGACATTTGCAAGCTCATTATTTAGAAATTTAAGAAGTTTAAAATTACCCAAAAAATCTTTATTGTCGACCTCAGTCTTATAACTACTAAAACATAATCCTATTAATATTATTACCTGATGTAAACACACACACTTCATACAAATTCTTCTCTTTTTCTACATACCTACAAGTTTAAGACAGATTGCCTTTTCTCAAATGTAGGTATGTGTGTGTGGAATGTTATTACATATTTAGCAACCAGTGTTTTTTTTTATTAATACTGTAGTAATTCAAGCCTTAATACGCTGCATAGGTTAGGCCAGAATCGTATATCACTTCGCATAATTAACAATGTCATGTACAAATTACACACAGACCATAAATTTCCATTACAGTAATTCTACCTAAATGTTCCTAATTATCACACAAGCGAGTTTAAAAGCAACATTGACAATATTTCTCACTGTATTTTAGAATTAGGTACATTAACAATGACATTTGTGTGTTGTTTGAGGCCGGACAAGTATTTTTCGTTTTATTACCCCCTTTTAACAGCCTAACATTTCGCTGTGAGTAATAAGTTGAGACGATAAACAAACCTGCTAAGGCAAATGCTTAGCCAACGTGCTTTTTAATTTTAACAGGCAAACAGAACTTGCTTGCTGTGGCTCACTTTATTATTAGTACTTACATATTTCTGCTTATTTTAGCTGCAATATTTAATTTATTATATTTTTTAGGGTTTCATACCTCAAAAGGCAAAACGGAAACTTTTTTTTTTCAGGATGGGAAATCATCAAATGACCCCTCCTGCTCTGGGTGGAGCGGAAGGGAGTATCAGACTCTTACTGACTAAAACCCACCCGTATTCCTTCCTTAGTCCTTTGTGTTTCGGGCCAGCGGTAACCCTTTCGGACAATCCCGCTGACCCGACAGGCTTCGGCCCTGACGGGCCCCTACGAATGATGCTGACATCTCTTTGAGGCGCGCGTGGAACACGTACGCGCCGTCCGGCACGAGCCTGGTCCTGATTGGACGGTGAGCTACCCATTACTCTCCGCCCGCAGGCCCGCGCAAAACGGAACCCTCATAAGATCTCTTTATTGTCCGTCTTTCAAGACTTTTTTCTCAAGAACGCGTGAAGTTGTCAAGTTGAAATTGATATCAAATACTCAAGGTTACAATCCCTTGAAGCAGTGAAAAAATCAAACTTCTAAGTCAATGAAATCAAATTATACGGGCGCAGTTTATGCCGCATATTTTCACACTCGCAAGGAAATCGAAACCTATAGGGGACTTCCCTTTGACCTAGAATCATGAAATTTGGCAAGAAGCAATATATGTCATGTAGGACAAGTAAAGGAAAAAATCTGAACACCGTAAATTTGTAGTTACTATACTTACAAATTTGTACGGAACCCCCGGTACACGAGTCCGACTCGCATTTGACTGTTATTTTTTTAATTTTAGCCTTTGTTGTCCCACTCCCAATGCATAGCCACCTTTCCACTCCTCTCTGTCTTGAGCTTGTGTGGGCCAATTCTATCTATAGGCGTCAAGCTCATCTCACCATCTTTTCCTGGGCCTATTTTGATATTGACGGACGTTTTTTTGGGATTCACATGGTGGTAAATTTTGCCCATGACTCGTTCGACATGCGGCAAACGTGGTTAAAAGCGCAGCACTGACTTTCTAACACGGTCCGGTAATTTATTTTATTACGTGTGTACTTACAGTAATTAGATACGCCACAAAAGTATTGAGTACAAAGATGCTTATTTCTGCCCATTTTAGGTACAATAACTATACCTAAATTATACGTTTTCCATACCACATAATATGGACAACGTTTGCCCGCGCTCAGAGATAAAATTGATAAGTCTCGTGTTTCATTAATCTTCCAGGACCCATACCTGTAAAACACACTGCACATTGATAAATTCAGAAATGAAGGTTGTGGTAACACCTCCGACATTCCGATTTAGATTCCCGATTCATTATCCCCTCAGTTCTCACTGCGTGACTTTCGTACATTAGTACCGCCGTAAGTGCCAACACTGAAACGGAAGCATCACGTAGTACCTTCCGCGACATTCAGATTCAGTACTTTGAGTGCAAGTTCCAACGGTGGTTGCTCATGAATAAATTTTACACGTTGTTTTAAAACTTGCTGTTTGATGTGGATTTTATTCAATTTATTTTGGTAGTGATGTTTTTATTCTACTGTCGCTAGGATAAAAACTAGATTTTTGTTAGATTTTTAACCTCAAAACTGCGAAGAAGAATTTTAGTGCGAGGTTTTCAAAACGCAATTTTTAATCTTATTTAGTTAGTATTTTGGTAGCTCACAATGACAAAAAACTGGCTAAGTGCGAGTCGGAGTCATACACAAAGGGTCCCGTATCACAAGCCGCCGAAAAAAACACGTTAGTTGTTTGGGAGCCCCCCTTAAATATTTATTTTATTCTGTTTTTAGTATTTATTGTTATAGCGGCAACAGAAATACATCATGTGTGAAAATTTCAACACTCTAGCTATCACAGTTCATGAGATACAGCCTGCAGGTGACAGACGGACAGTGGAGCCTTAGTAATAGGTTCCCGTTTTTACCCTAACCCTAAAAACGATAAGAACTTCTCTCATGACAGTAAAAGCCCGAATGGCTCGGCCGCAGTAACTGGCTTGTGGAGGCAAGAGGCAGTCGCTCCAGATAGAATACTGAGATTTCAGCTGCACCCGGTTAGACTGGAAGCTGACCGAACATAATTGGGAAATGGACAAATTATCTCTCATTTCTTAATTTGCAATGCTTTAGCTGTTGGTTAGACAAATATAAATATTTTTTTAATTCCGCTAAACTAAGTCATACCGAGAAGAGTAAGTTGTACAAACGATAAACATAACATCATGCATTAATTCCCCAAAGGTAAAAACAGAGGAGCTTAGTAGAATCATATTTCACCAATTATGTTGAAGACACATGTAACAGGAGAGAATAAACAGTGACAAACTCAAAACAATTGCTGTCGGTGATTGAACTCGCGGTCCTTTCACAGTTATTCTACCTCTGATTTTGCATAAGTCTGTCACAATCATTGTGATCTTTATTCTCGTTACAATAAAGTTGCTGCTGTCACTTCTCTTAGAAGGTAAAATAACTGTGAACGGACCGTATGATCGCTGCTGCAGCTGTCGTACTTGAGACCACGAAGATTACAACTAACACAATGATAACATCATGTCTTTTTCTTCTTGAAGGGTTAAGCAGTGGTGTACGTTAAGAGGAAATGCGGTCGGAGAGACTTTTGAAAAAGCCGAAGTAAAATCTCATAATTCGAGTTATGGCTCTTGCCCATTTCCTCCTACAATATTGGACCAATTTAAAAGATATTTCATAAACTGAATAAAAAGGATATATACTGTGTCCTTCTGTTTTTCTTTTTTAATGAATAGTTGTCGAATTTATAGACCAGGCCTATCAAAAAGGAAAACATAGGGACATACAAGTAGTTATTATTTATTATTCTGTAAAAAATAATTGTTTTGTGGTGATTAACCAGAAAGAAAACAGGCGAGAGCGTTTCTATGGAGAAAAGACCACCCGCATTTCCTCTTACGACATAGTACACCAAGAGTTTGCCAGTTATGTCCAATTTAATAGGAAGCGAGCCACCACTAAGACTACATACATAATATATAAACTCACGCCTTTTTCTCATGAGGTTAGGCAGAAACACTAAGAATAATGAGTAAATAAATGATAAATGATTGAATGGAATGAAATGATTTGGCTACGAATTTGGCAACTCCAGTAGCGTCCGTCAGTGTATGATAACGTGCAGACACAGGATACGCTGGACACGATGTGTATGTGGTATCCAACTGGTTTAACCCATTGAGTGTCTAATTAGCAGACACAATAGAATTTAATTGTTCTTATGTCGCACTGTGTAACATAAGACATTCGAAAGGTTAATTAGCCGTTTAGTTAAGCGCCTAGCCTATTAACTAAACGGGGGCCGTTCAACTAAAGGCCTGAATGTTATTCAATCATTATAGTTTAGGTTGGAACTGTAACCAATCACGCGCGAGCCGAATTGGTCGAAGTAACTAAGCCAGGGTACCCTGACCAAATGGGTTAGGTTAGAACTGCGATCAACCGCGTGCGAGCCAAGAGAGCGAAGCGAGGCTGCCAGGCGGTTAACTAAGCGGCTAATTTAACCAGTTGGCTGCGAAATGTATATCATGATATGTATTTATATTAATAAGGCATTCACCTACCTACTATAAAATAACCTTTTACGCCGATTGTTATTTTAAAAAAGGGAGAATATAGCTTTGATGTCTTTTTTGTTTGGAATTCGTAGCTGTAGGTAATATTTTGTTTACGTAATAATAAAATAATAAATTCGCAAAACATTGCTTTGATCACAATGCTATGAAGTTCATTGAATTTGTTACACAAAGCTATGTTGGTTTATTTTTAGATTCTGTTACGTTACCGAGCACAAAAAAGCATAATACTAAAATCAATATATTGAATTAGTGCTTTTCACATAGATATCTAAATACACATCTAAATTCATTTACCATTAAGAGCGTTTACGACGTACGGAATTTCATACAAACTTTCAAGCCTTTGGTTTTCGAAACGAATGAACCGATTTTAATAAAACTTCATACGCATGAGCAGGATACAAAGTCTAAAAAGTAACTCATGAATATTTTCGAAAAATAGTGTTACAGCTAAATTAGACCGATTTTAAATTTTCCATAGAAACAGAGATTTCCAGTTATCTTTTTTAAATAAGACATTTCGAGAATGTTCTTAAGTAATTTTTAGACCTTTGTATCCTGCGTATGAAGTTTCATTAAAATCGGTTCATTCATTTCGAAAAACAAGGGCTTGAAAGTTTGTACGAAATGCCGTACGGCGTAAACGCTCTTAATGGTAAATGAATTTAGATGTGTTCAGAGCGAAGGTTGTGCTTCTCATTATCCTGCTTTATTCGCCTTTAATAAATAGTACCCACGGATACATAATGTAATATCATGTTATTATCACTTAATATTACATGGCGAAAGTTTGTGAGTGTGTTTGTATGTTTGTTACTTCTTCACCCACAAACGGCTGGACCAATTTTGATAAAATTTTGTGTGAAGGTAGCTGACACCCTGGATTAACATATAGGATACTTTTTATCCTGATATTCTCACAGGATCAAAACTTATGGGAGTGGAACCGCGGGGCGCTGCTAGTTTCCTTATAATCGTAAAACCAATTCCGGAAATAGGTTACTATGTCACGCCCAATAACCGGGCAAGCAAATCTTTATTGCTTGTACTATTACAAATGTAGCACATGGCCTCTACTGTTATCGACTTATCGAATTTTCCCGCTAAAGAAAAGGAAAATTCCTTTAGCTCGGTAAAATAATTTTTCATTTAGCGTTTCTTGGAATGTAAATAATTACAAAAGGCGGGTGAACTGCGAGCTTAATTAACATCAAAAGACAGTAATTAATGCAACTATATTATAGAGTTTTACAATGTTGCGTCGCGTCGGTGTAAAAATAAAAGATGATTTTTTATAGGGATGAGAATTCTTTGCTTCGGTTTCGTCCGGGGAAGTGCTACCGCTACTTATTTCAATTGCATTGATATGGTAAATTGGCACGTGAAGCATTCCATTAGCCCTCTTGTAATGATTTTCTATCTCCCCATTGTTGTAAAATTTAATTTTACGTTAAAAAGAACAATGATTATGTAATTTTTTTAATACAAGTCCAAAACAAAACCAAAAGTCAGCCAAAGTATTCAAGTTTGGCTGAGAATCAGCACTTTTCGGATATTAAAAGTCGTAAAGACATAACAATATTTAAAAGCTCGAACAAATATTACGCCAATAAAGTATCAAACAAGCTTCCAAGATGCCGTTGAGATTCCCAGAACCCTCTAAAATTTGTTTTAAAGGCTAGTCGATATGAAATGACAAAGTCACTGACAGTGAATTGTGGGAAAATTGCTGAGTGCGGATCAATCCGTTCACCTAGCACTAACCACTCGCCCACGCCCGTTTAGATTGGATAGTAGACGAGCAATTTGATTTCGTATGTTCCAATTGTTCGATTCGGGCTATGTTTAGGCATTGAGAATTCCTTTGTGACATAGACGAGGCCTAGCAAGGTGATGTGGGTTGAGAGATAGATCGGTTTCTAGAAGTCGATTCTTTATTAGAAAATGATTGCTTGTCGTCATTTTTAGGGTTCCATAGTGACAAGAAACCCTTATAATTTTGTCATGTCCGTCCGTCTATCTGTCTATCTCTCCGCGGCTTAGTAATTTGGAGACGCTCAGTACTAGAAAGCTGTAATTTGGAAGCCTGCCTCTTGTACACGTAAAGTGGTGTTTGTGAAATATTAGTGGTTAAAGTGCTAATTTTTGTTAGAGTAAGTTATTACATACTAGCTTCTGCCCGCGACTTCGTCCGCGTGAAATTTCTTGTTACTCCGACCCACCCCGTCGCATCGCATCGCCTGCCCGCGCTATTACTTCGTTTTTGCTTAGCGTTCTTTCTGACTTTTTTCTTTTTGCTCGGCTCCTAAAGGTTATAGCGTGATGTTAAATAGCCTATAGCCTTCCCCAAGAAAAGGGCTATCAAATGCAAACAGAATTTTTCAAATCCGACTGGTAGTTCCAGAGATTAGCGCGTTCAACCAAACAAACAAACAGACTCTTCAGCTTTATAATATAATTATTTTGATAAGGATTAACATTTTGTTGTTTATATAATAATCATCCAAACGTAAGTATTATGTCGAAAAATTACTTTTTTATAATTGAAATAAGCAGTTTACTGAGCACAACCGTTTCGTAGTAGGTAGCCGGCCACCCGGCTAGGCCACGCGGTATAGTACCTCGCAGAGCTGCCGGCCGCCTTGCGGAGTTATTTTAAAACTATGATATCTCCTAAAATATTCATTAAAATCAAATGCTGTCAAGGGCAATTTTGTTCAAAACTAAATACTTGTGCTGAATAACGTATTTATTTGGATAAGGATCAATATCATGTTTATAAAAACACCTTCGCAAATAATGCATTATTTTAGAACAAATTTGATTACCATAAAATAGGTTATAGTTAGTCAACCTTGACAGATAAACATATACTGTCGCGGACTTTTTTTTGGAACTTTTAAAGGCGAACAATTGCGTCATACATGATTTTTACGTAACTTTAACCATTTACGCAGCGTACGCAACGGAAGCTCTCAAAAAGAAATAATTTTTCCCGTTTTTGCAACATTTTTCATTGATGCTCCGCTCCTTTTGGTCGTAGCGTAATTTTATATAGCCTATAGCCTTCCTCAATAAATGGACTATCCAACACAAAAAGATTTTTTCAATTCGAACCAGTAGTTCCAGAGATTACCCCCTACATACAAACTTACAAACATACAAACTTACAAACTTTACCTCTTTATAATATTAGTATAGATGTGAAAAAAATCACGGCACTAGTACACAACGACGTTAAGAGCGTTACTCCAGAGCGGCGCGCCTCGTGTTTAGGTAAATTTACTCACACAGCTATACAGTTAAACGCACACACAGCCGTCTGTGTTGGAGCGCGTATCATACACCGCTTAGAATCATCTTGATACTTAGCCAGTTTTTAGTTAGTAGGGAATGTTTTCGTTTTCCGTAAGCGGGGATTCAGTTTTTTGTTTATTGTAATAAATGAGCAATTAAATTATTATTAGTTAGGTTAAAGTAAATAAAAACAATTTCGTGTAAAATAAAATCTTAATATTTGTTGTCTCTAAGTTTCATGGACCTAGCTTTTCGGGGATCAACAATTTCGGGTAACAGGCATTTATTGTAAAAGCTGACTAGCCGATGTTCCATATTTTCGCTCCAAAATTTATCGTCCCTGATTATGTTTTCAGTCTTCAATTTAAAATCTTTGCCTGTCCACACAGCAAACAGACAGTAATTTCTGTTAGTTATATGCAGCTGCCCCTGTATCTGATAAAACCAGTCATGGCGTCGATTCACAGATCCATCTATTTTCCAGAATTTAATTTTTTTTTGGCTAATAGCAAAATCTGCCTCTAATCCAAATGCCGAACTAGGACATTTAATTTCGGTGATGCCATCATCGTCGATTAGTCCATCCGGCGAAGCACCTGTAATCATAATAATTTGAAACTCAATACTCTAATTACTTCTTTTTAATAGAATTTAAGAATATAAAAATAAA
This sequence comes from Luperina nickerlii, assembly GCA_963855955.1. Classification (NCBI taxonomy): domain Eukaryota; kingdom Metazoa; phylum Arthropoda; class Insecta; order Lepidoptera; family Noctuidae; genus Luperina; species Luperina nickerlii. The sequence goes on from OY979678.1 coordinate 19,538,916, forward strand.
TTGTTTGTTAGAAAAATCTAAACTTGTACCTGCAACTGTTCTATGGCCACTTTTTCGTTTACTTTCCCATGTTGAATACTAGGGATATGGTCCAAGGAATATGAGTAAAGAAATTGTTTAACCAAAGGGGCTGGGCTAATAGTCGATCGCCGTTTGCACACTTTACAGAATGAAGAGGCTGTCAATAAACAACGTCGTAGCTCTAGCCAAAGTGCACTCTCTGTCTGAAGTACAGTATCCCTTTCAACTTCTTGTCTACTATTTACCTATAACATAAAATTTGGAAATATATTTTTAAGTCTAATATTATCAGAAACAATGTACAACATGTATCTGAACTTATGAAAGTATACTGTAAATACGCACTTGTTCTTGAAGGTTCTTGTTTTATTTGTCCTAAAATATGTTTATAAAGACCAAGTCATTCTTACAAGATTCCCTGCGTCAGGATCTTGAATTGAAGCCGTTTCTAATACCTGCAAGTTTTCCTGAATTTCCAGTGTTTTATCACTGTCTTTTTCATTTTCTTGAGTCTGAAAATAATATGTAGAGTATAATATAGTGACACAAACCGTATGCACCATGACAGGCGATCGATTGTCGGCTTAAGATAGCACATAACTAACAATGTTTTTTTTGTGCTAAAATATGTATACAAATGACCAAGTAATTCTTACAAGATTCCCTGCGTCAGGATCTTGAATTGGAGCCGTTTCTAATGCCTGCAAGTTTTCCAGAATTTCCAGTGTTTTTTCACTGTCTTTTTCATTTTCTTGATTCTGAAAATAATATGTAGGGTATAATATTATAGTGACACAAAAAGTAAGCACCATGACAGGCGATCGATTGTCGGCTTGAGATAAATAAATAATGAAGAAAGGTCTTATTTAGTTTTGGTTTAACATCTGCTCAATCAAAACCAAGGAAACACGTGTCTGCCGCAGCTAGTAAAATATAAAGTAAAAAAATAAAACTTACAACAGCATTTTTATTTAAGTCCTGGTTTTGAAGTATTTGAACTTCTCTTTTCTGCCTATAACAACGAATTGGATATTAACTTTATCTTATTACTACTGTGTTTCATAAAAATATCCAAACAAAAAGTAATAAAAAAAAATTACTTCAAAAAGTAGTAAGTACTCGTATATTGTTTCTTATTACACCTAATAAAAATATATTTTTTATAAGTAGAGAACCTCGGTAACATACCTTTTAGCTTCATTAGCCTTGGCCAAATTTTCGTTTTTTTTTTGTTCCCATATAGCGCCTTTTGTTAGCCATATCTGAAAAAAAAGTAAAATGAAAACATACATAAAGAAGTCTAATTTAATCTTTCTTAAGTTAATAGAACACCATTACATTAAAATATGTACTCACCAAAGTTTTGTAATATAATAAAAATATATTATAATAAAACGTATCAACATGTCCTAGTCGCGCTAAAAACTCGCGAAAGTACGATAATATTTTACGCGACTCGCGGCTACGGGAGCGACACACGTCCTACCTCTGAAAGGCCTCGGCCGGCACTGAGCGCTGGCGTGATTCCGCGCCGATTATATAGCTGCACTAAATAATTCATAGTAAAATAAAAAAATAAGTTATTAAAAAAATATTTGTACCATGTTTTAGAACGTAAATGTCTTCGTTTACTAGGCCTAAAATAACATATAAATATTTCAGATTTCATCCTAAACTAACGCGTTTAAAATATCGAAAAGTGGCTAAAATTGACACTTTTGAATATACTTTTCTTGAATGAAAACTTACAGTAATAGTTTTTTTTTTTCAGCCATGCACTAATAAATGCTATTATTATTTATAAAGCAACGTTGTTATAAGTTTGTCGTATATGGTTTTACTAATACCTTGCATTTGCGTAGACCGTCGATCGCTAGTTTAAAAAAAGGCTTGCATAAAAACTGTTCTAATGAGAAAACTGTACGAATAAATGAAAATGTTTTTCAGCCATGCACTAGATTATGAAATTACCATTAATATGACGTCAATATCTTATCTATAAATTAAACAGATTATGGTTTTATTGTCCGTCGGAAATCATCAATTTTGACTCCAGCGTGGCTCTAACGGATCAACCCTCTTAAATGGAAAACTATTACAGCTAAGTAAGCTTATAAGTTAAGAGGGCGCCGACCAAACGCCGACCGCGCAGTGGCGCCCTCATCGTTTGTTTGGTTATTTCTTTTATTTTAGAATGAAAATGCAGAAAATAAGCACGTTAAGTTGTGCTCCACAAGATTATACATTAATATATTATAAACGGTAGTTTTACATTGTATAGTTTTATTATAATCACTAAAACGGAAAAAAGTGGCGTTTTTCCGTTTTAGTTTGTGTGTGTGTTTATATGTTTGTTACTTCTTCACGCTCAAACGGCTGGAACAATTGCGATAAAATTTTGTATGGAGGTAGCTGACACCCTGGATTAACATATAGGCTACTTTTTATCCCCATATTCTTATTGGATCAACATTTACGCGGGTGAAACCGCGGAGCGCAGCTAGTAATATATAAGTGTTAGCGTGTATAATCTGCTGGTCGATTCTGTAAGAATCTCGCCTCAAAGAGATGTCAGCATCAAGTGAAGGGGCCCGTCAGGGCCGAAGCCTGCCGGGTCAGCGGGATTGTCCGAAAGGGTTACCGCTGGCCCGGAACATAAAGGGCGAAGGAAGGAACACGGGTGGGTTTTAGTCAGTAAGAGTCTGACACTCCCTTCCGCTCCACCCAGAGCGGGAGGAGTCATTTGATGATTTCCCATCCTGAAAAAAAAAAAAAAAAAACCGTGAAAATTTAGGTTAAGTGTGTTGGTTTTTGCTAGGAATTGACGACTATTGACAGCTCACTTCTCCTAAATTTTCACGGTGAGATTTTTACAGAATAACACCGCTGTTAAAGTATATTTCGCTGAAAATAAGTAAATAAACAGTATTATTTCATGTGACCTAACCAATAACTAACTACCCCCGATCTAAACGCGGCACGAATACAGGCGATCGGTCCGACGTTCAAACGATGTAATTGCCGGCCCATTGTGAGATTTTGATGGTCGTATTGCAGTATTACCATCGCCCATTACCTGTACTACAAATAGTTATTTACTATATAGTCTATTTATAGCTTTTTACTACTAGACTTTTATACGAGTTTTTATAGTTTATATTGTGCCATTAAGGGATTTACGTTGGTGGTACGATTTTAATTTTATTGGAAATGGTCTCGTATGTTTGGTGGCTTTTTTAAATGTTTACGAGGGAGAACCTACCACCATTAAAAGCGATGAAGGTATATTGGCTTTGAATAAATAAGAAAACCTTTTTAGATAAAAATATCTTACTGAGGAAAAGAACCTAAAGAAGTTTTCACTTCAAATAGTGAATATTCTACTTCAGAAACAAAACCTCAGCTTGTTTGGATTTTATTTTTATGTCCAAATGTTTGATGCATCATGAATCTAGATGCGATGTCGACGGATGATCGATTGTCGTGAAATGCATAGACAGCTCTAAGGTAATTGGAACGTTCATCGTCTAGACATCATTTGAATATATTCCCGTCTCACGTCTTATGAGATAAGCAGGATTTGAATGGCTTACGTTCTCTGATTTGGCATCTGTGTTTAGAATAGACACGTCTTTGTCTAAGTCTATTGTTGTTAAATGAAACCTGACTCAATACATTTGTAAATGGGAAGCAAATATAACTCATGTTACAATTTCAATTAACCTAATCTTATGTTTGCAGAATTTTCTTTTTATGCCAAAAAACTTCTATGGCCCATCTTAATTATTCTCGATTATAACTACCGTCAGACGGGAAATCAGCAAACCTGCTACTATAATTTTTTGAGTCAGTGTATATCAGGTCATGACTTTAGTCTCATTAGTCAGAAAGATGGCCATCAAAAGATTTACATACCATAACTGACTACAAGTCTATTATTTTAAACAAGACTTAAACCTAGCAACACATACAAAATACCACTGTACTGCAATGTGAAATAACAGAGCAGGCCGTACGAAACATATTATGAGTGAAACAATTAAACCACACAGTAAATTGTCAAACACAGATAATATATAAACTAATAGGAAAACTCACATTGTAAGTATTTATTCGCAACATAAAAATGTTGAGCGCGTTGCAAACGATACCGGACGTGTTTCGTCATCACTTTCCCGTAATAAAATGATAGTGATATTCATATACATGAATACATTTATATGCATGGACAGTATGGAAGTTATTTTGACTAAAAAGGAGGACTATCTAGATGACGATTAATAGAGAAGTATGGGAGAAAAAGACATGTTTCGCCAACCTCAAATAAAATGAAACACAGACAGGAGAATCATGATGATACATATACATCACAATGTGAGGGGCTTGTGGATGGTCAGCGGGATTGTCCGAAAGGGTTACCGCTGGCCCGGAACATAAAGGGCGAAGGAAGGAACACGGGTGGGTTTTAGTCAGTAAGAGTCTGACACTACCTTCCGCTCCACCCAGAGCGGGAGGGGTCATTTGATGATTTCCCAACCAGAAAAAAAAATGGTCTTGTGGCTAAATAATAACAGCTGCACGGCTCAATCGTTCAGGTTATGCTATGCTTGCTACGGTTGGTCCGTGGATGGGTGACTATCTTCACATACCAAGATCCCGCCGTGCCTCGCCGTTGGTCCCGGCTGTCATTCTTGGATCTTTGACAGTCGTTTCGGGTCGTCAGAAGCCCGAAAATCTGACAACCAGTCTTGCATCCGGTTAGACTGGAAGTCAGTGGAAGAGCAGTGGTGGCCAAGTCGTAACGGCCGCGACATACGAGTTGTCGGTCGTAGGTTCGTATCCAGACAGGCGATTTACTTTGTGAAAATTATTTCATCACCACTGCTCTCAAAACGGTGAAGAAAAACATCGTGAGGAAACCGGCATGTCGTAGAGCCAAGAACCAAAAATTCGAAGACATGTGACATCTACCAACCCGCACTGGTCCAGCGTGGTGGATTACGGCCCACTCCCTCTCACAGAGAGGAGGCCTGTGTCAATAAATGTTGTGGGAATATACATATGCTATGCTGAATATATATACATATATGCTGATTATTTATACTGGAAGTCGACCATACAGATACATAACAAATAATAGGGATACTGCGACTAATATCCCCGTCCGTTTGCCTAAAATGGTATAACTCTGAAATATCCGTTTTCATCGGAAATTCCAGTATTTGTTCTGTTTTTTTTTACAAAACTTGTCAAATAAAGTCGCCGGTTTACCTGGCTGGTGGTAAAGGAATGACGGACGGACCTAGGGACGTTACCTCAAGAAGCAAAACTGTTTCACAAGAAGCACTAGCAATGTAGGTATCCATTTTAAGATTTTGATATTTTATGTAGTTTAGTCGCTCCATATAAAATAATAATATGTAGCTGCATCCAGTTATACAGGAATCCGTCCGCAACATAGTTAGGAAGAGACTACGCAGATGATGTTGATATTTTATGTTTTTATATTACTCGACAACACTATCTTCTTAACACGATCTTTACTTGAACTGGGAATCAACCTACGATGTCTAACTCAGTAGCATCGCAGCATATTAATATTATTAACTAAAGTAATTAATATTTTTGTAAAAATATAATTTAAAAGAGTGTCCATGGAGTTTCTTGTCCGTTCTTCTCCATATGTACCTACGCTTTGGAATGGGCAACTAGCTTCATATTTTCTGACTGACCGACTTTTTGACAATTCAAAAGTGCCTGTAAATGGTTTAATTGAAATAAATGCTTTGAGTTTTGAGTTTGAGTTATTATGTGTGGATTCTTTACCTTTGTAAACATAAATAACGTTGATCACCTCAACGTGAAGTAACATCGTAAAAATATAAACAAGACTTCGAAACATATTTTCCTATAGCACAGTTTCATCTGCTGATAGAATAGGTACTCTAGTTTATTGGTTTTGTCTCATACGGAAAGATGGATGGCTTGACGTGTGTTATTTGACTACCCGTTTTTATTTATGAACCATCTCAGACTACCTTTTCTATGTTGAAATATGAACGAGGAAAAATTCTGGTTGTCAGGTTTGTCATCTAAATGGTTATTAGGGGAACAAGAGTTTGTAGGGGAGATTGCAAGTTGATCGAAGTTAAGGGTAAGGGTCTCGGAAAATATTTTTTATATAGTAGATAGTGGATAGTGTATCTAACAGAATTCAATCAACTTAACTAGTTCATTGATGAAAAAGTCAAAAGTCATTAATACACACTATGCTGGAGAATCAGTACTGTTTCAACGTAAAAATTACAGTAGACCGTCTCCCAAAATACCCGGCCTTCAGTACTTCCTAGTGCTTTAGCTGGAATGAAGATGTGGCGCAACAAACTCCCCAGCAGAACAGCTGTCTGTTCCAGCATGTGTATTGCAGCTGTTCCAGCGTATCCTAAAGATGCACTTTCATAAATAGTTTTCCACGTTCAACATCTAGTTTACTCTGGTTATCTTCTCCAAGTCAGCAGTTGATCCAGCTTATCATCTATATAGTATATAAAATTCAAAGTCCTGACTGACTGATATATCAACGCACAGCCTAAACCGCATGTCCTAGAGACATGAAATTTGGAGGGTGTGTTATTTGTAAAGAGTAGGTATCCACTAAGAAAGGGTTTTTCGAAATCCATCCCCAAGAGGGTGAATGGGGGGAGGGTGAAATTTCACGCGGACGCATTCACGGGCAGAAGGTATAGATTTATAAAATTGTTTCTCGAATGTCAAATATCGATGTTCAAAAGAATTTGATTTCCATTCCATATCACATCTATACAGCTAATGCCAGCAACTCTTTCGGGGTCTTACTTAACACCGCTTCGCTGTGTCACCATTATGGAAACCATTAAAAGTAAAGCATGGACACAAACTAATTTCCAGACAAATTCAGGAAAGGAATCACATCAAAGAATCTTCCTCGGTCACTACGAAGAATATCGCAATTTAAAAACTCCCATTAAAGCTAGTTCAGTGATTTACGAGCGATGTACATGCAGAATGACTTTTATATCCCTGCTTGTTTTAAAAAGGAGAATATAAATAGAGATTTTTTCTTAAATGGGTTGAAAAAGCTTTAAAAGTTGTTGAAGTTTTTCTTAAGCATGGACTGGAGTTCCGTAGTTGAAAGTTAATAATATAGTAGCAGCATGATAGTTACGGAAAATAAACTTAGCGACAGCTACAGTGCAACTTGAAGTTGAAAATATGAATAACAATATAGCTATCTTAGGGTTTGGATACTTAATGCAAGACGGACATAAAATGAGGCCGTTTGTGAAAGCTCTGGAAGTCCTGTGCATAAAAATTTTAGTACCATAACTTTGAGAATTATCCTTTTGCAAATAAATAGTTTCTAGTTCACCAATGCAGCAGCAGCAGCGGATATTACTAAAATTTATTACGATTTATCGAACGCAAGATTCAACCTTCCCTAACTATTCCAAACACTAACAAAACGACCTCTTTCTTTCTTCCTTTATTTCATCTCAATCCTCATATTGATTCCCAAAGCACTATTGCGAACAAAAACAGCAATGTATATCGTATAACTTAAAATTCCCGCGTTCAGGTCACAAAGATATTCAGCTTTAACATTCATTCACCCGTCGACGCACCGGTCGAGACAGTCGAATTATTCTGTGGTATATCTATATAATAGAGTTACGGATGGCCGCGCAGTAAAAGTTTTACACCCACTATAGCTTCACGATCAGTTTTCAGGTTACCTGTAGATATAATTTTGTCTTCAGGTGTATTATACGAGTGTGTGTAAAGGATTATTGTGAGAATGGCCCCAATTTTATGATAAACAATGTAAACAATTTTTGGAACACTGACAAATAGTTGAAGAATTCGTTGATGTTTTTGAGGAAACGTTAATCTTTCTTCAGATTCGATCAATATAGCTCCTTTATAGACTTGATTATGATCATCGCCTACACCAATTTTGTTTTCTGTAAAAACAAAACACATGCAGCACATTGAATTCTGCTGTGTCTTCATTAAATCTCTTCTCTTATTATGTATTAGTATAACATATTCATAACTGCGACCTACAACTAATTCGATCACATCTATTTCATCAACCTCATAACCGGATCGCTGGACTTCAAAATGGTCACTGTGCACCAAAGGTAATTTGAACGTTCCACTTTCAAAAGTATTACGTCATTTAGATCTCAATTTGAATTGAGAAGATTTGTGTTAATATGTAGTACGAATGCCCGTACACACACGAGCACAAGTTTCGATATCCAATCCCCACATCCCTTGCGGTTGGCCACGCGAAAAATTTGCTCTCGGTACAATTTTACTCTCCTTTTACTCCATTCCATTCGTCCACATTCATGAGTCGACGTTTTACTGTTTTTTGTTCGTTCATACAAAAGTTTATTTTGTTTTCGCGAATAACGCGTGCAGTCGTTTTCACGTCGACAGCTTTTTTACTATCCTTTCGAAGTTATTGATCGAATATTTGGCGAATGTAATGTAATTTAATGAAATATTAATCATCTGGTATCCCAGTTATGAGTGTGGTTTAAATTGAATGGCGTATTAAATAGAATTGGATTAATAATTAAAACTTCAGCGGTAAACATTACAGGATTTCAGTTTTCATTAGCGCATATAATTTTTGAGGAATAATTGCATTCGCCAAATGATTTTATCATAAATTGTTATATGAAACCACCAACTTCCACAAGCTTAGCTTCTGCAGAACGTAAAACGATAATCCAATACAAAAATAACAGGGACATTAAAAGAAAATCCCTTTACACAATACAGGTGGCAACATTTTTGTGTAGCAACAATTTATTACCTGTTAGCAAACAGCGTGTCACTAGCAACCGTTGCGTCCGCCATGATTGATTGAATGACGTATTTCAGCTTTGAAGTTTTTGCATTGAGATTTGCAGACATGGACGGAACAGTTTATTGTATTCAATGTTTTTGTGGGGTTGTTCACGAAAATGAGACATATAAAAGAGGAAGATATACTGCGCTAATCTCAAATAATTTGAGGTCAGGGCAGCAGGATGATGATCCCCCCGATGGGTTCCCGCATTGTCGAGGCGGGGGGGCTCAGTAGCCGTGGCTTGGTCACCCACGGTGAAGTGAAGAGGAACCCGAGGAGGGGCCGCTCGTCAGGGCTTTTGCTGATAAGCCAACGACGTAGCGGCCAACAAGTAGTTTGCGGTGCCGCTTGGGCGACATCGCAACTGAGGCGAGTCGCGATGTCGTATGGTAGGCAACCTGGCTGAGGGTTGGGGGCCGCGGCGGGAGAGGTGTGCTGGTATTGCGGTGTGCCGCTCTCCCTACCTTCCACGGCCTTGTCGGGGTCGCCACCGTCTGATGGCGGACGCGGTGGGGCCGCAGGGGAGGAGGAGTGTTGGTTTGACGTCTCTCCCTATCCTCTGCGGCCGAACATTGGCAGGCGGCGGGGCCTGACCTGTCCCGTCGCAGGGGGACGAAGGGTGTTCAGACATGGGGTCGTCTGGCGCCCATGTACTGGTTCGGTTCCTGGGGTGGTCACGGCGTGCTATGTGTTCTGGTGCGCCGGTGATGGGGAGTACTTCCCAGAGGAGGTTCCTGTGACGAATGCGAATGCGTGCTAACGCGTGCCCGTGTTCCCGCCGTAAGCGGCAGAGGAGGACACTATGGATTGTCCACCTTTCTCCTCCAAACTTCCAAAAATCATTTTATCAAATTACACAAAAAAATGGGATTGGAAAGTCAAGCAGCAGTGTCAAAACATTAAATTCTCATAAAATTATGGAAATTACGCTTCCCGAAGTTCAATTTCGAAAACGAAAAAAAAATTCACTTTACAAAAACAACGCAAAAAACAAAGGCAAAAAATAAAAGTAATACAATAAAATATTATCCCGGAAACGCTTACACATGTATCAACTGTTCATGGATTTGATAGAATACAGGAAGGGAATATTTCTAAGCTTCATTAAGGCTGCTCTCTCGAAAAAAGCTTGAAAAAAGCATACAGATGAAGCCAGTTTTTGTCGGCATTTACAGAGAAATTACATCTGAAAAAAATCCTTAGTAATCTTCATGATATAATACGTAATTTGGTTTAGCCATAATTTTTCTACAGGTATCACATAATTTTAAAAAAAATCACCAAATCACCTCCAAATCATTGAGATGAAACCGTTTTACTCCTTCATTTTTTATCAAAAGAGTGTAATAAAATATATCCACATCTTTGCAATACAAAGGAGAATAATTTGGTTTTGTTACTTTTTTAAAATATGTATTATTTTTATAATAATAAATTAAAAAGGCCTCTGATAAAGGACTGCGTCTACATCACCCCCGCACTCGTCCATAAATTTAGTGCGGGGCGCATCGTGTTGCTAGGTGGACGTATGTCGCGTTGCGAGAACTCCGCACTACGAAATAAAATCGTAAAATATTACTGCAAAAACAAAAAGTGTACCTACCCAAGCGGGGTTTTATGAAACTTATGCGCTGTCCATTACTCTGTGTAAATAGGTAGGTACTGTTTATAAAATACCTACCTCATTCAAACGAAAGTCGTAAGTACTAGTAGTGAATGATCACAGAAGGTCCACGTCCACGAAATGATTCAGCCAATATTATAAATTTTACTTTTCGGTGCCTAAGTAAAGTCTATTATTCTGATGCGTTGCGATTATTTGTGACATATTGTGACACAAAACTGAAAATGCTCCTAAAGTAGGTATTAATTATGATAATAGGTTACGTACTTGCTAATAATTTGTCAATTTATTGATTACCGGCGTAATTATTTTCAAATAAAAAAATCAAATCAAATCATTTATTTGCATAAAACAGGTTCAGTGGATCTTAAAAAAGGTCAAATGGTACACTGTTAATAACCAGGTGTGCAAATATAAAACAAGAATGTTAACTGTTAATTTCCCTATTCAATAAAGTACGGACGCCAAGCGCATCAACCTACCCGAAACTGTCAAATTTTCGCAATCAACTTTGAACCTTATGCTTTAGTGATAAAGTTGAAAATCTATTAAAGAAATCTGACAGATTGTAGTAACTTGATGTGCTGGCGTCTGTACAATGTCATTGAAAATAAAATTATCGTAAATACAGATCAGTCAACAAAATAAGGAATTAAAAATAATAATGTCATACAATAGTAAAAAGTAGTAGTTCAATAGTATACAGGGTGTCCCAGAACTCAACGTCAAGCCGAAACGGGGTGACAGGATTGATCATAACCATTACGAGAAAAATCTGAAAAAAAATCTATCCCATGCAGTTTGAAAATTATGGGCATTTAAGAAAAACCTAGAATTTTGATCAAACTGTAACATTTTTCGCTTATTGTGGTTATTCTTTTTTATTTTTATTCATTTGAACTTTGGAAACGTAATCCGAAATAACATTTCTAGAATCCCAATAAAAAATAATGACACAATTGCCTCAAGTTTCCGAGAATTGAGACTATTCGTTAAACTACGAATTTAAAATTTTCAAGATTCGTCGACTTTGATAGGCCCTCCTTTAAAAAAATGTACTAGAGTGCCTTGGCAAGTGGCATTAAAAGTTGGCGCATTTAATCAGAATTCTAAAATGGTACAATACTTGTTAGTTCCATACAATAAAAAAGAGTAAAAAAATTAAAACCTCAAGTAACCCGGTTTTTGCTATCTCAGTTAAAATGTTTTTGATTCGCACAAGCTCTAGGTAGGTTCTTAATTTTAAGGCAAAATGATGAGAGAGATGGATAGTGGGTATGTTTGCCATGAGTGAGCGAGACAGATAGTGACGCCACTTTTATTAAAGTGAAAAAAGCTAGTAAAATAATGAAAAATCTTGATCTAGTTTAATTTAGGTTTGTTGGAATAAAAGTCAGATAGAGAAATAACGTTTTTTATTACAATAAATAAGCCCATTGAGAACGTAGCCGACAGCTGAGGAGATCGAACTCTTGAAGATATGCCCGACTAATAAGTAGATCTTTTTTAAGAAGATGTAGGGCTTGTATTGAGGCTGATGGTAAACAATTTGAACATTTTTTTTTTTTTTTCATTTTTTTTTTTTTTTTTTTTTTTTTTTTTTTTTTACATAATCAGTCTAGAATGTTTCTACTGCTGAGACACAGGTCTCCTCTCTTTGTATGGCTTTAATCCTCCACGCGTTCTCAGTGCGGATTGGTAGATGTCACATGTCTTCGAATTTTTGGTTCTAGGACATGACAGTTTCCTCACGATGTTTTCCTTCACCGTTTTGAAAGTAGGGATTTTACCCGGCAGGCGCGTGATTTTGTGTATAAGTTTAATTTATGACTAAAGTGGACTTAAAAAGAAATGATCAACGATTTATTTCTGTAAGTAGGTCAGTACAAACACATTTATATACATACGTCAATAATATTTTAAAAACTAGATGATGTCGGTGTGCTGTCCGACATCTGACTACTCGCAGTCTCTTTTAAAGTCCAAACATAATCTTGGTCAGGTCATATGAAGACCATGTAGATTAGTCTCTGAAATGGTCTTTTGAAGAAAGACCAATGCATGCAGTGCACGCATTTATCAGTAATCGCGTAGCTCAACTCAGATCTTAAGAAGCTGAACGATTCGACGGTCAATACAAAAGAAAGGACAATAAGTAGGAAAACTGCCGCAAGACATAAAATATTGTACTTGTTTTAGTAGAGAACATTTTCGAAAAATAGTGTTACAGCCAAATTAGACTGATTTTAAATTTTCAATAGAAACAGAGATATCCAGTTATCTTTTTTCAAATAAGACATTACGAAAATGTTCTCCACTAACTTTTTAGACTTTTGTATTCTTCTTATGCGTATAAAGTTTCATAGAAATCAGTTCATTCATTTCGATAAATAAGGGCTTGAAAGTTTGTATGAAATGCATTTAACATGGGACAAGAGCACGAAGATTATGATAAAGAATAGTTTTTTCAGGTTGTGGTGTTCCATTGAAAGTGTTAAAAATCGATTATAATTTTTTATTGTAAGAAACCCTAAGACGACTGACCAACATCACAAAGTATAAGTACATAAAAATAAAGAGTAATAAAAAGAAAGAAGAGAAATAAAAAAAAGAATAAAGAGTATTATTCTATTCTACCTATAAAACCACAAGTGAGAAAAACAGTTCAGAACTTCGGAACAAGAAAACCTGTGTTGTATCCTGAGAATTTAAATAAGTGACGTCACGTTGTGACAAGCATGAAATATCGGTGCGACAGCTGTGATGTCACGCCTTAAGCCAGAAAGGTACTTAGTATATTTTAAGGCTCCTACAAATAGGCGCGACAAGACACGCGACACAAAGGCACCGCAAGTCGCGCAACGAGCGGTGCCTTTATGTCGCGCGCGATTACATCGCGTGTCGCGCCTTTAGTCATGAGTTTTTTGATAACAACATGTTTTTTTGGCACCTTATCTGGCAGATGGAAAGTCCTGAAGACTGTTTCACAATTTCCAAATGTGATTACAAGAATACACATTCACATAATTTATTTGCAAATATGGCTAGAAAAAGCACACAGTTTTTAACGCAATAATGTAGATTGATTAACAAATATTATGTAACAAAGATCACAACAACAAAGAACACAATCTTAATAAATTAACATTGAACAAAATCTATTGAAACGTATCGCAATTAAGTTTTTCAGAAGTAATGCAACAGGCCCTTAATTCTTAGTCAAAAAAAGTAACCAACTAAACCGAAGAATACGTAACCCAAAATACACCGTGAAGTTACGCAAACTTTGCGACAAAAATATTATTCCCTCAATCTTATTTATAGACATATTTTACAACGAAAATCACACTCATAAATAACATAGTCTGTCGTCGTCACCAATAAATCTATTAGCCATTACAATGTTAAAGTTAGTGCAAAAATACTGCTAAAAGCGAATAACATTAATGAAAGCAATAAAGTTATTAATAGCAAAACTTTCGTTGTTAATCTCCTTACATCACTCCGTTTCTAACAAATAGCTCTCAATCATTGCGATGTGATTACAAGAGCAATAACATTTTATATGGAAAAGTTATATCTAAAAATAATCATAAAATATAAGGATGGAAATATTGTAATGTTCCTATAAAAAAGAATTGATAGCATCGACGTTGTAAGTCAAGTTTTTCTCGTTGATCAAAGAGTGGAAAAAAGGACCAGTACCAGTTTGTTGTTATCCGCAAAAGTTGTTACAATAATAATATATAAAAACATGTTACATGGATGTTTGTATGCCAAGAGATTGTAATCTATTGGGCATATTCATGTTGCTCTGCCGGTATTTATTTGTTCTCGCTTTGCTAAAGTAAGTACCTATTTTTAAGAGAAAAAGGGCTTTGGCTTTAATTATTATTATTAAGGCTGATTTTTCCAACGCCAGATAATTTTATCCGAGGAACAATTTTGAATTTTTGACAGTTCTTCCATAAAAAATCTGTCAGACGTCAATTTTATTCCACGAATAAAAATTATCCGTCGATTGAGAAATCAGCCCTCAGTACAAAGCTTTATTGCTTTATTATTAGGATAAAGTATAAATAAATATATTACTCTACCTGTTCCGAAAATACTAATACCACGATGTTACGTGCCATTATTACATCAGAATCGGAATACTTTATACTTTAGCATAAAATTTTGACAGTAAGAACCTAAGAACAAATAATGAACCCAGAAAATGAAGCTCAAGTAATAATTTCGTTCGAAATTGAGCCGTTGAGGCTCGCTGAAAAATTTAATCTCGAGAAAAAATATGCGGGATACAGCTAACGATCCCGTCGAGAAAGCAGGACAACAAAGCGTAAAGAATGCAAGAGGGAACTTTGAAAATGTAATACATACTTATTACAATTTAGGCGATATAAAAGCAGTGATGGCCCAGTGGTATCGGCCGTGACTTACGAGTTGTAGGTCGTAGGTTCGAACCTAGATAGGCGCTTTGCTTTGTGTAAATTATGTGTTTCATCACCACTGCTACCAAAACGATGAAGGAAAATATCGTGATAAAACCGGCATGTCCTAGAACCAAAAAATCGAAACCCGCCAAAAACATTTCATGTAAAATGTTGCCAAGATGACCAAATAATGATTGCCCTGTGAAAAAGATATCAGATCTCATGTAGAGCCAAGCTTCTGAATCTACACGGCCTAACTCTACCGACCCTAACTTCACAAGTTCTACATATCAGTAAAAATGTATGGCTTCGCCGTTTCGCTACCGTCCGCGTCGTGGAGGTGATGCGAATATTTAATTTCTGAAGTACGTAGTTATATATTAGTTTATTTTAGAATATTTAGTTTCTGAACTTAGTTTCTGAAGTAAGCAGAACATGTGACATCTACCAACCCGTACTGGGCCCGCGTGGTGGATTACGGCCCACTCCCCCTCATAGAGAGGAGGCTTTTAGAACATTAGAGGCTGATTATGATTAGGTGATATTAATAATATTGCTGATATAAAAGCATGAGAAATACTTGCTACGGTTAACAAGGCGAATTTCCAATGACATAACAGACGTTTTTTTTTTTTTACTCCTCTAAGTAGCAGTTCATAAATGACGCACTCGCACTTGAACGTTAATGGATTACTACCAACTTCAATTGTATCTAACTTTCCGTATATACCTATGTAGGGCTTTGTGTACAATATTGGCTGTGATTGTACGGTGTACAATGGCAGACATTTCCAATAGTCGAAACGGAGGATCAACAGTACAAAGGTCCTATTACACGTTGCTATCAAAACGTAGTAAAAGATTGGCACAGTTTTTAAACCACATGTTTTTTTCATAGAACAACAATGAAATGAAACCCGCACATAGCAACTATCCTCAAATAAATCGACAAATCAAATAGGATTGTCCGCTTCACGGTGTTTCGACGAAACAAAACACAGTCAGAATTTTTTTGGAGTCAAAAAGTAGAAATTCAAATTAAAAAGTGTCAACGGCAGAAGCGATTTTCAAGCATTCCAACACGAGCGGTGTCGATTGCAATTCTCGTGTAGAACTTTGCTCTAGGCTCTTTGTTGTTCATCCAGCATTGAACAGGAATATGTATGCAGCGAGTTGAGTTTCACCGCCCT
The DNA here is from genome assembly GCA_963855955.1 of Luperina nickerlii. Taxonomy (NCBI): domain Eukaryota; kingdom Metazoa; phylum Arthropoda; class Insecta; order Lepidoptera; family Noctuidae; genus Luperina; species Luperina nickerlii. The sequence goes on from OY979678.1 coordinate 19,555,089, forward strand.
TGTTTTAACTGGCGTAACTTCTTTCGGAAAGTAACCAAATGTTTTTAGTGTAACGTGCGTGGACTATAGGTAGTTTTGGACATGTATCTTTTAAGTGAAATTATGTGTCGGATTACAGTACCCGGCGATAAATATTGCACATCGACCTTTGGAAAGAGACAATCGGCTGATTTCGGCTTCGTAGAGCGTTATCTCTGTCGCACGAAATACAAACAGTCCGGTATATATTAGGAGCTGTTAAAACAATTATGATTTGCTTCTTTTGATAATTATTTTTATTCTTTGTATAAAATCGATAGGATCGATAGGTCGATGTGCAATATTTATCGCCGGGTACTGTACATAAAATCCTCGTACCCGCAATCGAAGGCAAGTTAAGGCTGCCTTTCCAACAGATATTAGCGAGACCATCGCTACGCATCCTCTCTGGTGGAAAGGGCTGCCTAAGCAGAGATGTTCCTATAGGACACCCACATATTCGCCAGTTACTTTTAAGTTCCATGCAATACTTGTAATAGACAAGCCTATTATCATTAACCAAACACAAATCCAGAATCCAAGCTGCTACTACGAAATTTCAGATGAAAAAACCCAAAAATACTTAGGTACCCAGGAATCGAACCCAGGACCTCCTGGTCAGCTGCAACGCTTGCATCCACTACACCAGAGAGGCTATCACCAGTGCCATATCATTTTTATAAATCAATTTTGAAGATCGATTCTTCTATCAAAACGATTTCTTTTACTGGCTCAAGCGACACCATGATTAAATGTACTTACCTAAGTATTATGATGCGGGTTTTTGATTCGGTAACGATTTGGTTCTGTGTTGGATTAAATAATATTAATAACAGCTGTCCTTTGGCATCGCCGTTGGGGTAGACCATGGCGAAGGTGGTGTTGCGGTGGTTTGCAGGGTCAGCATGACCAGAGGTCGCACAAGACAGGGAGGCTTGTAATGAAAAAGGGGAGGGTTTTGCTCAGCAGTGGGGCACAAAATATATAGGATTAAAACTATAGGATTAAAACTGGCCTTTGGAATTAAAATGTCTCATGGTACAGATGTTCTGTGTCATGAAGTCCGTTTGGCTATGAATGTTGTCAAGCGTGCACATGCACATTGTGATCAACAGATACTCAACAATGGGTGAAGTAAAACGGTACACATTTGCCGAAATAGCCTCATGCGACGGCAGCAAGAGGCAGCCGCTGTGGGAGCGCGCTTGTCAGGATACGTCACTACTACAATCAAAGCCGAACGGACTTCGTGAAATAGAATATCTGTACCTTTATTTAGACTCCTAAATAAATATAGTTATCTATATACATACGCCAGCACATAAAGCTACTACAATCTGTCAAATTTCTTCAGTAGATTTTCAACTTTGTCGCTACAGCATAAGGTTCAAGGGTGATTGGGAAATTTGACAGTTTCGGGTAGCTTGATGTGCTGGCGTCTGTACACTGTTTTGAAGTAAAGGGTTCTCTACCTTTTATATTGGAACCGTGATCAAAGTATTGAATTCTTGCAGATGAGGTTATGAAAAGTTATTGAATGTACAAGAAAATCAATCTTCTTTGAGTCTGATCTTATGGAATTTCGTACCATTTAATCAGTTTTAAAAGGTTTGCATCAAGGACTTATTATGTATAAACTACAATTTTATATACAAAATTATAAAGTCCTATTTTCCATAATATTGTCTACCGATAATATATTCATAGAAATGTGAAATATTTGTTATTCATAATGATGTTACTGTAGAGGGCACAACAGATACATTTCTGATTATTGTAGATACTGATGGGTAGACTTTTTGCAATGATTCCCAAAACATTGACAGTTGTTATAACTGCTGCCTAAAACAGCAACCGTAGCATCTTACCCACCCGGATCTCGTAACCATACAGTATAGGATTAGCCGACAATGGGATGATTGTGTTGACTGTTGAATTGCATTGATATTGCATTACTATGACAAACATAGTGATCTTTATTTTTGTTCAAATAAGGTTGCTGTTGGTAAAATAACTATGAAAGGACTTGTAGCAGTAGGTGGGTAAGTTTTCAAATACATTTTAAGCTATGGTAGTTATAAAGACCAAAATCAGCCAGTTATAAAGTTTCCAGTTCCAAAGCGTGGATTCCGTAGAAAAATGAACAAGATTCTTTAGAATTACAATCAATGGGGCCCGTGGCTAAATAATAACAGCCGCACAGGTCGATTGATCAGGTTAAGCTACTCTTGCCGCGGTTGTTCCGTAGATGGGTGACCATCTTTTCATACCGAGACCCCCACGTGCCTTGGAAAGCACGTTAAGCTGTTGGTCCCAACTGGAATTTTTGGATCTTTGATAGTGGTTACGGGTCGTCTGAAGCCCGTAAGTCTGACAATCGATCTCACCAAGGGGTATCGTATTACCCAGTAACTGTATTGTGGAGGTCAGATAGGTAGTCCATGTCAAATACGCGATCAAATATGCGATTCTGTAACCATCTCACCGTGAAAACTTAGGCGAAGTGAGCGTGGAGTGAGCTGTCAATAGTGTCAATTCCTACCAAAAACAAACTCACATCACCTAGGTTTTCACGGTGAGATTTTTACAGAATCGACCGGCTGGTATTCATCTGAATCCGGTTAGACTGAAAGCCGACCACGACATAGTTGGGAAAAGGCTAGGCAGATGATGATTTCTGGTATACACTGTATATAAGGAGATAAGGATGAAAAAGTCTAGACACTATTCGTCATTCTATACAACAGTTGTAAAGCCATACTAAACAGTATTCGCAAAACTAAACCGTTATCAACGACAATAACAAACTTTGGCTTTATTTTATTTATTTCTCGCCAACAAAGATATATATTATTCTCAAAGGTTGAGAGATACTTGAAGATGTTTATGTCTCTGTTTATTATGTTTCCCCTTTTTTGTATAAGTGAGAATTCCTTCAAAACAATGTGACGTTTGTAGTGGGAGCGACAGTAAATATGACACTACTCGAGACTCTCGACTTGGTTTCATAGTTGTTTTTAGTAAGTGCCATGCAAATATACGGTGTTTGTATGGCCATAATATTTTGTGGATGTTCGTAAAGTGTTGGTGTTATATGTAACATTATTCCATTATATTTGCTCTGGTGTGACTAACAAAATGGGTGCTCGGTTTTTATTAGATTTTGTGGAAACCCTTTTTTTAATATTATTTGCTTAGGTACTTATTTGAAACTAGCAGAGCCCGCGGATTCATTCGAATAAGTGTCGATCTCGCTCGAAAGACACGTGGCGCTATCTATTATCATAATAATTTTATTTTTGTTTGACTCGGGAACAGCACTTTTTTTCGGGATGAAACGTACCCTATGTCAGTTTCTGTACATCTGACAACTTATATGCAAAATTTAAAACCTATATACAAACAAACTCACTTTCGCATTTATAATATTATTAAAGTGATTGAATTAATAAAAAATATTAACATGACATTTTGATTCCAAGCGATAACAAGTAAGCATACAAGATACGGAATTAGTAATTGAAAACGATGAAATTTAATAAATTTCAAGAATGATAATATTGGTAGTATCTACTTTTATATTATAACTAGCAGCGCCTCACGGTTTCACCCGCATTAGTGTCGATCCTGCGGGAATATCGGGATAAAAACTATCCTATATCCTTCTTCGGGATGCAATCTATCTCTCTGCCAAATTTTATCGAAATTCGTTCAGTGGTTTAGGCGTCAAAAGGTAACATACAGACAGATCGAGAGATATACAGACAGAGTTACTTTCGAATTTATAATATTAGTATGGATAATATATATATAACAGGATATACATGACATTTTTGATCGTCTCACTAACTGAATATCTTATAGTAACCTGTAGTTTTTCATTATTTACCTATACCAGTTACAATACACAACAATAATACTATAACTATGTATATTAATAGATACTATCACTCATATTTTAGTCCCAAAACGAAACTGAAGACAGCTTTTTTGTGCCAAAGAAACAAAACTGTAGACCTAAACTCACAAAAAAATGAGACGAGAAAATTTAGATTCTTATAAGAAGATAGTCTCGAACAGCACACGCCTGCACCGCACACGCACACAAAAAAACTCCTAAGCTTCCATTTTTCATATCCGCAATCATACACTAAACCTTAGTCCCGAGTCACAAAATAGATAGATACAAAAGGTTGGCTTTATTCAATAAGCAAAAACAGGCGAACGCACACATCGACGCGTACCTACCTACGTACGGAGATCTAAAACGACTGCCTGTCGCGACTGCGCCTGCACTTGCTGTACGGGAAGCGTGTCTATGTGTGCGTGCATGCGTTGCATGGAGCCAACCTTCTGTTTAATCTATTTTGTGCCTTAGTACCGTCAGATTTCGAAGCGCGAAGTGTGCCACTTGCCCTTATTTATGACCTGCCATTTTCCTTAGCAATATCTTTTTTCTCTCTCAGTAAGTGCCCTCCCGTTCTAATACTCGACGGAAATTATGCGATAAGAATTGTTGAGATTTTTATAGGAATAAACGTGTCGGTGTCGGTACTTATCTGAAAAAGGTATAATTGAGACATAGAAAAAGAGGTTAGTGTGTGGATAATATTGTCATATTTAACGTAATTATTCATAAAAGTTCAATCTGGTTAGATTTGAACGCTATCATAAATTTATAAGACTTTAAGGGATTAAAAACAACTTATCATAAAGCTAAAGGAGAAAATGGTGCCTGAGGTTTATTTGCCTTTGATGTTATCAAAGTTAAACCCCGAACATGCCTATAAATAGTTTCTTAGAAGTGCCTACCAAAATCAGTTCTCCGTCTTCTATAAATAGTTGCTGTCTGATGTATATAATATTTACTTTGTATTCATGCCCCGTCATTAGGAAATCATATGAAGTTTTGGTTATATGAACGAGATATGTATTGTGGATTTTACTTCTGCAAATATAATAATCGACTTCGAGATTATAATCACTTAAATCACTTTTATCTCCAAAATAATTACATTTAAAAATTAATTTCTTTGCTTAGCTATTTTTAATAAACTTGATTTATTGTAGCATAGAATTTATGTCGTACAAAACATCGCTAGTAGAAAGATTTGGACTAGCTCCAAGTATTATGTCACTGTCCCACAAAACCAGACGGTTGCCCATTAGTGGGACAACAGGACACAATTAACAAAATAATGGAATCACCACATTTTGTGTCTGAGACTTCAAGTTATATAATTTGACCTTTGCGCTAGCCAGACAGCCTAAATCTTAATATAATGTTGTCTAGAAGTCATGTTGCTGTTTTTAGTACAATTAGCAAAGATCTTGTTCTTACTGATATGAAATGGTAACAATGTTGTTGTGTAGAAATGCTTTATTAATCTAAGCATCTCGAAAGATCAAAATGCTGAAATTCAATTCGAAGGTGAAGAATCACAAAACAGAACTGTTGTTGATAACTGTTGTTGATATGATAACAGTCAACGTTCTAATATCCTGGGCCTATATGGAGGCTGAGGAAACCGTTGCGCATGTGTTCTTTGAGTGCACAGCACAGGCTTCATCCAGATTAGCTCAGAAATTCTTGGGACACCCAGATCTTACACAGATGTTCTCAACAGGCCAGGAGACGTAATCAACTTCTGGAGGGAGGTGGGCTGGTTGGAATAACCACCGCGACGGCCGCCATGGCCTACGCACAATGATCCACTTGACTAAGTGCGGAAACCAAACCCATAGCATAGATAGCATAGAACGTCCCAATATCTAAAATTCTAACACAGACAATAATAAGCCAAACCTTACAAACAAGGTGTACAAAAAGTAATTTCTTCTAAGCCATATTGATTCAATTCTATAAAGAAACTTACAACAGTTTTTATTCTCAAGACGAACCGAAATAAGCATACACAATTTCTAAGTGAAAACAGGCTCTCACATTTGAGGAGCGTAATTCGTTTGAAAAAAAAAAGGCCGCGATGTCGGCCCCCAAAAATCTAATTATTATATAACCTTTGTGAGTTCTCCAATGTATGACGGATTTCCGCTCTCGACGCCCTCCTTAAATGATTTTACTTCTTGAAATCTGTCTCAATTTCTCCCCGTTTCAGTCCTCAACGTAATTTCGTTCATATTATATTGGAGGGGGGTGCTCGTGAAAGTGGGCGTTTGATTTAAAATTTGGTCTAGCTTTGAGTTTTGTTGTATTAGTCATAAGGACAGTAAAAACGAGAATATGAATACAGTGTGACGGTAATTTCGCTCGTTTTAATGAACAGAGTAGACAATACCTATCTGAATCTTTCATCTTATAGATTTTTTATTTATCAAGTATCTGGTACTTGTTTACAGGCCTACGCTGCCCTCCCATACCAACTGTAATTTGAAAACATTGTAAAAGCCAATTATTATTAAAAAAGGAGTAATTGTGGAGTTTCTTGCCAGTTCTTCTCCATAGGAAACGACCAATTGGAACCGTGCACCTAGCTTCAGCGAAGGAGGCGGCGGGACAGCTGAGGGAAAGAGCCTCCCGTCCCAACCGCCGCGGGAGACGCTCCGGGCGTCGCGTCGGGAGCCGCGCGACGACTCCCGGCCACCGTAGGCGCGGGCCTGCGGGCGGAGAGTAATGGGTAGCTCACCGTCCGATCATGGAGGGTGAAATTTCACGCGGACGAAGTCGCGGGCAGAAGCTGGTTAGCATACATCTCAGTAGTTCTACACTATTTAGCGCCAAAAAAGTATTTTATTTTTTTCGTAAACAATTTAGCCATAAATATAAATAGATCGAGTTGTTTACTAAAAGAAGGTTTTCTAGGCGACAAATATGAATATATTTGTTCTGAAAACACGGGAGAACATTTTTGTTGACTACTTCTTTTCTTCGTTCGTTGCTGCTAGTGACAAATAGAGTCCTTGTATTTTCTTCGGAAATACGTCTAGATCTTGTGGTAAAGAAAAACAAACAACATTTTGAAAGAAAAGCATCGTTATTGACTGGGAAAAAGTAATAAGGATTTCTCATAGCATAATCAGCTTATAATGTTCCTATGCTGAGACACATGCCGACTATTTCAGTTCTGTGCTCGTGATAATAGACTTTTTTGTCTATTTTTATTCAAGTTAAGTTACCCTTTTTGTATACACGTGTGTCTATGGCAGACAAACTTGTTTTTTTTTGCATTTTACTTTCTTTCTCTCTGTTTTTGCGACTGGGCTGTAATCTACCACGCGAGCCCTGTGCGGGTGGGTAAACGTCACATGTCTTCATTTTGTTGGGTTCTAGAACGTGCCGGTTTCCTCAGGATGGATGACTCACCTTCCAAAATTACTTTATGCTTTATGCTTTTGAAGAGGGACATTCCAAATGTCCAAATGAAAAAAGATATAGCCAAATAGGTGCAACCGTTCTGAAATGATATGCGTACATACATTCAGCAATTGATTTTTATTTATATAGATATCTGCCTCGATGGTCTTGTGGTCGGAAGCGTTAATCCTGAGCATATGAGGTCCTGGGCTCGAATCCCAGGTCGGGTACAGTTTAATGGGGATTGTCCAAAATTTCTAACCATTAGATTTTATTTTATTTTTTGAAAATTTTGAGTATTTCAGAAACTAATTTGAATATTTTGATGATTGGCTCAACAGTTATTTAAAAAAAAATTAATGAATTATTTTAAGTTTTTAAGGTAGGTGACGTCATCAGTGGCATAAAGATTTAGTGCCGTTGCCTGACTAGTACATAATTAAAATTTTAATCTGTCAACACAACGTCATCAATCCAAAGAGTACTGTCACATCTGTCAAAGTGTCAATAGGCCGAATAGACGTCTTAAATAATCGAATCCTATCTTAGCGTATTTATTTACAAATGGTTTTTTTTATGTGTAAGTGTCCTCCAAGGAATATACTACTCTCAATCGTCATTAGAACAATCGACGCGGCGACTTAGAAATAGAATAATAACGCACGCGGCGACATTATGACTATTATTGCTGCAAGTTGGAACAAAGCACTTCCTGTATTCCGTAACTCTTCCAGTATATTAAATATTGTCGAGTGTTGAAATAATGTATGTAATGTAATATAAACAAGAATGTTTATATTTTTGACATATTTATAATAATTTGACATTTGACAGCTTGTAGACAATCTTACTTTTTTTTCTGAGGTAACGATACAAAACTGTACGGCCAAAGCCGACGTAATTTGAAGGGCAAAGAAGGTCAATCGTATTTTATCAAAAATATCAATAAAATATGAATAGTTTTCATAATTAATTAGTCCGGAATGATCAGTAACGCTATTCCTCGAAATGGTTTTTCAATTACAACATTTAAAAAAATATGAACAATGCCCATTGAGTTTTTCCACTAGGAATTTCTCAGTAGTATTCTGGAGTTGGCATTTGAGCTCGGTTAATAGTCTCGCCCCGCTATTACATAAGACTTGTACATAACTGGCGAAATGTACGGTCGTCTATTAGCCTAACCCGTCGGGGATTACAAGCGTGATGTTATGCTTTAAGGGTTCCGTACCCAAAGGGTAAAACGGGACCCTATTACTAAGACTCCGCTATCCATCTATCCGTCTGTCACCAGACTGTATGTTATGAACCGTGATAGACAGTTGAAATTTTCACAGATGATGTATTTCTGTTGCCGCTATAACAACACGTACTAATAACAGAATACAATAAATATGTAAGGGGGGCTCCCATTACAACGAACGTGTTTTTTCAGCATTTTTGCCTTGTGGTACGGAACCCTTCGTGTGCGAGTCCAACTCGCACTTGGCCTTGGTTTTTAAATAACATCAAGTAGCAAAATTATTTATTTAAATCTGTCCCGAAATACCTAGATAAAAATAATATTGAGATCAATAAAAACGCCTCCTCGTGTAGCGCAGTTTATTCCGCCAGTTACCCAATGGGCATTGTTCATATTTTTTTAAATGTTGTAATTGAAAAACGATTTCAACACTCGACAATATTTAATATACTGGAAGAGTTATGGAATACAGGAAGTGCTTTGTTCCAACTTGCAGCAATAATAGTAATAATGTCGCCGCGTACACACGCGGCGACATTATTACTATTATTGCTGCAAGTTGACGCGGCGACTTAGAAATAGAATTATTCTATTTCTAAGTCGCCGCGTCGATTGTTCTAGTGACGATAGAGAGTAGTATATTACTTGGAGGACACTTACACATAAAAAAAAAACATTTGTAAATAAATACGCTAAGCTAGGATTCGATTATTTAAGACGTCTATTCGGCCTATTGACACTGACAGATGTGACATTGTTGACGTTGTGCTGACAGATTAAAATTTTTAATTATGTACTAGTAAGGCAACGGCACTAAATCTTTATGCCACTGATGACGTCACCTACCTTAAAAACTTAAAATAATTATTTATTTTTTTTAAATAACTATTGAGCCAATCATCAAAATATTCAAATTAGTTTCTCAAAATGCTCTAAATTTACAAAAAATAAAATATAATATAATGGTTAGAAATTTTGGACAATCCCCATTGAACCGTGCGCTCGACGCATCCCAGAACATCCAACACCTTATTTGACTGGCCAATTCTTTCCTTGCGGTGGTAGGGCTAACGTCCGTCTGGTTTGCGACCACCCTCCCACTGGAGTCCGGCGTCAAGCAGCCTGCTGTGTTTCGGCAATACGTAGGAGTTCCAGTGCCTTAGGCATCTTCTGGGCACGCTCGTTCCATCATAGACCTCATCCATCGCTTTCCATCAGGCGTGATCGAGGTCACGAGCGGGCCCATTCCCATTCAGCTATAAAAAAATTAAAAAATAATAGTACTTGTCCTAACTTGATCACTGAGCTTCCACTTAGATTGTCTGTTTAATTCCATTTGAGAGTAACGTAATTGAATAGGAGATAGGTTGAATAAATTATATTGAAGCGATTCAGGCTGACACGATTATACGAAATGTAAGTCTTTAATAAATTAATGTTGAAACGGTACCGGAAATTAGCGTTGTACAGACGATATCATTGATTTATATTTGTCTTGCTCACAAATATAGATACACCTAGATAACACAAGAGCAACTATTTTTTTTTTTCAGTATGGTAAATCATCAAATGACCCCTCCCGCTCTGGGTGGAGCGGAAAGGAGTGTCACACTCTTACTGACTAAAACCCACCCGTGTTCCTTCCTTAGCCCTTTATGTTCCGGGACAGCGGTAACCCTTTCGGACAATCCCGCTGACCAAGTGCAACTACTTCACATGCCAAAAATCGCACTAGCGTACGTACAGACGCCAGCACATCAAGTTACTACAATCTGTTAAATGTATGGCTTGGCTGTTTCATTACTCACTTCAGAAACTAAATATTCGCATCACCTCCACGACGGTAGCGAAACGGCGAAGCCATACATTTTTACTGATATGTAGAATTTGTGAAGTTAGGGTCGGTAGAGTTAGGCCGTGTAGATTCAGAAGCTTGGCTCTACATGAGATCTGATATCTTTTTCACAGGGCAAACCTTATGTGGTCGTCTTGGCAATATTTTACATGAAATGTTTTTGGTGGGATGTTGCTTTTATAAAGATAAGAGACGTCAAAAATTGTATGTATAAAAATACGTTAATCATTACTTAACTGTCTCCTTGGTCCAGTGGTCCCAAGAGTTACTTCTGATCATAACGTTCCGGGTTCAATTCCCAGTTTGGGCAAAGTGTTATTGGCCTTTTCAATCAGGACAACAACAACAACAACCGGACCCGGACAACCGGACAACCCGGACTCTGGATTTGTACCCAGTTAATGGCAAAAGGCTTGCCCTTGTTACATTGGACTTAAGTTTAACTCGAAAAATGTGGGTGTTACTATAAGTTACAGTTCTACCTAATCCTCCGAGGACTACACGCGTGTTGTTATGTTTGGCTAGAAATAAAGAACATTTATAGTAAAAAAAAAATAGTACTTATAAAAAATTTACTTACCGATGGCAAGGTGTTCAATAACTGCAACGAAAGAAAAATAATTTTGATTAGTACATTTTTAAAAGCATTAACTAAGGCGTAAAGATTTTTATTTAATAATAGCTAAACTTTATCATCCTTTTGACCGCCACAGTCATATTTAGATGACAAACCAAAATGTGTCCAGCACGCCACGGTTCGACTACATGACAGACTTGGACGCCGAGGGCACTTTTTCAATTTTTTTACGTGTGGCTGTCAAAAGGTTAAAAAAAAGTGTTCTGAATTTCACTGATTTCAGATACTTTCAGTTTTTATGTGAAGCTTCTTCAGTTTATAGGTAAACAAGTCTGATAATAAACGGTTTTCAGTGTGCTATAAAATTTAGTTTTTGTCGACTTTCGAAAACTTTAATTTGATTAAAATTTTAAACACTGACGAAGTGAATGCGAATGGTGAAAAATACAGAACTAACGCATTTTAAGAGACTTCATTTATTATTTAGATGCAAAATTTGCGTTGTAATTATTGTATTATATTATTATATTAAAATTAAATTAAAATTATTATTATTGGTATTTTAGGAACAGATTTCAATTTGCTTTTTGATTATTATTTGTATTTTCATATTTATTTTAAATAAAAAAGCATCATGAAGTTAGTGCCCCGCAATTTCACCCGCAATAAGTCCCGAACCCGTAGAAATATCGGGATGAGTAATCCATAATATGCCAAATTTCTTCCAAATCCGATCAGCCGTTTTATCATCACAAACAAACATACGAAAACTCAAATATTTTCTATATAAAATATTAATTAAGATGACCAAATAAAAGAAGTTTAAGGGCTGATTTTTCAATCGACCGATAATTTTTATTAGTGGAATAAAATTGACGTCTGACAGATTTTGTATGGAATAACTGTCAAAAATTATAAAATTATTTCTCCGATAAAGTTATCCGGAGTTGGAAAAATCAGCCCTAAATGTATATATTCTTGCGAGATATTACTTTTGTGACTCTAAGGAAGCCTATTCGAGTTAGCACTCAGTCTCCCAACTGCAGTCTTAATTATAATCTAATAGTGTAAATGCAAATAGCAAATAATTACGTCCCATAATATATCCAACGAGATAAGAGCCAATATCACCGGAATCACATCCATTTAGAAATCTATTTTACCGTTAACGAGCAACCAAAAGATAGTATCTTATTCTCTCAGAGGAGAATTCTAGTCTAGTTTATATTACCTAACTCTAGATAATGACTTGACACAAAACTTGAACAATAAACGGACTGAATTAATGAACGATAATAATAGGTATCGTATTCATTAATGTGGTAATTGGATGGGTTTTGATACTGAGCTGAAGTAAAAGAAATCCTGACATATTTTGGAGGAATACTAAACAGAGGTCGGTTTATATTTAGGTACACCACATAATGCAAAATGGCATAAATAGCCTTCCACTGCTGGGACACAGGCCTCTGCTCGATGAGAGGCAATGGGCCGTAATCCACCACACAAGCCCAGTGTGTCTTTGAATTTTTGGTTCTAGGACATGTCGGTTTCCCCTCGATGTTTTTCTTCACCGTTTTGAGAGCAGTGTTGATGAATAATTTACACAAAATAAAGCACTTGTCTGGGTACAAACCTACGACCTACAACTTGTAAGTCGCGGCCACTTGGCCACCACTGCTCCTCAATGGAAAAACATAAAAAAAACTAATGTTCATAAATACTCAGGAGCACTAATAAATATGTCATGTATGCAATTAGCAACTTTTAAAAGTAAATTTCTCCTATTGTATTGATTGTAATTTTATGTTCTTACAAACATAGTATTTTGGAACTTATACACATAATATTATGAAATAGGCATTATCTCAAAGTTGCAACCGTTATTCTACGAAATAAGCGCATTTGCATTTTGCTAAGCATAAACGCCTATTGACATAACAATCGCAATTGACGGTTGTCTTGAAATAGGCATTATCTCAAAGTTGCAATGGTTATTCTACGAAATAAGCGTGTTTGCATTTTGCTAAGCATAAACGCCTATTGACATAACAATCGCAATTGACGGTTGTCTTGAAATTGATGGCACCGGGATATGACTTTCTGGCATCAGAAAACGCTTTCTAGGAACACCTACTACAATTGGCGGTCAAGTTTAAGAAGAGTCTTATTAATGGCCGGATTATATCACGTCTGCCGAGCCTTCTTTCAACTATATTGGGGTCGGCTTCCAGTCTAACCGAATGCAACTAAATACCAGTATTTTATATGGAGCGATTGCCTATCTGACCTCCACAACCCAGGTACTGGGTAATACGACACCCCTTTGTAAGACTGGTTGTCTGATTTTCGGGGCTCTGACTTTCTGTAACAACTTTCAAAGATTCACGAGTGACAGCCTGATCCAATGGCTTAAAGTGCTTTCCAAGGCACGGACGGATCACGGACCGCGGCCAGCGTAGCTCAAGGGGCTTACAGGACCTAAACACAAAAAACGCAAGTTTAAGAAACAATAAAAGTATATGATCGACTACAGTAAACAACATCAGAAAAATATATGATATTCTTCAGGATATATGCTAGTTAAAAAGTGTGTTGAAAACATAATACAACTAATTTGATACGATAGAAAAAAATCATGAGGATACCTCTAAAAACTTTCTTTTTACAATAAAAACCATACTAATATAGATGCAACCATTACGATTTTTTGTCAGATTATTCTACTAGCAACATACTAAAGCGTTAGTTTTAATTTTTTTAGTCCAAACAATAGATTTTTTGTAAATAGATAATTATGTCATATTTTGCAATAAATTACCAGCGTTGTGTCATCGCGCTTCTCTTTCTTTTCTATGCAGTCCGACAAAGAGCGCGCTGGCCAAAAGCTCCTCAAATATTTTAATAAATATTGACTTTTAGTTTTTCAATAACAATTCTATCTGTTACAAATTACAATCGCCAGGTCAGCTCATACAAACAATAAAACCACCACCGCAGCGAATTCTCCTTTCACCATCACCCTATTTAGCAAATTCTCCGTCAGCAGTTAAACGAATTACAGGCTATTAGAAAGACTTAACCGCCACTCTTTGTATTGCCGGCGTAATAAAATAGGCGTTTGTTATTTTATGAAGATCGTATATCTCCTTTAGTGTTGACGATTAACGTCATCAATATCGGCTTTCAAACAGGCGCGCTGGTTTTAAGATTAATTCCCTTGTTTTTAATGGCGTTCCTCTGAAAATGAAACGTCAGTTAGTATTTTAAGATAATTTATGTAGTCGTTTGAAATTGGTCATTGGAGCGGAAGTTGGTAATTGTAGCCGGTTAAACTACGGATTTCTCAAAGAGCGGTGATTTTTTTTTAGGGTTCTTTACCTGAACGATAAAAACTGGACCCTATTACTAAGACTCCACTGCCTGTCTGTCTGTCTGTCTGTCGCCAGGCTGAATCTCATGAACCGTGATAACTAGACAGTTGAAATTTTCACACATGATGTATTTCTGTTGCCGCTATAACAACAAATAAATATAAATATATAAGGGGGGCCCTATACAACGCACGTGTTTTTTCGACGTATTTGCCTTGTGGTACGGAACTCTTCGTGTGCCAGTCCGACCCGCACTTGGCCAGTTTTTGCTGAATGAGCCCGTTCTTTACCTCAATCACGCCTGATAGAAAGTGATGGATGGAACGAGCGTGCCCAGAAGATGCCTAAGGCACTGGAATTCCAACGCATCGACGAAACACAGCAGGCTACTTGACGCCAGACTCAGGTGGGAGGGTGGTCGCAAACCAGGCGGGCGTTAGCCCTACCACCGCAAGGGAAGAATGACAATGAAAGTGACAAAAAACACTTTCTAGGAAAACACGCCAACTTAGTTTCATAACGTTTGAGGGACGTTATTCACCGGTAAATAGCAGACGCTATGTGGCAGCCACCGCTCTATTAGGAAATGGTAGTGTTGAGACCGCTCGCGCTCCACTCAACATCGCCGCGCGCTGCCGGCAGTGAACGAGGGTTACGGGGACAGTGGAGAGTCAGTCGGCCGACGAACGAGCGCGGGCCCACGGGTTACACCGCCACGACAGTCAGCTGTTGCTCTCCTTCGTGCACAGCTGCGCGTGTTAATATCACTTTCTTATTTACATATTTAACCGACCGTTGTAATTTTAATTCTTTTATTCATTATACTTGTTATACAGTCCGCTATCATTTCATTTTGCTCCACCACGACCTATCGTCGCGAACATTGGTCCTTCGAGTCGGATGCGCTTACGCGTCTTAATTTCACTCTCTTGTTTACATATTTAACCGATCGTTGTAATTTTATTTCTTTTATTCATTATACTTGTTATACAGTCCGCTATCATTTAATTTTGCTCCACCACGACCTATCGTCGCGATCAGGTAGCTCAAAGTAACGTTCAGACTAATACACCCCGCTATGATATCGTAGTACGTCATCTGTATCGGTCAACCACCCCACCAGATAATTTGAAGATTCAACTTTAGAAGCTACTCATTATCTGCCTAGCCTTGTCCCAACTATGTTGGGGTTGGCTTTCAGTCTAACCAGATGCAGCTGAATACCGGTATTATACATGGAGCGACTGCCTATCTGACGTCCACAACCAAGTTACTGAGTAATACGTTACCCTTGGTAAGACTGGTTGTCAGACTTTCGGGCTTCTGACTACCCGTAACGACTGTCAAAGATCCACGAATTACAGCCGGGACCAACGGCTTCACGTGCTTTCCGAGGCACGGAGGGGTCTTGGTATATAAAGATGGTCACCCATCCACAGACCAACCGCGGCAAGCGTAGCTTAACCTGATCGATCAACCTGTGCGGCTGAGAAGCTACTCTTATTATTAAATAGTCATGATTTAGCAAAATTGCATTTTATATAATTACTAGATTTTGGGCGTTGCGCGAGCTGCAAGCAGCTCGCGGGGTCGTGTTTTTGAGGAGTATTTCTTACCCTTGTAAAATTTTGAGAATTGGACAGTAATCCTTAGCACTTATAGGATTTTGTAATAATAGCTATTTATTCACCAAGGGGAGTAAGGCACAGATTACTAATCGAGTGTGCATTTGAGGCCCGACGCGAAGCGGAGGGCCGTAAACCACACGAGTTTAGTAATCTGTACTTACCCTCGAGTGATATATACTACTTTATACTACACAAGTTGTGGAGTTGTTGTTAATAAATTGCTATAATTGTCACTGGAATCACTTATTTTAACTTGTGATTTACACCGCCAAACTTTAAACTTTACCAAGAAAATTGTTTCTACAAAATACGTCAGCCAACAAAATAAGTCTTTTTTTTTTCTTATTTTAGCGCGTCAAACAGTTTTCGCGTCAAAAGACGTTAAGCCGCATGGCTCTAGTGGGGACGCGGCTTAACGTCTTTTGTGATTTGTTGTGATCAACAACACTCAACAACACTCAACAATACTCAATAACACTCAACAACACTCAACAACACTCAACCACACTCAACAACACTCAACAACACTCAAAAACACTCAACAACACTCAACCACACTCAACATCACTCAACAACACTCAACAACACTCAACAACCCTCAACAACACTCAACAACACTCAACAACACCCAAAACACTCAAAACACTCAACAACACTCAACAGCACTCATCAACACTCAACAACACTCAACAACACTCAATAAGACTCAACAACAGTCAACAACACTCAACCACACTCAACAACACTCAACAACACTCAACAGCACTCAACCACACTCAACATGACTCAACAACACTCAACAACACTCAACCACACTCAACATCACTCAACAACACTCAACATCACTCAACAACACTCAACAACACTCAACAACACTCAACAACCCTCAACAACACTCAACAACACCCAAAACACTCAACAACATTCAACAACACTCAACAACACTCAACAACACTCGACAACACTTAATAACACTCAACAACATTCAACAACACTCAACAACACTCGACAACACTCGACAACACTCGACAACACTCGGCAATACTCAACAACACTCAACAACACTCAACAACACTCAACAACACTCGACAACACTCAACAACACTCAACAACACTCAACAACACTCAACAACTCTCAACAACACTCAACAACACTCAACAACACTCAATAACACTCAAAAACACAAAAACACTATAATGCTTTCTGTCTCATTTGCTCCCACGTTAAATCTTATGTCTGTTACATTGACAGTGACAGCGGTGTGAAGTTATTACCCATCCAAATTAGACACTACAGGCTAGCATAATGATCCCAATGCGTTTTCGAACTTCTCAAGTTGAAAGCGTTTTATTTTATGCTAGTAAATATAGATGTCACCAAAACTCGTGTTGACTAAATCTAACGACGTGACTTCGCAAATGAGTACACTTATAGCATTCGTTCATTCTCTTTGAGCGAATGCTGATTGCCCGATTTAATAATCACGGTTAAAATATTCGTGGTGAGCAGTGAATACTTAACCGGCTGCATAAACGATGTTTAGGAATTCATCGGCCGATTACTCAAACATTGGTCAAATGACAGTCCGTGAACTCGGTCCTTAGGCAGTCAATTTTAAACTGAATAATTTACTTAAACGCACCCCAAACAAAAACGCTGTCCGCCATGTTAGTATTCTTCCCCCCTTTGCTCCACTCGGTCTCGCAGGTTCGCTCCACTCAGGACCTACCTACCACCGGAAAGCTATCGTGACCTTATCCCTACGCTACGCTACGCTTCGCTTTACCGCTACCTAGTTTCCGAGATACGATGGGGGGAGGGAGAGGGGGGGGGGGGTTTGAAAAATGATTTTGACCAACTCGGGGCCCCTTGATATGAATCTGAAAAAAAAAATGTTCCAAGTCTCTTAACTTCCGAGATCTACCTCTAGAGGGGGGGAGAAGGGGGGCAAGGGGGGCAACTTTGAAAAATGGATTTTACTTTTCCGAGCCTCCTCTATACGAATCCGTAAAAAAACTAAACCCAGGTTTCTTAATTTCCGAGATACGATGGGGGGAGGGGTAAAGGGGGGGAGAGGGGGGAGTTTTGAAAAATGATTTTGATTGACCAACTCTGGGCCCCTTGATATGAATCTGAAAAAAAAAATGTTCCAAGTCTCTTAACTTCCGAGATCTACCTAGAGGGGGGGAGAAGGGGGGCAAGGGGGCAACTTTGAAAAATGGATTTTACTTTTCCGAGCCTCCTCTATACGAATCCGTAAAACAACAAAACACGGGACTCTTAGTTTCCGAGATACGATAGGGGGGGGGAGAGTTGGGTGGAAAAGGGGAGGTTTGGGATTTTTCCCATACTCGTGAGAGTTACTTCTATACGAATCTGTAAAAATATACCCACCTCCCCCTTCACCATCTGGGAGAACAATTATGTCAGTGAGTCAGTCAGTGAGTGGTAATCGAGCTTTATATAGTATAATGTTCCAAGTCTTAACTTCCGAGATGATCCGCCTAAAGGGGGGAGAAGGGGGAGAGAATGGGGGGAATTTTGAAAAATTGTTTTTACTTTTCCGACCCTCCTCTATACGAATCCCTAAAAGAACAAAACCCAGGTTTCTTAATTTCCGAGATACGATGGGGGGAGGGGTGAAGGGGGGGAGTGGGGGGAGTTTTTAAAAATGATTTTGACCAACTCTGGGCCCCTTGATATGAATCTGAAAAAAAAAATGTTCCAAGTCTCTTAACTTCCGAGATCTACCTAGAGGTGGGGGGAGAAGGGGGGCAAGGGGGCAACTTTGAAAAATGGATTTTACTTTTCCGAGCCTCCTCTATACGAATCCGTAAAACAACAAAACACGGGACTCTTAGTTTCCGAGATACGATAGGAAGGGGGGAGAGTGGGGTGGAAAAGGGGAGGTTTGGGATTTTTCCCATACTCGTGAGAGTTACTTCTATACGAATCTGTAAAAATATACCCACCTCCCCCTTCACCATCTGGGAGAACAATTATGTCAGTGAGTGAGTGGTAATCGAGCTTTATATAGTATCGAGCTTTATATAGTATAAAATAATAATGTTCCAAGTCTTAACTTCTGAGATGATCCGCCTAAAGGGGGGAGAAGGGGGAGAGAATGGGGGGAATTTTGAAAAATCGTTTTTACTTTTCCGAACCGCCTCTATACGAATCCCTAAAAAAACAAAACCCAGGTTTCTTAATTTCCGAGATACGATGGGGGGAGGGGTGAAGGGGGGGAGTGGGGGGAGTTTTGAAAAATGATTTTGACCAACTCTGGGCCCCTTGATATGAATCTGAAAAAAAAAATGTTCCAAGTCTCTTAACTTCCGAGATCTACCTAGAGGGGGGGGGAGAAGGGGGGCAAGGGGGCAACTTTGAAAAATGGATTTTACTTTTCCGAGCCTCCTCTATACGAATCCGTAAAACAACAAAACACGGGACTCTTAGTTTCCGAGATACGATAGGGAGGGGGGAGAGTGGGGTGGAAAAGGGGAGGTTTGGGATTTTTCCCATACTCGTGAGAGTTACTTCTATACGAATCTGTAAAAATATACCCACCTCCCCCTTCACCATCTGGGAGAACAATTATGTCAATCAGTGAGTCAGTGAGTCAGTGAGTGGTAATCGAGCTTTATATAGTATAACTAGCTTCAGCCCGCGGCTTAGTTGCCCAACCAACCACGTCGCATCGCATCGTTTGCCCGCGTTTTTATTTCGTTTTCTGACTTGACTTTTTTACTTTTTTTTTTGCTCGTCTCCTTAGGGTCTTAGCGTGATGTTAAATACTCATCCTTCCTCAAGAATTGGGCTTTCTATTGGTAGTTCCGGAGTTTACCCCTATTTTTTTTTTCAAATGCGTTTGCTCTTGACTCTAGTCTAGGTCAGAGGTGACAGAGACAAAGTCTATGATGAAGTGAGCTTACCCAGAAGAAGCCTGTTCATTCTTACTTTGAAGAGACAAACAAACAAACCAGTTTTACCTCTTTATAATATTAGTATAGGTGTAACTACACAGAAAAAAATAATTTCTTACTATAGCACATTAAAGCGATTTCATTAAGACTTACTGACTTTATACAGTAAGAAGAAATGTTTGTGAAACAGTAAAAGACAAAACAGTAACTTTTAATGATTGAACATACTATTTACTGAAAAAACAACAAAAAAAAGGAAAACCACCATTCCTGTAATGCAAGTAATTT
The DNA here is from genome assembly GCA_963855955.1 of Luperina nickerlii. Taxonomy (NCBI): domain Eukaryota; kingdom Metazoa; phylum Arthropoda; class Insecta; order Lepidoptera; family Noctuidae; genus Luperina; species Luperina nickerlii. Next base: position 19,575,308 of record OY979678.1, read on the forward strand.
TCATTGGTTTAAACGATATCACCAAATGAATAAAACAGTTAATTTGGTGACCTTTTAGCTACTTAAAACGTTAAAGTTTACTGTCATGACGGTAACATTTTGCCTCAAGCTTTAACTGTTTTCGGATCAGTAAAAAATACTGTTTTGAACGTTAGGCTCATATGGAACTGTTTAAAACAGGTTCAGATAAATGTTGTTTTTATTTACTGCTTATTTATTTCAGTGTACTTACTGATTTTTCTATGAAAAGTATACCACGACGAAAAATGATAAAATAATCTGAATTACTCACTGTGCCATTAGAAATACGTTTATAGAACTAACATGTTCCGACCAGATACATTGAACGATGAGTTCATTCAAAGGTTAAGGTTCGAACATACTATAATATCACGAACTTTTGATAAGGGTTCAGTGGTCTAGAAGTATCTAACATCTATTTCAACTAAACTAAAATAAATATATAGGTATCGTTCTTTGATCAGAAGTATATATTTCCATGAATACTATTTAGTCTATCAGACAAGGTCATATAGGACATGCCATTTCCGTATCCAACATCAATTTATCACATACTACACAACACATCGGATTACCTAATTTAGCCCCGACGAAAGAACCATTCATTCTTGATTCCTCCTAAGAATTAATATAACATATATTATCCCTGGCTCAGTACAGTCGCGCAGAAATCTCGAAGTGACAACGTCTGGATGTGTTAATCTAATTAACACATCTGTCCTTCACTGTACGTCCCGTTTCATTAATCACTGCTGCCAACGCCTGTACAGGACTTAATCAGCCGCTGTCGTCAGATGTCTTCAGTTGTGTTATTACTAGAAACTCTGTCTTTTGTCAAGAGCAGAAAATTTTGGAGATGAATTGTGGGGGTGTAGCCTTGTTGTATGGTTGTGAACGTACTGTACTTTTAATGAAATGTGTTCGTTGGTTGTTATCTCAGTCAAATCTCTCAAAATCTGTAGTTATTAATGCCAAATAACAGTTGACGTTCTAGGTATGTACGATAAGTAAGTTTGTAAAGAATATATACATACTCGTACATTTAAAAGGGATGTGTAATATAAATGGCATAATAACAGATAGTATAATGTCACTTAAAATAACGTTCATATGATATAATTTTCATATGCTATAAAAACGTATAACCTAATTTCATGTGATCAAATGTTATATTTCATATAACCTTCTTTTGCTTTAATAACAATTAGTATAACGTTCATTACATATAATTTACAATTTGTATAATGCTCTTTTTATATAACGTTTAGTTGACCTAATTTTCATATTTACTTATTTTCATATTTTCTAATTTTCAAACAAAATTTTGTAATGAATAGTAATAATTTATAACCTCATCCAACCCAAATGATTCACCAACAATAGATGGAATCTAGCGCTCCAGGCGTATAAAATTGGTCACTGAACTAACTTAACAATTCCAAACGAAAAGTTTAAAATCTAATCAGTTTTTGCAAAACAAAGTAGACATTTCTAAATTATATAAACGTTACTTATAAATTTTGAATAATAAACTACTTGAGTATTAACTCAAAGGTGCATTATAGAAAATGTCCATTATACTATATAAAATTAGGTAAAATGAAATTATATCAATAATTCATTATATCATTTCATAGTTTAAAGAAAAATATATTAAATTATAAGACATATGATCATTAGAACTTTTGTTATTATATCAAACATTACAGACCCATTTAAAATACAGAATGGCAAGGACATTGACGGGCAAACAGTAACCGTAAATTTAGCACATGATTCTAGGCCCCTGGTATGAAATGTTTCATCAATTATAAAAAAATAAGTCTGCAATTTCATAGAAACGTGCACTACCTACCCGGTCAAAATGTATTAAACAGCAAAAATTTCAGAATTATCTACTGAATCCATGGTAATAGGTTTCGCATCGATGATCCTGCCATCCGCCCTATATATATTATTATATAACTTTAGAATTTCTTTACAAACTATAGATTATGGTGTCTGAAACTATAGTGTCGAAAATATCACACCGCACCGGGCAGCCGCGGGTCATGGTCTACGCTACTGAGCGATTATACATATATTTATTTCTCGCCAATTCAAGTCAAATTGTTTACCGTTTGTTTTCTCTTTATCGAATTTCATAATCAAGTCACCGTGTCCTTATACCTGAAGGATATTACTCCATTATTCTTTAATAGTGTAATGATGTATTGTTCTTGCAACTTTTTATTAAAAGAACCAATTTAGTTACGCTCCAATTAAAATCTTTAATCTTAGCTTTATAAATTAAAAAGAAAAAGAAAAACATCTTTGAAATAAAAAAGGTAAGAAGTACCTATTATACACAAACTCCCTAAAATATGAAAATTGACCCGCTTTATCATGCTACTCCAATTTTCAGAGGGGTCAGCAAAAATATCGTATGCCACCTGTTCTTAATTAATCTTAAGAAACATTTTCGCTTTCCTTTTGCTTTCTTTAAACATTGAGACTTTGGAGTATCAATATTGTCTCTGAGACAAACTGACAGACAGAAAATCAATATTGGCTATGAGACAAACTGACAGACAGAGAATCAATATTGTCTATGAGACAAGCTGTAGTAGCTTGATGTGTTTCTCGCCAACTTGTTTTTAGTTGCCAACTCTACTCGCTTCTCGTTAGTCGCCGGCAGTAGGACGATTGCCTTAATAAGGAAGGTTTTTCATTAATGCGGAGCAAAGGAATGTACGAAGAATGCATTCATATTTTATGAGACCAGGTAACTAGAGGCTCATAGTGCAAAGGAGTTCTGTTGCAAGGTTGCTGAATAATTGCAAAATGTTGTACAAATTACAGTTCGAGTACAATGGAATCGCTTTGCAGTTACTCTTTGAGTATTTCGTGGGAAATGAAGCAGTTGATTTGTTTGAGGGACTTTTTAATTCAAGGCGCTACTTCCTCCTTAGGACAACCTTGCCTTTTTTAAGAAAGGATTATTACAAAGCATAACAAGCTGATTATGATTAACTTTTTGAATCTCTTTTGAGTTCTTGCCTTTTGCGGAAAATTCAAAATGGTATAGACGCCAGCACATCAAGCTACCCGAAACCGTCAAATTTTCGCAATCAACTTTGAACCTTATGCTGTAACAATAAGGTTCAAAATCTATTAAAGACATTTGACAGATTGTAGTAGCTTGATGTGCTGGCGTCTGTACCCACGTAATATCTGACGGGTAATTCCCGTAATTAAGAACATTCAAAATCTAGTCGCAACCTGTTCTCAGGGAAAATCAATGTCAAAAACTTATCAAAAATATAGAGATTTTAGAGATATATTTGACAGATTGACACATATCATGTTCTTAAAATTACGAGCATTGCCTTTCTGATGCTGTAGTAAAAACACAGCAGTGGTAATTGACAGTCACCAAGTTTAGGAGTCCAATGCTGCCTTCGCAGGGAAGTCTAAAGTACTAATTGAGGGCCACACCGCAACGCAACCAAACTACGTATTCCGAAAATCCTCCTTCATCACTTTTGTACACTTTCTATGAACTAACGCTCACTACCCGCCGGGTAACACCGTACTTTTTTTGTATGAAAATGCGTCACATTGCGGCCCTTTGCGGCTGTAATGTGAACCTGGCTAAAGGGTCATTCTGCAATGACAACGGTATAAATTATAATAAGGCCCTGAGGAACGAAGTTCCTTACGCGATCCTCGCATGGATACACACTCGTATATAATAGAAAGATACTGAGAGGGAGAAAGTATAAATTTACTACGCGTTTTTAATACGTATATCTATGGCAGCCATCAAGTATAATTAAGTTTTTAGAAGCTCTTATAAAGTTGTCGTCATTTGGATTTTCACCTCGCTATCGGGTTTTAGCATCCTCAAAAACCATAAAAATGACAACCAGGACGAAAAATTTGAATGCCATCGCAGCAGTGGCAGTCCAGTGCGAACTGCCCCGACTTACAAGTTGTAGGTCGTAGATTCGAACCAAGACAGGCGCTTTATTTTGTGTAAATAATTTCATTAGCGCTGCTCTCAAAATGGCAAAGGAAAACATCGCGAGGAAACCGGCATGTCCTACAACCAAAAATTCGAAGATATGTGACATCTACCAACCCATCCTGGACCCGTGTGGTGGATAACGGTCCACTATCTTTTCCTAAAGGGAGGCCTGTGTCCCAGCAGTGGGGTTACAGGCTGATTATGATGTTATGCTTCAAAAAGGTCAGGTTTGTAGTACTCGCAATCGGCGAGCGTGTATGACCAAATGTATGATCGATAAAGCAAAAGGAGTATGTAGGGTCGTAGATGGTGGCGTTTTGTAGCTTCTGCCTACCACCAGCATGGGAAAGAAGCATGTATGTGCATCATTTTCTTCTTTTCATGTCGATGGTATTCTTCCCGTAGTTTATTTTTATATAGTTTGAGCCCAGCCCACTCAGAACACAGCAAGTGGGGCATGGTGTGATCACAGACATCGCACTCCCAGTGGGTGTTGGATAGGTCAGTAATCCCCTACTTCGACAAATTATGCCTGTAGCGGCCTACTTAGGTATGTATGTGTATGTTATGTATGTATTATGCGTATAAAATATATATATATATATATAAATATGAATATAATATATATGGATAAATTCAATACTTAATAATAATATATAATTATTAATAACAGATATATTTAAATAAGTAAAATAACAAAAATAAATTATAACATAATACTTAAAAATTATAGGTTTACACCACGTTTACAATTTTCAAGAGAGTAGAGAAATAAGCATTATTTAATATAGTTAAATAAATAACAAATGAATAGATAAACCTGCACAAAATATTAATAGAATAAGTGAATGAATGGAAATATAAATACATAGGTAAATAATAAGATATAAAATAATTCTAACTTAGTGGCAAGGAAAATTAATAAAGCGCTCTTCCTCTCTCTACTTATTTAAAAATTTGCTGTGTCCGACAGGTCCATAATTGTTTCTATTATTTTTTTTATTTACCACCTGTAATTGTACATTATAGCTTGCAATAAACGATTTGAGTTTTGATTGGAGAAACTAAGATACAAAAACTTATACAAACCTAGCAAGGAATCTTGTGACATGAATTGGACAGTCAAACAAACTAACTTGGCCGAGGCCAAAAGTCCACTCGTATTGACAAAGGAAAAATATTTATGCTCAAGATAACACTTTGAATAGTTTGCAAACACAAAAGTTTCTCAAGTAGCACAGATTCTAATCGCAGTAGGTCCTCTTGAGTTCCTGATAAGGATCATAGTGAGTCTTGGTCACATTGCCAGGGTTCGAAAGACTTCTTCTATAAATTGTAGGTGTTGTGAAAGTAAATTAGAAAAGTAGGTTAATAGAATATTGAACACTTCAGCGTGTACGGAACCGTATATTACTCTACCGAGTAACGCATCATACCCTCTGCACATACAGTATTTGGACCTTGAAAATATCATTATCATCTGCCTTAAAGCCTTTTCCCAACTTCTAGTCGTTGGGGTCGGCTTCCAGTCTAACCGGTGCAGCTGAGTACCGATTTACATCGATTGACTGTCGATCTGACCTCCACAATCCAGTAACTGGGTGATACTATACGCCTTGTTAAGACTGGTTGTCAAACTTTCGGGCTTCTGACGACCCATAGCGACTGTCAAAGATCCACGAATGACAGCCGGGACCAACGGCTTAACATACTTTCCGAGATACGTATGTAAAGATGAGGTTTTGGTATGTAAAAATGGTCATCCACGGACCAACCGCGGAAGTTATTACTACTAACCCCTTATTATTTCAAACAATATGTAAAAATAAATTTCAATTTATCAGTGTTTAACGAACATTCGTGGCAGTCGGTTTTATTTCAGTATCAAATAAAAATCGCCCCGTTACAATATCAGTAAGCGTAGGGATGTCCTACTCAGCAGATGGTACATATGATTTAAATTATGATTGTGAATGGATGAAACCAAAACAGAAACTATATTTTTTTTAGAAATGTATTGGCATCCGAGTTTAATTTGCTTGTCCAATCGAGAATATCAAAAATCAGGAAATCAAAAACTTTATTCAATGGCTCAGCTCGACATTTCAAAAATCCTAATAACAATAGGATTTTTCCTTCAACAGAAACAAGCTGCATTTCAGTTTCTGAATTTCTCGGTATTCCAGTTTTTACTGTGGAACACTCGAGAATTTTGCTGATTGGAAGCTCTGTCCTATATTTTGCACCTACAACTGTAGGAATGTTTTGTTTTTCGACAGAAATATTCATGCAGATTGGAAGTCAAAACCAAAAACGATGAATTAAAAATACCAAAATATGATAAATCTTCACACTAATATGTATTGTAAAGGCGAAAGCTTGTGTGTGTGTTTGTATGTTTGTTACTTCTTTAAGCTCAAACGGCTGAACCAAATTTGATAAAATCTGGTACGGAGGTAGCTGACACCCTGGATTAACATAATTATAGGCTACTTTTTATACCGATATTCCCACGGGGTTGAAAGTTATGCGGGCGAAACCGTGGAGCGCAGATAGATAGTATCTAATATACCTAATAATCGCTTACCTATTTATCCTCGTCGTTTAAACCTACTACTACTGTTGGTTGTTAAAATGGTTTTTTAGAAGATTCGTGTATATTAAGCAATAATAATAATATACATATAATCGTTTATTTGCATGAAATATGGTGCTTACAGATGTCATAATACAATAAAATTCATAGTACTTCATATTCCGCCTACTAAATTCAGCATGCAAATTTTGGATATGCCATGATTCTTAGTTATTGAATGATAGTTATAGGTATTCATTAAAATTATTTTAGAATATATATATGTCGCATCCGGTCATGCATTTGACTAGTCGGAACGCTAAGCGCCATCTGGTGGCGCTTGACAGAGTCTAGCCTGAGTCCGTGGGGGTTATAAAACAGCTCGACAGAACGATGTGGGGCTCACTTTTGAACGGGGAGTTGACCATTGGACATCGTACGGACAACATGTGCTCAGAAACTGTCCAGCGTTCCGTATCTGGTTGTGTCGTGTACCTACAGTGTGTAATTTGCTAGTGTGACTAAATTGTTCGTGAAATTATAATCTTATTTGAACTGCAAACGGTTTTTCTATTGCGCAATAACCAACACATACCCACTGTACGCCCACAATAGTTAAAATATGGCTGATAATAACGAGACACACTATACCTTCTCCGTCATCAGAAGTGGGATTCGTGTTGGTTGATGCGCAAAATGAGAACGCTAAAAGTGAAAGTGACCGTTGACATTTTTAAAAACAAAGTGCAAACTGCGAACGTTTATTAAATAATCGTGTGGATCTGTTCGAGCTGAACCCAGACAAGCCAGATACGGATGCGCGATCATAGTGAATGTTGTTTTGAGCATAGGCTGTATGCAAAAATACCTTTGCTCAGTGACGCGCCAGTTGCGCCCTACCGCCATGTTAGAAAAAAAAAGTGTCTAAAACCAGCGTTTGAGTTCCCGTTCCCGTAATTAGAAAACGCGATAGGACGCGTGTGCAAACGTAACCGCACACAATACGACAGCTGATTTGTGTTTTGCTGAAAATTCACTGCAAGGAGGTCAACTTGTGGCCGTCATTAAGGCGCACAAAGGAAGCAGTATCAACGTGGCTGTCGTAAATAATACGATGGACGTAGCGTGGAGCTACCAGTGACGTGGAGTGACTTCAAGAATCGAGCCAAGCAGCCCGCAGCCGTCGGCGAAGCCCTTCGTGTGCTGCAAGTGAGGGAATCCAGGACATGTCGCGGCCCGGTGCACGAGAAGTGGCAGCCAAGCAGATGGTGGAGGTGGAGCACGCGCTGCAAGCAGCAACGGCGAGTGGATGTTTGCGTCGTACAACTACGCTCAGGCACGTTATAACAAAGTTTAACACACAAGGACTTATGCAAGCCGGATGACAGTGGGGGACAGCGCTGCACTTTTTGGATCTCCTGTACGAATAATCGCTGATCAAGGACGGTGCTTTTCGAGCAAGGAGTTCCAAGACTTCTGCCAAGGAAACAGTGGATTGCAACCACTACAGCCAATAAGCCAGCTACAGATCTATTGTCTACTGAATTTGGTGAGTCGTTTTCATTTTGTTTTGACTCGGGGTATCGAGTGCTTCCCTGTTAAACAACAGCAAAAAACGGTTACATTGTTAGGTATAGCCCAATCTAGTTAACGATGCAATTTTTAAATACGCTCACGATATGTTATGAATGATGTCAGTAGGTTATGTACCAGTCGAAGTAGATTGTGATCACAGTGGTAATGAGCTATGAGCAAGCCTAAGTAGTGGGAACCGCGCGAGTAGGGGTTCTCTATCGGCCGTAGTAAAAAGTGTGTAGTCACAGGGGTGATACACATGGATCCATGCGCTGGATGTGTGAGAGCAATGCGATTGCTGGTCGGCCGGAGTGCCGTGGCGTTAGAGTGGTTTACTCGTCTGTGGGTTCCCAGGTGTCTAAGGCTCTTAGTGAAAAAGATTATTGTTGTAATGTGGATAACGATGGTACATGGCTCTGGTTGATGTTTTTTTTGTTACGATTGATTAAAGTTTGATTACATGGCTCCGGTTGAGTCAAGTACGCTCATGAGGCTAAGGCATATGTCATGGCACAGGCAAAGGGATCAGAGTATTAATGACGAATTTGAGGAAAGCCAAGTAAGTCTTGTTGATGAAACAGAGTAGAGATTAAAGTCTAGTGATAGTGGTGAATCTTAGTTCGGAGGTCGGGGTCTTGTAGAGACCATAGAGTCCGTGGGACTCGGAATTCAGGAGGAATTCAAAGTAACAAACATGGGGTTTGTTGTAGGGGCTTAGTGAAAAGCCACAGGCCACGAATAAGATTCCTGCTGTGTTTTGTTATGCTCTAAGGATGTTTTATTAGCTGCTCTATCATGTTTACTTGATTATTTAGTTTGTGATCTTGAGATTTGGGAATCAAATTATGATTGATACTCTGAACTCTGCAATTTTTTTAGTTTGTGCGAATTTTCATTGTGTTGTTTTGCCTGTACCATATTTGGTCAGGAGTGACCGAGCTATGAGATACTTTGCGGGGTATGTTTGTTTACAGATTAACACACGAGGACGTGTGCATCGCAGGATGGCCGTGTCGCATCCGGTCATGCATTTGACTAGTCGGAACGCTAAGCGCCATCTGGTGGCGCTTGACAGAGTCTAGCCTGAGTCCGTGGGGGTTATAAAACAGCTCGACAGAACGATGTGGGGCTCACTTTTGAACGGGGAGTTGACCATTGGACATCGTACGGACAACATGTGCTCAGAAACTGTCCAGCGTTCCGTATCTGGTTGTGTCGTGTACCTACAGTGTGTAATTTGCTAGTGTGACTAAATTGTTCGTGAAATTATAATCTTATTTGAACTGCAAACGGTTTTTCTATTGCGCAATAACCAACACATACCCACTGTACGCCCACAATAGTTAAAATATGGCTGATAATAACGAGACACACTATACCTTCTCCGTCATATATATATAGCAATATTGTAATGAAGACGTATGACCCCACACTAAGCATAAATTAGGGGATTTAACGACCATGCTCTAAAGTGATTACTGGTAACCATTCAGTTTCTGACGTAAAAATCCATAACAATTTATATTGCTTGTAAACAAACGTTAGTTTTTCTTCCGTAAAATGTTCAAGCTAAAAATAATATAAGCAAGGTTTAGTTTATTTTTCCTTGAAGCAAAGCTTTGCAGTTGCCTTAGAAGTCTTTCTTGTTTCTTACTTTTATAAGTTGAGTAAAACGAAACAACTGATACATCTCGCCTATATTTTTGTTTCGACAGTTTCCTGTTAGGAAAACGCGATTGTTGAACACAGGATCCTTTCAGGCTTGAAAGAACATCACGCCCTAAGCATTTTTAAGCGTCTAGAGCGTGTATCATTAAAGGCTCCTTCAAACAGGCGCGACACGCGATAAAATCGCGCGCGACACAAAGGCACCGCAAATCGCGCAACGAGCGGTATCTTTGTGTCGCGCGCGATTCGCGTCGCGCGTCGCGCCTGTTTGCAGGAGCCTTATTGTGTGTCTCATAAAAAACTTTGAAATGTCAATACATTTGGGTCAAGTAGGTATTGGAGTTTGGTGTGGGACAGCCGATATTTTTATGCGATTACGGTGTTGGTCCCGTGGAGAAAGTGGTTCAGTTTCATGGTTACCACATCCTTAAATTCGTCAAAACATTTCTGAAACACGCTGTATACTGATATAATTTTACACAAATTTTCCACAACCGTCTAAAGGTTAAATTCTCATTTCTACAAATTTAAATAAGTGGTTGTTCTTTTTGGTCATCCAATCAGAACGGCTAACATGGGATTTCCCAGAGAATCAGCTGATCGCATTCTTGATTAGGATTTCCGAGACCGATAGATCCTCTCCGCATCCTTTCTTCTGGCATAATTGGAAAGACAGATTTGTGGTTATTTTCAGAAGACGGATTAGTAACATCATGCAGAAAAAGATGGGTTATAAAGACATACATAGACATGGTTAGTCCAAATCATAGCCTCTGGTATTGAGATTATTTAAGATACTCTAATGCTCGGTTCCTATAAACAAAAACGATGGTTTTGCTTACCAATAGTAGCATTTTCTTGTTGCCAAACTGGGAATATAAATAGATCCGTAAGCTAATTGTACCTGTGATAGCTGCTTCCATAGTCATGGGTCTACTATGCAAAGCTCTGAGGTCTTTGCTTCATTATTGGTAAAGATAAAAGAGTCTTAATTTTAACCTTTAACAGTCCGTAAGTTATAGGAATCGGCTATTAATCTATATATAGAAATAATAACATTGTCTGTTTGTAATGTCAAAATAACAGCTTTTTACTAAATGGATATAAAAGTAAGTTCTCATGACAAAGATACTTTTTTTTTATAGTTGTCTGTCTGTTTGTTCCGGCTAATCTCCGAAACGGCTGGACCGATTTTGACGGAAGTTTCACTGGAAGATACCTGATAATATTATAAGGAGTAACTTAGGCTAGGTGTACTTATATTCTATTCAGTTTGGCTTGAGACAAAACGTAAACAATATTAGACCACTCATAATAAAAAGATATTCTGTAAAATATATCAAAACATTAATTTCTAACAAAAAATAAAAAAAATTGTTACACACAAAGATCACACATTTTTTTTGTTACAAGTTATTGTTTTGATATATTTTACAGAATATATTTTTCTTAAGAGTAGTGAAATTTTGTTCACGTTTTGTCTCAAGCCAAACTGAATAGGAAGGACTAGGGGCTTCTAAATTAGAAGAAAAATTTATAAAGAAACACATTATTGTTTTTCGAAACCACGCGAACAAAGTCGCGGGGACAGCTAGTCACAACTAAGCCTCTTCAGCAAGTAATTAACTTAAGAGTCAAGATCAAACAAAAGGCAAAAACTTTCAAGAAATTTGAAAACACAGTCGCAACTTTATATCATTCTTAAACTTTCTCAGCAGTACAAATGAGTACTCCCATAGATAATACATCACTGGCAAGTCACTCGAAACATTTCACCTTTTGTGTTTCGATCCTATTCAGCAGTTCGGTCGAAACTTGAGTTTATTCACACATTTCAAAGTCCCCCTTTGTTTCCAAAAGGATGCCATTTAGCTTAATGGGGGACGCATTACTGTATCTATGTGTGTGATCTTTTCTCCTTGTAACGTTAAGTCGTGAAGCGATAGGTAACAGCGATGTTTAAATACCTACATGTTCTGTGAAGGTTATGAATTTTGTCAGCTGAATTTTAGAATTTGTATAATGTATTCATTTTGTCGGGAATTTTGTAAAGCAGAGTCTTAAGAGGAAATGCGGTTGGTCTTTTCTCCATAGAAGCGCTCTCGCCTGTTTTCTTTCTGGTTAATGACCATAAAGCAATGGTTTTAAACAGAATAATAAATATTAACTACTTGTATGTCCCAATGTTTTCCTTTTTGATGATACATTATTTTTATAAGAACTAGAACCCTCAAAAAATGCTCAAAATTTCGGATTTAAACCGCCGTCAACGCCTAGTGTGTCAAGAAGCCTAGTGTACAAATTTGACAACTATTAATGAGAAAAGAAAAATATAGGGACACAGATCCTTCTTATTCAGTTTATGAAATATCTTTTAAATTAATCCAATATTGGAGGAGGAAATAGGCGAGAGCCAAACCTCAAATTATGACTTTCTACTCAAAACAAAAAAAAACAAAAACAAAACTCAAAAAACAAAACAAAACTCAAAACTCAAAACAAAAAACAAAAACTCAAAACACACACACTCAAAACACACACTTCAAAATCTCTCCAACCGCATTTCCTCTTAAGGGAATGGAAGAATGCGATATATGCTGATGATTTGAGAAAATGTTTCACATTGTAGCTTTGATGTTCGGATGTGATGTTAAGTAGTCTTGTGTTGTTCACGAACGTACTAGGTCATAAGATTACTTCCAAAGACGAACTAGTTCCCAGATCCCTCGCTTCTTAGTTCATTAGTTATTTCGATAAGACCGACTTGTTACAGAGAGAATGAATGAGAGCGTAGCGCTGCCCGAGCTAGTCACTACACTGCACATAGTGCACATGCGCTTCTTATCGTTCGTTCAGTTGTTCAGTCAGTGTGTGTTTACACATTAAGAATATTTTTTTCAGTAATATTTCTATATTAAACTATGGACTACCAAATAAATAAATAAAAAACATTTAAAAAAAAGTTAGGTAAAAATTTACAGCAAAATTGCTACCTTAACAAATAAAATAATGTATGAGCAGTAGCGAGCGAACGCCCTGCCTTTCTTTGGTAACAAGAGAAAGGCAGATAGTTCGCTTGCTGCCGTCTCGAATCAGACTCTAGTTCAAGATGGGAGATGACGAACTATAAGAACGACCTAATTTGCAAAGGAACTGCAAACTAAACCGAGTACTCCTGAAGGCCAATTCTCGTAATTTAAAACGTTCAAAATCTAGTCGCAGTCTCATCTCAGCGACAAAGAAATGTCAAAAACTTGTCAAAATGTAGGGAAATTTGAAGTACTTTTTGACAGATTGAGACTGAGATCAGACTGTGAACGTTGTTAAAATTAGTAGAATTGCCCCTCTGGTCGCGAATCAAGACAAGACTAATGTTGTTAATTCAAATCATCATCTGCCAAGCCTTTTATTTTACATAGAGCGACTGCCTATCTGACCTCCACAACGCAGTTACTGGGTAATACTATCGTATTACCCAGTAACTGCGTTGTGGAGGTCCAAGGGGAATCCCCTTGGTAAGTCTGGTTGTCAGACTTTCGGGCTTCTGACTACCCGTAACGACTGTCAAAGATCCACGAATAACAGCTGGGACCAATTTTTAACGTGATTTCCGAGGCACGGACGGGTCACGGTATATAAAGATGGTCACTCATCCACAAATTAAAAAAGGGTCTGACAAGTTAAGAAAAGTCTTTCATTAAAAAAATATCTTTGCTCAAGTTCTTAACTCCTTCAACTGTCTCGACATCAAACATTTTAACAACAATATTTATCATAAAAATATCACATTTTAATATCTGTCTATATCAATAGAATATATATTTGTTAATTTCTATCTCTATGTTATCATTAGAATCGTTAAATAGTTTTATCATTAGGCCTCGTAAGGACTTACGAGGCCTTCATTGGAAGCAAATGAGCCGTCTATCCAACAGACACAAGTTGACCAGACAGATTTTAATCATCCCCTAACCCCAATCCTTTGTCAACTGAAGCTTAAGGTTTCCAACAAATTCGAATCCTCTAGCAATCTGTCCGTTTTCTTGACTGTTATATCTATTAATGCTATATGTTATATCTATATCTGTGAAATATGTATTGTCACATAGTTAAAGAAGTATTTTTAGATACGTATTTAATTTTATCATTCTATGTTTAGTATTTTAATTTTTAATTTTGCATCATCAATAAAAGCTCCCACTCCACAGACGTGACGAATATTGATATTAAATCATGACACACAAGAAAAACGTGGTCGCTCACAATGGGTCTTATAGGAAGGTTAAAGGTCACCCAAAGGGCATTGGAGAGGGCTATACTTGGAGTTTCCCTGCGTGATCGAATCAGAAACGAGGAGATCCGCAGGAGAACCAAGGTAACAGACATAGCCCGAAGAATTGCCAAACTTAAGTGGCAGTGGGCAGGGCACATTGCTGGCAGAGCAGATGGCCGATAGGGCTGAAAGGTTCTGGAGTGGCGACCGCGTCGACGACCTTGTGAAGACCGCAGGAACCCGTTGGATGCGAGAAGCACAGAACCGGTCGAAGTGGAGGTGCTTGGGGGATGCTTACGTCTAGCAATGGACGTTTATCGGCTTAAATGATGATGACGATGACACAAGAAAAAAGTGTATATTAATAAACATAAATTTTAAAGAATGGGTCAATACAATGAAGAAATCTCAAGAGATATTGAATAAAGATATGCTAAAGGACTGCTTGTAGTGAGTGGTGCACTAGTGGACATAACCAACATTCCTGTTAACCGCATTGATCGAGCTAAAACGCTTACACACATGGAGAGAATACAAAGCAATCGTTCAAGAGAATTGAATTTGAACCATTCTATTTTGACTAGAGAATCTATTGCTACAATATTTGTATTAAGATAAGAGCTGGATGTACAGACGCCAGCACATCAAGCTACCCGAAACTGTCAAATATTCCCAAACAACTTTGAGCCTTATGCTTTAGCGATAAAGTTGAAAATCTATTAAAGAAATTTGACAGATTGTTGTAGCTTGATGTGCTGGCGTCTGTACAGGCTCAAACCAAATAGTGTAGCGAAACTTCGAAGACGTGATAAGTATCGATGTCTATACACAATAAAATAAAATGATAAAAAAAAAATTGGAGTTCAACGACCGCTGGTAGTGTTGTTACTTGAAGTACGTGTTGAAAAAATCTGTTTCCATTTGTTTTATCGTAATTAGGTAGTACTGTTATCAATCACGTGTCTGAAGTTACACAAAATAACAGATTGTTTTAAACTGATATTTCAAGTGACAGCACAAACTGGGGTCGATGACCCAAAAATCAAATTTATATTTATTGTTTGTTTTATCAAGTTTAGGTATCGATACCCACACGTTTATGGAGTTTCGCTAGCTAATTAAATTGGACTCTGTATAATATAACAGATGTTTACACTAATTTTAGACAAATTTAAAACTCAGTCTTATCGCTAAAATGATATTTTACAGACAATCTTTAGATGGACATAACAAGAAACGATATAGTCACTCATTCTGTTCCTTAACAGTTTTAATTTTAGTCAAATATAAAACTCAATCTTATCGCTAAAATTATATTTTACAGACAATATTCAGATAGACTTAATTAAGAAACGATGTAGTCACTTATTCTGTTCCGTAGCAGTTTTTTCTTTGTATAATTTGTTTATTAATTGTTAAAATCTCGGACATTTAAAGTTAAAAGGTGTCTCAAGTCAAGTGTCAAGATAAAAAAGCAATTTAGTTTTTTTACCTTTTTTGTTCAATTCTTATTTCATCGCAGTCAATGGTAAGAGTAAACTTTAAATTGTGTTTTTTATGTGACAAATTGATACACTTTTATGGATTGCCTTTTTAAGTACCTAGACACTGAAAAGAAAGTAATAAAAATAAATTGATTTGAAAATAAGAAAAAGTTCAACTATTTATTTACTCCTGAATTCGTGATGAAATTTCAGATTCCCACACTGACTAAATCGAGATTTGTTACAAAAACCGTCCTGTTACTTTTAAAATGAATATTCTATCGGTTGATTGTTACAAAAATCGAACGAAAAATTCTATTTCCAGTTCATTTAGATGGAGTAAAAAAAAAATTGTATCAAATCTTGTTCATTTGAATCCACCTAGAATATTTGCGAGCTTCACAAAATTTTCAGAGGCGTTTGATCAAATCAGTTTTTTTTTAATAAAACAGGATGCTGTAGAGTAAAATCCTTTGACACAGACCGAAATTTAATTTGGACAATACAAAGCAATACAGAGAAACGTTAGCCGACAGAAGCTGCACATCATAAACATTATACAAAGGTAACAATAGACTTACTGTCACACCCTTTACAAAGGGTTCAGATACAATGAAAAGAAATAAAGCGATGGCATCACTAAGTTTATCTCCAGTGAGAAAATGACTTGGGAAGGCACCTACTTAACAGAGGGGTATTGTGACTTTGTTTTGTACACCATTGTCTGTGTGTAACAGCGTTTCAGACTACAACGTATAATTTTTGAATACATTGTCAAGTTTGTTCGGATGGGCCAAGTAATTATGGAGTGAGGAAACTAATGGAACTCTAGCTGTGTAAAGTTCTCCGAGATTTCTTTTTGGTGGAATTCTACGTTAAATTAAATTGAAGAGAGCTTCTATTCGATTCTTCGATGTTGATCTGGTAATAAAATATAAAACGAAGAACATTATTCTATCAACATTTCGATTCTTTGTCTTGCAATAAAATACTTTTAGAATGTCCTTCTATTAAAAACTTTGTAACCGTATGACCAGATCAAAGCAGACTAAGATAAGATTTCTGCTTGTAACTCGAAAGAAACATCTTCTTTGCTTTAGATTAATAATGTGGATTAGAAATAAATCACATTGTGCATGCCTGTTTGAACAATCCTATAGTCACTTCAAACATGCATTTACTTAAAATATTGTGGTAAAGTTTATGCCATAGAAAGATAGAATGGAAACTTGGTTTATCAGAAACCCGTGCATATTACAAAAAGATAATTTAACTCGACTAATAAAGAAATATAATATCAGATAAAGTTATTAATTTTCTAGCAGATGAAACGTATTATAATTTTTATGAGTTTTTAGATGAGAGATTTTGATTATGTTTACCAAATCTATTTCTATTAATGTTTTTATATTATCATGATATTTTTAAATAATTTGACTCAGAGTAACATTATAAATTATTGTATTAATATTTGCATGCCATTAGTTGAGGCAGTCATGATTATCTGATTTTATCTTATCTTTACTTTTAACATCTATTGCATGCAAACAGTTTGTTTTGTATGTATTGTATTCATGTTTGAGCAAATAAATGATTATACTAGATATGAAAAAAAAAAAACAAAATAGATCTATAATTGTTGAGGACCACAGCGCCATTTACTGGTGACAAATGATACCGTGCGTGCGCGGAGTAGGAGCAACCACAATGGCGCGACACTAGCGACGCGCTATGGATTTTCGATGTCTTGGTGAAAAGCCAAAGACCTCTCGCGCAAATTCTAATAAGCCATCCACAATTCCACATAGATACTGTAAAAAACCATGTTACAAAATACATACTCTCGAAAAACATAACCCTCCTTCTGGCGCAGTCGGGTAAAAAAACAACCGACTTCTAAAAAAAACACTTCAAAGTGATAAATAACTTTCATTTCGAAAGTCGGTGTCAAAAAACGAAAATGAGGAACCAACGACACCGACTTTAGAAATTAAAGTTATTTATCAGATTGTGGCGAAAATCCATAGCGCGTCGCTAGTGTCGCGTCGTTGTGCTTGCTCCTACTCCGCGCACGCATGGTACCCCCACACAAATTCAATTAAACCTAGTGCATTGAAGAATGGAAGACACCGACTAGAAAAAATCATCAAAATTCGCATAGAAATGCCGGAAATGCAGTACATTTATGCATATAACTTCGTACATAAGACTAATTACCTAATATATTATAATATACTAAAACCTTCCTGATAGTATATAGATCACATTAATGAAAGGCATATAAAAATTGGTTCATTTGGACATAGAAACATACATACATACGGGTCGAATACAAAACCTCTTTTTTTCAAGTCTGTTAAAAATGACGTTACACGTTATCATAAGGCGCCCGTGTGTCTGATTTCAACCCACGACGCTGACATAGAAACCCCAACAATAATCACCAGCACAGAACAGAAAAGCCAGTCATGTTTAAATTGAACCTTACAAAAGTGTTAATGATCAATCCTTTCAATTTAACAAACCGGACCATAATTAGTATTCGTCACGAAGTTTCATGCAAATCTATTAAAGCTAATTACATGATATAAAAACGGCTACCCAGAGTAACGAAGATTAATTCGTTTCTGTACAGAATCGATTTTGAATTAAGTATTTAAAGCTTAATAATGCAATAATTAGCAGTCGGCAAGATTTCGGCTACTATTAAACGGATAAGTGGTTTCTAAGCAATTATGAATTTTAATGAAAATTGGCTAAACTCCGCGGCTATTTTAGAGACCTCATTTATTAAATTCTGATTCAGAAGAGTGACAGCAATGAAATGTTACTAAACGCTAGGTTTTGTAACGCTGCTTTATTAAAAAAATGGTCGACATAGCTCACAGAATAAGCAAGCTGTAGTGGCGATGGGCCGGCCATATTAGCCGTAGAACCAATAACCGTCGACGTCGAGGTAGACGTGTTCTTGAGGGGAGACCGCGAATTGGCAAACGTAGGGTATTAATTAGGATTGGTGGAACGATGATCTTCGCAGAGTGACTGGTAGAATGCTGGATGACAATTGCCGAAAATTAACCTAAATGGCTTGCAATTTCAAAGGCCTATTTACAGCATTGGACTGCTGTAGGCTGATGATGTATGTGCTAGGTTCTGATAAATGACCAATGAAAGACCAAAAGACCAGTATGTGAAATCTATTCGGTTCTCCTATTTGGTTGCAAGGGTGCCGCCTGCATAATGCAGTTTTCAGTTCTGGCTCTTAATAAAAACCTGTGTGGCTCTGTCTCGAATGAGGCGACAGCATTATGCTGATCGATGGCCTTTTCGCGTAGATGTGTAGCATATTTTCCCCCAATTTTTTTATATTTTGAGTTACATATTTGACGGCAAATAGACGTATTTTTTTAAAGTATAATTACAAAAAAAAATATATAGTTGTCATAGTAAATCAGAAACCTTTACGTCAATTTACACCCATCCCACCCTAACACCTATTATGAGATCTCATAGGGAGAAAAAATGTGGTTTATCTTCACTGGGCGGTCATATTTTTAACAACTCACAAAATTTTCATTGTTCAGCCCTTTATATCAGCTGTTCGGTTCTTGATGGCTATTTTATTCGTAACAAGTTGTGGCGCTCCCCACGGACCGATAACTGAGCTCGTATTGTAGAAATTGGCGCTACGAGAGCGTTGTAACGTTGTAAGCGTCAAAGTACTATGATGTATGGCGTTTTATTCTGTTTTTTTTTTATTAAAAAGTATAGGTTTAGCCTGTGAGCAAGATTTTGCGTTTGGTGCAAGAGCATCTGTTTTTTTGAAATTGTTATAAATATTTCACTGTGCAGCTGCTACCACATTCGACGCTTTTATAAGTCAAAGTCCTGTACCTTGACTGTATCTTGACTTGAATCATCATCATCATTATCGCCGAAAGATGTACATATGACATCTTAATGCTAGACATAGGCCCCCTAGCACTGCCACTTTGACCAGTCCACGTTGTGGGAGGCCTTCCAACGCTACGTCTTCCAGTACGTGGTCACTATTCCAGAACCTTCCGGTCCCATCGGCCATCTGTTTTTCGAGCAATGTGCCCTGCTCACTGCCACTTAAGTTTGGCAATTCTTCGGGCTATGCCTTGAATGCGATAATATATATATATTTTTTTTTTTGACAAATTGCGCCAGATATACAGAAAACCGTCAGTGAGTCACATTTTTCTGTATATCTACTATAGTTTCTATAGTTTGTCAAAAGGTTTATTAGAAAGATCATACGCACACTACTGAATGCAGACGTAGTACTATAAGCAAAACAAGGCGTTAAAAATCTAAAAAGTAAAAAGGTCCTAATCTCAAATAAATTGTCGGCATCACCAATAAAATTCATACGCCCAAAAACATCACCCTTATAACGACACGTCTAAACACAAGCAAGTTAAAAAGATAATTTATTTATAGGATACATCAATCATGGCTTTTGATGATTCATTGTATGGACGCTACTGTCGACTCGACGCTACCATTATACCGAATTAATAAAACATCAACGATGAATGATGATTTTTTAATTAATCTTGTTGCGGCGAAATATTGCGAAGGAGAAAGTGAGATTGGAGAATGTGAAAGTGCGGTTTTTAATGTCAAATAATGGATAGATCAAGTTTTTAATAGATTATTTACAGAACACAGGGCCTTGTTGGTCTAGTGGTCGCAAGGTCGCGAGATTGATTCCGATGTCGTGTTATTTTGTTTTTCTATCTGGAATTTCTCAGCCCGGAGTCTGGTTTTGTGACCGGGAGGGGGCGAGCCCATGGGACTTAAATATTAAACTTTAATAGCGACATGTGACAGTACAGGTAAACCCCTGCTCAACTCTTCAAGGAAATAAAGCGTGAGGTTATGTATTTTACAAAATTGAGTAGGTACCTGTTCCCCCCCCCCCCCCCCCCAGGGTAGAGTAGAGGTGTAGGTTTGGTGCCAATTTTAATAGTTACACCCAATTTCGCCAGTCATTTTTAAGTCCCATAATATTTGAGTCGAAAAATTATGGACACATGCATCCTTACTATTCTAACCTGTGAATCCCAGACTTGGTCTTTGAGAAACATTCAAAAGTCTAAACTCAAGGTTTGCCAACGTGCAATGGAGCGCAGTATTCTAGGCGTCAAATTGACAGACCCTATTCGCAACAGCACACTGCGCTCCAAAACACTGATTACTGACGTTGCTCAAAAAGCCGCTAAACTGAAGTGGAACTGGACTGGCCACGTCTGTCGTATGCCCAATGAGCTGTGGGTTAAAAGAACCACCACGTAGAGCCCTGACACAGCGAGGAGGCGTCGCGGCAGACCCCGTAAAAGATGGAAGGACTGTCACTGTCACAACACCAATTTATCTTGTCTGCTCAACGTTTAATTTCCTGACACATGCTGAGCTGGACTTTCATTTGTTGCAAGCTTAAGACGCACACCGCACTGTGTATTTTTCGTTATTAATTTGATTTTAAGTATTCGTCATAATGTCACTTTTACTTCGATATTTATGTTTTTGTTTTTAGATCGGAACCTTATTTTTATATTATACTAGCTTCTGCCCGCGACTTCGTCCGCGTGAAATTTCTTGTTACTCCGACCCACCCCGTCGCATCGCATCGCCTGCCCGCGCTATAACTTCGTTTTTGCTTAGCGTTCTTTCTGACTTTTTTTCTTTTTGCTCGGCTCCTAAAAGTCATAGCGTGATGTTAAATAACTTATAGCCTTCCTCAAGAATTGAGCTATCAAATGCAAAAAAAAAATTTCAAATCCGACTGGTAGTTCCAGAGATTAGCGCGTTCAACCAAACAAACAAACAAACAAACTCTTCAGCTTTATAATATTAGTATAGATAGTATATAGTATAGTATAGACTATCAGCGCACCGCGGTTTCACCCGCGTAAGTTTCGATCCCGTGGGAATATCGGGATAAAAAGTATCCTATATGTTAATCCAGGAAATGGTCTATCTAAACCGTTGTACAGATTTGGATGAAAATTGGCACATGCCAATTTTCATCCAAATCTGTACAACGGTTTATGCGTGATTGAGTAACAAACATCAAAAAATCTTCACAAACTTTAATATTAGTAGGATTCATGTAGGTAGTTGGTTATCATCTAATATTGGACTTTTGGTTGTTGTGTTGTCTTTTGTATGCGCCAAATAAATGGTTTATCTATCTATCTGGACAAAAAAAATGACCAGTGGTCCATTTTAGCCCTGGATCGAAAGAGCTGGAAGTCATGGGGCCTCTACCCAGCTATGGGGTGATGCAGGCTAACAGAAACGGTAATTATTGAGGCGATCAAGTTATACCATGTGTATAAAAATCTTTACTGGGTAGGCAATTGAAAAAATACCGATATACTATAATAAAAAAATAATAATACGAATAATAATAATAAAAGAGAAGCTTTTCCTGTCTGTTACCTATATATTTATATTTAATCGGCTTACCGAAATAGTACCGATTTTAATAAAAATATCTGTGTTGCTACCTTAGGTAGAAATAGGAAGATATTGCTTATTCCAGGAAGATAAGCAGTTTCAAAAATAGAGTTAGGTTAGATTATTCCTTGTAAGGCACTACGTACGTCCCAATAACGACTGAATATAAAATAGAAATGAAAATATAACAAATAATAGAATAGAAAATAGGATCGAAAATAGAATAGAAAACTGACCAAGTGCGAGTCGAACTCGCACACGAAGGGTTTCGTACCACACGGCAAAAGAGCCGAAAAAACCACGTTTGTTGTATGGGAGCCCCCCTTAAATATTTGTTTTATTATGTATTTAGTATTTGTTGCTATAGCGGCAACAGAAATACATCATTTGTGAAAATTTCAACTGTCTAGCTATCACGGTTCCTGAGATACAGCCTGGTAACAGACAGACAGACGGTCAGTGGAGTCTTAGTAATAGGGTCCCGTTTTTACCCTTTGGGTACGGAACCCTAAAAAACGAACAGAAAATAGATTAGAAAATAGAAATTCGCTCCACATAGCACACATGGTTCTACAGTCGTATTTGCACACTTCTGACTTACTATCTCAACATCATAGGCTTTTTAGTAACTGACAACCATTTCCAAGCTCTTTAAATTTAAAACCTACTCCTCCGACAAAATTAGCCCCGTAATTACATTCTGACTGCAAAGTATATTTTTCTCTCATTCTAAGAACTGTGAAATAAAATTTTAAGTCCCTTAACAATGTCGAAGACCTTACTGCCAACCATTATCAACAATGACTGACATTTAGGAGGACATTTTCTTCACTAAATCTCTAGTTATTGTCCACTAAAGTTGTCTTATCAGTCTTTATAAAATCAACGCTGTTCTACAATATTAATGTCTATCACTTGAAATTCCAGAACGAACACATTTCAGATTTTATTATATCGCTTCCTCGCATCAAGGCAAACGACATGACCCATGATGACGTCATTACAGCATTATTTACATAATCACCCGCTCTTCTCAACGCTGAAATTTAAATTGAACCTTAACTTCCATAAAACAAAGTATATTTTTGATTGTGCTGTTATTTTCGGAAATATATTTAGGGCTGAAGCGTCTTGGCTACACAATGTCTAATATTGAGATACTTTACATTTAAAATTATAGGTAATGGTTTTCGCGGGAGGCACTCCCGGTCGGATTGTCCAAATTTGGGTACGGTCCTCGATTTTAGATCTGAAGCGATCTTTTTTAATTAACTATCCTTTCGTGTTTGGGATTTCTGAGAGTTACTTTAGTGAGTGAATAATGTTAATACAACCATTTTTTTTTAAATAGCGATCTTTCATGTAGTTTCGTATTTCTTGCGGAATAAAATGTGGTTTTGGGATTTTCTTAAAGAGCCCACAAAAAGCAATAATTTTTGTCGATAAATAGCAACCAAACATGACGCAACCACTACATAGTACGTAGGACAGTAATTCATGATCTATGAATAAAAATAACTGAAAAATGCTAACTGAAAAACCAATGGGATTTGATACGATTAACTTATCAGTTAACTGTCCATTATGATTCATAATGTTATCCTCTTATGGTTCTGCCAAAGTGGCTTTTTTAGGCCCCCAGGGGGCCTAAAAAGGCCACTTTGCCACTGGTAATGGCTTCAAAATATTTAGTTGAGAACAACTGATTTGTATTTCAATACAACTTGCAAGACCTGAAAGTAGTTTGTCCAGAATCAACTTCTGATTCGATTCCCATCATTATTTAAACTATCTTAATTTTTCCCGAAAAAATCACACTAATATTATATGGCGAAAGTTTCTGAGTATGTATGTGTGTTTGTGTTTATATGTTTCTTACATCTTCACGCTCAAACGGCTGGACCAATTTTGATAATATTTGGTATGGAGGTAGCTGACACCCTGGATTAACATATATTACACATATTATTAAACATACTATTTATCCCGATATTCCCACTGGATCGATACTTATGCGGGTGGAACCGCAGAGCGCAGCTAGTATTATATGTAACGTGAATTAACACCGCGTCATAACAAGTTAATAAAATATTTCATTTAAGGGAATTTTAAGCCTTGTCTCAGCAATGAAGCCTACTTAAATGCACTGCCATATTCACGTTTTTTTTACCGTTTAGCGTTTAGCCAGGACAGCAATTTTATAAAAATGTCATGGTTTGGTTTATCTAAATTAAATTACAGTTGTTATTTTAGTCTTACAATTTAATATTCTTATTGGGGTGTCTGAGGTCTTGTGTCTATTCTGTTACACGTTGTATAAACACAAAAAACCTTCATTTAGGAGTACCAAAATCGAATAATATCTTAATCAATAAACAATCTAGATTTATCCAGAATTATCTGGATTTATCTGAATTATTACAATGTAATACTGTTCACTGTTACTATTACTGTACTGTACTGTATTGTAATAATTCTGATTTCTAATAAAGAACTTGTATCTCATGAAAAAGTGATGCAAAAGGTCAATCAAATCCAGACTCCTGGATGCTACTGAGAAAATTGTGATGGGAAAACTCAATAACAGTTTGCTCAAACTGGGAATCAAACCCAGGAACTTATGCTCACCAGTAGCGCTTGCAACCACCAGACTAGCCAATCTATTCTGCAGAAATCTCACCATGAAAACTTAGGTGAAGTTAGCTTTAGAGTGCCAGCTGTCATGTCACTTCATCTAAGTTGTCACGGGTTGCAGGGTCTTGGCGACGCCTCGGAGTTGCTAAGCCGATCTGGTTAAGTGCTAGCAGTTGGGTTGACGCCTGGTTGATGACGAGCCGATGAGGTGCTCTGTGCTTGGGTCCCCCATAGAACAGCATCATGCTGAGTGGGAGCCGTCTTGTCATAGTCACCGCGGACAGCTGCCGACTATTACAGCCGGTCGATTCTGTAAAAATCTCACCGTGAAAGCTGTTGTTAGATTGAAACTGAAGTGGGAGTCGGCTGACAAAGTTTTTCGAAGGACCAATGGCCGGCAGACGAGTCCCAGAGTGGAGACCGCGTATCGGCAAGCGTAGTGTGGGACCCCCCAGAACCGATGACCTGGCTGGAACTGGATGCGGAAGGCGGAGGACAGGGTGTTGTGGCACAGCCTGGAAGAAGCTTATGTCTAGCACTGGACTGTGACAGGCTGAGCAGCCGGTCGATTCTGTAAAAATCTCACTGTGAAAACTTAGGTGAAGTGAGTTTGTTTTT
Organism: Luperina nickerlii; assembly: GCA_963855955.1. Lineage (NCBI taxonomy): Eukaryota > Metazoa > Arthropoda > Insecta > Lepidoptera > Noctuidae > Luperina > Luperina nickerlii. Next base: position 19,600,657 of record OY979678.1, read on the forward strand.
GCTAGGAATTGACACTATTGACAGCTCACTCCACGCTCACTTCACCTAAGTTTTCACGGTGAGATGGTTACAGAATCGCACTGCTGTTCTGAGCTCAAGATCATTGAACTATTTTTGATTTCATTTTTATTCGAGTTAAAACTTATACTTCGGTATGCACATGTCTGTAACAATTAAACCTATTTTTCTTTGTGATGCTTATCCCGTGCAGTGGTTATACGTGTGCGTTGACCAATAACCATATTAACTTATGTTCAACGCCTCCAGCGAATTTAACAAAAAAGTTAGATTTAACACTGATCTCCTTTTTGTACTAACGACCTTACGTTAGTCCTCGTATTTTATAACTTAGAGCACAAAGCAATAACTTACAGAGAACAAATTACCTTGGTCAAGGTTTTTGGAGACTCCCCGCGGTGTAAGAAATGGCTAACGATTTTGGTAAGATAATAATAATATCGGCTTGTGATCGTTTCAGTATAAAACAAAGACCTTAGTAATACAGACTGCGTGTTGAAGATTTTGAGTTATTGATACGATTTCTCATAAGCCAGGTGTTTTAAAAGGGAAATATTTAAATAATCCTGTAAAAACTTAATTAATGACCTTCCAATGATGTACGTTTTTTTAAGAGAAATACATACTTCTTTGACATAATCTTTTTATTATTTGACATTATATACAGACAATTCTATTTTTTCACCTCTTTATTAGTGGTTGTAATGGCAATCATAACACTTGGTCTTAGTAGGCTTTTATATTTTATTTATGCTTTTGATAGATTCTTATTTTGTAAATGTGAGGACTTTGTAGGCCTTGTAGACTTTAGATCTGTAGACCATTATTTATTGGTACTTGTTGACAGGCCTAAGCTGTTCACCGATACCTACTGTAATTTGGAAACATTGTAAAAGCCAATTATTTTTAAAAAGAATAACCGTGTAGTTTCTTGCCGGCTCGTCTCCATAGAAAACGACCAATTGGAACCGTGCACCTAGCTTCTGACGTTTCTTAAGTGCCCATGTAGGTTTATGTGGAATAAAATATTTTGATTTAAGACGACTACATAACCTAAAGCGCGGTCTTTGTCAGACTGCACAGAAAAGAAAGAGAAGCGCGATGACACAACGCTGGTAATTTATTGCAAAATAATCTGACAAAAAATCATAATGATTGTATGTATAGAAAGTTTTTAGAGGTATCTTCATGATTTTTTTCTATCATATCAAATTAGTTGTATTATATTTTCAGCACACTTTCTACCTAGAATATATCCTGAAGAATATCAAATATTTTTCTGATTATGTTTACTGTAGTCGATCATATACTTTTATTGTTTCTAAAACTTACGTTTTTTTTTGCGTTTAGGTCCTGTAAACCCCTTAAATGTGCCTCTTTTCAATTTTCTGGTCTTTTCTTACAGTTGGTTACAGTAACTATACTGCCGTCGTAAATAAAAAAGGCGCAACTGAGGAAAGGGAATGTAGAAAAAAATGAACCTTAATGGATGCGCCTTATTCGTTTAATAAGGTTCATTTTTCTTTACATTTTTGGCCGATATTCGTCCTTTTCGCTTACTGCGGCAGTATACTAAGCTAGAGCACCCAGACCTGACCAACTACGCTCGAGTCGAGGTGGTTACAGTAACTAAACTAGAGAACTTCGAACAAATGGGATCCGTTAGGATAGAACTGTGACCAACCGCTCGGGAGCCGAGCGAGTGAAGCAAGCGGTGCCTTAGAAACATCAGTGGCGGTGGACATTGCTCCCAAAACGGATGGCCGTTGGAGTTGAAACATTTGGAGATGAACACGTACCGGATGACGCAGTGTTAGAAAGCCTCTTATAAGGTAGACCGCTGACCTTGAGAAGGCCGCGGGCATCCGCTGGATGCGAGAAGCCCTGGACCAGGCGGTGTGGCACTTGGTTGTAGCCTATGTCCAGTAGTGGACATCAACATCATCATGATCATTTCAGCCGAAAGACGCCCACTATTGGACATAGACTTTCCCTAAGCACTACCACGGTTTTATGCTTCCCAGATCGGACGATTGTAATGGACGTCTGTCGATTGAAATGATGATGATGTAATGACAATAAGAAAGTGTGGAAAACTCGAATCAAAAAGTTAAGTAAGGTTAAGTTAAGTAAGTTAGGTAAGTATATTTTCTAAAATACAGTCTAGTACCTACCGCTTTCTCAGAAATCCGAATGCAAAGAGAAATTATTTTTACATAATCCTCTTGAATATTGCAACAGTCTCTGGATTCCTTCTTAGTTTGTTATCGATCCTTTGAAAGCAATAAATAGCATTGTTGCGATCGTTTTTTACAAGTGTTTCTAACTATTTCAGTATTTGTATTTGTAAAGAATTCGCACACAAATAGAATTAAATGTCATAATTATCCGAAGATCATCATCTGCCTAGCCTTTTCCCAACTATGTTGGGGTCGCCTTCCAGTCTAACTGGATGCAGCTGAATACCAGTATTTTACATGGATCGACTGCTTATCTGACCTCTACAACCCAGTAACTGGGTAATACGATACCCCTTGGTAAGACTGGTTGTCAGACTTTTGGGCTACTGACGACCCGTACACTGTCAAAGATCCACGTGCTTTCCGAGGCACGGAGAGGTCTTGATATGTAAAGATGGTCACCCACATATCTTTTATTTTCTTGTATAAAACTTCCCTACATATTTAATCTGAAATATCCTAGGCGTACGTGTTAGTAACAACAATATCTCCATAACTAAACATGTTTAAGACACTTTACAAGTTTCAAACTCAAAACAAACTTCTATTCAACAATTTACGCCCAAGGCAGGAGCTTAGTAAACAAAATACACCCGCATATTTTACGACACGACTCGACACGATTTTTTTTCTCGTAAACTTATTACGGGCTGTAACTCGATTTGTACTAACATTCGCAGTGCTAAAGTAAACAAGGCTATTATATTGAATCACACAACATTCTATCCAAAACAAAGTTCTATAAATCTGTAGCCAGTTTTGTTTTTCCGCCGATTTTATGAATGCTCCGAAGCAAAATATGATTTATATTGAACAGAAATATATTCAAAATGCGTGTTAAGTTTTGTAGGTATTGTTGGTGACCTGACTTAGGACTTTTATGTAGGTCTATATTATGTTATTTATGAGAACTACGAAGATAATAAAATTCAGCTTGTTCACGAAAGGTAGGTCGACGATGGATGCGGAAGTAAAACTCATCAGTCACATTTCGGAAACCTGGGAGAAGTCCCAGGATGCAATTGGCCTTTTCTGTGACCTCTCAAAAGCGTTTGACTGCATTGACCATAATACATTGATCTGTAAATTATATCATTACGGAATTCGTGGGCAAGCTGCTGATCTTGTTCTTTCCTATCTGTCAAAGCGGCAGCAAAAAGTAAACGTTCACGGGGCGACGTCATCAGGGGATTTTTTTTTTTTTTTTTTTTTTTTTCAGGATGGGAAATCATCAAATGACTCCTCCCGCTCTGGGTGGAGCGGAAGGGAGTGTCAGACTCTTACTGACTAAAACCCACCCGTGTTCCTTCCTTCGCCCTTTATGTTCCGGGCCAGCGACGTCGCCCCGTGAACGTTTACTTTCGTCGCGTCGATATTATCTCTACTTACATAGAATTTTTATTCTTTTAAATATGTTCCACCCATGACACATCTATGTAACTGTTACATATTATAGTTGGATAAGTAATGATTGAGAGCAGTGGTGGCCAAGTGGTAACGGCCGCGACTTACGAGTTGTAGGTCGTAGGTTCGAACCCAGACAGGCGCTTTACTTTGTGTAAATTATTTCATCACCACTGCTCACAAAACGGTGAAGGAAAACATCGTGAGGAAACCGGCATGTCCTAGAACCAAAAATTCGAAGACATGTGACATCTACCAACCCGCACTGGGCCCGCGTGGTGGATTACGGCCCACTCCCTCTCGCTGAGAGGAGGCCTGTGTCCCAGCAGTGGGAACATTATAGGCTGATGATGAAGCAATGATTATATGTTTTTTTTGGTTGGTGTACCTCAGGAAATAGCCATTAAAAAACACCCCTATTTTTTCAATATTTTTTTTCAGCCTTATAGTTATTTGGAAAATTATAAAAAATATGTATAATATAAAGCTAACTAAAAGCTTTCATGTCGCGTTGATTTCATTTAAATACCTATCATAGTTTCGTAGAAAAATAATTTTGATATTAGGGGTTGCAACCCCTATTTTCTAAAAACGAATGAATTTAGAGGTTTGATAATTGGTCAAAAATTATTTTCAACAACTAGTAATAATATATTAAAGGCACCAATGTCAAAAAAGATGCCAGTGCAGATTTCATGTGGAAAGCCGGCGAGACCCTTTGTGGTCCTTCCCAATTCTTCCATCCTTACAATCAAATTAAGACCACCTAAGTTTCATCCAACTCAAAAATACTCATAAAATTCAAATGAAATTAATAAACGTGAAATAACCCACAACACTGGTTTCGTTTTAATAATCTTTAATCGTTTAACGTTTCCCGTTTCCCTTTTACTTTTTTCGCCGAAGGAGAGTAATTTGGAGTCCAATTATGACAATAAAAACTTGGACATTTGGAGTTTCGTCTTTTGAAACCAACAGTAAAGTGAGGTAGATTGTTTCATAATTTTGGCAATGACATTTTCATCCAGTTTCTCTTTTATGAAGACATTTTTTCATTATGGCCTCTGAACGAAATTGTGATTTTCTTGAGTAGGTTTTTTTAAGGTTGTTTGGTAAATATTTGATTCTTGGAGGTTTTGCTAATTTTGGCAGAACATGAAAATGGTTTTATTTTTAATGAAAAAATGCTAAGTATCTTGTTGGCTTTTCATTGTACTGGCAAAATAATATATTTGCGTTAGAGTGTATAAAAAAAATCCGGGCTCCATTCGTCCTGGCCGTCATTCGTAGATCTTTGATAGTTGTTAAGTGTCAGAAACCCAAAAAGGACTCTGGAAAAAGAAGTCTGACAAGCGGTCCTAACAAGGGGTAGATACCGTGTTACCCAGTAATTGGGTTGTGGAGGTCAGATAGACAGTCGCTCCATGTAAAATACTGGTATTCATCTGCATCCGGTTAGACTGGAAGCCGACCTAACTCAGTTGATAAAAGGCCAGGCACATTCACGGAGAGGACAATGTCTGTCGGGTCAACTAGTATTAAATATTTTTTTTATTGTTAAAAGGCCCCGCTCTTGACCCCGATCACGCCTGATGGAAAGCGATGGATGAGGTCTGTGATCGAACGAGCGTGGGTGGGAGGGAACACAGATGCTGGCAGAAAGTTCCACACTTTGGCTGTGCGCATACTAAAAGTGGAGGAGAAGCGCTGAGTACGACTCGTCGGGACATCAACCAAGTGTGGATGGCACGCTGCAGTACGTCTGGTTGTCCGGTGGTTAAAGGGCGATGGTGGGATCAGGTCGTGGAGCTCCTGCACATACTCTCCGAAGTAGAGTCTGTAGAAGACCGACAGGCAAGCAACATTACGGCGATGGCCTGGCGGCTGTAAAGCCTTTTAGCTCTGTATTCCACCAAGTCAAGTGCAGCAAGCTGATATTTTGCTGGCCATCCCATAAGTGGCAGCAATATTCCATACAGGAACGGACCTGTGCTTTGTACATATTTAAAAGCTGTCCTGATGTGAAAAGTATCATATATAAAAATACTGGCAACTAATGACTGCAACACATTTATTGTTTTATCGCAAAAATAAAGGTAGGTATTGTATTGTTTTTTGTATTACAATATAAACAGAATGAATCAATTGTTCGAACAAGCTTTTCTCAAATTCTCTTTGTGTTCCTTGCATCGTAAAACGTGGTTTAGACACCAAAGGGAACGCAAATTGTAGTTTTTACAACATAAAAGCTTGACATCAGAAACTTTAGTTAGAATTGAAGGGCAAACATGTTGATTAATTGTAGAATTATGTAATGAATGTACAAATACGAAAGCAATAAGTATCGTTAGAAATGCAGGCTTACAATAACGACACATTAAAACAAAAAAAAAATACACAAACTCGCCGATTTGGAATCAATTTGTAAACTAAAATCGATTATGCTGAACAAAGCTTCTGAGGCGACTCAAAACTTGCTAGCTTACACAAGAATAAATTTATGTAAAATTTAAACAGCGCTGCGAGCAAAACGGGGTCTTAAAACCTTCTGGGCGAATTTGTATGGGAAGTGGACTATGTACCAATAGCGATGGTTTTGAAGTTTGTGTAGAAAAACCTCATCTATATCATTGTGCAAAGAGGCATCAATCCTGGTCGTCGGGAGTCCGTAGAGAGCTGATTTCCGGCCACCGTAGGCGCGGACTTGAGAACGGCGAGCAATGGGTAGCTCGCCTTCCGGTAAGGACCAGGCCCGGGTCGACGGCGCGTTGTATTTCACGCGCACCTCAAAGAGATGTCAGCAATAACTGACAAAGTCCGCTAGGGCCGATGCCTGCCAGGGTCGCAGGTTGTTCGAAAGAGATACCGTGGCCCCTGGCACACGCAACTGAACGAACACGGGTGGGCTTTAGTCAGTAAAAGTCTGACACGTCCTCCCGCTCCGCTCAGAGCGGGAGAAGTTATTCGATAATCTCCCACCAAAAAAAAAAAGCCATCAAATCTGAATCGGTAATTTAGCCCAGTCTCTTTGGTAACTTAATTACTGTTTTTATGTTTCGATTTCTAGTTAATGGCGCATACTTCTTGGTTAAAATATCTTAAAAAAATTAAATAGTTATAGAGTTACTCCTAATTATAATTATGTTCACAATCGCCTGTCTGTTCACATTTTTTTAAAGAATCTTATACATACAGCTCAATGTTCATAATAAACAAACCTTTTCTTTCAGACATTTCCTTTGGGACAACAACTAATTAGGTTCAAAATTAAAGTAGTCCAATCGTAAGCAAAACTACAGAATCAGAGAAAAACTAAAGAGCACTGTTTAACATTTTATTTGCACAGCAGTTTGTAAAAGAAGGAAACAGTGAAATACTGTATTTAAAACTGTGCTTTGAATTAAATTGAACTTGCAATGAATTTACTGTAGGAGAATATACGTACATTCATAATGCAACGCCTTTTTTGTAAGAGAATATTTATGATTCAACTATTATTAAAAAATCTCGATGTTTTTGATCTTTTCGGTGCTACTCAAGATAAACAAGATAAGACAAATTTAAATGATTTAAATGTAGAAAAATATGGTTCGCATTATTGGATAGTAGCTAAACAGTCCTTAGTGACGGAAAACTCAAAAATAGTTGGGAAAAAACTAATCAGATGATGATAAGTCCTTAATGCCGATATATTATTATGTAAATTGTCATCATTTGCCTAGCAGCTACAATCAACAAAATCATAATTTATTTAAATGGTATAAAAAATACTTTTCAAGAATCTTTTAAAACTAGATGAGTTCTGTGTTTCCTATACGACTTCACTGAGAAGAAAGACCAAACCAAACCCAGATATCACAGCCTCTTATAAAGTACAGACATAATCTTGGTCAGGCAAAATGAGAACCATGCAGATCTGTCTAGGCTTTACCCAACAAGTTGGGGTTGGCTTCCAGTCTAACCGTATGCAGCTGAATATCAGTCATTTACATGGAGTAACTACCCATCTGACTTCCACAGCCAACAATGGGTGACCATGCAGATTAAAATCAATATGAATTAAATTCTTCTATCAAAGCTATACGACACACCCACATCAGCTTATTAGCTGCTAGTATGTCTAGCCAAATAATAATAATAAAGAGATCCACGGACTCTTATAGAACTCGAACATAATATTTTGTTTGAAAAGTCCTATATCTGATCCTGGAAGCAGATTGGAAAGCCCAAAAACAGAACTATCGTAGTTTCAGATACGATCTCATAACTTAATATAGTTCCGACGATAAGCACCTACTGTCTCCGTGAATAAATCTTGAGTTTGACTTGTTGGAAGCCCAATATTATTGATTTCACTCGACAGAACAAAACAACATTATCATACCGACACCGTACTGTTTATCTTACCAACTCAAATGACATCACAATTACCTACTGAGCAGTTGCCACGTGCCAAATTTAGCACAGATTAGTTACCTGCTATAATAAGAACTTGTTTGCGATTATGCCTGTTTACCTATGAAGCACTTTAGTTTAAAATGTGATCATGAACTAACCTGCACACTGTTTATTATAATAAAATAGGGGCGTAGAAGTATTTCGTATGTTATAATAAAAAACAGCCGTTTCATATAAAAGTGCAATACCTACACGGTTACTCCCCGGTCGACAGAATGCGTTCTTGACACCGTCATTTTCATACAAAATACGAATACGTATTTTGCGAATTTGATCTTTATTAGCTACTTGAATTGTCGCATAGGAACAGTCAGGATCGCATTCCATCGACGGCCGTACTTACTTTATAATAAATGGAACAGCTTTTTTATTTCTTAACCCCTCTACAATATATTGAATTCATGTGCCTTACACCCTGAATAGATGTTATCATTATTGGCTATTATTTTGTTGCCTGTATATTGTGTTTTAAACAGAAATTCGACATAATTGTGTTAGTTTAGAAGGATGTTTATGGAATTTCTCAGTAGCAGTCCGGAGTCATAAGACGATTAAAAAAATACCCGCTTCGGATGTGCTCGGCTGTCCTCGGGATGTACAGACGCCAGCACATGAAGTTGCTACAATCTGTCAAATTCCTTTAATAGATTTTCAACTTTATCGCTAGAGTATAAGGTTCAAAGATGATTGGGAAAATTTGACAGATTCGGGTAGCTTGATGTGCTGGCATCTGTACTCGGTTTTAATGTATATCCGATATGTCAGTGAGTGATGGCAAAGTATTCTGTTTGTGTTATGTCTTTACTTCTGTCGGCACTCCCGGAGTGCCACTGTTTTTTTTTCACTAATATTGTTATTTATGGATCCAAAGTTAGTAGTTTTTGATAATAATTAGTCTACTAGTAGTGCCCCGCGGTTTCACCCGCATATAGTGCTGTTCCCGCGGGAATATCGGGATAAACAGTATCCCTATGAGAGAGAGAGAGAGTATTCTAGAGTATTCTATTCTATTCCCTATGTGTTATTCCAGCTATATTACTGTAAAGTTTCATCAAAATTTGTTCAGCCGTATGTTTAAAAGAGTGTCCATGGAGTTTCTTGCCCGTTCTTCTCCATAGAGATCTACGTTTTGGAATGGGCGACTAGCTTCAACTTTCTGACTAACTGACAGACTATTTTAATTTTGACAATTCAAAAGTGCCTGTACAAGGTTTAATTGAAATAAATGCTTTGAGTTTGAGTTTGTGCGTGAAGAAGTAATAAACATACAAACACACTCGCAAATTTCGCCTTTATGATATTAGTGTGATTGTTGAAGTGTCTGAGTGTACAGCAAACCTTGTATTGTTGGTATTTGACGTTGATTACAAAATCATTATCACTATCATCATCGAATTTTTATGAATTGTTGTGCTGCTGGGAAGTTTTTTACGTCACTTCTTCTTCCCAGCGAAAGCACTAGGAAGTGGCGAAGGTCGTTTTGGCGGACTGTCTTATATGAAAAAAGTGAAACTTCGAAAAGCTGGTTCTCGGCCTTTGAATAAATGACTTTTGATTTGATTTTATTCATTTGATTTATCCAGTTTCGATCTTACCACAATTAGATTATCTTGTTTCATCTGCATTCCGTGTTCTTTGTTACGATTTACAAAAACTGCAATTACAACCAAAGATAAATTTAACCCAAATAAGTTTTCAAAATCACTTTGTAATTACATTTGCTAAACCAAAACTCTACCTTTTTGCCACCCAATATTCCTTTACCAACTCAATTAACGATATTGGAGAATGGCAGACCAACTTTGTACGTTCGCAATTCGTCTGCTCGCTCGCTAGTAACTTTAAAACTAGTTAGCTAATAGCTGAGATAAATGGCTATTGTGGCGCGAATGTATTTGAATCCGAGTGCTGTTTCTGTATTTCAATGTACAAATTGCGAGTCTGTGTCTCGAAGTTTTACCGTGATTTTGATTTTAATGCTGTTTTATTGGAGTTCTTTGTTATTATGAGTTTTGATGATCCTTTTAGGGTTCCGTAGGTACGTCCGAATGAAAAAACGAAACCCTTATAATATCACTGGTGTGTCTGTCTACCACAGCGCTTGGAATCAAATGGACCGATTTTGTTGAAATTAATATGTGTACTAATATATTATATTCTGTGATTCCAAGGGCGTTTAACGTGAATAAATGAATGTTGTTGTTGTTGTTACTTACGAGAGGCAAAATAATATTAAAAGTTTTGCAAACTGTACCGTGTGATATATCATATGAAAGGGCTCACTGTAAGGTCACAAATATTTAAAAATAATAATATTATACTAAGGTTTGATTTTTCCATCGCCAGATAACTTTTATTCGAGGAATAAAATTGATGTTTGACAGTTTTTGTATGATATAACTGTCAATATTTCAAATTTATTCCTCGAATAAAGTTATCTGTCGTTTGACAAATCAACCCTTAATAGTTTTTTTTTATTTATATTAAGAAAATAGATGAAAATTGACCATCCCTCCTTATCTCCGAAAGAAGTGAGCCCATTTTTTTTTTTAATTCAGATACTATACTATACTTACAATTACAGCAAAATGAGCCAACTATAAGAAGTCTTAAAATAACATGGTAAATCTCTCAATATTGGGCGTACAAACTTGCATTTGCAGTTAGAATGCATAGGAGAATATCTTTCAGGTATTTTTTTTGGTCTCTTGATTGTGCGTGATCCGAAAAACACTTGGTCGGTGAGTTATATCAATTGGGCCTAGTTTTTAATCGACTTCAAAAAGGAGGTTCTCAATTCGACTGTACTTGTTTTTTTGTATGTTTGTTATGCGATATCTCCTGCAATTGTAGATTGATTTCAAAAAATATTTTTTTAATGAATAGAATATGACTCAGGGGTGGTCTATAAATTTAATTAACCTTTCTTAGGTATTTTTTGAGTTAGCTTCAATAATACGTATTTTTGCCACTTAGTTTATATTGATGATGTTAGAATGACTTCCTGTTGCTGATATTTACATGGCAAGTAGTGTTATACGAATTTGTGTGGGGCAAGTACAACTTAAAAATTAAAAATAAAAACTTTTTTACAAAAAATTAACAACCGACATCCAAAAACGACACTACACTGAATAACTATAATTTGGAATGTCGGTGACAAACAACGAAAATGCGAACCCAACGACACCGACTTTCGAAATTAAAGTTATTTTTCACTTTGTAGTGTCTGTTTTGGAAGTCGGTTGTTTTTTCTTTCTTTTTGTAAATATTTTTTTTTATCTTTTACTTAGTAAAAATTTTAAATTCACTGACAGACAACGCACAGCATAAACCGCTGGGTCTAGAAGTATGTAAAAGACGATCAATCTTGTGCAATTTTGTACGAGGCTTTCTTAAGCAACGAAAGTGAGCACTTAGAATGGATTATTGAAAATAAAACATCATTGAAAAGGGTTATTTGCATGGAACGTCGTCATTTTTGCAGATGGGAAATCCCATCGGGCAAACGGCTTGTTTCCTCATAATATTCCATTCCTTCGTTACTAATGGCCGATTCCTATAATTCATGAACCGTTTTGATACTTGTAACTTTACCAATAATGAAGCAAAACCTCATAGCTCATAGTAGACCCTCTCATATGAGAGTAGCAACCACATGTGAAATTATCTTACGAGTCTGTTTACATATATGCCCAGTTTAGCAATAAAAAATGCTACCATTGGTAAGCAAAACGATTCGTTGAAAGTTTGTAGGAATCGAGAAAAGCCACTTCCACAATCTCTACAGCAGATGCCTTAGTCCCTGATATTCTCTCAGTATGTGTCTGCATCTCCATTCTATTCTTAATTCCGGCATCAAAGCTCAAAATTTCCATAAAAACTTTCACACTTTCACAGTCAGCTTCACACTCGGACATCAAATGCTCTTCAACTAAAACACTCCGCACTTCACATAGGTACATTTTAAAAGTCTCTCAAAAAACACTCTCAGCTTAAATAAAGTACACATGTTTCATCCTTGTTACCATTTACATTAATTTTGCTTATTTCCGCGACACCCCACTGTAAATTGTGCCTGAATTGTATGGAAACAAGCAGGTATTCAAGTCGTGTTAGCACGTTAACTACACTTGTGAATAACCTGCTAAGAATGTAAAACTGTTATAGGAAACGCTATGTTGCCTTCATTTTAAAAGTAAGGTTTGTTTTGAGATGTTTTTGTTTGTATTCTTAAAAAGGCAGCACACCTAGGGCTTATCGTTCGTAAGCATATTAATAACTAGCGCGTACATAAGTGTCGGTCCCGCGAGGACATCGGGATAAAAAGTATCCTACGTGTTAATCCTGGTTATAAACTATATCTGTGCCAAATTTCATTTAAATTCGTTCAGTAGTTTTTGCGTGAAAGAGTAACAAACATCCATCCATCCATCCATCATACTTTTGCGTTTATAATATTAATAGGAAGGATTTAACGTGACCACAGGGCTGGTTCGTTCTGTGGCCAAAAAATTTGTATTACCATTCAAGTTTCAACGTGGCAGTGCTGCCAGTCTTTTGGCCACGTTTTTGGATGACAGCGTTGCGGACGAGTACTTCGACGCCTAAGTGACCAAAAACAATAGGATTTTTTGTACTTATTTGTATGTTTAGTAAATTAGTCATTTAATTTAGCACCTACTGTAAATAGTTAGTTGCGTTATATAATTTGTTTAATGTATTAATTTTTATTTTTAAGAAATAATACAATTTAAAGAGTATTAAAACAGGGGAGGTATTATCTACGTAAAAAAATTAGAAATAAATCTTAAGTGAATGTGCCTTTGCCTATGCCCATGATTGAGTTGAAAACTTTTTACCAATTTCATAAACTTCAAAGAAAATTATAATTGAAGTTTTTAAGGACCTAAACAAACCGAAGAAGCGTCCTTTGATAAAAAAACTAAAAAGAAGGCTCCAAAAAGGCTCTTATAATAAATACCATCCACTTTTCATTCCTACCGTGCTATCCAGAAACCCTAATAAATTGTACAGATGAAAAAGCCTTACCAAATGATTTCGGAGCAATGAAAACACAAGCAGGCTAAACCTTATATTTACATCCAACGAGGGTCTGTAAGTCAGCAACAAAATGAAGCAATTCAAATTTAACGAAATACATTTTGAGTTTCACCCTTTAATTACAGCCAAGAATATCTTAGTTGGTGCGAATTTGTCCCGCTACTTAGCATGAGGAGGCAGTTGTCTTAATCTTAACTCGTACAATTCGTCAACTGGAAGGGGTTAAGGGTAAGCTCTCAACATCTGTATAAGCCTGGCTGGCAACGTTGAGTAATTCTACAAACTTCGGGTTTTTGTTTTTATTACGCTTTGTGTACTGGGTGTTTCAATTATCTTTAAAGTTTAGCGGGTCATGTTAAAAATGAAATATTATGGCCGAAGTCTTTAAATTATTAGAGTTTAAGTTATTATGATGCCAGTCGCATCGTAAACTTGGTATATGTAAGTGAAGAGCAAATCATAATTTATGTACATACAGCTGCTCTTCTCACAGTAACTAAGTTAGAAGTATTTGTAAAGTAACTCACATTTTAATTAAAAGAATGACAGAAAAATAAAAGTAAATCTAAAAGTTAAAGCAATAATAAATATTACTTCTCAAGTAATAAATCTAACACAGATGATAGCAATCTTAACACTAAATTAAACAAAACAACAATCACGATTTCACATAACTCACAACATAGGCACCTAAACATAGAAGATGCTCGCATACGGTATATACATAAGTAAGGCGTTAGAACTACGTGGACCAACTTAAAGTTCCCGTTGCGCACACAGAGACAACTTCGTACAATCGTTGAGTGAACAATACCGACGTCGAGTTTCAACGTCGATGCCTCTCGATTGCACATGATTGTGCAAACAAATTGATCGTGCTACAACTTTGTGTTCGTCTGTTGTATTTATATTTTCGTTATCTATTTGAATAGAATTGTCATTAATTTTCGTTCTGTCTCTAGTGGATTTGTTTGCATTTAAAATTGCAGATAAATCAATTTCAGCGTCGCGTTGTCGATTGCTTTATACTCGTATCTATACTTAGGTTAAGTTTTACATTGTATGCACACTAAACTAAATATTGTACAATATCTTCTGTTAAGTTTTATGACCAGCAATTGCGTTTTCTAACAATAGGAATGGTTTTTTGATTTTGACAGTTCTACAACATTCATTACGTTACTAACGTTGTTGAGTAGACAAAATCTCGAACATATGAAGCAATGGATTAGCAATATCCTTCAAAATGATTCAGGTAGGGATTGATAGTATGTTACGCATTTAGGTGGCATCTTTTTCCATGGTAGATCTTGTACTGTCATGGAATTATTAGTATACCAGTGCAACTAATAACGATAACTTTTCAAATGACAAACTTTGCAGTTATTTATAGATCAAATTTTAGAACTTTAAACATTATTGAACTAAAACTTTAAACAGACGTAAACCTAACAATGCAGCCAGGATTGGAGAACGAGGTGCTTCTGGATTGCAGTCGTCATTGTGAAAACTAATTGATCGTTGGAAGTTGGCCTTCAATTGCTGCTTTTCTGTATTGTTACTATTGAAATAAGCAGAGCCTATATGGACTGTAAGAAGCTAAATTAATTTATAATTTAACTTATAATTTGAAGAGAAAAAAATTATAAAACTGAACACAAAATGGGGCTCATACAGTTTCAGTATTCTTTAACCAATAAAATAAAAAAAAATAAGGAAATATATTGTAAAACAAATAAATCAGAAATAATTAAGTCGAATAACCGCGCTGCTCCTTAAGGAACAATCCGTCAAGCGACCCGCTTAACCATTCGTGCTTCCCGAAACTGGCTAATCGACTAAAATCGGCAAAACTTCCAGTGTCGACAGAGTCCGCTCTTTGTCTCCGTGATTGATTGATCTCGCAAGGATCCGTACAACAAATTAGATCTGCGGTTCTATTTAGAGAAGATAGCGAGAATACGATCTTCTTATGAAATGAAATTGTTTATTCTGTAAATAAGATCGCAATCACTTTTACACGTTCTATTACAAAATAAAAGATAAGCTAGATGAAGTCGGCGTTTCCTGTCTGACTACTCTGAGAAGAAAGGCCGAAACAAACTCAGAGGTCACAGTCTCTTTTAAAGTCCAAACATAATCTTGGTTAGATCATGTGAAGACCATGTAGATTGATGTCTGACAACTGGTCTTTTGAAGAAAAAACCCCACAGTTTTCAGTGGACCAGTACAGTCAGTGCTAGTATTTATCAGTAATCGTGTAGCTCAGCTCAAAACTTGAGGAGAACAATACCTGGATTGGAATTAATTGTTATAAAGGATCAATTTTATTAAAAAGATGCAACGATTTAAAAACTTTTTGAGCTTGATACACAGTAACAAGGTGCTGCTTTAGTTAAATGCTGAGTTAAGCAAAGATTGCCACGCTAATGTGACATTCAAAAAGGCATCTGCAGCATAATTCCCAGTAAATACTATTGGTGTATTTGGGTTGCGTAATTTTTTACACTACCATACTATCAATGTGACAAAAAAAAATTATGTTTTGTTTTTACATCGGAAAACCAGAAACAATTTTAATTCAGGCTTGTCAGTATTAGTAGGAACGCATGTAGGTGAAAAGTATTTTAACGTCTTTTCAAAAACTTAAAACTAATGATGAAAATAAGTACTCCTAGACCATCTTTCATTTAAACCAATCACGCAAAAACAATTCGCAACACCGTCTAAGTAAACAAAAAGTTTGACAAATTTAAAGTTAAAATGTTGTTAGTATTAAAATTCATCAGATCCTACTTTTCCTTAAATTTCTTAGAAGTGACATATGCGAACTTGTTTGTTCAATGTTTGCAGCAAAGGTTTTATAACCATAATGGGTTTTGAGGGCTTCCAGGTTATCGATGAGGTCGGCCCTGGACCTGACTGAATGGGATTATCGGCGGTATGTAAATGTAATTTGTTTTGGATACAAAGGAAAATTTGTTGTCTGATAGCTGAAGCTGCTTTTGGGAATAGTCCTCTTTCGTTTTCTCTATGCCTATTTGTGATATACTCCTGTTTTGTTCTTGTACAACATCTAACGGGTGATCGATTTCTGCGACGCAATATAAAAACTTCACTATATTATTTAGAGTTAGGTGCATTTTATATTCAATTAATATAATCTGTAAAATACTTATAGAAATTTCATAACCTTCATGATTATTGTTATTATTACCTTATGATTATTATTACCTTAATATCTACGTTAGTTGACCCAGACCAAGTTGACAAAAAACTTAACGAATCTTTGCAAAATAGCCAGATGAGAAAGAATAATAATCGGAGGATTGTTGATCAAAAATATACAATTAGTTGAAGGGTACTTCAACCAGGTAATTTCAGAAATATATAAGTACATTATCATTTCAGCCACTGACTGACAATGAAAATAAAATAACTGTTTATTTAAGTTAATTAAGGCAATATTAATTACACCATCCTTTGTTTCGCTTAAATCAGTGAATTGTATGAATTTGATTGAAGAGTTTCCAATTTTCATCGCAAACTGTATAAAGAACCACATATTGAGATTGGATATGGAATATTATTTATTGATAAAATGAAATGAGGGGTCAGTAAAATTTCGATTCCAAACAAACTCAAAGAATTTATTTCAATGAAACCCACTTTTGAATTGTAAAAGAGTCGGTCAGTTAGTCAGAAAGTTGAAGCTAGTTGCCTAAAACGTAGATCTCTATGAAGAAGAACGGGCAAGAAACTCCGAAGACACTCTTTTAAATCAAGTTATTACAAAACCCTGTGAACGTACGTACCATTCAGTAGGTAAACCCTCATACCACTGTTTTTGACTTTACAAACTAAATACCGAGTAACAGACTAGAAAGGACAAAGCTATCGTTGCCTAAAATTATAAACGGGAAACCCTCTACTGTTTGACTTTTGGAATATTATATTAAGAAAGTTCTGCAGTCAGTCTGACTTCGTTTCATTATAAATTAGCATAAAAGGAAAGTTAACGGTCAGTTGATTGGACTTGCCTCATAGTTTGCTGGAGACAGTTTTGTAAATGAATGCCACTATCATTCTTTGAATGATTTGCCTGTGTGGTTATGTCGTCTAGATAGATGAGACTTGATACAACTATAATGTTCCGTGGATTGTTAATTTTAAGCTGTGAATAGCGGTGAATTCTATAGTCTTTTTTTATTTATTTTCTTCAGGATCGCCTAGTTTAAAAGTCAGGGTTTACCTTATCCGTTTGGCCTTTAGTTAAACAAGTTATGTATCCTAGTTATAAGCAATGTCAAAGGTTATGGTATCAATAAAGATTTTGATTTTTATTAGTTTAAATTGAAGAAGATAAAACTAGAAATAAAGTAAAAATAAATCATTCTGAGCATCTTTGACTCAAAAAATGTGAAATTGTAATGTACAGACGCCAGCACATCAAGTTACTACAATCTGTCACATTTCTTGAATAGATTTTCAACTTTATCGCTAAAGTATAAGGTTCAAAGTTGATTGGGAAAATTTGACAGTTTCGGGTAGTTTGATGATTGATCTGTACTTTGTAGCAGACGATACAAATTCTTTGAATGACAACAAATGAGCTGTGTTAGCCAGGAAACTTTACAGGCAAAATTGGCAAATTGCTTAAAAGTAGGTATATCACCATGAAAGTGGTAGAAAAAGAATACTATAAAGAATGGCTGCGGTATTGAATAGAGTATATTAGTTCGATTTTTCTTTGCAATAAAATGTTATCCTTCTCGGTAAGCACGGCCTTGAAGATGTTTTGATAACGCTCGAGTTCGGATTTATGAGGTAATAGTGTACAAGAGATACTTCGACGTTATTACATCCATATTGCAAGTTGAATTATTTCTGTAACTTTATTGGACAAACAAAAATGTGCCAACAAGTTTCTGCGATGATGAGATGGGAATTGAATAAAATGTGAACTAAAAGAGATTAAAAGATTTTTTTTTTTACTTTTAAAAGGTATTACCGATTAGATTATTATAATTTATTTTATTTCAATTCTGGCGAAATGTAGGTGTATTATAATTATTTACCTCTACCTGACCCTTCGAGGATTACAGAAATTACTTTGTATGTTATGACTGTATATTTCATTTAAGATTTACGTTAAATTTGGAATAAAGTAATATTGTTCATATAAAACCACTGCCGACGCTTCCACTGCTGGAAAGCAGGCCTCCTCTCTATGAGAGGGAGTGAGCCATAATCCACCACGCAGGCCCAGTGCGGGTTGGTGGATATCACATGTCTTCGAATTTTTAGTTTCTGTTTCCTCACGATGTTTTCCTTCACCATTTTGAGAGCAGTAGTGATGGAATTAATTACACAACGTAAAGCACTGCTTGGATTTGAACCCACGACATGCGCCTCGTCCGTCGGGTCTGATATCACTGGGCCCCCACTGCTCTTTCCTGTAATTCATCATCTATTGTCTATATTATCTATTCTTCGTTAGGGTCGGCTTCCAGTCTAACCGGATGTTGCACTTTTTCCTGTAATCCATCATCATTATCAGCACCACCGTTTTACCGTTTTAAGAGCAGTGGTAATGTAATAATTGACACAAAGTAAAGCGCCTGTCAGGGTTCGAATCTGCAACTTACAAATCGTAAGTCGCAGCCGTTACCACTTGCCACCACTGCTCTCAATTATGATTGAATGAATGAAATAAATTAACATAACATTTTGATTCCAAGCGATAACAAGCGAGTAGTGATGTAACGAATGTTGGATTTTTCACATTCGCGAATGCGAATGCGAATGCGAATATTTATCTTCAACATTCGCGAATGCGAATGCGAATGCGAATATCTGTTACATCACTAATTCATTATAAATATATTTAATTCCTCAGATATATAAAGTGGAATGAAAAAATATACATTTAAAGCCAAAGGTTATATACAAAATTATTAAACTTTAAATATCTAATGTATTAAGATATTTAAAGTTTAATAATTTTGTTTCAAGTAATTGTTTAGTTTTTTAGTAAATAGAAACTGTAAACCTTATTTAAAAATGATATTAAAGTAATAATATACTACTAAATAAATGCAAACCTTACATAGTTGTAACAAGGCTGATTAATGTTAGATTTGATCAGATCTCTGAAGTTCTTTTTTCATAAATGTGACTTTTCTTTTTTTGAGGATGGGAAATCATCAAATGACTCCTCCCGCTCTGGGTGGAGCGGAAGGGAGTGTCAGACTCTTACTGACTAAAACCCACCCGTGTTCCTTCCTTCGCCCTTTATGTTCCGGGCCAACGGTAACCCCTTCGGACAATCCCGCTGATCCGGCAGGCTTCGGCCCTTAAGGGCCCCTTCGTTTAATGCTGACATCTCTTTGAGGCGCGCGTGGAACACGTACGCGCCGTCCGGCACGGGCCTGGTCCTGATCGGACGGTGAGTTACCCATTACTCTCCGCCCGCAGGCCCGTGCCTACGGTGGCCGGGAGTCGTCGCGCGGCTCCCGACGCCCGGAGCGTCTCCCGCGGCGGCTGGGACGGGAGGCTCTCTCCCTCAGCCGTCCCGCCGCCTCCTTCGCTAGCATGACTACTTTGTAGAAGGAGGCGACTGCCCCCCACTCCCTCTCGCCCCGGACTATGGCTTGAACCAGGCCCGGACGCGTGAGGTCGCTGCTGCTGCCGATCGCCTCTACGAGGACCACCGTGTCCTCTGGGCGATCCTGGCAATGGTGACACCCGGGCGTTTCCTCCCGCCTGATTATGTGCAGGAACCTCCCGAAACTTCCGTGTCCGGTGACGACCTGCGTCAGGCGGTAGGTGAGGGCGCCACTCCACTCCTCAAAGAGGGGTCTTACCGCCGCTATCGTGGCGTGCCCTTCATAAATGAGACTTTAATTTAGAATGTAGAAGTATGATTTAATAAAAATATCTAAGTGTTATCTATTGTATTATTATTTCACATGCATGCATATAATAATTTCCTTTTTGATTATTAAAAACATTCGCTAAATATTCGCATAATTTTTGCGAATGCGAATGCGAATGCGAATATTGAAAAATATGCGGATATTCGCGAATGCGAATGCGAATGCGAATATCCGTTACATCACTACAAGCGAGCATACAAGATACGGAATTAGTAATTGAAAACAATGAAATTTAATCAATTTCAAGAATGATAATATTGGTAGTATCTACTTTTATATTATAACTAGCAGCGCCCCGCGGTTTTACCCGCATAAGTATCGAACCCGTGGAAACATCGGGATAAAAACTATCCTATGTCCTTCCCCGGGATGCAATCTATCTCTGCCAAATTTTATCGAAATCCGTTCAGTGGCTTAGGCGAGTTACTTTCGAATTCATACTCGTAATATTAGTATGGATATTACTGAGAGGAATTGATTAATTACCCAGAATCAGATAATGATTCTTTTTAACTGAATGAATATCGGAATTAAGTTACTTTGCTATTCTCTTCCAGTAAATTAGTTGAAAGAAATTGCAGATTCTGCTTTATGATATAAAAACAATAAAAAGTAAAACATTTCAACAGTAAAATATCTACTGGAAGCTTGATCTGATAGTCTAGTTTTAGATTGTTTGTAATTATACACAGAGTTAATAATTAAAAATGCAATTTGCTACAACACAAAGGGCCAGATTTAAAGCAAACCCTGACTATTTTTCTAAGTTAAATAACCGATTTATACGAATATGAACCTTATTATAAGCTAATGTGTGCAGGCGTCATATCGAATATGAACGTTATGCGAATTATGTTCATATTATGTATGCGACACTTACACTAAACAAAGTAAAGTCAAAGTGAGATCTGCGAATCTTGCCCAAAGTGTAAGTAGAATAGTCAGTATTTTATTAGGTTAACGATGTTTATATTTTGCTCTTTCTTCTTCAAGATAAGGCAAATAAATAAGACTGCCTAGCCTTTTCCCAACTATGTTGGGGTCAGCTTACAATGTTCTAGCATAGCTAGGATGCAACTCGGACAACGGATAAACGAACAACGGATCTCCATAACCCAGTTACCACGGATCACGATAACCCTCGGTAAAACTGGTGGTCAGAATTTTTGGACATGGTAATAATACAATGATCATTGAAACTTGTATCAACAACTTAAACTGTGATTGACAAAATAGAGTACCTAAATGAAGAATTATTAACAATCCAAAATTACTGTTAAGAACAATTTATGTAAGTTCATTGAAACTAGACAGCCTTTGAAAGTCTCTATTAAGGGCTAAATTATTTTTAGCCCTTAAAAGGGTGAATTATTATGGCTTGGTTTTATGTTCATGTTGTTGTTTTATGTTGAAAGGTCATGCGCCAGGTTCATGTTATCTATTTTTAAAAGACGTAACAGACATACACTGTAGCTAATAAACAAAAAAACAATGTCAGTGTGTCTTTGGAGTAACCAAAGACTTGCACTGACTTTGTGTTTAATGTCCGTAAAAAAAGCCTCCTCCTTTCGTTCTCTCTCTTTATAATTTATTTCCAAAAACTTAAAATCTGCAAATCAATCAAATCAAAAATATTTATTAGCTAGGATATGGTACACAATGCGTTACGGTAAATTTTTATTCACAATCAGCGATGTCAATTAATCTAGCTCACAAATTACAGATCCTATTGAATTGTCTTCTAAATAGTCCTTAATGGTATAATATCTTTTAAATAGTAATACTTTGAAAAGAATTTTTTTAAACATTGTCAGCGGTAAGTCTTGAAAACTATTTGGTAAATGATTGTAAATAATAATTATTCATAAATAATTTTCGTTTTATTGGTGGCAGCCGAAGTCTATCTTTATGTCATGTTCGGCTATTTGGCCTGTCAGTGCTAGTTTCAAATATATACAATTCAGGCAGCTGAAACTACAAAAATCAAATCAATTCAAAGAAAAATATTATCTAAAAACGACCACATCATCTACATAAACGAACTCCACAAATTAATTCATCTACCCTCACATTACAATTGAACTAATAACATTATGAATAGACCGATCATCCATCATAGCCTGGTTTTGACGCGAAGGGAAACTCCGGAATCACTGCATCATACCATTAGATGTGAGGTTTCGATAGGGGAATTTTTTGTGAATCGCAAACGGATTCGCCTGATGGGTTTTATCAGAGGCCGGTTTAGAATACATTATGTAATTGCATGTGAGATTTTTGTTTATAGGTATTCATGCTTTTCTACTTTTGATTAATTTATGAGAATTCAAAATATTGCATTCATTTATTTTATTTTCAAATAAGATATTAACATAATTTTTAAGCTAACAGAAATAAAATAATAATATCGACGCCCCAAGCAGTAAGTCGGTAATCGTAAAACTCAAATTTTACAGGAGAAATGTTTTTGTTTTTGATGAATATCTTTTCATAGAGTCGGAGTATTGAGACAATTTGAAAAAAAAAAAAAATTATACATCAAATGAAAGCTATTTTTTTGTGTAATTCAATTACGATTTCAACATTACATTATCTATGTGAACATCCTTGCAATTTAAGAGAATAATTATTACAAACATATGATAAAATACATTGTTTCGTTAATAATCTTGTGCCATTAACAGCCAGTCAATTTGTTAAAAATATTGATATCTACGTTACATTAAAATATGGACTTTTCCAGTTTTATATCTTATCTTAAAGACGATACGTAATTTGTTATAACGGTGTTATTGTGGTTATTTTAAATTGACACAGTAATAGTATCATTAGAAAACATTATTCGAAAACGGGACCAGACTAGTGTTGCCCAAATGCAAGACCAAGACAAGACCTTAGCCAGTCTTGGTCTTGGTCTTGCGTCAATGCACCTGGTCTTGGTCTTGGTCTTGGTATTGCGCTCTCAGTCTTGGTCTTGGTCTTGCAGTAAAACTCTACTACTCTCTCTACTACTTAGACTATACTACATTCAAATACCTATTAGCCTATTGCTCAGGGTGGCAGGGACATCGACGCGCAACCGCTTACCATGGATTCAAGTACATGACTCTGGACCCCCCTGCGTTGAAATTTTTCGTCGGCTTTTTCTTAATTTTTAGTTTTTTTTTTTGCATTTTTTTACTGTAAGCTGTATAAAATCATTATTTCTATCTGACCCAATAATATTTTTAATTAAAAAATAGTACATTCACTTGTTTCACTTAAAACAGCAATGTAAATAAAACTCGAAAGGGCTACCTGATCAGCTGTATTGCTAAAGTTCATTTGCGAGGTCAACACTGTCTTCGTACCTACGCTATTCGCTTTCAAATGCCGCGACAGAGGGACCGCAGCGCCAAGCGGTCTCCTCGTATTATTAACGCACTTGAAAATAAACTTTAAAATTATTACAATAAAGTGCATAAATTCTTGAACCTGACAAAAAATGCGGAAGATTGCGTTAAAGAAATATGGCAGATTGTAGTAGCTTGATGTACTGGCGTCTGTACCATAACATCGGCTGGCTTAAAAACTGCTACTAGTACTATGTAGACCTACTCGACTCGCTGTTAGTTTTAAATTTTGCTGAATAGAATAATAATTTAAACTTTGAAACATAAATACCTACATAATTTTTACCAACCTACTAACGTTAGATCTGCACATTAGACTTATACAAGTATAATATAATACTCTAAGTAGATATACCTACAAGGTATGAAATGAACTTTGCTAGAAAGTTATGCTAGGTACTTTTATCACATATGGGAGCAAATTTGTAAGTAACACGCTACCTACCTACTTAATAAATAGTCGAAACATATAATAATCAATACAATACCTTTTAGTCTTATGACGATACGGTTTTGATACTGGGGAACGTCTATCAAAATCGGGATTGAAACCAAATACCTACTATAACGCCCAAATCTCAGTTTGACTTAACTGCGAGACGCAAGAGTCTTGCAGGCTTAGTCTTGTTCTTGCTCTAGTCTTGCAGGGTTCAGTCTTGGTCTTGGTCTTGCTACAATAAGTCGGTCTTGGTCTTGGTCTTGGTCTTGCAAAAATGCAAGAACAAGACCAAGACTGCAAGACCAAGACCGATTTTGGGCAACACTAGACCAGACGTGTTCTTTGACGCGTATGCAATACGCTTGAAATTATTTACTTTAAAAACATTGTTAGATCCTATTACGGTTTGAGCTTACTCAAAATAATTCAACAACAACAGCATGCTAGCGTTTACCAAGGAACTGCACGAAATTCATATACGCCAATAAGTCGGTAATAGAAACTTACCAAAATTAAATAATCAAAACACTTCGGTATTGATACGCTAAGATACTTTTCTCGTCATAATTTTGTTTTTGAATTTCCCCACAAAAGACGTGTTTTACATGATATCTTCCAGTTTTGGGTAGCTTGATGTGCTGGCGTCTGTAGGTACTTAACGTATATAAAAAAATAAAAAAGGGGAATGAATCTTAGGGCCTCAAAACATTCGTCAGCACCGCTGTCAATAGGAAAAGTGCCCAAAAGTCTGGCAGCATTGCCATAGCAAAACTTGGATGCCATGGATCCGCTTACCACAAACAATACGGGCCCGCCAAACAAAAGACGATCACCGCTTAATATCCAATACCTTTACAAATTAAGGCATGAAAGGTTTGTTCGCAATGATTCTTGAACGAAATTCATTAATGGGCTATAAACAAAATCCTTTTGGGTCGAACGAGCCCTCAAATGGGTGTTATTAAAATGAAGGGCTTCGAGAAATTTTCAATACTTTTGATATTCATTACGCGTTTGGCATCAGCGTTATTGTGTTATTCTAAAGTAAAGAGGCATTGTGTTGTGGGATATAATTCGTGTTTTGTTTCGTAGGTACTTGGATGCCTGAAAAGGCAAAATTTTGTGCGTTTCGGAACGAAGAATGGATATTAATTACTTATGTAATATTAATTTGTAAGGCAATTCTGGTTTTCTGATTTTGGTAAATGATGCCATAAGTAGAATTTGAAGTACGTTCATATTAAAACGAAAACGCAAAAAATATAAAAGTTTCCTGAAAGTATAACAGAAAGACTTATTATTTTTTCACTTATTTCATCTCTTTCGTTAGAATAATTTATAAGAACAGTCCATAAAGTATTTTCGCCTTTATTCGAAATTTCCTAAAATGAGTTCGAAACTAAAAAGAGTTTTGTGTTTCTAATTAATTTCAGTTTCAGCAATATTTCACTTAGAACTTAGTTAACTGCAAATAAGTTATTGAAATGGAATTCTGATAAATAAGCTAAATAAAGTGAAACTTCAAAGTTAGTATCGCTTTTAAAATTTGAAACGCTAAACAGTTTTAGGTTTCTTCAAGTAATGAAAAGAAAACCGAAGATCATTCCTAAAGATGGTTTTAATTTAACAAGGAATGTATAACTTAGTGACAGTAGTTTAGTGACAGCTGACGAATAATTATTTTGTAGCGGCTTAGGAGTGGTAAAACATCAAACACGTTTAACGAAATTATTATAATTATCAGTCTTTGGAGTATTTGATAGTCTTTTGTGAAAGTGCTCATGTAGGAAAATAATATTACTGTGCCATTATTGCTGTTGCTAAGCAGCGTTGTTGTGATCTAATTTGAGCCTATAAGGGTTCTCGTACAAATGATACGAGATATTTCAGTTTTGTTGTGTGAAATAACAACAATATAATCTGCGACGCTTTTCTTAATAAAAATCAATGTCCTTGAAGTCTGTAACCCATTTTTTCATTAGCTAAACCGTCAGAAAAAACCGAAAAAAGAGGGTGTGTGCTTATAACCACACGATCGAACTGAAAACTTACGGTGGCGGTTAAGTTAAAAAGTACTGTTCAGAAAGTGTGCCAAAAAAAGTTTACACTTCAAGAACCCACTAAAGTGATTGACCTTGACAAACTACCCGAAAACGCCACACAAGTTTACCGCAACACAAATCACAACTAATTAGTCTAAAACATCAACAATTCAAGTGCCCTATATACCAACGATGACGAGCATTACGTTTGACGTCAGCAATCACCACGATACTAGTTCAAGTTAGTTGGTAACTTGCAACTGACATTGACAAACTGTTTGAAACTAATCCTAACAGATCACCCGTACCACCCAGGAGGTAATTAATTATACATATTGAGTGTTCAAGTGATGAAGTATTCGGTTGTATTATGGATTTAAATTATGCGGATTAAAGCAGGCAGTGCTATTGTGGATTGCTCTAGGCTAGGACAATGTTACGCTTGTGGCATTTGTTGAAGCCGCGTTTACGCTACGTTGACGACGCGTTTACGCCGCGTTTAAGCAGCGTAGACACTGTGCCAGCATATGAGAGCATAGTGGTAATTTTTTTGTGAGATTGCTTTTAATCTTTTTTTTATTTACTAACTCAATCTTGTTGGTTCGATTTAGTCAGAGTGTATCTAAGTTAATTTGTAATCCACTCTACAGAAAAATAATGGATGAGTTTGTTGGTTTCTTGCCGAGGATCGTACTAATTTTAGAAATTAAGTCCCTCACATTGCGATATACAACAATTCTGTTAAATTTGATAATAATTCTCAAATTAGGTAAAAGAATAAGAAACTAAAAAGCTAATCTTTACCCTGAAACCTTTATTCAAAGTTTCCACATCTCCCACATTTTCCAGACAAAGAGTGACAATGTTTACCGCGACAGCTTCTCTCCCCAATTTATCGAGCGTCGTAGACACACTGAGGACACACCAATATCTTGTTTGTTTGTTTTTTGTCAACTGATGCGAACTGGCAGTTTGTTTTCAAAACATCATAAACTTTCTCGCTCAATTCTTTCAGTTTATTAAGAATATTTCGCCGTCTATTTATATACTTTGGAAAGATTGTTATTTCATTCACTTCTGGTTGCTGAAGTTTGTGATAAGATAATTTGTTAAGTTTTACATTTAACTGCGTACAAAGAAGGGATAAAAATATATACACTGGAAAAAATTCTTATACTAAGCTACCTTACAAAATATTAAAATAAAGATATAATAACCTAACTTAACTAAAACCATTAACTACATAAAATATCGCGTTGAAAAATTCCTCCGCATCGCCGTCGACAGGTAATGTACCCAAGAGACCAGCGACTTTGCCACGTTGTATGGCAATGGTTAGCCTCTGGCTAAGGGTAAAAGCCAGCCCTTGGGTCACGGGAAGTGTCAACCAGCCGTTTGGATATTTCTTTGAACAAACCATGAGCACTCGGGCCCCAGGGCCCGAGGGTTGAAACCCTCGCCGTTCGGAGTTGAAACTCCGAACGGCTCGAAAATAAGTTTTACATTGTGTGTTTAGATAATTAAGACATTTAACTTAAGATTTTAATGAACAGGCAACTTTTTGTATGCAATTAGTGTTTATGTGACACATAAACCAATGTTGCCTTTGGCCTTTTATTCAGTTTAAAATCTTAAAAATAGCTACCTACTTAGTGTTTAGACACTTGCTACATTAATAATATAAAAACATTAATCATATTAATAACATAAAATATTTATTCCTCAATTTTCATGATCGCACCTACCACTGTTTGTCTCTGCATCACCCAAAGGTTGACTGGTAGAAAAATCCTATGGTATTAAGTCCGCCTCTGTACATTTATGTGGTTGATGTATTAAATAATAACAATATTAATTAATTTGATGGTGTGCATGATTTGAAATGCAACATCAATAGTAGATATTGCAAGAGATCCGTCATCGAGCATTGAAACCGGGCATCCGTAACCGTACCTAGTACCAACCTTTGTACAGATTTCTTGTTAGACTCGGAACTTAATCGACTGCCAGTTATCCTTCACTGCGATTGGCACTTGCATCTACATTTCTGTGGCGCTCACTGAGTTGCAATAGGGAATATGCATGAATTTTTTTCATGGCATTTATTAACAAAATATGAAAATACCGTAGTTGAGATGACAAAAAGTGAAATTAAAATTAAAATCGGCCAAGAAACACGGCCGATATGAGCATTTAAAACTATTGATTACACACCAATTAGACAGAGAGATCCGACATAGACTGTGACGTCACATGTCACTACGGCTATAATAATATAAACTCCGTGTTAAATTTCGTTTTGCGAGAAAGAGATAGAAATAAATCTTCGATGGCTCATATCTTTTTTAATTTCATAGTTATCCGAAAAACAGTTTTACTAAACTGTTTATTACATGAATGAGGATTAATTTTTTAAATAAAAAAAATCATGCATATTCCCTATTATTACATCAGAGTATGAAATGAAACCACAGTTTTATTCAGAACTGGCATTGCAGTGTTTCAAAGTCAAATATTTTATTGTTTCTAAAACTTGCGTCTTTTTGCGTTTAGGTCCTGTAAGCTCCTTAACTTTTTGGGACTTATCTTACTTACCTTTATTGTATGGTTATTTCAATCAATCAATCTGTCAATTTCTGCACTTGATTTTGACTTCATTTGTTTTTTAGATTCCGTACCTCAAAAGGTAAAACGGAACCCTTATAAAATCACTTCACAGGAACGCGATGGAGTTCGCTCCATAGCGCGTGGAGTTATCAAGCTCCTCGCTACGCTCTGGCTTCAAAGAAACACTCTCGCCTTCAAAATAGTTTTTTGCTCCCTTGGCAAACAATCTAATATTTTTCCCGTGATAAACTATTTACATACCTACAAATTTGTATGGAACCCTCGGTAGGCGAGTCCAACTTGCACTTGACCGTTTTTTTTTTCAAACAACAAGTTCTATGTCAGAGTTTAAAGACACGAGGAATTTTCAAAACCTCTTTGGACGCTATCACTATCATATGGCGCATAAACTTCTTGTATCCTAATTCATTCATTCTATTCTTACTATACAATAACCATACTACCAAACCGCTGCTATATGACTTGTAACTGGGACCTTGTGAAAATCTTTTGTTCTAAGATTGAGAAAGATTATCCGCTCGTAATACAGTTTTATACTAGTACAATACAATAGGGCGAATCAGACTATAGACAACCTAACCATCTTTTCTTTGTACCATTTCACATCCAACGATCTGTCTATTTTGTGTTTTTTATTGAGTTACTCTGTATGTCTCAAATTTGTGAATAAGTATTATTATTATTATTGGTATACATCCACTACACAGTATACACTATACAGTATGAATTTTGGTTTTTATTTATTGACATTTTGCATTATTGTACTGTATTAGAATAATTTCTTTAACATGACTATATTTTGACTATTATTTTAATGACATGATGACCGCATTTGACTATTATTTTATTTTGACTATTTTCTTTCTCTTTTTTGTTTATATTACTTTACATTTTTCCTATGATTTTGCTTATTAAAATAAACTCATTAATTTCTAATTATTGTTAATTATCTTTAAATGCTACTACCAATATTGTATAAAATTGTTGTGCCCGACATGTGAGCTATATTTTTATTATAAGATCTTGTAAAACACATGTGATTGCAATAAATAATTGAATTGAATTGAATTACACATCATAAATCTAAACTTAATCATATATTATAAATATCGATACCTATCACGACTGCATAGTTTCGCAAGCTAATTTTATTAGACCCTGTATACTTCTTTCTGTTTAAACTGGATTAAACCACCTCCATATGGATGTGGTAGCAACAGAAAAAAGTGGTAAGTGGTTTTACTATATTACTACCTACGCTAGCGCAGGATTCCATGTAGGAACAAGACTGAAACAAATTACGGAGTTTCAGGCAGAACTCGGTGCGGTAGCGTGCAGTGCCCACAATCTAGGTGTCGCGGTCAAATTTTAAATAGATCTGTGTTTGAAATTACTAAGCTAAGAGCATTATTAGTTACTAGCGTGTGGTTGTGTTGATAGAAAAAAATCATGTAGATACCTCTAAAAACTTTCTTTTTACAATAAAAACCATACTAATATACATACAATCATTCTGATTTTTTGTCAGATTATTCTACAAGCAACATACTAAAACACAACTGTTTTATTTTTTTAGTACAAACAATAGAATTTTTGTAATTAAATAATTGCTTCATATTTTGCAATAAATTACCAGCGTTGTGTCATCGCGCTTCTCGTTCTTTTCTGTACAGTCCGACAGTGACCACGCTTTAGGTCATAATACCTAAGCCCATTAAAAAAGAAATACCCTTTCATGATTGTAAAGGGACCTACATTTAATACCAGTAGGAAGGTATAATATTATGAAGGTAATTGTGGTGAATGCTAGAAACTCGTAGTATCCACGTGGCGCGGATAGTTTATGTCTAGTGCCAGGTGCCAAGTGCCGCTATTTATCACAGTTCTTAAGGCCAGGTATTCCCGTTTTTGCCTGTTTTAGAATTCATTTTTGATAGGCAAATTATAACATCTAAAATCTGAAATAAATATATATTTTAGATACATTCTTTCTCCTTACCATGTACCCGTTCAATACTCGATACAATAAAATTTTCTCGATAGAAAAAAATTCCGAACTAACTTCGATTTGCAGTTTTTTTACAAGCAAATTTCATTTTAAACAAGTACTAATACTCCTTTTTTTCTATAAAAAATATCAATTTGTAAGTAATTCATTTTGGAATCGATTCTACCCGATCGTTTTTTTTTCATTACATTTATAAATTTTTTATCGATTATTCAAGTGATTTTCGATCCGCGCGTCGCTTGCCAGTGTCCCGCGGGACGTTACCGAGGTGAGACGTGTGCCAAATTTTTGCGCTCGCGCTTCTCTTCTGCTCCGTACGTAAATAAAATAAATTGTAAATAATTATTGTACTAAATAGACATAGTTAAGATTTTGTTTATGTGTTTATTTCTCATTGTGTAAATATTTTGTATATAACTTTTAAGACAATAATTTTGTGATTGATTTGTGAAAATGGCAAATAAAGGAAATAAAATAAGGGCTAAATCACGGTTCAAGGCAAAAAAAATTGCGAAAGAAATATCATCATCATCAGCCTATAATGTTCCCACTGCTGGGACACAGGCCTCCTCTCAGTGAGAGGGAGTGGGCCGTAATCCACCACGCGGGCCCAGTGCGGGTTGGTAGATGTCACATGTCTTCGAATTCTTGGTTCTAGGACATGCCGGTTTCCTCACGATGTTTTCCTTCACCGTTTTGTGAGCAGTGGTGATGAAATAATTTACACAAAGTAAAGCGCCTGTCTGGGTTCGAACCTACGACCTACAACTCGTAAGTCGCGGCCGTTACCACTTGGCCACCACTGCTCCGCAAAAGAAATATGGTAAGTTATATTTTTTATTCATTCATTCCTATTGACAACACTCACAGTACCCTATTACCAATTTATTATTTCCCTACAATAGTGAAACACCTTTGATGTCGGGCGACACCGTGCACCACCCGCGCCGCCCGTGTAGGTAGGTACCCGGGCAAGGTAGTTCCCAATCTTTTTTAATACCATAACTTATTTTATTGTTTCAGTTCAAAAATGAATCGAAATAAAAAAGGCTTATTTGTTCGAAAAAACAGCAAAGAAGTACTTTCTTTGTTTTCTTGATAATCGGAATCCTCGCCACAGAATACGGAGCATATTTACCAACCGCATTAAGTGTGTAAAACAGTTGAATTTGAACCCTATTCAGAGTGAATAAAGCCGCCGCGCGCGCAAATGGTATAATGGTTTACTGTTTTCAAATGTCTAATAGGTAAGAAGTAGTTCAACCCGCTGCGTTGGTCCGGGTGGTTTTTATAATTTTTATTAGCCTAAGTGCTACCTAGGTACTAGATGTGCAGTCGACCATACCACAATAAATATAGGTATATAATATATAAGTATATACATATATATATATATATATATATACATATCGTCTGTGTACGTAGTATTATATTATCTGTGTCTGTGGTAAGTGATAACACTATGGTCTAGAGCTGGCCCGCGTATTGAAACTACTGAAAAAATAACCGTATTCTATTGAGACGTGCGGCCTACTGTACGAGAGTACGTATTTACTACTATTATGGTGTCTGCAACGAATGTTGTGTAGTCTATGCCATCTACTACGCGCAGCAAACTCGTGCCATAGTGTAGAAATATGGCAGTATGACCATTTCCTACGAATATTATTTTTATTATTTTCGGTAATGTTTAGGCACAAGCTCGTTTATGCTCAGTACAGTAGCCAATCCCCTTACTAAAATACTGTTCAAGTTATAACAAGCATAGAAATACATAAAAAAAAATCAATGGCTAGTTTGGCTATAAAGAAGTTCTCCAATGCATAATTTTATTCAGTATTTATTTGCAAAAGGAAAAGTGTGTAGAATTCACTCGAAATTTTTGTTATTGCATGTTTATTATTAATTATGCCACTCCAAATGGAATAATAAAAGGAACTTGGCTTGAAATGTTTACGTGGGTTTTTAATGTTTTAGAGCAATGCAGTTGCAGACCAAGCGCAGTGCGCATGTATCAACTAATGATTCGGCGAATATCGAGTAAGTTTTTTATATTATTTATTTTATTTTAAAGACATTCTCTATTTTTTACTATTTGAATTAAATAGTATCTCACTCGTTATTGTAACACCATAAAAATTACATAAAGAAATTAAATACATATACTTAAATTAAGTAGGTACGTATGTATGTGGGGGTAACATACATATCTACTTTATTGTTAAAATTACAGTACCTATTTATTCATTATTATTACTGTTTGCGTATCTTTGTTTCTGTATAACTGTCTGTATGTCAGTGTGCGTGTGTATCTGTCTTTGGAATTGTAGCTTATAAACGGAAAACGTATGAATCGATTTCAATGCGGTTGTCTTTATTAAACAGACTGGTTTAATAATAAGAAAGTTTTACTTGTTAATTACCAACAAGTCAAAAACAACTTTTGTGTTACAGATCAATAGAGCATGCGGAAGGGCAAAACGTGTCTCCATTGATGACTTTAGAGCATGGTTTACTTGAATAATCTTAGGATTGAGGAGTAAGTAATATTGTTTTAACCGATTCAATTAAAATCAGACTAAAACATGCTACGGCATGCCATAGGCATAAGTAAATAGCCCATAAGATTCGTAAGTTTATATATCCGATAACTATCGCATTTACTAACAACTATGAATATTGAAACAAAAAAATATATTTTATTGTTACAGAACGACTATTCATGCTGCCAATGCCCATGTCACACATGCTGAAATGCCTTTAGATGAACATAATAATGTATCACCTAATAATAATATCAATCAGTAAGTTGCTACTTTTTGTTTTACATAATAATTATATTACCATGTGGAATTCAATAGGTTATATTAAAATAATCTGTTTTTAGAACAATGGAGGAAATTGAAAACTACACTCTAAGCGTTAAAAACGAAATCGAACACGACTATCAACCCATCAGTGGACGACGAATTGTTGACACGAATTACCTGATGACACAGCTCCAAGAAAAAACGCATCATATCGATTTATTTGACAGCAGAGTTGGATATTTTAGAGATATAAAAGTGTTTACTTTTAATTTGATAAAAAAATAAAAATAATTTATTTTTATTTTATTGACGACTCACGCTTCACATTATGTGTTACACGAGAAGACCATTTATACCTCTAAGCTTTGTTGAATTACAATATAAATACCTACATTGATCTTGTAATTCAAGAATTGTAACACAATTCTCCTAAAGTAAGTGTGCCTACTGCTTGATTTTTTATACTGTAGCACGAATATTTGATTTTAGTCAGTCAGATTTTAAATCCTTTTTATAAAAAAAAGTATACAAATTATTTTTAATAATTAGTATCAAGTTTATACAATACGTATCTAATCTATCTATAACCTTAAAAATAACTACTACTAGAAAAATAAAACAAAATAAACTTATACTAATCAATTCAAGTTGATCTACTGCATTGCTCTACTCTGTGACGCAACTTAGTACCTACTCGAGGTCGTGAACTCATGAGCGGTGAGTTTAGCGCGCGCGTCTCCCGCGCATCGTAACTTATTACGTATCGCTAGTCCTTGCGGGGGCTGGGGTATGCGTTAAATGCCTACGGCGCTCGGAATACCTGGCCTTAACACGTTAAAAATTTATATTCTGCGGTGCTTGCGAGATCTTAAATATAAATTCTATTTTAAATATTACATACAATACAGTTTTACGTTTATAATCTACGTATGAGATTTATCTCCATTGTTAAAATTAAAACTTTTAATGATCACCAAATCCTTCAGATTAGTATATGTAAAACCTCTGTGCTGTAATTTTTTTTTAATGACAAATGTTATTGTAGTGTTGATACTTGTAAAGAAGTATTGCCAAACGTAAGTGGCAGTGGACAGGGCACATTGCTCGCAGAACAGTTGGCCGATGGGGCCGAAAGGTTCTGGAGTAGTGACCGCCTACCGGAAGACGTAGCGTTGAAAGGCCTCCCACAAGGTGAACCGACGACCTTGTGTAGGCCGCAAGAACTCGTTGGATGCGAGAAGCACAGAACCGGTCGAAGTGGAGGTGCTTGGGGGAGGCTTATGTCCAGCAGTGGACGTCTTTCAGCTGAAATGATGATCATGATGAATTTTGATACGGGACAATTAGTTATTTGCACTGAGCAAGAACAATGGCGTATTTAATCAAACGTGACCAAAACGAGCAGTGGTGGCCCAGTATCAACGGCCACGACTTACGAGTTGTAGGTCGTAGGTTCGAATCCAGACAGGTGCTTTACATTATGTAAATTATTTTCATCAGCACTGCTCTCAAAACGGTGAAGGAAAACCTTTTTGGCGCAGCCGTGAGGCACACTTTCCTCCTAATTTCTTACATCGGACTTTGCACTTTTTACTTTTATCTTATTTTTTATTCTGATGTACGACTAATATCTAACTACCTGGTGTATTGTGTGTCTCTTAGTCTGTGCTAAATAAATGTATTTTCTTTCTTTCTTTCTTTGTGAGGAAGCCGGAATGTCCTAGAACCGAAAATTCGAAGACATGTGATATCTATCAAATCCACTGGGCTCGCGTGGTGAATTACGGTCCACTCCTTCTCACTGAGAAAAGGTCTCACTAATTATGCTTATAGACACAAAAAACTTAAAAAAAAAAACAACAGACTTCCAAAAAAAACACTACAAAGTGAAAAATAACTTTAATTTCGAAAGTTGGTGTCGTTGATTCTGTATTTTCGTTTATTGACACTGATTTTCGAAAATAAAGTTATTTTTCACTTTGTAGTGTTTTTTTTGGAAGTCGGTTGTTTTTTTTTTGTAATAAAGTTTTTATTTTTCACTTTTTAGTTGTATTTACCTACCCCAAACGTATTCATATAACACTACTTGTTAAGTGAATATCAGTGACAGGAAGCTATTGAACACATCTGCCTATTCCTTTAAAGGGTACAGGCGTGATGTTATGTTGTGTGATTGCGTAAACAATGCATACATATGCTATTAGCAGCAATCGCGGTTGATTTGCTGGCATTTATTGAAGAGTTCCGTTGCCTGTCTCCGAAACTCATCATCAGATCTTTACAAATTTTAAATGGGACCATTTCGGAATAACCCTCGTTCGAACAAAAAAAAATTTGCAAATCCGTCTATATATGAGGGAGTTATGCCTGAACATACAATAAAAAAAATTGAGAACCTCCTCCTTTATAGAAGTCGGTTAAAAACAAACAATTTGTACAGCAAAGAGGGATAACTTCGCACTCAAGGCAATACTCTACTTGAAACTGTCCAGACACATTTTCAAGAACCCAAAACCTCCTCATAAGCTCAGCGAATTCCTTTGTTAGAACAGTAATCATTCTGGCGAAAATAATGACAGAAAAAGGAATGTCTTCATTTTTCTTACTATTGTCTCCTTCGCCTTTCATCATCCCTGACCTTGACCTCTTATTAACGACTCGTTTTGTATAATTTGTCTCGACTTCAGACCGATGATAACCCCTGGTGTGTAACGTAAAGTAATTTATTGCTGTCGTATCTAAGTAGGTAGTTTTTCTATGAAAAAATATTATGCTAAGTATAATAATAATCAAATCTTGTTTGTTGGGGTGCTTCCAAGTGGATGAGTGGTCGCGCCGAAATAGTTCGGTCGGCGAGAGTTGGGGATCGCATCCATTCACTCATCGCTCGCGCGTATATTATGCATGCGAGTGCGAGCGAGTCAGTCGTCTCATGGTCGTCTCTCGATCACCGCTCCGCTGAGGTGCTGCGTCCGCGCCGCTCCGTGCCGCTCCGCCCCGCGCCGCCATATTATAATCCATATAATTATCATCTTCCGCGATCATCGTACGTATAAAAACCCCGTTCAACTGGACGTGCCGCTTGTGCTTGCCGGCTGCCTCAAGTACCTACCTCTCCAAGAAGAAATCGTCAGGCAGGTCATCGTGGAGGCATTGCATGGTGAGTGGATTGCTTTTCTTGCTCTCGTCTGATTGAACATATTTTTGGCGTACCATACCTCGCCTTGCTCGTATACTTAATTTATTTCCCGCACTTAATCCAACCGCACCGCATCATCATAATTTTGGTCCATTTCGAGCCGGACTGAGCCAGTACATACCTTTTAAAATAATCCCTATCTCCTTACCTAAGTAATCCCTACATAATTACGTTTATAACTGTGCTATAATCAAGTAAATTACGCATCTGTAACTTAACAAAGAAGCACACGTCACGCGTGCTTCGAGTGATTTATCGACGTAGCGAGTGGATAATTGGTCCCATTATATTCAGTTACAAGTTTTAACTAGCGATAATCTAATTTACTTGTTCAATAATCCATAAATAGCATACTTATTTTCTTTAAGTTTTAACTCAAACACCGGGAACTTAGGTGACGCCACAAAATGGCGTCGGAAGCAAAATTGAAAATGATCATTGCAAAAAAAGAAACTATTTTCGAAAAAATCAATGGCTTATTCAAGATTGCAAAGAAAATAATTCCTTCAAATATTGATACTAGAAGTAAACAAGAATTTCTAGCCGCTTCTTCGAATATCGAAAAATTATATAATAACTTTAACGATCTTTGTGATCAACATAATACATTATTATTAGAAATAGACCCTGATTGTAAAATAAGTTTTAGTAATTGGAGCTCTTTCGAAACATTATTTTCAGAAATACAATATATACGTAATAACATATTAGAGTCTAACCGCGCAAATGTAGTTAAGCCCGCGCCCGCGGTCGATTCATACTTTTGCCGCCTACCGCCATTGGAATTAATAAGTTTTTCTGGCCAGCCAGAAAGTTGGCCACTCTTTTATCAATGCTTCAAAACTAACGTTCATGATAACAAAAATCTGACTGATGATCAACGTGTACAGTATTTGGTAGGAAAATTAAATGGCAGCGCAAAAAATGTATTCGCGGGAATAGTTCCTAATGCGTCTAACTATCTTACGATATGGAATTCGTTAGTGACAAAATACCAGGACAAGAGGTTACTTGGGTCTATGTACTTAAATAATATACTCGACATAAAACCTACCTCGGGTTCACCCGGTCAATTAAATAATTTTATTGAAAAGGTTCATTCATCTTGGTCCGCGTTAAGACAGTTAGACATTAGCGATTTATCAGATTTCATGTTTACTCATCTCGTTTTAAAAAGGTTAGATGCTCAAGTACTACAAAGTTTCGAGTTATCCATCCGCGATAAAGATTTACCCACAAGTGATGATTTAGTAAATTTTGTACGGCATCACATAAAGGTTCTTGAACGAACAACTACTGTTCGTCAGAACACATCACCTCAAAATAATCAGGGTACTAACTTACAAAATCGATCGCGATCTTCTGCATCGAAAACTTCGCATAGCTTTGCAATAACAGAAAAAAAGGAGGTTAGTAATATAACCGCTTGTAATTTTTGTAAAAACTCACAACATACTCATTTATACGAGTGTTTAGAATTCAAAAAATTGGATGTGAAAGATCGCTTTAAGTTTATTAAAGATAATAAAATGTGCATCAATTGTTTTAGTGATAAACATACCACATTTAATTGTGGTTCTACAAATACTTGTAAACATTGTAACAAAAAGCATCATTCATTGTTGCATTTTAATAATCGCGAGTTTATCTCGCAGCAATCTCAACCTAATGTATTAGGAGCCGCGTCGCTGTCTGGTGCAGGCGCACTGGATAGCGGCGCCAGCGGCGCGCAGCCGGTGTGTATGCATGTAAACTCAATCGCCTCGCCGCCGCCGCCGGTCGTGACATCTTCGTGTGCCGAGTTGAAAGAATGTACTAATTCTAAGAATTCGATCGCGTTGACGTCGCGTAATAATATAGATTTAGCTTGTGACCAGTTAAACACGTCAGTTGTTTTACCAACGGCACAAGTTTATGTTCCGATAAATGGAAAACGCTTTGTCATAAGATGTTTAGTAGACAGTGGCTCTCAAAATAATCTTATTACCCTCGCATGTTGTAGAAAATTAAAACTAAATATTCAACCGCTTGTTAACTCATCCTTAAAATCAGTAGGTACTATTTCCACTCCAATTAAAGGTTACGTGTCGCTTACAATACAATCGCGCGTAAGTGACGCTCAATACGAATTGACAATGTTAGTGATTGATCATATAGCTGATCCGTTACCTGTTCGCGCGGTACAAAGGTCCGTGATGGATCATTTCAAGAGTTTACCGCTTGCAGATGAATGCTGGGATGTACCTGGGAACATAGACGCGATTCTCGGTACGCAAATGTTCGCATTTGTTTTGCTCGGGAAAAGGGTTATACCAGCATCTACCTCTCAATCAGCTGATCGTAAGGTCACCGCTCGCTCCATACCTCATGCTTTAGAAACCACGCTTGGCTATATTGTCATGGGTGAGGTACCTTCTCTTCACCATGATAATGTAGCCTGGTCCTTCGGCCCATTAGTAGATAATTTAAATAATTTAATTTTAAAATTCTGGGAAATAGAGGAAGTACCTACTGTTAATAAAAAAGGTTCGGGATATCAAGAATGTGAAGATTTTTATAAATCGACCGTTTCACGAAATTCATGTGGGCGATATATTGTGTCGTTACCTTTTAAAGGTGAACCTACGTCTTTAGGTAACTCCTTCGTTCACGCTCAGCGTAGATTGTTTGCGCTCGAGCGCAAGTTTCATTCGCTTCCCGCTTTACGTCAAGCTTATAACGACGTAATTAATGATTATATAGATAAGGGTTATCTTTCGGAAATACCTTATTCTTTATCCGCTATAAATGAAGGCTACTTCATCCCGCACCACGCTGTTGTACGGCCTGACAAGTCGACAACAAAAACCCGCATTGTCTTAGATGCAAGCGCTAAAACTGATAGCGGCAAGTCGCTCAACGACTTGTTGCATACAGGGCCTAATTTGCAGGCAGACTTATTTTCGCTTTTGCTTAATTTTAGATATTTTAAGGTAGCAATTACCGCTGATATACGTCAAATGTATCTTAGAATTTCATTGTCAGATGACGATCGTAAATATCAAAAAATATTATATCGTTTTAATCATAACGAGAGTATTCGTATTTTTCAATTTAACTCTGTCGCTTTTGGCCTCCGCTCGAGTCCATTTTTGGCGATGCGCACCGTCCGTCAATTGGCTGAGGACTATCGCGAACGCTTTCCTCTCGCGGCAGATGTCGCCATGAGAGAACTGTACATGGATGATTTAACTACTTCTGTACCCTCTGCTGAAGATGGTACTCGTTTAGCGGACGAGCTGCTCGCTTTATTCAAGGTCGGCGGATTTGATCTCGTCAAATGGGCAAGCAACTCATCGGAACTTCTCGCTCACTTGCCGGAGTCGTATCGTGCTGTGATCGAGTTCACAGATGATGATGATACATTGAAAGTCTTAGGTTTAAAATGGATACCTACTTCTGATGTGTTCTCGTTCGCCACATCCTCCGCGACTACTTGTAACACTAAACGTGCCATATTGTCTACTATTGCTCGCCTATTTGACGTGCTAGGGTTCGTCGCACCAGTTATTCTTTACGCAAAACTTCTAATACAGGATCTTTGGCTTGCTAAGGTGGGGTGGGATGAAGAGCCCCCGGAAATCATTACTGAATGTTTCGTTAAACTCAAATCTGAATTACCGTTATTATCTAATTTACAAATACCTCGCCACTTGGGTGTCGCGGCCGGCTGTGTCGTAAACTTGCTTGGCTTTGGGGACGCTAGTATGAAGGCTTACGGATGCGTCCTATACCTGCACGTAACGAACCCTAACGGTAATATATCCATTCATTTAGTATGCGCTAAGTCCAAAGTGGCTCCGCTAAAGACTGTTTCGCTGGCAAGGCTTGAATTGTGTGCTTCGCTACTTCTGGCTAAACTAGTAAAACAAGTACATACGGTTTTTGATAATCGCTATCCTATAAAAGAGATTTTCGCTTTCAGTGATTCTACGATCGCTCTGTCATGGATTCACTCATCTCCACACCGGTGGCAAGTATTTGTGGCCAACCGTGTGACTGAGATACAGGAAAATTTATCTCCTGACCGCTTTTTTCACATAAGTGGGATAGAAAATCCCAGTGATTGTTTATCAAGAGGTTTATTACCCTCGCAACTCATTAATCATCCGCTATGGTGGCACGGTCCACCTTGGATTTGCCATCCAATCGCTGAATGGCCAATTGCACCATTCAAACCGTCATGTGTTGAAGGTTCTATACCTGAAGCAAAGAGTTCTGTTACTCTAACAGTAATTCCTGATTTGGATACTTCGATACTTCTGGAGCTAGCTCTCAGAGTCTCGTCTTGGAAAAAATTATTACGCATTCTGGTATATGTCTTGCGCTTTCTACGTAAGTTACCTCCCGCTTCGGTAATTCAGGTCTCTGACCTTGAAACCGCTGAGCTCGTGATCCTTCGCGAGTTGCAAGGCAAACACTTTGCTGATGAAATCAAAAATATTAAAAAGGGTAGATTACCTTCGCCTTCTTTAAGAAAGCTCGATCTGTTTGTTGATGACAACGGATTGCTCCGCGTGGGTGGACGACTGACAAATGCTCATATACCTTTTGAAAGTCGGCATCCATTGTTGCTTCCTCGTCGACATCACGTAGTCGATCTACTAATAGATGATTGTCATCGATCCAATTGTCATACCGGTTCACATCTTCTTATGTCTTTATTAAGACAACGATATTGGATCATTTCCGCGCGAAACATTATTCGACAACGCATACGCCAATGTAACTTCTGCTTTAAGTTTGCGCCCTCTCATCCTACGCCTATGATGTCAAGTTTACCCCCTTCTCGAGTGCAAGAAGCTAAGGCTTTCACTCACACTGGCGTTGATTATGCTGGTCCTATAAATATTACTATCACTCGAAAGAGGGGCGTTAAAAGCCAAAAGGCGTACATTTGTCTCTTCGTGTGTTTGACTACCAAAGCCATACACATTGAAATTGCCTCAGACTTGAGTTCAGAAACGTTTCTTGACGCTTTTAAGCGTTTCCTGTCTAGGCGAGGGCCAGTGTCTGTTCTTTATTCCGATAACGGCACAAATTTCATCGGTGCGAAGCGTCAATTGGACGAATTATACACTTTCCTTTCTTCTAAAGATACATCTACCGCATTTCAAACTGAATTAAATAATCGTAAAATTACATGGCGTAATATCCCTGCTCGCGCCCCCCACTGGGGAGGAATTTGGGAAAGCAACATAAAATGCATAAAAACCCATTTGTATCGTTGCATTGGGCAACAATTACTGTGCTATGAAGAATTGTTGACAGTATTAACTCAAATTGAGTGCGTCTTAAATTCTCGTCCATTGTGTGCGCTGTCTGACCAGCCGCACACGATTATAACTCCTGCGCATTTTCTAAACACAACCCCTTTGCAGTCGTTACCTGCTTATGAGGTTGACGCATCTGTGAGTCTTCATAATAGGAAAAAACTGTTGGACAGTTTAGTCCAAAGCTATTGGAAAAAATGGCATGTAGATTATTTGCATACACTTCAACTGAGGCAAAAATGGAATACTCCTGATGTACCTATTCAGCCAGGTTTACTTGTTCTCATCCACCAGGATGATTCACCGCCGCTTCGCTGGCCTACCGGCATTGTTGAACAAGTATATCCGGGTAAAGATGGAATCGTGCGAGTCGCGTTAGTACGCACTACAGCAGGGACATTCAAACGCCCCGTCGTTAAGTTGTGCCCCCTTCCTTCGCAATAATTTAAACTTAATCTATCAACTAGCACAGTTATAAACTCGTTAATTTTAAGTATGTAATTTAGTATATCTGTAATTTAATCCACACCTTCAATATTCACCTCTTGTATGTAACCTTTAACTTTACTTCAATCCATTTGATCTCGCTCCGCTTTAATCTAAGATCCTTTCCTTAACCTCTCCTTTTTTTTGTTTCGAAAATCCTACGGATTTCCAAAGGGGGGAGGATGGTCGCGCCGAAATAGTTCGGTCGGCGAGAGTTGGGGATCGCATCCATTCACTCATCGCTCGCGCGTATATTATGCATGCGAGTGCGAGCGAGTCAGTCGTCTCATGGTCGTCTCTCGATCACCGCTCCGCTGAGGTGCTGCGTCCGCGCCGCTCCGTGCCGCTCCGCCCCGCGCCGCCATATTATAATCCATATAATTATCATCTTCCGCGATCATCGTACGTATAAAAACCCCGTTCAACTGGACGTGCCGCTTGTGCTTGCCGGCTGCCTCAAGTACCTACCTCTCCAAGAAGAAATCGTCAGGCAGGTCATCGTGGAGGCATTGCATGGTGAGTGGATTGCTTTTCTTGCTCTCGTCTGATTGAACATATTTTTGGCGTACCATACCTCGCCTTGCTCATATACTTAATTTATTTCCCGCACTTAATCCAACCGCACCGCATCACCAATGAGAATGGATATAATCTCAGAATTAAAGGCAGTCGAATTACATACAATTATTTTTGGAATAGAGTTTCTTGCTTAATTATTTTTCCTCGTTATTTCGGGTGACATTTTCTTCTTGATTTCTTAGAAGATCGTCTATGTAGGTACATTGCTCAAATTGACCCAATCCATACTAATATTATAAATTCTAAAGTAACTCTGTCTGTCTGTCTGTATGTTACCTGTTCACACCTAAACCACTGAATGGATTTCGATAAAATTTGGCAGAGAGATATATTATATCCCGGGGTAGGACAAGGGATATTTTTTATACCGATATTCCCACGAAATCGACACTTATGCAGGTGAAATCGCGGGGCGCTGCTAGTTATATTATAAATGCGAAAGTGTGTCTGTCTGTTACCTCTTCACGCTTAAACCGCTGAACTGATTTAAATGAAATTTGATATAGAGATAGTTTGAGTCTCGGGAAAGGACATAGGTTAGTTTTTATCTCGATATTCCCACGGGATCGACACTTATGCGAGTAAAACCGCGGTGC
Organism: Luperina nickerlii; assembly: GCA_963855955.1. Classification (NCBI taxonomy): domain Eukaryota; kingdom Metazoa; phylum Arthropoda; class Insecta; order Lepidoptera; family Noctuidae; genus Luperina; species Luperina nickerlii. The sequence continues at coordinate 19,644,270 of OY979678.1, forward strand.
GCCACTAGTTGACAATAAAGACGAATCAAATAAGTTAATAGGTTACTTACTCAATGTCCTAGAAACCTCAAATATTATTATGAACAGCCAAAACCCAGAAATAAAATAAACTTGATTAAAAACCGAACGCCTCCCAAAATACTTATCCAATAAAAAGAGTCGTTTTTGGCACCAAAATTGGTGCAATAACGCGGAAACAAAAACGATAATTCATAAAAAGTGGCAACGAAAGCCAAAATCTCAAGGAAAACGGAATAATACGACTTGAAACTCGTTTCGTTTTCAAAATGTGTAAACGAGGCCTCAAAGGCGCTCCAAATTTCCATCCTGTTTGGTTCGTTAGGCGTGACTTAGTGCCGTCTGAAAATCTCGTCTGTGTCCTTTGATTGGCAGAATACATTGCGTACATTTGAACGGCTGGTTTCCACTTACAGTACCCGGCGATAAATATTGCACATCGACTAATACAAATTGGTGTATTTTATACAAATAACAAAAATAATTATCAAAAGAAGCAAATCATAATTGTTTTAACAGCTCCTAATAGATACCGGACTGTTTGTATTTCGTGCGACAGAGATAACGCTCTACGAAGCCGAAATTAGCCGATTGTCTATTTCCAAAGGTCGATGTGCAATATTTATCGCCGGGTACTGTACCCATATTTGGAGCTTTCAGTTTTTTTTTTGCCGTTAATGTCCCACTACTGGACAAAAGCGTAGCCTACTCTCTTTCCACCACTCACTGTCCAGAGCTGCCAAAGACCAATATTTATCATAGGAGTCCAGCTCGTCCCGCCATTTTAATCAGGGTCTGCCGCAATGTCGTTTGCCATTAAGGAAGACCCACTGGGTCGTAAGTTTGGCCCACTGACCGTCTGACATGCAGCAGATGGTGTCCAGCCCATGTCCTTCTAAACGTGGCAGCTTTCCGAGTTACATTAGTTAGTTTAGTGATGAAACAGTTTAATACCCACAATACTCCGTTCCATAGCTCAAGAACGGTCTCAAGCGTGGACCTCTGTTGGATTGTCTGATTGAGAACCATACGTGAGGATGGGAAGAAAACGAACTTAAAATTTGGTTATTTCATCTTTATGGTCCACTTACACCACAAATCGTTAAATACGTTCCGTTATACGTATATAAAACAAAGTTATATATGTATTATCTTCTATTTATTAATCGTTTGACGATGACAGCTTCGAAGTGATGTTTTAAAAAATATAAATACCTAAATGATAAAAAAAGAATATACAACATGACTTAAAACATCACACACCAGTATGAGGGATACTCGCGTGATATTATAATTATGTTAAGGCTCCTTCAAACAGGCGCGACACGACACGCGACACATAGGCACCCCAAGTCGCGCAACGCGCGGTGCCTTTGTGTCGCGCCTGTTTGTAGGAGCCTTTATTCTGTAAGTTGCTGAAAGATTTGGCAGAAGTGTATATAGTACACTCACATACCAATCTTCATATGCCCAACCTTTACCAACTATGTTGGGGTCAGCTTCCAGTCTAACCGGATGCAGCTGAGTAGCAGTATTTTACATGGAGCGACTGCCTATCTGACCCTACAACCCAGTTACTGGGTAATACGCAACCCCTTGGTAAGACTGGTTGTCAGACTTTCGGGCTTCTGACGACCCGTAACGACTGTCAGCCAGGATCAACGGCTTTACGTGCTTTCCGAGGCACGGAGGGGTCTTAGTATGTAAAGATGGTCACCCACACAAGAGTCAATCGCGGTAAGCGTAGCTTAACCTGATAGATTGACCCGTATGGCTGTCACAAGCCCCTCTCATATCTATACTATCTATACTTCTATACTAATATTATAAAGCTGAAGAGTTTGTTTGTTTGTTTGTTTGGTTGAACGCGCTAATCTCTGAAACTACCAGCCGGATTTGAAAAATTCTTTTTGCATTTGATAGCCCAATTCTTGAGGAAGGCTATAGGCTATATAACATCACGCTATGACCTTTAGAAGCCGAGCAAAACGGAAAAAAGTCAGAAAGAACGCTAAGCAAAAACGAAGTAATAGCGCGGGCAGGCGATGCGATACGACGGGGTGGGTCGGAGTAACAAGAAATTTCACGCGGACGAAGTCGCGAGCAGAAGCTAGTTTCAATATATAGAGGATAAAAATACAGTTGTGGTAGGTAAATGCCGAATAAGTTACCAAGACATACTGTAGTAAAGCGTTGATCTCCCTTTGGCTTTCAAGGATGTCATCAAAGCAAATTTTATCAAACACATCTTGAGCCTTCAAAAGGAAAATCCCATTTCCATAGAATTTGGTTCGTTAACTCTGAATAAGGAGAATCCTTGTAATGAAAATCATTATACTTAATTAAACTAAACACGTGATTAAGGATAAAATATGTATATGGCTTTAGTATAGATATGTCTCCTTGGCTGCCGTTGATTACATAATCACGAACCATACATAAACTCACGCCATCGTCTCATGGGGGTAGGCAGAAACTACAGAACGCCACCTGTTTTAATACAGAGGTACCTTCCTAATTTATTTTAATTTCGGGTGCGACCGTGGACTAAAGAAAAATATAATAAGAGAAGTTAATTTAAAAATCCAGCTTCTTTATATTAATTTAAAGAATTGTATGTAAATTAAAAGACGAAACACGAGTAGTTATAACGTTTCCCATTTGGAAACCACATTTCATATTTGTATTTATTCATTTGAATATGTTCTCAATCAGAAGCTACGAAGAATTTTTCGCTATCACTATAAAGAATCTTCTAATTTCAGAATGATAATCGCGGTTTCTGAGGGGCTCGTGGGTAAGTAAAAACTGCTGCACGGGTTGATCGATCAGGTTAAGCAACGCTTGCCGCACCCGGTCCATGGATGGGTGACCATCTTTACATACAATGTCGTGTTGTCGAGGTCAGGTAGGCATTTGCTCCATGTAAACTGCACTGCTATTTTGCTGTACTGGTATTCAGCTACATCTGTTTAGACTGGAAGCCGACTCCGAAATAATTGGGAAAAGGCTAGGCAGATGAATCGAGCAATTCTAGTGAACCTATAGTGGATAGTGCTTTTGAATTCCTCTTCCCAACAGAACGATATATATCACAGTTACAAGATTAGAAACGGTTATTGTATGCTAGAAATACGAGCAGTATGTTTTATCATTTTATTTTTCACGTCGAAAATCTTTCACAAAATCTCCCCAAAAACTAAATCCCTGCTCTAACGCCAATATCAGTTAAGGGGCTTACAAGACCTAAACATAAAAATCGCAAGTTTCAGAAACAATAAAAGTATATGATCGACTACAGTAAAGAAAATCAGAAAAATATATGATATTTTTCAGGATATGCTAGGTAGATAGTGTGTTGAAAACATAATACAACTAATTTGATACGATAGAAAAAAATCGTGAAGATACCTCTAAAAACTTTCTTTTTACAATAAAAACCATACTAATATACATACAATCATTCTGATTTTTTGTCAGATTATTCTACAAGCAACATACTAAAATATCATGTTTCAATTTTTTCGTCCAAACAATAGATTTTTTGTAATTAAATAATTGCTTATTTTGCAATAAATTACCAGCGTTATGTCATCGCGCTTCTCTTTCTTTTCTATGTAGTCCGACAGAGACCGCGCTTTAGGTCATGTAAGCCCTTAACATACAGATCAAAATCACAGTCTTTGACGTTGAGTCTCAAAACAATTTTCGCATGCTGTTACTTAGCGAATTTTTTCTTGTAAAATAAACTTAAAGGCAGAAGAAATATTAGCACTGGACTACCATGACGTTATAAAGGCTAGAGAGAATTTTACATGTATTTTCAAGTTTTCTAAAAGTCTAGTAAAGTTTATGTTATAGTAGCGTTTTGCACGATATTAATACTCCATTTAGAAATACGAGAGTAGGTTCTAAAATGTAGGTAGGAGGTAGAAAATGTCAGCGAAATGTTTTTCAGGAAAAAATATTGAATCGACGAAAGCTTTGATTGTATTGACGTTCAGAAGTGGCGTAAAAGTGGCTCAGGAAACAGGAGTTGTAGGAGCAATACCGACATATCGAGGAGTATCCTCATGTAACAATAAAACTATGCAGAAACAAGTCATTGCAAATATATATATGACGTGGCTTTATCCCCATAATCACATGTCCAGTGTCGTTAAATACTGGCAATGAATAGGCCTCTCGTGGATCTAATAAAAGGCAACCGAGGGTGTTATATCATTAGGATGGGCAGCAGTTACCTTTCATCCTATAAATCGAATATATTCATTGCTCCGTTGGCAAAATACTTTGATTTTTCGCTTGCACTGGAAATTCACAATTTAAGCTACAGTTTCCCAGAAAAGCGGTGGCTGCCACACGACCGCCGCAGTGACGGCTGTCATGGAAATTATGGCAGCTGTGTTTGACTAATAAATTTAATAAATTCACTACTTACTTTCATAAATAAAGTAATAACGGATAATTCGGGTAACCACTGAAAATTAGCGCTGTGCTGTGGGTCCCCTGTAGCACTGCATCATGCTGAGTGGAAGCCTCTAGTCACAGTCATGACGTGCAGCCGTCGACTATCTCTGCCTTGTGCTCGTAATTCTAGATATATATTTTGTTTTGTTTTTCCGCATGGATTCAAGTAACGTCGAAGACGCTGCAGACATCATTTTATGAGCTACGGTGACCTTATGGTCATACAAAAAGCGCGGTAGCGTACAAAAAGATTATTAATTCTAAAAATAAGGGAAAAAATGTTATCATTTTTTCCCTTATTTTTAGAATTAATAATCTTTTTGTATGCACGTATTTCTGTGACAAATAAACCTATTTCTATTTCTTTCTTCTTTCAAATAACATCACTGAAGTGACGTTCTTTGCCGGTAAATTGCAGATATTATGCAGCGGCCACCGCCCTTCCAGGAAGCCGCAGCTTTTGAGGTATCAAGTAGTGAAGTATCTAGTCGTAGGTAGCACCTGAGATCTTCTATCAATATTGGGTCACGTAGGTATTTCCAATCAAGGTGTATTGTTAGACATATCCTGTATTAAGATAGACTTTTCAGAATAGACTGCTTTTTCACAACTGGAGTGTCGTGTGAAGCGATTAGTGTGATCGCATAACTGAACAGCCGAATCTGACCTTGTCTATATACTCCCCCGAAATTGTATGATGACTTATCTGCGACCTGCTGTATATTAATCAAGCCGAGAGAATTAATATAAAATAGGAAAAGCACATACTTCCTACTTAGCTAAAGGATAATAAGAGATTTTAACGGAGTTTTTTTTTTTCAGGATGGGAAATCATCAAATGACCCCTCCCGCTCTGGGTGGAGCGGAAGGGAGTGTCAGAACACTCCACCCAGAGTCTGCTCTTACTGACTAAAACCCACCCGTGTTCCTTCCTTAGCCCTGTATGTTCCGGGCCAGCAGTAACCCTTTCGGACAATCCCGCTGAATTTTAACGGAGTTGGCAATGGCGCTCATTAGGGGAGGCCTATGTCCAGCAGTGGACTGCTATAGGCTGATGATGATGATGATGATGGCAATGGCATTAGTACGCCGACATCTGACTTTTCTTAAACATCTATCTCCTAAATATGGTTTTAGTAAATGGCTAAAAGGGATATTGTACGCAAGTTAGATATAACTACCCCCACACTGGGCCCACATGGTGGATTACGGCCCACTCCCTCTCACCGAAGAGGAGGCCTGTGTCCCAGCAGTGGGAAAACGTTAAAAGCTGTTTATGCTATGCAGAGGTAACACTGACTTTGAGCTGGTCTGTCGTAGTGCAGAATTTCAATAGAATAAGAAACCAGCTTATACTGGTTTTTTAATCAAGTGCCAATAGTACTACAATTTACCATTCTGAAATTATCTAAATCGTTTATCAAAAGCTTCAGAATTTTCGACCAAGAGCAACTTTAACAGAAAATCTTTTTTCTCTAAAACTTTTGCTTGTGCAAAATTGCTCAATGAAGTGTAATCACAGTCCCTTTCAGTCATATTTTCAAGCGTGAGATATAAGTGAAAGATGCTGTGAAGCAATTCAAGCGGCTGCTCAGTTAATTTTTTATTGAAATTCATGAGATACGTGTTGCAGAAGCATTGGAGCACCTAACAACCCCTATTTTACTAAGGTTTTTCAGGAGTTTGAGATACGGAGAAGATTGTGATTTACATAGAAAGTTATAAAAAATTAACATAACTGCACCCTTATTACGTAACTCACAATCAATCAATTTTGAAGGATATTGCTAATCCATTGCTCTAAGGCCGCTATCCCACTGGCGTTTTACGAGCGTTGACGTCAACGTCACGTCTGCGCAGCGTCGACGCCGCGCAGACGCCACGCTGACGTTGCGTCGTCGCGTGGCAAGCATTAACGTCCACTGAGCGCGACGATAACGTCGCGCACATGTACCTGTGCCAAAAAACGCGACGTTAACGTTGCGCAGACGCGACGTCAACGTTGCGTCTGCGCAACGTCGCGTTCGAGAGACGCCGACGCTCGTAAAACGCCAGTGGGATAGCGGCCTTACGGCTGACAAGACCCCAAGAAGGAATCACTGGCTCTGAAGATACAGGCTATGTGTAGTTTCGCATTCAGGGATACTTATACTTTATTTGCCAAAGATAAGCCCTGGCTACAGAACCCAATGAATTTGTAATCCAATGTCCAATCTCCTATTTTAAGTCACTACGATGTACACCTTAGAATAAGACCAATTGTAATAAGGGTTGTGAATAAAACATGTATTATTTATTTATTGCTTCGTATCTTCAAAGAATTTGCCTGCTCAGCAACGAAAATAACGCAATGAATATTATTAAACTGTCAAAATTAAAGCGAATCCTAATAATAGTATATTACGCAATGGAAAATAATATTGCTTCCGAAAAACAAATTAACTTCCGGCGATTTGTGGTCAAACAAAAATACTAAACTTCCGACAAAAATACAAAGTTTCCGAAAACATATTTATGAACGAGCTCGGGGTGCCCACCCCGAGCTTAGGTTTGGTTAGGTTACTTTAAACCCTTTACATAGAAATAGGAGCCCCGCGAAGCGGGGCTCCGTCGACATAGAATGCAAGAGCGAGCGTATGAGAATTAGAGTGATTGATTAGAGACTCATAGTTTTCAGTAGAACGTAATTTAAGCTTGTAGAAAACTATATATAGCAATAAAGAGTCATGTTTATTTTTCGAAGATTTCAGTATCTCATTCGGTCTTTTCTTCATTTTTATTCGGACAAAAGTAGTGGGAAAGTTAGTATTTTAGGCAGTAGATTTAATAGTATTTTAAGTAAGGACAATTCTTATTTTTTTGTCGGAGCTTTTATTACTACCTTTACGCAATTACCCTGCTGAACAAAACATCACGCCTGTATTCCCCGAAGGGTTAGGCAGAGATGTACCCATACCTATTACACACTTATTTCGTCAGTAATGTTGAAGTCCCAAGTCGTAGGGGCGAATCCATTGCCATAAATCGGCCACAAATCCAGACAAAGCCAGGCTGCTACTGAGAAATTTCTGATGGAAAAAACCTGAAACACTTTGGTGACACGCGACCTGAGAATCGAACCCTGGACTTCATGCTCAGCAGTAGCGCTGGCGACCACTACACCTACGAGACATCATCTGCCTATAAGTTTCCCACTGCTGGGACACAGGTCTCCTCTCTGTGAGAGGGAGTCACGCGGGCCCAGTGAAGGTTGGTAGATGTCACATGTCTTTGAATTTTTGGTTCTAGGACATGCCGGTTTCCTCACGATGTTTTTCACCGCTTTGAGAGCAGTGGTGATGAAATTAAATACACAAAGTATAGTCGCCTAGGTTCAAACTCACGACCCGTAAGTCGGGACTGATACCACTGGTCCACCACTGCTCTACTCCACTGCCAACAAGGCAATATAATATAAAAAATGAATTCTTATAGAAATTCTTAGTAACATTATTAGAAAGGACGATTGAAAGGTACCAATTTTACTAGAATATTCTATTGCGTACTCCATTCTCGATATTATTTGGTAATGTGTCGATATAATTCGATTCCAGGTAGTAAATGTATTATGCCATGATATATACCTTACGAAAGAAAAGTTAGGTCGTTGGTCGCTTGGTAGCTTGAGCATGAGTGGCAGACACGACGAGGACAGACTACGAAAATTCATAACAATGATTGACGCTCGGAAGACTTGAACGGGTATTAGCCAAGCATCGGGCTACCGAACTATTCCCGTTTGAGCACCTATTTTTTGAGCACCTAAGTGCGATTATAGCATACTAGCAGCGCACCGCGGTTTTACCCGCATGAGTGTCGATCCCGTGGAAATACCGAGATAAAAACTATCCTATGTCCTTTCCCGTTACTCAAACTATCTCTTTATCAAATTTTATCTAAAGCGGTTCGGCGGTTTCGACGACTTTCGCATTTATATTAATATTAGTATGAATAGTAGGTTGATTATGATGATGAACTAAAATGATATAAATTACACAGGCCGACAAAATTTGAGGAACACTCTTACCCAGAAACCAGACTATACTTTTCCGAAGGATTTTGACGCGCTGAATTCGAATCTGGCCTCAAAATTGCTCTATCACGTCAGGGTTTCGAGATATCCTAACCCAAAAGTGCAAAAAATACCGTTTTTTCTCATTTTTGAGGTTATGTAGCACGGCCGATCCTATTTTCTTTCAAAAATTGTTAATTTTCCATAAGACTGTATGTGTATGAAATTATGAATTCTCAAACGTAGAACAATCCACGTACACGAAAATTTCAAAATGCGATATCTCAGCGAAAAAAAAGATATTTGAGTAAACTCAACGTCATGTTAAAGAAGAAGACTAGTCCTTTGAGATGCTATTAATAATTTTTTAAAGAAAATAGGATCGGCCGTGCTACAAAACCTCAAAAATTAGAAAAACGGTATTTTTTGCACTTTTAGGTTAGGATATCTCGAAACCCTGACGTGATAGTGCAATTTTGAGGCGTCGAAATCCTTCGGAAAAGTATAGTCTGGTTTCTGGGTAAAAATTTCGTCGGCCTATATTATTAATGTACAAAACAATAATCAATATACCTAGTCTAACCAGATGCAGCTGAATACCATTATTTTACATGGAGCAACTGTCTATCTGAGCCAACTCAGTCACGGGTAACCCGATCGATACCGAAAAAACAAAGCAAAAAAAAAACATCTTGAACATTTTGTAAAATATGTATGTTCTCGAAACTCTAATGCCTTGATTTGAAAATTAATAAATATAATTACAGTGCGTGCCACGTAAGAAGAGACTTGACCCCGCCTCCCCCGCCTCTTTCCGCCGCCCCTATGACGTCCAGTCCCGTCCCGCACTCAGACCTCATACCGCTAAAGATACCTAAAATCGTGTTCTGCGCATGTCAGACCACGTGGTGTGTCAAGTCTCTTCTTACGTGGCACGCACTGTACCTAATGTATTGTATACTAAAATCTTCCCGAAAGTATGTAGATCACTTTAATGAAAGAAACATCATAAATGGTTTATTAGTTTTTGAGAAAATCGCGGACATACAATCATACACACTTACGGGTCGAATACTGAACCTCCTTTTTTTTAAGTCGTTTAAGGAAACTTTACGACTGTCAACTATCTTTTGATCAAGGTTTCCATTAAGAATCTATAATTTCTCTGAATTCTGCAATATAGGTTTCAAATACAACCTCAAGAATTACTATTGGGAAAAGCACATCATTTATTTCCTTTGCGTATATATTCCAAGAGATAGCGATTGATGTCTTTCTATTATTTGAGGTAAGCCCTCATTAAGCCAATATCTTGACATTTTACTTGAATTTCCTTTGATAGAGTGCTTTTATGTTTCTTCATGGGATGATTAAATATTGAAGGCTCATATTTATGTCTTTCTAGCTTTTGCGCGTGGCTTCGTCCGCGTGGTCGGAAATTATGCCACGGAAACGTAATACCGGGATAAAAAGTATGTGTTAATCCAGGTTGTAATAAACTATCTGTGTGCCAAATTTCATCCAAATCCTATTAAAAGCATAATACTAATGATTGAAATACTACCGTGAATTCATGCAAGCTTAGTACTTTTTAGAATACTGCTCAGAAAGTCGGGTCATGTTTCAATCATGATTCGAAAGACACTTAGCGTCATCTAGCGTCCTAAAGCAATTGTGACCGACGAAAGTTATTGTTCCTTTCCTCGGGAAAAGTATTTTCTCTGGATAAAAGGTACCATATGTCCTTTTCTATATCCCTGACAACGTATACCTATGCAAAATTTCATCATGATTGGTTCAGTGCATTAGGCGTGAAAAGGTAACAAACAAACTTACTTTCGCAATTATAATAGTAAGTTAGGATTTTGTGTTCTTTGGTAGTTACGGCTCCTTCAAATAGGCGCGACACGCGATATAATCGCGCGCGACACAAAGGCACCGCAAGTCGTGCAACGAGCGGTGCCTTTGTGTCGCGCGCGATTATATCGCGTGTCGCAGTATCATTTTCAAATCATGGCATTAGAGCTTCGAGAAGCTATTGAACACATCTGCCTACCACTTTAAAGGGTACAGGCGTGATGTTATGTAGTGTGATTGCGTAAACAAGGCATACTTAAGCTATAGCAGCAAACGCGGTTGATTTTCTGGCATTTATTGAAGAGTTCCGTTGTCTGTCTCCGAAACTCCTCATCAGATCTTTACGAAATTTAAATGGGACCATTTCGAAATAAACCTCGTTAGAACAAAGAAAAATTTTGCAATTCCGTCTATATATGGGTGAATTATGACCGAACATACAAAAAAATAGGGTGAAGCGTTACTTTACGCCCGGACAGCTTTTAACCCTTTATAAAGCACAAGTCCGATCCTGCATGGAGTATTGCAGCCACCTTTGGGATGGCTCAGCGAAATACCAACTTGCCGCGCTTGACTCGGTGGAACGCAGAGCTAAGAGGCTCATTGGCGACGTAAAATTGGTGGATGCCAAGCTTCACAGCTTGGCTCATCGCCGCAAGGTTGCCTACTTGTCGGTCTTCTACAGATTGTACTTCGGTGAGTGTGCCCAAAAACTCCACGACCTCATTCCACCGGCCCCCTTCTACCTTCGGACATCCAGACGCACTGCAAGTTACCATCCCTACCTAGTTGCTATTCCACCAATTCGCACTAAGCGTTTTCAAATATCCTTTATAATGCGCACAGCAAAAGAGTGGAACTCTCTACCTGCGTTTGTGTTTCCGAGTGCATACAACCCGAATTTCTTCAAAGTAAGAGTGAACAGGCTTCTTCTGGGTGAGCTCACTCTATCGTAGACTTTGTCTCTGTCATCTCTGACCTAGACTAGAGTCAAGAGCAAATCCATTTCAAATTAAAAAAAAAATGTAAACATCCGAATTGATAACCTCCTCCTTTTTTGAAGTCAGTTAAAAATGATGTAACTCTTCTAATCTTCATCAATCAGTTTTCTAATAATTTTATTATTGAGCCTATTTAATAACGCCTCTTACTTTTATGTCTCTATTGATCATTAATAAGACCTTGGTTTTGACAATATTGAATTCAGTAGGCCTTTAACCAATATATATATAATTTATACTCTAGATTTATTTTAGGCATAGTTTTAATATTTTCTTCATAATAGTAATTTGTAACTTTGTAATGATGTAACTTCTGTGTAATGTATATGTGAACTTATGAATAAAAAAATTATAGTATTAAATTATTATTAGTATCTAGCCATTCAAGCAACACAGCCTTGAGAGGTTCTATATTTATCTCCCGAATCCTGAAGGTATTAAAAACAAAATCGCTGTAATACCTATGCAAAGCCGAGTTAATTCACACCTCACAGACAGCATAATACAGTTTATAAACTGGCTTGGTGCCGCGGTATCAAGTCTCAACATGATTTATGTTAATGAGGAGAGCGCCACCTTGCGGAACAAATTGGGTATTAATAATGGATCAGCTGGCAAATTAGCTGATGTAGTCTGTGAAAGTAGGTAAAGAAGAATTGATTGTGCGATTAATTTATGACGAAAATATTATTTGTAAGACTTTATCGCTACAATTAATAGAAGAAAATAAAGCAATAGGGTAGTTGACTAAGAAAATATATTTAGTCCATCAGTTAGATTACTAAAAAATATTGTATACGTATTTTTTCTTTTGTCTGGCAAACAAAAAATTACGAAGATACAGCGCTTGGAAATTTCGTATGACGTCACGCCGTGCTACAAATTTTAGCACGTTATTACGTCAAAGCCCCCCACTCCTGAACTTTGATGTGATATATCTTTGTAATTTTTTATCTAATTGATAAAACAAAAAATACGTGTTCAATATTTTTTAATAATCTTACTGAGGGACTAAATCGAATCGATTTATTTTTACCCAGGCAACATCCCTATTAGCATCATAATCATGATTAAAGTAATGAATAGACAAAAAAGTTCAAAATCTGAGCAGTCGACAGGGCAACCACAACCCAAGACAGACACCATGCTCGAGACAAATCCTAGCACTTTCAATCCGTCTAATTTAATTTTAAGTTTTCAAAACCTCTAGCAATCATATGCTCTTGTCACATCCAGTTTCTATAAACGTTCAAAAGAATAATATGTAACTGGAAAAATAATATAAGAGATGAAAAATTGCGTTTGTTAGTGTTCCGTCAAGTAGAGTTATGTGTTTCTCGCTTTCTCTCTGCAAAAGGTAGGGTACAGACTACGCGTTTTAAAATATATCGCCAAATTCTTCTTTTGAGTTGGCTCAAACTATATTTCCTTCTAAAGCACTTATAGCAGTTGTTGTATGACTTGCTTTATGTAAGTCTTGTCTCTCTTGTAACTACAATACTTGGTATGAATTCTAAGTCTTCATTCTTCACAATATCTTCCTATGACACTATCATCGTTGATTGATAACTTATTTGTTGAGCTCCTTGAAAACATTTGAATATTTTTTTTCTAACTCGAGTGTTGGGATTATTAGAATTCGTTCAAGGTGTCTTATTACGAGATATGATTGGCCCATTTACCAGTTCCCTCTCTGCTTTCCCAGTATCATGTGGTCAGGAATGGTATTACATTACGGTTAAGCAGATAATAGTCGAATGTCAACATAATTGGTGGCCGTGGCACCAGAAATCTATATCGCCTCCATAGTTTATGGCCTATGTGTTGGTTGCCAAGTAACTACTTATCACTATTCGTATGTCGTATTGATATTTATGTACGACGAGCCCCAGATGGCTTTTATCGTTGTTTTAACATTCAGTTTTAAATATGTGTTTAGTTTCTTTTATTTTTCCTTGTAGACTGTAGATTTTTAGACCATTTTCTATTTTGTTAAATGTTTGGTACTTGTTCTGAACTGTCCTCCCATACATGCTAACACTGTAATTTTAAAACATTGTACAAGTCAATTATTCTTTTTAAAGATAACTGTGGAGTTTATTGCGGTTCTTCTCCTTAGGAACCGTTCACCTAGCTTCTGACGTTTTATAAGTGTCCATGTAGGGTTATGTGAAATAGAATATTTCGATTTTGATTTAAGGCGACTACATGACTTGAAGCGCGGTCTTTGTCAGACTGCATAGAAAAGAAAGAGAAGCGCGATGACACAACGCTGGTAATTTATTACAATATAATTTGACAAAAAATCATCTTTCAGTTTTTTTATGTGTATTACTTTGAGATTAAGCTTAAAAGGAATAAAATCTTCTTTGTCTTCTACATTTAATTTCACATCTCCACGAGATTCAATGATATTTTCAGTCTTCTAATGGAATAGTAGTCAATAAGTATAACATTATTATTATTACCATCGGTACTACCTAATACCTAATTTATTTGTCAATAATGTCATCTTGCCAAATGAGTAAGAATTATTGCGTATCTGAAATTGTCCTAAGGTTATTTTATTATTGTATCTACTGGGTTTTCTCTTTCAAGTTTCCTTCCTAGCTTCCACGAACCGAAGTTATGTTGTTGTTTGTTAGTAGTCAATATGGAACCAATTTATCAAACAGAAAGTTAAGTACTTTCTCAATACCTATAAGAATATTATTTCTCGAAACAAGGCCTGGTTGCTTATTTAAAGCATAACAGAACGATGGTTTAAATTCATTTAGCGTTAATTTGTTGAATGATTGGTGGTGCAAACGGACCTTAAACTGTTAGAAAAAAGTTTGTTCAACAGTGGATGTCCACAGACTCTTTTCGAATTGAGTCAGTAAAGCTGGTATGGCATATAAACCGCGTCGTTGAAAAACTTCCATAGTAATCCATACAATACTGGCGAACAGTGCCTACACACCGCGAATAAACCGTAATTTTTCACGGCAAGAAAAAAGTGTGTATACAAAGGGCCTAACAATTACGTGGCTGACATAAAAAATACCCGAATGCTATTGGTCAGTCATGGATAAACAATTTAAAAGCGTTCTATCCACGGATATCGTTCTATCATAATATGTTTTAATTTTATTTATGTCAATAGAATCACTTTTATCAAATAAGGTATTAAGTTTAGTTATTAATACTCTCATAAAACATGACATTACCGTTCAACCAGATTTAATTACCTTTGTAATATTATTAATTCAAATATTCAAATGCAAAATACGTATTTGTACCGATATGCATGCAGCGGTGTAGGTATTAAAGATATTGTTTTCATGTAATTCGAAACATTCGGCATGGGTGATCAGCAAATGTTTAATATTTGAAACGTATTACATGAATTTGATTTCGTATGAATTAATACAATTAATTCGATACATCCAAATTCATGCTATTTTTGATATACAAGTATAATAATTAACTCCCTGGTTGTTGTTGTTTACAAAAATTCGAAGCAACGTATTTGAAAAACTTAACCCAGAGAAATATTATTTATCTTTAGGTTGGAAAAGACTAAGATAATCTTTTTCCATCAAAAATGCTAAACTTATATCTTGAAGCATTATACAAAGGTTTAACTACGCCTATCGTAGTCCACTGCAGGACATGGGCCTCTCACAGGCTGTGCCACAAAACCCTGTTATCCGCCTTCTGCATCCAGTCCATCCCAGCTACCTTAAAGACGTCGGACCATCTAACTGGAGGCAACCCACTCTGCGCTTGCCGATACGCTGTCTCCACCCTAGGACTCGTCTATTCCACCGGCAATCGGTCCGGTTATAAGAAAGAAAGAAAAGAAAGAAAATACATTTATTTAGCACAAACGAAGAGACACACAATACACCAGATAGTTAGATGATAGTCGTACATCAGATAAAAGCGAAGATAAAAATAAAAACTGCAAAGTCCGATGACAGAAATCAACAGGAAAGTGTGCCTCACGGCTGCGCTAAAAAAACCCAGTTCAGCAAAATCTTACGATCGATCGTTATCGGTCATAAAAAAGATTAAACTTTTATATTTTCTTAACTTCAATTCACATTTCTCCTGACCCACCAGTTCATTAAATAAACATAACAGTACTTTCACAAGGATTTTCTCTACTTTTATTTTCCCCACACACACATCACATTTAATTTTAACACCGCTCACTCGCCGTCTGAGTTTCCCGTTACGAGTTCCTATTCAACACTTTTTGCCAAACTTTGAGAAATGTGAAATCCAGAACTAAAAGTTAAGGCTACTGTTACACTTCAGGATAAGATTATGTAACGTGTTCAATACAATATGAACATATATTTTGAAATTCTTAAATATTGTAAATTAGTGTAATTAAGTAATTGCACTGATTTGTAAAAAGAAAAAATTCGGAGACATGTGACATTCACCAACCCGCGCTGGGCCCGCGTGGTGGATTACGGCCCACTCCCTCTCACTGAGAGGAGGCCTGTGTCCCAGCAGTGGGAACATTTTAAGTTGATTAAGATGACTGATTTGTAATAATTTAGAATCAAATTAAATATTTTTGTTTTTTCTTATATTTTTATGTAAAAATATTTATGTGTGTAACATTTATGTGCCTTCAAAATATTTTTAAGTGTGGCAACACACTCTTTTTTATTGTCACTTTTTAACTTTTGTAAAACGTTCATGTAACTTGCCATTGTTTTTTTTCTTTTTATTTACATACAAGTGAAATCTATATTTTACTTTCTCTCTGTGTTTTATTACACTCAAACATAAACATGTGAGATTATGTAATACACTCCGTTGGCGTGTTTA
Source organism: Luperina nickerlii (assembly GCA_963855955.1). Lineage (NCBI taxonomy): Eukaryota > Metazoa > Arthropoda > Insecta > Lepidoptera > Noctuidae > Luperina > Luperina nickerlii. The sequence continues at coordinate 19,660,497 of OY979678.1, forward strand.
TGGATTTACTTTGCGTATAATGTGGTTTGAAAGTTTTACAAGGTGTTAATATGAAGAAAATTTTATAACTAAATTTTTGGAAGATAGACGGTGCCTTTTAATAAATGGAATTTTCTCTGACGAAGTTATAACTTCGTAAATTCAAAATATAAAAAGTAGAATAACAGCAAACACAGTTATGACATTATTGCCAACAGACCTCACAAAACTAATATCAGTATAAAAATATTATCATTCAATTTAGCAATTGATATTTGATGCTAAGATGTAATTTGATCGATTGCTTTTTTAATTTATTTACTTCATCTTTTATTACTTGGGCTCCTACCCAAACTAAAAAGATCCCATAAAAGCAAACCCAATAAAGTAAAAATAGCCCAAAGCAACCCCTACTCATTTCTAAGAAAACAATATAGAAAATTCAAATATGTAGGTATAACAGAAAACTTATCAACTCAATACACGTGATAGTGAAAAATAATATCCCAAAAAGTTTTCACAAGAAAAATAACGGAGAAACGTAGTTATTTCTGAAGTAGAACCATAAGGCTACGTACGCACTGACAGGTGGTTTGCTTACCGCCTAGAGCTTAGTGATTTAACATCCTTACTTACACGCTATGCAAGTAGCGGAGGCGCCAAGCCCGCTCTGCTGCCCGGTTGCTAAAATTCTAGAGTGTTCGATTCACTTTGCTACTCGCAAAGTGACTCGCTAGGCTCTACGCGCTAAGCAAGCCACATGCCATTGCGTACGTAGCCTAAGTATTGAAGCGTGAGTAAAACTTTAGGAATAAAAAAGGTTTTTGCTAAGCTAAACCTCATTGAAATTGAAAGGAACAAAGAACGTACAGTTTAAAGGCTCCTACAAACAGGCACGAGACGCGATATAATCGCGCGCGACACAAAGGCACCGGTCGTTGTTGAACTGTGTTGCGCGCGATTTTATCGCATGTCGCGCCTGTTTGAAGGAGCCTTAAGGCTTTTTGATCAAATTAGGTGGTTGGATGCTTTCTTTTTATTCTTCGGTTGAATTTATTATTAAGACTTTTGTTGACTCTTCACGTGGCCTGGTCTATTTTTTGGCCAAATAATCAGCATTGCCATACAACGTGGCAATGCTGCCAGCATTTTGGGCACTTTTCCTGTTGACATTAATGCGGATTTTTTTGGTACATTATTTTTATCTCATGAAACGACGCGCGCTTTACTTGTGGTAAACAAGTGTAAAAACACGCTGTGAATGTGTGCGTGAAGAGTAGCGTCAGCACATAACACACACACTTCTTTGGCGAGACAATATCTCGGACGGTACCGAGATGTCCTGCGCTTAAAAACACTAAAGCTTGTTCTATTATGTGAATATTACTATTATTATTTGTACAAATTCTATCAAGACGTGCAGTACAGACGTATTCTTCAATTGAATATTCCTCGTTGACATGAGTGCGCTACAGCAAAGACAGGGTTACGATTTTAAGAATTCAGGAACTGATGAAGAAAAAAAAAAACGGAAAGAATCAGTTGGTCATAACCTACCGACACTTTTTCCCGACAGTATAAGTATCTATTTACATATTTTTGAAGCTAGGCAACGTATTCTCCATATGCCAGCATCGCCTGGAGATACATGCATTATACATTTAAGTGAGGCCATCTGCGCATTATAATGTACCTAACATTGGTATTTTATGTATGTCTACTACTTTGCATTTTTTAATAGAGAATAGGGTCCGATTTATTGAAGAAACAATATATCTCATAATAACTTTAGAGAAATAAGATGGCTCTCGAGTTTGAAAATACTAAGAGACCTTTCACAACTTGATTGAAGTTATGCCTACAGTTTCTTCATCTAATAAGGAAAAAGAAACACAAAAACTATATTAAACAACATAACAGGGAATGACACTAAAGAAATACAAAGATTCTCGCATGAAGAACAAACATAACGTATTAAAAGTTAGGAACGAAAATGCAAAAACAGAAAATAAGCAAGCACATTATACAGCGTGATGTGTTTTGTGAAACTTTTACGATGTATCATTTTCTCTTACTCATATAAGGGATGTATCTAAGAGTTTGTGAGTCACCGCTACGAGATTATGTTAATCATATTACAAGCGTTACGTTGATGTTTTTATACCAGCTTTTGAATATAGCAACGTTTTTTGTTTTGCGGTTTCCTTATGTAAATGTATTTATTTGTTGCAATTTTTTCTTCCTTTGTGGAGTAAGTGGTTTTAATATAACGCGTATATCTTGTGTAATGAAAATTGTGAAGTTGTGTAGACATAATATATAATGGCTTATAAACGCTTTACTAATAGTGAATATTTATGGAAATATGACGAGATTTAATCTGTGTGAGCTGTTGAGCACATTACTGTAGACAATTTCCTTAATCTCTTCTACGATATTTCGACGTGTTATCATGCCAACAATAGATAACATTGAAGATTCTACCGTAATTTTATTTACACTCAAACTGAAACAGCAACGTTGCTGATCACAAAGTACATTATCCATGTTTTTTTTTTTTTAAAGGATCGTCTTTGTTACTGTTATTTCCACACAGTAGGAACCACAGAGAGACCTGAAAATGGAACTCATAACCACCATCATTCAAATATTTGCTGAAGCCCACGAACACAGACTCCACCGACATGTGAATGACGAGGCAATTCAGCTGCTAGATAACACGGACATAGTGCGTACGCTAAATAATATAACTAAATCATTTGAGTTAGTGTAGTGAATGAATAATAGTGACGTCCTCATGGTGCTATATGTAACGTATGAACAAAGTATTTTAACAATTATCAGAACCTAAGAAAGTGCTACGAAAGTGTAAAAGTTCAAATTGACACTATTTTTAGTTATAACACAATCTATCTCATCTATATCTATACTAATATTATAAAGCTGAAGAGTTTGTTTGGTTGAACGCGATAATCTCTGGAACTACCAGTCGGATTTGAAAAATTCTTTTTGCATTTGTTAGCCCAATTCTTGAGAAAGGCTATAGGCTATTTACCATCACGCTATGACTTTTAGGAGCCGAGCAAAAAAAAAAATCAGAAAGAACGCTAAGCAAAAACGAAGTAATAGCGCAGGCAGGCGATGCAATGCGACGGGGTGGGTCGGAGTAACAAGAAATTTCACGCGGACAAAGTCGCGGGCAGAAGCTAGTAAAATATAAAGTTAGAGTTAAATTGCTTATTAGTCTATTAGGCTAGATTGTAATCAGTTACTAAGAACTTTAGTTCTTATTAATACAGAAAAAAAAACGAACACGAATGTTACTATTATTTCAACACAGTACCACCTGTACCACAGAAATACTGTACAGAATATATAATGCTTTAAACAACCACCTATTTGTATTCCACCAACGGCACGTCGAAAAATAAATCACTCATGAAAAATATAAAAACAGTAAATCCTGGCTTAATAAAAATAAAGAAATAAAATTAAAATCCCCAAGCGGCACATGGAATGCACTCAATTTAAAACGAGCAGTATTTTGATTAATAAAAAATACCGCGGCTCCGGATTCTGACATTACGATTGTTCTGAACAGCGGTAATCTGCGAAACAGCACAGCTTTGCTATAGCAACTCATCTTGTATTGCCTGAGTTAAGAGAGCAAGCGGAGACATAAAGTGAAGGAAATGTATTTACTTGAATACAGTATTTTTAATTGCTGTAATTTAAATGTAAAAGTTTTTAAATCTAAACATGCTGATGTATTTGAGTTGTTGCTTAATAATGTAGGTTTTCATGTAGATGCTACAAACTCGTAACGTCAGAAACAACGCTAAGCAAAAAGGAAGTTATAGCGCGGGTAGACGATGCGATGTGACGTGGTAAGTCGGGGAACAAGAAATTCCACGGGCAAAGTCTCAGGCAGAAGCTAGTTGGTAAATAAAGATACTAAAACACTACGAGTTTCTACAATGACAATTTTAAACATAAAAAACAATTTATACAACACCAAAAACAACTAAATTGCTCGGCTTTCTCTTAATAGTATTTATAGGGCTATAGCGGGCATTGAATAAAAATATTGACCCACTGAACCAAAGAAGGTCGAATGTCCGTATCTTGGCCAAGTAGACAAAGCTACGACTTGGCAACTTAACAGAAACTGTTTTTGTTTTACAGTTACCGAAATATTTTTCATTTACACACCCATAGTTAATTTTGGCTACACACTACGAAGAAAAAGATGTACCAGATAGAGAGCTTCTTTATTTGTTAGTATTCCTACTGCTTGTATAGTTTTTGCATTTTTTACGATATGGAATGTGCATGAAGAAAACTCTGTTACCAATAAAGACCATTTATTGAACCTTTTACCCAACCCACAGAATTTACCCAATATTTTGTAACAATATTTTGATTTAAGGGGGAAGCGCTAAGGTAGGCCGCGAAATTCAAATTTTCTTACTTTTTTTGCAATTTGCTGGTCAGTATTAAGTTGTACGTCAATCAAAATATGATTCGCGGCCATAACAAATATGTATTTACAGAATTATAATCATTTAAGTCATCAACACAACTCTCTAAGACCACGTAACTCCAAAGAATGATGATTTCATGAAACAGTTATTCTTTGGCGTTACGTAGTCTTAGAGAGTTGTGTTGATGACTTTAAGAATTATAACATATTTCTTACGGCCGCGATTCATATATTAATCAACGTACAACTTAATACTGACCAGCAAATTCCAAAAAACCTAAAAAAAAATTGAATTTCGCGGGCTACCCTGGCGCTTTCGCCTTAAAAAGTTTCCGTGGAGTTCTGCCCATTATTCTTCATAGAAACCTACCACGCTTTGGAATGGACAGCTTCATCTTTCTGTCTGACCTACCCCTTGACAGTTTAAAAATTCCTGTAATTGGTTTAATTGAACTAAACGCTTTGAGTTTGAGTTGAGTTTGATTCATTTGTAACTTACAATATTCCCACATTTACCTAGCATTCTCCAACTCCCATCACCGTATCTGTTACCCTGTATCTCAAATAGTGATGCATCAATCAATTTCGAAATAAAGCCATCCAAAATGATTAGTTATTTTAAAACGGTTTTAAATATTCAGCATATTCCTGTATCTACCAAGAGTAACTAATAAACCAAATAAGGGTTTTATTAATTCTCGAAACAGCCGGTTTATTATATTAATATATGTAGTATCTTCTGTCCGCGACTTCGTCCACGTGAAATTTCTTGTTCCCTGCCCGCCTGCATATATGTCGCATTGTCGCATCCGGTCATGCATTTGACTATTCGGAACGCTAGCGCCACCCGGCGGCGCTTGACAGAGTCTAGCCTGAGTTCGTGGGGGTTAGAAAACAGCTCGACAGAACGAGGTGGAGCTCACTTTGGACTTGGACTTGGACATTGGACATCGTACGGACAACATGTGCTCAGAAACTGTCCCGCGTTCCGTATCTGGTTGTGTCGTGTACCTATAGTGTGTAATTTGCTAGTGTGACTAAATTGTTCGTGAAATTATAATCTTATTTGAACTGCAAACAGTTTTTCTATTGCGCAATAACCAACACATACCCACATAGTACGCCCACAATAGTTAAATATGGCTGATAATAACGAGACACACTATACCTTCTCCGTCATATATATTACTTTGAATTTGCTAAGCGTTCCTTCTGATTTTTTTTTCTTGGCTCCTAAGGGTCATAGCGTGATGTTAAATGCCTTATAGCCTTCCTCAAGAAATGGGCTATCAAATACAAAAAGATTTTTTCAAATCCGACTGGTTGTTCCAGAGAATACCAAACAAACTAACAAACTTTACCTCTTTATAAAATGTTAGTATAGATAAATCTCACAGTCAAAATGTTGGTGAAGTGAGTCGTCATTCTACCTGATGCAAGGGATTAACACTATTGACAGCTCACTTCACTAAAATTTTCACGATGATATTTTTATAGAATAGGCTTAACATGCAGTGAAAATAAGAGGTATTCCACTCAGCACCAAAACCTCCGAAAACTTGCACCAACACTGAATTTAATCCGTAACCTCTCGCGGAAGCAAAATAGCACAAGGCATTTCATAACCACGAATCTAACGTGTGCAAGCGGAGCTCTTATTTTTGTAGGCATAAAAGCGAAATTTCAGTGTCATACTAGATTCTCAAGCACTCATATAGCAAGGATTACTCGGCTCAACGGTTCTGTTGGAATGATTTAACGTTTTGGTTGTTAAGCTAGTGCATACGTAGGCTCGGTTTAAATATTTTTTGGAGTATTTAGGGGATGTTATTGCTATAATGTCATAGAATATACTTTTTTCGTATACTTGCAACTACTACATTGTATAACCCTCCCTGACCAATGACTGGCGCTAATACTGTGATTGTACACTCAGGGCTATAATTGCTAAGCAAATTGATTACCAAATTTAAATTGTCCATAAACTCAAATCATTCTTTGACAATTGTATCAAACTATAGGTAACACGGAAAATTGGCATAATGTGTCAATTTGATAAACAATTAATTTACAAGTGTACAAAATTTACCCAATATTAATGATAATCTCAATAAGAATGTCTTATCTGCCGAAAATGCTGCAGTCAGCTCACCTGATTATACGTGCATAACCTTTGATCATAATCAAGATAAAAATAACTCAACGTGACAAACCTTGAACCAATGAAAGGTAATAAGGATATACTTTCCACGCAGCTGACATATCGCATATTATTCAAGCCCAAAGTTCCTATTACTTATAAGACGAGACACACCGCACACGGAAATTAGTTTGACGGTACTTACAAATTGGGATTTGAAGGGTAGAATTAGAGTAGAGTGTTAATTTGATAATTAATTAATTTCCCTAACTGAACAAAATGTATCTCATATTGATGATAATCCCAATGAGAAGATCTTTTTAGCAGAAAATGCTACAGTCAGCGCGCCTGATAACGCTTGTATAATCTTTGATAATAAAAACAGTGGCACTCCGGGAGTGCCGACAGCAGTTAAAACAAAACACAAACAGAATACTTTTCTGTCACTCACTAAAATATCGGATTTAAAACCGAGTACATCCCGAGGACAGCCGAACACATCCGAATGTAGCGCAGTGTCGGTAACAGTGTCGCGAGTTCAATGTTTTTTTCCCATCTCAAAAATGCCCAAAGCGCCTAAAGAAATTTTCACTTCAATAAAGATAATAAAAAATAACTGTACGTCACCAACCTTGATCCAAAGAAAAGAAATAAGGAAATCATTTCCACGCAGCTGACACACCGCATATTGTTCAAGTTCAAGCCCAAAGTTCCTATTACTTATAAGACGTACGAAGAGACAAATATCTCAGAGAAATTAGTTTGACGGTACTTATCTACAAATTGGGATCTGAAGGGTTCTAAAGCTTACTCAAGCTAAGCAAGATAAGTTAGGAGTCCTAGGTGGGATTTGAAGATTAGGACCCCCCAGAAATATGTAAATCTGACATTTATTATATTCAGTTAGTTTATAGTTTGGTAAAATTTAAATTGGACTCCAGAGACTATAACTGTGTGAATATATTCAGTACTTACCAATATATTTTCGTTAACTGCTACACTTAAGTGTAGCAGTTAACAAAAATATATTGGTAAGTACTGTTTGAAGGACCCTTAAGGGTCCTTCAAACACGACACGCGACACAAAGGCACCACAAGTCGCGCAACGAGCGGTGCCTTTGTGCCGCGCGCGATTATATCGCGTGTCACGCCTGTTAGGTAATACGGGCTGGTGTCCGCAACTCCACGTCAATGCGCATATTTTGCGTGTCGCGCCTGTTTGTAGGAGCCTTTATGTTAAGTGCGCTGTATTTTATTATTTTGTCACTGTACGTTTATTACCTTCTTCTTTTTTATTTGACGCATTTCTGCCAAACTAATATATGTTATTGCTAAGGTCTGTATTATTTTGTTTTAGGTTCACTTACACTGGAAAAATAATTTCTTAGTACAGCATATTAAAGCGATTTCATTAAGACTTACCTACTTTATACAGAAAGAAGAAATGTTTGTAAAACAGTAAAAGACAAAACAGTAACTTTTAATGATTGAACTTACTATTCACTGAACAAAACAACAAAAAAAAGGAAAACCACCATTACTGTAATGTAAGTAAATTTCAATGGTTTGAACGATATCACCAAACGAATAAAACAGTTAATTTTGTGACCTTTTAGCTACTTAAAACGTTAAAGTTTACTGTCATGACGGTAACATTTTGCCTCAAGCTTTAACTGTTTTCGGATCAGTAAAAAATACTGTTTTGAACGTTAGACTCATATGGAACTGTTTAAAGCAGTTTGGATTAATGTTTTTTTTTCATTTTTATTTACTGCTTATTTTTTTTAGTGTACATATATAGCATTATCAGCCTAAAATATTCCCACTTCTGGGACACAGGAGTTCTTTTCCTTGCCTCGCCTTGCCTTCATTGTGAGAGGGAGCGGTCCCAGTGCGGGTTGGTGGATGTCACTTGGATTAGATTTTTTCATTCTATGACATGTCGGTTTCCTCACGACTTTTTCCTTCACCGTTATATATATCACCGTATATCACCTCTCAAGAGAGCAGTGGTGATATAATAATGTATACAAAGTAAAGCACCTGTCTGAGTTCAAACCAATGACCTGCCACTCATAAGTCGCGGTAGTTACCACTAGGCCACAACTGCTCTAGGCTTTAGGGTCCCATACTTTTCCCAAAATAAAATTTTCATAATTTTTCACATCCGTGCGTACGGAGCACTGAGTAATTCATACAATATTTACACGGAAGGCTCAAAAGTTCGAGTAGCAAAAACTGCAAAGTAAAATTGCACTAATTTGCACACGAACGAAAGGGACAGATGTATAAAAAAGAAAGAGTCAGGTGCAATGTGAAACTCCTATTACTTCGTCCAAGCGAAAAACAGCCTTTACAATACGGAGCGATGAAAATACCTTTTATTTCAAGTCCTTTTTAAAAGCGCACAAATGCCAACAGAAAATTTTATGAATGCTCCAAGTTTTGTTCTTATTGGTAATATTTTTTTGAATTTATCCTTAAACTGCGCCGTTCTAGACTGTCCCAGGGCGAGAATTTTCTGAAGAATAAGCCTTGGGTTTCGTATTACACCGGAGTGCAAAAGAGATAAGAATGTTGTACCATTTTTAAAAGGAGGGTGTTTATTCAGAATAGAGAGTTTTCTTTTAATATAAGGACGATAAGACAATGGGCATCATGTTGTTCTTCAAATGGAAATAAGATAGAACAGAAAATATGATAAAAAAATCAGTGATAATCCTTGAGTGCCGACAGAAGTGAAAACAAAACACAAACAGAATACTTTGCCCTCACTCACTGACATATCGGATATATGTACGTTAAAACCGAATACATCCCGAGGACAGCCGAACACATCCGAATGTAGCGCGGTGTCGGATACGGTAACAGTGTCGCGAGTTCAATGGTTTTTCTCGTCTCAAAAAATGCCCAGCGCATCTAAAGAATACGTCGTTTTCACTTTAAAAAAAAAGAGTATATATTAGAATACATTTTACCTCTTACATTTTTTTATTTTTATTAATTATAATTAAACTACTTTGAATAAAAAAGCCATTTTCAATAAGGCCTATGGGTGAAAATAATGTATTAAAAAAATTTAGTTATTTAATTGATTTTTTCGCAAGCTAAAATGTTTTCCGGTTTCACACTTGAATGACGGGATTTTTTTAAGAAATATTTTGATGTTTTTTTCGTTTCTACTGCATTAAATCAATTTTTAGAAAGTAGGTAGGTATATAATATATTAAAATTTCTGTACAATATATAGGTTCTCTATACTAGCAGGAGTATAACAATAGAAACCGATGCAGAAAGGAGAAAAAAAAATTCGATCGTAAAGCACACACTAATGCTTCGCATTATGAATCGTGCAAAATCACTGTTCCTAAAATTCATGGTCACTGTTAGCGCAATTTTTAGTGGTAGTAACGATTTGTTATGAGCTTCATGTTTAGTGTAATGGTATTTTCATATTAAAATTAGGTACCGTGATGTTGTAACAGTAAATCTTCTAAGAGGTATTGCAAACGGAGAACTGAATAACAGCATGACCACTTTAAGCGAAATAATTTTGAGGTACCCGTTCTCAAAAAATTAATGGAATATTTTCAACGTCTTAAAGCAGAAATATTTTTTGGTAACTTTTTCAGATTTTTAGTACAGATGCCAGCATATCAAGGTACAGACGCCAGCACATCAAGCTACTACAATCTGTCAAATTTCTTTAATGGATTTTCAACTTTATCGCTAAATCATAACGTTCAAAGTTGATTGAGAAAATTTGACAGTTTCGGGTAGCTTGATGTGCTGGCGTCTGTACATTGTCCTCTATGTTTTTTATATAAAGAAAGCAGTAGTATTAGCTGTTCCGAAAACAGATAATACCGACATAAAAAATAAAATAAATTATACCACTGTAAATGACGAAGTACTGAAAATGTTCGTCCATTTTTTTGGGTGGAAAATCATCAAATAACTTCTACCGCTCTAGTCGGAGGGCATGTCAGACTTTTACTGACGAAAACCCACCCGTGTTCCTTCAGTTGCCTGTGCCAGGGGCCACGGTGACTCTTTCGAACAACCTGCAACCCTAGCAGAAAAAGTTCGTCCATAATACAGTTCTATCACAGTTATTTTACATCATATCAACATCGAGTTTGATCTTTAATGGCGTTGCAATAAGATTGCTGTTACGTTGCTGCCATTAATGAGTTTGTCAAATTCACAGAGATGTTTATTATCGTTACACTAAGATTGCTATTGGCTTGTGGCTATCAGAGGTAAAATAAGTGTCAAAGGACTGTAATACCGACAACGTTTTTGTGACGTTTGACAGCATGTTCTGGTTTGGTTTAACGGTTAGGCCTGAATTCACCAACATTCAAACCACCGGCACCGGTTAGGTATTTAAACAGTTGGTTTATGTCAAATTTCCTAAGGAAATTTTAAATACAGAATTGATTAAGTATTTAATCAGTTGATTTAAATGTTGGTGAAAACAAGGCTTAGTGTGTCGGAAAAATGAGACGTATTATAGCGCTATAAGATTCTTTTTACGCGTGGTCAAAATCGGAACTAATGCCTCCATCTTGTTTTTCAATACATTTAAAAAAACAATTGCATAACTGTTTACCAAGAGCACTCCCCTGTCAACGTCATTTGGGCGCCAAAAGGTCCTTGTAGCAGTGTACAGAAGGCAACATATCAAGCTACTCTTTTCCTTTTGATTTTCCAGTACAAGCTGACCTCTTATTGTACGGCAAGCTGAACCAATGCGGGTTAACTGATAATAGAAATATTAGCTTGATAAGTAGCCGTGTGTACATGAGACTATTTACTGTTGGCACCTGCAGGTAACGGTTGTAATACTGTATGTAGGGCACGTTCCAGGTTGATTTGGTCAATGAAGTGTTTTTACAGGGTTAGTTTTTCACTAAGCATTAGGCCAGTGTATATACTTGTAAATATTTTTTTTTTAAACATGGAAATATTTTGTTCAATAAATGGATTTTTATAAATATTGTAACTTATTCAGGAAATACACCCGCAGTCGCTGTTTCAAACCAAGAAAACTCTTATGAAATTTTCACTCTTTATTAAAAATCTATACTCTTAAAAGCGAGGTCAGCAGTAACAATAATTACAAACAACAACTAATGTTCGCCCATTCTCCCTGAGAGCCAGAGTAACCCATTTTACTTTCCTCCATTTTTACTCCAACACTGTTCTAAGCCGTATTATATTATTATGCTTTTCTTTCATTACAAAATCGTAGTAGAACTTAAAATACAGACCGTATTATTTTTTATTACTCTACACTAATGAGTGAAACAAAGAAAGACCTGGCTCGTTCAAAATTTCTCTTGATATATCAGTGACATAAATAAATTTCCGTCTCTCTAACGTGGGATGGTAAAAAGGGACGGAATTGGCATCGTCGACGCAGGTGTAAAGAGTGGAAGTTTTGGCGAAATGCTGACGTATTTCGCGAAGTTGTGTAATACAAGGGTAAGCCATAATCAGGGGTGAGGAGAGGTGCAAAGAGTAACCTTTTGTTGAGTTTTTTTCGCATAAACTCATGGTTTCTTTATTCATAGAAGCTTGTAGATAAAAATTATCATTGAACGTGGTGTTGCCAAAAGTAAGCCACCAATTTATTTTTGGATCGCTAGTTTCCATTTATACTAAAAATATTGGCTGACAGTGGCAGACGACCTTGCTGATAAAGACAGTATTGACACAAGTAATACCTTAAAGGATCGCTAGACTATTATTTACAAATATGTTGATGTCGGTTTCCAGTCTAACCGGATGCAGCTAAGTACCGCATTTTACATGGAGCGACTGCCTATCTGACCTCCACAACCCATTTCATGGGTTATATGAAACCCCTTGGTAAGACTGGTTGTCAGACTTTCGGTCTTCCGACGACCCGTAACGACGTGTCGACCCGTAACGTGTCAAAGATCCACGATTGAAAGCCAGGGCCAACGGCCTAACGTGCTTTTCGACGCGCGGAGGGGATTTGGTATGTAAAGATGGTCACCCATTCACGGACCAACCGCGGCAAGCGTAGCATAACCTGATCGATTGACCCGTGGCTGTATTTACTTAGCCATAAGCCCCTCTCACTTACCTTACCTTGTAAACTAAACATATGTAGGAATGGAACGTCGATGAATGCATGACTTGTGTGAAAGAGCTGATTGCTAAGGTGTAAGTGATAGACGCTCCGGGCGTCGGGAGCCGCGCGACGACTCCCGGCCACCGTAGGCGCGGGCCTGCGGGCGGAGAGTAATGGGTAGCTCACCGTCCGATCAGGACCAGGCCCGTGCCAGACGGCGCGTACGTGTTCCACGCGCGCCTCAAAGAGATGTCAGCATGAAATGAAGGGGCCCGTTAGGCCTCAAAGAGATGTCAGCATGAAATGAAGGGGCCCGTTAGGGCCGAAGCCTGCCGGGCCAGCAGGATTGTCCGAAAGGGTTACCGCTGGCCCGGAACATAAAGGGCTAAGGAAGGAACACGGGTGGGTTTTAGTCAGTAAGAGTCTGACACTCCCTTCCGCTCCACCTAGAGCGGGAGGAGTAATTTGATGATTTCCTATCCTCAAAAAAAAAAAAAGACCTGACGTATACCATAAGAAAGAATTCCTAGTTTACAAGGTCACGTCTTAAAAAAACGGACAATTGCGACTGCCTAAAAACTCTTTTCACAATAACCAAAACAATGTTTCACTTCATCAAGGTTTAATACCCCGTTAAATACTTCGCAAACATTTTATTTTGAATTTAAAGTAAGAAGTATCCTTTTCTTACTTTATTTCATGAATATTAACATCCATCTGAATTCCTCGGCATAAACTTTCATGCCGCCGTTTTTCCATTACTAATTAACTCATTCCATATTCAAATCCGTGTTTCCTATTGATGTTATTTCCACTTAAAATAATATCAACTTTAAATAAGTGTATATTAAGTCAACTTCGCAATGGCTAGTGCTATTGAAAATGTCATAAAAATATTAAGTTGTAGCGAAAACTGAACTATATACGTGGGTGTTAAAGTAGTTTATCACAAAGCACATAGGTATATGTTTACAATTTTGGAAACTAAAATACGAACGCGAAATAAGTTCATAAACAATTTAGTATTCTTCAAAACACTTCGAGCTAGGCTTGTTGGCTACTGTTACAGTATTTGGTTCACTGAAGTCTCCAGTGGGTATCCGAACCGATATTTTTGTATCCCCCAGGGATCCATACATTTTCCTAAATAAAATGTAGCCCGTGTTGTTCCACACTCGCGAATAACAGTATCATGTTGGTTAAATGTATTAACTTTTATTAATGGTTTTATTTTATTATGCGTGATGGGTGTTGCAATTTGCATCTGTAATTGGAATCTTTCGTCACATTGTTCAAAATCTTTTCTATCATTGTCAAGGGCGATTATAATAATGTAGATTTTACTAATATACACTTCCTCATCTAGTTTGTGTATAGCAAGCTGAAGCTTAATAGCTTAACAGTCTATAATGTTCCAGCCGCTGGGACAGAGCCCTCCTCCATGTGAGAACGAGTGAGCTGTAATACACCACGCCAGCCCAGCGCGGTTTGGTGTTTTAATTTTTGGTTTTCGGACATATCGGGTATTACCACGATTTTTGAAGTGAAAACTTCTTTAGCGGCGCTGTGTACTTTTTTTTGGAATGGGTAAAAACTTCTAAATTCGCGTCAGGTCACGTGACCCTGATCGAAAATTCGTAAGACGTAAAACGTCAGACGTAAAACGTAAGACGCGCGTTGTTGAGGACAGCGCCATCTATGCACATCGGGAAGAACTACGAGGGCCTCGCGTACTAACGTCAGACGTAAAACGTAAGACGCGCGTTGTTGAGGACAGCGCCATCTATGCACATCGGGAAGAACTACGAGGGCCTCGCGTACTAACTACGTAGTTCATCCAACAACGACGAGATGGCGCTGAACCACGGATATATAACTGACGACGAGCTTATTTGTAAATTTGAATAAATTCCTTTCACGAGAAGAATAAACCAGTCACTTTGGTCATCATACCTGATTTGCAAAAAACCCTATAAAATAAGGAACACACCTTAACACGCGTGTTTTGTTTATAAGACGATTCACAAAATACACTCGTAATTGTTCAAGTTTTCACTTCTGTCGGCACTACCGGAGTGCCAGTGTTTTTTTTTTCTTTCACCGTTTGTGAGAGTAGTAGTGATGAAATCAAATAGGTGTACAAAGTAAAGTGCCTGCCACTACCTACTAGTCAGAAGTCGGCCCGATACCACTGGGCCACTACTGCTCCCCATTTGCTCACCATTTTTTCTTTTCGATGCTATATTGCAGTTATCGACTTATAGAGGTATGTGGAACAGGTTCACTCATACTCTATAGAAAAGGGAGGATCCTCCGACCAGACGGGTGTTGTGTCTGGCGGGCAACTGCCCGTTGATTCATGTTGGGCCGTTGTATCTATGCTAGTTGCGCGGTAAACTCTGCTTGCGCGATGCAGGTTTTGCGTGACGTCAGTATGACGCGTTGTTTGCATGTGGCGTTGTAGATACCGCTACAGACTCATTAAAAATCATTACCATAAGCAAAGATGTCACTATAAAACACTAAAAGCATTGTTATTTCAAATAATATCTCGTCCAAAATCACCTACATTGTACCTTCATGTCCAACAGTCTTACAAGACATCCATTAATATGCTTAGTAATCTGAAGATTGCGCAACTGGGTCCTGTCCAAAACCATTAGCTAAGTAACAATTGCCTTGAATGTCTCCGAAAGACGGATCTGAAGGTCGAACAAGACCTTAATATAGCTGTATTTAGAACCCAAAGATTAGTTATCTTCAAAATACTCAGACCAAATAAAGAACCAGGACAGAGGGCTGTCAACAGTAAAGTGAGGCCGGTTTCGTGAACATGTGTGCACATAGTGAGGTGTAGTTAAAATTGTGCGTGTGAGCGTATAGGCACAGAGCGGAGGTGTAGTTTTTGCATGCTTCACTGTATTGTTCGCAGCGCTATGTCCTGACTTTTTATTTGGTCGGAGTCTCAATAATGAAAATAACATTCACCCAAAATTATTTAAGATATAGGTATTTTGGAACTGTGACAAATAACCCTATGGCCGCTATTTCAAAGGGCCCTTGAGAATTACCGAGATGACAGGTAGACGAAATTTATTACTAGTCAAATGTATTGTATCCAAATACCCTCAAATATAAGTGACCTATTTCTCCAAGAACGTGCACACAACACATCTTACGTCCACAATGCTACATACCCTTTAAACTAAGCACAAGAAGCCCGGGAATTAAATTTCGCTACTGCCAAGCGATGTCGGCACGCTGCGCACAAAATATGGGCTAGAGTTCTAGAATGATCCGGAATTTACTGGATACAACCGCTCTGAACCGGTACGGAGTTTTTCGCCTGAGGGTACAATGGATTTTTTTTTTCTTTGATAGATATCGGGAGTGAATTTTTTAAATCTTACGCTTCTTTCGTAGTTTATGGGAGTAGTTTGAGATTGATAGGATGGTCTCGATGGGAATACGAAACGTGGCATATAAATAATGCCTCTGTTTACCTATAAAGAGTTAGGTAGAAGACGTCTACCTTTATAAAGGTGTAAGTATTGGACTGGTTATCCTTTCTATTAAACGAGAGCAGTCAATTGCTTGATAGTCAAAATTTTGGGTAAAACAAGGTCAACACCACCTTAACTCTTGAGAGCAGTGATAGTCTGGCATAGGCCCCGACTTAGGTACCACCTTTTTTTTTTTTTTTTTTCAGGATGGGAAATCATCAAATGACTCCTCCCGCTCTGGGTGGAGCGGAAGGGAGTGTCAGACTCTTACTGACTAAAACCCACCCGTGTTCCTTCCTTCGCCCTTTATGTTCCGGGCCAGCGGTAACCCTTTCGGACAATCCCGCTGACCCGGCAGGCTTCGGCCCTTACGGGCCCCTCCTTTTAATGCTGACATCTCTTTGAGGCGCGCGTGGAACACGTATGCGCCGTCCGGCACGGGCCTGGTCCTGATCGGATGGTGAGCTACCCATTACTCTCCGCCCGCAGGCCCGCGCCTACGGTGGCCGGGAGTCGTCGCGCGGCTCCCGACGCCCGGAGCGTCTCCCGCGGCGGCTGGGACGGGAGGCTCTCTCCCTCAGCCGTCCCGCCGCCTCCTTCGCTAGCATGACTGCTTCGCAGAAGGAGGCGACTGCCCGCCACTCCCTCTCGCCCCGGACCATGGCTTGAACCAGGCCCGGACGCGAGAGGTCGCCGCCGCTGCCGATCGCCTCTACGAGGACACGGCGGTGCTCCGCCCATGCGGGGCAGAGCTCCACCGTGTGCTCCAGCGTGTCCTCTGGGCGATCCTGGCAATGGTGACACCCGGGCGTTTCCTCCCGCCTGATTATATGCAGGAACCTCCCGAAACTTCCGTGTCCGGTGAGGACCTGCGTCAGGCGGTAGGTGAGGGCGCCATGACGCCTCTCTAGCCACTCCTCAAAGAGGGGTCTTACCGCCGCTATCGTGGCATGCCCTTAGGTACCACCTTTAGGTCGAGGTTTCGAACCCAGGCATTACTTAATGTAATTTATTTTCATCACCACTGCTCTTAAAACTCAAACTCAAAGCATTTATTTCAATTAAACCATTTACAGCCACTTTTGAATTGTCAAAAAGTCGGTCAGTCAGAAAATATGAAGCTAGTTGCCCATTCCAAAGCGTAGGTACCTATGGAGAAGAACGGGCAAGAAGCTCCATGGACACTCTTTTAAATTATATTTTTACAAAAATATTGATTACCGTCATTAATGTGAATTTATAATTACATGTGAGAACGATGTAAAAAAGACGTACGCGTTAAAAGCGCCCAGAGTACAGCAAATAGTAACAAAACAATAATTCAAAATTAAAATAATTAAAAATAATCCGAGGCAGCTAAGTGATGACCAGTCCCAACTGACGGCGCCCATTCACGAACATGACGCATAGATTAGCAACATTCAGCTTAACCATTTTGAAGGGAGCTAAATGAAACGTTGAAGGAAAACATAGTAAGGCAACCGGCATGTCCTAAAACCAAAAATTCGAAGGCATGTGACATTTACCTACCCGCACTGGGCCCTCATGGTGGAATACAACCCGCTCCCTCTCACAGAGGAGGCCTGTGTCCCAGCGGTGGGAACGCTGTTATAGACTGATTAGATTATGTTAAGTTATGTTAAATTCAACAAAAATCTGGTAACTTGTACTAAACACATTTAATCTTTTTAACTTTCTATACTAAAATCAACACAAAAGAAAGATCATTTTCTGCGCCAAAACGGAGGTACTTGACAGTTAATTAGGGAAAGCCAATTACTAACAGCCTTCACAATCAATCATGTTCTATCATCCCTCAGAGGGAGGCCATTGTTGAAATATTGTACTTGTTACAACAACATAATACTTATGTAACTACATAACATAATCAGCCGATATTATTATTATGTATTACCATTTTAAAACGTTGCTCCACACCAGCAACCTCTCCTGTATTGTGGGTGCGTTTACAAACATTTAAAGTCACATACACAAACAGCCAGACCAGGAACAACTACTTGTAGGTCATTATTTGTTCCGTGCGGGAATAGAACCCGCGACACGCAGCGCAGCAGCCAATAGCTTATCACGATGTCACATGTATTTGAATTTTAGATTTTAGGACATGTCGGTTTCCTCGCGATGCTTTTCTTCTTCATTTTGAGAGCAGTGGTAATGAAATAATTACACCAAGTAAAGTGCAAGCGTGGGTTCTTTTCTCCGTGCCTCGGAAAGTACGTTAAGCCGTTGGTCCTGGCTGTCATTCGTGGATCTTTGATAGTCGTTACGGGTCGTCAGAAGCCCGAAAGTCTGACAACCAGTCTTAACAAGGGTACCCAGTAACTGGGTTGTTTAGGTATATTTATGTACGACAGAGTGTCTAAGTTAACTAGAAATAGCAACCCATAATTATTAGCATTTAATCGTCCAAAACCTTTATCAAACTAGGGCTACAAGACATTAGTGTTGTATCTCCAACTGTCATGACTCGAAAATAAATCGCGTTTCGACGAAACAATACAACGAACTAGAACAAAATAACTATGCGACGTAAACTGTCACCCATCTTAACCAGGATAACTATTACTCTACAGCGCTGATCGCACAATTTATGCAAACACCACTAAGCCATCGTCTTGCACAAATCAGAATAAACTTTATACTCTTCAGTACAAAGTTTAAAGTTAATCAACAGCTGTGGGAATAAAACGAAGGTAAGTTCCACCAAGAGAATTTTGATAGACCAATTCAAATAAGTGTTTTATCCTTTTTTTCTGTTGAGTCCATTGCCAACATCGTTAAAATTTCGTTAATTATGAAGGATTCTGTTATATTCAGTTTATTATTTGTTCTGGCAGCCAAACAGCCGGCTGAATTGAATTTAGTATTAAATAAAAAATAACTTTTAACCATAACATTTTTAGGTTAAATGTTTGAGGGGCAAACGCTCCAATGTATTCTATAAATTGGTTATCCAGTTTTTTTTCAACAAAAACTATGATGTCAGCTCAATTTTATTTTGTGGAAAATGATACGGCACTTTACATGGGCACTTTACACAGGATCAATAATTCCAGCTACGATACTTATATAAATAAACTTTTAATCTGCTAAAAATATGCTACAGTCTGACACCGTGAAAATTCAAGGCTTGCAAAAACATTCTACTAAAATTGGTAGCTTTTGTACACTGCATTAATGAACCTCTATAATTCAGAATAACAATTGACTACGGACGGTACAGAGGTTTTCAAGCACTAAATTTGTATTATTTTAAATTCGTTTGTTTGTAAAATATGATATTATATAGTACTACTAGCTTCTGCCCGATTTTTCGTCAACGTGAAAATGTTTGTTCCCCCGACCCAGCCCGTCGCATTGCATCGTCTGCCCGCGCTATTACTTCATTTCCTCGCGACGTTCTTTCTGCCATTTTTCTTTTTGCACGGGTTCTAATTGTCCTAGCGCGTAGCGTGATGTTAAATAGCCTATATAGCCTTTCTCAACAATTGGACTATCAATTTAAACATTTTTTTTTCAAATCCGATGATGGTTTCCGAGATTAGTACGTTCAAACAAACTCTTTAACTTTATTATTAGTATAGATTGATTAAAATAATCATGCTAAATGTACCGTCACAATTATGTGAATGAGTCTAGAGCAGAGAGCTAGCCCGTTATTATTATTACACTCGCTTTTCTCCGAAATTCATACTAATTTCCAAGACACCGGCTGAGTATTTAGCATAGTTATGGACATAAGTTATCTTACTATGTCGGTTAGTGTACCAAGCTCACATTCCGTTCTCAAGGTATCAGCTGGTCCAGTCATAAATGTCGTCTGTAACGGCTAAGTACCAGCAGCGAATGTTCATGAAGGTAGGGATGAGAAATATAGTGCTGGATGGGATCCAAGAGTAGAATGTACTGTAGATGAAGAGAAAATAAATAAAACTGTTCAAGAAAATGATATAACACGTAACTTTCTGAGAGATTTGACACCAGGTGCCAATCTCTCAGGTAGATAAGGATAAATGGAAGAAGACAAGAGAGGCTTTACTCCTGCAATATGCACAGTCAAGGCTAAACTAAAATCAAATCAGGGAGGTAGGCAGGGATGTAATATTGAATAGATCCAAATTTATTATCAGTCCCAAGTAAACATAATCAGCCTATAATGTTCCCACTGCTGGGACGCGGGTCCAGTGCGAGTAGGTAGATGTCACATGCCTTCGATTTTTTGGTTCTAGGATATGCCGGTTTCTTCACGATGTTTTCCGTTTTGAGGGCAGTGGTGATGAAATTATATACACAAGGTAAAGCGCCTGTCTCGGTTCGCAACTAACGTCCTATAACTGGTAAGTCGAAGCTGTTACAACTAGGCCACCACCTGCAGCTCTCAATCGATCCCAAGTAACAGCGGAAATCCCTGTGGTCATTAACCGGTTACAATTAATCTAAACAGGCGGCTAATGAGAATTTCAATTTTGAAGAATTCAATAAAATTTTGAACGAGTCGGAAATCAACATCAGGGGCCTCACACTCATGAGTAGTGATTTTTATCACTAGGTCAATCATCATTTTAAAAAGAAACATCATTCATCAAATATCTAGTTAGAAATATGCTATAAATGTTACAGCTAACTAAAGATTATCATTGAACCGTAAAAAGCACAAACCGTAAAGCGTTTGACACTGACATAAAATTCATGATTTCGTTAGAAACGTTAACTTTTGCAGGTTTGTTAGCCGTTATTATATATTTTATAGTCTATTTGCAAAAACGTATTATATAGGTAGTATATTTGCAAAAACGTATCGCTATAATGTCTGACAGACAATAGACATAATAATAGGTTGTTTTCTACATAGATCTCATATTGTTTTCCAACCAATCGTATTATAATAATAGAATTTGGCGGCCCAATGTTCTTTTTTTTTACGGGTACCCGGTCTTCATCAATTTCAATGCACATCCTTCAATGCCATTCAACTGTGCCTAATTAAAAGCACTAACAGTGCAATTCATTCACCAATCAGAAACAATAGATCTCGAGCCAACCTTTCCTAACCGCATTAACTAACTTTCGGAATAATTCAAAAAACAGTTTCACACTAATCAAGATGAATAATAATTATAGTATAAGCAAAAACCGCGTACAAATATCACGTGAGAGCTGCTGCCACGAATTAAAATTATCCCGAAGTTCTAAATTCAGTCTGAATTTTGCTGGACCATATTTATTTAGCCAATCTCAGAGAGAGACACGAATTTCGTATTACTCCAGCTACGTTTCAAATGTCAAAATAATGTCAAGTTGACATCTAGTTTGCGAAGATAATTGGTGAATGTTTATTTTGCAATAGGATCCATTCGTACGAATAACTTTGGGTGGAAGGGTTTCTGAATACACAGGCTCTTGATTTAGATATTATAACGATTTGTTTGGGGCTAGGTAAACCATGATCTTGATTTCAAGGTTATATAACAATGTTGATTAACCAATCTTAGCGAAACAATACCAGACATTTTTGTTTTTGTTTGTTCTAGAAACTTTTGACTGATAATGCTTTTAAAGAGCATTATCATTTCATCATTTCAGCCGAAATACGTCCACTGCTGGCCATAGGGCATTATTATTTATCATGCATTGTTTATTCAAGAGCTATATTTTTTCTAACTATAAAGATCTAAATGATAATGCAGTTGAAGTAAAACGGAATTTTGTACGTTTCCTAGAGTAAGAAAAAGTAAATATTTCCATTGAGATGGCTGTTAGTACAACAAATACACTCGATGGTGAAATAGAATAGCTAAATCTAAACCTATGTATTTAAGCACTTCCCACAGTTTCCACACTTTAGAAGAAAATAAGTCAAACGACAAACAATGTATGAAGTTGGTTCAACCGCGCAGTTAGTTTAAGCATTAATTATATCTTAGCCAAATTCGGGAGGTCTTAGTAAAATGGATATGAATGCGTTTAAATTAATGTCAGAACGCAGAATTGCCTTGTTTAGACATAACAACAAAATTTATGTGTACTGTTACGTCAGGGCTTGAAATTCGCAAATTGCTTTGGTGTATTGTTACGTTTTAGCGTGTATTAGTTCAAATGAGTGGAAGAGGTTCAGTTCTTTTATTAGAAATGTGGTTACTGGTGTCTTGTTCTTATTTCTTATCTGTTGTAAATGTTTTTGATGATGGAGTGTCATCTTCTTCTTTAACAATAAAACAAAGTTGGGTTAGTTACGCCATTTCATAACTCAAGAACCACTGAACCGATTTTTATGAACTTTGATTTGTTGGATTTGTCACCGCCCCGAATACTAGAATATCTGTTAAAACATGGGAAAAATTCACAAAAAAAAAATATTATGAAGATAATTCATTTTCTGACATTGATTCTGAGGCGGTACGGGGGCGCGAGGATGTTACTCAATTCTAACTTCTCTGAGGTATATTCATTATATAGGTAATCAATTTGAACGAATCTGATACCACAAATATTATTATTATTATTTACTTTACACGACTCGTAAAGCTAGCCCCATGTTTTTATTATCTGCACGGTTGTTCTAAAATTGGACCAAAACCACACTATCGAATTTAAATGGAATTTAAATTTTCATTTATTTAATTCGTCCACTGAATATTGAATTATTTCATTCCGTCATTCATTGTGGGGATGGAAAATGTGTTAATATTTCCTAAAATGTTTGGCTTCCTGAAAGACGATTTACATTCACGGGTAACGAATAAATTTGCAAACTGGAATCCACTCATGGTCGGTTAGAACATTGCTTTATATGGATTACAGAGACCCCAGGGGCTGAGAGAGAATCTAATTTAGCTATAACGCAATTTGTTGGGTCTGGCGTAATGTCTTTGGCACAAGCGGGAGGCGAAATCGGCGAAGTATCGCATAAGGGACACAGGTGAACAATTATCTACAGCCAGCTTTATTTTTAAGACATTTTTTGACTAGAACCGTACCTGTTTGAAAGGATTGGATGGGTTGGTAATTCAAGTTAAGTAAGGGTTTCTGGATTCTTTTGTTTTATTTTTTGCTGTAAACACGGGTTTGCTTGAAAGAGTATAAGATTGAGTCACTTATATTCTTGATAGATTTACTTGCCATGAAATTAATTATATAATTAAACATTTCGGGAAATCAAAGAAATAAGGAAAGTTCAACCGCATTTAATTGCGTTATATTAACATTAGGTTCTGTCAACCTAATACTGTATAATTATGCATTATTATGCATGTAAATAATACTACATTCGCCTAGCGCCATATCATCTTTAGCCAGCCTTTTTCTAACTATTTTTGGGGTTGGTGTCCCGTCCAACTGGATGCAGTTGAATACCAGTAATCTACGTGGAGCGAGTGCCTATCTGATCTCCATAACCCTTACAGTACAGTAACAGGATACCCCTTGAAAAGACTGGTTGTCTGACTTTCGGGCTTCTGACGACCAGTAACGACGGTCAATGATCCACGAATGACAGCCGCGACCAACAACTTAACATGCTTTCCAAGGCACGGAGGGGTCTCGGTATGTAAAGATGGTCACCCATCCATGGACTGACCGCGGCAAGCGTAGCTTAAACTTGACGATCGACTTGTGCGGCTGTTAATACTTAGCCATGAGCCCCTCCAACCACGAGTACTCCAACTAGATAGCTAATCCATAATTAGTTCTACAGTAACGTGTAATCTTCAATTAATATTACCTACATTAGTCAGACAGACAATTTACGTATTCTGAGTAGCGAATAATAACCACGTAGTGAGATTAACATTCATTCAATCGAACACTGGAACACGATATAGATTAGTAAGGAATAATTATTATTTCTGGAATATATTAATGTGTTTTCTTTTTTTAGCATGTATATGGATAGAAAATATTATTGTAGTGAGACTTACCTAATGTATGATAAGATGTTTGTTCGTAAATTCTAGATAAACAAGTATCTGAAGCTTATCAAAAAACTAGCCTGCTTCGCACGTTTTTTAGACTTTACAAAACATCGGGATTTCTTTTTTAAATATACGCTTAATATTAATGTATACTGCACATAAACCATCCACAATAAATTCTCCAAATGTTGATGAAAACCGAATCAAAATCCTTCGAGTAGTTTACAAGAACAACGCGGACACACATACACACATGGAAAGCGTCTTCAAAACAAAATAAATGAGTTTTCCTTTATTTATGATTGATACGCAAAATAATTATTAATTAATATAATATTATTATGACTAGAATTTATGTATTATTTGGTATAATAAAACATCAGAGGGACAATTCTCGTAATTTAAGAACGTTCACAGTTTGACTTCAGTCTCAATCTGTCAAAAATACCTCTAATTTTCCTAAAATTTTGATAAGTGTATAACTTTGATTGTCACTGGAACGAGATTTCGACTAGATTTTGAAAATTCTTTTGCAGTTCCCCAAGAATGAAATAACCATTTATTTATAAAACAAATCTATGTTTTATAAATAAATGGTTATTTCATTCTTGGGGTATTTATGTCCCATTTATTATTTCAATTTGGTCCTAAACATACAATCTCTTCAAAGTGATCAGAAACTTCCATTTATAACTGGAATATTACTTAACTTATGGCTTCGTCTTCCAGGAATTTTAATCAAGAAACTAGACGACCGTTATCATCCCAATATTATTGTGGATCCACGCGAGACACAATGGCTCTTCAATTGTTTCTGTAATTACGGCATTTACCCAGATCGGTCACTAAATTAACTGAGGATAATCTTAAATAATTTCAACATTAAGTACAGTAAGCTTCAAACTTATGACTGTTCTGAAGTGGGCTACTTGATGCGCAGTACGGGACCCGTGATACCCGCGGTCACATGAGTTAGTTACTGCGCAGCGATTCGCCTCATGTGGCTATACAATGTAAGGTTCGAACATAATAACTAGTTTTTTCTTTTACAGAACAGTGTTGATACTCATAAAGAGGTATAAACAAATTCGACTATGGGACCAACTCTGCAATATCAAAAAATCTACATATGCTAAAAATGTACTTACATAAAGGTAGTAAAATGCCAGTCGTCCAACTCAAAACTATTACTCGTGCACACACTCGTGTGCTCTTAAATTCGTGCACTAACAACACAGATTCACTCAAATTCGAGTGGGTCTTTCTTCTAAACGCCATCTTAGACGCTAATCTGCATGGTCCTCACATGATATGACAAAGACAATGTCTGGACTTTTAAAGGGACTGTGACCTTGACAAAGGAACAGGGTGTTTGTGTCAGTGTTTCTTCTCCGATTAGTCAGATAGAAAACGCCGACATAGTCCTACCAAGATAGTTTAAAAAAATGTTGTGTTACAAACCTACTTCCAGAAATAAATATTTATTTATCATTTCATCATTTACAAACACGATACAAATGTATGTATATAACAGATTTTTTTAAATTTGTTTTTGGACCTGTATAGTGAAAGTGGCTCATATTCATGAATGCTGTTCTACAGAAGTTTATCCAGGTTTATTTGGACCGATTCATCAATCAATGAATCACTACGACTACTCTAATAACCCATGATACGTACAAAAACTCCTCAATGTCCAAAAAAACCTTAAAAACGGAAGAACAGACAAAGATCAGAATGTAGATAAAACAGAATCTATACCGTTATATCTCAATGTTCGCCATTTCTTCACGAGGCATATCTAATTGTATAAAGGAATACCGTCTCAACGGATTTGTATAAGTCTATCCTATTCTGGGAATTAGGGGAATCTTATTCGTTTGAGGACAATTTGATGGAGGCAGTTGTGACATGGCTTTAAGTGCTTCTTTTTTCGGTTATATATACATATTTTTCTTTCGTCAGGAGCTGTATTTCACATATTTGAGAATATTTTGACACTGAGTCTATACTGAGCACAGGTGTGAAACGCGTGTCAAGCGAAAGCGTTAACGTTGCGTACACGCTACGCCAACGCCTCGTCAACGTGATTACATTTCAACACAATCACATCCACTCGACGCTAGCACATACACACAGCGTTTGCATTTACGCAGCGGATACGCAACGTCAACACTTTAACTGAATACAGACTCAAAGGCGGAGATGAAATCTGTAACTTTGACTTCTCATTCAAATCTACATTCAGTAAACGTCACGGGTGATTGAAAATGAATAGAAAGATAAATAATCATTCATAAATATTGAAACAAAAAGAAAATGCTTAGTTTGGATTTCTTTTTTACTTTCAATTTTTGTTCAAAAAAATATATGTGTATATTAAGTATATGTAAAGTAAGAACAAACAAAATAAATTAGGTAATGTATTTAAATACTAAAACCTCAAGCAACTCAACATCTGGGTTCCCGAGCTAGACCAAACTAACATAAACTCGGCTTACAATATAATTTGCTTGTTACCTTCAAACGACAAAACTTCTGCCCGTATATTTAAACATCTTGCTCTGGCACATACCTGAAAGATAAAGAAATTATATTATATATTATTTCTCGAGTTTAATTAAAACTTATTCAATTGTGTGTAGACTAGAACTGTAGGAACTTGGAATTTGGCTGTCGTTATGTTAAAACAAAATACTGTAAACTTTTCGTATATCTTTTTATTAATTAAGTTATAAGTACTAGGTACCTAAAAGCTGTGACGTCATAACATGTTGTGTAGGTATATCTTAAAATTTGTGCATGCAATGCTGCTCCGGTGACTAGCTTGCATTTTATAATCTGACACGAATTTTTAGCCAATTTGACGCTAGCACGCGATGTCAAAATCAGTGTGTGGACGAGATGTTTTAAAATCGCTGCGTGTTACGTGCTACGAGAAATATTTATTTATTTTACCATTTATGTGCACATATATATAAACAGACAAGAAAAAAAACATTATCTAAAAATTTTCTCCTTGTTTTGTACACATAACATAATCTACATATTAACCACACGTTATTAACCAATGGAAGTTTTATGCACAAAGCGAGCTCTCATAATTGAGTTTTCGGACGATAAAGCTATAGAAAAATTTCACTTTATGGAGAAAAAGAGGTTGTATTCAATTGGAAAAATAAAGACAAATAGGTTTATTTGTCACAGAAACGTAAAACAGAAAAGTATTATACAATAAACAATATGTATTTGTTCAAGACTTAAACCTACTTGCAATAATTATTGTACCATAAATTAGACTTTGTAACTTAGTGGCGAGATACAAGACATGTGCAACTGGTCTTAAACTAGGAGGACTCCTGTGCTATAAGCACCAGCCGGTCGATTCTGTTAGAATTTCACCATGAGAAGTTAGGTGAAGTGAGCTGTCATTCCACTTCATGCTAGGGATTGACACTAATGACAGCTCACTTTAAGCATACATCACCCGAGATATCCCGGTGATCTTCTACAGAATAGCACCGCAGTTACTAACGTTACCACCGTGATCAAGCTGCCATTACAAGTGCGGCGCGATGCAAATGATTAATGAAGATTATTGCAAATGTAACTTAAAATATTACTAATTTATTAATTACTATCATACGTGTGTGTATGAACATTACGTGTGTGAATGTGCCTGAGTGGCTATATATATTTTTTTCACTACTCAATCCCGGCGTGGTACGAATTCGGCCCATGACAACAGAAAATCAATTGTGTCTCATTAGCGTTGATTAAGCGGTTAATGTTATCTTTGGGAGGACAGTGTAGGCCTGTCAGTAAGTACCAGGTACTTAACAAAATAGAAACTGGTCTAAGAAAAAAATATATACATCTACAGCGTGCCTTAGGTCGAATGTCGCTTGCATGTCATACGTTAACGACATACTCCTCTAGACAGACATGTGGCAATCGCATTGAAATTTTTTATCACTTTTAACAGGATTGACATTAGCTATTCGGTAGATTATGTCAACCCAGTCATTTTTGACTTTTTAATCATCGTGATCGCTGTTATAATGTCACTTTATTGAAGCCCTAAGGGTATTTTTGTCTATGTGACAGTTGGATAGTTTTAACCTTAGTGAAATTTTTCTTCTAACTGAACAGACAGATATGCTGCTGGGGAGTTTGGTGCGCCACTTCTTGTTCCCAGCTAAAACACTAGGAAGTGGTGAATGGCGGGCGTTTTGGGTGATTGTCTTACGTAATTTTGACGCTCAAAAAGTGGAATCAGGACTAGTTTGAATAAATGACTTTTGATTTTTTGTTTTGATTTTTAATGTACTAGCAATTGTTGTTACAAGTGGTAAAGCAATATACGTGGTTGACTATACATACTTACACATATCTATACTAATATAATAAAGCTAAAGAGTTTTTTTGTTTCATTGAACGCGCTAATCTCTGGAACTCCGAATCGGATTTAAAAAAATCTTTTTGCATTTGACAACCCAATCCTTGAAGAGAGTATTTTTAAAGCCGAGCAAAGGGTAAAAGGCACCAGGGAAAAGGGACCACGCCCGTGCCGGACGGCGCGTACGTGTTCCACGCGCGCCTCAAAGAGATGTCAGCATCAAGTGAAGGGGCTCGTCAGGGCCGAAGCCTGCCGGGTCAGCGGGATTGTCCGAAAGGGTTACCGCTGTCCCGGAACATAAAGGGCTAAGGAAGGAACACGGGTGGGTTTTAGTCAGTAAGAGTCTGACACTCCTTTCCGCTCCACCCAGAGCGGGAGGGGTCATTTGACGATAAACCATGCCGAAAAAAAAAGGATTTAAGGCAGAAAGAAGCCTAAGCGAAAATGAAGTGATAGCGCGGACAAGTATTGCGAGAAACTTCATGCGAACGAATTCGCGGGCAGAAGCTCGTAAGTTATATTTCAAATGCTTTTAATTTCATCCCAAAGTTCTTAACTTAAATTGAGTTCCAAAGTACAATTATACTTAAAAGATTTTAGATTAAAAAAGCTCCTACAAACAGGCGCGACACGCGATAAAATCGCGCGCGACACAAAGCCTAAAAGCTACTACAATTAACTGACAAATAAAATTATTTCAAGAGACTTCAAGGACCCTAGATTTTGAATTGTTTATTGAAATAAGTAAAACCCGAACGACGTTTCCAAAAGATATCTTTTACACTTCATTTGTTGGGAGTATTTACTCAACTAATAGACGCCTTGTTACAATTCCATTTATGTTACGTTAATTGCAGTAGGTAAAATTTAATTTTTGTTTTTGTTTTAAAATGTATTTTTATTTAAACTATCACCAGTATTTCTTGAAACTATCACCAGTTTGAAGAATTTGTAATAAAAAAATTCGTGTTTTTTTTTTTTGTTAAAACTTAAAGGACAAAGCTAAATTAACATTCCATTTCTAATGGTAATATTATAAAAATAGAGGCTGTAGGTTTAGGTTGTGACTGTCTGCCACATAGTACTATTTAATAACAATATTTATTTTGAAACATGTCTCCAAAAGATCATGATGCCGACGCAACGCCGCTGACTTTTCAGCGGCATTGAGTCGGCAGTAACTCACATCTACACTCGAAGTACTCAGAGCAAAACTTCCATAAGCACGCAAAAAAGCACGCTTAAGGGCTCCTTCAAACAGGCGCGACACGACACGCGACACAAAGGCACCGCAAGTCGCGCAACGAGCGGTGCCTTTGTGTCGCGCGCGATTATATCGCGTGTCGCGCCTGTTTGTAGGAGCCTTAAAGCGGACTCGTAAAGACGTTTGCGCCACTTTATGGATGTGTACCTCTGAGTACTTCCAGTGTAGATGTGACGTTTCGTGTGAGCAACGACTAACTAAATACCTTTGTACTCAAATTATAATGATGTCATATCCCTATGTATTTTACTGTGTGTACATAAATTATAAAATAAATAAATAAATACCTACGCGTATGGGTTACTCACAATTTAACATAATAATATACTTTGTATCTCTCTATTATTTATTAGCTTTCTAAAACCATATCCAATATCACACTAATATTATAAAGGCGAAAGATTGTGAGTGTGTGTGTTTATATATTTGTTCTTCACGCTCAAACGGCTAGACCAATTTTGATAAAATTTTGTATGGAGGTAGCTGACACCCTGGATTAACATATAGGCTACTTTTTATCCCGATATTCTCACAGGATCGACATTAACGCATGTGAAACCGCAGTATGCAGCTAGTGTGTCCATAACTATGAATACCTAAGTTTGCTTCAGCATTTCTTTCAATACTTTGCTTGGTCTATTGATCGGACAAGGCTTCTTCAAATTTGAAATTCATTTAATCTCTATTGGTGGGAGAGTGTTCAGTCTGGAGACGAGTTCTACAGAGCCGTACGAGGTGGAGTGTGGCTCTTTCCCCTCAGGGGAAATTGAGCATAACACTTATATTAACATAAATATGAAAAACTAAACTTTCATCAGCCTTAGAGTATTTTAGGAACAGTCATAAGGCTAAACCGTAATCAGTAGGTAAGAAATTAAACCAATCACAGCAATTCATTTTATAGATTTATGGGACTTGACACTCCGACCTTAATCGGAACTTTCACGACTATATCAAATGAAGCCCTCAATCACGAGCTCTTCACGCGAAAATCGGTAAGCCGAACGGTATTCCGAAATATCAAACTAAAACCTTGATCCGATCGGATAGACTTCTAATAAATGAATCATGAAGATAAGGCTATAACAACTAAAGTACCTTTAAAATAACAAAAGAAAATTGGGTCACTTTTTCGACAAAGAAAACAATCGTCCAGGCAAACCAAAGTCAAGTTTCTGGAACTTATATATAAACTGGAAACTTTACCAGAACTATACATTAGCTTATTGTATTCACAAAGAATAAGGATGGCGGAAAAAAAAATAGGAAGAAACTTTTAAAAAGGAACTTGGGCTCAGTTGTAATAAAGGGAATAAATTTGATAGAACCTCAGAGCCGGAGCAACATAGTGTGGACAGAGTTGGGAAGATTTTGAAAGGAAAATTATTCTAGTGTGAGAGCCATGGAAGTTTTCAAAAGTTTTTCTATGAGACTTTATTTAATGTCATATAGCTTTTAATACTGTACCTATCATAAGATTTGAGGCTACTACTATACTATCAGTATTGTTTCGTGATACCTCGGCGATGCTTTTCTTGGGTGAAAGTATCCGAAACAATTTCGCCTTTTTCTTAATAGTGGTGTCGATTCCCTTGTTCAGAAACTAAACTAAATTTAAGTTCAGTGCATCTTTTTCTTTCTGTTTCATTAAGAAAAGGACAGATGATAAATTTTAGTTTAGTCCTGTCGAATTAATCAGCGCCTGACACTACTCCATACAAGTTTAGACGTGATTAAAAACTTGCCTACTAAAATGGCGTCAAATTACGTCAGGCGCTGATTAATTTGACAGGACTAAACTAAAATTTACCTTCTGTCCTTTTCTTAACGAAATAAAAAGAAAAAGATGTATTGAACTTAAATTTAGTTTAGTTTGTGAACAACGGAATCGGCACCATTATTTTAGTACGAAAGTTTTATTATCAAAAAAAATTCGTTTTAACGTAACACTCGTTAACGTAAACAACGTTATATTTATTCCGTATTGCGTGTTTATTTTTACTTAGTGATTCGCAAATCTTCTTAACATTTATATCTCGTCCATCGATAGCCTCTTTATCCGAAGTCCTTTAAAGCGACGTTACTGACCCATCTCATGACCCATTCGACTTTAAAGACAGCTTAGCATTAAAAGAACGTCAGCCACATGTTTAACCCTCTTCATTCAATACTTGGAAGTATTTTCTTTCGGAACTATATTGGCTTAAAAATACTAGTATTTTCAATGTGTCGTAGTTACAAGACCAATTTTGGGTAGTCCAACGCCCAGTTTAATAAGCTGACATGGAATATTTTGGAAGGGATTTGTGAATATTCACGTTCTTTATGTTCGTTCTAAAATGTTACTGTTTACTAAAGGTTAAACAGGTATCAATTATGGACCTTGTCAGGTACAGAAAATATTTTTGAAGCTGAAAAACGAAAAAACAAAAAATAAAGTTTTTTTTTATCCATCCTTATAAATGCGAAAGTGTGTCTGTCTGTGACCTCTTCACGCTTGAATCGCTGAACTGATTTAAATGAAATTTGGTATAGAGATAGTTTGAGTCCCGGGAAAGGACATAGGTTAGATTTGATTCCGATATTCCCACGGTATCGACACTTATGCCATTTAAACCGCAGGACGCAGCTAGTTTTATATGTATTATAAAATTTTGCGAAAATCTCTTCCATATCGATGATTGTTTAATATCCGCGCAGTTTAAAAATCCATTTTGATTTTTACATTTAGTATTTAAAAGAATACTAGCGGATCCGACAGACGTTGTCCTACCCGAACACAGCGCCACCTACCGGTTCCAATTGTGAATCTAAATTATCCAGGAACTCAAACAAACACACAAAAAGTTTCTCAATAGCGGTCCAGCCGTTTATCTCAGTGACATACACAAATCACACCATCAATAATATTATATATTTAAATAAACATATCTAATATGTAAATTCATGTGTAATTTTCTTCATTACTATAATTTCACTCATATTCCCACACAGCAGTGCAGTATTATCTACCTCTCCCTTTGATGTACTACTGCGACTACTAAACATATAAATTGCTGCTTTGGAACCACCCACACACTTCAATTGAATTTGATATGTACATTCACGAGCATAAGTATGTATACACTTGGCTTTATTCAAAGACGATTTTCTCTATTAGTTTTGAATTAAATTTTATGTTATTACAAACAAAGTATTTTCGAACCCATAGGTTTGTGTAAAGTGTCGTATTTCAACGTTTCATTCGTTATTTCACGAAAAAATCGCAATCGAAAGTTGCCAAGTGTTGACATATTAGTGCTCGTGACTGTACCAAGACGTAATACGTTGGACTCGTAAAACTGTACCCGTGTTCAGAAAATCTATTCGGGCCAGCTCAACTCAGCCAACAGCTCCACTTGACCCACAACTGGGCCAAAATCGTGCTAATAATTTTGATTAGAAAACTATGGAGGCTAGAATTGGACTAGGAACTTCTATTGCTGGCAAACTTTCGGAGGGTCATCTATCTGAAACTGCTCTGTTTTGGACACATTTGCTCAAGGGGCTTACAGGTCCTAAACGCAAAAAACGCAGGTTTTAGAAACAATAAAAATATATGATCGACTACAGTAAACAAAATCAGAAAAATATATGATATTCTTCAGGATATATGCTAGGTAGATAGTGTGTTGAAAAAATAATATAACTAATTTGATATGATAGAAAAAAATCATGAAAATACCTCTAAAAACTTTCTTTTTACAATAAAAACCATACTAATATACATACAATTATTCTGATTTTTTGTCAGATTATTCTACAAGCAACATATGAGTACTAAAACACTAGTATTTTAATTTTAAGTTTAATCAATAGTTTTTTTGTAAAGAGGTAATTGGTTCATATTATGCAATAAATTACCGTTGTGTTATCGCGCTTCTCTTTCTTTTCTATGCAGTCCGACAGTGACCGCGCTTTAGGTCATGTAAGCCCCTTAAATCATATATAAAAAATATATAGAAAATTGATCCTAAGGACAGGGTTTCTAAAGACCGGTACTGGCAAATGGCGCCCGCAAGTTACCGTCAAATGACGTTACTAAAACATTATTGTGTAGTGAGTTGTTTTCCTATAAAGCGTTTTTTGGCACTGTAAAGTCAAACCCCGGTGTCATCATTTTCATGACAGCTGTTACTGGAGCTATTATGTTGCGGCCACCGCTCTTTTAAGAAACTGTAGCCTAAGCCAAAAATAAAAGACGCCACAGTAAAAAACCAATTCAAAATAACCTCGAGAAAATTTTAAACTCAAGAGCGAACAAGCACGTTAACATTAATAACATAACAAAACCCGAGACTCAGGAATTCTAGTGCAGTTTCAACCTGATAAGTTTGCTCACCCACTTAGAATTTCGGAGTATACTCCTTAGCTAGATTATCACCACGTGCTTGCTAACATTCAGGAGCTGTATGCACCCACAAATTCCCACCTTTGTGTCAACGTACACCGCACTGGTATTCCGGTATTCCACGTAAAAGCCAATGGTTATTTTAACTCGTTCGTTCTTTGTCATCGTTTGCTGCTCCACTGGACGCTTAACTTTCGATAATTGATTCTGCTGTATTGAATTTTCTTTGAGAAGAATAATGTAATTGTCTGCCTGGACTTTAATGAAAGATTTTGAAGGTTTCAAATGAATGTAGCTGGGATTATTAATGTGTATTGGCTTACAAAATTACGCGTGAGGTGAGAAGGCAAAGAGTTACAACACTGTTCGTGTTCAACAATTTGTTTACTGAGAGCATAACGTATTTGTTTGTGCCTAAAGAAATGTTTGTTACCATGTCTCACACCGTAGAGATAGAATTACGCTACTAATCTAATTTAAAACTACTTAAAATTAGAAGATCAGAAGTGGTGGTCCAGTGGTAATGGCCTTGACTTATGAGTTGTAGGTCGTAGGTTCGGATCTAGACAGGCGCTTTACTTTGTGCAAATTATTTCATCACCACTACTCTCAAAACGGTGAAGGAATATATCGGGAGGGAACCACTTCCTCTCGAAGAACGGAGGCCTGAGTCCCAGGAGCGGCAACATTATAGGCTAATTGTGCTTCAGAGATAGAATTACACTACTAATCTAATATACAGCTGCTTTTATACTACTTAAAATTAAGAGATCAAATTTGAGCGTACAGTTGTCAATATCTCTTGAAGTTCTAATCTCATTAAAGGCAAATTAGGTCGTGACTGATTTGGAATTAGTGGTTTCATAATTGATTTCAATCAATGCACCAATCAGTGTCAGCCATTCAGTTATTAACTCTATATGAGATCTTTGTTTTAATTGAATTATTCTGTACAATTTCTCCAATGTTATTATAACTTTTGTTAGCGTACCGACGACAAAAAATCCAATTCCAATTCTTGTTTAGCGAATAAATAATTAACTGTTCATCCGTAGATCAACAATAAGAAATGTTATGTACAAAAGATAGACGGAAAATTGCCTGTCCGTGCCGGATAGAATAAAAACAGATCTAAAAATAAAACCAGACATCTTTTCTAAATTCAACGACGAGGATTTTTTTTTACTTATTTCATATTCCTTATAGTAGACCACTCTAACACCTAAGAACTTCTACTGCTGATTGAATTTCAACCTTACAGTCTGAAACTTAAGATGCAAATTCGAATGAGTACGGTAGATAACTGTGTAACAAGGACAATGGCGAAAATGGTAATGCCTGGTATCAGAACAATAACAATTGGATACGGAATTGTAAAGAAACTAGTACACCTTTGTGTGTATCAACGCTGTAAAAACTAATGGTATCTATCTATACCTGTATTGAAGATCTAGATTCAAATAGGATTGTTCTAAAAACGTTTCTTCTTGGAATTCTTAAGCTGGTTGAAATGGCATTTCTGTGGGATAAAAATTCTAATGTAAACAGATTTAAGGGGCTTACAGGATCTAAACACAAAAAACGCAAGTTTTCAAGATCAAAATTCAAGACCGACTACAGTAAACAAAATGAGCAAAATATATGATATTATTCAGTATATATGCTAGGTAGATAGTGTGTTGAAAACACAATACAACTAATTTGATACGATAGAAAAAAATCATGAAGATACCTACCTCTAAAAACTTTCTTTTTACAATAAAAACCATAATAATACATACAATCATTCTAATTTTTTGTCAGATTATTCTTCAAGCAACATACTAAAACACTAATCTTTTAATTTTTTCGTCCAAACAATAGATTTTTTGTAACTAAATAATTGCATCATATTTTACAATAAATTGCCAGCGTTGTGCGCTTCTCTTTCTTTTCTATGCAGTCCGACAGTGACCGCGCTTTAGGTCATGTAAGCCCCTTAAGACCAGGGCAAAACGTAGAAAGAGCTTGACTGTCTGGTCCGTGGCAGCTCTGGACAGGGAGTGGAAAGAAAATAGGAAAGCCTTTGACCAGGTCCACCACAAGGGGTTATAAAAAAGGAATTTATATATCTGATATTGCTAATGCACGCTTTTAATTAAAAGTAACTTTCTTAACTTGACATACAAAATTAAATGTTGTCGATTTGTTGGATTTGGACTTAGCAGATAACGGAATCAATATCAAAACTTGGTTAGAAGTAAAAGGCAAAGATTTTCAACCATCACCTGATTAGTGAATCAATAAAAATAAATCAATCTGAACTATAGGCCGACCGCTTAACTGAGTCATAAGTTGACGAATCACAGAGCTCTCGCATCACGTCACCACACCCCTCCCGCACCGCGCTGTTACCTCAGGCAACGTCTTAGTTATGCGGTCGGTCAATAAACTATATTCTATGCTGTTGTAATCTATATCTGTACTAATATTATAAACAGGTAAAGTTTGTGAGGTTGTAGGGGGTAATCTTCGGAACTACTGATTCGATACCGAAAATTCTTTCACTAATAAGACGCTACATTATCCCCGAGTGTCATAGGCTGTGTTATATGTTAAAACAAGAAACTTCACGCCAACGAAGTCGCGGGCAGAAGCTAGTAACCTATATTCTTGGAAACTTCCCTTTCACCAGCATATTAGCACAACTTATAAATTAATAATATCAACTCTTCGAATATAATTAACGTCAAATAGAGGTTTCATAAAACCAGAGTACCGCAACAACTTTATAGGGATCCATACCCAAAGGGTGCGTCCGTCCGAACGGAACGTTAGTAAAAGGGTCCCGTCTGTCACAGGGCTGT
The DNA here is from genome assembly GCA_963855955.1 of Luperina nickerlii. Lineage (NCBI taxonomy): Eukaryota > Metazoa > Arthropoda > Insecta > Lepidoptera > Noctuidae > Luperina > Luperina nickerlii. Next base: position 19,697,538 of record OY979678.1, read on the forward strand.
GTCTTTTGAACCGTAATAGGTAGATACTTGAATTTTCACTTACTACGATGGCCGCTTTAACAACATCCTCATCTGCCTAGCCTTTTCCCAACTGTTGGAGTCAGCTTCCAGTTTAACCGGTTGCAGCTGAATACCAGTAGGTATTTTAGATGGAGCGACTGTCTATCTGACCTCCACAACCCAGTGACTGGGTAATATCACAGTTAATATAATACTCTACGTAGTAATACGATACCCCTTGGTAAGACTGTTTGTCAGACTCTCGGGCTCCAGAGTACCCGCAACGAATGTCAAAAATCCAGCGTCGTGTTCGAAGTGCGGTTCAATAAAATTATAAAATGGCGAATGCTCGATATTTGTGTCTGTTACAACTAAATGTTTTAGTCTATACTCACTATTCCAAGTAAATGCTTACACGCCAAGAACATTTCATCGAACACACCGTCGAGCATTCGAAAGATAAGATAAGGTAATTTATTTGCGTAAAAGATGCTATACATAGGTTTTATTAAAGCATATGAGATCATACATGTTTTGCTTAAAAATTAAAGTATGCAAACTTCACGAATAAACAAATTTGAATTTTTTGAAAGAACTTTATATTTCTTGGAAAAGATCTAGTGCGTACTCGCCATAAATTAGGTTCATAAAAATGTTAGCACTAATAAAATCTGTGTGGGTGTATTAATAAATTCAAAATGGCTCTAGTTTAGCCTGAGTCAGATTGTTAGTCAATTCCTTGAGAACATTTTACTGTTACGAGAGTACTCAAATGGATTAACTGTTGCCTTTCTTCAGGACGATGCTCAAGACTTTATTTAAAGTAAATAATATGAAATACCATCTACTCTTTAGCATCTTCGACTTCGTTTCGTCTTGTTTAATTGAAGACTACTATTGGTTTTAAGTAGTTGATGTTTATGTTAGTGTTTTATTTTGGGGTGTTCATCAATCATTATTATATACGTTAATGTTGTGATGACCCAGTGATTCTCTTCTTAAATCGTGTCGATAGCAATATAAATGGCCCAGAATTCGGCTACTTTTTTGGCGCCATCACCAGCGGCATCAGTTCCTGTAACGTGCAGCTGACAAGACACGCAGGACACGATATTAATTGTTCCATCGTTTGTGGAACAGCACCACATTTACACTCCAAGGCGGATTCGTCTATGAAACTCGATAAAGATTAAGGCGTCATCTCTCATGCACGAGGTTGTGGGTTAAATCCTTCTTCTGAGTTTATCTTGGACATTACTGACACCAATGAAGTAAAAACATCGTGAGATAACCTGGGCTTATAGTTAACTAGCTAACCCGACAGACGTTGTTCTGTTTTTGATTCGAAAGGCACGTGGCGCCATCTATTATCATAATAACGTTACTGTTGTTTTCCTTGGGAACAGCACTTTTTTTCGGAATTAAAGGCACCCTATGTCCGTTTCTGTACACCTGACAACGTATATGCAAAATTTCAAGACGATCGGTTCAGTGGCAGAAAAAGGTAAAAAACAAACAAACAAACTTACTTTCACATTTATAATATTAGTTAGGATGTAAGTCTGAAATCACCAACCCATCTTGAGTAAGCGTAGTAATCAACACTTATGTCTTCTCTGTAGGAAAAGAGGCCGCATTCCTGCAGTGGGACACTAATTAGAGGCTGGCATTATTATTATGGCAATTTGTGATCTATGATTATAAATGCATTTACGCAGAATACGCTAGTATTATTTTCTTTATAAAAATAGGCCTTAACCTTGCTGTGGGACAGCGTGGGATTAAAAAAAAAACAGTGGCACTCCGGGAGTGCCGACAGAAGTGAAAACAAAAAATACAAACAGCGGTGCGATTCTGTAAAAATCTCACCGTGAAAACTTAGGTGAAGTGAGCGTGGAGTGAGCTGTCAATAGTGTCAATTCCTAGCAAAAACAAACTCACTTCACCTAAGTTTTCACGGTGAGATTTTAACAGAATCGACCGGCAGAATACTTTGCCATCACTCACTGACATATCGGATTTAAAATCGAGTACTTCCCGAGGACAGCCGAACACATCCGAATCTAGCGCGGTGTTGGTAACAGTGTCGTGAGTTCAATGATTTTTCCTATCTCAAAAAATGCCCGACTCGCCTAAAGAAGTTTTCACTTCAATTATATTGCATTTATTTTTGTACGATTGCAACATCAATTTTTTGGCTCAAATGATACTGTATTTTAGTATCTATACTAATATTATAAAGCTGAAGAGTTTGTTTGTTTGTTTGGTTGAACGCGCAAATCTTTGGAACTACTAGTCGGATTTGAATAATTATTTTTCATTTGATAGCCCAATTTTTGAGGAAGGCTATAGGCTATATAACATCACGCTATGACCTTTAGGAGCCGAGCAAAAGGAAAAAAAGTCAGAAAGAACGTTAAGCAAAAACGAAGTAATAGCGCGGGCAGGCGATGCGATGTAACGGAGTGGGCCGGAGTAATAAGAAATTTCACGCGGACGAAGTCGCGGGCAGAAGCTAGTGATATAATATAACAGGCCTGGCTGGTGTACGTAACTCCCGTCTAAATTCTTCTATATATGTATATTTCGTCTAAATTGAATATTATTTACTCCTATACTGTCATAATTAAATGGCTCAGCAAATGTTCCATCACCAGCATTAAAGATTTTAATTTACGGTAAGAACATTTTAATTGCCGATTTTAAGTTTGAGTTTGAAACTGTAGGCTTAGCGGAGCAAGCGGAACTCCCGACGATGTCAACACCAACTTTGTTGGTACTCAGCTAAGCTTGAGCCTTTGTATCAAGATTGCAACTGTAACTAACAGGTCCGTAGTTGATAATCTATAGCAGGGGTGGCCAACTTGGTTAGACCCAAGATCTACTGTTCACTGACGATACCCTGTGCGATCTACTAATTACATACTTCTTGAAATCTTAAATGAAATAGCATATTTCAGTACACAATTATATAGTATTTTTATTTTATTAAGAGGGAAAATATAACTCGTAACCACTCGGTAACTGGTAACTCCGCTAGTCTGTCGTCAACTCACGGATTGATAACCGCCCGCGTCCCACTCCTGCCTTCCATGCGCTTCCCGCTTATTGTTATCACGCACCGAAAACAAAAGAGAGCTATACTGCTTAAAAGAGAGAATAAATAACGTGACGGACCGGCGATTGAAAAATTATACAAGGGGATGCGTTCAGCAGTTAGTGATTAGGTACGTTGCTAACGTTGCGCGGTCTGTTCTACGTATTTATATTTTATTCCTTGCCACGATCGACCGGTTGGCCACCCCTGATCTATAGAGTTCTGATGGCAGTATGTAGTTTAGTTGGTAATGTTGCATGTGGTGTCTTAGCGATTAAGTAGAGAAGAATTTTTGATCAAAGCACCACGTGTCTTTTGGCTTTACTTGTGTTAGACGTACCGATTAGGTACTATTATAGTTGTACAAGGATCTTTTGGCGCGTGGCCAAAATCGGAACTAATGTCGCCATCTTGTTCTTTCAATACTTTTCACGAAACAATTGCACAAATGTTTACCAACAGTGTCAATCCTGTCAACGTCATTCGAACGCCAAAAATAACCTTGTGCAGCAGTGTGGTTGTGTTCACTGAAGAGAATTATCAAGTTCAAGCTTTTACTTCGTGTAAGTATATTTATTTTATGTTAGACTTACCGTGGGCGCGACGAGAGAATGCGTTCTTGACACCACCACCACCACCACCTCTATGAACACAATAGAGCGTCTCATCACTTCAACAAGTGATGAGACGCTCTATTGTGTTCATAGAGGATGAGTAGTCGTACAGCATGGTTGCGGCCGTCGAGGATAATCGGGGACTTTGCGGTCTCGCTAACTCCCAGTGCAAAACTTATCCGTGTGTTTAGTCTCAACAAACCGTCTAAATCGAGTGTCGGTGCGAGTCTCGCTATTCGGCTGTTTCTGGGCACTGGCTTTAAGGATTTTAAAGCTGTTAGCTCCTCGGGAAAACTCTCTGCCTGAGCTTGTTGGAGTACCATCTTCTCGGCTTCTACGATGTCCGCGGCGTGAAGTTGATAAGGAGATGTGGTACTGTCAGTATACAATTTAGAATTTGGAGTTATAGGCCGAGACAGTTTAAGCCGGAATATTCGTGCGCCCTGGAGAACGCGGGCGGTGGTGCGAAGGAGACGCAGCCAAGAACTAAAACGCGACGGGTCAGGGAGCAAATCCGACGACGGGGTGTCGAGGAGCAGAACCACTAGGTCTGATTTTAACTCAGGATCTAGTGAACTCTCTTCCACGTTATTGTCGTACTCGGTAGGCCACGTGCATGGTGGTCCAAGAAGAAACGGCGGCCCCGTAAACCACCGATGACATGCGGTGAAATTCATTTTTTTTGGTTTTGTTGCATCATCGGCGACGTTAAGAGAGGTAGGGATCCACCTCCAACTGGACGGGTTAGAGGTCTCCAGTATCTCTCCTAATCTGTGTGCCACAAACGCTTTGAATGCGCGAGCATCGCTCCGAATCCACTTAAGGACTGGTTGAATCAGTCCAAAAAATAGTCTCGGAGGGCTGAAAACGATGAGCTTGCAAAATCGTTTGTGCATACCGCGAGGCGATTAGCGCGGCTTGTAATTCTAAACGAGGAATCGAAACTGGTTTGAGAGGCGAAACGCGTGCTTTGCTTCCAATGAGAGCTGTAGACACGGTGCTATCGCTGTAAACGAAACGCCAGTAACCAACACAGGCAAAGGCTTGCTCGCCGCCGTCGGCCACCACGTGCAGCTGAACGTCTACAATATCTGACCTACTCATGTACCAGCGAGGAATTTTTATGTTGGCCGCAACCTGTAATTGTGTAAACCAGTCCTTGCATTCACTAACATACACCTCGGGAAGTGGCGTATCCCAACCAATACCTGCGCGCCACAGTCTTTGAATTAAGATACGGCCCCAGATAATGACTGGCATCAAAAAACCGAGAGGATCGTAAACCTTCATAACGTTTGATAATAGACTGCGTTTAGTTAAAGTTTCAGTAGGTATCTGGGGTAAGGTACGAAAGCCTAACGAGTCTTGCCGTGGGTCCCATTTGACACCCAAGACGCCAACTTCAGTGCTAGGTGGTAGCATAACGTCAGAAGTAGCGTCGCTTCTAAGTTCCTTAGGAATAAGTGAGAGAGCGTCGGGACGATTTGACACCCACGCTCGCATTTCGAACCCGCCAGCTTTGTGGACAGTGACTATCTCAGTAACTAGTCGAGCTGCGTCGTCAATGTTGGAGTGGCTTCCGAGATAATCGTCCATATAATGGTCTTCTATAATTGCCTTACAGGCATCGGAGAACTCTGCTTCCATTATTTTGGCATTTTTGTTTTTGATATAGAGCGCGATAAATGGGGATGAGACTGCGCCAAATATCATAGAGGACATTCTGTACTCTTTGAGGTTGCCGTCCTTCCCGCGCCAGAGAAAGCGTTGGGCATCCCTATCTCGTGGAGCGATTTTAACTTGTGGGAACATTTCCTTGATGTCACCGTTTAAGGCGACTTCGCCTTCCCTAAACCGGAACAAAATGTCGAGAAGAGGTGACAATAAATCGGGGCCTTGTAGTAATAGACTGTTGAGGCATATACCTTTCGTGACCGCAGCAGCGTCATGGACGGCTCTCAGCTTCTTTTTTTGTGGGTGAAGGACGCCGAATATAGGTAGGTACCAGCGGATGGATCCGTCTGTGTTGATGCACGATGTATTCGGTGTAATCCGCTGATGATACGTCTGTGGATCGCACTCTTCGGCATATCCCTTGCTGATAACATCGTCTATAAATTTTTGAAAAGCGGTGGCAAACGTTGGGTCCTTCGCCATTTGACGTTCGAGGGCCTTAAAACGGGACAGTGCTTGCGGATAACTATCAGGTATGACTTCCGGTAAATCTTGTTTCCAGGGTAGACCCACCTCAAAATGGCCATTGTCGAGTTGACGAGCTGAAGATTCTATTATATCTATGGCTCGTTTATCGTCGTCGTTTAGACGAGGAGCACTTTTCGCAATACCCAAAGCGTCAATGTCGTATTGTCTTTTAATGAGGGCGTCCAAATCGTCCGAAATGTAATTTACGAACTCAAGTGGCTTGGACGAAACGGAAAGTGCGCCATGAAGTACCCAACCTAATAAAGTTTTAGAGGCAACGGGCTCGTTCTTCTTTCCACAACGTACTTCGCGACTCAAGGAAAGGTGCCAATCTGGCGCGCCGATGAGGACAGTTGGGGGAGTATCGGCGTACGAAAGTTCGTCAGATAGGTCTGCCAGATGACTATAATCCGAGAAGTTTACCAAGTTATGACTTTGTACGCGAAGCCCCAATGGTTTAATGGCCCGTGCATGCTTCACTAGGTAACGATCGGTTCGGTTACGTCCACGAATATGAAAATCTACGTAGCTTACTTCGACTTCCTTGGTCATACCACTGACACCTTCAATGTGAAGACGCTCTTGAAACGTGGGTTTCGCACCGATGCGTGCTATCACCTCTCCGTCAATCAACGTTGCCGTACTGCCCTCGTCAAGTAGTGCTGTCGTCTCGAACTCGCCGTCGGGACCCTCGAGTACAATCGGCACCACTTTCAGCAGACCGCGGGGACGTGACGTCGACGGCAGAGACCCTGTTGCATTAACAAGAAAATCAGACGTGTTCGTGATCTTAACAGCAGACTCGGTTTAGCTGTTGGTACCGTCCGTGTGGGTAGGGTCGGTAGTTTTAGCTGAAGATACTTGTGTATTATTGCACTGTCCGCAGGGTGCCACGCTAATTTTAGCATTGGAGGTTCCCGGGCCGTGAAGGAGTGCGTTATGACGTCTCGAACATCCGTCAACTCCACAGCATTTCGCGCGGCAGTTGTTCCACGTGTGCGGATTCGACTTAAGGCAGCGATAGCACACTTTATTTTCACGCACCCATCGCCACCTGTCGTCGACTTTCAGAACTAAAAAACTCTTACAAGTTTTAATGTTGTGTGGTCCTTGTTTGCAATATATACAGTACTCGGGAGTTTTATCGCTTGATAGCGTCGCGTGTATAGTTTCCTTTCGCGTTTGAAATTTAGAGGAATGTGCCGGAGTCGTTGCCTTAACAGTATTGTGAGGAACAAAATTGTATTTCAATTGTTTGTCAGCTTCGGTCAGAAGAAAGTGTGACAATAATTCCAATTTTGCGATTGTTTTTCCATCGGTAACGTAAGAAGAGGCAAAATCTGTAAAGCGAGCTCTGGTGTGTTCGCTCAGTTTTATCAAAATGCACTGAAAAAGCTCCGGTGAACACAGATACTCGTTTTGTTTCAGTAGCATAAGAGTAGTAATAAAATTACGTAGTTTGTTCGCTAAACTATTTAAATCTTTGGGGGAACTTAGCTTAGGACTGTTACGCAGCTCGGTGACCTCGCGGGCTACCAGCAATTCCGGTCGTGCGTACGTCTGCTCCAAGGCGTTCATGATGTCGCCGGGGTCGCCGGAGATCCACAGGAGTGACGCGACGGACTGATACGCCGGACCGCGTATGGCGTTGTTCAGACGTTCTAAGTTCTCTGAAGGGGAAAAATTTGACTTAGTTCTTTCGTAACTACTCTTGAAAGCCATCCATTGACCGATATCACCCGAGAATGTGACAAGTTCGGGTTTCTTTGGTCTGTTCGAAAGAGAATTAATAGCTTGTGCGAGTTTGGTTATAGGGCCTGAGGAGCGTTCAGATTGCGATTGATGTGCCATGTTGTTGTAGTTATTTTCGTAAGGTGCATACTCGTACATGGGCTTAGAAAGGGTTCTATGGTTGACGTCGGGCAGGAAAAACGGTGCCGTGTTGGTGAGAACGGCCGGCTGTGACTGATGTCCTTGTGGGTTACCCAGGGTTACAGTCGGAGCCTCACCAGGCATGTTTTTATGAGTTGCCGTGGTCATGTTTACGTTTTATTCTAAAACCCAACTTTCAGTGCGCTTTTCAGAGACACGACTAGAAAAGCACGAACTACGAGATTTGGCTAACTTATCTGAAGCTTCCAGGGCGGCGATGTTCGCTTGTAGTTCGGCCTGCTCTGCCTCAGCCTCGAGGCGAGCGAGCTTGAGCTCGCGCTTGCGCTCAGCCTGTTGAAGTTCACGCTCGCGTTCAGCCTGTTGACGTTCGCGCTCGCGTTCAGCCTGTTGACGTTCGCGCTCGCGTTCAGCTTGTTGACGTTCGCGCTCCACTTGGCGCCGCTTCGCAACTGCTTCAAGAGACAGCTTCTGTGCGCGGACGGTCGCCGAAGAACACGAGTGGCGAGTGGCCTCACTACGCGATATTCCGCTGTGGACACTAAAAGTGCTTTTAGTTGCCGCATTGACATTCGCCTTGTTAAGTATGCTAGCGCGAGCATCTGGGCGTTCCGAAGCGGGACCAGGTTGTGCCTCGCTAGGGGGAACGGTGCCCGCCTGTTGTATGCCCGCACTATCAGGCAATGCCGAAGCGCCTTCGGTTGTTGTGGCTGAAACCGGCCGGGTGCCACGCGGTGAATGTTGCACCCGTCCGAATCCCGTAGCCGTCAGGTCTGGCTTTGTCTTGCTACGTGTTTCCACCATGGTGTAAAACTTACGTGAACAATGCGAGAATTTTACGAAATGAAAACGAAAACCTAGTAATATATAAGTCAATGGCGAAAACTATGAATCAGTAGGTACGTGAAAAAATTTGACAGATGCAATTACAATGAATGTTATACTTACGGCGAGAATGGACCAAAATGATAATTATACTTACGGCGAGAATGGACCAAAATGATAACTAGTGGATTGTGTTAGTGGACTGTATAGATGGAATGATAGAAACACGTATATTGCTAATATTATAAATTTATTATAAATATTAAGACAATGCTTATAAATATGGAACCTGACGACCGCTCAGACTTGACAACAACAAAAGGAACATAAAAAAGCATTATATTTAAAAAACATGACGTTTATGTACAAAAAGGTCGCACCATGGCCAGTCGCCAACACCGGCTGTTATTCGTGGATCTTTGACAGTCGTTACGGGTGGTCAGAAGCCCGAAAGTCTGGCAACCAGTCTTACCAAGGGGTATCGTATTACCTATTAACTGGGTTGTGGAGGTCAGATAGGCAGTCGCTTCATTTAAAATACAGGTATTCAGCTGCATTCGGTTAGACTGGAAGCCGACCCCAACATAGTTGGGAACAGGCAATGCAGATTGATTTGTGTAAAAGCTGTTTGTATAATTATTTACTGAAAATTAATATTACATTATTTCATCATCAGCATTTCAGCTGAAAAACGTCCACTGCGGGACATAGGCCTCCCCCAAGCATCCTCACTTCGACCGGTTCTGTACTTGTCCCATCCAGCGGATTCCTGTGTATTATTCCTTACATAATTTGCTAAGTGATTATTAACCAGCCGTTACTCGATATAATATTAAGATTTTGGTCTAGACAGAATCATAATTTGTGCGTTAAAACAATTAAGATTAGCTAATACTTGGTTCAGTAAACTTAGAAGGATGAAATCGAATTTGCTTACCTACTTTACATACCTATTAAATCGAAGTTACCATTAATATCAGCAGAAAACCACAAAATAATGATAGCAGATACAAACCATCGATCACATAGGAACAGGCAGGGAAATAAATCGTTTAGTAAATTGACTACTACATTAAAATTGCCTGTATATTCAAATCAGAACTATCATTCTTTGCCAGTTGTATAAAATGGCACACAGATCGACGTAGTATGTCAATTTGATAAACAATTAGGGGTTTATTTATAAACGATATTTAAAGTTAAGTGACGTTTAAATGTCAAAAATGTATGGTTAAACAGTCGCTAATCACTACTTAACTATAAGGCCGCTATCCCACTGGCGTTTTACGAGCGTTGGCGTCAACGTCACGTCTGCGCAGCGTCGACGCCGCGCAGACACGACGTTGACGTTGCGTCGTCGCGTGGCAAGCATTAACGTCCGCTGAACGCGACGTTAACGTCGCGCACATGTACCTGTTGCCAACAAACGCGACGTTAATGTTGCGCAGATGCGACGTCGACGTCGCGTTCAGCGGCCGTTAATGCTTGACACGCGACGACGCGACGTCAACGTCATGTCTGCGCAACGTTGACGCTGCGCAGACGTTCGAGAGACGCCGACGCTCGTAAAATGCCAGTGGGATAGCGGCCTAACCTTTTGACCGCCATAGTTATGTATAGATGACAAACCAAAATGTGTCCAGCACGCCACGGTTCGACTACATGACAGACTTAGACGCCGAGGGCACGTTTTTGATTTTTTGACGTGTGGCGGTCAAAAGGTTAAGCAAGGTTGATGAATAAAGTGGGTTATTTCCCTGACTGTACTTTGCCCAGCATATTTAACCTGGCATGTTAATAAAACTTTAAAAACAGTATCCCCTATTACTTTGAATGTCTTATAAAGCAACTAAACTATTAACACTTAGGTGCCTGAAACTCATAACTATTAGAGACTTCAAGGGTTACCCCCTAATAGGCTTTGAATTAATTAAATATCGTCATATCAGGGTATAAACGCTTACAGCTGGTCCGTAATGTCCTGCAACATTGCGTACAAATCTGTGGGATTAAACACCATAACTAACTTCTGCCGGCGACTTCGTCCGCGTAAAATTCTTGTTTTAAGGGGATTACAGGACCTAAACGCAAACAAACGCAAGTTTTAGAAGCAATAAAAGTATATGATCGACTACAGTAAACAAAATCAGAAAAATATATGTTATTCATAATGATTATATGCTAGGTAGATAGGGTGTTGAAAAAAGAAATTAGTTATTCTACAACCACTTTGATATGATAGAAAAAAATCATGAAGGTAGCTCTTAAAACTTTCTTTTTAAAATAAAAACCATACCAATATACATACAATCATTCTGATTTTTATCAGATTATTCTATAAGCAACATACTAAAGCACTAGTGTTTTAATTTTTTAGTCCAATCAATAGTTTTTTTTTTTGTAAATAGACAATTGCTTCATATTTTGCAATAAATTAACAGGTCGTGTGATCGCGCTTCTCTTCCTTTTCTATGCAGTCCGACAGTGACCGCGCTTTGGGTCATGTAAGCCCCTTAACATAAAAAATATATCCTATGACACTCAATACTGCAGCTTCCCATTTGTGCCGGGTCAGCGGGATTGTCCGAAAGGGTTACCGCTGGCTCGGAACATAAAGGGCTAAGGAAGGAACACGGGTGGGTTTTAGTCAGTAAGAGTCTGACACTCCCTTCCGCTCCACCCAGAGCGGATTTTTTTTTTCAGGATGGGAAATCATCAAATGACCCCTTCATATGATGATTTCCCATGCTGAAAAAAAAAGCTTCCTATTTGTGAATGATTGTTTGGAATCTGATCAGTAGTTTCACAGATTACCCCCTACATCTTATCCTATACTAATATTATAAACGCGAAAGTTTGTGAGAATGGATGGATGTTTGTTACTCTTTCATGCAAAAACTACAGAACGGATTTGGGTGAAATTTGACTCACTGATAGTTTATAACTAGGATTATATCACGCAAATAAATTAATCTATGTATGTGTCTTAACACATAATTATGAGACTTTTAATCCCAATATTCTTACGGGGTGGATTCTTATGCGGGTGAAACCGCGAAATTTTTATTATGTATACAGATATAGGTGTACCTAACACCTCTGTCTCTACCTTAGGGGATTACTGGCGTGATGTGTAAATTTCTTATTAAATAAATGGAAAATAGCTGTCTTAATAAGCTGCAGAGCAGAGTCCATTAAGTCTCAAAAGGCTTAAGAATATTTAACTGAGAATAATAATATTATTATTGTTTCAAAAATAAGATAGTAATTATATTCCCTTTGTTCATTGTAGCTATGGTTTGAAGGCTAGTTGCTAATTATCCCAAAGGATAATGATGAAATGGACAAAGAATTTGGAAGATAATAACATAGGTACCTGGGATTATTATAATTTCAAAATGGCGTTAACCACAGCTTATCTCATACGTAAGAAAATCCCAAAAGCCAAAACTAACATTACACATTCATTTAAAGCTTTCTTAACAGCGTATGCAAAACGGGTAACCCACATTCTGCGAACAACCGGATGGAAGTAACAAAAAATAAGGTTTTTTTGTTGAAAAAAAACTGCATACGCTCGTTGAGTCGAGTGCACATAATTACCGTATTTTTTGGTGGAACAGAAACATTTTCAGTTTAATCGTGAGCAGGTACCTCCAACGCACTGTTTCTAGTATTATTCGTTGAACGAATACAGCTTTATAATTCACAGTAGTTGGGGTAATGAGAGTATTTTAACTTTGTTTTTCAAGGAAGAAAAAATACTAACATAGTTGTATTCTGATAATGTAGACATATGTTATGGGCAGCTGATCAGTTAATATGTAGTTGAAATTGAAGCTAAGTTTTGAAGAGAATTTCTCAAGTAAAAGTCTCAAAGTATTTCTTTTTTAAATCTGCATTCCAATAATTGAACAAATAGTTAAATCATTAATTAGCATACTTTAGTCTATTATTTTCAGAAATAACACAGGCTATGTTTTTTTATTTACATTTAGGGCTTATTTTTCCAACGCCAGATAATTTTATCCGAGGAATAATTTTGAATTTTTGACAGTTCTTTCATACAAAATCTGTCAGACGTCAATTTTATTCCACAAATCAAAATTACTGTCGATTTAAAAATCAGCCCTTATTAAAATAAGAAATGTTAAAAGTATCAAAAAAATAACCAGAAAACATATTTCGACACTGATTTTCTGGGTTCGTTTTCTCCTCTACCTATCGGTTTCTCCTGACAAAATTCGGATTATATGCATGGATGTTTCTTTGTTTAGTATTTGTTCTTTTTCGAGTTATCTATCCTTAATTTTGCGCCTACCATGTTTTGTCTCTGCATCACCCTAAGGTTAACTGGTACAAAATTCCACCTTTGTACAGTATTTTATTTTAGTTGTGCATAAAGTTTTAATAAATGAAAATAATATTTTTCTCTAGATGATTGCGGTTAATTTTCAAACAGTTTGGTGTTCTTGATTTTGAATCTTTTCTCATTCTTGAAATGCTGCCGAAAACCATTACAAAATTACATTTCGCGAAGACATCTTTAAAAGTATCAAAAACGCAATGTGGAACGTCGCAATTTCTAAACCAAATTCCGTTGCTGAATATTTTAATGGTATGGGCCCCTCAAATGGAGTAGTTTTATGCTCCAGAGCTTTTCATACCACAAGTACGTTTAAAATATAAAAGTTCACATTAAAACCATTAAATGTCGAGTTTTACGCGCACATATTAATTTGTTTGCCTCTAGTATTTCTGTCCTATATGCGGTTCAGGCAAATTATGTAGGTATCTTTTAACTCGAATGTTGTGGTGATGGCTCTGGTCTGGTTTTAATAGTTTTAATGGATATTGTCGAGGGTTTTATATTTCTTTTAATATGGCGCAAATGGAATATTTAATAGTGTATATTTTTTTGTTTTGATTGGCATGTTGTTTTTTTTTTTTCTTTTATTGTATTTGTTTTGTTGTCATCTGTCAGTGTCGCAGGCGCATCGCGGATTAATTTGTATTCACGTATTGTCATGTCATTTAATGTTTGTTGTCTTCGGTCGCTGGCCCTGACATCAAGCAATGGACAAAATTGTCAACATTTTATAAGTTTGAGTACGTTTGACTACATTGTAAGCATATAATTATTTATGTCCTTTTTATTTGTAATGTGTGTTTTGTTTGTGCAGAATAAACATTTTATTTTTCTTTCTTTATGTGTCATATGAGGCATGTTGTTTTATTCAGTATTTTATGTTAGTGAACACTCAAGGCAAAAACCAATTTAGATTAAATCTTTTCGCTTACAGGCCGTCCAATACCCGCTATAGTAATTGAACAAAGGGAAAATTACCAATGGCCTCATTTGGTGTACAGATTTGTAATGGCCACTACTAAAGTAAAAGTGCTCGGCGCTGCACACCCCTGCCCTATTTCAAGTTAAACAAATATCAACTTTATTTCAATGATAATTAAGTTTATTTCAGAGTGACTAGCACAATTTTATAAAAAAAATTCAAAGTTATCGCTATAACTTTAATTTTTTTAATAAAATTGAACTGAAACTAAACTTTATTGTGTAGGATTTAAAGTTGTTTTTCCATTAATTCATATTTGTTTACATTTTTGGCAAATAAGTTGCGAATGCACGGTACACATTGATGTCCTGCCAGATGGCAGGGACCGCTAACCGCCCGGACCCGCTAACTGTAACTACGAATTCAGTACATGATTTTAGACCCCCTAAACCCTAGTTGACCCGAAAAAAAAACAATAATCCTATTCTTTTTTCGTTTTATCATATTTAGATATCGACACCTATCACGTCTGTGGAGTTTTGCTAGCTAATTTTGAGCCTGTATCACAATGTATTACTCATGCAGTGATCTCTCAGCGGGATTGTCCGAAAGGATTACCGCTGGCCCGGAACATAAAGGGCTAAGGAAGTAACACGGGTGGGTATTAGTCAGTAAGAGTCTGACACTCCCTTCCACTCCACCCAGAGCGGGAGGGGTCATTTGATGATTTCCCATCCTGAAAAAAAATGCAGTGATCTCGTGTCCATCGGGCTTAAAACTCTTCCTACAGTGAAATCCTACTAATTGTGATTGTTCATTCTGTTGGGATATTTCCGCGAGCGTGTATGTATGTACAGACACCAGCACGTCAAGCTACTACAATCTGTGAAATTTATTTAATAGATTTTCAACTTTATCGCTAAAGCATAAGGTTCAAAGTTGATTGGGAAAATTTGACAGTTTCGGGTAGCTTGATGTGCTGGCGTCTGTACACGCGGGCGAAGTGCCGGCCAAAGGCTAGTAATATTTATGACTTAAAACGTATGCATAAACTTGAACAGATTGAAAGGCAGCCTAGTTTTATTGCATTATTTTATTGCCACGGAAGCATCTATCTGCATCAGGGAAACACGTGTTTTATGAAGACATAAACTCTTTTTCGGAACTGTTTTCAGTTTTATGTCGATTTTGAACAATAAACTTGTTGAAATTCTCTTCAATAATAACTGCACCGGTATTTTTATTACAGTTGGAAATGAATGAAATAATGAAATGCATATGGAAGAATATTACGTTTTATCAATTTTTCTCTCATATAGAACCAACAAGAATAATCTACCCAAGATTTTGTAATAATTATCTTGATTGAAAAGAGTGTCCTTGGGGTTTCTGGCCAGTTCTTCTCCATAGAGATCTACGTTTTGGAATGGGCAACTAGCTTCAAATTTCTGACACTCCCTATCCGACACTTTGACAGTTAAAAAGTGCATGTAAATAGTTTAATTGAAATAAATGCTTTGAGTTTTGATATTATAACAGGAAAGTTGAATATGTGAATCCAGAAAGAAATGGCATACGATAGAATTGGTAAGGAGTTGCGAGCTGAGATAAAAACAGACACGTTTGCTGTTTTGCTAAGGGTGGATAATAATAATAATGAAGGCAGAAATAGCGCAAGGCATTTATGAATGGGATTCTTCACTTAGAATGTGAAGATAGAATCCGTTTATTTCATTTGAGTTAGTCAAACTTGCCAGATGACCCGTATAAAATGACGACCTCTGTGAGTAACTGGAAGGCAAATACACATTTTAATGCCGCTAGACAACCAGAGATAAACTTAAAAGAAAACACATTAGGTTTTACCATTTCTCAGACTTTTCAATTCAACACTTAACAATACCTACTGAAGACAGAAATTTGCTACAATAACAATACTTCTCCAGATAAAATAAAGCCTTTCACAAGGAGCTTTACTACTCATAAAATCCCATTCAAAACATCTTTCATTAAACCAATTATACCTATAAAATCTAGTTAAAATAACCGAGTTCATCTGAACGCAATTGATTTTCAAGTAGCTTCAATTAAAATGCCTTTTACTATTAGAATCACGAGACGTTCGCCTATTAAAAACAAAAGAATCCGTCTTGTGATTAAATTCATGGCTTGTTCGTTCGCAAGCATTCCCCAGGGCTGTTAAGCTTCAATGCTGCCAGTAACTGAGACGAACAGATTGCCCTGAAGTTATAAGACAGTAGAAAGAAGATTATTTGATTAAATTGCATGCCGTAATTTTGATCTTGTAACTGCTGTGTAATGGGGAATTCACACTAGGTCGATTATCGCCGTGCCGCTGGCCGCTTACCAAATCGCCTCACAAGCTGAAGCGCATTTACACAGGTCGATAAAAATCGCAGGTCATTAGTTCATTTTGCATCAAATGTCGATTTTCATGCGGCGCGATCGCCTGGGACTGAGCATTTTCAGGGTCGATTTTGGTCACTCGCCGCATGCCAAAAGTCAAAACTTGCGATTTTAGTCACATGTGGCCTAGCCGATTGGCCATATAGACAGACGATTTTCGACATGTAGCCACAATCGTGCGACTATAGCACCTGTGTAAAACAGAAGCATTTATTGCTTTATCAAAACAAAAGTTCATAGAAAGTTTGCTTACTACTTTTAACGTTATAGTGCCAATTTTGCATTAAAAGTTAAGAACAATGTGTTTCAAATAGTAATACTTATAGATTTCAAAATGAATGTCGGAATGATCAGGATAATTAACTACGTCCATTTTCCGTATTAAAGTCATTTACTAGGTTGTATCATTCGTAAAATCAGAGAACAATTGCCCACTTCGAATTGGGACAGCAGTCAAAATTTAATTTAATTAAATTTAATTAAATTAAATTAATTAATTTAATTCAATTTAATTTAATTTCATTTTTTTTACTAGGTACAACTTTCCACGAATGATGAATATACGGGCAATTTGATAAACAATTATTAATCTCACTTTGATTTATATTGATTTTACATTCTGAGCAATAGGTTTCATCTAACTTTATTTTGTAGTGTGCAGTATCTCTAAATACAAGATCCTTTAGCAATATAATGTAATCAATTCAGGGTCAAATAAAATTAGCTAGCGAAGCTTCGCAGACGTGATGGTCTTCGATACGAGTATCATCACACGACAAAATAAAAAAATAAAGATGTGATGATTTTTTGGGTCAATACTAGCGGGTATTGACCGTGTTGTTACTTGAAGTGTGAGTTGATAAAACCTTTTTTATCGGATTTTGATATATACATATACAGTGTAAACTCTTTATAACGAAACTCAAGGGACTGAGCATTTTTTGTTGTTATAGAGAGTTATCGTTATATGGAGTGAACAAAAAAAACAACCAAATTAACAAGTATCACACAAACTTTTTCGTCAACACTAATCGCTTTCCGTTTACTGGCCATGTTAACAGTTTCAAAGTAAGTTTACGAGATAGGTACCCAGTATGCTTGGTCGAAGACCATCACTTCCGAGAAAACAATGCGTCACACTGCACGTGTTCAAGGCAATTAAGGATAACAAAAGCTAGACCGACCTCGGATGTTTCGGAGCTTCAAAGTCTTTTGTTACCTGATAACATAACATAAACAATAATACCGATAATAAATATTTACTGTCTAAAAATATGAACACATTTCTTCGTAATAGAGAATGGCGTATCGCTATAAAGAGTGTTTCAATATGTGGGTTTTAACACAAACCAACCAAGTTGGGCTCACTTCAACGTTACAGGGAGTTTATTGTTATAAAGGATGACGTTATAAAGAGTTTACACTGTATGTATACCCATCATGTATTTGACATTAAAAAAAAAAACTGATTTTTAAACTAATATTTTAAAACACACACATAACTGCGCTTCATGACCAAAAAACATCATCAATTTTTTTTTGTTTTATGACGTCTTCTGTGAAGAAGTTTACCTAAAAAAACTGATATTTTAAGAAGCACACTATCGGCAGTTGATGACCCTAAAAAAACATCAGATTAATTTCTTTTTTTATTTTATCATGTTTAGATATCGACAACCATCACGTCTGCGGAGTTCCGCTAGCTAATTTAATTCGACCCTGTGTACTTTACTCTGGATACAGGCTGTGAAAGCAGCCGCATAAAATGCAATATTGTTTACCATTTCAGATTTATATAAGATATTGTTAGAAGGCCTAACAAAACGAGCAACGGTATACGTCACAACAAAATAAATCTTATTTGCTTTGACCCACAAAACGGGCCGAAATCAACAAATCTTTGAATGGCTCCGGTTGAAATTGCAAATAGATTGGAAGGCCTAGAGTACAGTTGAACCGGAATAACACACGCGTATATCAAATAGTGCATGAAATTGGACCCAAATATAATCAAGAAGGGGGATCCATAATATATGAGGTTATCTTTATCTACAGTGTGTATGAATATTATAGGACCTACATATTTTTTTTCATACACGCGAGCTTCAACTATGTGACTGTTTCATAATAAATTGTGAAATTCTCTTCAACGTTTTTTAGCAGTGCACTGCACGTGCAATACAAAAATGCATTCAGGATGCTGTTAGGATTTCCGCGGTGTTGTAATGCCTCGACTTTGTTTGCTGAGGCGTGGACTGATGACTTTTTCGCGGTCATAAGAATATGGAGCGCTTCGCTACTAAATCGCCTGCCTACAAAACAGCTCGTATAGCAGAATTTATATAGGAATTCCTTAAAAGTCAAAACATCTAAAAAAACATCCTAGATTGTCTTACTAAGTTGAAATAGAAAATTCTCTAAAGCTTGTATCAAATGAAACAATTGAATCTAATTTTCTTCAGTGCCGAAAAAAAAATATTATGTCGGAAATACGTCAGTCGTTTGACTATTAGGGACGCTAGTGCCACCAGGTGACACTGGCGTCCCTAATAGAGTCTAGCCTGATGTTCGTGCGAGTCAACGAGATTGAGCAGCGAAGTGGAGCGACCTCGCTTGATCTTTGGACATCGTACAGACAACATGTGCTCAGAAACTGTCTCGCGTTCCGTATCTAGTTGTGTCGTATACCTACAGTGTGTGATTCGCTAGTGCGACTAATTTGTTCGTAAATTATTATTTGATGTGACCAAACGATTTTTCTATGGCGCAACAACCTACACTATCCATAATACACCCATAGTACGCCCACAATTATTAAAATATGGCTGATGATAACGAGATACATCATATAATGTTGAGAATTTTTACCACAAAATCGAAGTGAAGAAAATATTAAAGATGTAGTAATAACGCGAGTTGCCATATCACATTACAAAAGGTAATAATACCTAATGTTATAAATAGCGTGATATTAAACGAAATCATTTTCATACATTCCCGTTTTCTCGTAAAAGTTTTTCGTATCTGTATTTATTGTTATATTTTCTAGAATGAAATAGAGTAGTTATTTATAAATCCATATTGGTTATTTACATTTTACGACATAATAGCTCTCTTTAAAAAAAACTCAAATTTATTCGAGTACCTACCTAGTAAGATAATATTTACATAATATATAAGCTAACAGTCTCAAAATAATAATAATCATATTAGGGGTAATAATCAGAGGGCGTCTAGAAAAGTGCCAAAAAGGCAGCATTGAAATTGAAAAACACAGGCATATCTAGCCCTAGAACTACAAAACAACATATAGAATAAAATTAGGAAAGACCAATTTTACTATTAAATTGAGAACTAAGTTATCCTGCAACAAAATGTCTAGCTGTAGGCACTGCAATATGGCAAAACACTGAACATTTTACTATATTTACTTCAATAGATTCTCGTTGATACAATACGATACTATTTCGTACAGGTTTTGTGTGTATACATTTTTTCATTGTTTCACACGAGTCCGTACGTACTTTGGTTTCATATCCTGTTTTAGGTATCAGTGATAAAAGTCTAAAAACACAAAAATGGAAATCGAGCGCCATTTTTATTGAGAGCCAGTGTTCAACTTTTATATTAGCTTTTTAGAATCAAAATAAAACACTTTGTACCTTTAGTTAGTTTTGTGTTTGTGTTGTTTTGATGCGTCGTGATTGTTTGCCGCAAAAAACATATTTTCTTTCTTTGTTTTCTTTTTTTTTGATACATTGTTCCGAAATGTATGATAATAATCTTTAATAATTTATAATTATTGCATAAAAATTTTGACTAAATTGACAAAAGGGTGCGTTTGCAAAGCAAAAACTGCAACACAAGCGCTACACTGCAAAAAAGATGATCAAAGACAAAGAAAATGGGATTGATTTCCAGCAAAACCAGCCGGACAATTTTATTATTCTCGCAATTTTAAGAACATTGTGAACGTCTGATCTCAGTCAGTGTTTTAAACAAACGCAGTGCCTTTGTCGTGGTAAGACTTGAAGTGAACAACGCTCGGAGCCAGAGGACGTGCTAGCGCGCCCGCGCCGCCCGTGAGCCCCTCAGCCGCCGCCGTCGCCCGATGCTGATGCCGCAGCCCGCGCGCCCCCTCAGCCACCGCGCGCCTCCAATCGTAGGCATGCCATGCAAAGACAGTCTCAATCTGTCAAAAATACCCCAGTTTCCCTACATTATTGACAAGTTTTTGATATTGATTGTTGCCAAGTAGAGACTGCGACTAGGTTTTGAACTTTTTTAATTACAGGAATTTGCCTTCTAATGTTACTAAAATAAAGCTAAAAATGCTATCATTTTCTACGAAATCGAATTCATGACTATTTTGATATAATTTTTCTGGTTCTTTTATTTTTTACAAAAAGAAAATTAAAAACAAAAGTAAAAAATAATTAATTAAAAAAAAATTAAATTCAATAATGTATATAGAGTGGATTTTTGAGAGACTCATGGCTAAATAGTAACAGCCGCACGGTCCGATCTTCAAGGTTAAGCAACGCTTGCCGAGGTTGGTCCGTGGATGGGTGACCATTTATTACACGAGATCCTTTCGTGCGTTCCGGTTGTCATTCATAGATCTTTTACAGTCGCCACGGGTAGTCAGAAGCCCAAAAGTCTGACAATCATTCGTGTCAAAGGATATCGTGTTACCCAGTTACTGGATTTTGGAGGTCAGATAGGCAGTCGCTCCATGTAAAATACCGTTATTCAGCTGTATTCGGTTGACTGTAAGCCGGAAAAGGCTAAGTTGATGATATAGGGTGGATTTTGTGACAGAACTGTCTCAAAATCCAATCCATATACACTATTGAATTGAATTGACCAATAGGTAGGTTAGCTCTAGACCACAATAATAATGAAGCTAAAATTACAATATAATAGCAATGTACTGACATTGTTGTGATACATAAACCCTGAAATACTATCATTTGTTAGCGTATTGTGGTCGGATTTAACTGAAAATTCCATGACACGAACTAATCAGTTGTTTCAGCATCGCTTTAGTTAATAAGACTTAAATATTAACATGTGAATGAGCTAATTCCTATTTCATTATTCAATTAAAACAATTAAATACATTAGTATGTTTTTCTATATCTAAGGAAGGGGCTCGTGGCTAAATACCTGCCGCGGTCGGTCTGTGGAAGGGTTACCATCTTTATATGCAGAGACCCGTCAGGGCCTCGGAAAGCACGTTAAGCCTTTGCTCCCAGCTGATAGATTTGCTGGATCTTTGACAGTCGGTACAGTTCGTTAGACTTGGTTGAGGCTTATCGTATTACCCAGTAACTGGGTTGTGGAGGTCAGATCGGCAGTCGCTCCATGTAAAATACTGGTATTCAATTGCATCTGGTTAGACTGGAAGCCGACCCAATGTAATTGGGAAAAGCCTAAGCAAGGTGATGTCTTAGGGAACATTCTTAATTTAAATTAACACGTCTTTTGCGTATCACCACCATCTACCATCATAGACCTCATCCATCGCTTTCCATCAGGCGTGATCGAGGTCAAGAGAGGTCCTATTCTGCAATAAAAAAAATTACCAAAGTATTCTTGGTGTATGTGGGAGGCAAAATATTGGAGAAAGTGGCAAAAGAACAGAAAGAGGTACTAGGACGACGAAATAGGTACAGACGCCAGCACATCAAGCTACCCGAAACTGTGAAATTTTCCCAATCAACTTTGAACCTTACGCTTTAGCGATAAAGTTGAAAATCTATTAAAGAAATTTGGCAGATTGTAGTAGCTTGATGTACTGGCGTCTGTCCATTCCTAGAAGACTGTAAATGGTGCAAATTAAGGCCAAGAAGTAACAAAAATATCATCTAAATTCGACCGAAAGACCTCCATTGCTGGACATAGGCCTCCCCCAAGTACCGGCACTTCGATCGGTTCTGTGCTTCCAGCATCCAGCGGATACATGCGGCCTTCACAAGGTAAAAAAAAGACAGTAATAGAAGCCAAATGTTAATTTTACATAATTATATCACTAATGAATTCCAAATGCTGATTTTCGACACATGTCATGACACGGCCCGGATATAAAAGCTTTTAACCAAACAATATTTATAAACTAACAATTTCACGGAAATATATCAAAAACAAACCCACCTTATGTTGTTTATTTCCGTCATTTTGTTTTGTTTTGATTGTTTGTGTGTTGTCATTTGCGCGTCGCAAAACAGAGTAATTATTCTTCTTCGTTATTCTCTTTCTCTTTTTTTAAAAAAACGTTGCCCCACACTAAGAATTACTCCTGTATCGTGGGTGCGTTTACAAACATTTAAATTCACATACACAAACAGCCAGACCCAGAACAACTACCTCTAGGCAATACAAATATACGTATTTGCTCCTATTATATTGAGGATAAAAAGGCTTGGGATTGAGCTGCTTCCAATTTCTGCATTTTGAGTGTTTTTGTTTTTTTTTTTTATATACACATTGACATTAATGATTTATTTATTTTTTTAAAAACAATGACATTTGCTTACTTTGTAAAGTATTACATTATTTTAATTATTGTGAATGTGAAGACGATGTGGGTCATTTATTTTATTCGTTTTATATTTTTTATTATTCTCGCCATGGTCTGGCAGTTTGAGTAATTTATGTGGCCTACCCAAATGTCCTTTCTTTGGTATTGTTCGTCGGATCGTTGAGCTCCTTAAGTCTTGAGTTGAGCTGCACGATTTCTGACAAATGCGTGCACTGACTGGACAGGTCCTCTCAATCTGTGTGGTTCTTTCCTCAAAAGACCATCTCAGACACCGACCTACATGGTCTTCATATAACTTGACCAAGATTATGTCTGGACTTTAAAAGAGACTGTGACCTCTGAGTTTGTTTCGGCCTTTCTTCTCAGAGTAGTCAGATAAGAAACACCGACCTCATCTAGTTTAAAAAAAATAGGATTGACGTGTAAAATTGTTTGTACAAACCTACTTACAAAAATAAAATCATTTATCATTTATCATTTATCCGTGCGGGAATCGAACCCGCAACACGCAGCGCAGCAGTCCATCGCTCAGCCACTGTGCCTACCGTGTCAAGTTATGGAGATGTTTTCGATGGTATTGAGCCACTATCGTCTGTGGTTTGCAATTTCATTTGATAGTACAGTCCGTTATTTTACCTCTGATTTTGCATCACTGTCCAAATAACAATCTTTATTCTCATTCTAATAAAGTTGCGATTGGGTTGCCGCTCCTCTCCTGCTGTAACAGTTTTCCCAGCCAAGACGTCATCAGCGTACAAAGATTCAGACATACAGAGTAATTACGAAATGTGTATTGTCTTTGGTTTCGGTGTGACCATTAAATTGTGATCAGCATTTACATCAGGCAATAGACAAACCTTAAACTTTTAATTTTTGAGTACGAGGCTTTTAGCTACTTTGTAAGTGTTTGTTTTATGTATTTTTTTTTGCAATGAGCGTTTTTTTTGTACAGAATAAATAATTTTTCTTTTTTCTTATTGGCAGTTTTCCATTCCCTTGTGAAACAAACCACTTGCAATACCTTATAAAGTTTATTATATGCACATGCAAACAATGCCTTATAATCAAAGGCACGTCCAATCGTCGTCGTGCATCGGCACGATACGTTAACGTCATTACAAAGCAAGGCTTGTAATTTAAAAAATGCCAGGCTTTTCATATAAAAATTGATTTATGGAGGCTTTTATTGGAGCAATTTGATTTTTTGTCGTAAGTATGGGCCCGCGTGAAGGTATTTACTGGCTGGATTCTGAATTAATCGTAATTGTTTTTTTTTTTTATTAATTCTGTTACTGTGGTTACATTTTGCCAATAATGACATCGGTTTTCCATTTGTTTGTAATTAATTATGAGCTTACAAAAAAGAATCAATGCTTAAAGGCAATATATATATGATATATTTTATATGTTACGATGACAAAGTAAACGCGACCTATGCCAATTCTTGTACAGACGCCAGCACATCGAGTAACTAAAATCTATCAAATTTCTTCAATAGATTTTCAACTTTATCGCTTAAGTATAAGGTTCAAAGTTGATTGGGAAAATTTGACAGTTTCGGGTAGGGGGATGTGCTGGCGTCTGTACATAAAAAACGTTCAAATTCAAGTCGCAGTCTGATCTCAGCCAAAACTTGTCAAAAATGAATGTAAATTGATTGTATTTTTGACAGATTGACACTGAGATCCGATTGTGAACATTCTGCAAAATACAAGAATAACCCCTCTTGTTAAAAACGTTACGTTGCAAAAGTCGTAGTAGAACATGGTTGAAAAAAATTGTCTTCCGTTGATGCAGAAAAGTAGCAAATCAATTATTTCAATTTAAAAAGGCAGGTATAGGTAATAGTCTACATTCAAAAAGCCTTGAAAATGATCCCTTTAATATACTTAACACTAGCTGTGCCCCGCGGATTCACTCGCATAAATGTCGATCCCGTGAGAATATCGAGATAAGAAGTAGCCTATATGTTAATCCAGGATGTCAGCTACCTCGATACAAAATTCTATCAAAATTGGTCTAGCCATTTGAGTGTGAAAAAGTAACAAACATATAAACACACACTCACAATCTTTCGCCTTTATAATATTAGTGTGATAATGACTAACGTCTCGTGAGAAAATCAAAGACTCCGAAGTCCTCATAGAAACACTTTTCATTACACTAGCAACAGCAAAGTGCAGGCTAAAAAAAACTAACAAATTCCCAATCCTTCACCCACAAATAACGAGAATCACAACAATTTAAACAAGCATAATTTAATAATACAGTTTCACCACCGCGACAAACTTTCGGCGAGTAAAAAAATCGTTCTGGGTGAAACGGTGCAAAATTTCATCGAAACCCTTTTAAATAAGTCACGGTGCGGGACAAACCGGGTTTTATCTCGCGATAAAAGTAAAGTTGGGTTAGTACATAATTAAGTAGGTGTTACCATTGTCATGGGCGTAGATTGCCTAGAAGAGACCAAGAAACTCCACTGACTCTTGATTTGTTGAGTGAAGTTCTGACAGGTTTTCTGGTTTCTGTTTTGAGAGTTTTCAAAGCCATACGTAATCATATAATAACTAGCTTCCGCCCGCGGCTTTGCCCGCAAAGTAAGTCGATAAAAACTATCCTATGTCCTTCTCCGGGATGCAAATTATCTCTCTGCCAAATTTTATCGAAATCCGTTCAGAGGTTTAGGCGTGAAAAGGTAACATAAAGACAGACAAATAGACAGACAGACAGAGTTACTTTCGAATTTATAATATTAGTATGGATTAGGAATGAAAGTAATAATTTAAAAAATACAGTTTTCTGTAAGTAATACGGTATTTACTTCAGATATTATAAGGGTCATGATGCCATTAGTTTTCGAGACCATGTCCCTTTCCATTCTTTCCACGCTGCTGTAATTATAATATTCTTACCGATCATTGTATCTACCTACTTAGACATTAAATCAGATTGTTGATACCAAATGTTTTAATACGAGCACACAGTTTAAGGCAGGTTTATTATACGTGTTTGGTCCAAAATAACAGTTTTTTTTTTATACCATGTTTTATCTTCCCACTAAACAACAACAAAACCACTACACCGACCCCGACCGCAACACCAACATTTTCCGTCAAAAAATAATCAGGAAGCCATATTGAGTTCTTCGAGTATCCTTGTCAGTCTTGACCCCTCATAACTCAGCCACTATCTACGTCCTGGCCACATCCAGTGGGTCTTATCACAACTGGCCCGGCCACTTAAGCTGTCAAAGTTTGCACCACCCTTTAGGTTCTTTTCTTTTCAACACTTAAAAACTTTTCGGATACCTTATTATATTTGAGTAAGGATTGACAAGAGTGTTGTTAAGCTATTTATTGGTTTTCATTCGAGTGTTACGGAAAGGGTTCATTTAAAATGTCGATAAAAGATCCCTTTGAGAGCGTCATTGTTAACCTTGCTCAAATCTGTGGAAGACGTTCTTTTGTTTTTAAAAGGCACGGAACTGGCAAATCACTTTAGCAAAATTGCTTTTACAATTGCAATTGGTCCAATATTCTAAAGGTAATGTCGTAGTTTTATTCTCTCAACTGCACGAACATGCCTCGGAAAGCACGTTAAGCCGTTGGTCTGCTATTCAAAAATCTTTGACACTGGTTACGGGCAGTCAGAAGCCAAAAGTCTGACAACCAGTCTTACCAAGGGATATCGCGTTACCCAGTAAATGTTGCGGAGGTCAGATAGGCAGTCGCTTCATATAAAGTACCGGTATTCACCTGCATCCGGTTAGACTGGACGCCAACCCCAACATAATTAGGAAAAAGCTGTGGCAGATTGATTGATCTGCGTGAATTACATGAATAGCTGATGACGTAGTAACTCATTAGGAAGTTTTTCAGCAATGTACAGTACCCGGCGATAAATATTGCACATCGACCTTTACCTTTTTTGTATTTTATACAAAGAATAAAAATAATTATCAAAAGAAGCAAATCATAATCGTTTTAACAGCTCCTAATAGATACCGGACTGTTTGTATTTCGTGCGACAGAGATAACGCTCTACGAAGCCGAAATTAGCCGATTGTCTCTTTCCAAAGGTCGATGTGCAATATTTATCGCCGGGTACTGTAATAACGTTCCCACTGCTGGGACCCAGGCCTCCTCTCAGTGAGAAGGAGTGCGCCGTAATCCACCTCGCGGGCCCAGTACGGATTGGTAGATATCACATGTTTTCGATTTTTTACTTCTAGTACAGACGCCAGCACATCAAGTTACTACAATCTGTCAAATTTCGTTACTAGATTTTCAACTTTATCGCCAAAGCATAAGGTTCAAAGTTGATTGCGAAAATTTGACAGTTTCGGGTAGCTTGATGTGCTGGCGTCTGTACATAACAGTTTCTCCACGATGTTTCCCTTCAACGATTCGAGAGCATTGGTAATGAAATTATTTATACAAAATAAAGCGCCTTTCAGGTTTCGAACCTACGACCAACTGCTTTAATGCTGGGTGATATTTTCCATATATTTTTAAGTATGTAAAATATCCATCACTGAGAGTCACAAATAAAATTTGAGGTACAG
The DNA here is from genome assembly GCA_963855955.1 of Luperina nickerlii. NCBI lineage: Eukaryota > Metazoa > Arthropoda > Insecta > Lepidoptera > Noctuidae > Luperina > Luperina nickerlii. The sequence continues at coordinate 19,724,992 of OY979678.1, forward strand.
TCGCCAGCACATCAAGCTACCCGAAACAGTAAAAGTTTTCCAATCAACTTTGAACCCTATGCTTTAGTGATATAGTTGAAAATCTATTGAAGAAATTTGACAGATTGTAGTAGCTTGATGTGCTGCCGTCTGTAGATTGAACGAGTAGTAGTCATCAGAACACAAACCTTATAAACTAGATCAAGACGACACTGAATTGCGGAAGAAATAAGTATGGCTTTTGTTGTAGGTACTGACCGAATAAACTCGTCGGATTAAGAAGAAAAAGTCCTTACAATCCATTATTTTCTCAGAAATAAGTTTGTATATATTTATTTACTAAGAATTTTCTTTCATGGTTTCAAATAAAAGGAAAATAAGTTTATTTTCCTTTCATTTAGCAGTAGCTATTTTTAATTTTATCATCTAAAGAAATTCACAAAGAAACAACTGCTAGCGAAGAAATGGGTTATCAAAAAGAATTTTCTGCTAATGTATTTTCATAAAGTAAAAATATTTTATTGACTTAGGAAATGCATCGTTGTAGAATAGAAAATAAATTTGTTTTACCCACTCTTTTGCTACAAAATTTAAGAGTCCATATAGAGAAATTGGTTGGTAAAGTCCATTCGGCATCGACCATTTGTATAGTGACTTCCTAGGTACGGGGCTACGGGTACATTATAAGTTTTAAGCTGAAAATACTTTCGGGATACGTTCCGATACGTCTGTTGACCCAGTTAGGGGCTCGAGTCACTTCAGAAGATAAAATCTTTATACTAGTTTTGCATTACTCACTGAAAAGAATTCGAATTATACTGATACTGCATTGGCATTTCAAAGATATTACTTTGAACAGATATTGTCATCAATGTGAAGAAGAAGAAGCATTCGCTAGAAGATGGCAGTATCATCACAGCGGTAATATTTTCGCATTATATGTCTTATTTCTTTTTATTAAGTTTATTTATGTATATTTATTTGTACTTATATTTATATGTAATTAGGTATATATTATTATCAGTTTTAAATGGGTTTATGCGTATCTTTATATTTAAAATATTTATTCCTCAATGGTCATGATTGCACCTACCACTGTTTGTCTCTGCATCACCCAAAGGTTGACTGGTAGAAAATGCCTATGGCATTAAGTCCGCCTCTGTACATTTATGTGCTTGAAGTATTAAATAAATAAATAAGAAGACTCACGAACTTATTATTTTTAGTTTATTTATAAACGTTACTTGCATAAACAGCCTATAATATTCCCACTGCTGGGACACAAGCCTCCTCTCTGTGAAATCCCTTTCACAGAGAGGAGGCCTGTAATCCTCCACGCGGATTACAGCCATCTACCAAGATGTCACATGTCTTCGAATTTTTGGTTCCACAACATGCCCGTTTTCCTCACCAATTTCCTCAGTAATAGCAGTGGTGACCCAGTGGTAATAGCCGTGATTTACGAGTTGTAGGTGTTGCCTAAAGACTAAAGTCTTCAATCTATGCGTCCTGCCAGTTATGACTTACGGAGCCGAAACGTGGATACTCAGGGTACGGCTGGTCTATAAATTTAAGGTCGAACGAAAACGGGCTATGATTGGAGTCTCTCTGAGGAATCGAATCCGCAACAAGGTGATCCGGCAGAGAACCAAATTTGTCGCCATAGCCCACAGAATAAGCAAGCTGAAGTGGCAATGTGCCGGCCATATTAGCCGTAGAACCGATGATCGTTGGGGTAGACGTGTTCTTGTGTGGAGACCGCGAATCGGTAAACGTAAGGTGGGAAGCCCTCAGGCTAGGTGGAGCGACGATCTTCCCAGGATGGCTGGTAACTGCTGGATGAGAGTTGCCGAAAATCGAGAGGCGCTTTACTTTGTATACATTATTACGTCACCACTGCTCTCAAAACTTTGAAAAGGAAGACATCGTGAAACGTTACTTAAAGTTAAGTACCTAATTATTAGCGACTGTCTAACCATACATTTTGACGTTTTAAAAATGTGTCTTAACTTTAAGTTTTAAACGTTTATAAATAAAGGGGTTAATCTATAAAAAATTGTGTCTGGATACTGACTAATGAGCTGGTTTAATTGTTAGGTCAGTTTCATCTAATGTGAACATGTTCAGATTACATGAAACTGACCTAAACAATTAAACCAGCATATTAGTCAGTATCCAGACACTGTTAAGTACGCTTTAAAACAAACAGTTTGAAGCTATTGTGAAACTAGTAAATAAACGTCAGATTAGATTAGATTTAGGTCAGCAATACGTTGGTTTGAAAGCCAAACTACGTGTTAATTATGAAACTATGGATGATGATTATATGCTTTCAAATATGAGGTTGACTGAGGTACTCTTAATGCAGGCTATTCAATTAGTAATCATTTCATATGGCATAAGTGAACTATTGTTTCGGTTGTACTTATGAGAATGTTCTCTGCAAAAACAATAATAATCGACACTGAAGTAGCACGTACGCTTTCAAGTCCACAAAATCTTACCCTTTTACTAATAAATGTATTATATCAGATGAATAGTTACACACCGATTTCTCTTTTCCAGTTGTCAGTAATTTGACTTTCGATAGAAGAAGACAAAGCGTTGCAGTTGTGTAACTATATAGACGCTATACAACGTTTATTATAATAAAGCTAAAGAGTTTGTTTGTTTTTTTTTTATTTGTTTGAACGCGATAATCTCTGGAACTACCAGTCGGATTTGAAAATTAATTCTTACGTTTGATAGCCCAATTCTTGAGGAAGGCTATAGTCTACTTAATATTACATTAAAACCTTTAGGAGCCAGGCATAAAGAAAACAGTCAGAAAGAACGGTAAGCGAAAGCGTACAAGAACGAACAAGAAATTTCACGCGGACTATGTCGCGGGCAGAAGTTAGTAATTCTTTAAAATCATATCTGTTACGGAAGTGAATCATAATTTAATCAAAATTCAAACTGACATTGACAAAAACATAAGACAATCTACCTATTCGTCTAATACTAAACCAGGCAATATCTGTCTGTCTATTTGGCGAAAGGGTCGGCGTTAATGGGGCAAATGTTCGGGATGCCCACGTTCCTCAGATTCCAAGGTTAGGTCTTTGTCATTACGTGATAGGAATTGGGATTAATGGCTCAAGCGTTTGGTCAGGTGAGTTTAATTTTGAATTTAAAATCTATTAGAGTTTGCTGCGGAGAGATCGATTTGGTAATGAAGATTTTATTTCTTTGTGAAGATGGTTTTTCATTCGTTTTCAAGGGTGAATTTCATCAATGAAACAGAACGTGATCGGCACATTTAAATAATGAGAGTGAGACAGCTGTCGTTGTCATCAGTGTTGTGGAGTGTAGTGGCATTGACAGTTTTAAACGCCGCGCGCCGTTTAGATATGCTGATGATATGCTGATATGGTTCGTTTAGATATGCTGATCGGGTTCGTTTAGATATGCTGATCGGGTTCGTTTAGATATGCTGATCGGGTTCGTTTAGATATGCTGTCGGGTTCGTTTAAATATACTGATCGGGTTCGTTTAGATATGCTGATCGGGTTCGTTTAGATATGCTGTCGGGTTCATTTAGATATGCTGATCGGGTTCAACTGCAATGATATTTTTGTCTATCTGTGCATACAAATACCACCTACAGTAATGCCGGACATAAGTTTTACTCGTCTCATTTTTGCTTTCTATGTATTTTTTTAGTAATAATCAGAACCTATTACCAGCACTTGGAGAAATCCTGATAATTTTAAATTAGTTATCCTTTTACAAAGAGAGAAAATATAAACTCACATTTTATCCCCTGGGGCTGGGCAGAAGCTATAGATAATCTGCTACGTTTCTTATATTAGGTATATTCTTCTTCTTCATAAATATACTAATAAATAAATAATAAAACTGAGTTAGTGTTACTGTACGATGACTCATATCCACAAAAAATACTGACGGATTAAAAGCACCTCCTCCTTTGATTACCAAATGCACATCGGGAGCAAAAAACTGGCCAAGTGCCAGTTGGACTCGCATACGAAGGGTTCCGTACCTACCACAAAGTGAAAACGCCGAAAAAAACACGTTTGTTGTATGAGAGCCCCCCTTAAATATTTATTTTTATTATGTTTTTAGTACTTATTTGATGTTATAGCGGGAACAGAAATACATCATCTTTGAAAATTTCAACTTTCTGACTATCACGGTTCACGAGATACAGCCTGGTGACAGACGGACAGACGGAAAGTGGAGTCTTAGTAATAGGGTCCCGTTTTTATCCTTTGGGTACGGAACCCTAAAAACTAACCCAGTCCATACTATAAAGGAAACCGAGGCTTTATCCCAAACGTTGAGCACAGTAAGTACCACACGGTCAGGACTGCTCCACTAAGCTGTGAATCCTCTTTGTTACGGGGAAACTCGAAAGATTACGCTTTAAAAGCATTTTAGTGTGCTGGGTTTTGGTGGATCAAGTGTACTTTTTATAAAAATAATTTGACGTTGAGAACGCCTAAAAATAATAAATACCGGTCTAGCACACGGTTTTTGTTAATCGTGTTAAACATGGTAACGACCCGAACAATGTGTTAAAAAACTAAATTCTGCTGACAACATAACTCTAATAAGCTACTGAGTCTAGATTAGCCACTAATAATTAGCCCTACTCAGGAATCAAACGGCTGTGATTTTTGTCGTTACGAGTCATCAGTAAGCCGAACGTCTGACAGCCAGTCTTACCAAGGGACATCGTGTTACCCAATATTAACTGGGTTGTGGAGGTCAGATAGACAGTTGCTCCATGTAAAATACTGGTATTCAGCTGCGTCGGGTTCGACTGGAGGCCGACCCCAACATAGTTGGGAAACGGCCAGGCAGATTGATTGGGAATCAAACAGGACTTTAGCAGTCATGCTTGTGACCACTAAACCAACCAGGCCGTCTTGAAATCTATATCATACTATATTATTATTATTTATATGGTGTACATAATAAAGAGTATTCTATTCTATTCTATTCTATTCTATTAACATAGATTTTTGAACTAGCAGAGTCCCGTGGTTTTACCCGCATAAGTATCGATCCCGTGGGAATATCGGGATAAAAAGTATTCTATGTGTTAATTCTGGTTATACACTATCTGTGTGCCAAATATCATTCAAATCCGTTCATCCGTTTGTGCGTGAAGAAGTAGCAAACATACAAACACACTCACAAACTTTCGCCTTTATAATATTAGTGTGTTTAAATTAATTACAGGCATTTTTAATTGTCAAGGGTCGTTCAGTCAGAAAAATGAAGCTGGTTGCCCATTCCAAAGCATACTAGGTACCTATGGAGAAGAACGGGCAAGAATCTCCACGGACACTCTTTTAAATCATAAAATTCTAATAACATATTAGTTACAACATTCATGTTGGAATTATACATGTGAGAACGATGTAGAAAGACGTGCACGTTAAAAGAATTCGTAATAAAAGAAAAGATGCTGTAGTATATTGTTAATATTTGACAGCAGAACGCTTCTTCACTCCTTGTCATTTTCTCTTGGTGAAATTTCACGATACCTTTGATAAAACAAAAATTAACAGAACTAACAGAATTAACACATAGAATACTTCTATGTGTTAATTCTGGTTAGAAACAATCTATATGGCAAATTACATCTAAATGCGTTTAGTAGTTTCGGCGTAAAGAAGTAACAAACATACAAACACACTCACAAACTTTCGCCTTTACAATGTTAGTGTGATTTGTATGTAGGGGATAAACTTCGGACCTACTGATCCGATTCCGAAGATTCTATCTTCGAGCAGAAACTAGTCTTTTATAAAAGTACCAGCTCCATAAGAAGTAATAAACATTATATACAACAAAATAAGCCTAATACTCAAATACAGACATTCGAAGCCATTTTCTGTTATAAAGTTACTCAAAGCTCCAAATGCGATATAAAATTTGCCGTATCCCAATACGTTTGGGGGCGGGACGTGTCGTATTTATACTTAACGCTCCATTACGCTTTTTATATTCGATTTATGTGAAGATTGCGCTGTGAAAACGGTATTGGATAGCGAAAGTTGTCGGTTGGTCGTGTGTATTGTGTGGAAGTTCTGTTGTGAAATGTTGATGTATTATTATTTTGCAGTTTATTCTTTGTTGAGTAAGTGAAAAAACTGGCAGATATTCAATTTAATCTAAAACGGTATGTAACTACCTTGTACAGTCAGTAAAATTAAATATCAAGCAAATTGACACCCTAACTCACTTTTCCGTTTTACAGCCATTTCGTACGACTATCAAAGAATGATCGTTGTGATTTGAATACACGAATAATTAAAGTTGGCAGTCGATTTTCTGAACATTTAATTTCTCTAACTTTACAACATCTACAATTTCTATGATATTGTGGCGGCATCTACATCACCACATACGAACGTCACGAAAAATCCTGCATCGCGCAAGCAGAGTTTTCCGCGCAGCTAGCATATATATACAACATCCCGACATCAATCATCGGGTCAACATGCAATCACTCAACATGCAATCACTCACAGGGGCGCGCGTCTTCAACGCGGCTCCAGGAATTTTATAAGGCCACTGTTGCCAATATTATGAGGGGCCTGTATTTACAGGCCACCGTATGGCTTTTCGCGGCCGGGGGGCCAAGCCCCGGTACCGCTCGCCACGCCCCCTTACGGGGGCGTCGCGATCTCAGCGAAAATCGTCGGGCAGACACAGCACCGGTCTGCACGGAGGAAGAAGGGAAGATCCTCCGTGCAGACCGTACACCCTGTTCCTCATATCCCTTTAATATATCCGCAGAAAGAAAGGCATCCTTCATCAACAACAAAGTGGTCAGTTTCTGATCAAGGCTTCCGTTTGAGTCCCAAATCTAAAGGGACCGTAAAGTGTACACCAGAAACAAGTCAAACGTGAATAGCATCTTTCTCCAACAAATACTGCCAATAGTCTCTCTCTAAATTAATTATTTGCATAACGTTCTTATAAAAGTACAACTAGCTTTTACCCGTGGCATGGTCCGCGTGGAGATCGAAAATAATTACACGGGATTGCTCTACCGGGATTAAAAGTATCCCATATCCTAACCCAAGTCATGGTCTATCGTAATACGGTATTTTTCGTATTTCTGCCAAGCCAACCAATTAAACTACAGAAGTTCTGTCTACCATCACGGGAAAAAGGGGTGAGGTTATGTAGGTATGTAATTCTATAAAAGAAATGGGTTCATTAGAACAACAAACAGGGTTTCAACTGACGACCTCTCCTAAGCCAGTCAGTTGTTTCTGTTGTCATTTGATATTCAAGAAAATGAAATAAGAAGTAAACCTTCTTATTTCATTTTCTTGACACAACACGCCCTAAGGAGACGTCGACGTTTTCCTAACTTTACAGACAGTTGTACTGCTGAGGAGTTTGTTGCGCTATTTCTTCCCAACCAAAGGAGGTGGTGAAGGGCGGGTGTTTTGGGGGACTGTCTTTATACAATTTTGACGTTCAAGAAGTGCTGATTCTCAGCCTAGTATGAATAAATGACTTGATTTCGACCGGCACTCAACACCATTGTTAGTAAAAAGATCAGCAGTGATAGTATCTACAAGAAGTTTAGAAAAACTTTTCGTAGAACAGCCTTGAATAGAACGACCCAAGGTGGAAGATATATAACATTAATAGTGTGTTCTAACGTTCTAAAAGATACCTTTTTCGTATAAGCCTATAAGCTCCAAATGGCTCCCCTAATAGACCGATACAATTGAGACGAACAGTAGCTACTTATTCACCTGAAAGTCACAAAGAATGTTGATATAAAAGGTCCAGTCCTAATAATACGATTTTATTTGCTTACACTGACTTTGACGTTCACTATGGTTTTATTCACAAAATATTACATAACACATAATAAAAATAAGTGTAACTAAGGGCCTGTGCACACCACGTGTCCTTTGTTTTTGTATTTTAAGTTAGGTAGTCATTTCTTTTAGTATCTAGTGTAAATAGTTTGTATGTACTTTTGATTAATCTTAAATGTGGATAATTAATTAAAGATATTAAATTCGCTAAATACATAAAAATATATAATTATCTTGTGCAGCAATGCTACCAGTCTTCTGGGCACATTTCCGAATGACAGCGATGCCGACGAGTATTACGACGCCCAAGTGACCAGAAAACAAAATATATTTTGTATTTATTTGTATATTTAGTTAGTTATTCATAAAAATAGAAAAATCAAATGAATAAATAATGATAATATAACAATAGACGCGCCCCTTTTTACATCATCTGCCTAGCCCTTTTCCCAACTATGTTGGGGTCGGCTTCCAGTCTAACCGGTTGCAGCTGAGTACCAGTATTTTACATGGAGCGAGTGCCTATCTGACCTCCACAACCCAGTTACTGGGTAATACGAAACCCCTTGGTAAGACTGGTTGTCAGACTTTCGGGCTTTTGACGACCCGTAACGACTGTCAAAGATCCACGAATGACAGCCGGGACCAGCGGCTTAATGTGCTTTCCGAGGCGTGGAGGGGTCTAGGTATGTAAATATGGTTACCCATCTACAGACCAACCTCAGCAAGCGTAGCTTAACCTGATCGATCGATCAGTGCGGCTGTTATTGCTTAGCCAAAAGGCCCTTCTATTACGCCCCATATTATAATATGCGTGTACTATTCTGCCGCCTTAAGTAAAAAGGGCGCATCTGAGGAAAGGGAATAGAGGAAAATGAGCCTTAATGGATGGTGCCTTTTTGTTCCATTAAGGCTCATTTTCCTCTATTCCCTTTCCTCAGATGCGCCCTTTTTACTTAAGGCGGCAGTATTATAGAGGCACACCTCTGCACAACTCTTTGGGTATTAAGGCGTGATATTAATTATGCAGTTGTTATAAATAAAGATTGCAAACTTGTACGTAAAACCGCCAATATCAAAATGGCGATAGGCAGAATCGGACTAACTCGTTCGGACCAGCAACGTCTTATAACGATAAATTTATACAATTTATAAATAATATTAATAAACATATTATATTATTTGCTACGTCTCACAACGCTAGGAAGTATCCCGATCAGCCGATGGTAGTGGTTGTCTAGTCATCCAGCTAACTTCAACAAAAAACGTAACATGGCTATTTGATTGAAAGTGTATTTTTTTTTAAATGGATTTTCTGTCAACATTTCTTTGAAAATCCTTGGTGTAACGACACGCTCGGCACTGTAAAGCATGGTACAGAATTCCGGAATTAAGTCACACGCTTGACTTCCTAGCGGAGTACATTTAAATAAACGACAGGCGGTGTGTGCACAGAATTAGTAATAATATGTGAATAGTTTTCAGATTCTGAACGCTTTGAGAATTGCTTGGGCGGATTTGAGTGCTTTCAGACGGTCTATTATGTACAGTGACTCGGGTGTGAACTTGGAGTAAGCGTACTTCATGAAATTGCAGGAAGATTTATCTTTGGGATGCCTTTGTTTCTGTGTTCCGGCAAAGATTAGTTGCCTTACCTAACATTGTGTCGTGAAAGATGACTAAGACATTTCATTTGGAGTACTGCAGAGTCCCCAGCCTTTCTCCTAAAAACGACAAAGAGATTTGGCACTTTAAGCGGACGCTTTAGGATGCTGGAAGTTGAGTTTTGTGAATATGATCATGATGATCTAGTGTTTATAAGGCAAGAGAATGAGTGGTTATTGAAAGGCAATCATGAACACAATGATAGCTATAATCAGTCTATAATGTTCCCACTGCTGGCACACAGGCCTCCTCTCTGTCCTCTCTCCGCCTCCGGACTCTGTCCGCCCAGCAAGTGACCCCAGGGAAGACGGTGGCACAGTGATCACGTGCTGCCGTGCATAGCGAGGCTCAGGGGAGGCCCCTTTACAGTCTCCCCAGGGATGTGCCTTACAGGCGTTGCACGGAATTGGTCTTTTAAGAGGAACTGGGCCCTATGTGCTGATGGTGATCACCGGGGTGGTTTTAGTGAGGTAGTGGCCCTGGTAATCCACTACGCGAGCCTACTATTTCAATATGAATCCTAACCTAAAAATAAATAAACGAACCCCATTCGTATTCAAAACCACAAGACAATTCCATCACCTATACATTCTGTATGACCTGAATTTCTCGACCACGTCTGCTTTTTGAAACGCTAGGTATGCATAGGTGAAACACAAAGTAAACAGCGCTCAAAGCGATTGCGGTGCTGTGTTGATCCGTTCTGTGTCCGCAGTTATGTACCGAGCTTAAAATTTTACTTATGTGCAAATGGGTTTTGGTTTGGAGCGGGAAGTGACTTATGTAAATAATTTTGTCTTGAAAAGATGGACTAATTATTTACTTTATGTATTACTAGCTACGCCCCGCGGTTTCACCCGCATAAGTATTGATTGCGTGAGATTATCGGAATAAAATGTAGCCTATATGTTAATCCAGGGTGTCAGCTACCTTCATACAAAATTTTATCAAAATTGGTCCAGCCGTTTGAGCATGAAGAAGTAACAAACATATAAACACACACACACTCACAAACTTTCGCCTTTATAATATTAGTGTGTTGAGAGCAGTCTGTGGTGACCCAGTGGTAACGGCCCCGACTTACGAGTTGTAGGTTCGAACCCAGTCAGGCGCTTTACTTTGTGTTTATCATTTGATCACCACTGCTCTTAAAACGGTGAAGGAAAACATCGTGAGGAAACCGGCATGTCTTAGAACCAAAAATTCGAAGACATGTGACATCTACCAACCTGCACTGGGCCCGCGTGGTGGATTACAGCCCACTCTCTCTTGAAGAAAGGAGGCCTGTGTCCCAGCAGTGGGAATATTATAGGCTAATTATGCTTATTGACTTTACATACATCATCATAAAACTGTAGAAACTTGCTATTATTTTCATTAGGACGAAACAAGACGAAAAGCAAAAATGGCAGAGTAACAGGAAAATCGGGTCAAAGCGTTTGTGAGCACGTGAACACAACTTGGATGAAAAAATAATACATCGCAAAACGTTGCCTTTGTTTCAGCCTGTTGAGTATTTCTCAGTATTTTCTACGTTTACAACAGCAGTACTGTAAGTATATAGTAAAAGGAATCTAATGAAGCCAATTTACAACCAACTTATCGTAAATCTGTCTGTTTATTTAAATCACAACAATTACTGTCATTTCGTGACAGTTAAATGAAATTGCAAATTGGCGTAAGGAGGTTAATTTCTTTAATAATTAATTTCTCTGTCTGTGCAACTCACCATCTGTCTACATAAATAAAATATTGAATTCATCACCCAATCGCTCGCTCTTCGTTGCGTGCTTGGGTATAAAATAAGCATTCTCGTCATTCCTACCATCTCTTGAATAACTGAGAGAATATCTCGGTACCTACTGTAGATACGTCTATGGCAGGCCCACTGGCGGTACGGCACAGCAAGAGTTTTTTATGCCACGAATAGAAATATTACTTAATAATATGACAGTAAAATTTAAATTTCAACGGCAACGATACCGCGGTATCCTTAGACATACCGCGACGTCCGTAGGCATCATCATTGGAATTTCAATTTTATTGTCATACATATAAGTTATATTTCTATTTGTTTCATAAAAATCCCTTGCCGTGGCGTGTCGCCAGTGGGTGCAAGCCCTAAGTATAGGTTTGTGTTTGTATGTACCTAGTGCCCGCACTCCGTTCAAAGCGATGCCTAGAACAGTGGAATGGGGCTAGGTCATTGCTAGATTGTAGGTCGATGTTTTGATATTTTGTTTGTATTGTTTCATGGAAAAAAGAAAGCTGAATGCATTTTTCCTTCATGTGTGCCTTTGTCCTGACTGGAAAACGTCAAAATATTTTTAATCTGTGATTTGCCCACGGCGGGTGACGTTTCCCTGCCAAGATTCATCAAGCCCATATTTTCTTTTCTTTTCTTGAGTAACTATTTTAACATAGCAATAGGCTAAACCAATTTATTCCTACCCAATAATATAAATTCGAAATTAAGTTTGATTGTTACGCTCTCACGTTAAAACGGCTGAATGAATTTGGATGAAATTTGGCACATGGGTAGACCATGACCCGGAGAAGGACATATTATGCTTGTTTTTATCCTGGATCGTATATGAAGTCGCGGGCAACAGTCACAGCGCATACAGTCGCGCGGGCGGGAGGTGAGGGCGGGTAGGTATAGCATATTTTTACATTTCAATTGTATATTTCTCAATGATGTGCTGGTGCCTACGCTTATGTATGGAAGTGAATGTTGGATGTCGCAAAAGAAGCATGAAAGTAGAATAAATGGTGTGGAAATACATTCCTTACGAAGCATGTCATTGTGTGGTGTAACTGAATGAGGAATGATTTGATAAGGCACGGTACGGTTTAAAAGATGTAGTGACAAAATTTAAAAGAGTATGCTTAGATGGTTGGTCATGTTGAGAAGATAATTGAAAGGCGACTGACAAAAGGCATTTGAGTGGACGTGTTGTGAGTGCACGTCCTAGGAGGACATACAAGAGACCTTTTTTTTTTCTTTTTTTCAGGATGGGAAATCATCAAATGACCCCTCCCGCTCTGGGTGGAGCGGAAGGGAGTGTCAGACTCTTACTGACTAAAACCCACCCGTGTTCCTTCCTTCGCCCTTTATGTTCCGGGGCAGCGGTAACCCTTTCAGACAATCCCGCTGACCCGGCAGGCTTCGGCCCTGACGGGCCCCTTCGGTTGATGCTGACATCTCTTTGAGGCGCGCGTGGAACACGTACGCACCGTCCGGCACGGGCCTGGTCCTGATCGGACGGTGAGCTACCCATTACTCTCCGCCCGCAGGCCCGCGCCTACGGTGGCCGGGAGTCGTCGCGCGGCTCCCGACGCCCGGAGCGTCTCCCGCGGCGGCTGGGACGGGAGGCTCTCTTCCTCAGCCGTCCCGCCGCCTCCATCGCTAGCATGACTGCTTCGCAGAAGGATACAAGAGACCTTATTTGTGATGCTCTTCAAAAAGGTCAGGTGCATAGTACTCTCAACGGACGTACGTGTATGACCAGACGGCCAATTCCCGTAATTAAATACGTTCAATATTTAGTCGCAATTTCAGTTCAGCGACAATCAATGTCAAAAACTTGTCAAAAAATGAAGAGAAATTAGACATATTTTTGACAGATTAACATTGAGATCAGACTGAGAATGTTCTTAAAATTATGAGAATTGATGATGTAAGAACGTAAACGAGGAAAAAGGAATATAATTATTTCTTTATGTGTGTGTATAATGTCACCGTATGATTGTGAACACCGTCAGTTTGAATTCTATCTTGCGAGATTGTACAATGCGTGCCACGAAAGATGAGACTTGACCCCACCGCCCCCGCTCATTCCGCCGCCCCTATGACGTCCGGTTTCGTCCCGCACTCAGACCTCATACCGCTAAAGATACCTAAAATCGTGTACTGCGCATGTCAAACCACGTGGTTTGTCAAGTCTCATCTTTCGTGGCACGCATTGTAAGCTGTCGATAAATTGTGAACTGTACAAATAGGTATTCATTTTTGATAGTTTATAATAATTATGTTTACCTGCACCATGCTTTAGTAAAAAAGGTGAGAGGACGTGACTGCATCGAGAAAATGGAATGTATGTAAAAATTGCTTAATCTATTCATTTCGCTACTTTTATTTAAACCGGTCAATTTCGTGTCAGACTCGCGCACCGAGGGTTCCGTACAAATTTAAAGGTATGTAAATAGCTTATCACGGGTAAAAAATGGTTAATGTAACTAAATATTTACAGTTTTCAGATTTTTTCCTTTACTTGTGCTACATGATATTGCTTCTTGCCAAATTTCATGATTCTAGGTCAACGGGAAGTACCCTATAGGTTTTGATTTCGAAACATAAGCGCCCGTATCTTTTGATTGTGTTGACTTAGAAGTTTGATTTTTGCACTGCTTCAAGGGATTGCAGCCCTGAGTATTTGATATTAATTTCAACTTGATAACTACACGCGTTCCTGGAAAAAATGGTCTTGATCGACGTACAGAGACTGACAACGAAGTGATCTTATAAGGGTTTCGTTTTTCCTTTTGGGGCACGGAACCCTAAAAAAGGGTTGGTCGTCTTCGTTTCCAATACCCAAATCACATCAATTTTTTGTTTAAATAATGAGGTGCGTGAAAAGTTTACATGTTATTGTTATAGTCTTATATTACATTCACCGCATTAATCCGTCGCCCGAATAAATTCGACAATATTCTTGTTCGGGGAGATATGAGGAGGGTACGTTTTGATTCTTATGACAGTATTAGATTGAACCTTTTATTCCGGTGAAGCTGTGTAGACTTGTGTATTGTCGTATTTATATGTGGCGGAAGAATACCGTTTTACGGACACTGAAAATCTAGAGGAATATTTTGTACAGTTTCCTTTATGTTTTTATTGCTGAATGGGCCCGCTCTTGACCTCGACCACGCCTGATAGAAAGCAATGGATGAAGTCTATAATGGAACGAGAAGAAGAAGATGCCTAAGGCACTGGAACTCCCACGCATCGACGAAACACAGCAGGCTAGAGGGTGGTCGCAAACCAGGCGAGCGTTAGCCCTACCACCGCAAAGGAAGAATTGGCTTGTCATATAAGATGTTAAGGGTGACTGACTGTCCTGGATGTGCCGAGCGCTCGGTTCAGTTGAGTAACTGGCAGAACAAACTACGCTACACGAGGAGGCTTCTTCATGCATCCCAATTGTTTTTTAGCCTGTATTGGGTCACTCCTGGGCAAAGGCCTCCCCTAAGTCCTTAATAATCCATACTATCCATAATTAATGTTTTAAATGCGAAAGTGTGTCTGTCTATCTGTTACCTCTTCACACTTAAACCGCTGAACCTATTTAGATGAAATTTGGTATAGAGATAGTTTGAGTACCGGGAAAGGACATAAAATACATTTTATCCCGATATTCCCTCGGGATCGACTTAGGGGCTTGTGACTAACAAATAACAGCCGCACGGGTCGATCGATCAGGTTAAGCTACGCTTGCCGCGGTTGGTCCGTGGATGGGTGACCATCATTACATACCAAGACCCCTCCATGCCTCGGAAAGCACGTTAAGCTATTCGTCCCGGCTGTCATTCGTGGATCTTTGACAGTCGTTACGAGTCATCAGAAGCCCGAAAGTCTGACAACCAGTCTTACCAAGGGGTATCGTATTACCCAGTAAGTGGGTTGTGGAGGTCAGATAGGCAGTCACTTCATGTAAAATACTGCTCAGCTGGATCCGGTTAGACTGGAAACCGACCCCAACATGGTTGGGGAAAAGCCTAAGCAGATGATGATGATTCCCTCGGGATCGAAACTTAATAAAATCGTCATGTAGCATTTTTGTTTTTTTTATTCATTGTCATTATCATCATCCATAGCCCCACTTCACCCACAGCTTTTTTTTTTCTGGATTGGAAATCATCAAATGACCCGTCCCGCTCTGGGTGGAGCGGAAAGGAGTGTCAGACTCTTACTGACTAAAACCCACCCGTGTTCCTTCCTTAGCCCTTTATGTTCCGGGCCTGCGGTAACCCTTTCGGACAATCCCGCTGACCTGGCAGGCTTCGGCCCTGACGGGCCCCTTCGGATGATACTGACATCTCTTTGAGGCGCGCGTGGAACGCGTATGCGCCGTCCGACACGGGCCTCGTCCTGATCGGACGGTGAGCTACCCATTACTCTCCGCCCGCAGGCCCGCGCCTACGGTGGCCGGGAGTCGTCGCGCGGCTCCCGACGCCCGGAGCGTCTCCCGCGGCGGCTGAGATGGGAGGCTCTCTCCCTCAGCCGTCCCGCCGCCTCCTTCGCTAGCATGACTGCTTCGCAAAAGGAGGCGATTCGCCCACTGCTGGGTATATCTTTTCTTGTGCCAATACCTACCTTGTAGCCTCATCCAGATATTGCTCGCGATGCCAAAAATGTCATCTGCCTATCTCGCCGCCGGTCGAGCGACATCTCATCTCTTTAATTGTCAGTATAAGAATTACAATTACATTTATATAAGACTGGTATCTTAGTCCATCATAAATATGATTTTCAAACAGTCCATAGGCTGCATTTAGTTTAGGAGAACAGTTGAAATGGCATTTTATCACCTTCATATCAGTTGAGTTAACTGTTATGATGCATAGTTTCGTTTTTTGTTATATTCAATTTATTTCTAAACCCACTTAAACGACCATTTCCAATTGAACAAAAGAGGTGATGGAAAATGGGAGATAGATACATCGAATTCAGGATTATGATGAGCCAAAAGCATT
Source organism: Luperina nickerlii (assembly GCA_963855955.1). NCBI lineage: Eukaryota > Metazoa > Arthropoda > Insecta > Lepidoptera > Noctuidae > Luperina > Luperina nickerlii. The sequence goes on from OY979678.1 coordinate 19,741,254, forward strand.
GGAATATCATAGCTTCACAAAAAGAAAGCCTTCTTTCAACATCGTCCAGGCTATTCCTAGAACCTTATCAAGGAACAGCCTGGACAATGTATAAAACCTAGACAAAGAGACATAAAGCTCCCTAGATCCTTATAGGAAGAGCGTGGACGATTTTGAAAACCAAGACAAAGAAACACAAAGCGCTCTAGATCCTTATCTAGGAACAGCGTGGAAGATTTTGAAAACCAAGACAAAGAAATACAGAGCTCAAAAAATTTAAACAAGCTTTATATGCAATATGTTACACCAATAAGAACGAATAAAGTCGTAATAGATGTTTTAAACAGAGGCAGGTGTTCCCTGAGTAAGTTTAATTAAATAAACATTTTGCTAAAATTAATTCTGTATTATATTAAAATGGCAACGTCACGGGACAACTTTTAAAATTAAAACGCGGTTCGTGTGTTTCCCGCTTTGTTTTAAGGTGTCAGCAGGAGTTTGGGGAGGTTGTGAGGCTTGTAAAAGGAGGTTTTTCTGTGTTTTGCTTTTATCGAGAGTATCGTGAAATTTCACCAAGAGAAAATGACAAGGAGTGAAGAAGCGTTCTGCTGTCAAATATTAACAATATACTACAGTACCTTTTGTTTTATTACGAATTCTTTTAACGTGCACGTCTTTCTACATCGTTCTCACATGTATAATTTCAACATGAATGTTGTAACTAATATTTTATTACAATTTTATGATTTGAAAGAGTGTCCGTGGAGTTTCTTGCCCGTTCTTCTCCATAGGTACCTAGTATGCTTTGGAACCAGCTTCATCTTTCTGACTGAAAGACCCCTTGACAATTCGAAAATGCCTGTAATTGGTTAACACACTAATATTATAAAGGCGAAAGTTTGTGTGTGTGTTTGTATGTTTGCTACTTCTTCACGCACAAACAGCGGAACGGATTTGAATGATATTTGGCGCGCAGATAGTGTATAACCGGGATTAACACATAGGACACTTTTTATTCCGATATTCCCACGAGATCAATATTTATGCGGGTGAAACCGCGGCGCGCTGCTAGTTTGAAATAAATGCTTCGAGTTTTGAGATTTTGAGTCTTATATCCGTCTTACTAGCGTGGCTTTTACTATCAGACAACATCGCAAGGAAGGGAAACGGCCTACCGACTTCCAGTAATTTGATTGTTTTTGTTTTATCCAGCTCGTCTTGACATCATCTTTACGTGTTCTGCAGTGGTCCGTCCTTCTGTTTGTATCGTGACCCCAAAGAGGTATTTTATTCCATTACCCATTGTGTTATAGTTCAAATTGATCGTTCGTATTTACTGGTTCGAAAGTTCTCACAAAGTTAGATGGAAGATAGTGATCGCAATACCTCTTCACTAATTATCCCGCTGAATATCAAACGATACACTATTAATAAAGCAATATATTTACCACAACCTAAATATAGTTATACATATATATATAGTTCACAGAATTTATAATAATCATATAATAATAAATGTTTTGTGTTCCAATATCGGTTCACCTCTATCTATAAGCCCCCTAGAGAAATTTGTGGGGAGATCAGATTCTCTATCAAGCTTATTATCAAAGTAGGCATAAATATTTGATATTCGATAAATGGAATTTCCCAATAATATCGACTGGTAGGATATTGAATATTTTGGGGCCAATTTTGCTGTGAAACGTGACTGCTATTCACATAACATAACACATTACTGCCTATAACACCAAAGGACGCAAAAAAAGTCAGCTGTTCCCTACATTTTGACGAGTTATACGAACACAAATGTAGGGAACAGCTGATTTTTTTTGCGATAACAGGTTTTTGCCCATAGTAAACGTTTTTCATAATGATGAGTACAATGACCTCTTAAGAGGTTGTTAATAATAATAAATATTTATTTCAGAAAAATATCCATAGTGGAAGACACCTTAGTGGAAGCACATACTGATGGGTTTAATACCATCCTGCGAAAAAGCGTCCACGACGGCATTCTGAAGGTCATCAGTAAGAAGCCATGTTGCGCCATTATGGCGCATTTTTTTTTTTTGAGGATGGGAAATCATCAAATGACTCCTCCCGCTCTGAGTGGAGCGGAAGGGAGTGTCAGACTCTTACTGACTAAAACCCACCCGTGTTCCTTCCTTAGCCCTTTATGTTCCGGGCCAGCGGTACTCCTTTCGGACAATTCCGCTGGTCGGACAATCCCGCTGGCCGAAAAAGCGTCCACGACGGCATTCTGAAGGTCATCAGTAAGAAGCCATGTTGCGTCTTTAACCTTATGATATGCTTTTTAATAAATACACGTTTGATGTGGGTTGTGAACATGTGACACAGGTTTGCTTATTCATTATAATGCTAAAGGAAGTAAAACAAGAAGCACGTAACAAAAAAAAAAAACAGTGGCACTCCGGGAGTGCCGACAGAAGTGAAAACTTGAACAATTACGTGTGTATTTTGTGAATCGTCTTATAAACAAAACACGCGCGGTACCGGCTACGGCCATCCGTCTTACGAATTTTCGATCAGGTCACGTGTCTTGACGTGAGTTTAACATTTTTTACCCATTACAAAAAAGTGTACAACGCCGTTAAAGAAGTTTTCACTTCAAAAACATAAAATACACACACTGTCACAAACTATTTGGTTTATCTAAAAATTGATAAGAATTACTTAATAAATAAATTAAGTTTCGATTGTATAAAAGGAAACCTTCCATGAAAAAATTCCTTGTCACAAATCCCTCCGTTAACATCCTTAGAAACGAAACTCCTTACAAATACTTATCAATTTGAACAGTAGTTATACAATTCTACAAGTCTTTGTGCCTCTTCATAAGTGATCCATACAATTTCCAGTCGGAACTGTGTATAAGGACAGGGGTACATCAGTGAACATGGAGTAATTTATTAACTTTATGTTGCCAAAACATGTTTACGTGTATCCTGAATTACGTAAATAGAATCAGGTTTCAGTATTTATGTGTATGTTTATTTTTATAAAAACACGTTCACACTGAGAGCATTAGAATTCACGAGGATATGAAAATGGCATAGCTAACGAAACTTAAAACACATGACTGCTTCGCTGGTGTAGTGCTGAGCGAGTCCTGTGAGTGGTACTGTAAGGTCCTAGGTTCAATTCCCCGGCCGAGCAAAGAGTCATTGAGTATTTTACGCAATCAGGGTGCGGGTAAGTATAGTGAAGATCCGCTGTATGGGTCCAATGCAGAACCAGTCTTTAATAATCTTTTGGGTAGGGCTGTGTCAGTAGCGGGCAGCTTTTGACTAAAACTATGGAGAGGATAAAAAGCGGTGATAGGTGGTTGGAACTTGTGATCTTTGTAAATCTCAGTAGACGTTATCACTGTTCTCGTAGCCAATAACTCTTAACGCGTTATCGCTCGCAATGTGGACGCACCCTAATATTACGCTTATATTGAAAGGAATATTATAGCTAATGGAATTGATTCCAGTACAATACTGAAATGTTGTCAGTTAGTGTATAATGTACAGACGCCAGCACATCAAGCTACTACAATCTGTCAAATTTCTTTAATAGATTTTCAACTATATTGCTAAAGCATAAGGTTCAAAGTCTATTGGGAAAATTTGACTTTTTCGGGTAGCTTGATGTGCTAGCGTCTGTACAATGCAACTGTATAATAATTCTAAATATAGAACATAATTAATTAATTAATTTACATTTGTTTTTTTTTTGTCCATGGTTGGCGGCGAGGCCAAGTGAAAGTCATAAAAAATACATGAGGAATTAATTTACTGGTAAAGTATTTTACAAAAAGAAATATGTCGAAGTCATGTGACATGTACAGACGCCAGCACATCAAGCTACTACAATCTGTCAAATTTATTTATTAGATTTTCAACTTTATCGCTAAAGCATAAGGTTCACAGTTGATTGGTAATATTTTTGTCAGTTTCGGGTAGCTTGATGTGCTGGCGTCTGTACCAACCAGCATTAGGCCCCCGTGGTGTATTACGGCCTACTCCCACCCATCTATAGGAAATCTGTGTCCCAGCTGTGGAACATTATAAGCTGATTATGAACTATGTGTGTATTTACATGCTTGAGAGTTTATTTATAAAAGTTGTTTAAATTTAACAAACGTCAAAACGTGCATGTGAAGCAGACATTAAATCATTACTACACGCAACATTTAAAAAACAAAATTATTTATATTAAACATGCACAAACCCTAAAATGTTGAATTCGAAAGTTCTAATGTTGCCTAAGGCTATAATTATGAGCTTATTTCCTTTTACTGCGAAAAGTTTCGTATTTGATTATGTTATCATAATAATTTTATTCATCATCTGCCTAGCATTTTTCTAACATGTTGGGGTCGGTTTCCAGTCTCACCGGATGCAGCTGAAATACCAATATTCTACATGAAACGACTGCCTATCTGACCTCCACAACCCAGTTACTGCGTAATACGATACCCCCTTGGTAAGACGTTGTCAGACTTTCGGGCTTCTGACGACCCGTAACGACTGCCAAAGATTCACGAATGACAGCCGGGTCCAAACGGCTTAACGTACCTACTTTATGAGGCACGGAGGGGTCTCGGTATACCCCAAGCGTGGCTTAACTTGATCGATCGACCTTTGCGGCTATTTACTTAGCCACAAGCCCCCTTATCATATTATTTTATTCTGAGGTTTAATAACCCAAGCTGGTACAGACGCCAGCACGCTACTCGAAACTGTCAAATTTTCCCAATCAACTTTGAACCTTATACTTTAGTGATAAAGTTGAAAATCTTTTAAAGAAATTTGGCAGATTGTAGTAGCTAGATGTGCTGGCGTCTGTATATAGCCCTCATACAACATACGCATTATACATACAATTATATACGTGTGATATACCTAATTACTTTTAACTATGTTTCCTTTCGGTTAGAAATCGGTAGTAGTAATTATCTTTACTGAGTCAAAGCCATGTACTAATCTGCTTGTTTAATCATCTCTGTATCTCAGTAGTGAAGGGAGAATTTTTGTAAGAGGTAAGCCGGAGTAGATATCTTTAATATGATTATATTATTTGTCTATAGACTACTGACTGTGCCATTTTTCAAAGGGAAGCCGGTAGGAATCGATTTTTATGGAATCGCCACTGCTTTATTTAACGAATGAAGGACTTTTTCATTGAACATCTTTTCAAACGTGGCCGTATGGTAGGAATTCTTTTGCATCGTGAGTGCAGTTTGTAGAGACAATTTAATGATAATACTGACATGAAAGTGTTCCTAAAATTTCGGTTTCCTGAAAGAGCGATTGCTGCCAGATAGCGTCTACATTTACTGATGAACAACGTCACTGAAATATTATTCATGAAAGTAAGTTAGCGTTTTTCTAGAGAGCGTTTTTTGATAGCGTAAACTAAAACCCCGCTGCCTTCATTTTTAACCGACTTCAAAAAGGAGCAGGTTCTCAATTCGACTGTATGTCATGTATTTTTTTTTGTATGTTTGTTACGCGATATCTCCGGCAATAAAATTATAAACCGATTTCGAAATTCTTTTTTATTGGATAGGGGTATGCCTCAGGGCAAAATTACCAAGCAAAGTTAATAAAATTTATAGGGGACCACCCATATAAATTTTATATATAATTTTTATATTTATATGGGTAGTTTTTGAGTTAGCTTCATTAGTACGTATTTTTGCCACTTAATTTATATTGATGATGTTATAATGATTTCCTGTCACTGATATTTACATAGCAAGTAGTGTTATACGAATTTTTATGGGATAAGTACAACTTAAAAGTGAAAAATAAAAACATTTTTATAAAAAAAAAAATACAACTGACTTCCAAAAAACAACACTAAAAAGTGAAAAATAACTTCAATTTCGGAAGTCAACAACAAAAATGCGAACCCAACGACACCGACTTCCGAAATTAAAGTTATTTTCTTTGTAGTATCTTTTTTGGAAGTCGGTTGTTATTTTTTTTTTTTGAAAAAAATTTTTATTATGACAGCTGTCACTGTGGCCGTTAAGTGCCATCTCTCGTCTGACAGTCCGAAGAATTGCAAGTAGCATCTTGGTTGCACAACAGAAAAGATCTTTGGTGCCAAATGCTCAAAATCAAAAATTTACTTAAAATATTTTTTTTTTCCTTGTCGAAAATATCACAAATTGGGGCTTATACACTAACAGAATAGCAGATCAAATCAATTATAACAGGGTAAATAAAGGAAGTTATTCAACAGCCTTACACCATAATGTTTCACTTCGTAATGTCAAGAAAGTTTAGGTACTAACTTAGGTTCAAACTCAAGTATCAGTGTTAGCTAACTCAAGTATAGCAATTAAGTATAGGGTTCGCGTAAACTACGTATTTATGAACTAAGTTTGCTCTAGTTACGAGTATGTTCAATGCTATCTCGTAATTTGTAACTATGTCGTAAGTTAGGGTAACAGGAAGAGAAACGATCTGACTTGTGGTGTAGGAAAATATGGTGAAGAATGAATTATTTCCCCTTTTCTGTAGCCAGTGCATTCATCAGTAATCGTGCAGCTCAACTCAAAACTAAAGGTCGGAGCTCAACGGTTCGACGAACAATACCAAAGATAGTTTTCTTATTCAACAAAATAATAAGGGCTTATAATGGGCCGATATTATAATCAATAAACATCTGCCTAATATTATTACGTCATGGTTCCTATAACAACATACTGCGAATCAACTTTAATTATCACAACTAGGAAAATACTTTCCTGGAAGCTTCCTAATCTAATTATAATAATTACAAGAGTATATGTTACACGTTACATCCTATATCACTACACCAGTTAATTCAATTATAACCAATACTAGCATCATTATAATATGTACCAACTTATATACTTAGATACCTTTAGACAGATACAGCAATGGCGTCGCTTCTATAATTAAATTCCAAGGATAATATATCAACTGTATTGTTATGATAAGATTTGCATTAGTAATTGAACAAGGAGTTCCTATCTTTAGCTATATATATTGGAGACTAGATGGCATCGGTATCGTAAAGACCAATGATAGTCATTAGTACTAAAATAGATGCCACTAGCTTTTGCAAATGGCTGTGAATTTCCGTGACCCAAACAATTTATTTGCGTTACACATAACGCAAATAAATTAATCGTAATATGTGAGTCACTTTTGGGGAAAAAAAAAGAAAATTAACTGAAAACACTTTTGCAAACTGTAGGTACCGTGTTGTGTTTACACTTAAACCGCTCAACCTATTTAGATGAAGTTTGGTATAGAGATAGTTTGAGTCCCGGGAAAGGACGTAAGATAGTTTTTCTCCTGATATTCCCACGGAATCGAAACTTACGCGGGTGAAACCGCGTGGCGCTGCTAGTATTATTATAAATTCTAAACCAGCGCTGGGGCTTTGTCTCGTATAGGGTCCTAGCATTATGCTGAGCGGTGGCCGTTTTGCGTGGATGTGACGCATTTTTACCCCCAGCTTGTTATTTTTTTGTGTTGTTTTTTTGCGTCGTGTTTACCGCAAACAAACGTATTTTATTTCTTACTTTTTTTCTTTCATAGTAACTGTCTGTATGTTGCCTTTAAGTTTCACGCCTAAACCATTGAAAGGATTTCGATAAAATTTAGCAAGGAGGTAGATGGCATCCTGAGGAAGGACATAGGCTACTCTTTGTCCTGGTAAACCGTGGTCCACAGGAACGCCTCTGGGAAAATTCCCGACATTCACGCGGTTGTAGCCGCAAGCAGAAGCTAATCACACTAATATTATAAAGGCGAAAGTTTGTGAGTATGTGTGTGTGTATTTATATGTTTGTTACTTCTTAACGCTCAAACGGCTGGACCAATTTTGATAAAATTTTGTATGGAGGTAGCTGACACCCTGGATTACAATTGGGATACTTTTTATCCCGATATTCTCATTGGATCAACACTTATGCGGGTAAAACCGCGGGGCGCAGCTAGTTAAGTATAAGCAGGAGGTTCCATTTACTAACATTAAAATAAATCTTCCTATTTCACAGTTAGTAGGTACTCCATCCAGAAACTCACTCAGGCATCCATTAGAAACAGATAAAATTTCCTATATACAACGTGTTTTTTTTGATATCCCATAACTCTAGGGGGTCATTGTACTCATCCTTATGAACAGCTTTTACTACGGGACCAAACCCGAAATCACGAAACAAAAATCTGGTGTTCCCTACATTTTGACGAGTTATACGAAGATAAATGTAGGGAACAGATGATTTTTTTTTCGTGATTCCAGGTTTGGTCCCATAGTGAAAGTTGTTCATAATGATGAGTACAATGACCCCCTAGAGTTATGGGATATCAAAAAAAACACGTTGTATATCCTTTTCATTATGTAGACATAATAACGCAATGTTGACTTGAATTGTAAGCGATCTTTCTATAAATAAAGTTAACCTATTGTCAGAACCTCGCATATCAAATTACTATTCGCTGATTAGATTAATTAACGGGGTATCATTAACACCATAATGAATGTATCTAAACATTATGCATGGAGAATGAATAATAAAAGCGGCGGGTTGAGACGATAGAATGACAGGAGACGTCTTGAGTTTTAGCACCATCTGCTGAACTATTTTGAATTACAACAAATTGTATTTTAACCAAAAAGTGTTTTTACATTTCTTTAAAACTAAAGTACAAATAAATTACTCCTATAATTATTAAGTTATTTTTTTTTAACTTGTTTACTCCGACTTCGGTTAATCCTGGGGGTCCACTCTCTAAGTCCATCAACGAAGATGCGGGCCCGTCCGAAAGTAGCTGATCTATCAAAACAAGTGTCAAATTAAATTTTTCAGACAGGCAAAAACACACTGAGAGTAGAGACAACTAAGTAATTGCTTAACAGACTGTCAGTAGCAATAGCTTTAATTTCGACAGTTCAACAAAATTCATTGCGTGACGGCCATGACTCGAGCCACCATCGATAATAATAATAATAATAATAATGAAGTCTCTACACGGGAGACATCGTCAAGATTTATGCCAATTAAATGTCGACAAAGATGCGTCGAACGCGTGGTTAAATCGAGGCGAACTTTTTCCGGAAACTGAAGGGTTCATGCTTGCAATACAAGACCAAGTTATTGAGACCAAAAACTATAGAAAATACATAATAAAGAATCTAACAAACGACACATGTAGAAAATGCAATAGTTCACCAGAGACAATCCAACATATCACAGGCGCCTGTAAATCAATAGCCCAGACAGACTACAAACATCGACACGATCAGGTAGCCAACGTAATACACCAAAAACTAGCTCATAAATACAAATTTATAGACACCATAGCACCATATTATAAATATATCCCTGAAACGGTACTAGAGAACCCCACTACAAAATTGTATTTCGACCGAGCTATACTCACCGACCGCACAATTCACTTTAATAGACCAGACATCACGTTAATTAACAAAGTAAATAAAACCGGGTTCCTAATAGACATCGCTGTGCCAAATACACATAACTTACAGACTACAATAGCCGAAAAGTTGTCCAAGTACACCGAACTAAAAGACGAAATAACCAGACTTTGGCATCTTCAAAAAGTCACAATAGTCCCTATAGTGCTATCTACAACAGGAGCAATACCCAAACAGCTTCATCAGTCCCTTAGTTCTCTCAACCTGCCATCTACCACCTACCACCTGCTGCAGAAGGCAGTGATTCTCAATACATGTAGGCTAGTAAGAAAATTCCTCCAGTGTGAGTCCGATAACTTGCACCATTGCTCGCACTCAAATATAGTTCCGGCTAACATACAGCCTACTGCGGATAACCACGCAGTATCTACTATTACTCCAAGAGTTAATCCCACTGATGAACACTTGGCTTAGGCCCGTGCCATCAGCTATCCGGCTAGGCCGAGGAAAACAAAAATCTCTAAATAATAATAATAATAATAATAAAATGGACAAAAACAGACACAGAACAGTTAGAACGACCCACACGCACTACTCTTACAAAACATAACAACTTACACCCTAAATCTGCAACAGAAAGACTTACTATCAAAAGACAACACGGAGGGAGAGGCCTAATAGACATCCAGCACCTTTGGCGGAAACAAGTCTGTCGACTTAAAACATTCTTTCACTCAAAATCTCGCACTAGTAACATTCATAAAGCCATAGTCCAAAATGATTTCAACTACACCCCACTTAACTTAAAAGAACAGCTAGATACTCCACAAATTACTAGCGATGACCCGCAAATACAAAAAATTGAGGACTGGAAGAAAAAGGTACTGCATGGCCGACATCCTCATGACCTAGAACAATCCCATGTGAACAAAGTAGCCTCAAATAAGTTTCTTAAAATAGGTAATTTATTCCCAGAAACTGAAGGATTTATAATTGCTATACAGGACCAGATTATTAACACTAAAAACTATAGAAAATTTATTATCAAAGATCCCTCAGTAACAAATGATAAATGTCGCAAGTGTCACAACCAACCAGAAACAATTCAGCACATAATAGGAGCATGCACAACTCTCACGCAGACAGACTACACACACAGGCACAATCAGGTGGCGAGTGTAATTCACCAAAAATTAGCTCTCAAATACACACTCATACAAAACACAAACACTCCTTACTATAATTACACACCACAAACAATATTAGAAAACGACACACACAAACTTTACTACGACCGCGCCATTCTTACCGACAGGACAATTCACTACAATAGACCGGATATAACCCTACAGGATAAAATAAATAAAGTAACTTACCTAATAGATATTGCCGTTCCCAACACACACAACATTCAGAAGACAATATCTGAAAAAATAAGTAAATACGCAGAACTCAAAGATGAAATAACTAGAATATGGCGCCAACAAAAAGTTTATGTAGTCCCTATAGTCCTCTCCACAACAGGCGTCATACCAAATTACCTTCTCCATAGCCTTAAATTACTAAACCTAAAAGAAACCCTGTATATCACCCTACAAAAAGCTGCAATTTTAAATACATGTCGCATTGTCAGAAAGTTCATGCAAATAGATGAAAACGAAATAGGTCCCCATCACAACACATCTTTAACTTAACACACCACAAGCTGCATTTACTTGACTTCGGTCCGTAAATGTTGGAAAAACCAGTCAAAGAGCTGAGAAGAGAAAACACTCTAAAATAACAATAATAATAATAATAATCGTTTATCGATGCTGCACGTTTGCGCATTATTGTGTAAAAACAGTCTACACGCGCCGCCGCAAACATCCCTGACGTACTGCAAAGCCATGGCAACCTCATCAGTTTTCTGAATGCATTATTAAATTAGACACAAAGGGCTCCATACGATGCCCGCGAACATCCCTCCCAAAAGCTAACCTACACCTAGCACCTTCTTACACTTGCAAGTGTAGAAGATGGAACAGAATGCTCTAAAGAGCGTCACCTTTAAGTCTGCAGTACAACGTGCAAACCTGTGGGCTATCATATTCGCACGCACGGAAAGAGCCCTCCGTCCCTTTCAATGTCAGCACTGTCCTTAAGGTCAGTGGTGACCAAGTGACCCAGGTATTTAAATTGTTCCACTCGCTCAAGAGGATCACTGTTTAGCCGTATGGGAGGCACATCAAGATGGTACTTACTTATAACATACATAACATCACGCCTGTAAACCTCAAAGAAAAAAGTGAAGGTGTACCTACATAATAGTAACACCAAACGCCAGCTATCTTTAAGTCCCACCAACCGCAACCTGGCACAAATCCATAATCCAGGCTACTACTGAAAAATATCAAACGGCAAAACTCAATAACACTCGACCCAGGAATCGTACACGGGACCTCATGCTCAGTCATTACGATCACTACGACTTCCTTGAGTCTAGTGAGAGCGTCGGAAGAGTGTGGGAACCTTCGCCCGCAACAGGTGCGACGCAACAGCGCGACGTGAATCTTGTAGAACAATTTCTATAAAAAAAAAGTAATTAAAAAAAAAATAAAACACCCGACTGCGGTAAAAAACTTAAGTTAAAAAAAAACTGAAAAACTAAAAACAAGCCCATTTTAAATTACATAAAAGTTGGAAGCAGGCGGGACCCATTTCAATCTGAAAATATAATAAAAAAATGCTATGGGTCCCGCCTGCTTCCAACTTTTATTTATTACTTTTTTATTTCCAGCTTTTTAGTTTACAAATGTGAAAGATTTCGCAGACGATTTATTTCTTGGTACGTGTTTTCTTACGATTTGTCACTTCGAATTACTTTGAACCATATAAGTTGCATATATTTTTGAAATTACCTTTAAAGCCCTTTATATAATCGAGCCCTTTATATATTCTTATATAATCGTGTGGGGTATCAATAAAAAAAATGGTCACGATCCGATTAATAGTTGCGGAGAAATGCGTGGACAAACATATAAACATACATACATACATCTATGAAATTTTGTATATTTGTTTGGAAGCCCTAATAGATTGTCATAATTATATGAATATAATGCAGTTCCAATAATATTACATAATATACGTGTCGAATAAATAATCTCCTTTTTTTTTTGAAGTCGGTAAAAACTTCATGGAAATTGGTCTACCATGCGCAAAACTAAAGACGATATTTAGGCTCATAACAATCATTCGAGGTATAGTTATTGAATAGACAATACAAATTTTAATATAGCTTAGCACCGAAATAATTAAGGAAACACCATAATTAAGTCGTCTTCGAAACCATTATCTTAACTACCATAATTGTTATTACCGCTTTTGCAGCAACAACGAAATTCGGCAAATTGTAGAATAAAACTTCTCAATTTACCAATAAAAATCGTAACTATAAAAAAGTTTACGAACCAACTCTATTAGTTCGGGCGGGTGCATAAAACACGTCAGTTGGCAATTTAATTTCAGTTTCATAATGGAAAATTTTTCCTTGTTAATGTATTTTTGGGAGTGTATAATTAAATCAATGGTATCGGTTGTTGCGTGGGCAACCGAATCGAGGCAAAATCTCGAATGAATAATTTTATCTTTGCTTTTTTCGAACGAGTTCAAAGTAAGGTTGGTCTTGGGTTTTTTTATGACGAAATAAAAAAAACTCGATTCTTGGAAACTGAAAAGAATTTGTAATTTCTAAGATTTTATTAAACACTTCAGCGGCCCGCGGTTTCACCTGCGTAAGTTTTAATCCCGTGAAAATATCGGGATGAAAAGTATCCTATATGTTAATCCAGGAAATGGTCTATCTATTTGCCAATTTTCATCTAAATCTGTTCACCGGTTTACGCGTGATTGAGTAACAAACATCTAAACATCTTCACAAACGTTCACATTTATAATATAAGTAGGATGTGGGATTTTAAGTACTGGATTTTTGCAGTGCTTAAGTTTTTCTGAAAAACTAAGATTTGAAAGAAAACGGCTTAAGTTTTTATTTCAGAGTAAGTCCAGCTTCATTATCAACGCCAAAAAGATATCACTTCTCGCATTTGAACACGAACTTTATCCACCCGTATCGTATTAAAACTTAAGAATCCTTTAAAAATCTGATTAAAACCTTCTTTTCAACAAAAGAAGAAATCCAAAAAGAAAATCAACTCCACTCGAATAACGACTTAAAACACAAACGGTCCTCATCTTAAGATATATTTTTTCTTTTAGCAAAAAACCTACGGAACACTTATTGAATGAAAATCCTCGAGGAGAATTCTCAGATGTTTTTTCTGGGATCTTGCCGGTTTAGCTCCGTATTGTAAACGAGACTCTTAAATCTGGTGTTAGAGGCTGTCTTCATAATGGGTGTTGAGTAATTCGAGTGCTGAGATAAAATGGTAAAATTTTCGTGTTTTTAAAAGCATGTTTATAGCCGATCCCTGAAAAACGAAGTAGAGCAGTATGTAGTTGTTTTGTTTTGCCATCTCGGAAGAGCATATTAACAATCTTTTAGTTATTTTTAATACTGATTCATAACAATGTATTGTGGTTTGGGAATATTGGTACCTTATATTCCTGAAGGCCGCAGGAATCCGCTGAATGCAAGAAGCACTGAACCGGTCGAAGTGGCAGTGCTTGGGGGAGGCCTATGTCCAGCAGTGGACGTCTTTCCGCTGAAATGACGATGATTATGTCAAGTCAAAATGGCTTGTTGTGTTTGACTCTTGTCTGCCTTGCTCCACCTCTTAACCTGCCCTTTGTGCCCAAAAAAAAGCTGTCAAAGTGACCTCTGTGCTGCCACCGACAACGCCGTGGAACTGGCGAAGTATCGGGCACCTTGCTGCTCATACCTACTTAAACATAAACTCTATCTAATTATTAAATATTTTATTTTTATTATTCGAATCTAAATATTTTTGTATGCACGTGTTTCTGTGGCAAATAAATCCATTTTTCTTTTTTCTTTCAATAAAACAACCAAAAATAAACAAAAATATTCTTCTGTCTCTGTCATTTAATTGATTTTAGTTTAGTTTATGTTTTCCTGATTTACAGACGCCGGCACATCAAGCTACTATAATCTGTCAAATTTCTATAATAGATTTACAATTTTATCGCTAAAGCATAAGGTTCAAAGTTGATTGAGAAAATCTGACAGTTTCGGGTCGCTTGATGTGCTGGCGTTTGTACTCTTAAAATGTCGCAATTCCGACCACCAAGATACTGGCAAATGCCTAGTTTTGGGGTCACCGTCCAATCTGTTCTTGTAGAATTTATGATTATTTATCACACTTCACACTAATATTATAAAGGCGAAAGTTTGTGTTTGTATTTATATGTTTGTTACTTCTTCACACACAAAGGGCTAGAACAATTTTGATAAAATTTGGTATGGGGGTGCTCAATAAACTCTTATAACTTGTCCTCTTTATTTTCTTTAACAGTGCTCCCCTCCAGACTGAAAGTTAGGTAGGTGAGTGCTCACAATGTGACCTTACAATTTCTTGCTCTACCCAGGAAAATGTAACGTTACACACCCTGTATTAACACATTGGCTACTTTTTATTCCGATACTCCCACGGGATCGACCCTTTTTGGGTAAAACCGCGGGGCGCAGCTAGTTAGTAATTAAGTCTGAAATTAAAAATTTACAAACGATTGACAGAAACAAAACCATGTTTTAAATTCGTTAAATGCTAAACGCATTTTTTGATATGTGCTTGTCTTCTAAACAACTTTTCTAAAGATTACAATAAACTTTATCGTGTATTTTTATACTGGATTGAGCTTGTCCTAACACGGTACCAAAAAGGAACTTGAATTTTTCGGGTCCGTTGATTCACGCCGAGTGCACTCTTTTAGCAAAGCCCTCTCAAGATTAAATCCCGAAACAGAAATCACGAGATGGCTCTCAGTTCGGGAGGCTGGACACATTTTCTCCTCTGTTTTGATTAATGACTCTCTTTTAAACGCCTTTTATACTTTGAAACGCTCCAACGGCACAGTTTAAAGGTCAGAGTATTTGCTTCTTTGAACATTTTCTTCGCTCCTTAATTAAGCGCTAGCTTGAAGCGTGGACATTTTAATTGAAGGTCAAATGTATTTTTTTCTTCTCACAAAAGATACGTTTGGTCTTGCTTTGGAACGATTTTCAACTCTGGAGAAGAAATGAATTTGTACGGAGTTAGAATAGAAATGTCGTAAGTAATGATTCTTATTAATAGTTTCTGACTCTGACGCTTGAATAATTTCCGTATACATTTGATATAACAAATACCTCCGCCGCGTCTGTTTGTCTGTGTGAACGCGATAAACTAAAAAACTACAGGATTTGTCATACGGTTATCACCAACGGACGCAGTGATTTATAAGGAAGATCAAGGTGTACAATTCTTTAAGGATTTGTGTAAATTGGCTCGAATATGACAATGATTGTTGAAGATGTTGGAAAAAAAACATATACAGGTATGAGGAACATGGTATAAAGTTCACTCATACTCTATAGAAAAGGGAGGATCCTCCGACCAGACGGGTGTTGTATCTGGCGGACAACTGCCCAATGATTCATGCTGGGTCGTTGTAGATATGCTAATTGCGCGGTAAACTCTGCTTGCGAGATGCAGGATTTTGCGTGACGTCAGTATGACGCGTTGTTCGGATGTGGCGTTATAGATACCGCTATCAATCATACCGACCTCGAACTTTACTAGAAAACCAATATATTATGGAATTATACCTCTTAAAAAGATCTATTAAACGTAGTAGTACGTTATCGTGGGGTAATTTCCAATCTACACGCGGGCGAAGCCCCGGGCAAAAGCCAGTTTTTATACATTTCTTCTTCAAGGCAAACTTTTCTAAATACTAGGAGTTCCGTCTAGTTTAATAGCTATACCGTATAGCTGGCTTTTTATCACCCGATAGTCAAGTTTGATCGCCAATCGGGATGAGAATATATGGGTGTACGCGTTCACCAACTAAGCTAACGGCCAATAAAGTAGTCAAAGGAGTGAACTTGGCAGACTAATGGCTGATAGTCATAGCAGTATTGACTTCTAAACGAGGCATATTCATATAGATGTACATGACAATATTCACCACATAATAGTAAATAGAGCATTGGTCCAGTGGTAACAGCAATGACTTACGAGTTGTTAGTCATGGGTTTGAACCCACACAGGCGCCTTACTTTGTATATATAATGTCATCACCACTGCTCTCAAAACGGTGAATGAAAACACCGTGAAGAAACCAGCATGTCCTAGAACCAAAAATTAAAAGACATGTCACATCTACCAACCCACACTGGGCCCGCGTGGTAGATTACTGCTCACTCCCTCTCGAAGAGAGGAAGCCTGTGTCTCAGCAGTGGGGACGCTACAGGCTTATTTTGCTATATAAAAGTAAATAAACATGAAAACCAGACTCAATTAGGGGAAAAAGTTACATTAAAATACAAAGAGTCGACGATAGATAATAAACTTTCAATTAACAGACCTATCAACAAGTAAGATTCCAATCAATCCTGCCAAATGCTAGAGATAAATCAAGAAATACTTGAAATGATCGCAATCAATTTGGAACAAAGAACAAAGTGAGGATAACTGCTAACTAAATAAGGTTTAAATTAGACGTTGAAATCGATAACAAAGGTAAGAAAGTTTTTGAAGCTGGAAATTTCGTTCTAATTAAAATATTGGAAGATAAAACCAACACCAACAATCCTTTACCAAAAGACAAAAAATCTATACAGTTAGTTTATTTAAGAAAGTCAACGCGTTTATTGAAAGCCCTGTGAGGGAAGACTCAACCGATAATTGCTTTTCCATTCTCCGTCGGCTTTTTGTTCGTCGCGACATTACCCAGACGTCGAATCAATTCTTGCCGAGGTTAATTTATTTATTAGCATATAGAGAGAATTTTCAAACAGCTCCTGTAAAGAATCGGCTGGTTTATAGGAAAATTGAGGCTCTTTTTATCATGTTTAATTTGCAGCTTGATTTGTGTTTCTTTGCTTTTCGAAAGTGGAATGGAGAATCAATCACAGCGTCCTTCAAAGAACTTTTCTTTCAACTAGGTAGTAATGTTATCATTAATCACTACAAAACCGATCACAAAGGACGTATTTTTTGCTTAGAACCAAAACAGTGCAGAAATGTTGTATGAAATCTCATAGTTGCACAGTTTTTCATTAATGCACTGTTTTTATTTAGATATAAATTTACCAGAGGTTTAATGTGTCCTATTAAGTTTAATATAAAATGTATGCATTAGATCAAAAAGATACTGGCTGAAAATAAAAATCGGCTGACTAAACCGATTTTGTGAAAAAAAAAAAACAAATGGCGCGCATTTTGTACCATTGTGAAACTACTTCATATTTAGCAAGAAAAGATTTAAAAAAATAGAAATAGCGATAGCGATATGAATGCAACTCCAGAAAGTATAAAAACAGCTACAAATGAAATTGTTAATAACTTTTTGCCGCAAATAGTCGCGGGATAAATATTTAAAAGCTTAGGAAAACTTTTGTTTTCCTTAACTTGAGTTTTTATTTTGAGTAGGTATATTTTATCACGGTAGGTAGATTGGTAGTTGAAAGAAAAGTAGATTACGTACCTTGCTAAAGTGAGTAATTAATGCATTCGTGTTAATTTAGTGACCTCGCATGCGCTCGGGCACCAACATAACTCTCGTGCATTAATAACTCACTTTGCGCTCGATGCAACAATCTACTATAGTTTTAGGTAGAGGTTGATTTTTCTAAGGATGGAATTTTGTATTTAAAGCAATGAAAACAGAAAAAGTTAACAACGTAATTGTCTAAAATAGAAGCTAACGACATATTTTTTTAGTCCAGAATTTTCACTTGTCATTTATCTTTTATCTAAATGATAAATACACTCCCTAAATCGAGCCACCCTGCATTTTTTGTTTAAATGTCAATGACATACGTACGACGTATGATAATGACGAACCAAAATAATGGCCAGTATTTCGGCTTCGAAACTGCAAAAAAATTTTTCTTTGACTCACCATTATTTTGTTGTGTTTGGCCTTTACACATGGAAATGTGAGGAGAATTTAGGACTCCGGGAGTGGATTATGACAGTATGACAGTTTTCTATGTCTACAAAAGCTGTGATACCGCAATATTGATTTCACAGAAAAATTTATTTGATTATTGAAAAATCAGCCCTTAATAAAATTGTTTAAAGGAATATTAAAAATTCCATTTATTATTTATCAATATTTTAAC
Source organism: Luperina nickerlii (assembly GCA_963855955.1). NCBI lineage: Eukaryota > Metazoa > Arthropoda > Insecta > Lepidoptera > Noctuidae > Luperina > Luperina nickerlii. Next base: position 19,759,957 of record OY979678.1, read on the forward strand.
GACACATTGATGTAATTGCTGTGATAGTGAATATCTCCTTGTTTTATGTAATAGAAATATGAACCTTCATAGTATGTTTTTGCGATATGCTGCTTTAATACCGACGTATGCTTTTAACATTTATTCATTTCATATCGTAAAATGTTTTCCGTTCATGGAATTAAAAGTTGTTTTTTCCTGTTTTATAAAGCGACCAAAGCTACGTCGTCGACTAAATAAAAAAAATAATTTTTCAAGTGTGGGTTAAATTTTTCCAATGATTAATAATTTTGTATTAAACATCAAAAAGCCAGAGATCAAAGCTTCTCATTTAATTTCCCCCAAGCCTTTCCTTGTTTTTAATCTGAATGTTGATTTTTTACCGGACCTCGCAGTTAAAAATGAATTGCACACATACAACGTGAAATGCACACCATGAAAATGTCAATATGGTAAATATGTTAGCGCAACTCCATGTACTTATAAGACCATGCATGCATTGTATTGTATGTACAGTCGCCAGCACATCAAGCTACTTCAATCTGTCAAATTTATTTAATAGATTTTCAACTTTATCGCTGCAGCATAAGGCTGATTGGGAAAATTTTACAGTTTCGAGTAGCTTGTAATAAAGTTATCTGAATCTGAAAACATTTTTTTTAAGTTCATAATGGTTTGTTTAATATTCTGAGCAATTAAATATCATAAAAATAGAATCACCGAGTTTCTGAATTATTGCTATGTACTTAAAATTATTTTAAGTTGAGAAATTGACGAACTCTAGCAGGTTACATTTTGAATATCGCGGACATTGAAGGGTGGTTTGAATGAAGAACGGAAGATACGTCGCGTATCCTCAGGCATTAAGTCCGCCATTGTAATTTTTTTGTGTGCGAACAGTTTAAAGAAATAAATAATAAAATAACCTACCTTGCACACTCAACCGATGATGCGTTAGGCCGTTTTTCCAGCGCCACGTCAACGGCACGTCAACGGGATGTCAACTAGAACGAGATGACGACGCCGAAGAAGCGATACATACATTTACTATGGCCGCGTTTCCACCGCACGCCGTCACCAGGACGGTGACGTCACGTACACGCGCTCGGTTCTAATAATCTCGTTTCTCATTGACGTCCCGTTGACGGTGGTGGGTGAACAAACGGTTAGTCCGTTGGGAAACTAACGAAGTAACGCCCATCTTCCCTCAGATTTGCAACCACCCTAACTAATAGCCAATCTCATCTAGTTTTTAAAATATGATTGACGTGTAAAAGTGTTTGTACAGTCAGCAACAAAGGTCGATTAACACTTCAGTTTTCTAAATCTTAATTATTGCGCAAGACATTTAATTAAAATCGGAACAGAAGTAAAGCTTAAACAATGTTAACTCTTAGGTATTATATGAAATGCTAAACAGGAGATTATCAAATCACTTTGTATCAATTTACATTTGTGTAAAAGAAGCTGTGTTAATCGAGATTAAGAGAGAGAGAACGCGTTGACACAAAGCTGGTAATTTATTGCAAAATATGAAGCAATTATTTGATTACAAAATATCTGTTGTTTGGACTAAAAAAATAAAACACAAGTGTCTGACAAAAATCAGAATGATTGTATTTATTAGTATGGTTTTTATTGTAAAAAGAATGTTTTTAGAGGTATCTTCGCGATTTTTTTCTATCGTATCAAATTAGTTGCATTATGTTTTCAACACACTAGCATATATCTTAAAGAATATCATATATTTTTCTGATTTTGTTTACTGTAGTCGATTATATACTTTTATTGTTTCTAAAACTTGCGTTTTTTCTGTTTAAGTCCTGTAATTTAATGCTAAAGTAGAACTTGATAAGAATCGCGCGCGACACAAAGGCACCGCTCGTTGCGTGACTTGCGGTATCTTTGTGTCGCGCGCGATTTTATCGCGTGTCGCGGCTGTTTGAAGGAGCCTGTAAGTTCTCAACTTCAAATTCTCAATTGACAAAATAGGATCAGAATAACTTGATACCTGAGAATGACTAACGTATCTAGCTGTCAAAAAGCTGACTTTTCGAAATACGAAAACATTAAGAGATGTAGCACGAATATTGTTTCGCAGAAAGATATTCACAGAACCGCCTGGCCCACCTTCCGTTTCCTTCCGGATATACCCGTATTGTTACATCTGATCCACGGAAGGGATTTCAGGGCTTACCCTCGCCTTTTTGTGAATGGAATTTATTACGTTATAATTTTTGCGTTTAAGGGGGAAATTAAATTTCGGGGAACGCCTGTGATGTATGAAAACTGAATCGAATTTCAGTTCACATTTTGAAGGAAAATGTCAAACATCATTTTAGGGATTTAAAGACGGAAGTTCCTTGATAAATTTGGGTTTCGAAGACGACCGTAGCGGTTAGGGTTCCGTAATCCTAAGTAGTGTAAATTACTTAGATGGTGACTGATGTAAAGTTTAGTGCGGTCTGTTATAGTTAAACCTACTATTAATAGCCGAGATTACTATATAAGCAAATGATCCTATTACCGTAGTTAATGATTAGGTATCTGTCTAATAGCGTTGTAATAGTAGTGCGTATATCTTGTTTTACCGTAAAGAAAATGTAGAAGAACTTTATTATAGTTGTGTATGTATTTATTATTTTGATAATAATTATTAACATTCTAGTGATATTTATTTTAGAAGTATGTATGTTTATTTGTATTTATGTAAGTAAGTCTTATAATATTTGTTTAGTTTTATTAAGTGAATTGTTTTTAGATTAGATTGAATGTATTATTTTTTTGTCTCCTTTACTTCACACGCTGTCTACATCTCTCTATTTATTGTCCTATCGCAGGTATGCTGGAAGAGATTTCTTATGAAATAAGCATCACCTTTGTACCTATTTTTCTGTTCTGATTTATTTCGTGTCTGTTTATATATGTGTGTACATAAATAGTAAAATAAAATAAATAAATAAATATGAAGTTAGAAATACCTTCAAAACATGGCACTGATAAGGAACGCCAGGCTACGGAAAAATTGTTATTCAGGGGTCTACTCTATATGTCCGTCAACGAAGAAACGGGCTCGTCCGAAAATAATGGATCTATCAGACCAAGTGTCAAATTAAATTCTTCGGTCGGGCAAAAGGAAGAATTTGGGACAACTGTCAAATCGTGTTGTCATTCATTCTAAGTACGGGCCCCGAAGTAATGCCATGTCCGTAAGTGACACGAAGTAGGAAATGCTCGTAACTTCAGACGAAACTACGGACTTCGTACTTAGGTAGTAGACTCCCGGATGTGACGATCTTAACAAAAATAATACCGGTCATGAGTTTACATAACAAGAATTACAAACGTGAAGAAAAATCATTTTTGCCACACACACAAGTTTCTACAAACTTCCTAACAAAGTTAAAAGTGCGAGAGCCCAACTGAAACCTATTTCTTTCCAATGCCTATTACTAAACAAATATTTGTTCGGTAACAAGAGCAAACCCGCGAACAGTGAACTAAGTTTTTTATTCAGCAGACAGGAGTAGAGTACGTATGCAGGGGTACGCCAAAGTTTTGCACTACGTATAAAGTAAATTTAAAGTTGGGATGCGTCTAGTATACAGGGAATTGGCGCGTAGTGAGGAAAATACGTTGTGTGTATCTTGAGATGTATCGGCAGAAGTTTTGCGGGTGTTTTAGATATCTAAAGACATTCTGTCTCTTGTGATTTTCAATGTTAGAGATACTTTTCATATTGCTGCAGCTGAAATATGCGAGAGATTTTTCATCTATAAAATATTACAATAAGTACATAGTTAACCAAAATAGCTCGGCTGATTGTCCAAATATGTACTTATACTCGTAACATTGAATAAACAACTTTAGTTTGTAAATACCAATTTCAATTAAAGTAACGTAATAAAAAAACAAGCAACTTTACAAAAGTGCCTAATGACACTACAGAATTAATTAATACTTTTACCTAATAATTTTCATAGACGCATTACAAAAATTGTATGAAAAAAAAAATTACTAAGTAGTATTTCCTTGACTACATTCTCATCTTACAGCATAAACAGAAAGTGCTAAGGAAGTCCTGGTCATTTATTGCACCTAGGAACTCAGCTGCAGATACCAAAGACTGTTGCAAATCCAGAACCACTTGATACAATTTTCCACATTTCTCTTTCAATTCCGCAGTCACAATAAAATATGTAAATTAAGCATTTTTTTTACTCTTAAGCACAGTTCTTTGGACGAGGAAAATCTTTTGATTCTAGTTAACAAGAAAATGGATCGCTGAATCTCGTTATCTTCATGTCCAATCAATTATGGGCGGTAGCAGAAAAAGTTAATTGCGTATTTATTGCTGTTTTATTCATAGCTGAAGGCTCTGTTCGTTTTAAGTTAAGTATATAATTTCTATCCTCTACTTTTTCATTGGCTACTGAAATAACCGAAACGTACTGACATGAACTAAATTCTACTTAATCAGCCTCTCTGACGTCCCTCTCACAAAGAGGAGTCCTAATCCACCGTGCGGGCCCAGAATGGGTTGGTGGAAAAAATCTACATAAAGGCAGTGAATTATAAGACTATTAAGAGCGAGTAAAATAATGTGGCAACAGGATGCTAAATCATAGGATACATGGCTAATGGCCTGGCATAAAATATATCTGGTGTGACTAAAAAGGTGCGTGAAAATGGAGATTTTCTCCCGCCAAACGCACACGGACAAAACATTCGCACAGCTCTAAAATAGAACAAAAGCGCAATTTTTGCAGCACTAAATTCTAGTCGGATCCAACAAGGAAAAGTGCGATAGGAAAGTTTAAAATTCTATAAAAATCATTTGTACGAGTGCGCACGAATCCGGATTCTACGTTCCGGACTGTAAGATTGAATGGAAATCGAGGGGAAAACAACGCGCGTTCGGGCGGAAAGGATTTTTCTGTTTCGTATAGGAACTTTGTTCGTAAGTTGGGGTACAGGTGTATACTTGCGATTACCTTTTACTAGTGAGAGCTAAAATAAAATTGCTGTATCTTACGATCTTCGCAGGATGGCTGGTAGCAGCTGGATGAGAGTTCCCGAAAATCTAGTTGAATGGCGTGCGATAGAGGCTTATGTCCAGCAGTGGACTGCTATGGGCTGATGATGATGATGATCTTACAAAAACATTACAATTACATCTTTTTTTTTCAAAAAAGATAAATAAAAGTCTGGTATTTCTTAGTAAAGTGCAATACCTACGCGGTCAAAATGTATGGAACTACTGATTTTTTTTTTTTATAACCGACCAAAATATTTTTTCGTGAGGGATCTAGAATCATATGCTAAATTCATGGTTACAACAAGCGCATTGGTTCAAAAAAAAATCTAAAAGTTTTGCCAGTTTTATAAAACACTTTCACATTAAAAAACACCATTTGCTTTATCGTGTCAAACAATCTAAAATTTTAATAATATTATGAGAGATAAAATTAAGGCATAAAGGTTGCATTGGACAATCTAGTCGCAATACAAAATCGTCCGTTTACGTCCACTCCGGACCCACCATACCCCCCCATACCCCTGGCCATACCACTGGGTTGGGCCCAACCCGTAGGTTGGGACTGAACCATACCACCATAGTAGTGTTGGGATTTGAAAAATTGTAAAACTATCGGTCCAAATACAATTTTTTCAATTATATAACTTAAAATAAAAACATTTCCAAATATAATAACCAATGTATTTAATTTGTCTAATGCATGATGGTGCAATAACTGCATTTGGACTTCTCTAATAAAATCATCAAAATGATTAATTTGTTCCATTCGACGTTTTTTAGGAATAACCTTTGTTTTATGAATATTGTGTAAGACATTTAAACAATCGCATCAAAATTACTGTATTCTTATTTAGTAATTTGTTTAATTTTGAATGAAACGACTCGTAAAACATTGGTTGTCTGATGTCTTTCTCCGTAAACGCTGAATACGTCAGGAGTATGTATTTTTAGCCAAAATGTTTTTGACGTAGCTTCTGAACTTGTCTATCCGCTTCAAGCTCTCGCGTTCTGTTTTTATATAATCTAGTCCTAGTAATATTTTATCAACGGGTAGAAGCGGTAAGGCGGCAGTTATTGGCACGATTCTCCTTTTAGGTCTTGTTTGTTTTATGTGGAACTTCTGAGATTTAGCATGCTTCCAAATATTGCGTACCCAGTGGTAATAGCATCCCTTTATAGTACAATTTGAAAAGACTTACAAAATTGCATTCATTGTGTGAGGTTTATTACTTACCTGTTATTCGCAGTAGTTCCATTCCTATAAATCAATATACGTAATGGAACTAGGGTGGCACATCTCTATGGTGGTATGGTTCAGTCCCACCCTACCCCCAGGGTTATGGCCAGGGGTATGGTGCGTCTGGAGTGGTTTACGTCAACACCAGAACCGAACCCCAGTCGTTTGTATTGCGAAAATGTTGATTTGATTCGATTCTAACGAAACAGAATAAAGTTTGGAAGCTCTTTCTTCCCGTGAAGTAATTGGATTAATCACTCGCACTCGATAATACTATTGGGGTGGAGCTTGGCTTTTATTTAACTCGGAGTTGTTAATTGGATCTCTTCCGTGAGAGTAGGTTTAACTTATATTTTGTATTGAATGTTTTAAGACGAATAAGTATTACCTCGTTTGTCTTTTTGGATTAGTATTTCCTGTTTTCTAAAACATATAATTCTAAGAAAAAAATATGTTAAATATTTCTAAAATTATCATATCACTCTTCCGTCAGCTCTGTAAGTAATTACTTTTAGCCCGAGGCTTTCCTTGACGACCTGCCAGGGAACCATCTAAAATGAAAAATGCCAATACAATTCCAAAGACCACTACCTATCTAATTGAAAACGACCATTTCATCTTGACCCCTTTCCAGAACGTGTTTCAAAAGTACCAAGAGACCAAGATGTATCAAAAAGTTTGGTATGAAAAAGTAACTAAATTGTTTCTTAAGTTCTTTGTTGTAAAAGCTTCTAGGAGCCTAGCCTACTTTCCTCTCTCCGCCTTCTTCGAAAGCGTTTTCTGCATTCGGCAACTTACTGCGGTGCAATCGTATTGGTACTCTTCTGTATTACCGACTGTGTGTGTGTGTAGTACATTACGTATAAGGGACCATATAAGGGTTTAGTTGCACTAGTGTATCGTTGTTACAGAATATTGTTAACTATTATTGCAAGACATAATATATATGCTTAGCGTTGGAAAACATACCTGGCAAATCATCTAACACATCCACTGAAAACGGCTGCTTGCCGTTTTCAGTGGATGTGTCGCATATTTTCCCCCAAATTGTTCTTTTTTGTGTTTATGTTATTTTTCTGCGTCAAGTTTACCGAAAATAAACGTCTTTCTTTTTTTTCTTAAGCGAGTACAAAATCTACTATCATTATTTTTCAGATAATATAAATTGTAACAACTATTTTAAATATTTTCGATCCTTTAAATTTAATAGGATTTCCCCTAAACTAGAAAGAGCATTCCAATTTATAGCAAAACGGATCAAATTTTCAATCCAAATCGAACCAGACATAATGAACAATCTTTGAACGAATGGAACTCATAAAAACAACGTCCCACTCAAAGGCCAACAAGTTGTTAATACTGAACTTTCTAAATACTAATAGTAAGAGACAAACAAACCTGGGAACATAGTTCGCCACATTCTCTTGAACTAACTGAATGGAAGTCGGGACAACAATGGGAACAAGTCGTGCTAACTTTAATTCTGTCCTTCTTCGGCACATTTTTACTTGTTTCGCAAAGCTTTTTTCGCCCGGAGAAATGTTTTTATGTGTTTATGCTTGTTTTGAAAGTTTTACTTTTTTTTTGCTTTATCGGCAGAACTGCTGTATTGTCATTAATGTTGAATGTGATTTGAATAATGCTGTGGCATTAAAGTGGAATAAGAAGATTGTGAATTATTCTTAAGGCGATCTGATTGTAGACTGTTCAATAAAACAATAGAGCAGCGGTGGCCGCGACTTACGAGATGTAGGACGTAGGTTTGAACCCAAACAGGCGCTTTAGTTTGTGTATATTATTTTATCACGTCTGCTCTTAAAACAGTGCAGGAAAACATCGTGAGGAAACTGACATGTCCTAGAACCAAAAATTCGAAGACATATCGACATCTGCTACCAACCTGCACTGGACTCGCGTGATGAATTACGGCCCACTCCCTCTCATGTAGAGGAGGCCTGTGTCCCAGTAGTGGGAATATTATATTATATAGGTTTTTTTTCAGTATGGGAAATCATCAAATGACCCCTCCCGCTCTGGGTGGAGCGGAAGGGAGTGTCAGACTCTTACCGACTAAAACCCATCCGTGTTCCTTCCCTAGCCCTTTATGTTCCGGGCCAGCGGTAACCCTTTCGGACAATCCCGCTGACCCGGATATAATATAGGCTGGTTACGCAATAAAATTAGGTATCACACAAAACTCACAAAATCGAAAATCTAGCTTTAGATAGTATCTATTACTTCTAGATAAATTTTCAACACTCAAGATCATAAGGTAAGCTTTTAGACAAAAATATGAAACTGCATCAACATCAGACTGTTATCAGAAAATGATTTTCCTTCGGAATAAGGAACAACACATGGAATTACCAATAAAGTTAGGACTTTATTGATAAGAAAAATATGCCAAGGGACAGGTCCCTAGGCATATTTTTCTTAGGTTACATTCCTTGGTGCATCGTTGTAGGAACATATTGGTACTTCAGCGATTGACCTCAACTGATCTAATTATGCCTGCACAGAGAATGGGCTCACCACAACAATCCAACGGATTTCAATTAAACGTCCCGGCCATCACATCGGCAGGCAACTTCTTAGATAATAATAATAATAATACTTTATTTGCCAAAATGTAGGTGTACAAAATAGTATGATGTTATTATAAATGTGGCCCAATTACATTCTACCATTACGTGTGGTGTGCAAATATTTAGTTTCATAATACCTTAAATTATTAAAAATGTCATAATATTCCTTCATTATTTCTATAAGTTACAAAATTTCTAATTAAATAAATTAATTGCAAATATTAAATTTCACAATGCATTACATACTTTAAAAAGTCATCATAACATTACATCAGTCACCAGTATTGATATGATAGATATGAATGTCAGATTTTATGTATTAATTGAAATGTCAATGTCCAAGAATATTGTTATAATGTCAAAATAAAAATAATAATAGTAAGTAAATGTCAAATTAAAAATATCTCAATCATAAATCAAATCAAATCAAAATTTAAAATAAAAACATCTAAAAACCAAATTTATTGACATTACTTTTTTTTTCGACATGTGACATAAATTCAGTAACAGTATAAAAACATTTTTCTTTAAGCCAGATGCTATAGGACTAATGACTTTCGAAATGCCTACTTCTTGGTATAAGAATCAATTACCTTTAAGCTAAATGGAATAGTGTAATGCGAACGAATACCACATTGCTCTCTTTTGCTAAGTTTAGGGGTCTATTTTAGCATTATACAGTGTGGTGATTTGGTAATCACATTAATTGAAACCACGTATTCTATATTACGTATTTAAAACATACACACAATTAAAATAATTAATAACAATTAACTTTCTAACCGTGGGACTTTTTCTTTTTTTTAGTATTTATCAACATTGAACATAAATTGTGATTATTTGGTAACAATTATCATAAAGTTTTCTTGAATTGTTGATATCATCGCCCCACTCGTGCCAATTTTTACGCTATTTATTTTATAAAAAAAAAAACTGTTTTCCATTTTAGTAAATTGTTTATTTTATCTAATAACTGCTGTATTATCAAGGGCTGATTTTTCAATCAACTGATAACTTTTTTCGAGGAATAATTTTGAAATTTTGACTTATATTTCATAAAACTGTCAAACGTCAATTTTATTCCTCGAATAAAAGTTATCTGGCGATGGAAAAATCAGCCCTTAATGTGATAACCTACTCGCCACACTGTAGGTATATGTAAAATGATTACCAAAATAAATTGCTTTAAAGACGGATTTAGTAAAAAGCAAGAACCTTCAAAATCAAGTACGACCTTCGTCAAATATTCAAAGCAATTCCACGATGTATTTTTGGGATCAAATACGGTTTCCGTTTTTCTATTCCGTACAGCCAAGATCTTGATGTTCGAAATCTTTTAAAACGATTTGGAGCCATGTGTTACTTATTGCCAGATAGAGATATTGTGACAGCTAGCTACCTCGTCGCCTGTAAGCGTAGTAGCAATCCATTTACCTCCCGATTCTTACAACCTGCGCGAAAAATGAACAGCCGATAAAATCTAGCGCTTTCTTTCATTTTATTCTGTTGAAAAACGTGTTTTGACGGATTTCGTTTATTTAGACAATGTTCTAGTTTTAGCGCAATTTCTGGTGTATTAAGTGCCCCTAAATCCTAATTTGGTCAACACCGTATTTTACATGGAGCGACTGCCTATCTGACCTCCACAACCCAGTTACTGGATAATACGATGCCCCTTGGTAAGACTGGATGTCATACTTTCGGGCTTCTGACTACCCGTAACGATTGTCAAAGATCCACGAATGACAGCCGGGACCAACGGCCTAACGTGCTTTCCGAGGCACGGAGATGTCACGGTATGTAAAGATGGTCACCCATCCACAGACCAACCGCGGCAAGCGTAGCTTAACCTGATAGATTGCCCTGTGCGGCTGTTATTATTTAGCCACGGGCCCCTCAAATATAAAAAAATATTTATTAACATCAGCACCAATAGGTCAACCTATTGGTGCTGTGGTGGCAATAGGTCAACAAAACCTAGCCTTATTATTTCACTTCAAGTCAGAAGTCTATTTTGCTGATTGCAACAGATACAGCAAAATAGACTTCTGCCTCATTCCTTCACAATACAAATATTCCCACGAAGTTCCCACAATCCCCTGCGCGCACATTCGCACGCTTATTTTACTTCCAATCAGTGGCGTGTACGTAGTAAGCACGATTTCACAACTATACTTGTCAATATACAACACAAGTTACGACGCTTGCTAGCTTGTCTCTTGGGCTGGGAAATGAGCGAGGTGGGGAACTAACAGAGTGAACGAAATCCGATTGTAATTCATGACTGCTATCACAGGAAGAAAATCAGAGATGTGATTCGGGTTATTGGTCGCTTGAAAGGTTCTTGCTGTGCTTTTATTAGGAGGATGAGATTTTTACGTAGATTTTCGGTAATGTAGTTTCAGAGTATGATGAAGAGAAAACTGTTTTGACGAAAAATCGTCTTTGCTATGTCAATGAACAGAACGGACAACCGTACGGCGGTAAAATAATTGTGCCAGAATTAGCTTTGTCACCAACAATTTTCTTTTCGAAAAATGTACCTTTATTTGGTACAACACAAAGCGCAATATTGTTCAGCTAACTCTCTAGACTCTAATCACAGTGAACCCTAATCGCTACTTTCCTAGCCACGTTTCTCCCTATTTTATTTAACACAATGTGGAAATGTGATTTGCTAGTTTCCACATACTGTTTGGGGCGTGACATAGTCGCTCCTGGGAGGGCTTACTTGTATGTCTCGAAACGCTGTGTTTATAGCCTACATGTAACTATTTCTAGGCTGGTTGCATGTTCTGAGATCTATTGAGGAGTATTATGTATGATGTGTATTTAGTTCACCGCTAAAGGATTCTGACTGAAGCGAATGATTGAGCAATCGGGAAACGCTTTGATTCTTGATTTGATTGAAGCTGTAAGCACGTTTTAGTAGATGGAGGTATTAGAAAGTTTAGATCAATACTTGATTAAGGGCGTCAGCTGCTGAATATTGAATTTTTATGGGATTAGACTAGATTTATCGAGGTTATAAAGGATAACATAAAAATTTCATATCGTCTAAGCAATTTGAAGGCTATGAAGAGATTGAAATCAATATGTTTAACGGTAGTGAGTATTGTTTGACAAAATTTATAGTCTACAAACACGTCGGTAATAGGGGATTTACACTAGGTCGATTGTCGCCGTGCGGCTGGTCGCTTCCCAAATCGCGTCACAAGCCGAATCGCCACCTCATTTCGACAGGTCCATTAATATCTCAGGTAGTAGTAGTACATTTTGCATCAAAATATCGAAAATCACGCGGCGCGCGATCGCCTGCGACTGAGCATTTTCACGGTCGTATTTAGTCACCCACCGTATGCGACCTGTCATCCCACGACAAAAGTTGAGCAAGTATAGCTGTTCACAACCATTCGACAGGCTAAGGTATCGAAAATGACAAATTTCGATAACCTAATTTGCCATGCCTCCGTCAGCAAACAACGCGGCAGCGGTCGGAAGCATTACGTCGTTTATTTGATTTAAACTAACAAAATTGTCGGGTTAAATTTGTGAATAGCGTTTAGAAGAGGACTCCTACGATAACATTGATTGATATGATATGGTACGGAAGCGTTTCGAATGGTTGTGAATAGCTATCCTGCTCTACTTTAAAACTTGCGATTTTAGTCACCTGCGGCCTAGCCGAATTGCCATTTTGACAGTAAATTTTCACCGTGGGGGGGGAAATTATACGACTATGTATAGTCACCTGTGTTAATCCCGCAAAGACTCCAACATATTCTTCATCTTTTTCAAAAAAAAAGAATACAAAGAAGTGAAACATTATTTCTGATGCTAATGTACGAGTAAGTCGCCTATAAGCCCACCCAAGGTCATACAGCTTGACATTATCAATATGATATTGTTTGTACGTTTCCATTCCTTTCGTTTCAACATTTTTAAAGCTATTCGACTTATTCGCACTCACTTGACATTCAGAGCATTTTCGCAGTGATGAAAAATTTTCAAGTTCATTCGCCAATAAAAATAAAAACATGTACCTACAGCAAGCGTTATACGAGATCAAGTATATTATCTTCGGTACGTGTGAGACAACATTATTATATTTATGTTTATTATATTCGATGTTTTGAAACTACGTGACGCTATTATTTTGGTGACTGTACCTACAACTATATCTTTATAAATGGTAATAGGGATGTCGCTGTTTATTGTAAGGGATATACGAAAACAGCCTTTATACCTACCGGGTTAGACGGAAACACCCGTGGGTTTGATAACAAACGGAGGGATTAATATCGTAGGGTAGTAAGAGGAGCGGACCCTTGCTAAAGCACGTTTTATTATCACCGGTCTGAAGAAAGAGCGGAATGTAGAGATATTTTTAGATGGAATGGTCATTTTAGGTATTAAACGTAAAAATAAATTTATTATACTGCGTAGGTATAATAGATTTTCTTGTTCAAAATGTCCTTTTTTATTTATTGAAGAAAGGTCCTAAAATTATGTGAGAAAAAAATAGTTTATTCTTTACAAACAAGACACATATTACAAAAAAAAGATAAAATAGACATTAATACAAATTAGCCAGAAGCCTCGTATTCAAAACCTTAAAAGTTAAAAGTTTGACCATCCATCAGAATCAGAATCAATTGTAAACATAGGTCAAAGTACATAGTGTGCAAGATGTTACAGGTAGTTAGATCCTCTATGTTTTGCCCATCATCATGAAAATGATGATTCATTTCAGCGCTCCCCCAAGAACCTTCACCTCGACCAGTTCTGTACTTCTCACATCCAACGGGTTCCTGCGGCCTTCACAAGGTCGTCGGACCACCTTGTGGGAGGCCTTCCAACGCTAAGTCTTCCAGTGCGTGTTCGCCACTCCAGAACCTTTTGGCTCCATCGGTCATCTGTTCTGCGAGCAATGTGCCCTGCCCACTGCCACTTAAGTTTGGCAATTTTTCGGGCTATGTCGGTTACCTTGGTTCTCCTGCGGATCTCCTCATTCCTGATTCGATCACACAGAGAAACACCAAGCTTAGCTCTCTCTATTGCCCTTTGGGTGACTTTTAGTCTACTTATAAGGCCCATTGTTAGCGACCACGTTTCAGTGCCATAAGTCATCACTGGCAACACGCACTGGTTAAAGACTTTCGTCTTGAGACACTGCGGTATGTGGGACGAGAAGATATTGCGTAAATTCCCGAACGCTGCCCAGCCGAGTCGGATTCGACGATTGACTTTTTCTCGAAGTTAGACCTACCTAACTGGACAGTTTTCCCTAGGTAAACATACTCTATACATATGTTTTGCCCAGAGGCGTACAAATATATTTAATTAACATTGTCGAATGTCGAAAACACCATCGTCCATCCATTAATTGATCTGACATTATAACAGAACAAAATACAAATTTCGAATACAGAATCGAAATATTTTAATTTGCAGTTTCAAAAAGACATAAGTACCTACACAAACCAACTCAATATAAATCACAGTCTCAGGACTTTAAGTAACTGGGCTGTAAAATAGGACTTCATTCTCTAAGAGACTTCCGTTCAAACACAAACAGAACCCAGTTCCAACAAAAATCTATAAGCCGTTTGGATTTAATGGCAATAAAGGCGATATATGTACTTTATTTCATAAGTTATTTTCAAAGTTGGTCGTGTTTTCAACTGTATGTCTGTTTGGTGGGGGTTATGAAAGTAAAATAAGACAGGAATACAGGATAGCAGGGATACGACGCGTAAAACCGTAACCATGAATTCAACACATAATCTTAGTAGATACTTATCGTAGATATTTTTCGTCGATTGCGACAAAAACATCTGCTTTTTCACACAAAAGTGCAATACCTCAATCAATCTTCCTACCTTTTTTTTAACTATATTGGGTCGGCTTCCAGTCGAACCAGATACAGCTAATTATCAGTATTTTATATGGACCGACTGCCTATCTGACCTCCACAACCCAGTTACTGGGTAATAACGATACCCCTTGGTTAGACTGGTTGACAGATTTGCGGGCTTCTGACTACCTGTAATGACTGTCAAGGATCCACGAATGACAGCCGGAACCAACAGCTTACCGTGCTTTCCGTGACACGAAGGGGTTTCAGTGTGTAAAGATGGTTACACATCCATATAGCGACCGCGGCAAGAGTAGCTTAACTTGATCGATCGACCCGTGCGGCTAGTATTACGACGAGTCCCTAAAATTGAATTGCTCCTTTTTCAAGTTCAGAATCATGTGCTGAAGTCATAGTTGCGCGTCATGTCCATGCCACCTTGTGCTGAAGTCATAGTTGCGCGTCATTTCCATGCCACCTTGTATACTAAAATGGATGAAGATTACTGCCTGCTCAGGTTCAGTTTTTTAAGGGTAGGTTGCATCCGTGAAAATTCGAATATTTCAACCAAAAACGGGTCCTCATATAGTCGAGCCTGCAAAAAAAAAATACATCTTGTTCCTTTGCTGTCCCTGAAGTCGTAGACTGAGGTGAAGATAAAGTACACCCGCATTACAACGGATAAATTTATTGTTCCATGTTAAAGTCAGAGACAGAATTGCCACTGTTTTTTTCCTAGTCACAATAATAAGTACTTTTATTAATTTAGAAGGTCACGTCGCCGCGTCTGCCGTATGCACAGTGTACAGTGACCGCTGGGCAACAGTTTCCAAACGGTAGGTGCCTGAAGATGGACGGCGTCGCCGAGGCCAACCCAGGAAGAGGTGGCGAGACTACCTACACTTGCCGCAAGGGTTGGATCGAGGTGGCTCTCGAAAAGGATGCCTGGATGGATTTGAGGGAGGCTTTGCTCAGTGGGACAGGGTAGGCCAAGTAAAAAAAAAATTAGAAGCATTAGTGTCTCTTCGTTGAAGTGAAACAGGCACGTTGGGCATTTTTTGAGATGGGAATAAACCATTGAACTCGCGACACTGTTACCGACACCGCGCTACATTCGGATAAGTTCGGCTGTCGTCGGGATGTACTCGGTTTTAAATCTATGAGTGATGGCAAATTCTGTTCGTGTTTTGTTTTTACGTCTGTCGGTACTCCTGGAGTGTTTTTGTATTAAAACTGATTGTTCTATACCCTTAACTGATTACGATAACCCTACTACTTCTAAATACGTAACATTATATACTTATGTCTTAGAGCTAATTCCGTCGTTGTCAATGACAAGGACAACGCCAGGTGCTGTTTGTACAATATTATTTACTACCTGTTTAAACAGGGTCTTTTTCCTAATATATTTTAAGTACACATTCATTTTTATATGAGCCAGTCAACCTGTTTATCTAGCAAAGGCAAACGTACTTTTATGTCAGTATTTATGAGTTTTCTCTTTCATCTTTCGACACAAGTCATAAAGCTTAGGTAAAAATGACGAGTTACTTAGTGTCCACGATGTTTATAGAATATTGAAATATTGAGCAAATGTACTACGATCTGATGGGTAACTGACACATAAAAAGGATATTTTTAAGAATTGCCGCGGTACATTTTATGATAAAAATATAAAATTTTCTAAAGCGAGCAACCCTATAAATGGCACCTGTAGAAGTATAATCGCACATAAAACTTTTAGGAGTAATAAAAAAAACATTCCCGAACTCGAACTTCGAAAATAGCTTCTCAATTTACAATTCGAAGGAGACTTAACAAAAAAAAACAGCGTGTGACGAATTCCCTCCTTAAAATTACATTAAATTACTTACACGCATAAACCAAGAGTGCCATACAAAATAGGTTTTTCTTCAAGATAAGCCGAGGAACCAATTTCCTCGACGAAAAAGGCAAATGTGTTTGGAGTACGTTTAATAGAATGTCGAAACAGACTAAAGAGATGGGTAGGATCGAATTTGTATTTGCCCTACGAATAATAATGTGAGGTGGGATTCTTGGAGTGTCGTATTAAGTGATTTCTTGGGCGTACAAAGATTTTAAGGTGGGGCTAGAATTATATTGATTTAGCGAGCTGATTTTCTTTGAAATACGCTATATTATTTACGTGTGATGGAAGACGTGGGTTTTCATAGACAGCTCTTCTTCTTTATCGTATCAATGATTCCTTTTGTTTATTTTTAAATTAGACTTGGCCAGAATACGGCCTCGTCGACAGCCTTCGCGTTATCTTCGCAAAAGTCTTCCATAGTACATGCAGGTGTTATCTCGAAACGCGCACGACAAGAAAAAAAAACTAATAGTACACATTGCATACACACAGTCAACAGTAGTAAATTTCCCAAACAATTATAATACCTAAAAAATAAACTAAATTTTTTTTATAACAGGTGCAAGTAATGATGGTTCGGAATTAGAATGATAGGCAGCGAACTGCCCGAACTAGTTTTATTCAAACCTGTTCCATTTAAAGCTGACAGGCAGCTCTCAAGTATTTATATTAACCCTAAGTCAAAGTCAAAGCATTTATTTCAAATAGGCACATAAAAGGCTCTTTTGAAAGTCAGAAATTACAACAAATAGAATTGATTCTAGTCGCCCATTCCAAAAGGTAGTTTTCGTATGGAGAAGAATGGGCAAGAAACTCCACCGTTACTCTTTTAAAATGTTTTTCAATATTTTGTATACATTAATTATATAATAATAATATATGAAGACGATGCACCTAAAATAAAATTACTATACCACAATAGGTAAAAGAATTAAAAATGAAACCAACCTTTAACTATCTAAGTACCCATCGCTTTCATGAAGAAATTTAGTTACGTAAAGAAAACACTGGTAACCCTTTGTCTTCAATGCAAAACTGCTAACTTTACGACCACGAACTAGGCCAGTATACCACAACCGGTTCGGCAAAGTTGTCAAGCAAAAACTTCGATATTTTCATCTTGTTGTCGAAGACAGCTTTGCTCAGCTGTGCAAATTCAAGTTACTTCAAATTCACCTAATTATTTTATAATCTAATAAATTATAAACACACCGCAATTACAGAAGGAATAATTTAATTAAAATGTCCTTCTATTCCGCAGAACTGTACGAAATAATATGTCATTACTCTAATAGGGTAATATTTCATTGAAACAACTTAGTGGGATTGCAATCGCTAATTAATTAGGACCCTTTCATTTATAAAGTATGAAGTACGCTCAACTCTTATAAATGGAATAGAAAGGTAAAAATATAACTGATGGTATTCATAATTAATATCAGTTATATTTTTACCTTTCTATTCCATTTCCAACCTTTGGATTCATTTGTTTTTGGCTAGTCTCCCAAAAACAAATGAATCCAAAATCCAAATGAAAACAAAAGAGTTTTCATAATTACCACGGCGAAAGTGGTGTGACGATCTGACAAGGTTTGCAGGGCCAACATGGCCAGAGATCACACAAGACAGGGAAGTTTGGAAGAAAAAAGGGGAGGCCTTCGCCCAGCAGTGGGACACAATATAGGCTAACAATAAAAAAAAATTAACCCATTTGAGTTTCAAAATATAATAAAAATGAAATTACTGCTTTCAACTTTTATTTAATTTAAAATGGGCTTGTTTTTAGCTTTTCAGTTTTTTTTTAACTAAAGTTTTTTACCGCAGTCGGGTTTTTTAGTTTTTTTAATAACTTTTTTTTTAATTTCTAGCTTTTTAGTTTGTAAATGTGAAAGAATTAATTTATTTTGTATTTATTACGATTTGTCACTTCGAATTACTTTTAACCATATAAGTTGTATATATTTTTGTAATCGCCCTTTAAAACCCACCATTTTGATATCCCACTCGATGGTATTAGAAGAAAAAAAAATTTCGAACTCCACGTTAAGGCACCCCAAATAAGCCATTTTATGTTTTTGATTTTAATGTAGCCAGTGATATTCACGCTACCAAGACAAATCTAAAGACGCATAATTTATTCAAATCCGTTCGTGCGTTTAAGAGTTACGAGGGAACAAAGAAACGGACATACATACGTACATACAAGTCAAACACATAACCCTCCTTTTGGGCTTCGCCGCAGCCGGGTAAAAAAAAAGGACTGACTTTTCAATAGTCCGATAATTTTTATCTGAAGAATAAATGACAGCTTGACATAAATTTTTCCGCAGAAGCTGTGAAACCACCTTATTTAACCTACAGATAAAAGTTAATTGTCTTTTGAAAATTCTACCGAGTCCGTGGAGTTTCTTGCCCGTTCTTCTCCATAGGTAGGTACATACTACGCTTTGGAATGTGCAACACTAGATTCATCTTTCTCACTGAGTGACCCCTTGATAATTAAAAATTGCCTGTAATTAGTTTATTTGAAATTACTGCTATGAGTTTGAGTTCAACTCTAAGGTTAGACCTTTTAACTGTTATGTAGAAAGGTGACGTCATCTTTTAATGAAGTCTTTAGGTAACACAGTCCATACTATTTAAAAAAGAATAAAGGTATAACCTGCAAACATACGTGTATGTAAATCACATAACATCAAAAATAATTATACGCAATTTTGCATGCACACACAACATTCTGAATTTATTCATCCGAAGCTCAAAACTCACATCAACCCTCTATTATTCGGTCTCCAACCCCTTACAGTCTCAAGCCGAAACTATTAAGCCATGGAACCCTCCATTGTCTGCCCATAGCCTTATATCACCGTCTTGAGTATTACGCCAAAACCACATCCGACACATTAAGAGCGGCTTAGGTCCAAGTCTGTACGGCCCCTTAATTGATATTATCGCGACGGCACTGGACGGTACGACAGTTGCCATTAAAATAATTAAAGGCTGCTTGCCGTTTTGTTATTATTTGTTAGTTTACTTTATGCAGTGAGCTTTTTTACCCGACTGTGCCAGAAGGAGGGTTATGTTTTTCGAGTGTATGTATGTATATTCCTTTGGAACGCTCTGTAGCCTAAACGGTTTGACCGATTTCAGCTTGAGAGGTGCCGATAGATTCGTCTTAATTATAAAAGTGGCACAGTATATCAAAATTGAAAAAAAATTAAATGGCAGATTTTTGGCGCCTTGTCAAAAAAAAAAAAAATAAGACTGGAATTAAATGGAAAAAGACTGGAACTAAATGGGTCCCGCCTGCTTCCAACTTTTATTTAATTTAAAATAGGATTGTTTTTAGCTTTTCATTTTTTTTTTAACTTAAGTTTTTTACCGCAGTCGGGTTTTTTATTTTTGTTTAATTTTTAATTACTTTTTTATTGCTGTTGTTTTGTGAATATGAGTGTAGGGAACTTAATTGTATTGTTATTGTACCTACAACTCATACGAAATAGAGCCCGCAGATTAGCATAAGATTAATCAGCCTATAATATTTCCACTGCTGAGGCACAGG
Organism: Luperina nickerlii; assembly: GCA_963855955.1. Taxonomy (NCBI): domain Eukaryota; kingdom Metazoa; phylum Arthropoda; class Insecta; order Lepidoptera; family Noctuidae; genus Luperina; species Luperina nickerlii. Next base: position 19,780,106 of record OY979678.1, read on the forward strand.
CCTCCTCTTGGTGAGAGGAAGTGGGCCGTAATCCACCACGCGGCCCCAGTGCGAGTTTGTTGATTTCACGTGTCTTAGAAATTTTGGTTCTAGGACATGCCGGTTTCTTCACGATGTTTTCCTTCACCGTTTTAAGAGAAGCCCGTAGATTGCTTCATGGTAATTGAATGTGGAGTAGTTAGTAAAATGGAGCATTAATGTAATGAAAAATAGTATTTAGGTTTGATTAGACACAATAAGTACAGACGCCAGCACATCAAGCTACTAAAATCTGTCAAATTTCTTCAATAGATTTTCAACTTTATCGCTAAAGCATTAGGTTCAAGGTTGATTGGGAAAATTTTGACAGTTTCGGGTAGGTTGATGTGCTGGCTTCTGTACCTAATTGAAAAGAATCCTTTTAATGAACGAGTTGTTTAGGTCTGATTTGACATTTGACGTGTAAAAAAACCAAGCCCTATCTCTCAGGAAAATATATCGGAGAGAATAAACTTCTCAATCTGTTTGTATTTAAAGGAAAAGTACATATCATCACTACATAGTATAAAACAAAGTCGCTTTCTCTGTCCCTATTTCCCTATGTCCCTTTGTATGCTTAAATCTTTGAAACTACGCAACGGATTTTGATGCGGTTTTTTTTTAATAGATAGAGTGATTCAAGAGGAAGGTTTATATGTATAATAATAATAATGTTTCCGTGCGAAGCCGGGGCGGGTCGCTAGTTTTTAATATTAATATCAATAATCTACCCGACCTTTCAAAGGCTATAAACTATAACAAATACTAACCAATAAGAAGATTATCAAACTCAGGTACCGACAGGTACCTGAACTTCTGTGATAAGCCGATGAAATTATTCAAAACTTCTCTCCACAATAGTTAATAAGCACAAAACCCGATTTTACTAACTACTCGACACCTCAATGTAATGCTTAGTAAAACAAAGCGTTGGATTTTGAACTCTCGGCACTGACCCGAGCGTTAAAAATACAACAGGGCGCTTAAACGGGCATAAGTACAGCTAACCCGATTATCACTTTCATATCAATATATCTAACGGATGCTCTTTGGCTTCCCACTCCCAACTACTCTATATTCACTCCAATCCTAAACTACTTTTCGAGAACCAACCACCCCTCATCGGTTTTAGCTCACATTAATAATTCCTATCCATCAGCAAAGGTAATGGTTCAATGACCACAGCTCCCATGTGGTCAACGCCTACTTTACCAGCTTCAGATAACAAGGGAAGTGAATTTGAGGGACTCGAGGGTCCGAAGTAATGATATTGAGGTGTGGTGTGTGAGGTCTTAAGATTGGGCTTAGGTAGGTAAAAGATACGAAAGGTATTGGTAGGTACATAAATAGATAAATTGTGGACGTACGTATCATATCGTCTAAAACGGACAATCTGCAATATCAAATCTTCTTTTCCCTATAATCCCTTCAAGGGTTGTCTTTAAATGATTGCTATTAGCGGTAAGACGGTCCATTGTAAAATCCTACATTTACCGACATACATCTCTTACTCATATGGAGCACTACATAATAAAGAAAGTATTCTATTCTGAAGATATAATAAAGTTGTAATAAGTACGGTCACCAAAGAAGATTAGTAGAGGCTAGGTAATAACAGCCGCACGGGTCGATTGATCAGGTTAAGCTTCGCTTGCCGCGGTTGGTCCGTGGATGGGTTAGTGGTGGATCTTTATGTATCAAGACCTCTCCGTCCCTCGGAAAGCATTGGTTCCAGCTGTCATTAGTGAATCTTTGACAGTCGTTACGGGTCGTCAGAAGTCCGAAATTCTGACAACCAGTGTTACCAATGGGTATCGTATAACATAGTAATTCGGTTGTGGAGGTCAGATAGGCAGCCACTCCATGTAGAATACTGGTATTCAGCTGTATCCGGTTAGACTGGAAGCCAACCCCAATATAGTTGGGAAAACGCTAGGCAGATGACCAAAGCAGATAAGTAACTAGGATCGTCGGATCTAGTTCAAGTTTAGTAAGAAAGCGATGAATGTTTTTAATGAAATTTAATTTGATAAATGAACTATTTGTTTTGTATTAATTACATTAAAGTTTATTCGAAAAGATCCATAAGTTTCTTACTAAACTTCTACTATATCCGACGACCCTGGTTACTTATCTCTTTTGGAAGTCCCAAAAGAGATAATAATTATAATAAATGATAAAATAATGGGTATAATATGGGGGTGGTGGCCGGGTCAAAGTCTCAAACAGGTTCTAGATCTGTGTAAGACTCTTTTTTCCGCAAGAAAAGGACTGTCCATACAAAATATAATAAACTCGTTAGGATAAATAGCTGATTTAATATTTGTATTTCTTCCCTAGTAAGTCGCAGTGTGAACTTTAAACTAATAAAACTTACTAACCCATATTCAAACTTAGTATACTACAACTTCGCAGTATTCACAAACTTCTCGAACCCACAAGATCACTACGACCCAAAAACAATTCAAACAAAAACCAAACACAGCGACCAGTATGACCAACTAAAATCTCTTACAACAATAGTAATATCATTATCTTAAACTCCGAACATTAATATCCTTTAGACTTTTAATATATTCACTTCTCTAAATAAATTAACAACGTAAATAAGACTTTTCAAACAGTCATAACTGCTGGAGGGTTTCAGTCAAAGTTCGGGGTATTTAGACACTTTTTCCAAGTTTGAGCGTGTAATTTAGGAGCTAGATGAAACGTGAAATTTAATCATTTTGTTCTGACCCCAAAATGAAGAAGAATTTTATGATCCGAATGAAAGAAGATTCGAGCGAAATGGAAACACCATTATTGCCGAATGGTTTAATTTAAGTGATGGAGTTTGAAGTTTTATAAAGCAAGTTTATTACGAGTAAAATTCGATGTGCATTTGCGCGGTTCGGTAATTTCCTTCCAGCGTAAGTAATGTACCTACCTACTGCCTTTTTAGTTTAGTGAACGCAAATCGCTACTGCTGAGCACGAGGTCCTGGGTTTGATTCCTATGTAGCGGTATCTACAACGCCACATGCAAACAGCGCGTCATACTGACGTCACGCAAAATCCTGCATCGCGCAAGCAGAGTTTACCGCGCAACTAGCATAGATACAACGGCCCGACATAAATCAACGGGCAGTTGCCCGCCAGACACAACCCCGTCTGGTCGGAGGATCCTCCCTTTTCTATAGAGTATGAGTGAACTTTACACTCTGTTCCTCATACCTCTATACTGGTGACCCCGAAAATGAACGTCAGCGCAGCCTTCGTGCAAATACTTCAGCGTGACGTCATCATCATCACTCCCGCAAGCTACATTTCATACATACTATTCCTACACCTACGTCGGGAAAAGTGTTATTGAGTTTTTCCACCAAGAATTTCTCAGTATTTGTGCCCTGTTGATGGCAAATAGTCTTGCCACCTATTACATGGGACATGTGGAAATGTGGGTGTACAATAAGGTACACCTCTGCAATACCTTTTGGCGTACAGGCGTGATGTTTAGAAAGAATATTCGAACGAGATGGAAACACCGTTTAATTTAGTTGATGAAGTTTGATAAAGCAAGCTTATAATGAAGTAAAATATAATTCGATGCATTTGCGCGGTTCGATCATTTCTTTCAGCTTAGGTTTATTTATCGTTCGATCCTTTACTTTCCACAATTTTAATCTAATGTGACATCTGAACATTTTCTTATTGATATAGAACTGGAGATAGAAGCAATAGTACTTATACCAAATCACTACAATTTTTCAATGAAAGAAAGAAAAGAAAGAAAGAAAATACGTTTATTTGCGGTAAACATGACGCAATAAAGAACATAAACACAAAAAAAATAAGAAAGGGCATGAAATGCGTCACAACCACGAAAAAAAGAAAAAGTGAAAACTTCTATAAGCGCGTGGAGCGATTTTTGGTAGTGACAAATCTTTATAATTTGCATCACCGACACGCTGATGTTAACCGTATGTCTGTTGATATAAGGGTGAGCACTATTGTTTTATAGTTTTAAGTATTCACTTCTTTCGACAGTCTCCATGATTGCTCTTTTTAGAGTTCCGGACCTAAAGGGTGCTAACGAGACCCTATTACCAAGGCTCCGCGTCTGTCCGTCACTCATTCCGACCGTCCCTCCGTCCGTCTGTCTATCACAGGGATGTATCTGTTGAATCGTATTAGGTACACACTTCAAATTTTTACTGAGTACTACTATAACCGCGATAACAACAAATAATAACGTTAAAATTAAGTTGAAAATCAAAGGGGTCTCCATAAAAGAAACGTGATTTTTTTTTAATTACGTAATTTTCATTATTGTACGATAGAACCCTTCATGTCCGCCTCGAACTTACTTGGTAGGTATTATTCTTTAAAATATGGTTGGCAAAGAAAAAAGCTGCCAAAAATAAAACAATTCTCGTAATTTTAAGAAATTTCAGAGTCTGATCTAAGTCTCAATCTGTCAAAAACAACCTATAATGCGTGCCACGAAAGATGAGACTTGACCCCGCCTCCCCCGCTCTTTCCGCCGCCCCTATGACGTCCGGTCCCGTCCCGCACTCGCACCTCATACCGCTAAAGATACCTAAAATCGTGTACTTACTGCGCATGTCACGCGCATGTCACGCGCACGCATTGTACCTTAATTTCCTTACATTTTTGATAAGATTTTGACATTTGTTTGTCGTCAAGATGAGATTGTTGGCTAGATTTTGAACGTCTTTAAATACGGGAATTAGACTCCAGGTGAAAACCATCTTACAACAACAACTAAATACAGGTCCACAATAGTATATTTCATTACAAGTGCGGAAAGGTTGTCATTGCAAAGAGTTCCGACAAATGTCTACCCGAGCCGAGGCGCAGCCGAAGGCGAGGGTTGACAGTCGGAACAAGTTGCAATGACGATTTCGCACGTGTACTGAACGACTATTTTTAATACAGTTGCGAAAAAATGAAGCAATTTAATAAAATAATAAAAACACAATAAACTTAACTAACCAATGGCGCCAACCGTAGAATATAAGCAGAGATTTTTTTTCTTCACCCATTCTGGTAGGCAAAGGGAACTATGCCCATACAGCCAAGTCTTCAGTAGAATTTTTTTATTGATATGAAATGAAAATGAAATTTAATGAGATGAAATGAAATGAAACCTAACCTAACTCATTAAATCAATTCATTAAATCTGATATTAAAACAAATTAGTAGCTTCTTTTTAGAAATATACGTATTTGCATGTATCATAAAAATTTCCATGAATTTTTTTAGTAAAAACTTCATGGTTGTTTTTCTTTTTAATAGACATTATTTTGACAGTTGGGAAAGAGAACGCACGAGTTCGGGAAAGGTAAAAAAAAAGCACGAGTATGTAATAGCCCACATCCCGAACGCTATACGTCCCTGCAATAGGCTACTTTTTGAGCAACTGTATTAAAAATACAATATTATTCCTCAAGTTTCTTCTAAAGCATTCCTGGCCTAGCCTCCACGTATGCCATGATCAATATTATGATCATACAATTCCAGTTTTATAGAGGTCTGCACTTAGACCCGTATAATTTTACATTTGATAGCCGCTGTTACTCACCCTTGACCGTCGGAGTGTAGACCTCGGAATAGTTTAATACTTGATGATACTTGAATCCTTTCAAATAAAAAATAGCTTTGAAATCGTGACATTTTCATTGAAATTGGAACATTGATATCGATTAAAATGGATTGTAAATGAAAATGCGAATTGCGTTTGATTTCATACAGTAAAATTTCGAACATTGCATGCGGCTCTCAAGGTTAAACCATAACTTTACGCTTCTATGGTTTGTTGACTAGGTACTAGTTTTGCCTTCAATTTTTATTTCTCTCAAATAGGCAAAAAACAAAAAAATCTGTAATCTGTTCAAATTTTTTCACACACACTTAATTATTTAATCTTATTGCATGATTGAATTTTTACTTACCAAATTCTTAAATATAGGCCATTTTTAATATAGGAATTAGCAATATCAGACCATACAGCACAACTGCTAAAATGTCGTGTCAAAAAAACCTGCACTTTCTCTCATTGGTTTATCTATAAACGTGACTATAGCGATGAAAATATTAGCAAGTTTAGGGAATGCCTCCAAAATCTATCATTTCATGATGTCTATAAATGTTCAGATCCAAATGAAGCATTTAATGAGTTCCACCACATATTTAAATTATTCTATGACCTATGTTTCCCAATTAACAAAATAAAGATCTCGGTAATTAAAAAACCAAAGTGGATCACAACGGGACTGAAAAAATGTTCGAAAAATAAAAGAAACATGCTATGGGAGTATAGAAAGTCTCCAAACCTAGACAATAAAAATAAACTTAAAACGTATACAAAAAGACTAAAACACATAATTAAACAGACACAAAAAGCACAAAATAATAATTTTATAAATACTGCTCAAAACAAAAGCAAAGCTACATGGAGCATAATTAATAAGCAGAAATCAAACTACCCTAAACAAGGTATTGATAGCATAACAATTGACAGCAAAAATATAAATAATCCTAAACAAATAGCGGAATCATTAAATAATTATTTTATAGACCAAATTGAATCTCGAAGTGACATTAATCTTAATAGTAAACCAGCAATAAATTCTCATCCTAATTCAATATTTATGACACCCACAGTACCCCTTAACATATTTGAAATTATTAATTCCCTGAAAAATACTAAAAGCGCTGGATATGACGACATAACCACCGAGGTAATAAAAGCCACATCTCCTATCATTGCGCCAATACTCAGCCACATTATCAATGGTAGCATTGAGACAGGCATTTTCCCCGAAAAATTGAAAATCTCTGTAATTAAACCAATACATAAAAAAGGCGATAAGCAAGATCCTAGCAACTACAGACCAATCGCACTCATCCCGGTATTCTCTAAAATTTTTGAAAAAGTAATACAAAACAGCATATTATCTTTTCTAGAAACTAACAAAATCTTGGTTAGCGAACAATATGGTTTCAGAAAAAATAAAAACATTGACTCTGCTATTTATAAACTTGTAGAACACGTTCTAACTAACGTTGACAATAGAACTCCTGTAGTTGCATTATTTATGGACATGTCTAAGGCATTTGACTATGTTAACCATAAAATACTGATTAACAAGCTGGAAAAATATGGAATCAGAGGCAATATCCTTGAACTTATCAAATCATACCTGACTAATCGAGAACAAATTACATACATAAATAAAATCTGCCCCTATACAAGAACTGAAAAGACTTATGTCTCTACACATAGACAATGCATATTTGGTGTGCCGCAGGGCAGTGTTCTTGCTCCATTGTTGTTTATTATATATATTAATGACATGCCTAAAACCATTAATAATCCAATGATTCTATTCGCTGACGACAGCACAATATTAATCAAAAGTAAAGATGATGGGACATTTGAAAAAGAAATAAACGACAACTTAAATGATATAATAACTTGGCTAACTAAAAACAACTTAAAAATAAATCTTGAAAAAACAAATTACGTTTCATTTGAACAACAAACACACAATAAAAAACCGAATATACGTTACGGTAACAAAATTATCAGTGAAGCAGAACACACTAAATTCTTAGGTATTTGGATAAATAAAGATATGAGCTGGAAAACACACGTTCAAAACACATGCAAAAAGCTTAGCCAGTATTCTTATGCTCTCTATAACCTAAGAAAAGTGTCAAATCGGGCAACCTTATTAATGGCGTATCACGGGTATGTTGCTTCTACGCTACGCTACGGACTCATATTTTGGGGGAACTCGCCAGACAGAGAAATGGCGTTCAAAGCCCAGAAACAATGCATAAGGGCAATGTGTGGCATACAGAGCACAGAAAGCTGTAAGCCACACTTTCAACAGTTCCAGTTGCTAACATTTCCGTGTCTTTATATATATGAAATGGCGATCTTTGTCAAAGCGAATCTGCATCTTTATACCCATCCAAGAAGCGCACGACACAAAAATAAAATATGCGTAAGACGTCATAAAAAAGCAGTATTTAATAAAAACATTTTGGGCATGGCACCAAAAGTATACAATAAGTTGCCAAAAAGTATCACAGACCTACACAAAATGAACCAATTCAAATTATGCTTGCACGAATTCTTAGTTGCAAAATGTTACTATTCAATTAATGATTATTTAAATGAAAGATGAATCTATTTTATCTGAAATGGCACCACAAATATAATAATTATTGAAATTTTGTTCTGACTTGTGTATTATAATAAATTGACATTTTTTTATTGACATTCTATTTTTTTTGTAACTCAATTTATAATTTATTCTGTAGCTAGGTATATATTAATTTGCACACCTCAGTAGGTTATAATACAATGTACCTTTCATACTTGTAACACCTTTTTGACATGTATTATGCAAATAAATGATTTGATTTGATTTGATTTGATTTGATTTTACCTAATCATGCCAAACGTGATTATTCCGGTAGGCAAATAACAATCTTATTGGAAGCTGTGCCGTTTGGGATGGGTCTTGTGAAAGATCGGTTCGTGCCATCGTGGGGAAAGGATTCTAAAGGATATAAGTCACCTAGACTCTGCGTTACCGAGTGCTAGGTGTCCAGGGTCCTAGTAAAGTGGGGCTACCTTGACGGAACTTCAGTAGGGTGTGATTGTGGAGCTATGTCGCAAACCATGCTCCACCTCCTATTCCTCTGTGTCCCAAAACATGCAGTCAAAGTGACCTCTAACACTTCCACTGACGACGCCGTGGAAGTGGCAAAGTTTTGGGCCAACAAGATATATAATTCACTCGTGCCAGTGACACGAAGAAGATTGAAAGCTGTATTTTACCTGTAGGATGATTCTCAAAATGAACGCATTTTCCACGCAAATTACGAAACAGTCTTGCTTATCTCCGTAAAGTTGACGACATAAAACATTTATAACACGATAAAACCAAACCCAAGATATGCAGAACTCTGAACAAATTAACCTTTTTACTTAAGAAATATGCACCAAACACAACTTTACCCTAAATGCCCAAAAAAATACACTTCATCAAATCACTTCGTTCAAACTTCCGGACATGACTCCCAGGTATCTTCTTAAACTTTTTCACTTAGAACTTTAGTCCAACCGATACTGCTAAGTTGAGGGGTTGTTTTAATTAAAAACCTGTTTTAATCAGAATCTAGTGTAGTCTTGGTTCCTAAGTCAACGCAGCGGAACAGAGCCGAGATAAAAAAGTAAGAGAACGTTCTTAGTCGTCGGTTGTTTAGGAAAATAATATTTGTATTATAATCTGAAGATGGGTTGGACGTTGAAGAGAGTTTATTGAAAGTGAGACTAAAAGAGTTAAAATATTTATTTTCTTTGTAAATACATTTATTGTGCCAATAAACTTTATTATTCGAAGACGGAGACCAACTACTACTGTTGATGTTATCTGAACTAATAATAATATCACAATGAGAAAAGATTCGATTTCTTTTTTGTACTTTTGTTTCCAAACCGACCGAACGGATTTGGATGAAATTTAGCTCATGGGTAGACCGTAATCTGGATTATGACATAGAATACTTTTTATCCCAATATTCCCACGGGATTGAGACGTATGTGGGTCAAACCGCGGGGCGCAGCTAGTGGATAATTTGCTAAAACCTTTCGAATTACGAAAGGCTAAGTTGAAAAATAAATACGTAATATAAACCACGCAGTGTTTTTAATTATTTTAGGCAAATTTATAAGACCAAAACACAGCTGTGTTAAATGTTTTTAGTTTATTTTAATCGAGCGAAATGAGAACAGAAATTACGCAAAACTTTCAAAAAACTCTAGTTAAAAATCTCGTAAAATAATTTTAGAATTTCTTCTATTCAAATTAACTAACATAAAACGCTTGCACTGAAAAATGTTTAAGTGAAAAATACATCGGATTTCCATAAAATTTCTTCACCAAGACAGCTTAGAAAGCTCTTAGAGTACTAAATATTAATTATCTCGGTGCAAGTCCTCTATTAAAGTTAAATAAAAAAGAAATGGTGCTGAGAACGATAAATTATCACCGGGATCTGGGAATTAATGTAAAATAGACCGTGGTGCCGCGATGGTGTTAATTTAGAACGTTAACTGGGGAAAACTGTTTAGACTTGTGGCTATTAATGTGAAAAGTGCCTGTTAACGGTCTAATTGGAATAACCGATTTGACTTTTACTACTTTACTTGCAAATTGCTAAATATTAACTTCGGTTTTTAGATTGGTTAAAGGGTTAATGCTTACAGTTTTATTGCTCGTCTCTTTAAGATAAGTCTTTATTTCCTTTATCAGGATTATTTATTTATTTTTCTGCAAACATGCTTGGAAATTTGAGCATTATTTTGACAACCTTCTTCGAGATAAATCGAAATTGCTGTACTGGCCAAATACAATGCGAGCAGCGGCCGGCAAAAGTTGTACAAAAATCAATATCTGTCGTGGTTTAGTGGCCAAATAAATTACATAGTAAACTCATATCTGTCGTGTAATTTAAAAATGGAACGATCTTTTACTCCGAAACATGGCAACCAAGGAGGTAACTTATCAAAGGTTTTACTTAAATTTCGAACTGGCTTGCAAATAGAAAACTGTTTATTGAAAAAAAAACTGGCCAAGTGCAAGTCGCACTCGCACACGAACGGTACCGTACCACAAGGCAAAAACGCCGAAAAAAACACGTTTGTTGTATGGAAGCCCGGGGTTTAATATTTGTTTTGTTCTGTTTTTAGTAATTGTTGTTATAGCGGCAACAGAAATACGTTATCTGTGAAATTTCAAATGTCTAGCTTTCACGGTTCATGAGATACAGCCTGGTGACAGACAGACAGTGGAGTCTTAGTAATAGGTCCCGTTTTTACTCTTTGGGTACGGAACCCTAAAAAAACAAATGAACACATTAACGCGGGAAAAATTATTGTTGTTGGTTGTTCATCATTGATTTTGAAAAGTAATTGCAGTTTCTGATAAAAAGTTCTGCCTAGATACTTCTTAATTTTAATTTTGGCGCATTATTTGTGAAACGTACTAACAAGCCTTGGCCACAACTAGCCATTAATGGACTTACGTATGTGTGCCTCGACTTCGCCTCGGCCCACATTTACACGTTCGTCCATCAATGCCTCTTTTGCTGGCCGCTGCAGTAAGGTACTATATTCTCAGCCTGTTTTGTCTCACTGCAGAGTAAAGGTCTCCCTTTCTCCTTTCCAATTCTCCGTATCATGAGCTAGTGTGGACCAATAATCGACGAGTCAAGCTCGTCTGACACGATTTCGCTGGACATCCAGCGGGGGACCCAGATCAGGATGACACGTCATTATTATCATCATCGCCCATAAAGCGCATTTACCTACGACTTGCTTATCATTCAGTCTTCTGTAAGTAGGTTTGTACACGTCAATCATATTTTAAAAACTATATGAGGTCGGCGTTTCCTATCTGACTATTCTGAGAAGAAAGGCCGAAACAAAATCAAAGGTCACAGTCTCTTTTAAAATCCAGACATAATCTTGGTCAGATCATGTGAAGACCATGTAGATTGGTGTCTGAAATGATCTTTTGGGGAAGAACTACACAGATTGAGTGGACTAGTTGTCTTTGCTTATGCCAATCTCCACGCTCTTGGTTAGTTGCATCCAGGAGGCCAAGTCTGCTAACGCAAAATAACACCGAAAGCCCATGTTGGCACGGATGTAAAAATATCCTGGCGTGATTTTTTCGCGCACTGGATTTTCAACTCTTGGTGCTGAGCTGAGCGTTGAGAATCCTACAAAGCGTATTCCAGTGCGTAATAAAACACACTGTTGGATCTTCAACTCTTGGCGCTAAGGAGTTCGTTGGAATCCAGTGCGCGTAAAAAAATCGCAGTGGAAAATCGCGCCCGTGCGCACTGGTTTAATTGCAGATTTTGACCATTTTGTGTGGCCCACGTTGGGTCATAGAATTCTTCGTTAATATCTAGACTACGTATATAAGTATATGATTACATAATTTAGTTAGTTTTCTTTTTTTGGTGGGAATTTATCAAATAACTTTTCCCGCTCTGGGCGGAGGGGAGGACGTATCACACTTTTACTGATTAAAACCCACCCGTGTTCCTTATGTAGCCTGTGCCAGGGGCCACGGAATCTCTTTCGAACAACCCACGACCTTGGCAGGTGTCGGCCCTAGCGGACCCCATCATTTAGTTATATTGTGTCTTTGAACACAAAGAACGATTTTATCAGTAACCACACCCACGTTGCATAATCGTTTGGCAAGAATTCTGGACATAATACTCGAATATAACATAGGTACCTACCTATATAATAATTCCTGGATTTCCAAATCCGGTAGGAATCACGGCAATTAGGCAATAAGTGATTGTATTTACGGACTTCGTTACAACGGATGTTGACGAAAACTATAAGCGGAACTTCGTCCAGCTTTACACTTTATAGCCACATGTAAAATAATATCGAAACTGAGTGACTGAAAACTGAAGCCTAAAATACTAAAGAACACACATAAAATAAGAAAGAAGAAGAAAAAAGTTTATTTGGGCACAGTTCGTGAAACACAAAATACAAAATAAAAATAATGTATCAGCAACAATTATAGTGTGTGCCTCACGGCTGCGCCAAAAATGTTCATTTCAGCATTGTCAGGTATTCTCAGGTATTTGTAAAAACATCCTGCAACTAACAGGTCAAATTGGTGGTCGAAATAAGCGAAAAAGGTACCGACAATAGCTAGCGAATAAAAATTGCATCTACATCATAGACCCAATAAAAAAACCCGGCAAGACTGAGTCGGACTCGCGCACCGAGGGTTTCGTACCATCATATGTTATTCAATTTTTATCGGCAAGGCCTAGATTCGTTAGAGAATTGTAACACTGCGCACTGAGGTGTAGTATACTGCAGTTGTTGGTCAGCGCCATCTCTTGACCTATAGTGGAACTAGTGTAACTTTTGTTGATGATTTCTGGAAAATATGATATTTAGAGACATCGTTTTATTTTTCCTGTAATTTTTACATAAACTATCACATAGATTAATTTCAAATTTTTCTCTTTGCAAACTTCGTAGATAAGGGAGAACGGTTTTTTTTTGTTGTACATTTTTCATCAAAAGTCGCAAACTATACGGCCTAAAAAGAAAGAAAAAATGTTTAAGAATGTGCAAACTGCGCTCTTTCATATGATACCCCACATGCCCTAGTAGGCCCACTTCAAATTTTTCAGACCCCCTTTAAGTAAGTACCTGATGCAAACAAAAAAAAAATATTTCATTCTTTATTGCAAAATATTTGGGTAAATGTCATCTAAAACTATTTCAAATTTAAAGTTGATTGCATTAGTAGTTCTTGAGATATCCAGCTGTGACAGACAGGCTGACAAACAGACCGAGTCTTACTCTTACCATATAAGGGTTCCGTTTTACTATTTTGGTACGGAACCCTAATAACACAAAATATTGTACAATTGGTTTGCAATTTCGCAAACAGTTTGAAAATAAAACACCTCGAAAAGCCAAGTCAAACAGTCGCACCTCTCAACATAAATGAAAAATAAACGACTAGATTTAACAGCCAGTGTTAATCAATTAATTGGTCAGTAAATTGAATTTATGTTCAGTCGTTCAAACATCAATCTAAATTGAAATCATTCGAGCAGTGAAAACAATTTTATTTTTAGCAGAATGCAAATAGACAATTAACTAACTGGTCTGTGTCTATATTAAATTGGACTTATTTATTTGTATATAATTTTAACCGGTGAATGGTTATTTCGTTAACCAATTAGAAAATAATTGGATCTCGAAGAAATGAAACAAAGGGGTTCCTTGTCTGAAGGGCAGTGTTCTTTCATTCTTTCTCGAAAGTATTGTAAAAAGTGGTACACTACACCACTTCTTACAATATTTTCGAGAAATAATATAGTGGCAAAATCCACCAGCCACTTAGTATCACCTAAGGGTCATACCAATGCCGGGTCAGCGGGATTGTCCGAAAGGGTTACCGCTGGCCCGGAACATAAAGGGCTAAGGAAGGAACACGGGTGGGTTTTAGTCAGTAAGAGTCTGACACTCCCTTCCGCTCCACCCAGAGCGGGAAATCATCAAATGACCCCATTTGATGATTTCCAATCCTGAAAAAAAGGGTCATACCAAATTGATGGCAGACTATTAATTTAGAAAATAATTACATCCAATTTGTGAAATGTACATATATCTACAATTGTATAATTTAATATCAAAATGGTTAAGAACAAATTTTAATTTGAAAATAAGTCGTAAAAAATTCACGTAATTACACACCCAAAACGAGACAAAATTACAATTAACAGTCCACAATAAAGCTACCACAAAATGCCGCAAGCTAACCCTCTAAATGCCGAGGCGTAATACAATTTTTCCAAGAATGCAACTTAACCCATTTGGGGGCTATTAATGTGGACTACAAACGATCCCATTTCACTTGACCTTGGATTTACGTTATCCAGTGCTGCTATGAGAATGTACGGACACTTTATTTTATCTTTTCGTTTCTATCTTTATAAATGGATCAGTTATTTTACTAACTGGTTGATTGGTGACTGATGAACACCACTACAGATAATTATAAACAGGCAAATATTTTCCTAAGAGATGTGTGTACTGTACAGGGGGGTCTAAAAAGGCCACTTCGGCAGAATCATAAAAGGATAACATTATGAATCATAATATGGCGAAGACAGTCCGTGTTTTTCTTTTTTTTGCTGCACTACGTAGGTATTATCGAAGAGATTGGGATTGGATTGATTGGTATTTTAGCACAGACAAAAAAAAAATAACTACAAAATCCTTCACCAATGGGATTTGATACGATTCACTTAACAGTTAACTGTCCATTATGATTCATAAAGTTATCCTTGTATGATTCTGACCCGTGATTCTGACAAAGTGGCCTTTTTAGGCTCCTAGGTACACTACACTAAGAAATAAACCTTTTTCGAAACTACCCCTGAGCGGTTGAAGATTGTTTGCGGTTTAAGTCAAGAGTATCAGCTGATTGAAGAAATAAGACAAAGTAATAAATAATAATAAAAATATTTATTATTATTACATGCGAGGAGGTTCCTCTCTCCAGAGCCCTGACCTCCGGCAGCTTGGGCCCTGTTCCTTGGGCCACGTTTTTTTTTTAAATCCATACTAATATTATAAATTCAAAAGTAACTCTGTCTGTCTCTCTGTCTGTATCTGAGTGCACGGCAGTGCCCCCGCCAAGTCGAGCAAAAAGCGGCACGGCCGTACCATCCTTTTCCCGAAACAGTTCAGGCCATTTTCGACCCTCTATAACTTCGTTGTGGATATAACGAGAAGCCTGAATTTTCAGTAACAAAGCAGGCATTGTATAAACACGGTATAATTCAAATTGCAATCAATTTGATACAGTAGTTTAAGAATTATAACTATTAGAAGTTTCTTAATTTTGTCACTCACTCACTCACTGACTGACCGATCATCAAAACTCTAAGGCACTACTAGCAGACACACAAGCTTCCTTCAGATTTAGAATACAATTAGTGTTTAGTGTATAAATCAAGGAAAAACTAAAATATTTTGCAATTTCTGTCCACTTTTCTAGATACACAACTGCATACACAACTTTGTAATCCCATATAAATATATAGAATTACAAAGTTACATTTGCAGTAAATACATTAGTGTACCTGAATATGTATAATATAATGGAATAATAGGTGTAGATAGATACCTAGATATAATTATGTTCAAAGTTAACTTGTAAAATGGTCAACGGATTATGTTAAAAAAAAAGGTAAAAAGGTACCGGAAAGGAAAAAAGTAGGACTATCTACAAAAACAAGTGAGATGCTATCAAAAACATAACTTGTAAAAAAAACAAGTCTCACAACTAAGTTCTTCTACCGAAAAAGTTGTGAGATCCATGTAATACCAAGTCCGTTAATTTATTCAGTCCCTACTTAAGGGACCTTCTGTCTTAAGTTATTACGTAATTAGCTAACCTAACAACATCTTATAGTGACCATATTAATATTAACAATCTTTTATGTTTTACATAAATAGATTGACTTGGAAATCACAAAATAATGTCATTTAATATAGGTAATATGTATTACTTGTGAGATACATTGTGTTTTCATGCGATCGATACATTCTTTTCACGCCTAAACGCTGAACGGATTTCGATGAAATTTGACAGAGAGATAGATTGCATCCCGGGGAAGGACATAGGATATTTTTTATCGAAATACCTCGCGGGCGAAGCCGCGGGCGGAAGCCAGTGCTTTTATAATTATAATATTTAAAAATGTAATTCATAATTATGTATGTTATATAATGAAGGAAATAAAAAGTTTTATTGACATAAAAAAAGCGTTACACTTTAATTTGAAGCCCTGACTCCTGTCTCGTAATTTAAAACGTTCAAAATCTAGTCGCAGTCTCATCTCAGCGACAAAGAAATGTCAAAAACTTGTCAAAATGTAGGGAAATTTGAAGTATTTTTTGACAGATTGAGACTGAGATCAGACTGTGAACGTTGTTAAAATTAGTAGAATTGCCCCTCTGAGCTAAGTGGTACTGAAATGGGGAGAGTGTGCGTGAGGAGTATTATTCTCTTAACGTTTTAGTTTGATTGACGTAAAAAAAATAGTAGAACATTAAGCGATATCAGACAGAGTAAAACTATTCAAACTTCAGCGACAATACCCTCAAGCCTAAGACGTTGATTAATGGCTGTAACGATTGTGGTCGTAAGTTAAAATCTTACACATCTAACACCAATGAATTATTGTGGTTGAGTTTATTCAGGACCTCTGAAGATTAGCTAGAGAGATTAATAGATGTATGAGTTATGCCCATCAATTGCAATCAAGCAAAAGTGAAATATTGCGCACCAGCTCGGGGCCTCCAATCAATATTCCGTCACTACCAATTTTAAAAAGATTTTCTTCTCACAATTATTTTTAAAGGTTGCGTAATAAACTGTTAATGTATTCTATCCTCCCGAATGGCCTTTGAAACGTAGTAAAATATAAACTCTCATCAAAATAACAGTCCATATCACACCTGATTTTACAGGGCACTCGCGTACCATCTATCTTAGGACTCATAAACTTTAATGTCGGTCATAATTCGAACCTGGGGTCACATCTTTACACACCAATTTCACACTTAAGCGTTTAACATTAACATAACCGAGTATAAACGATGAATTAGCACTCCGAGTGGCCTAATTAAGATCAACGCGACTCACGGCTAGGGTAAAAAAAAAACACATTCTTTTTCACAACTTTTAAAAATTAGGCTTTAATTTCGCACCATTTGCCATACCCGTCTCAGGGCATTTGTCACTTCCTCGAATGAAGAATGGAAAAGATTTCTGTTGTTTTTTCCCCATCGTCAGCCTTCCGTTTTTGTTCGAATGGACAAATTAGCTCTTTTGTTTTCGGCGTTTGGAATTTGTAAAGAGTTCGATGCCGAAATGTTTTTGCGGTCGCGGTGAACGGGTTAAGTTGAAAAAGTATTGCGTTTTTGATTGGCCGTGTTTGTTCGATTGTTTAATCTGTTTTTTTTTTTTCATTGAGTATTACTAGGCCCGTGGCTAAATAAGCACGTTAAGCCGTTGGTCCCGGCTGTCATTTGTGGATATTTGACAGTTGTTACGGATAGTCAGAAGCCGGAAATTCTGACAACCAGTCTTAGGAAGGGGTGTCGTATTACCCAGTAACTGGGTTGTGGAGGTCAGATAGGCAGTCGCTCCATGTAAAATACTGGTACTCCGCTGCATCCGGTTAGACTGGAAGCCGACCCCAGCATGGTTGGGAAAAGGCAAGGCAGATGATGATTATCTTGTTTCCCTCTTTAAAGAGAAAGTAATCACATGTGAACGATGTTGCCTGTCCGAATACCTATCAATTTAATGTTTGTGTAAATCGGTTTCGGTCTTTTCTTTTACAATCATCATCATCATAATCACCCTATAATATTCCCACTGCTGGGACACAGGCCTCCTCTCAGTGAGAGGGAGAAAAAAATTAATACTAACTCTTTCACACTAACGGGGGAAATTATATTTATTTCAAAACGGAAATCACGGTTTTAATCAACATTGGTACTGGTTTTTTTTTCGGTTCTCATAATGTCACAGTTAAACATAAGATACAGTACGATAAATATTGCACATCGACCTTTGGAAAGAGACAATCGGCTAATTTCGGCTTGTGGGCTGGCAATGCGTTGTGGGTCGGGGGACCATTTTCACGTAGATGAAGTTGCGTGCAGAAGCTAGTACTAGGTATAAAAGGAAAAGTTTCTTTCCC
This sequence comes from Luperina nickerlii, assembly GCA_963855955.1. Classification (NCBI taxonomy): domain Eukaryota; kingdom Metazoa; phylum Arthropoda; class Insecta; order Lepidoptera; family Noctuidae; genus Luperina; species Luperina nickerlii. The sequence continues at coordinate 19,798,492 of OY979678.1, forward strand.
GACATGGAGGGGTCTTCTTTCCAAAGATCGATGTGCAATATTTATCGCCGGGTACTGTACATTGTGATTATCAATTAATTAATGTAATGTAATTAACTTGTTAATATCAGGGATATTGTCGCAGCTGTCAGCAAAACGTAATTCATTAATAGGAAAGTAATTACTATTACATTAGGTATTTTATTGTATAGTCAACATCAAAAGTGAGTGTACGATATTTTGTCACAGATTGAATGATTACATAAAATTAAACTGCTAATTACTTTAACTCATCACCATCATCTGCCTAGCCTTTTCCCAACTAATTTTGGGGTTGGCTTCGAGTCTGACCGGACACCAATATTTCACGTGGAGCGACTGCCTATTTCACCTCCACAACCCCAAACCCATTGGTAAGACTGGTTGTCAGACTTTGGGTCTTCTGACGACCCGAAACGACTGTCAAAGACCCACGAATGACGGCTGGGACCAACGCCTTAACGTGCTTTCTGAGGCACGGAGGGGTCTCGGTATGTACTGTACTATCTTTACATAAACATGGTCACCCATCCACGGAACAACCACGGCAAGCGTAGCTTAACCTGATCTTGCGGCTGTTATTTCTTAGCCACGAGCCCCTCTAATGCTACTTATTTTTATTTTTTTTAATAATAATAACTTTATTTCCAATTTTACAATTTGCCTGTAGCTATAAGTTAATTATATGACAATATTCTATTAAAATTGCATAAATTACTGATTAGTCCACTAGCACCCAAGCTAAGATTAAACTTGTGTTATGGGTGCCAGGACTCTGTTAATACATTTCTCAATTTATACAAAACTAGTACGGAGTTACATTGGATAAGTAGCTATCGAATTGAGTACAAAAAGAAAACAAAGTTATAAAACAAACGATAGAAAATATTAAATTAAAAGATAAATAAAAATCCATAGCCTCTCTCTAGTGTGAAATTAGGTGAGGTTTGTGGTGTAAAGTGTAAATGTATGACTGTATGTGTCATGTGTATGTGTCGTGTATATGTTTTACGTATATGTGTCGTGTGTGTGTGATTTATGCGCTTGTGTTGTTTGAAAAATTTTAATTTTAACTACGGTAACTATTTATGATGCATTGCTCAATAATATTTTTTTTTTTAAATCCATAAGTATTGTGTAGCAGGTATGAGGAATATGTAAATTTTTTAAATTATTTATTCAAATACAATTTATTTAGAAAAAAAGGCTTTCTAAATCAAGCAAACCCAAATGGCCTCATTACAAAATAAGGTTTATATTTAGACTAAGGTTTAAACCATCGAGCCATTTTATAAATTGAACTTAATTACGACAAAGTTAAAGTTCCAATTATAAAAAATTATAGCAAACCAGAGGCTGTTGTCAATTTTGTAATAAGAACTTTAACGTTCTCCAAATAAAGTTTAAAGTTGAATAATCAGTTCGATGGTTTAGCCTTGGACTAAAGTTAGAATTCGTTTTGTAATAAGACGGAAAATGTATGAACAAATTCTTGGAATATTGGTCCGTATATTTGAGAAGAATAACAGGCAGAAACTACTTTCATTAATTTTACGGGAAAAATGCTGGATAGCGTTCTAAAACCAGTGCTCCATTTTAAATGAAATTTTCCAAACAAAAATTTCATCATCTGCCTACTTTTTCCCAACTATTTTTGGTGTCGGCTTCCAGTCTAACAGGATACAGCTGAATAACAGTATTTTACGTGAAGCAACTGCCTATCTGACTTTCACAACCCAGTTACTGGTTAACACTATACTCCTTGGTAAAACTGGTTGTCAGACTTTCGGGCTTCTGACGACCCGTAACGACTGTCAAACATCCATGAATAACTGCGGGGATCAACAGGTTAACGTGCTTTCTGAGGCACAGAGGGGTCTCAGCATATTAAGATGGTCACCCATCCACGGAACGACCGCGGCAAGTATAACTTAACCTGATCAATCGACCCGTATGGCAGTTATTACTTGGCCAGGCGCCCTTCCCAAACAAATTTTTTTTTTCTAAAATATTTTCTTTCAATAAAAGTAAGGTTATCGCCACAAGTCGCAAGCAGAATGACATGCTAACTTAACGTTATTTGCTCCAGCAAGATGTGACGTCACCAACAAGATTTATCGTTTTTAATTTCATTTTTTTATCAGTAAAAAAGTTTTGCTCTCCAAGATAAGGGTGACAGAATTAAATTTATTACGTAAATTAGTTTTCGCGGCGAGCGTACATGTTTTCGTAAAATTAGGGGTGTTTTGTGAAAATGTTGAGCGCACTCTTTTTTAATGCACCCCAGTTTATTATACGTTTCGTAATATTTATGCTGTTTTTAGCAATTAAACGGGGAAAATTGGATTTGTAAGGAAATGGGTTATTCACCAACTCGACACGAGAGACTTCACACACGTGTGTCCAGTTGGTGAAACTCAATATTAGTATGTCTTATTATTTCGTCATCTGCAGTTTTTTTTTGCAATAAAAGGGTACAGTCAGGTTAATAATCGCTTCGTTCACTGAATTAATGAACGAGGCAAAAAAATGGCTCACCCTTTTGCCTGAAAACCTTATTATCTTCTATTAAGGTAAATTTTGAAATAAAACAAATTTAAAACAATTAAATCTATAATATACGTATAATTTAAAGTCCTGACCGACTGTTATATCAACGCACAGGCTAAACCGCCGGTCCTAGAAACATGAAATTTGGAGGGTGTGTTCTTTGTGAAGAGTAGGTATCCACTAAGAAAGGGTTTTTTGAAATTCCACCCCTAAGAGGGTAAATGGGTGGAGGATGAAATTTCACGCGGACGAAGTCGCGGGCAGAAGCTAGTCTTCGGTAAAACCCTTGTTCATTTTCAAACTTTCGGTAATGTGAGAGTATTTATTTTAAGAGTGTTGTACGAGATCGACCGCTACGTTGATCTAGTAGTTGCAAGGGCTACTGCTGAGCATGAGGTCCTGGGTTCGATTCCCGGGGTTTTCCCAACAGACATTCTCAGTACCAGCTTGGAGACTAGATTTTCGCCTGGTTAATGACAATGGTCATTAGAACTCTATTGATCATCAGGTCAGGCTCCATACAAAAATTCCCATCATTCTTTATCACAGTTGAAAAAACACACCTGTCACTTTCACGCCACTTAAGGGACTGTGCACACCAAGATTTTTAAGCGCGCCGTTAACGCGCGTTTTAGAAACGTGTGTCGACGGCGCGCTTTTATCCTACAGAAGGGGTCTACAGGCTGCGTCTGACTCGCGTGCGTATCGCGTCTGTATCGCTACAAACGCGCGTCAACGGCTCGTTTAAAAACGTGGTGTGGCTCTAAAATCGTTCCATTATTTCATCACCACTGCTCTCAAAACGGTGAAGCAAAACATTGTGAGGAAAATGTGTGCTAAAGGCAAAATAATTCGTAGACATGCGAGACATCTACTAAACCGCACTGGACCCGCATGGTGGTTACGTTCTCCTGTTCTCCTGTTCTAATAAGAACAAAATTGTAGTCGTATGTATTTATTTTCTACCCATGCTACAGGTAATCAGTACTTTGATCACCCTAAACACGTTTGAACAGGAAAACATAAAACTTAAGTGTCACTTGTAACTTGCGGAACAGGGAAACGAATATAAAGTTCACTACGCAGCTTTTGATCTGGCGTAAAAAATACCACAAAAACAACTCGCCCTTGAGGCCATTGGAACGTGTTTGATATAATTTTCAAATAAGTACCCAACATACAAAAGGAAACTCTTTGGCGGATCACCCACGCAACGGGGCCGCGCCACCGCGCTTAATTATTTACATACAAATTCAATAAAAATTTGGCTCCGTTTCCCGCGCTCCGTCGCGTGGCGCGTTGTAGTGTATGATCCTCCTTAACCAAGCTCTGAAGTAAACAACGGGCAATCCTTTTCAAAACGATTGTCACTTGAAAGAGTTACGTAATTACTAGCAGTATCACCGTGGCTCTCAGAACGTAGGGAAACATTGTGAAGAAACCGGTATGTCCTAGAACCAAAAGAACACATGTGACATCAACCAACCCACGTGGCAGATTACAGCCCTTTTGCTGCCAATGAGAGGAGGCCCCAGGAGTGGAAAAATTATAAGCAGATTATGCTAATCATTTTATTGAGATTCCTTCTCCTTTGGTCACTGATTATAGCCCTTTGACCACGCCGTGGGTCCCGTGGTCGCAAGCGCGACTGTTAAACGTGAGGTCCTGGGTTCGATTCCCGGATCAGACTGAGTGTTATTGGGTTTTTCCAATAGCCCGGAGTTTGCAAGTTGGCGGTGTGATACCCCCGTGGCTCGGCCAGCACGTTAAGCCGTTGGCCCTGCATCTGATCTCCCTCCGGTCTTGTATGATTGCCGTCCCATCGGAGAGGGAAGAGAAAGTGCGCAAGAGTCTGTGTGTGACAGTCTTGTGCACTATAAATCTCCTGCCGAAAGCTGGTCTCCGCTGAGATTGGTCGCCATGACCGAAATTCGGTTTAGAGGACTTTGTTTATAATCCCATGATCCCAGATACAGTTTTATGGAATAACCTATACTACACAACCGCCTATTGTATTTAGGGAGGATATATGTACATATTAGCTTACCAGTGTCCACGGCGCTAATTGCGTTGACCTTACGAAAACAAAGCTCGCAAAGGCTTTGAAATGACGTCAATCATTGATGAAATTCGGTTGATCTGATGAATGTTTGAACTTCATGGCAGAACAGCAGTGGACTGCGATAAAGTGGATTGATTTTAACACTAGCTTCTGCCCGCGACGTCGCCAGCATGAATTTTCTTGTTTTAACTTAACTTACTCATTTTACCTCTTTATAATATTACATGTTATCGCGATAACCGTTGGGGTAGACGTGTTCTTGAGCGGAGACTGCGAATCGGTAAACGTAAGGTTCCGACGCCTTTTCCCAACTATGTTGGGGTCGGGTTCCAGTCTAACCGAATACAGCTGAATACCAATATTTTACATGGAGCGACTGCCTATCTGACCTCCACAACCCAATTACTAGGTAATACGATACCCCTTGGTAAGATTGTTTGTTAGACTTTCGGGCTTTTGACGACCCGTAATGACTGTAAAAGATCCGCAAATGACAGCCGGGACCAACGGCTTAACGTGCTTTCCGAGGCACGGAGAGGTATATGTAAAGATGGTCACCCATCCACGGACAAACCGCGGCAAGCGTAGCTTAACCTGATCAATCGACCCGTACGGCTGGTATTACCTAGCCATCAAGCTTTTCATGATGATGATAATGATGATATTACATTAGTAAAAAATAGACTCGCTCTTTTTACGCACGGTTATACGACTTGACAAAGCATCGATTGCTTTATTATACGCGAGTTTAATATTACAGTACCCGGCGATAAATATTGCACATCGACCTTTGGAAAGAGACAATCGGCTAATTTCGGCTTCGTAGAGCGTTATCTCTGTCGCACGAAATACAAACAGTCCGGTATCTATTAGGAGCTGTTAAAACAATTTTATGAATTGCTTCTTTTGATAATTATTTTTATTCTTTGTATAAAATCGATAGGATTGAATAGGTCGATGTACAATATTTATCGTCGGGTACTGTAATGTATTTAGACATTACTTTCTCAGAATAATATATTCTCTATAGGATGGTAAAAACCGCATCAAAATACGTTGCGCACAAACACGAACAGCAATGATAACGTATGATAGATATCTGTAGATATAGATTGAATGGTTGAGTCATCATTATCATTCATACGGCCAATTACCATAATTAAAAATGTTCAAAATCTATTCATAATCTCATCTCAGCGACAATCAGTGTCAAAAACGTAGGGAGATCAGAGGTATTTTTGACAGATTTAGACTGAGATCAGACAGAGCGTTCTCAAAATTACGTGAATTGCCCCTCAGACTATCATGGATTTTCGAATAAGCAGTAATCATAAAGTATCATAAGACATTTTTGTATGTTCTTTTTTGATCAACCGGCTTTTCAGCCACATAATCAGGTGGGATCCTTGTGTGAGTTTATTAAAAATATTTATTAAATTTTCAGTTTTCCCACAATATATTTCAGATGAAACATATACCTAGAACTCGACATCTAAGAAATGCGAAAATAATAATTTGATTAAAATACTGTTCTAAACGACATTTAATTAGTTTTATGAGAAGAACAAGGACTAACCGCAAACATTTTAATTAACTTGCGTATTTCACATAGGTATACAACAAGTAAACTCCGCAAAATTCTAAGAAATGAGTTTTAGCGTTGGACCACAAGTTACAAGCTCAAGCGACACGCGTCTTCGTCGTCGACTACGGAAAAAACAAATTAAAGAAGTTGTTTAGAGCGTGCCATGAGTCACAGCGACGCGACTTGCGGAGTGACGGTACTGGGAGCAAAAGGTATGTTGGGGTAAAATCGTTGCTGGGGTAAGACCGTAGAAATGAAATTCTTTGCCTGCTAAATTTAATTTTGCTCTGATCTTCGTCGTGGCGGAATAAAAATAATGATGGAGATATTACTGCATTAAAAACATTGCCACATTAAGTGGGAATTTGATTCATACGGTCTTAAAACAGTGCCGATCTTACCCCAACATACTTTACTCTCTAACGGTCGAACCCAATAACCTATCTACGAGTATGTTCTATGTTATGGGTTTGGTTGCCGCACTTAATCCGGCGTGAATGAGGTGAGAAATTGTTACACCAGCTATGAGGTGGGTATGAGATACCCAAAATTATGGTGTTCAATTTTTGATACTATGGTTGTATAATTAGCATTTATGCTTGAGATATATAAATAATAGTATCCATTCAACAAGATTAGTAAATAAAATACCAGCATTAAGTACAAAAAGCGTTATTTTTATTGGAATAACAAAGTACCTAAATTTTCTTTGAAAAAAAAAACAAGTTTAGGTAGTTAACGTCTTTACCCATAAAATCTAACAAAATTCTAACTTCTTTGGTAAATTAACATAACAATAGTGTCTTTTAATTATTATTATTATAAAAAATAAAAAATATTATAAATAAAAATTTTCTTCACTTTTCTGAGAAACGTTATCAATTTCTTCTTCGCTCTCGGAGTCACAGGAGCTAGCACTTGAGCAGTTTTCTAATAATTCTCGTAGCCGACGTTCATTTTCTTCATAAGACATTTTGAAAAATATAAAAATAAATCATAAAATACTATAAATAACAGTAAATCAAAAACTTACTGTCAACACAAAAATGTAACACCGACTACGAGGTCGGGTGTGACGTACCCCAGCCACATGTACGCCCGTGTATCTACCGTCGCCGCCGGCGCAACACTACACTCGATACTGTACCTCGCCCCTAGCACCCTTACCTCCAGCTACTGAAACGACAGGACTCGCATGGCAACAGTAACATTAAATAATCTGCGTTTAAAAACTTCTCGGGTATGACATACCCGACCTCACTCACGCCGGGTTAATCCTTCAAGTGGATGATTCTGCGTGGACCATGGCGGCCGTCGGTGGGTATTCCAACCAGCCCACCTCCCTCCAGAAGTAACCAATAACCTTTTGATAGGTAGCTACTAATGGTAGCCAGTTATAACTGTCAGTATAATATAATCATACGGATCGCTACTGATAAAGATTATTGGGAAGTTTAAACAAGAGATAAATAGGTTTCTCTACCTCTAGTTTGCCAAAACTGGTGATAGATAGGTAATTGGGTTCGCCCGCAAGTCCATCAACGAACACGGGGCCATCCAAAAGTAGTTTGATACTTCGGAACGAATCCTTCTCCCGATTAATTAACATTTTCGGACAGGCAATAATACATCAGGAGTTAAGACAACTGTCAAATCGTGTTGCCATTCATTCTTAGTTCGGGCTTCAAACTAGTCTTATGTACTGAGGTGATTCGGACTAAAAAACGCTCGTAACTTTGGCTGAGACTACCAATTTCGTGCTTAGACAGTAGACGCCCTGACGCGAAGGAAACAAGTGACGCGCGCATGTCGTTTGACACAAGTCGCTTCGCAACTATAGTCCGCGTGGAACTAGTTGGCCGCGCCTTAGGTATGTGAGCGGTGGGACGGAGGGGCGGGGGCGCTTTTACTCAGTACGTGCGTTGCGTACAATAGGCTACCACGCCGCCTTCACCCCCGTCCCCACCCAAGACCCGGCCAACTAGTCCCGCGCGGACTATAGCATAGCTCGATGCCGTGAACCTACAATCATCTACCTAGTCGTTTCCCAACTATGTTGGGGTGGTCAGTATTTAAGCCCGTAAAAAAATCCTTATAAAAAAATCATTTGAATTAAAACCGTTTGTCAATGGCATAGAACATAATTTTAAGAGCCCTTAATACTTACCGCTATTACTCACTATAACAACTACAATAAAAATAAAATTTTCCTTTACCAACAGTGATTTAATTAACGAACAAACGGGCAATTTTTTTTTCTTATATTTAATAAGTTAAACTGGCAGAGTAACCATTGTTTTAATATTCAACGAGAATCAAGTTTAAAAAATCACTTAGTGTTTACAGAAAGTATAAGAAGTTTATATAATGAAATCTTTGTTACCCACAGCTTAGTTTTAATAAGGCTATTTTGTGTTAATTAGGTAAGTAGGGTAAGATTGTGATGAGTATTTATAATAATCAGCTTGTGTCTGCCTCTTTTCAGAGTCAAAGATGTAACAAGAACCCAACCCACGCGATTTTGAATCACAATGTAGTTCGTTTGTGTAATTCTTTTGTGTAATTCATTACCAAACTCACCAAAAAATGTTAAATTGCTGATCAGCTCGATCATAATCGAGACAAATTCAGCTTTAATTTAAAAATATATACAGTGTGGCGATTAGTTTATCACATTAATTGAAACCACGTTTTCAACATTAGGTGTTTTAAACATACACAATTATTAACAATTAACATTCTAGCCGCTGAACAATTTTTTTGTTTGAGTATTTAACAACATTTACCTAAATTAAATTGTGATTATTTGGTAAAAACACTATAAAGTCATAATTGTTGATACCATCGCTCCGCGTGTGTGTATTGCCTTATTATCAAGGGTGGTTTATGTCGTGCCAATTTTCAAGCTATTTATATTGTTTGAAAAATTAAGTTTTCTATTTTTAGTCAAATTGTTTATTTTCTTATTTTAATAGACTGTTAACTTGTAATAACCGTTGTACTGTTTAATGTAATACGAGTAACTCCACTCTAAAGATTGTCCTTTATAACTTAGCTAATTCCATAATTAAAACATCTTGTGTATTAAACTACTATCACTTAACTTTGTTATTGTCAGTACTTAGTCATAATAGTATAATGCAATGGCAATGGCAATGCAAAGGCAATGATCACCTTATAATCACAGTCACAATGAATCAATGGTAGCGACTCGATCGATCTCCCCCGATCTCCATTTGTTTTCCATTAATTTGGCGGACCGCCGCCGTCTCCGTATCCCGGGTTACGTCAAGTTGACAGCTGCCCGGGTTACTTCAAGTTGACAGCTGTCAAATTCGTTCTAGATTATAGAACTCTGCCCGTCTTATTACGAAGCGAATTTTAACTTTAGACCTAGCCTAAACCTTCGAGTATTTTGAACTGCTTTTCCGTCAAACGTAAAGTTTTTTATGCAAGATTGACAATATAGACTCGGGTTTAACGTCAGTTTTTGTAATAGGTTAACTTTGTTGGATATATAATTCGAAATTTAAAAACGGCTCGACGGTTTAATCATAACTTGGTCTAAAGATAAACCTTTTTTTGTAATAGGTAAGGCCAAAAAAGTTTAGTGTCGCAAAACGTTAAAACGCGCCATCTAACTATTAATACGTTGTACAGACGCCAGCACACCAAGCTACCCGAAACTGTCAAATTTTCCCAATCTACTTTGAACCTTGTGCTATAGCGATAAAGTTGAATATCTATTAAAGAAATTTGACAGATTGTAGTAGCTTGATGTGCTGGCGTCTGTACATACCGTACATCAAGTAAATATCTAATACTGACATGCAAAAAACTCAAAGCTACGTTTGAGTGACCTGAAGGGTGTAATCGGGTATACACGGACACAAGAATGGGCATCGAGTATTTTTCATTTTGACGACTGACGCATCGTACCGTTCTTTGATACAAGTACAGTCGCCGGCACGTAACTTGGCAAAATTTTGGCGTAGTGAGAGTAAGCTAGCGCATGTTCACTTAGTGCAACAAGAAAATGGTCACTTTTATTATTTGTCATTATACTATGGTTATTGCCATAGATTATTTTTAAACATGTCTGTTTACAAGAAAGTCAAAGAAAGGAAAAACGCATGTAACGACTCTTGCCAAGTTACGTGCCGAGGACTGTAATTAGTATATTGCGATATTATACGAGAATTTTATCAAAAACAGGTATTTTTGCAGTTGTTGTGTTTATTGTAAAATTTTGGATATTTTTTTAGATACATATGAGCTGAATTTATAATGGTAACTGTGGGAAGGAGTTATTTGTAATAACTGTATTGGATATTTTAATTACAGTACCCGGCGATAAATTTTGCACATCGACCTTTGGAAAGAGACAATCGGCTAATTTCGGCTTCGTAGAGCGTTATCTCTGTCGCACGAAATACAAACAGTCCGGTATCTATTAGGAGCTGTTAAAACAATTATGATTTGCTTCTTTTGATAATTATTTCTATTATTTGTATAAAATACACCAATTTGAATTAGTCGATGTGCAATATTTATCGCCGGTTACTGTATGCTATTTTATCATGTGCATGAAATAAATTTATGTAAATGTCATCATAATCAATCTATATATGTTCCCACTGCTGGGACACAGGCCTCCTCTCTTCGAGAGGTAGTGGGCTATAATCTACTACGCGGGCCCGGTGCGGGTTGGCGATGTTTTCCTTCGCCGTTTTGAGAGCAGTGGTGATGAAATTATTTACCCAAAGTAAAGCGCCTGCCTGGGTAATTTAATTGAAATATAATAACATACTAGTTATCAGCAGTTCAGTAGTAAATTTGTAATTTTATTAAATAATTTATCATAGCTGTAACAATAACTAAATTCATTATTCTCAATCGTAGGAAGGCATTGTTTCTTTATGACATAAAGTATAAACTTAACTAAAGTATAAACTAACTTTCTAGTGATCCAAATGTTTGAACTGCTGTAACGTTTTTTATAAATTATTTCAACTACCTTTGACTTATCATAAAAAAAATAATTTAATCCCTTGGGAGTACCCGTTATTTTTTTTTATTTTAAATCATAATTTGGCATCACAGCTAAAGTGGAATAATGTCAACTAACTTTTGAAGGCCTCTGTATATACAGTCACTAATGGTAACATAGGAGGGTTACAAACCAGATTTTAAAGCATGACGATTACAAGATTATCCCTACGATCGTTTGTAGCAATTATTACTAAGACATGACCCCTTTGCCCCTTTTCCCTTTGAAGTAAGCATAAGTAAATTAACAGTGCTTGATAAATATTAATGACTTTAAAACCTTTAGTAGACTATTTATACATAGTTAAGGGGCTTACAGGACTTAAACACAAAAAACGCAAGTTTTAGAAATAATAAAAGTATATGATCGACTACAGTCAACAAAATCAGAAAAACATATGATATTATTCAGGATATATGCTAGGTAAATAGTGTGTTGAAAACATAATACAACTAATTTGATACGATAGAAAAAAATCATGAAGATACCTCTAAAAACTTTCTTTTTACAATAAAAACCATATTAATATACATACAATCATTCTGATTTTTTGTCAGATTGTTCTACAAGCAACACAGTAAAATACTAGTGTTTTAATTTTTTCGTCTAAACAATACATTTTGTAATTAAATAATTGCTTCATATTTTGCAATAAATTACCAGCGAAGTGTCATGGCGCTTCTCTTTCTATTCTATGCAGTCCGAAAGTGACCGCGCTTTAGGTCATGTAAGCCCATTAAATGTGTGGTGATGTTTTGTTAATGCGGTTTATCGAATTATATCACAACAAAAAAACTTATTGTCTGCTAACAAATTAATCGAAATTGAACATACGAGAGCGGTTTAACTAAAATAGTGGCCTTTTGTTTTTATTTAGTCATCATCTTCATTTCAGCTGAAAGACGTCCACTGCTGGACATAGGCCTCCCCCAAGCACCTCCCCACTTCGACCGGTATTGTGCTTCTAGCATCCAACGAGTTCCTGCGGCCTTCACAAGGCCGTCGGTCTACCTTGTGGGAGACCTTCCAACGCTACGCCTTCCGGTACGCGGCCACTCCAGAACCTTTCGGCCGCATCGCCCATCTGTTCTGCGAGCAATTTTCCCTGCCCACTGCCACTTAAATTTGGCAATTCTTCGGGCTATGTCGATTTCCTTGGTTTTCTTGCAAATCACTTCGTTTCTGTTTTCATTAATATTCATTTGTACCTAGTGTAAATAGTTATCTGTGTAATAAATATACTAGATAGCATATTATGTTAATTAAAAAAAAAATAAACATTAAACCTTATTTTTAAGAAAAATCCCACAACAATTTTTACATTCTTAATGTATTCACCTAAAAATTAGCCAAAAATACAAAGACTTCATTATTTTCCTCAACAACATAATAAAAATACGCGCTCCAGAAAAAAACCTATCCCGAAAACAAAACCCATACCCCAAATTACAATCCAAATCGAATAACTACAGTGTCCTTATACACCCCCCCCCCAGCTTCTTCGTTAATAAAATAAAAGGGATTTTAGGGTAAACGCCCTTCGAGATTCTTTTATAAGGCCAGATTAGGAATCGGCTAATTTCGGCTTCGTAGAGCGTTATCTCTGTCGCACGAAATACAAACAGTCCGGTATCTATTAGGAGCTGTTAAAACAATTATGATTTGCTTCTTTTGATAATTATTTCTATTATTTGTATAAAATACACCAATTTGAATTAGTCGATGTGCAATATTTATCGCCGGTTACTGTATGCTATTTTATCATGTGCATGAAATAAATTTATGTAAATGTCATCATAATCAATCTATATATGTTCCCACTGCTGGGACACAGGCCTCCTCTCTTCGAGAGGTAGTGGGCTATAATCTACTACGCGGGCCCGGTGCGGGTTGGCGATGTTTTCCTTCGCCGTTTTGAGAGCAGTGGTGATGAAATTATTTACCCAAAGTAAAGCGCCTGCCTGGGTAATTTAATTGAAATATAATAACATACTAGTTATCAGCAGTTCAGTAGTAAATTTGTAATTTTATTAAATAATTTATCATAGCTGTAACAATAACTAAATTCATTATTCTCAATCGTAGGAAGGCATTGTTTCTTTATGGCATAAAGTATAATCTTAACTAAAGTATAAATTAGCTTTATGACATAAGTTTAGAATTCTAGTGATCCAAATGTTTGAACTGCTATAATGTTTTTATAGATTATTTTACTTATCATAAAAAATAATCATTTATTCCCTTGGGAGTACCCGATATTTTTTTATTTTAAATCATAATTTGGCATCACAGCTGAAGTGGAATAATGTCAACTAACTTTTGAAGGCCTCTGTATATACAGTCACTAATGGTAACATAGAAGGGTCACAAACCAGATTTTAAAGCATGACGATTACAAGATTATCCCTACGATCGTTTGTAACAATTATTACTAAGACATGATCCCTTTGAGATAACCAAAGTTAGCATAACTTAACAGTGCTTGATAAATATTAACTGGCTTTTAATTAAAACCACGACATACAGACAAGACTAAACTAGACTAGTACTGGGGGACTAGACTATTTATAGTTAAGGTGCTTACAGGACCTAAACACAAAAAACGTAAGTTTTAGAAACAATAAAAGTCTATAATCGACTTCAGTCAACAAAATCAGAAAAATATATGGATATATGCTAGGTAAATAGTGTGTTAAAAACATAATACAACTAATTTGATACGATAGAAAAAAATCATGAAGATACCTCTAAAAACTTTCTTTTTACAATAAAAAACATACTAACATACATACAATCATTCTGATTTTTGTCAGATTGTTCTACAAGCAACATACTAAAATACTAGTATTTTATTTTTTTGGTCAAACAATACATTTTTTGTAATTATATAATTGCTTCATATTTTGCAATAAATTACCAACGAAGTGTCATGGCGCTTCTCTTTCTATTCTATGCAGTCCCCAAGTGACCGCGCTTTAGGTCATGTAAGCCCCTTAAATGTGTTGTGCTGTTTTGTTAACGCGGTTTATCGAATTATATCACAACAAAAAAAAAAAACTTATTGTCTGTTAACAAATTAATTGAAATTGAACATACGAGAGCGGTTTAACTAAAATAGTGGCCTTTTTTTTGTTTTTATTGTATTTGTTAGTCATTTCATTTAGTCATCATCATCATTTCAGCTGAAAGACGTCCACTGCTGGACATAGGCCTCCCCCAAGCACCTCCCCACTTCGACCGGTATTGTGCTTCTCGCATCCAACGAGTTCCTGCGGCCTTCACAAGGCCGTCGGTCTACCTTGTGGGAGACCTTCCAACGCTACGCCTTCCGGTACACGGCCACTCCAGAACCTTTCGGCCGCATCGCCCATCTGTTCTGCGAGCAATGTGCCCTGCCCTGCCCACTGCCACTTAAATTTGGCAATTCTTCGGGCTATGTCGATTACCTTGGTTTTCTTGCAAATCGCTTCGTTTCTGTTTTCATTAATATTCATTTGTACCTAGTGTAAATAGTTATCTATGTAATAAATATACTAGATAGCATATTAATGTTAATTTAAAAAAAAAATAAACATTAAACCTTATTTTTAAGAAAAATCCCACAACAATTTTTACATTCTTAATGTATTCACCTAAAAATTAGCCAAAAATCCAAAGACTTCATTATTTTCCTCAACAACATAATAAAAATACGCGCTCCAGAAAAAAACCTATCCCGAAAACAAAACCCATACCCCACATTACAATCCAAATCGAATAACTATAGTGTCCTTATACACCCGCCCCCCCCCCCCCAGCTTCCTCGTTAATAAAATAAAAGGGATTTTAGGGTAAACGCCCTTCGAGATTCTTTTATAAGGCCAGATTAGCGAGCGTGAATTGTTGACGTCTTGTGTGAAAATGGCTTAGCAGGGGTCCAGTTTTTTCTATAGCGCTTTTGAAAGGGGCGGAGAATTTTCGATGCTCCTGACAAATGCAGTTCGAGATATTTAATTGACTTCGTTTCGAGTTTTGTAGTGTCGTGTGTCTGATGTGCATTGGTAATAGAATTCGACGAATGGCTCGTGTCGTCTAAGTAAAGTCAATAGGGTAATTGAATACTGTTCAAAAAGTAAGGAAATAAAATTATTTATCCTGTAAGGGCTGACTTTATCCGAGGAATAGTTTTAAATTTTTGACATTTCTTCCATACAAAAACTGTCCGACGTCAATTTTATTCCACAGTTTAACTATCTTTGTCGATAAACATCAGTCCTAAATAGTATATCGGAATATCTTTTACACATTATATTATTTAAGAAAATAAAAATTAAGCTAGATGAGGTCGGAGTTTCCTATATGACTACACTGAGAAGAAAAGCCGAAACAAACTCAGAGGTCACACTTTCCTTTAAAGTCCAGACATAATCTTGGTCACATCATGTGAAGAACATGTAGATTGATTGTGAAAGTACCACAATGGACCAATCCCGTCAGTACAAGCATTTGTCAGAAATTGTGTAGCTCAACTCAAAACTGGAGTACAAAGAATAAATATCTTTTGAAAAGAGCAAATAGGAGAAATTCTATTTTCAAATCGATGAACAAATCGGACGGATACTAAACAAACAGACCTTTTTCTTGGAAAGTCCGTTTAGTACCTAGTACTTCTTTGTAGTGCCGTACCTCTCTAGTAAACAATTACTTTATGTACAGACGCCAGCACATCAAGCTACTACAATCTGTCAAATTGCTTTGATAAATTTTCAACTTTATCGCTAAAGCATAAGGTTCAAAATTGATTGGGAAAAATTGACAGTTTCGGGTAGCTTGATGTGCTGGCGTCTGTACATATATAACCTCAAGCCTTCTTACCATGGGGGTAGGTAGAAACAACAGCTTCCTGCTACGATCATTACATTCCTTCGTCTTTTCCTTCGTTTACGTTCATACATCTGAACATACCTCAGTACGTAAACCTACATTTCAACAGTGAAGCTTGTTTGTGGTTGGGCACGTTTTTTAGACAAATTTTAATATGCGTCATCCATACTAATGTTATAAATTTGAAAGAAATTCTGCCTGTCTGACTGTATGTTACCTTTTCACGTCTAAACCACTGAACGGATTTCGATAAAATTTGGCAGAGAGATAGATTGCATCCCGGGGAAGGCCATAGGATAGTTTTTATCCCGGTATTCCCACGGAATCGATACTTATGCGGGTGATACTGCGAGGCGCTGCTTGTTTAATATAAAAGTCTACAGCTGCGTATATTTTTTCTAGCATCAACGTGTCTCGATCTTACAAATAATTATAACAAAGGAAAAAGTCGTATATAACATTTCCCCTTTAGAAAAGCTTTGAAAATAATGCAGGTAGTAATGTAAGTTTTTCTCTAATAATGACATTATTAGTTTTCTTCTATAGTTCTGGGTCTTTGATAAAACTGCCAACTGCTTTGAAAGGACTCAGTTGTATCTCCCGGAGCAATATTTATCCTACAAAGGATAAAAACTGGGAACTATTTCAAGGAAAAAAATGATTAGTATTAGTTTTTCTTACAATTTTATTTAAGACTAGCAGTGCCCCGCGGTTTCACCCGGTGTCGATCACGTGGGAATAATATTGTCAAAATGACATTGCAATTTTCAAACTAACCCCCTTACTAAATCAGCGGGATTGTCCGAAATCAGCGGGATTGTCCGAAAGGGTTACCGCTGGCCCGGAACATAAAGGGCGAAGGAAGGAACACGGGTGGGTTTTAGTCAGTAAGAGTCTGACACTCCCTTCCGCTCCACCCAGAGCGGGAGGAGTCATTTGATGATTTCCCATCCTGAAAAAAAAAACCCCTTACTAAATCAGCGGGATTGTCCGAAATCAGCGGGATTGTCCGAAAGGGTTACCGCTGGCCCGGAACATAAAGGGCGAAGGAAGGAACACGGGTGGGTTTTAGTCAGTAAGAGTCTGACACTCCCTTCCGCTCCACCTAGAGCGGGAGGAGTCATTTGATGATTTCCCATGCTGAAAAAAAAAACCCCTTACTAAATCAGCGGGATTGTCCGAAATCAGCGGGATTGTCCGAAAGGGTTACCGCTGGCCCGGAACATAAAGGGCGAAGGAAGGAACACGGGTGGGTTTTAGTCAGTAAGAGTCTGACACTCCCTTCCGCTCCACCTAGAGCGGGAGGAGTCATTTGATGATTTCCCATCCTGAAAAAAAAAACCCCTTACTAAATCAGCGGGATTGTCCGAAATCAGCGGGATTGTCCGAAAGGGTTACCGCTGGCCCGGAACATAAAGGGCGAAGGAAGGAACACGGGTGGGTTTTAGTCAGTAAGAGTCTGACACTCCCTTCCGCTCCACCTAGAGCGGGAGGAGTCATTTGATGATTTCCCATCCTGAAAAAAAAAACCCCTTACTAAATCAGCGGGATTGTCCGAAATCAGCGGGATTGTCCGAAATCAGCGGGATTGTCCGAAAGGGTTACCGCTGGCCCGGAACATAAAGGGCGAAGGAAGGAACACGGGTGGGTTTTAGTCAGTAAGAGTCTGACACTCCCTTCCGCTCCACCTAGAGCGGGAGGAGTCATTTGATGATTTCCCATCCTGAAAAAAAAAACCCCTTACTAATAATCGTTGTATAGCGTCTATATAGTTACACAATGCTTTGTCTTCATCTTTCGAAAGTCAAATTACTGACGACTGAAAGAGAGAAATCGGTGTGTAACTATTCATCTGATATAATATGTTTATTAGTAAGGGGTTAGTGTATTACGCAATTACCCCGCAGATTTGACATTTCCTTTCCACAAAGTTACGATACCGTATCTAAATACGTTAGCCAAGTAGATAGGTTAGTTAGTCAAATACATCAATTCCAAGAGATGTACCAACTTATAATTGTCTGTAACTGTTATCAATGGGTGCGCCAAAATTCACCTAAATTATCAACTCCGATATTGGAAATCCGAAAATGTTCTTCGTAACATTTTTCATCCTAACAATCACAACTCGTAACTACTCTGTCTCTAATGTTCATAATTCCGAAGCATTCAACTTCATAATGTCACTAGCAATAAACATCTATTATACTTTTATTTGTTTTCCTATATTTTCTCAACATAACCATCTTTTACACTATTATGCAAAGTCAAATCTTTTTGTTTAGATTTCTCTTTATTCATAATAATCAGTATTATATCTAAGGCTAAAAGTGTCTTGGTGTTTTTTGTCTCCGACTAACCGTTTGTCGTAAAAACGATGTGGAAGGGATCCATAGGTTAGGTTAGGTTAGGTTAGAACTGTGACCAACTACGCTACCTCGAAATTGGTCGCGAAATTTTTCTAAGTATTTTTCTCATAGTGCCCCCAAGACGACACTCTGACCTGAATTTCATTCATTTAAGACAAAAATCACTTGGTAAATGTTTGAGTATGAGTGAAAATATTATGGTAATTATGTTTAGGGATAAAAGCGTTATGATAAAAAACAGTAGGAGTTTAAATATATTTACAGTAATGATATTATTAATTACAATTTTCGGAAACATGAGTGTTATGAACATCGCCGGTAGCACTACAAATAGTATGAATGAAAACTTTAGGATGAAAAATTTTAGGAAGAGTGATCATTCGGATTACAAATCGTTAGGAAGAACAATTTCGGGTAAAGAAACCAATATGGATCCGTTATCAATACAAGTTCATTAATAACTAGTTAACGGCGTTGTGTTAGCAGATATCATAGTTTTGATAAAGTTATGTAGATTGAGGAGCAATCCTTCCTTAGTTAGTCTATTGGAGGGACTAATCAATATTCATAGATATTTAGACAACTTTTTAAACAAAGTTTTTAATAGTAGTTTAGTTTTACCATTAAGGCTCTTTCAAACAGGCGCGACACGCGATAAAATCGCGCGCGACACAAAGGCACCGCAGGTCGTGCAACGAGCGGTGCTTTTGTGTCGCGTGCTATTCGCGTCGCGCATCGCGCCTGTTTGCAGGAGCCTTTAGGCATTTTTAGTAGTAGCTCGGAGTTTGGATTCGTGCTCCGTTAGTGGCAACAAGCTTGTCCCTATTACATGCGACTTTAACATAACTGGCGCAATTTGGGTGTATTATCTCATCATCTCTACCTACCCTTTCGGGGATTACAGGTATTATGTTATACTAGCTGCGCCCCGCGGTTTTACCCGTGTAAATGTCGATCTCGTGGGAATATCGCCATAAAAAGCCTATATGTTAATCAAGAGTGTCAGCTACCTCCATACAAAATTTTATCAAAATTGGTCCAGCCGTTTGAGCGTAAAGAAGTAACAAGAATAAACACACACACACACACTTACAAACTTTCGCCTTTATAATATTAGTGTGATTATGTTTAAAATAAATAGGTATTTAAAAATTTTACCCTCATTTTTGAGTACGCGGTCAAAGAACATACTATTTGCTGCCTTAGCAATCATTACCAAAAAATCATAAGACGCTGAACATTTTCTTCAATGTTTTAAATAACTCTCGACTTCCTCTCAATTCCGATGATATTCTTGTAATTGGTTCCTAACACTTTCTTCACAAAATGATTCAAACTCAAACTCAAAGCATTTATTTCAATTAAACCTTGTACAGGCACTTTTGAATTGTCAAAATTTAAATAGTCTGTCAGTTAGTCAGAAAGTTAAAGCTATGCAGTTGCCTATTCCATAACGTAGATCTCTATGGAGAAGAACGGGCAAGAAACTCTATGGGCACTCTTTTAAATCAAGATATTACAAAATCCTGGCTACATTATTATTGTTGCTTCTATATGTGAGAACAATGTAAAAAAAGACACAAAAGAAGAAACAATTCAAAATATAAGATTAAAAATAAGCCTTGAAGATTCTTAGCTTTATTCTTCACAGTTGGGTAAAAAAGCAGTCTTGTTACACAAACAGAATGGCTTATTTTCATTATTAGAAGAGCGCGCTTGTAATGCGACGATTCATTTGTTTCTCGGCTTATCAGAAGGCTAGGACAATTTCATTAGGGATATTGCCTTACTGTTACTGTTTTGTCTATTTATTAAAACTACTGCTGTGTTATTTTAAACTACCGGCAGAGCAGTATTCCATACTACAATGGGAACCTTCTTGACCCATTCGTGGAAAAGAATAGATTAAAAAAGAAGATTTACCTCGTCTTCTGCTTAGCTCTTTCTCAATTCCCTATTTTGAGGTCAGCTTCCAGTCTAACCGGGTGCAGCTGCCTTTCTGACCTCTACGACCAGTTACTGGGTAACCCGACACCCTTTAGTTTACCAGAGAGTATCGTGTTACCCAGTAACTGATTCTCAGACCTTGGTGCTTCTAATTACCAATAACGACTGTCAAAGATCTAAAAATGACAGCCAGCCATTGGGCTGGCTGTCATTTTTAGATCTTTGACAGTCGTTATACGTTAAGCCATTGGGCTTAACGTATTTTACGAGGCACAGATGGGTAACTTAAAAAGAACTTTTACCTAAAGGTGATAAAATTCATTGTCTTTTATCTCTTTCAAATATTATAATGACGACCTGGTGGTATCTATGGGAAAGTTTTGCTTTTTACGCGAGGAATTTCATCACTCGGTGCTAAGAATTCAATTAAATTTTTCATGTAGCAGATAGAATTTATGTAGCTACATTAATAAGCTATGTCTTAGTTACATACGTCCTGTGTATGGAGCTAATACAGACACTAACTTACATATATATATATATATATATGTTTACAGGAGCAACAATCGTAGTACCTACATAATGTAAAATTATCACAATGTCTGCTGCAGAATGTAACCCTTCTCAAATTCAGATTCAAAATCATTTATTTGCAAATAATTATGGGTAAACAATGTGCAGATATTTTACAGTCATGTAATAATTGTATATCACAATCTTGGTATCACTATACTTTACATTTTGGCATGCAAAGTATATAATACTAAAGAAAATAAAATTAAGAATGAGATCAATAAAACTAGTAGGTATCAAAATAAAGTAAAAAAATAAATCCTATAGTTTATCCCGAAAATATTCAGATACACTGTAATATGCTTTATTTATGCAAAAACTTTTCATGGTTTTTTTTTAAACATATTAGGCGATGATGCCTTAATTTAATATTTTGTTAGGTGATTGTATGGTTAGCGGTCTCGATTTAACATCAAATGCTAATTTATCACATTTAGAATAAGATTTTTAATTATATTTAATAGGTTCATTTATAGTCACAATTAAGAACAAGATGTCCAATTTCAATGTAGACCAATTGGGTAACTTGTGTATGTATTCTTAAAAGTCGCTACATGCTGCTAATCTACTTAACATAACAATATATTATTATACACCAACATCTAAACTCGTACACATACACACTTAAAAACCTAAACTAGTCATTCATTAAGTACATTCATTACATAACATATTATTAACTACATTCTGATAATCAAGTAATCCAGTAGACACTACACAAATAATGATTAAGTTTAAAATTTCAAAATCTTTCTTTCTGTCGGTTTTTAAAAGCAAGTCAACTGTGGGTACTTACCACCTTATAATATACGCTCCGCACTATGTGGGTACCATTTTGTTGAAACTCAGATGTGTCTTCTCGACATCCGTGTGTCACTAACGGGATGCAGCAGAATACCAGCGTCAGGTATTGTACCTGGCATATGCTGAGCTGGACTCCCATTTGGTGCAACCATGAGACACACACCGCCCAGTAGTGATCGACCGTTATAGACGTTTATGAGTTAAGTGTCTATGGGTCAATTTATCTTTTTAATGTTTGTTATTTTTTTTTTTCAACTTTTTGGATGTTTTTAATACCTGTATTTGTGTCTTTTGTTGCACTGAATAAACGATTTATCTATCTATCTATCTACTTAGAACTGTGTGAAAAACGGAGGGCAGGACCAATCTTGGTCGACTTAACTGTTTTCCATAAGTGTGACAATACATTTTTGTATTCAATTCACACATTAATATTCTAACTATAATAGCCATTTAAAATGCTGTGGAATTGTAATCCCTAAATAACTCTACTCAAAACGACTGTGGTCCATAATTTCTAAATGCTATTCTATTTTCGTCCACTCTAAATTACAGATACACTTGCACTTTTTTATAAAATAAACAATGTTCGGCTTGAAAATAAAATTAGCAATGATGTAAGTAGGTGTGTACTTTAAACACAAGTACACGAGCACATTACCATAACGCATTAAGTTGAGCTTAAATAAATGCAGAACCAGAAGAGACAGTACAACTACTTACATTCAAAATATGCTAATAATTCTCATTTGTTCGCTTACTTTTAAAGAGACTCCTTTTTATAGTTTCCAACATTTTTATTGTAAGTTATTATGAAGAGTAGGTAAGGAATTGTAGATTATCTTATTATGTTATTATAAGGTAAATGTTAGGAGTCCAAATGCCAATAAAATATTGTAAAAACCGCCTGGTCAATATCGTATTTTTTAAACACCGTGTTAATAAAAGGTTATTTATAGAGTTAACGTCACAAAATTGTTTAACTCCCCTCAAAAAACACACGAAACTTCTTAAAAAGTTTTCTTAAACACACAAAAAACGTTTAAAAAAATTAAACTGACTTACCTCAAAAAACTTCATCCAAACCATCCATCAGAACTCACACACAAAAAACATTGCATCAACAGAAAAATAAAATAGTAAACTCGCGAAAATCGGAACGCTCGAAATTGACCGCACGACCTCTCCCGACCGCGTCTTGTGTGGAACTGGGGTTGTAGCTTGTACCAAACATGCTACGTTTTCGGTAGGTATATATCGACAGACATCCCTTCCTCGAGTGCTGCCATCTGGCGAGACAAAACTTATGAATTAACTACAGGCTATAAGAGTCAAAAAGTTTTGATAGCGAACCGCTCGAACCGGTAATGCTATATTAAATTTTTTAATGGTTTAATTGCAAAGTTTTTGTTAAGAAAGACTTTTTAGGGGCTGTTTCGGTTGTTTCTAGGATTAGTTAATGTTGTTTAACAGCTGTTGTGAACGTTAAGGTGATGTTTATGCAATTAATTAAAACCTTCTAAGCTGTACAGTGTTTTAAAAGGAGAAGGGATGATCTTTTTTGAATAGGAAACTAAATACTAACATGTTTTTCGACAATTTAAACAAAATAATGGTCTGTGATTTTAGAATTGGTAAATACTTTACTTATAAGATTTTTAACGCGAGGGCGAGTTCAAGGTGCCACGGGAGAGAGTTTCTAGAAGGATTTGAAGGGATTTTCCCAGTAGTGGGAAAGTATAAACTCTACAAAAATTGATTTTTATATTTTTAGGAGCTTGTGGAGCTCGGCGCGGTTCGTCCGTAGATGGATGGCCTTCTTCACATACCAAGATCCCTCTGTGCTGTCATTCTTCATTCATCTTTGACAATCGTTACGGGTCGTCAGAAGCCCGAAAGTGTGACAACCAGTCTTACCAGAGGGTATCATGTTATCGAGTCACTGTGTTGTGGAGGTCAGATAGGCAGTCGCTCCATGTAAAATACTGATATTCAGCTGCATCTGGTTAGACTCGAAACCGACCTCAACATATGTGGGAAAAGGCAGATTGTTTTTTGTCTGTATAGACAAGGCAATATTAACAAAATTATCTCAGCCATAAAAATAATTACTTATCAAATATGGTGTCATCTTTCATGTACAGCCGCCAGCACACCAAGCTACTACAATCTGTCAAATTTCTTTAATAGATTTTCAACTTTATCGCTAAAGCATAAGGTTTAAAGTTGACTGGAAAAATTTTACAATTTCGGGTAGCTTGATGTGCTGGCGTCTTTACCCAAAAGCCTACCAATAACATCTAAAACCCATATTACCAAGAACCGATAGCCAATCTAATCCCTGGTCTAGTTAATACGGCAATACTTCTCGTAAACGGTTCGTGCTTCAAGATAATAGTCTACGGAGAACCATTGTAGTACTAGGCGCCTATAATTTGTAAGGGGATAATAATAAATATCGAACATCGACTCGAATTGAATTAGGTATGCGGTTCGTTTATTGAGTATGTCTAGAGCTTGCTGGTTCCAAAAATTAGTAATATACGTTTAGGGTTGCACGAATTTAAAACGTGTTCTGTCAATCTTACTTTTTAAAGTAAAATTGACAGAACACGTTTGAACACGTTTTTTTTTTACGTTATTTTAATTACACGAGGGTCCCATGGCTAAATAATAACAGTCGGTCGATCAGGTTAAGCTACAATAAATACATCCATACTAATATTATAAATTCGAAAGTAACTCTGCCCGTCTGTCAGTCTGAATGTTACCTTTTCCTGCCTAAACCACTGAACCGATTTCGATAAAATTTGGCAGAGACATAGATTGTATCCCGGGTACGGACATAGGATAGTTTTTATCTCGATATTCGGGATCGACACTTATGAAACCCCCGCGGTTTAGTACATAAATAAAACATATTATAGTCATATATAAAAATATATACAATAATAATCATGAAAATACACACACAAAACATATTATACTTATATACAAAAATATATACAATAATAATCATGAAAATAGTGCTAAGAACATCGTGTGATATCTACCAACCCACAATGGGCCTGCGTGGTGGAACCCCACTCCCTCTTAACGAGAGGCGGTCTGTGTCCCAGCAGTGGGAATGGTATAGGCTGATTATGCTCATCGCAAAGAGTAAGGGAGAAGATATTTTAAGGAGAGAGGTAGTGTTTTGTTTATCATAATATACAAAACAGTATCTCTCTATATATATTTTTAACTAGCTGCGCCCCGCCGCGGTTTGTGTGTCGATCCCGTTGGAATATCACGATAAAAAGTAGCCTATATGTTAATCCAGGGTGTCAGCTACTTCTATACAAAATTTTATCAAAATTGGTCCAGCCGTTTGAGCGTAAAGAAGTAACAACAATATAAACAACTTTTTTTGTGCAGAATAAACAAGTTTTCTTTTTTTCTTTCTTTAATCACACACACACACACACACACTCTATCCCAAACTTTCGCCTTTATAATATTAGTGTGATGGAATCTTTAGCGCTCAACGCATTTCGTGATATGTGATTCAAGCGGGCCTATGTAGGTATGTTTGCTCTCGTGTAATGACACGAAATATGAAAACAACCCAGGCATAATGTAGAAATATTAGTCAGGCAGCAAGTTGGTAGCGAGGCTGACAGTAACTGTCCAGGGTGCGCCTGACGTACATTTAAGTATACCACCCACTCGGGGGGACTATAACTAATGTGATGGAGAGTGGTCAACGTACCGTATGATCCCCTTGGATCCCCATAAAGAATAAGTAATCCCCTTTGCCCGTGAGAGTCATAGAATGTGACAAGGAAGGGCAATAGTATGCTCCTGTCTGCAAATTGTAAGTACTTACTTCTACAATGTGGTGTTTCGACAACATTTATTGGGGTACCCATGTCTAGCTGTTGGCGTGAAACAAATGAACGAGTTAAAAGACTGAAGTGTATTAGGATGAAGTGTTTTGATTTAAAGTGCGAAATCTTATTGGGAATTATATAAAACTAATTTAACATAATGTTCGAACTGTTTGGGGTTAAAAAAATCTATTTTATAAATAAATTAAAAATTAAATTAAAGTGTTTGTTATGTCATAATAAAAGCATGTAACTTGTAATGGTTGGTACTTCAAAAAAAAAAGCTGTCTGTTTGTTTCGACTAATCTCCGAAATGGCTAGACAGATTTTGACGGGACTTTCTGGACCGGCAGTTAGCTGATGTTATAAGGAGTAACTTGGGCAATTTTTATTTTAGAAAAATAATTACGGTTCCGCACAAAAAAAATTAAAACACATAAATTTCCGGTAAAAATCATTTATTTTAGACCAACCACTTTTTATAAACCTGCCAAGTTGTCAGTTTGTCGGAAACATTAGGGCAATGTTGCCAGACTTTTGCCACTTTTCCCGTTGACAGTGATGCAGATTATTTTTTTTATTCTTTTCCCTCCTTTTTTATAATCCATGTTATTATTATTATTTTAAGACTGTTAACTTATATATTATGTAAATATTAAAATGGATCACTGATATGTACAAGCTGCATTACCCAATTGTTGTGTCTAGTTTCTCTCTGTAACTTCTTCCAAGGGAATTTCATGACGCGAGAATTTCGAATAGACAGGAACGTAATTATGTAGATTTCTAACCTTTACATTATGTTACACGTCATTCTTGGAAAATCTCATATTGATAGGCACTCATTGGTCTTATTCTGGGAAACAGTATCCTGGTTGCTATGTTCATAACGGTAAAATAATAAACCTCTCGCTTTTGCCAGCGGTTCGCCCGCGTGATGGTCAGATTATTGCACTGGAATCCATTTATTTATTTATTGAATGGATAATTTATTTTATATTATACCTAGGATACTCTTTATACTAACAGGATATAAAGTATCCTAGGTATGTCCTAATCCAGGCCATAGCCATATTTTTAAGTTATATTAATATTGTATTGTATGTGTTTTATATGGGCCATGACGCCTGAAATAAATAAATGGATAAATAGATAGTCTACCCGTGTGGCAATTTTATCCGAATCCATTCAGCCATTTTACATGATTAAGTAACAAACTTTCACATTTGTAATATTTTACGAAGGAGGATAAAAATTATATATAAAATCAAAATTATGTTAATTATGTTATTATGTTAAAATATTCATCTAAAAAATAAAATATACGTACATTGTTTTAAACTAACCTAACCTAACTAACAAACTATTTAAATAAAAATATACCTAATATATCTAACATAACTAAAACTATATGTATTAACTAACAATAATATTAGTTTTAAGTTTTATAAATAAGTAAGATATA
The DNA here is from genome assembly GCA_963855955.1 of Luperina nickerlii. Lineage (NCBI taxonomy): Eukaryota > Metazoa > Arthropoda > Insecta > Lepidoptera > Noctuidae > Luperina > Luperina nickerlii. Next base: position 19,825,647 of record OY979678.1, read on the forward strand.
CAACAAAATGAATTAAGCGTACATACATCTACCAGGAATTCATGAATTACAACGATATAAATTAAATTTCGCTAGTTCAACACATAGTGGAAAGTTGGGAACTTTGCGCGCGCTACAAAACTCTGTTAGTGTTCTAAAGCTAAACATTTTGTAATTATATTTGACCTTCACACAGCTGCTAACCTAGTACGCTTAAATGAGAAAAGTAGCAAGTGGTTGTGTTAAATTATGAAAATGTTGGTTAAATTGTATAGAATTTTTAAAGACTGGTAAAGGTCATAGCACACACATCAACTCGAAAAGGGATCGTCACCGTATTGCCTTTCGCCTCGCCGTCAAACAGGCGTCAACCTAACGTAAGCACGTAACCAAAGCGGATCACTGCAGCTCCGATAATGTCAACTCGGCTACGGCTAGGCGACGACGCCGCGCTTACGGCTCGCCGACCGTTGGTTGATGGTGCTGCAGGCAGGCCGCGGGAGGGGTAAGAGGGGCAAGGGTGGATGAACAGACGTAAGCTCGGGTCCGGAGAGACGTAAGTGCGGGGACGACGAGCCATAAGCGCAGGAACTGCAAGTTGACCACGCACAGCGCCGCGGTTTATCGTGTTAATATAAGTAAATTATGGGGCACTCACCTCAATTTGTTTTTAAATCCCACTGCGAGTATTCATCGTGTAAAATGCTTTATAATGTAAATACCTCTATTTGCATAAAAATAAACTTATGAAGTGAGAATCGCGTTTTGATACGCTTCAATTATTTTAATCATAAAAAAAGCTGACATTTTCATTTGTTTCGCTATAAATTCGAAATACGATTTCAATTTTTCATTAAAATATTCAGACAAAAAGAAAATCGATTAACAAATTGCCGAATAGAAAACTTAAAGCCATATACAAAAAAGTACGTACGGAAACAATTTTGTTTTCGCAAAAAAAAACTCTGTGGTTCGATAGTCAATTAGTTTTAAAACTCTCCTAAAGAAGGTATATCTCTTTTATAGTTCTCTGGGGTGGAATTCTTATAGGTCCAAAAGGGCTGAAGGGAGGTTCGCAGGGTCCCCAAACGGCCTTTGTAGATGCCTCATTAATTAATTCCTTGGCCAATCCTGATAAATAAGGGATTCTAGAGAGCTTTGTGATACATGCGTAAATACGTTCTGAAGTTTTATGTGTTCTGTTTGAGTGAACTTTTGGTATGTATTTTCTGTGTCGCGTTAGATAACATTCGTTCTTTGTTTCTAGCATTCTTCTTCATATGAAACTACCTTTTGGAAGGACCTAGAAACAGATTTATTTTCTAATAAATGTTGACGTTCAAAACTGCCTTTTAATGGCCTTCTTGAAATAAATTCTTTGACTTTGCAAATAAGAGTATACACGTGAATATCTCTGGGATTATTTTTATTATAAAACTTTGAATACACTATTTTATTGAGTTTATGTGTTCAAGACAGAATTGACAGAATGGCTTCTAAAGAAATTTATGGCACATAAAAACTTTAAATTTGTATATTTATTAGAATGTTAGCTTAAATTATTAAATTGAATAGTGAATAATTACATGGTAATACTATAATCACACTAATATTATAAAGGCGAAAGTTTGTGAGTGTGTGTGTGTGTATTTATATGTTTGTTGCTTCTTCACGCTCAAACGGCTAGACCAATTTTGATAACATTTTGTATGGAGGTAGCTGACACCCTGGATTAGCATATAGGTTACTTTTTATCACGGGATCGACATTTACGCAAGTGAAACCGCGAGACGCAGCTTGTAGTAATATAATAAGAATGACGTATGTAAACTTAATAATTTGCACGCTTGCTTCTAGGCAGATGACACTTGGTTATAAGATTTATCTTTACCAAAACAATGTATTTCTAGCAAATAAACGATTGATTTGATTTAATTAAAAAAAAACATTTTTTCGCTGTAAGAGTTGAGTTTTTACTTCACAATCCTTTACTTTCTGTGGTTATTGTGCTTTGTTGGTCATGGAACTGGATTATATTTTTCAAATTATTTGACACACCCAATAAATCCTAGTTGATAACTCTGGTTGTTCAGAGACACAGCTTGAACTAAACCTCTCTAAAAACCTAAATATTATGACACACAGTACGACCTCATATTTTAAGGAAACCATACAAAGATATAATCATGCTCTCGTCTACAGACTGTGAAGGCAACATTAATTAAGGAAGAAATACAAACGTTACTCCAATATCGAGTGATGATACATCAATTTTATTGGAATACAAAAGTAATCTAATGCTTCATTACGCGCTCACTCTTTAACCATTCAGTCGGTAATTGAAAGACCCGAAAATTCCGTAATAAAAATTCGACCTTACATACATTTTCTATTGGGAGTCTTTCATTAAAGCCGGTCTTTAGAATCCAGAAACACAGCACGCCATCTCTTTATTTTTGCCACATAATTTTGGGCACGAATAAATTTTATTTTATTTTCGCAGAATCAGCGATCACTAATCAAGTATTCGTTCAATCATAATCCCAGCCTCCAATACGCTCCTTTTTTTTTAATATTCATGAAATTTTTCGTAATCTTCGTGTACAAAAACTCGGCTTGAAGGTAAACCTTTGGTATCTTTGGTTTTCGTGGAATAAAGCAAAGCGGACAAGAAAAAGTAGATAAATAAAAACTATTTTGTTGAGTGGGTAGTCTTTGGCTTTGCATCTATACTTATCTATACTAATATTATAAAGCTGAAGAGTTTGTTTGGTTGAACGCGCTAATCTCTGGAACTACCAGTCGGATTTGAAAAATTCTTTTTGCATTTGATAGCCCAATTCTTGAGGAAGGCTATAGGTTATTTAACATCACGCTATGGCCTTTAGGAGCCGAGCAAAAAGAAAAAAGTCAGAAAGAACGCTAAGCAAAAACGAAGTAATAGCGCAGGCAGGCGATGCGATGCGACGGGGTGGGTCGGAGTAACAAGAAATTTGACGCGGACGAAGTGGCGGGCAGAAGCTAGTTTCATTTAAGGAGATGTGTGATAGGTGGAAATTATACAGACCTAAAAGTTCAAAGTATATATTGGAGGTTGTTTGAAACGAAGCCTTACTCAGAAAGTCCAGGAACCTGAAGGCCAATTCCCCTAAATTATAAACGTTCAAAATTTAGTCGCAATTTCATCTCAGTGACAATCAATGTCAAATTTTTTCAAATATATAGGAAAATTACAGGTATTTTTGACAGATTGAGACTGAGATCAGACCGTGAACGTTCTTAAAAAAACAACCGACTTCCAAAAAAACACTACAAATTGAAAAATAACTTTAATTTCGGAAGTCAGTGTCGTTGGTTCTGTATTTTCGTTTTTTGACACCGACTTTCAAAATTAAAGTTATTTTTCACTTTGTAGTGTTTTTTTGGAAGTCGGTTGTTTTTTTTTTTTGTAAAAAGTTTTTATTTTGCACTTTTAGTTGTACATAACTACCCCAAAACATATTCATATAACACTACTTGCTATGTGAATATCAGTGACATGAAGCTATTGAACTCATCTGCCTACCCCTTTAAAGGGTACAGGCGTGATGTTATGTTGTGTGATTGCGTGAACAATGCATACATATGCTATTGCAACAATTGGGGTTGATTTGCTGGCATTTATTGAAGAGTTCCGTTGTCTGTTTCCGAAACTCATCATCAGATCTTTATGAAATTTAAATGGGACCATTTCTGAATAAACCTCCTTCGAACAAAAAAATTTTTGCGAATCCGTCTATATGTCGTAGGTTTTTCATAAAATTAGGTTTTTGATCAAAAACCTAGGCTATTGATCAAGAACCGGAAGAAGACAAAATTATTACTTTATGTTATCATAAACCTGAGAAAATCCAGTTTTTTTATCAAAAACCTAGACTGTATTAGTTTTATGATAAAAACAATGTTGGTTGCTATTTCTTTAAATAAATAAAACAATTAAGAAACAATAAACAATTGTTATGAAATTACATACCTACATTTAAAAAATAATATGTGTGATGTGTGTGTGAAACGGCGAAAAACGAAACGGTTAAAAACGTGATTTTGTCTATTTTTGTCCTTTTGAACCAGAAGAAGACGGTCGACGTCAGGGGCACCCCGAGGTTCGGTTTGGTTAGGTTCCTTTAAACCCTGAAGACAGAAATAGGAGCCCCGCGCAGCGGGGCTCCGTCGACCTGACGTCGTTAGAAATAATACTGCGCGCTCGTTTTATCATAAAGCCAAACTAGTTCAGGTTTTTGATCAAAAATCTGGATTGTTAGAGGTTTATGATGAAATTGAGTTTAAAATGTGTCATCTTCCGGTTTTTCATCAAAAACCTAGGTTTTTCATCAAAAACCTAATTTTATGAAAAACCTACGACATATATATGAGGGAGTTATGGCCGAACATACATTAAAGCAGTGCAGTGCAGAGCAGTGGTGGCCAAGTGGTAACGGCCGCGACTTACGAGTTGTAGGTCGTAGGTTCGAACCCAGACAGGCGCTTTACTTTGTGTAAATTATTTCATCACCACTGCTCACAAAACGGTGAAGGAAAACATCGTGAGGAAACCGGCATGTCCTAGAACCAAAAATTCGAAGACATGTGACATCTACCAACCCGCACTGCGCCCGCATGGTGGATTACGGCCCACTCCCTCTCACTGAGAGGAGGCCTGTGTCCCAGCAGTGGGAACATTATAGGCTGATGATGATGATGATGATGATACATTAAAAAAAATATAAAAATCCGAATTGAGAACCTCCTCCTATTTTGAAGTCGGTTAAAAATACGAGAATTGCCCCTCTGGTTTAATCAAGCCTTTCATTTTCAAGTTGCATGAAACCACTCAAACAAATTAGTCACGTAAAAAGCATTAATTCGAAAACTTCTAATCTTGATTCTAAAATCCACGACCAAAATAAAATAGGGGACCAAGGGATTGCGTCTTTTAAACCGAGACGCAATGATTTACTAAGCAATCTTAACGAATGGGAATTCGTTAAAAAATAAGTAAGAATTTTTCGTCAGAAAACTGATTTGTTTGTTTACTCCTAGGTTAGATGATGTTATTTTATTGATTTAGGACAAAGTCGATGTCTTTGGGCCGAATTCGTTTATGATGTGGTAGGTATATGGGAGATTCGGATGACGAGTGTATCACATTTGGCGTTATTCTTTGAGTAGTAAACAACTTTGTTGTTCAAAATATTTAGCTGAAACTTGTTGTGAAAGTTTTGTTGATCAAATTATGTTGCGGAACAAGTTATTTTTGAAAGAAAAGCGAAAGTATCTAGAAGTTTAACACGAGACGGTATTCCGCTGGAAAGGAAAGGTGAAAAATTATAGTAGAGTCTTTGGGCTGTTTTATTAATATTCAAGCCGATATTTCAAAACAATACACATAACCAATAATAATGTATTCATTCAATACACTCGCCATACTATACTGAGTCTTACATAGTTTAATTTTCTTTGCATGCTTTTAATTTATTTTTTTATCACTAGCGACCCTCCCTAACTTCATACAGTTGCGATTTAATCATTTAGAGTGAATGAAAATCCTATCTGACTAAAGGCTGCCATGACATATGTCTATCCGATTTAAACTCTTATTTATAAACGTTACTTAAAGTTAGGAGACGTTTTAACGTCAAACACTTAAGAGCGTTTACGACGTACGGCATTTCATACAAACTTTTAAGTCTTTGTTTTTCGAAATGAATGAACCAATTTTAATGAAACTTCATACGCATAAGCAAGATACAAAGTTCTAAAAAGGTTGTTAAGAACATTTTCAAAAAATTGTGTTACAGACAAATTAGATCGATTTTAATTTTTTTATAGAAACAGAGATTTCCAGTTATCTTTTTTGGATAAGACATTTCGATAATGTTCTTTATTAACTTTTAGAGCTTTGTATCTTACTTATGCGTGTGAAGTTTCATTAAAATTGGTTTATTCATTTCGAATAACAAGAGCTTGAATGCTTGTATGAAATGCCGTACGTCGTAAACGCTCTTAATGGTTAAACACACGCTAGTCATTACCTAACTTTAAGCTAAACGTTGATCAAAGTTAATAAGTCTTCTTATAACGTGTGTATCTATTTTAACATATTAAATGTGTATACTACATAAACCCGTAAAGTATCTTTGAACTGAATAAATAAAACTGGCACCTAATTTCATTCTCACACCTGTCTTACCGAAAAAAATACTTTTTCCAATTTAAACTTCGTCAAACCTATCAAATAATATTACGATATAACTTTTCCCCTGGCGTGCAAGTCTGTGAATTCCATCATTAACTTTGACACACTTCTCCCTACGTTTGACTTATTACGAATGGACTCAAGTTGCCAACAACTTTTAATAGGGCCTCCGTCAAATGTCAGTTCGTAGGAAAAAAATAATTGTCGTGAAGGGAATATACCCTGGGAGTGTTCGCAGTAGGTGAACTTCATATTTTCTTGTTGAGACTACTGTCAATCAATCAACTTGGTTCTATCAAAAGCTACTGCAGGACGAAGGCCACTTTCAAGTAGCATCGCAACATAATTATGCTGAAAAATAAATGGATTTTCTTACTTTGTTTCCTTTCTATAAGACGGGAAAGAAGGTGCGTATGCGTCGGTTGTAGAAGGCAGAGAACCGGTTGTTTAAACTACGACTATTACGACAAAAAAAAAACACTGGCACTCCGGTAGTGCCGACAGAAGTGAAAACTTGAACAATTACGAGTGTATTTTGTGAATCGTCTTATAAACAAAACACGCGTGTTAAGGTGTGTTCCTTATTTTATAGGGTTTTTTGCAAATCAGGTATGATGACCAAAGTGACTGGTTTATTCTTCTCGTGAAAGGAATTTATTCAGATTTACAAATAAGCTCGTCGTCAGTTATATATCCGTGGTTCAGCGCCATCTCGTCGTTGTTGGATGAACTACGTAGTTAGTACGCGAGGCCCTCGTAGTTCTTCCCGATGTGCATAGATGGCGCTGTCCTCAACAACGCGCGTCTTACGTTTTACGTCTGACGTTAGTACGCGAGGCCCTCGTAGTTCTTCCCGATGTGCATAGATGGCGCTGTCCTCAACAACGCGCGTCTTACGTTTTACGTCTGACGTTTTACGTCTTACGAATTTTCGATCAGGGTCACGTGACCTGACGCGAATTTAGAAGTTTTTACCCATTCCAAAAAAAGTACACAGCGCCGCTAAAGAAGTTTTCACTTCAAAAAATCAACATTTATTTTACCATAATCAGCCCATATCCCACTAGGTAATGGGACACAGATAATAAACTAATTATGCTTTAAATAATTCGATTAAAGGCGTTTATTTGAATACTCCTCATGTATAATCCACATTGCAAGTGGACGGTGACTGGACGGTGAACGATTGAGGACCATGTCTATTATATATATAAAATAAATTTGTAGAACCCTACTCATCATCAACATCGTCATCTGCCTGGCGTTTTCCCAAATACATTGGGGTTGGCTTCCAGTCTTACCGGATGCAGCTGAATACCATACCAGTATTTTACATTTTACACTGAGCGACTGCATGTTTGACCTCTACAACTCAGTTACTGGGTAATACGATACCCCTTGTTAAGACTGGTTGTCAGAGTAATCTGACTACGGGTAGCCGTAACGACAGCCAAAGATCTTCGAATGACAGGAACCTGTTTATATACATCATAATTATGTGAGAAGTTTTGTTAGTTATACAGTTGGTCGCATAAAAAGCTAAGCCAACTTATGATGACCCAAAGATATAGATAAATTATTTCTATGAACTAGATTTTCTATGTCCCCAAACAGAAATCAAAGGCACATTTAGATATGTAAACAAATTATTTATTTATCAAAATGACTACCAAACAAATCTGTAAATTTTAGGAGTTTTTTAATAATATAATGGCTGGACATTGTGAGAAAACTTGAAAATTCGAAGATGTGAGACATTCACCAACCCGCACTGGGCATGCGTGGTGGATTAATAGCCCACTTCCTTTAACCGAGAGGAGGCCTCTGTTCCAGCAGTGGGAACGTTATCAGCCGATTATGTACAGACGCCAGTGCACATCAAGCTACCCGAAACTGTCAAATTTTCCCAATCAATCTTGAACCTTATGCTTCAGTGATAAAGTTGAAAATCTATTAAAGTAATTTGACAGATTGTAGTAGCTTGATGTGCTGGAGCCTGTACATGCTTATAAAGTAGCTATAGCACAGCAAATGACGTAGTGTTAATTTGCTAAATAAATAATTTTCCTCATCGTACATACATTACATAAATAACTGCATGCAGAACATGACTTTAATTTACATGATACTATTTTTCGCAAATAGGTACTTATTGCACACGAATAATTCCTGTAGAATCAGTGGAGTATTAAACCAACGCAAGACAATTGGCACATAAAGGCCTCTACAAACAGACGCGACACGCGATATAATCGCGCGCGACACAAAGGCACCGCTCGTTGCGCGACTTGCGGTGCCTTTGTGTCGCACCTGTTTGTAGGAGCCTTAAAGCTGCTGTTGAGCTTTTAAAATTATCATAAACAAAATTTAAAAAATCAAAATATAGAAAAGGAACAATGAAAAATTGTTCATTCTGCACAAACAAAACGCACATTACAAAACAAAATAAAAAAAGACATAAAATATACACTTACAACGTAGTCAAAAGCCTCGTACTCAAGTGTATAAAATGTTAAAAATTTTGTCCATTGCTTGATGGCAGGCATGGACTTATAAGTCCATGATGTCAGGGCCAGGGACCAAAGACAACACTTATTTGACATTGACAATACAAATTAATCCGTGATGCGCCCGCGACCCTGGTTGACTGGCATAATAATGACAACAAAACAAAAACAAAATGCCAATTGCAGAGTGGAAAAATAACTTTTGTGACAAACAAACAACAATAATAAGAACAATAAAATTAAGCCATGAGGAAAATTTTAATAAAATCCAATAAGCTTTTACATTTGACTTCTTTTCTCTTTATACTATGGCTACAGGAACTTCAGGAGTTTCAGAGAAATATTATGTGGAAAAATGAGCGGTAATTCGACTGACGTGGCGGAAGAATAAGTATCTGCCAAAAGTTATCCGAATCTGTTAAATAAATAACCACTTTTATTTGCTTTCGCAAGAGCATAATGTTCAGTGTTTTTGAGGTAAACTTTGTTGAAGATGTTTCGTCTTAAGCGCACTGGATCATGCGATTTTCTTGGAATGCTTTGTATCTTAAAGCTTAAAAATGAAGTTTAAAAAAAATACTGGTATTCAGCTGCATCCGGTTAGACTGGAAGCCGACCCTAACATAGTTGGGAAAAGGATAGCCAGATGAATATAATTTTAAAAAACCATCGTACGGTGCGTAAAAAGTAGTATATTTACATGGGGCCCGTGTACGCGTCTCCTTGTTAAGAAAATTTCTCCAAACTCTCGATACTTTACGTGACCAGAGGGGTGGCGCGTTCTTTGGTCAAAGAATTTGCATTTTCATTTAACGTGGCAAGGCTGCCAGTCTTCTGGGTACGTTTCTGAATGATAGCGATGCGGACGACTACTTCGATGCCTAAGTGTTTTTTGTATTTATTTGTATGTTTAGTTAGTTAGCTTAATTAAATGGTGCATGTTTGTTTTCCGCAGCGGAGCTAGTAACAGATTTAACTTAATAATATTGCGAGTGTACCTAACATGTTTTCAAGCGCCTGCATTCAATCAAATTGTTGTTCGTTAATTTTATTACGTTGTTAATATCAACAAATGCATAGATGACACATCGAAATCAAAAACTTGTTTGATTTCGATGTATCTTCTATGTAGCCATGTTAAGAGCGTTTATGACGTACGGCATTTCATACAAACTTTCAAGCCCTTGTTTTTCGAAATGAATGAACCGATTTTAATGAAACTTCATACGCATAAGCAGGATACAAAGGTCTAAAAAGTTACTTAAGAACATTTTTGAAATATCTTATTTAAAAAAGATAACTGGAAATCTCTGTTTCTATGGAAAATTTAAAATCGGCCTAATTTGGCTGTAACACTATTTTTCAAAAATTTTCTTCCCCTCCTACCGTTAGTTGGGATCCCGATGGTGGCATGTTCCGGGGCCCATGAAAGGACATGGCCTCGGACTTGTGCAATGCCTCGAGACCCAACTGCCGGATCCTCTCCACGACTATCGCAACCCCGCGTGTCATCGCGTCGGCCGCCGCCTGATGCGACCTCCCCTGCGCCAGGACTAGCGTGTCGTCAGCGTAGCACACCACGCTGACGCCATCAGGGAGGTCGGCCCGCAGCAGGGACCAACGGCTTAACATGCTTTCCGAGGCACGGAGAGCTTTTGATATGTAAAGATGGTCACCCATTCACGGACCAACCGTGGCATGCGTAGCTTAACCTGATCAATCGACCCGTGCGGCTGATATTACTTAGCCATGAGCCTATTCATACTCATAGCCTCGTATACAGCCTTATACCGCGTTCTACCTTCATCTATTATCTCATATTTCGTGACGAAAAGCCGTTCAGTTATCCGATTCCTACACAGTATACAGCGTATTATTAATTCAGTAAGTGCTTGGGCAGACTGGCAGCGCGGGGCGGAGAGCGAAGCAGGGAGCGGCGTGGGTGCGGAAACGCGCGCGATCTGGCTGTCCGCATTCAAGCGCGGCTTCGTTCTGAGTGTTGTCGTGTCCAGTGTTTGTCAAAATATAATATGGATGAAGAAGACTTATTTTTACTAGAAAAAAGCTCGAACTAATTTGAGAACCCCGGCCCCGCGCGGGTTGCCCGCGCTCTCACTGCGGCCACTTGTATGAACGAGCTATGGCGTGAGTTGCCCGCGCGCTTCCCGCGCCGCTAACCGCGCCCCTTACTGCGCCGACGTGCCCACTATGGACGCTCAAATGAAGTTCTTATGTTTGAGTACACCGCGCCGCGCCGCGCCAGCGTTTGCAATCTGGCGAAGCACTAATAATTATTGACCAAGACCGGTTCCAAACAGATTTCGAGGAATTCGAAATTATAACTTTCAAATTATTTATTCGCAAAACCACTCATCTGTAATTAATTTCAAACGGACTGAGGATTGAAATAGAAATGCCATATTTTACGTTTATTGAATTTAATCTACTGAATAATTTACAAGTTTGAGGGTGAGCCGAGTATCGTAAAAGACAATTTAGATTTAGTCGGGGGTTCGGGAAGTATTATTATGATATGTGATATATAATATTAACTGTTGCGCACGAATCAATGATGGTGTTCACACACACACGTGAACACGTCACATCACACATACATGGACGACGAGCGGCGCGGGGACCGGGCGACGCGAGACCAGCGCGCCGACCGCACGACACTGCATCGTCCGCCACGACAGCGATCGCACCATAATTTTAGAACTTAGTTTTGCTACTTTGTGTACCTACCGAATAAACCTTTATACAGTCCACTCGTCTTTTCCATCATCTGGGCCTATCTAGATGGCGTTACCCGATCTATCCCCCTTTGAGTTGTTATGTACTTACTGATCATTTGGTGGTTTTACTCTTAACCCAAAGCCCTAACTAGTGAACGCGTTTGCTGTGTCCTGGATGGACGGTTATCGGTGTCGATATAATTATAACGGCATATACCTATAGATCTTCAAACTTTGTTGCTAGATTTGTATAACGTACAGACAGCGTCAGAGAAAACTAACCCCCCCAAGACTTAAAGATTATCGCCCAAGCACGCTCAGGCCCGCGTGTGTCACCTGAGCCTTGAGCAGCTCCCTCCCTCGCCGCTGCACTCATCTCTACCCGAGCGCATCCACCGATCCGCCTCAAATATTATTTGCAAGTTTTTAATAATTTTATATGGTATTTTTTCGGCTTCCTTCTGGCCGAACTATCAAGAATAACTTACAAACGGACACTTTGCGTGCGATTAAGATACAAATTCGCCTCACCAGGCGCCAGCCGATCATCTAGACCGTGACTTATACCACTAAGCTATTGGCTCAGTTATCAACCTCAACGAAAATTAGAATAGCATTACTCCTTTTATCGAACAAGGTTATTAACGGTCTAATCTTCTACATATTAAGGTTTACAGAGTATAAAAAAATTATGTTTTCACGGCTTTAAATAAATAAATATATATTATTGTAGTTATGTTTCTAGAAATATCTATAAACGAATCATTATTAAATGTTAAACGTTCTAAACCTCATCCAGAGTATCTTTTATATTTGTGTTTAGTTAGTATTCTAAGTTAATAACCCAAATTTAACACAGATAGAAAACTGTATACTCAACCAGGAAGTGGATTCCATGAAGTCCTAGAAATGTAATTCGAAAAATAAATGAATATTGTTTATGCAAAATGCCTAGCTTTTATTACGAACCTCCATTTGATTTCTTAAATAATAATCAACGAAAACCACCTATTAAAGAAACAAAAAAAAAAAATAAGGGTAAATAAAGAAAACAAAAGATAATCATCCGCGGATATGAACTCGTGACCATCGCATTGTTAAGCCGCAGTGTTAACCACTAGACCAACACGCCATTTACGTTACAATAAAAAACTTAAATAGGTATGATGTCATTACCTTTTCTGTGAAGATGAATGTACCTTCAAAAAAAACACTACAAGTGATAAATAACTTCAATTTCGGAAGTCAGTGTCGTTGGTTCCGCATTTTTGTTTTTTGACACCGACTTCCGAAATTGAAGTTATTTATCACTTTGTAGTGTTTTTTTTTTTGAAGTTGGTTGTTTCTTTTGTAACAAAGTTATTATTTTCAATTTTTTAGTTTTACCTACTCCACACAAATTCATTTAACACTATCGCATTGAAGAATTGAAGATACCGACTAGAAGAATCATCAAAATTCGCATATAAATGCCGGAGATGCAATATATTTATGGATATAACTTCGTACATAAGAATAAATAATTACCTAATGTAAACCTTCCCGAAAATGTGTAGATCACATTAATGAAAGAATGATCAAATAGTAGTTTATAAAACTGTTGCATAATGAGGGGTATTAAACACGAGTGTGTGTTTACAAACCGAGCGGAGCGAGGTTTGTAATAGTATCACACGAGTGTTTAATACCTTATTATGTGCAGTTTTATACAACTTTTTATCTACTTTCATACATTGAGATTGAATATACTAAATAAAAGATCAAAGTTCAAAAAGTAAGACATACTTTACTGCTTATGATAATTATTGTAGTTTTGTATGAGTCATTTCCGTCGCCGCATCTAAAATATCGGGCGGAGTCAAATTTCCTTCACATTCACTGGTATCAGACATTTTTAAGCAATAATAGAATAAAACACTAAATTCAGAAAAAACGTAAAAATGGCGCCAAAAACCCAGCTCTTCACCGCACTTTAGCGCAACCACAGATAAGTAAAATTTACACAACAAAACTTCACGCTCCCGTATATATGTAAAGCCCCATCCACACGCTGGCTGTTTGTCACAAACACCGCAAACAGCAAACAAAGTGCCAAACATCCTTTGATCTGGCAAGAAAAACCGACACCGATGCCGAACACTGCCCAAAACAAACACAAACAGGCAAACAACGACAAACACCCATCCACATGTCCGTGTTTGCTGTTGGCTGTTTGCCATTGTTTGTCAAGCATGTGGATGGGGCTTAACGAGTTCGATTAAAAAAAGTTATGCATTCTCCTTAGTGATTTAACTTCTTGGTTAACCTGTATCGTAATGGAAAAAAAATTATTTTATAACATTATTTTGTTCGAGAAATAGTGTTATAATGAAATTTTTTTTTTCTATTTCGGTATTGTGTTTATAAAGTATGTCAATATAAACTCGTTTAAAATTTTATAATTAGAATTTTACGACATGAAAGTAGATAAATTGGTTTATTGGTTTTTGAGAAAATCGCGGACATACAAACATACATTTATATACATACATACATACGGGTCGAATAAAGAACCTCCTTTTTTGAATTCGGTTAAAAAAGCATTTCCAGTTTCAATCAACAATTTGCCCACAAACCTTGTTTTGTAAGCTAGTATAATTGTTTTACACCATGTACATAGTTTAGGAGCAGTGTGCAGTATCAGTTCGTAGGTTCGAAGCCGGACAGGCCCTTTACTTTGTGTTAGTTATTTCATCACCACTGCTCTCAAAACGGTGTAGGAAAATATCGTGAGGAAACCGGCATGTCTTATAACCAAAAATTCGAAGAATGTGACATGTTTGAACATAGTTTACAGAATTGGCTCACGGCTTTCAACCATGATGGTTTAAAAGTACCATAAAGCCAGCAAGTCATAGACCAACATCAACACACGACTTCGACAAAGAAATATCGTCACACCGCAGCCTAAGTAGCTAGGGAACAAGTAAACTCGACGCGTATTCAAAGAGAGCTTACACCTACTGAATTGTGCATACGAGCGAGTGGTTTAGTGCCCTCATAGACGGTTCAACATACACACAACGTTGTTAATGTTGAATAATGTTTTGTGTGTGGCTTACGTTCATTTGCGCATGGTGTTATGTGCACTGGTATTGTTAAGTATTGTAGTTTAATAACTCGAGTGGGAAAGATAGTAAACACAGAAAAGTTTAAAACTCTTAACATTATACGCTGTGTAGTGAGCAGATTTATAAAAACTTACACAATGTTAGGAACTTACTCATCAGTAAAACACGTTTTTATAATAATACTATTATCTAAGGTATTTTTAAAACAGTAACTGTAGTGTTTCTTTCCGGCTCTTTTTCACAGAAAACAACCAATGGTAACCGTGCACCTAGCTTCATATAAGTGTTCATGTGGGTTTATGTGGAATAAAATAATATTTTGATTTTGTATTTGAAGGGGAAAATACGATTTTTAACAGGTTTACAGCTAGTTTTCCAAATTTCACAAGTAAAATCATCACGACAATATTATGTTCAACACCTTATCACCAACACAACATACCCCGTGTGTTACCACCCTTACAGTAAAGGAAGTATATAACACGATGTACCTACATTTATTCGCGTCGGAACAGACGTAGCTCTCGAATTGAAATGTTATAGAAACATTAGACACCTGTCTTGCTATTGAGTCTCAAAGAAGTTGAATGGTATTATTTTCTAGTGCTTTTATTTACCAAGAAGTCTAATATCAGTTTGAAATGAAAAAGGTTTTTACTAGCATGTCGTCTTGTTTCTCCGAAGAATTAGGCATAGGTATAGCCATAGTACTCTACAAAAACATTTATTAATGAAATTTAAAATGTTTTCATCACACTAATATTATAAAGGCGAAAGATTGTGTGTTTTTATGTAAGTTACTTCTTCGCGCACAAACAGCTGAACCCATTTCGATAAAATTTGGTATGCAGGTAGCTGAAACCCTGGATTAACACATTGAATACTTTTTGTCCCGATATTACCACGAGATGGACACTTGTGCGGGTGAAACCGCGGGGCACTGTTAGTTTCGCAATAATTAGATCTTATATGAGACAATTAAAGAGATAAATCAATACTCAACATTGCAAAACGTATGTACTAAATGTCTTGTTGGTGACAAAAAATTAATGAAAAAAAAAAAACAAAAAGAAAAACACAGAACCTTAGAAGTATACAGGGTGAAATAAAATTCATGGGCATCCTTTTAAGGGGTCATTGTACTCATCATTATGAACAACTTTTACTATGGGACCAAACCTGAAAACGCGAAAAAAAATCAGCTGTTCCCTACATTTTGACGACTCGTACGAACATAAATGTAGGGAACAGCTGATTTTTTTTCGCGTTTTCAGGTTTGGTCCCATAGTAAAAGTTGTTCATAATGATGAGTACAATGACCCCTTAAAAGGATGCCCATGAATTTAATTTCACCCTGTATATACATATACACCTACAAGCTCCCTAAAAAATTAAAACAATGCAGTCTTCTGGACATAAGCCACCTAGAATTGTTACAATATATGTAAGCCATTTGGGGTCCACAATAGGGTCATGTGCGCATCATTTATTTCGGGATATTGCCAAGTGATTGGTAGACTCTTCACCTGACCAGAGGGCTGGCCTATTTTAGGACAAAGAATCAGCATTGCCATTCAATGTGGCAACGCTGCCAGCCTTTTGAGCACTTTTCCCACTGACAGCAATGCGGACGAATTTTTTGATGCCCAATGAGCTCTCCCCTTTTATTTTCTTAATGTACTTGTTCATAATATGTTTATTTTAGTGTTGGATTGTATATTTTATTTAAGATTTCTTAATTTTCACAGAATCAGGGTAGCGTATTTTACCCAAATAAATGTAAACAAATGAAACAGAAATCATTTGAAATAATGTGCCAGAAAAGTTAATAGGAAGTTCATCAAAAGTGAATGTAAATGAAGAATTAATGAGGGAAGCGTGAAGTGTTAAATGTTTAATATAGGATCAAAAGCTATTTTGGCGACATAATAATAGAAGAAGTCAAAGAAATCATTGACAATATCCACCTTATACCAAATTGTCCAATGTTTCATATGTCGAAATGATACGATGTCCTATACGAATCCGAAATACCTTTCCAATACCTTTCTATTTTCTAGATAAATAATTCTTCAAACGATACATATGAAAATACGTACTTGGCTTGCAAGTCCGGGGAAGGGTCTAGTCAAGCATCCAATTACTGAGCTAGAATAAGCCATAGCAACGAAGACTTTAGATTTTGGCCAAGCATAGTATCTACGAAGTTTCTGGGAAGTATGAGCTAATCGATTCCTATGTAACTGAAGACACTTCCCTGAAGTGAAGATAAACGTGAAATTCATACTAATATTATATACACCAACTCATCATCTGCCTAACCTTTTTCCCAACTATGTTGTGGTCAGCTTCCAGTCTAACCGGATGCAACCGAATACCAGTATTTTACATGGAGCGACTGCCTATCTGACCTCCAAAACCCAGTTACTGGGTAATACGATACCCCTTGCTAAGACTGATTGTCGGACTTTCGGGCTTCTGACGACCCGTAACGACTGCCAAAGATCCACGAATGACAGCCAGGACCAACGGATTAATGAGCTTTCCAAGACACGGAGAGGTCTTGGTATTTAAAGATGGTCACCCATCCACGGACCAACCGCAGCAGGCGTAGCTTAACCTGATACCTGATGGATCGACCCGTGCGGCTGTTATTACTTAGCCACTATCCCCTCGCGGTGAGTACCTATAGTTCACCAAGAACCTATAGTTCACCAAGAACCTATAGTTCACCAAGACCCTATAGTTCACCAAGATTTTGCCAGTTTTGTATCAGTCCCATGTAATAGGAAGCGAAGCTATTGCCATCAGCCGGGCACTAATTCAGACTCCTGACTGCTACTGAGAAATTCCTGATAAGAAAGTCTAATATCAGTTTGCTCGACCTAGAAGTTGAACCCAGTAACTTATGGTCAGCATATATTACCACGATAAACTTGGGCATTTTTCACACCCCGGCTTAACTAGGCTACGGCGTATTAATAGCTACGGCGTAGTAATAGCTACGGCGTAGCACTGGCTACGGCGTAGACCATAACCGTAGCCAAGCCTACAAAGCTTTATCGAGTTACTACTGTAACTACGGCGCACCGTAAACTACATTTTAAAGTAAAATATACATTCAAAAGTTTGAATAATAAACAGGCTAAGTGCGAGTGCAGGTAAACCAAGACTTTCCTTTTAAAACGACCATTTTGGCTAGACTTCTTCCTGAAAGGGTGCAGATATAAAAGAGGTTAACTGTAAAAATATTTCCGTTTTATAGAAGAAAAGATGTTAAATGAAGCTACAAACAAAAACCAGTTACGTACCGAGATTGCGGTGCTAGGAACGATATACAGGTAAACAGAAGGACGATTCTCGTAACTTTAAGATCGTTCACATTCAGAAGGCCAATTCTCGTAATTTCAAATGTTCAAAATGTAGCCAAAAACAAATGTCAAAAATTTGTCAAAATGATTTGACAGATTAAGACTGACTGTGAACGTCCATAAAATTACAAGAGTTACCCCTCTGATCTTAGTCTCAATCTATACTTCTATACTAATATTATTATATAATTATTATTTTATTATATATTATATTTATATATTATATAATTATATAAAGCTGAAGAGTTTGTTTGGTTGAACGCGCTAATCTCTGGAACTGCCAGTCGGTTTTGAAAAATTCTTTTTGCATTTGATAGCCCAATTTTTGAGGAAGGCTATAGGCTATTTAACATCCCGCTATGACCTTTAGGAGCCGACCAAAAAGAAAAAAAGTCAGAAAGAACGCTTAGCAAAAACAAAGTAATAGCGCGGGCAGGCGATGCGATGCGACGGGGTGGGTCGGAGTAACAAGAAATTTCACGCGGACGAAGTCGCGGGCAGAAGCTAGTCTGTCATATATACTCGTAATACCACTAATTTCCCTACATTTTTGCCAAGTTTATGACATTGATTGTCGCCGAGATGTTATTTTACTAGATTTTGAACGTTTGTAATTACGAAAATTGGCCTAGATTAAAAATATTTCACGCGTTTTGTAGACTGGCAACTTCCTAGAGTTACTTGTACAGACGCCAGCATATCAAGCTACTACAATCTGTCAAATTTCATTAACAGATTTTCAACTTTATCGCTAAAGCATAAGGTACAAAGTTGATTGGGAAAATTTGACAGTTTCGGGTAGCTTGATGTGCTGGCGTCTGTACATTTCTGTGACAAAGCTATCCTAAGCACTAAAACTAAAAGGCATCTAAATCCATGATTAAATACGTCCTAAGCGTGTGGGGAAGACCGTACGAATAAAACCCTGGTTCAGCCTACAAATGGCCCGGTCGTGAACCTAAAATAAATCTTCGTTTCTGGGCACTTATTTCCATGTTTCTTGGATTCAAGGGTAGGCAGATTTTAAGCGATGTTAAGAGGGTTTCGTTAAATAATGGTAATCTTGATGACTGTCTCTTAGCTCGAGTGGTCGCAAAGGCGACTGCTAAGCTATAAATTTAACCCAATGAGAACACTGAGCGTTACACAATAGAAATTTTATGGTTATCACGTTTGCGGCGTTTTGTGTCCCGCAAAGTGTTAATTAATTTTTTGTCTTGAGTTCGATTCCATTCCAAATAACGGGATTAAGTCATTTGGTATTTCTTAGTAAAAGAAAGGCCCAGGAGCGACGGCCCCTACTTACGATTTGTAGGTCGTAGGTTCGAATCCAGACAGACGCTTTACTTTGTGTAAATTATTTCATAACCACTGCTCTCAAAACGGTGACGGAAAACATTGTGAAGAAACTGGTCGGATTATGCATCGGTTAACACCATGTTGACCAAGTTTGAGCTGAAAGCAAAGCTAACTGATTGGTAGTAAAATTTGTCTTTCGACGATAGAGAACATATTTTAACGATCACCTCATGAATACTTTTTTCACTACTGATACATGTAATTACTGACTCACTTAAACCCGATAAAATTTCAGTTGAAATAATCAATAAGAAACTTTTAGACGGCACGTTTGGCGCAGTGCCGCGTGTGCGTGGCGCGGGTTCGATTCCCGCACGGAACAAATATGTTCCAGGTCTGCCTGTTTGTGTGTATGAGTTTAAATGTTTGTAAACGCACCCACAGGAGAAATTCCTAGTGCGAGGCAAAGATATCAAAAAAAAAAGTAAACAAAAAAAAACTTTGGCTCCTGAGATACAAGTATCTTTTGACTTAGTTTAGGAGTGAGCTCTTCAAACTGCTTTTGACCACCACTTGTACAATCATGCTTAGTGTATGAGTTACTTTAAGTATGTTTCTCTTTGTATTGCAGACGCCAGCACATCAAGCTACCCAAAACTGTAAAATTTTTCCAATCAACTTTGAACCTTATACTTTAGTGATAAAGTCGAAAATCTGTTAAAGAAATTTGACAGATTGTAGTAGCTTGATGTGCTGGCATCTGTGCAATAAACTTATTATTTATTTATAGGGCTTAAATATATCTTGCTAAATGTCGGGGTATTAAATAGATGTGCCTAGCCAACATCAAGTCAAACTATTTCGGCTCTAAGGGGTAATTCCCGTAACTTTAAGAAAGTTCACAGTCTAATCTGCCTCAATCTGTCAAGAATACCTCTAGTTTACCTACATTTTACCATTTTTTTTTAGTTTACTTTCATTTTTTTTTATTATTATTATTATTATTTTTGACAACTTTTTCACATTAATCGTCGCTTAAATAAGATTGAGACAAAATTTTGAACATTTTTAATTACGGGTCTTCTAATATGCGTACTGTCTACGAAGCAATGGGGTAATTGCGTAACCTTACAATGGCAATGCCTTTAATTTTGACAACTTCACAAAATTGCTCACGTCATTTACGCTGTCGAGCAGATGAATTTTTCAAACATAATATGAAGCGATGGATTAGCAGTTTCCTTCAAAATTCCTCAGAGTGTGATCGAAACTGTCATGCGGTTTGAAGGTCATACGCCTGAGTAATTTATACGCAACAAAAAATAATTAAATTTGGTTTTTTATCGGGAAAAAACTTTCTTAACTCGGCAATCCTCAGAGGAACCAGCTGTGCTATTCTGTAAAAAGATCACCGTGATAACTTAGATGAAGTGAGCTTAAAGTGAACTGTCGTTCCACCTGATGCTAGGGATTGACACTATTGACACCTCACTTTAAGCTCACTTCACCTAAGTTTTCACGGTGAGAATTTTAGAGAATAGCACTACAGGTGCTTAATTATTTTGGGCATCCATAAGTATGGACATATCGTGTCCGCCAACACAGTATTAAAAAAATATCTTTGGTTTTGAACTTTTAATGTTTCCCACTTATTTGGAAGGTAGGCTCGTTGTATTTCTGTCATTTTTGTGCGCGTGGTTTTTAGAAGTTAGAGAGCTGTATTGATGATTTTAATGATTACCTATGTCACTTTTACGCAGTCTTGAGAAGGTCACAGGTCTCTTAGGATCGAATACATAATTTTACCGAATACGTTATGAAAATGAATATACCAGCTACAATAATCACACTAATATTATAAAGGCAAAAGTTTGTGTGTGTATATGTACATGTTTGTTACTTCACGCTCAAACGGCTAAACCAATTTTGAAAAAAATTTTGTTTGGAGCTAGCTGACACTCTAAATTAACACATAGGAATGAATATACATACTTTTCATCCCGATATTCCCACGGGATCGACATTTACGCGAGTCAAACCGCGGGACGAAGCTAGTAGTATTATAATTATATTGGGTGTGTTCTTGAAATAAATGACTTATTTTTAATATTATTCCGGCGTGCGTATATGACCAAATGTATGAACGTAAACGAAGAGGAATAAGTATGTAAGAATCTTTAGTAAGTGGCGTTTTACAACTTTTGCCTACCCCCACGGCTAGAAGGCGTGAGTTATGGCGTGATTTAATGTTATATCTATATCTATATAAATAAAACAAAGTCGGGTTAGTTATACCATTTATAACTCAAGAACGGCTGGACCGATTTTTATGATCGTTGATTTATTGGATTTGTCTCCGCACCGAATAGAAGAATAACTAAGAAAACAATGGAAAAAATCACGAAAAAAAATCCTAAGGCGGTACAAAGTTCGCCGGATCAGCTTGTTATTCTACAAATACACATTCTTTACCGTCGCAACTCATATAATGATTAACATGCATCCTGATACCAGACCCATTGGAACCGTCTGTGATTGCGTGATTTTGACATTGCGCGGGCTACAAGGTCATTCACCTTAAAAAAGAAAAGTCAATGAAAATGAAGACCGTCGCTCACTACAGCACCAACATCCAACAATACATCATCATTATCATCATCATGAGCCTATAATGTTCCCACTGCTGGGACACAGGCCTCCTCTCAGTGAGAGGGAGTGGGCCATAATCCACCACGCGGGCCCAGTGCGGGTTGGTAGATGTCACATGTCTTCGAATTTTTGGTTCTAGGACATGCCGGTTTCCTCACGATGTTTTCCTTCACCGTTTTGTGAGCAGTGGTGATGAAATAATTTACACAAAGTAAAGCGCCTGTCTGGGTTCGAACCTACGACCTACAACTCGTAAGTCGCAGCCGTTACCACTTGGCCACCACTGCTCTGCTCTGCTCCAACAATACATACTAACAAGCAATCAACACGAGCGCATCACGAAATCTGTGCCTCAACAACTTTGGACAAGACGAGCCTCCGCCATATTTGAATTGCTAATACTGACAGCCTTGCAAAGAACACGACAATTAATTCGGAAACACTTCAATGTTGATGTTTAATCAGTTAAGTAGAGACGTTTCAGTTGTTTTCCTATGGATTCGCAAGTTTATACGTACATACGTATGTAGGTACTATTTGTGGTGCGGTTTGGTGGTAGCTGTGTCGTAGGTATTTTAGTGTAAATGCCAATTTGAGAGTGTTTGGAGGATCGATATGTTCTGTAAATAGATGATTGGCTTTACAACCTGTACATTTTCTTTGATAGTTGTACTAAGTAGGATAAAGCAGTTGATAGTGAACTATTTCAGTCGGACATAAAAGTCACTTTCTAAAGACCTTTGTACACGGCACGGTCATGTTACGGCGTATTAACCCCGCCGTAGGAAAAACGTCCATCAAAAAGCTTCCGTAGTGATCCATACAACTCTGACTACCGTGCCTACTATACGGCGAATAAACCGTAGTACAGACGCCAGCACATCAAGCTACTACAACCCGTCAAATTTCTTTAATATATTTTCAACTTTATCTCTAAAACATAAGGTTTAAAGTTGATTGGGAAAATTTGACAGTTTCGGGTAGCTTGATGTACTGGCGTCTGTACAAAGGGGTTAACAGTTGAAATCTTTTTACTCACTCAAGTCTTAAGTCTTCTTAGTCTTACATGCTGGGATTAAATTGCCTGTACCATACCGTAAGTTGCAGCAACAATAAATGTTGCACCATCTAAGCAGAGGTTACACAATGTGTGTGTGTTTGTTGTTGTATTTTTATTTTATTCCACATACATCGTGGAAATTGACTTAAAAGTCAATAATCAAAATCAAAAGTCATTTATTCAAACTAGGCTAAGAATCAGCATTTTTCAAACGTTAACATTACAAAAGACAGTCCCCCCAAAACGCCCGCTCTTCACCACTTCCTAGTGCTTTCGCTGGGGAGAAGAAGTGGCGCAACAAACTCCCCAGCAGCACAGCTGTCTGTTCAGTGAGAAAATACTTGATTGTATACAATACTAGGTATGCAAAGTAATTAACATTACAGGATACAGAATATTAAATTAAATTATTTGCCATATTTTAGCTAGCCACGCCATTATACCAACAAATACTATAAAATCTACACGTATCAAAATTAAAATATACACAAAAACTTACTACCTAAATAAAAGCCTCGTTCTTACGCAATAGCTTACAAACCTTTGACTTCGAGCAAAGACTAACCCAAATTCGTCACTTATTCTCTTTTTTAAATACACGGCATATAACATTAAACAAGATCATCTTCCATCTAAAAACTATCAAATATCTTTTAACTAACTAAATCCACAATTTTTGCTGACATCTGCCCACTCTGAAGGTCTAATGAAAGGATCAGTTCAAAGGGAACCCTACTCAGGCCATTACACCAAGACAGTTTCAGAATAAATCATCATTTACAATAGAAACAAAATTCATTGCGTATTAATATTGTAAACTCGTAAAACAATGAATAAAGATAGGAAATTCGCTGAATAGACAATGGTGGGCCTAAATAAACCAATCTTTGGAGGAGGCTATGTAAAATAACTGGTCTCAAACCTGGCGTTTGCTGGAGTCTTATTCTGGTACATTTTAACTGTAACGTTATCGTGAAGTAAAAATATCACTCGCACCAATATCATTAAATTATTCTCACGACATGACATTTTGTGCACAATTAAAAAGTATGTACCTGCAGGATTATGTTAAACTTCAAAACTGACAGAACACCTGGATGCAATAATATATTAAAATCGGCCCAAACAAAGTTAAATTTCATGAATATCAAACATTCTCTGTATAAAAGAGGATCAGAGTAAAAGTTAGCAGATCAAATAACCATTGTTCAGGTCATTCACTGTTGGGTACTATTTTTAAAAAGCTTGCTTTTTCAAAAACTCACACCAATGATGTTATTCTCGTACCATATTTTGTACCTAATTACTGTAGTAAATTATTTTAATTCCAGATATTTTGACCTCACATTATTAATGTCAATCAATTTGCCTATATTCAAAACTATGTTGAGGTCGGTTTCCAGTCTAACCGAATGCGACTGAATACCAGCATTTTACATGGAGCGACTGCATACTTGACCTCCACAACCCAGTTACTGGGTAATACGACATCCCTTGGTGAGACTGGTCGACCCGTGGTGGATCGACCTGTGTGGCTGTCATTACTTAACCACCAGCCCCTCTTCACATAATTCATGATTGTATTCAACATAATATTGTTAAACATAAAAAAAAGAGTAACTATGGAGTTTTTGACCGTTCTTCTCCATACGCAACTACCTTTTGGAAAGGGCAACTGGAATCGATTGCATTTTCTTAACAATCTAACTCAATTCAATAAAATTCTTTATTTTTTGACATTCAATTTTAGTTTGACTTTGACATCGACTGTTTATTTCTTGAATAACGTAAGATCATCATCATCATCAGAAAACATTGCAAAACCGTTTGACAAACCCATTCACTCCCAAACTCTAAACTTCATAATATCCACACACACACACACACTCTAAACTACACATGCCTTATTTTCCTTGCAAAGTGAGCTCCTACCACCAAGTTTGTAGACAAGGCCCCGGGCTACTTGCGGCAGCAATATGTCGCCTAAATTGGATTAAGATGCAAGACCTTACCGTAACACCCTTCAGACAAGTTAACACTCTGACTTGAGAATTACCTCCTTGTATTTTAAGCAATGTGTTAGTATACAAACGTACTTGGATTGTTTGTTGCATACATTAGTAACTCCGGGGTCTGAAGAAAATTAAGTATTTATGATAAGTTATTTTTGGCTGTTAAAAATTATTAAGCTTGGTTACAAAAAGTATTATCAACCACTAATCATCATTTTCACTCTACAATCGCATTATGTTTTGATTCTGGTCATTTGCCAGTGTCGCTACGCATTATGCAATGTATATTTTGTCTTTGGTTTTGATGTAGACAAGTAAATTGTGACGTGCCCTGACATCACGCAATGGACAACATTGTCAAACTTTTAGTGCTTGGTCAGACTGGCAGCGCGGGGCGGGGACCAGCGCGGGTGCAGTAACGCGTGCGATCTGCCTGTCTGCAGTCGAGTGCGGCTGCATCCTGCGTGTTGTCGTGTCAAGTGTTTGTCAAAATATAATATGGATAAAGAAGACTTATTTTTACTAGAAAAAGCTCGGGCTAGTTTCAGAACCACGGTCCCCGCGCGGGCCGCCCGCGTACCCACTGCGGCCACTTGTATGAACGAGCTATGGCGTGAGTTGCCCGCGCGCTCCCCGCGCCGAGCAACCCGCGCCGCTCACCGCGCCCGCCCCGTGCCCGCGCTGCCAATCTGGCCAAGCACTTAAGGGGCTTACATGACCTAAAGTGCGGTCACTGACGGACTGCATAGAAAAGAGAAAGAAGCGCGATGTCACAACGCTGGTAATTTATTGCAACATATCAAGCAATTATTTAATTATAAAAAATCTATTGTTTGGACTAAAAAATTAAAATACTAGTGTTTTAGTATGTTGCTTGTAAAATAATCTGACAAAAAAGCAGAATGATTGTATGTATATTAGTATGGTTTTTATTGTAAAATCAAAGTTTTTAGAGGTATCTTCATGATTTTTTTCTATCATATCAAATTAGTTGTATAATGTTGAAAACAGTATCTACCTAGCATATATCCTGAAGAATATCATATATTTTTCTGATTTTGTTTACTGTAGTCGATCATATACTTTTATTGTTTCTAAAACATTTTTTGCATTTAGGTCATGTAAGCCCCTTAAGGTTTTTAAGGTTGTGAATACGAGACTGTTGACTTTGTATTAGTGTGTGTATTTTGTCTGTTTCTTTGTAATGTGAATCTTATCTGTGAAGGATAAACAACTTTTATTTCTTCCATTCTAATTGAACCAATGACTAATGAGACACGAATTATCCATTGCAACGTTACTCCGGGGAGTCTCAGGCTTCAAAAACTGGCAAAAACAATCATGGTCACTGCAGAATTATGTTGATATGGAAGGAAAAGCACTTTCTGCTGCCTTTCTCCCGGTAAAATGATCATACGTCCTTTTTTGCCATTCATAATTGATAAAGTAGGTACACCGCTTTCCACTACAATAGCGAAAACGAGAGAAACAATGAAAATGTACCTACTACAGCTTATTGCGTTTACAGTCCGTTTGTAAATAATTAATGGACGATATAACGTGACCTACATATATTGGCCATTTCGTACAACTCATTACAACTTTTCCAGAATGACGAGCAGCCCTTTTAAAATCCTCGTTTTCCGTCCATGGTATGGAATGAAAGTAAATTATTTGCTTTAAACTTTTATTCAACAACAACATCGCATTACTTGTAACACAATAAAACTCATTGTTCGTTCCATTGCATACGAATTTCGGACAAAATAAAGTTACGTTTAAAAATTTCGGACATCGATAATCATAGGAAAATTAATTGTCTGTTTCATGGATGGTGGAATCAAGCAAAATTCAACAAAAATGTTGGAATATTTCTCTGTTCCATTGAGGGAGGTCATGTCTAACATGGGCAGTAGTGGCTCAGTGGTATTGGCCCCGACTAACGAGCTGTAGGTCGTGAGTTCGAAGCCAGACAGGTACGTTAATTTGTGTAAATTATTTCATCACCACTGCTCTCAAAACGGTGAAGGAAAACATCGTGAGGAAACTATTCTAGAACCAAAAATTCAAAGACATGTGATATCCACCAACGAGCACAGGGCCCGTGTTTTGGATTATGGCAAACTCCCTCTCATAGAGAGGAGGCCTGTGTCCCAGCAGTGGGAATACTGTAGGCTGATCATGTTATGTCTAGCAGTAGTCGTCTTTCGGCTGAAATGGTGATGATGGTGATGATTGCAAAACCAATACCTCTTCTTACATAGAGAACAAACGAGCATTGATGCTTACTTACGGTTATGTAGTGAGTGACTAGATGTCAGGTGTAAGTTGACTTTGCGCCGCATGCCCTGTCACCTGCACACGTGAAGAACTTATGACTGTTCGGTGCGTACGTGTTCCACGCGCGCCTCAAAGAGATGTCAGCATCAACCGAAGGGGCCCGACAGGGCCGAAGCCTGCCGGGTCAGCGGGATTGTCCGAAAGGGTTCTCGCTGGCCCGGAACATAAAGAGCTAAGGAAGGAACATGGGTGGGTTTTAGTCAGTAAGAGTCTGACACTCCCTTCCGCTCCACCCAGAGCGGAAGGGGTCATGTGATGATTTCCCATCCTGAAAAAAATAACTTATGACTGCGACTGCTAGTATTACAGTTGCCGAGTACTGAGCCAAACAAAAACTTGAAGTGCTTTGAAAAAACATTTGCCATCGAAACGCTAAGTCATAAAAAGTCATCTTCTTGACTTTTCCTTTTCTTACAAATAAGTCTAGGTTTCCTTTTAATGTTTACTTTCCCCTCACCTTAAGTTGCTCAAGTGCTGGATGCGTAGTTTTGGAACCGCAACTCTGAGCTCAAAAAATGGGTACATCATTTATAAACTTCATAATGACATTGCATTCTTTAAAATTGATGTATGACTGTTGACAAACTGGATTAAAAATTAATATCTTTGCTAATTTTCCTTTATATCCCTTGTCGATATTACAAGCTTTGCGATAAACGCTTGCTATAGAATTCTCCTTGAAAAGATTAGTACATTTGCTAGTTTTGTAATAGGGCTGCATTTTAAAGATATTACAAGCGACTTTAGGCCTTAGCGACTTTAGGCCTTAGCGCCTTTAAACTGACCCTAAATAATAGACGATCAATTCCACAATAACACGTCCCAACATTTTTCGCTCTCAGTGTTCTCAATAACGTTGTTAACGTTTCACGTTCGAATGTCGACCGTTTCCGAATCGGCACATCATTCTATGACATTTGCATTGCAGATATAACCATTTTCATTTTACAATCAACAGTACAAAATTAATTCAATAGGTTCCAGTGAAGAATGTTTCTGGTGTTTTGTGAAAGGATCTTCTCGGTTGGTAGGTATGAATTTTTAATGTTATTTAGATTTATTGAGTGCAGCTACTGTTTGTTTTTCTAAGTCCAATATTATGGGAATTGGGTTCGCTTTTGTGTTGTTTCGAATTGAAGGAGGTGGTTTGTGCCAAATTGTTATTTAACATTTTGTAGCAGCGATAGGATAGGAGGAGGGGTTGGGGCGGGGCTTTCGGCTAAGTTATAACAATCGCATGGTTCGATCGATCAGGTTAAGCTACGCTTTCGGCGGTTGGTCCGTGGATGGGTGACCATCTTGATATACCAAGACCCCTCCGTGCCTCGGAAAGCACGTTAAGCCGTTGGTCTCGGCTGTCATTCGTGGATCTCTGACAGTCGTTACAGGGCGTCAGAAACCCGAAAGTCTGACAACCAGTCTTACCAAGGGGTATCGTATTACCCTGTAACTGATGGGTTGTGGAGGTCAGATAGGTAGTCGCTCCATGTAAAATACTGGTATTCAGTTGACCCCAACATAGTTGGGGAAAAGGTTAGACAGATAGCAACGAGATAACGGATGAATGAAACGGATATATCAGAGTCGATTTATGATTTTTTGAACTATACGCCATATTTACATAATTTTAAAAGCTAACAGTCTTAAAATAAAAATATGTACAAGCATATAATAGGAGGGGGAAATAATCAAAGGGTATTAATAAATTCTTCCGCATCGCTGTCAATAGGAAAAGTGCCCAAAAGGCTGTCAGTATTGCCATGTTGTATGTCAATGCTGATTCTTTGGTTAAACATTAATTTAAAAAACTAACCTGCGGTAAAAAACTTAAGTAAGAAAACTGATAAGCTAAAAACAAGCCCATTATAAATTAAACAAAAGTTGGAGGCAGGCGGAACCCATTTGAGTTTGAAAATATAAAAACGGAAGATAAAATAATACACTTGTGTGTCACGTGAAGAGTCGACCAACCGCCGGCGATACTCAAAATGATAAAACAAAATATCTAGTGACTGCAGAAATAAGTAGTAGGTACCCTTTCTTCCACAAAAGTAAACATAAACGTGGTATCAATAATAATGATAAAAACAAAAAATATATTTCAAACAAATAACAACAAGTTCGCGTCGTCAAGAACTTCAAGTTTTTAATAATAATTATATCTCCACATATCACAATACCAAGAGGAATAAGAAGTCACACACCGTCGCTTCATCAAAATCGATAACAATCGCTTATTTAAAATACGAAAATACTAACACGAATCCCTAACGCCTTATCCCATTTGTCTCCTTTGTGTAAATATACATAAAATTTAAAATACGACCCGTCATAAAAATCTTTGCAGACGTAAACTACGACTTTAAAAAAAAATACAACATGTAAAAAGGAATTTCTCAAATACCCCTTCACGAAATGCGATCCCACTTATAGGATAAAAATCTCATAAAAATGCTATAAAACATTGTTCATTCCGACACTACTGCCGCCGGCCGTCGCGGTAGGGACGTGCATCGGAATCGAATGTCATAAATCGATTAATTGTCTGAATCGATTGCGTTACCGATATTATTGTACGCTCGTTGCTATTACGCGGAGTTGTTAAATGATGTGAATGACGCAGTGTAATGATGATAGCTTAATTCAGTGCTATTTTTGTTCCCTATATCTTGAATTAAGCAAGTAATTAGCTATTTAATATCCTGTAGGAAAATTTTCGAAGTAAAATGTTGGCGGAGTGACAAGGCATAATTTTCTCAATTAATTTTTGCCATAGGATAGGTATCTAAGTTTTATCAGTTTATAAGGTTTTATTTATTGTGAAATTTACTAGGAATAAAGTTTTACTTTTTATTTTATTACCATATATTTTACGAGTTCACTATATAACACGTTCGAATTTTTAATTTATTATGTAACCTATTGGAAGGCGCTGGTGTCTGTGATACAATGATTTTCATTCATTAGTACAGACACCAACGATACACTTTTTTCTCTAATGTTAATTTTTAGTTGGAAAATTGTTTTTGTGAACCTTAAATATGTTTATTTTTCTGAAAAATAAATTATATTATATTATTATTAAAAATAAATTATATATAAAGTGATCAAGGAGATAAGAGAGGACAGCTGATAAAAATGTGGGGGGAAATACAAAATACCAACCATCTCGATAAGACTGTCCACCGAGACCCTTGCTCGAGCTAGCCCGCGCCGCTGAACCTGTAACTTTAAATCAATCCCTAAATAATCCGATCCAGCTTGTCCCTTGCTGCCCTCCCCCAGCGACGCCCTAAGCCGAGGTCCAAACAAAAACAAAATCAGTCGAGGTTAAGTAATGACACAACTCGCATGAATTAAAACTATACAAAAAACATTAATATTTGTATGACGCAATGCAAGTGTTAAATTGAAGAGTTGCCAATGAAGCTCCTTAAGATCCGGGTCAGCGGGATTGTCCGAAAGGGTTACCGTTGGCCCGGAACATAAAGGGCGAAGGAAGGAACACGGGTGGGTTTTAGTCAGTAAGAGTCTGACACTCCCTTCCGCTCCACCCAGAGCGGGAGGAGTCATTTGATGATTTCCCATCCTGAAAAAAAAAAAAAAAAAAGCTCCTTAAGATTAAAGTATTCAGTTAATTTATTGGATCCGTGCACAAATTTTTGATTTTGGCTTCATTCTAAGTAATGGGCAATTTCATCAAAGAAAATGGAAATTCCAAAACTTGTGATAACGAGAGTCGATTTCAAGATCTTTCAACTTTTATATCACTTTCATGAAATAACTCGAGGATGAGCTGTTTGCGCCTTTTTAGTCGATTCACTGTTTACTATCCATAGAAACGTAGGTTAACAATTATTTTCTGCCTAGCCTTTTCCCAACTATATTAGGGTCAGCTTTCAGTCTAACCGGGTGCAGCTGAATACCAATATTTTATGTGGAGCGACTGCCTAGCTGACAACCCAGTTACTGGGTAATACCATACTCCTTGGTAAGACTGGTTGTCAGACTCTCGGGCTTCTGACGTCCCGTAAGGACTGTCATAGATCCACGAATGACAGCTGGAACCAACGGCTTAAGGTGATATATAGAAAAAATTTGGTTTTTCTATTGCGTGTAACTTATTAAGTATGTGGAATAGGGATTTAATACTTTAGTATACGTTTTCTGACTCTTTAGTCTAGTATTATGTAAAAGGAATGACACGATTCAATGAATTTTTGTCGATACAAAAAAATTGCAAAGTTAAATCTATTTTTTCCTTTTTTCAACATCACGGCGTAACGCTTAAGAGTTATTCAATGAAATTTACTTTAAAACATAGAGAATTATTATATCAAAGTTTACTAAAAAAAAAATTAAGTAATATTTTAAAATTTAATTTATTTATTATGTTAAAAAAGGAGTAAATTCGTTTTGGTACATACGTCGTTTTATTCCGAGCGTACGCACACTATTAGCCATCACTCTTCTTTTGCGTTTCAAAAGTAATTGCATCACTTTCGCTTGAAAAAAAAAACTTTCACTTGCTTAGTAGGATTTTAGATTTTCGAGGTAGCGCCTTAACGCGCATTCCGAGGCACGGAAGGCACGTTACGGCACGGCAGATAAGCCAATATTATTGCTAGTATTAATGTCACCAGGCTTAAAAAAATAAATATACTGTTAAAATACTGAAAAGAGTATGATACTAAGGATTCCTCTTTTGCTATTTGAATATTGAATAGCTACCACATCGCAGCTTTGCTACGACGCGCGACGTAGCTAATTAGCTTCGCCGTTTCGTAGCAATAACAAGGAATTGCTACGAGCCTACGCATCGTTCCTAGAACTTTGAAGTATTAATATCGAATGTCTGTAGATGATTGGTTGTTGATGAGTTTGGATAATTACGATTACTTTTAGTTTTAAAAGGATCCTGAGGTTTTAATTAGCACACATTCCTGTGAACAAGTCGTTCCTTTCAATTTTCACAGAAAAAACCTTATCTAAGACAGGAAAACTGCCAAAAATTATAACCATCGACAGATAAGATTTATGACAGAAAAAAACCGACGTTCCCCCATCACTACGCGAACGCGTGTGAAACGATTCGGAAAAATAATTTCCTTTCAATGTACGACTTTACGTAACAGATGTCATAATATCCGCAAAGCAATTTATACTTTATAATGAATGTGGTAGAGTTTATAATTAGACGCGCGGAGTGGAGAGAATGCTGTAATTAAATAGCTTTGGAGTTTGTTAATTGTAACAATTTGATGACGTCACGTGTGGCAGGGTGTTTGCGATGACTCGGTTGAATCGTGTCTCTCATGTCTTGATTAGTTCAATTACTTTGAGAAACATGATCAAATGTTATGTGTTCTTTAATTTGTGAGAATGAACGCTAATTGGGGGTGGTTTGGTTATTTTAGGAAGTGAAATCGGAGAAAATATTTATATGTATAAGAAGACATTTTAAAGGCAGCTGAAGTAAAGTGAAGTATTGCCTGCGATAGAACAAAAACACGTCACTGCAACAGTGTTGTGCGACTTTTAAATATGCTTATGATGCAGAAGAGTTGAACAGCCGGTCGATTCTGTAAAAATCTCACCGTGAAAACTTAGGTGAAGTGAGTTTGTTTTTGCTAGGGATTGACACTATTGACAGCTCACTCCACGCTCACTTCACCTAAGTTTTCACAGTGTGATAGTTAGAGAATTGCACTGCAGAAGTGATAATACACCCTTATTATACCAGAGGGGCGATTCTCGTAACTTTAAGAATGTTCACAGTCTCAATCTGTCAAATATACACCTCTAATTTCTCTACACTTTTGACAAGTTTTTGACATTTGGTTGTCGCCGAGGTGAGACTGCGAATAGAATTTGAGCGTTTTAAATTACGAGAAATGGCTTTCAGATATGTTTAAGGTTCCGTGTAAATAAGGGCGAGTCTTCTAAGTAGTTATTTTCGCAGTACTGTACTTTTATCTCACGACGCGACGCGCGCTTTACTTGTGGTTATCAAATGTGAAACACACTGATCAGATCATGTGAAGACCATGTAGATTGCTGTCTGAAATGGTTTTTTGAGGAAAGAACCACACAGATTAAGCAAACCTGTCCAGTCAGTACACGCATTTGACAAAAATCGTGCAGCTCAACTCAGAACTTGAGGCTATTAATAAGCTGATTATATAATGATGATGATATATATTGACGATATGATTTGACGACACGGTTGGCGCAGTGGCTGAGCGATCGACTGCTGCGCTGCGTGTCGCGGGTTCGATTCCCGCACGGAACAAATATTTGTATTGCCTACATGTAGTTGTTCCGGGTCTGGCTGTTTGTGTATGTGAATATAAATGTTTGTAACCACACCCACGATACAGGAGTAATTCCTAGAGTAGGGCAATGTAAAAAAAAAAAAAAAACACTGGCACTCCGGTAGTGCCGACAGAAGTGAAAACTTGAACAATTACGAGTGTATTTTGTGAATCGTCTTATAAACAAAATGTTATATATCCGTGGTTCAGCGCCATCTCGTCGTTGTTGGATGAACTACGTAGTTAGTACGCGAGGCCCTCGTAGTTCTTCCCGATGTGCATAGATGGCGCTGTCTTACGTTTTACGTCTTACGAATTTTCGATCAGGGTCACGTGACCTGACGCCAGTTTAGAAGTTTTTACCCATTCCAAAAAAAGTACACAGCGCCGCTAAAGAAGTTTTCACTTCAAAAAGATATGATGATGAATGATGAACAGTGATCACTGCTGTAGGAGGTAGCTATTACGGAAGTACGGCTGAAATAGCTGCAAAGTCGACACATAAAAAGAAAAAGAAAGACACATCCATCTTAAAACAGTACCATGTCGATATTATCTCATCAAAGTTATATTCAAACTCCAAGGAAATTAAATTTTCACTTCAGTCCAGTTTTGAAGACCTCTTCATTCGTTCAAACCTATGAGAATTCTCGACATTGCTTATAAAATTGTAGGTCTTCATAAATTGGGGAGTTTGATAAAAAGGAGAGTGTCATTTCACTGGGATTGATGTTTGTAAAGTCTGAGATTATGTCAGGGAAAGCTTTGACTGAATTTATTAAAAACTTTGCTGGCTGTATTTGCTTCTTTCTATGAAGTGGTTCTGTATGATATTTTGTCTGTAAGGATTTAGTTTCCTTATTTATTTAGGATCTCCCACTAAAGGTTAAACGTATACACAACCTTTTGTTGGCATGGCAATACATGGCCACATTATTAATATTTATTTAGTTAGTTTAATTTTTGAAGGAAGAAAGATTTATCAAAATTTGTTAAAACGAACATTTCAAAAATGATTATTTTAAAAAAGACTTTGGTAGATCCGCTTACAGATTTCAAATTTCTGTAACAGGTTTTCAACTTTATCGCTAAAGCATAAAGTTTATTGGGAAAAGTTGACAGTTTCGGGTAGCTTTATGTGCTGACGTGTGTACTTCACCCTTCGTGTGCGAGTCCGACTCGCACTTGGCCGGTTTTTTTACTGTTTGTATTTCCTGTGTATCACAAATAAAATATTTTTCTTTCTTTCTTCACGTAAATGATTGTTAATGAATAAAAGCAATCAAATTAGCATTCATAATTTGACAACTTACTAGTAAATCAATCATTAAGAAACGGGACCGTACCCTAAAAATATTCACAGCTAATAATTTCAGGGGTTCTATTGAGTTCACTTTAAACTGGCAACTTCGATGATTTTAACGTCAAGATTATGACTTTTTTCCCACAAGTCGAGTCGTTTAGACGACTTTAATAAAAATTGAGTTTGAGTCATCGAGCTGGTGTCGCCATTTCCTCTTCCCGTTTCTATATCGGGCACCTTATTAAATTAATATTCGGAATTTTTTACTTTTCTTATTAAGTAGGTAAGTTATATGACTGTAACTTTGGCAACTCGATTATAATGGAATCTGTGGGTGGTTAAAATATAAATATATTCTCGCGTATATTTGATTTTTCGTCTGGTAATATTGACAGATACCCGTCACTGAAGTAGTGATCGACTATTCCAATGAATATTGTTTGGCTGTTGAGAGAGTTACCTTTGCCACCATTTGTGACAGTTTTTGGCTTTTGCACGTATTTGGTCGGCACTGGTGATTGAACCGTCATACAGAGCGTTGATATTTTTGCAGTGAGAACTATATCGAAGAATATCTATACAATCGTTGTTTTATTTCTGAGTTGAGGCTGAGTTCCTACAGGTTGTATATAAAATTAAAAAAAAAAACTAGTTGAGATAGTGTGGCAACATAATTTAACGAAATTACAGTAAGAAGAGTCATTTTACTGCAGCTAATTAAAAGTCAGACTATAGTAAATTGTGACATACCTTGACATCAAACAATGGAGAACATTGTCAAACTTTTTAGTTTATGAATACGAGGCTATTAGCTATTTACTTACTTACTTACGTATCAGTGTGTGTATTTAGTCTATATTTTTTGTAATTTGCGTTTTGTTTGTGCAGAATAAACAATTTTAATTTCTATAAACCTTACCTCGATCTCATTTAAGGTTATATTAAAGGATAGAAAAACACATAAGTTGCTATCCCATTAACTCAAAACACCTCAAAACTCCCTTCCCCGATACTCCCAACATTTTTTTTATATATCCTCGTAAATGGAATGTTTCCATGGACAGCTCCATAGAAACATTCCATTTCCGAGGAAATATTTAAAAATGGTGGGTATGGGGGAAGCGAGTTTTTTCATACCTTTTCGTGTTGGGTGAGTAGAAAAACGAGAAGTAAGTTATACGTACTACGCAAAACACAGAAGTCAATGCCAAAAGTGTTGTGTCGGTAATTAAAGCTATTTTTGAAGGTAAATGAGAATTTGAAGAATGAATTAAAATAAATTGAGTCGTATCTCAAATATACAGGGTGGCAGAAACATCGACGTAAGGTTTATTCAAATTTATGTTGGCAATTGATGTTATTTCAAGTTATACAAGTATCAACTTTATTTCAATGATAATTAGGTTGATTTCAGAGCGACTAGTACTATATTGAAATCACCCTAATTTTCACTTATATAAAATTGATACTATGTACAGACGTCAGCATATCAAGCTACCCGAAACTGTCAAATTTTCCCAATCAACTTTGAACCCTTATGATTCAGTGATAAAGTTGAAAATCTACTAACGAAATTTGACAGATTGTAGTAGCTTGATGTGCTGGCGTCTGTACCTATATATTATATTGATATATTCATAATTGGCAATTAAAACAAGGATTTGAATCAACCAATCTGCCTGGCCTTTTCCCAAGTATATTTTTGGCTTTTAGTCTAACCAGATGCAGCTGAATACCAGTATTTTACATAGAGAGACTGCCTATCTGACCTTCACAATCCTGTTACTGAGTAATACGATACCCCTGGTATGACTAGTTGCCAGACTTGCGGGCTTCTGACTACCTGCAACGACTGCCGAAGATCTACGAATGACAACCGGACCAATGGCTTAACGTGCTTTCCGAGGCACACCCATCCACGGTCCGACCAAGATAAGGGTAGCTTAACCTGATCCATCGACCAGTGCGGCTGTTATTACTTACCAACGAGCCCGCCAATATATAGATTTAAATATAGAAATAAATTCAATAAAAAAATCGGTTTTGGTCGGATAATGAAATCGGTAACATAAACAACAGACAGGAAACACCTCTGATACTAACAAACAGACGTAGGCAATTGGTTGAAAGCCCTCGAACGATGAACAAGACCAATCCAATTGAATACTCGTAGGACTGAAAGTAGGTACAGACGCCAGCACATCAAGCTACCCGAAACTGTCAAATTTTCCAAATCAACTTTGAACCTTATGCGTTAGCGATAAAGTTGAAAATGTATTTAATAAATTTGACAGATTGTAGTAGCTTGATGTACTGGCGTCTGTCTGTACCTCACAAAAAATTCAACAGAACTAATACGAAATAGATCAAACACGGCACGGATTTTCCATTGTATTCCGAAATGAAGAGACCGCAAAAAAAAACTGTAGCAAAACAGCGCGTCGTGATTTTAGAACAATCAACGTTTGAGTTGAAATATACGAAGATTTATTGAAAACGGCCACGCTGTATGTAACAAAAAGAAAAATGAAACACAAAGTCCTATACGAGGCCAAAAGGCCATCTTAGCATGATGCTACAACAATTAAAAAATAACTGTTGCAGCTGGTATTCTGATTGGCCCCGAAAGAAAGAAATACGTTTATTTGCGATGAACATGACGCAAAAAGAATATAAACACAAAAAATAAAAAAGGTAGGGGGAAACACGCGTCACATCCACGCAAAACGGCTATCGCTCAGCATTATGCTGCGACCCTATCACTGGTACTGGTCGTGACTTACGAGACTTGTGACATCTACCAGCCCGCACTTTGCCCGTGTGGTGGATTAAGGCTCAGTCCCTTTCACCGTGCGAAGGCCTGTGTCCCAGAAGTGGGAGCATGGCTGATTATTAGGCAGATTATGCAGGGCAGAGGCCTCCTTTTCTTCAGCGGGATTGTCCGAAAGGGTTACCGCTGGCCCGGAACATAAAGGGCTAAGGAAGGAACACGGGTGGGTTTTAGTCAGTAAGAGTCTGACACTCCCTTCCGCTCCACCCAGAGCGGGAGGGGTCATTTGATGATTTCCAATCCTGAAAAAAAAGGCCTCCTTTTCAACTTTCCACATCTCTTTGTCTTGAGCTAGTGTGGACCAATCCTGTCTGTAGGCGACCAGTCTCAAGCTCAAGTCAAACTTGTCCCGCTATCTTTTTCTGGCTCGGCTTGGATGTCGTCGTGTTTGTGATTTAGTATTATATTTTTCATTAACTTTCTTATTTAGTTTATCTTATCTTGTTTGTTACCCAAATTGTAACTGAGGAATAATTTCTCTGTTACGTAATAAGATTAAGATATCTATTTCATATTATTATAAAAGTACGAATAAATCTCCTAGCCTGGAGCCTGTTAAATAACATTACAATATAAAATACCCGATCAAAAAAAAAACTAATCAAACAAAAATGAAAAAAAGACTAACACGTGATTTGAGTGGCTGCAATCATTTCATGCTGTAGAAGATAAGACACAGTTTCCGTAACTTAATAGACACAGTTACCGTGTTTACGCATCTGTGAAACGTAACATAAAATGAATCATACGTTGAAACGAACATGCCATTCAAATATATGCGACTATCTTCTGCCTGCAACTTTGTCCGCGTGAAATTTCTTGTTCCTATCCTGT
The DNA here is from genome assembly GCA_963855955.1 of Luperina nickerlii. Classification (NCBI taxonomy): domain Eukaryota; kingdom Metazoa; phylum Arthropoda; class Insecta; order Lepidoptera; family Noctuidae; genus Luperina; species Luperina nickerlii. The sequence continues at coordinate 19,864,225 of OY979678.1, forward strand.
TGCATCGCATCGCCTGCCCGCGCTATTACTGAGTTCTTTCTGGCTTTTTTTTTATTTTTTCCATGCTCCTAAGTGCCTATAGCCTTTCTCGAGAATTAGGATATGAAATGCAAAACTATATTTTTTTAAATCCGACAGGTAGTTCCAGAGATTAGCATGTTCAAACAAACAAACCGACTCTTCAGCATTATTATTAGTATAGATGCAATATGAATTGTAACACAAGTTGAAACAAATTCACCTGGTGGTTGTCTTACATTGCATGTTGGTGGTTGTCTTACATTGAATAGCGTGCGTTATGGAACTCCGTTTCAATTACGACTCCAAACCAATTGTACAGACGCCAGCACATCAAGCTAAGGCTTTTTGGATTTTACGGGTGTACACACCCGTAAAATCCAAAAAGTTCGAGAGCAACGCACTGTCCTCTTTCATATGACATCGACTGAAAAAATGAATTATTATTCCAATTTATCTAATAGCCCACGTCTGGCCGGTACCAATTTAGTGTTTTTCAATACCGAGACTAATTAATGTGTTCAAATTGCTCACGACGCCCAAAGAAGATCAGTCAGCATGTTTTTTCGTACGGAAAATTCGAACAAGTGAACTGGATTCTAGTTTAAATTAACGTTTCATTTTGGAGGGAGTGGTGATGAGTGAATTAGCTTTGAGTGAGTCAGCTAGGGAATGTGTTATTTAGTGCTCGCAGTAGTTGAAGTGGCACTTTTACGATTTAATCCTCGAAAGTGGTAACACTTTTTGTGCTTATTTTATTTGCCTGTCGGTGTTAAAGCGATAGTATTTTATAAAGCGATGTCGGAACGTATTTTTTAAGCATTTTAAGAATCTAATTTCTACTGCGCAAATATTTAGACATGAAGTAGAAATAAGTCATCTGTAGGTCATGTCAACATTTGTAGGATTTACATAGGACGAACGCTTAACAAACGTTCAACACTATTTTTATTTTGCTTCATTTTCTAGTTGCTAAATTCTTCTATGTAAAAGAACCTTCGTCTGTTTGTTACTTCAAAGATTTGAGCTAAGCATTTGGATTCGTCGAATAAGCCGGTTTTTAATCAAATTGATAAAAAATCATAACTATTAGTCTGATACACTAAATTGTGCAATAAAAAATTTACATACGAGTACATACCACATAGATGAGCTTGTAACAAGTCCTTAACAAGAGAACACTGAAAGATTAAATAAACAATGCTCTCTGCATTACAGAAAATTCACCTTTTATCCAAAACTTTTAGTTGATACAGTACTGAATACAGCCAGTAAGGCAGCTACACGCAGAATGTACAGACGCCAGCACATCAAGTTACCCAAAACTGTCAAATTTTCTTAATCAACTTTGAACCTTATGCTTTAGCAATAAAGTTGAAAATCTATTAAAGAAATTTGACAGATTGTAGTAACTTGATGTGCTGGCGTCTGTACGTACATCGTTAAAACTTGGGCGTTCATAGAGGCAGAAAAATAAATTGCTATCCAACTTTTAATAGCACGCTTAAGAATTTCGGGAGTGAGCACGTGGCTACACGTGCGACTAATACGAGAATTATAAGCGATGCATGAATTTCGCGACTTTGATTTTTGTAATGTGACCCTTAACTATGGGGTGGCTTTAAGGGAACATGATTTATTTTTTTAAAGATGTCATTCTTTGGCGTATGTCGGTATAATAATGTTCCAGTGGGTTCTGAAAATTCTGTGATTTTTTTACAATAGATTCTTGTTTTAGCTTGACAAAGGTGCATTTTCGAAGAATTGATAACCTACAGCACAAAAACCTTATTAAAAGTTTGTGAGTATGTTGTGTGTGTGTGTTTATATTATGTTTGTTACTTCTTCTCGCTCAAACGGCTAGACCAATTTTGACAAAATTTGGTATGGGGATAGCTGCTGAAACCCTGGATTAACATATAGGCTTTTTATCCCGATATTCTTACGGAATCGAAACTTATGCGGGAAATCGCGGGGCGCAGCTAGTAAGAAATAAAAATAATAAAGAATTTACATAAGGATTAATGATCACAGTACCTTTGTAGTTTCTGATACAACAGGGAGCCATTTCAGCACCCTACATCACAGATGAACACAAAGAAATAAAGCTCATAATAAAAGCGCAAAATCAGCGAGTACCACTTTGTTTGTGGTGGCGACGTCCTAAACAAACTGGGGACAGCAGAACTGCCCTCTATTGGTTTAGGAAAAATAGAGAAATCTGTGGGAAAAGATCAACCACACTCTTTTGACAAGATCTGAATGTTTTTCTTTTGCGACGGTAAATGATAAAAGATTTTATTTCTATTAGTAGGTTTATACAAACACTTTTTAACGTCAATAATATTTTTTTTTAATAGATGAGACGCTGATTCCTATGCGACTACTCTGAGAAAAGAAACGTTTGGCTTTGCCAAAGTTGGCTTTGGTAAGCGGGGAGTTATCTATGGTAAGCGTACGTTGCGCACATGTTTCTCTACATTCAATTCTTAGTCTACATCTTTCTATTGAAAATCAAAAGTCATTTATTCAAACTAGGCTGAGAATCAGCACTTTTTGAAGGTCAAAATTAGATAAGACCAAAACCCCCCAAATTCCCCAGCCGCACTGATGTCTGATCAGTTAGAAGAACTTTATTCCAATTAACATAACGAAACATAATACATTAAATTTAATTATTTATTTTATTTTATTTAAAAGGTACACCAACGACTTATCCACTAGAAATAATTACATAATAAATTAATAACATATCCCTTGTGTTATGGTGAATTAGTCACTTACAGGCGTACACAGCACTTACATAAAAAAATAATAACTTCTTAAATAAAATCAAAATTATCGTTAGAATATTATAATATTTATCATATTACATCAGCCAGCACACGTCAATATACCAACAAAACCACTGAAAACTATACTCAAGCAGAAGTCGCCGACAGACAGACAACAGACGCTGGCTGTCGCTAAAAACCAGCGCTAGGGCTCTGTCTCGTATAGGGTCTTAGCATTATGCTGAGCGATGGCCGTTTTTGGGTAGGTGTGACGCATATTTCCTCCCAAATTGTTATTTTGTTTGTGTTTTTTTATTTGTATGCGTCATGCTTGCCGCAAATAAACGTATGTTCATTATGTCACAAATTATAAACTAAATAAGAAAAATAAATTAACAGTTAAATAACGAAACCATGATCAGCAGGATGACCTGTCACCACATGCAGCACCCGTTCACGAGCATAACGCAAGAAGAGCCATTACCCCTCTAGCCATATATTATATTGGCCTATCTCATGCCAGCAACCCACATTGCTTTTATTCGAGTTCCCATAAACAAATATTATATTGACCTCAGGCGCATCCCTTACGGCACGGGTTACGACCCATCTTTCATTACTACGGAACCACCAAATAAACAATGTCTTCTGCGCTCCTTATTAAAACATGAGCTACATACAAGTTATTCCTTTTCCAAGGACAAAAGATAAATAAATGGCGCACAACACCACGGGGCTAAGAGTTGCGTCAATAGTAGCTTATTCAGTATGTACTAACACCTAGAAAATATTATACGGAATCCTTTATAAGGGGATTTTGTTAAGAGGAAGCGCGAACACACTCGTTGAAATTCAATGGCGATTTTGCTTTAAATCTTGATGTTATTGTGTTCGCTATTTCCTTGGCTTTTTCTTAAAATGTTATAAAAAAATTCAATGTCAAGCTTTTAGTATATCTTTGTCAAGCATCCGGCCTATTCAGAAAACTGTAATTGTCTTTTCTACACATTATAGAATAGAATTCATATGCAATGATTAGGATCAATCGGAACGTTAGAATAAAAATTTGTGCATTGTATTAAAATAGGTGTAATATCATAAATCAGACAACGTATAGAAAATAGAAGATATGAGAAAACAGAAAATATATCAAATTGTGGCATTTGCATGATGGATTTCTGGTAGTAGTTTTGCTACTAACGCAATAGGAAAAGTATCGTCTTGGGACAATCCTTAATATGTGATTAGCAGTATCTAGTGTGGATAAGATGCAGTCTTCTCAAATCAGCCATCGCAGTCCACTGCTGGACTTAAGCATATCCCTGGCTGCGCCATTACACCCTGTCCTCCGCCTTCCTCAATCAGTCTGTTCCAGCCTCCTTTTTACGGTCTTCGGTCCATCTAGCTGGGAGGCGTCCCATATTACGCTTGCTGATATGTTAGATGCGGTCCTATGACTTGTCTTTTCCCAATATTAATTGAAAGAAAAAAAAACTTCAGTGATATAAAATCCTTCTTCCCCTCACCCCAAGGTTGCCCTTACAAAAAAACCCGAAGCCTCAGTAACTCACGTCGACATTGCTACGTCGTATAGGTATTACACGAATATATGACTATTATTTATTATTACGCATTACCGTATTATGTTGCCCCTTAATACTGTATGGGGATTAAAAATATTTTGCTTCGAAAATGTGAGTGCGTTTGTCTTTTATTTTTAAAACAAAATGTGTTTTGCTTCACTATAGAGTAAAAATGAAACATTGCTATGCTACATCATCTATTTATATATGTGGATATATTTAGTAAAGACTCCTTCAAACAGGCGCGACACGACGCGCGACACAAAGGCACCGCAAGTCGCGCAACGGGCGGTGCCTTTGGGTCGCACGCGATTATGTCTCGTGTCGCGCCTGTTTGTAAGAGCCTTTAAGCTTCGATTTTACTGTAAAGTATAAGAATAGTCAGCCTACAATGTACCCACTGCTGGGACACAAGCCTCCTCTCGATGAGAGGGAGTGGACCGTAATTCACCACGCGGGCCCAGCGTGATAAATGTCGCATGTCTTCGCATTTTAGGTTCTAGAACATGACGGTTTCCTTACGATGTTTTCCTTCACTGTTTTTTCATTGTGGTGATGAAATAAATTACATAATTTAAGAGCCTACCTGGGTTCGATTATTTTTCAGAATCATGCACTTATTATCCTGATTTTGATATGCGGGTGAAACCGCTCGGCACTGCCAGTATATTAGGTATATTCCACTGTCAAACTAAGCGTCTTAAAACTTACTAGATATTGCTGTCACATCTGCTGTTGACAGTTTTACTGAACTTAGCTGTTGGCAATTTAAAGGGGTGATTAATAATATTGATAGTAGTTAGAGTAGTAAGGTAACCTGAGTTTGAACTTTTAGTTTTGATAATGGTGGTCCTTCAGTACAAGGTCAAAGAAAACAACTGTGAATAAATAGGGCTAAGGAACAAAACATTACTATATCGATACTATTATTACTTAAAAGAGGTAAAATTTGTGAGTTTGTATGTAGGGTTTTTTTTTTTTGGATGGGAAATCATCAAATGACCCCTCCCGCTCTGGGTGGAGCGGAAGGGAGTGTGAGACTCTTACTGACTAAGACCCACCCGTATTCCTTCCTGAGCCTTTTAGGTTCCGGGCCAGCGGTGACCCTTTCGGACAATCCCGCTGACCCGGTGTATGTAGGGGGTAATCTAAGGAAATACTGATCTGATTCCGAAAACTGTTTCACTAATAGGAAGCTAAAATATTTTGCCGAGTGTCATGTCAAACAATAAATTTCACGCGGGCGTAGTTATCTGCACTTATTATAAACTAGCTTCTGCCCGCGACTTCGTCCACGTGAAATTTCACCCTCCTAAGGGTGGAATTTTGAATCTGTCTTTGTGACCGCGTTGTTGTTCTAAAGTCCGCAATGTATTTTGGTGCGGTTTTGACCATCATTTATAGAATATATTATATCAAAAAGCTTATAAATATTTAATCGGATCGAATCCGCAATGATCTGATCCGGCAGAGAACCAAAGTTGTCGACATAGCTCACAGAATAAGCAAGCTGAAATGGCAATGGGCTGGCCATATTAGCCGTAGAACCAATGACCGTTGGGGTAGACCGTAGACGTGTTCTTGAGTGGAGACCGCGAATCGGTAAACGTAAGGTGGGACGCCCTCAGGCTAGGTGGAGCGACGATCTTCGCAGGATGGCTGGTAGCGGCTGGATGAGAGTTGCCGAAAATCTAGTTGAATGGCGTGCGATAGGAGAGGCTTATGTCCAGCAGTGGACTGCTATAGACTGATGACACATTAATATTAAGATTATAATTAATATTAATTAAAAAGGGGCTAAATAATAACAGCCGCACAGGTCGATCGATCAGGTTAAGCTACGCTTGCCGCGGTTGGTCTGTGGGTGGGTGACCATTTTACATAGGAGGGGTCACCCTCCGTGCCTCGGAAAGCACGTTAAGCTGTTGGTCCCGGCAATCATTCGTGGATCTTTGACAGTCTTTACGGGTAGTTAGAAGCCTGAAAGTCTGACAATCAGTCTTATCAAGGGGTATCGTATTACCCAGTAATTGGGTTGTGGAGGTCAGATAGGTAGGTACTCGCTCCATGTAAAATACTGGTATTCAGCTGTATTCGGTTAGATTGGAAGCCGACCCCAACATAGTTAGGAAAAGGCTAGGCAGACGATGATTAATTGTTTTTAAGTTTTGCGTAGATGTGACGCATGTTTTCTTCCAAATTGTTATTGTGTTTTTTTTATTGCTTATATTTATTTTTATGCTTCATGTTTGCCGCAAATAAACATATTTTCATTCTTTCTAATAAAGTAATTTTGACTTTTATCAAGTTGCAAAAACCGTGCGAAGCGGCGTGATTCGATCGAACATAATAATTGTTAGCGATCCTTGCTAGTAATTATTTAATTTTGTTTCATGACCATCGAGGAGAGTCCCTAACTAAAAACTAAAGAACATTTAGCACCATATTTCCAAAATAAGCATGATTGGTAAAGGAACTGGTAATCGCAATTTACTTTTATAAGAGCCGCAGCCGTAGCCTAAATGAACAGACAAAATAATACCTAGTACTTTTTAATTATTTTTTTTACAGTGAGCTTCTTATACAATGAATTGTGTTTGGAGCCTCCTTTTAGGCAAACAATGCCAGTGTTAGGAGGCTCCTAGTAAAAAACTCATAGTAAACCATAGGAAACGTAACTAAATCATGAAACTTAGGTTTTGGTCAGCTTTTTGTATCCTTGAAACTCAACTTCTGCCGACTAAAACTCCGTTCTGAAGAAGAAGAACTCATGTGCCACCGGGATCTAGAAGATTTACTACTTGCTTGAAGTTTACTTGAAGTTTGTAGTGGCAATAAATTGCCTTAGCTTCTAGGGTTTTGACCTTTTTCTGTTCTACGTATTCATATAAAAGTTTTCTGGGGACTTAGACAAGTACATTGACTAACGTTACCGACTCATAATCTATCTTCTTATCTTCTTGTCTTCTTATATAATATAGCTGAAGAGTTTGTTTGGTTGAACGCGCTAATCTCAAGAACTACGTATTCGAATTAAAATTTTATTTTTGTGTTGGATAGTCCATTAATCGAGGAAGTCTATAGGCTATAACAACACGCTACGACCAAAAGGAGCGGAGCATGAATGAAAAATGTTGCAAAAACGGGAAATATTATTCCTTTTGAGAGCTTCCGTTGCGTGCGCTACGTAAACGGTTAAAGTTATGCAAAAATCATGTACGACGAAATTGTTCCTCCTTAAAAGTTCTAAAAAAAGTCTGCGACAGCAATTATGTCTATCTGTTAAGGTTGACTCACTATAACTTTTTTTTATGGTAATCAAATTTATTCCAAAATAATGCATTATTAGCGAAGGTATTTTTATACACATATATTTAATTTTGAACAAAATTGCCCTTGAAATCATTTGATTTCAATAAATATCTTATGAGACAAAATTATAGTTTTCAAATAAATCCGCACGGCCGCCGCGCCGCGCCGGTAGCTCTACGAGGTTTATTATAGTTCCACCCTTACTGAGCGTGATGTACCTAAGATAGCTTCGTTTTAATGTGCTAAGTAATAATCTTAAGTAATACCCTTAAAGTAATGGTATATATTTTAGTAGGTTTTTTCCTCAAATTTATTTTTTATTTGTTTATTTTTATTTATTTATTTCTCAACTTACATCTATCCTTACAGGGAAACCTATTGCGATAGTGTACATTTATCTAAACTCTTATCCTAACTTATTACTAACTCCTTATTTTAATTAATTTTTGTAACTTATTACAAACAATTTTCAAATTCAAATTAACGCGGGTGAAACCGCGGGGCACTGTTAGTACTAATAATAAAACTGAAGAGTTTCTGTTTTGGGTTTGAACGCGCTAATATCTGTAAGCTACCGGTCGGATTGGAAAATTTTACATTTGATAGCCCAATTATTAAGGAATGTTTTAACATCCCGCTATGGGCCTTAAGAGCCGAGCAAAAAGAAAAAAAATCAAAAGTACATTAAGCAAAAACGAAGTGATAGCGCGGGCAGGCGATGCGATGCGACGCGCGACGGGGTTGGCGTGGCTAGCTGACATTATGGCAAATAATTTAATTTCATGTTCTACGTCTTGTAATGTTAATTACTTTGCATACCTAGTATTGTATACAATCACGTATTTTCTAACTGAACAGACAGCTTTGCTGCTGGGGAGTTTGTTGCGCCACTTCTTCTCCCCAGCGAAAGCACTAGGAAGTGGTGAAGGGCGGGCGTTTTGGGGGACTGTCTTTTGTAACTTTGACGTTCGAATAGTGATGATTCTCAGCCTAATTAGCATAAATAGCTTTTGATTTTCGGAAAAGAATTTTCACGTGTGAGTGTAAGATAAAGTTAAGATACCTATAACAAAAACAAAAGATACGAAATCCTTTGTTTAGAGGCGCTGCGCTGTATGTAATAACTCACATGCGTTTAAGACCTTTTAGAGATAAATGAGCCTTCATTACGCGTACAGTCTAGAAATAGATTCTTAATTAGTTCCAAGACACTTTGAATAAAGTAGACACCCCACGGATAAGATTACTCTATACATATAATAAAATCGTAGCAGAGTAAAGGCTCCTACAAACAGGCGCGACGCGCGACGCGAATCGCGCGTGACACAAAGGCACCGCTCGTTGCGCGACTTGCGGTACCTTTGTGTCGCGTGTCGCGTCGCGCCTGTGTGTACGAGCCTTAAAATGTGTACATTTATTTTATTTATTAATTTTTACGAGGTTTGCGTACGATTATTATGCCAAAAATTATAATAAAATATAATTAATAATAGAATTTTTATCTGTTTCTCTGACATTCAGAAATATACAGTTGCATCATCAAGCGAATACTACTGAATAGATCTAACAAAGAAAAAAACAATAACTTCATCTTAATGAAAGTATTCCAAAATGTGTGAAATTAAAATGATTTTTTTTACATATTTTTATAATTTCAGTTTTCAGGAGCCATGTAAAGACCTAAAGACTTACTCATCAAACTAGGGCACAACAAGAGTGCTGGCAGAAATAAAACGGTGGTAATGGGTACTTCCTCGGACGGAATAAATAGGTTTTTATTTTAATTACTTTTTAAATATTGTAAGCCATTTTCTATTTTGTTAAGTACCTGATATCTGTTGACAGGCCTGTAAGTGTCCTCCCGTACCTGTTAACACCGTAATTTGAAAATATTCTAAAAGCCAATTATTAATAAAAAAAGTAAACGTGGAGTTACTTGCGCCGAAAGGAAACGACCAATTTAAACAATGCACCTAATTTCCTAGCCTACGTAAGTGCCCATGTAAAATAAAAAAATTGATTTTGAACACCTTTTCAATGAGGATGAACTCTTTCCAAAGCTGTATAGCACGGTATGTACCAGCATTATGAATTAATGATCATGCTAACTAACTAGCCTCATATGACGTCAGACCTAATACTATTATCTAGAACTGCTGGCTGCGACAGTTCAACTCTAACTAATCCTTTGGAGACCATGAGCGTGACTGTTAGATAGCAGTAATGTTAGGTACCTGCATAGCACTCAATGTACCTATGTATGTAGTGTCGATTAGTGTTTCAATACTTTATGAAATCATGCTTGATTTGTGGGATATGCTAAAAAAAAGTTTTTAGCCGGTTCTTGGGGGGGTTCTTAGGGGGGAAAGGGGGGGTTCTAAAAAGAAGAAGAAAGAAGAAGAAGAACTTTTTTTGTCTGTAATGTCCAGGGTTTCCTCACGATGTTTCCCTTCACCGAACAAAATTAAGCAACTTAGAAGGTAAGTGTAACTTTGAAAAAGTCCATTGGTACCTACTTGCTGGGTTTGAACACGCAACTTGGGGCGTAAGATGCGGGTCAGATAAGAAACGGGCCACCACGACATGTGGTTCCTCCATTAGAAATTAAGAAAGAAAGAAAGTAAAGAAAGAAAATACAAGGGATAAAAAGGGAGAGAGGGGGGGTGTTTAAAAGGGATTTATCCTGGAGTCTCAGTTCAATGCCAGCTCGTCCGAAATTACCCTGTTTATTGTTTTACATACTTACCAGCTTTTGTTATAGAAAGCAAAATAGTTTTGAAGCAGAAAGCTCTTGAAAAAAAAATTTTGCTGATTGGGCCTTTTCTTGACCTCGATCACGCCTGATGGAAAGCGATGGATGAGGTCTATGATGGAACGATCGTGCCCAGAAGATGCCTGTTCACTCTTGCTTTGACAAGAGACGGGTTAAATGTGGAACTAGCTACCCTTTTACATGTATTTGTTGTTTCCTTATATAACATACCTATCATTAGTTATTAATAATAACCGTTACCTAGTCATCAATACCCCCTATCTATCAAAGCTTTCAAATAAATATTATAGAAATAATTCTACCATACGAACTAATTTCTCCTACCCTCATACTAACTTAACGAGAACTATAACACACGACTTCAAAGGATGAAATAACCTAATTAAAATCAATTCAACAGTTTTCGAGATCAAAATCTCTATATAAAGGCATATCTTTATAAGTGGTTTAATTTATTAACTTTGATCTCTGCCTCTGGCAAATTACGAGGCAATTGGCTTTGAGTGTAATGTCATTTGATTTTGCAATCAAGTTCAATATTAAGATAAGGTTGGTTTTGGATGTGTTTTGTGTCGTGTTGACTGCTCCTCTGGCGCTCTGTCGCTGTGCAAATATTGGACAGAAGGGGAAGCGCCCTTGTTAAGTATATGTTAATTTTTGTAATTAATTACGATTGTGATTTTTTCATTATTGTTTTTGTAAACTTTTTTACGTTCAAAATTAATAATTAATATTTGTATAAAAGATTAATAATTAATATTTGTTTTGTTTTATTAAGTAAATTGTTTTTGATTTTATGTATTTTTCTCCTTTACTCTTACTCACACTGTCTATGAATTAAGCATTACCTTTGTACCTATTTTTCTGTTCTGTTTTTTTTTTCTGTTTATACAGTATAGTAACCACAAATGTAATAAATTATACCACATATTTGTTATCGCCTTTTCTGACGATATACAAAAAAATGAACGAAACCGGTTGCGAAAAAAAAACAGCTGCTCCCGACATTTTGACGAGTTATGCGAACATAAATGTAGGGAACAGCGGTTTCTTTCCGAGGCACGGAGGCGTCTGGGTATTTAAAGATGATCACCCATCCACATACTAACCGCGGCAAGCGTAGCTTAACCTGATCGATCGACCTGTGCGGCTGTTTTTATTTAGCCACGGGCCCCTCAGTTTAAAAGGAAATTAGTGAATTTATCTGGGAGCTATTATATTATTTCTTTAACAGTTGTAAAGGGCAATTTCTTAGTAAACTTAGATTAAAATAACGTTTTGGTGTTGATTTTGTATTTTTAGCACTTCCCGGTAATTGGTCCTGTTCGGTCCAAACAGCCCATTAAATTGAACTGGCTGTCCTACGCCTCAAAAACAATACTACTACAACTAATCTGTTTCACTACATGCACACTTCGAAACAGCCGGTCGATTCTGTAAAAATCTCACCGTGAAAAGTTAGGTGAAGTGAGGTTGTTTTTGCTAGGACATGACACTATTGACAGCTCACTCCACGCTCACTTCACCTAAGTTTTCACGGATAGATTTTTACAGAATAGTACCACAGCATCTATAATGAAGATAAACAGCAGAAAACAATATGCCAACAGTGACAGTTGAAACAAATATTTGAAATGAAAAACAAATGTTTGGCAACGTTTGATGTCCTAAGCAAATAGCATGGCCAGGATTGGCAGATTGGCAAAACATTGGACGAACATCATTGGTTGGCGGCTTATTTTTAGAAAGCACATGCGTGAATTTATTATTATATTTATTTATTTATTAATGTTTTTGCTCTTGACTCTAGTCTAGGTCAGAGGTGACAGAGACAAAGTCTACGATGGAGTGAGCTTACCCAGAAGAAGCCTGTTCACTCTTACTTTGAAGAGATTCGGGTTGTATGCACTCGGAAACACAAACGCAGGTAGAAAGTTCCACTCTGTTGCTGTGCGCATTATAAAGGATGTTTGATTTGTGGAAATTAACAGCAATAGTGAAAAAGGATACCGAGAGCAGTCGTGGCTCTGTGGTAACGACCGCGTCTTGCGAGTCATAGTTCGTAGGTTCAAAACCAGACTGGCGCTTTGCTTAGTGTAAATTATTTCATCACCAATGCTATCAAAACGGCGAAGGAAGACATCGCGAGGAAACAAGCATGTCCTAGAATCAAACATTCGAAGACATGTGACATCTACCAACCCGCACTGGCCCTGGGTGGTGGATTACGGCCCACTCCTTCTGACAGAGAGTCTTTTTGTGTCCCAGCAGTGGGAATATTATAGGCTTACATAGCATTAATAGCTCAATTTAGAATAAACATTTAGAGAAAGACATTCTCAAGTCTCTAAAACTTCAAGATAGTGAAGACATTTTTCACTCATAGCTAATACTTTTTTGTACAGCCAGAGGAATTAATTGCTAAATAATGTGTCACCCTACGTCAATTTGCCGTGTTACAGACATTTTCATACAACTGTCAAAGAATGAGAGATGTGATTTGAATACACAATTTAAGTTGTAGTCAATTTGCTTAACAATTTAAGTAATGTTTGCTTAGAATGAAAATATGTAATATGTAATAACAATTAATACCTAATTAATTAATAATAATAAAGAAAAAGATATTCTAACTTAACTAAAACTATTAACAAACTAAAATATAGCGTCGAAAAATTCATCCGTATCGCTGTCGACTGGTAATGTACAAGCCAGCACATCAAGCTACCCGAAACTGTAAAATTTTCCCAATCAATTTTGAATCTTATGCTTTAGCGATAAAGTTGAAAATCTATTAAAGAAATTTGACAGATTGTAGAAGCTTGATGTGCTGGCGTCTGTACCCAAGAGACTGGTGGCATTACCTCGTTGTATGGCAATGCTTAGCCTCAGGCCAAGGTAAAAGGCAGCCCTTGGGTCACGGGATGTGTCAACCAGCCGTTTTGAAATTTTCTTAAAAAGACCATGAGCACCCGAAGTCGAACCCCACGGCCCGAGGGTTTCAACCCTAAACGGCTCGAAAGTATAATTACCAATAAGGTTATTATATTTACGCCGCTAGAGGTTTTCCGCTATGACAGCAATTAATTTCCCAGACTTTACTTAATTCAAACTTCAACTAAAATGAATGCCTATTTTTAGATGTTCTGTAATCAAAATAAGTACTTTATTCGGTACTTCTCCTAAGTGGAAAGCTGGAATGTTGTTTCTTTCATTATCTAATAAATTAAATTACTGAAAACTCGTACCTACGAAAGTACCCAAATAAAATTTGTTTCAGGCCAAACCCTGGAGTGCGTTCAATAACTCCTATCCTAAAGTTAATCTGAACCGACTTCGATGAATTTACATGCAAATTGGGTTTCAAAACGGATCTCACTGAGCGCCCATAGTTAATGCTTTGGCCGACTTATTTTGACACCCAACAATTTTTATTACACTCTTATTTCGATAGCCGTAAGGTGTAAAATTGAATAAAGATTCATGTTTTTGACGGCAAAGTAAAACCGGTATTTGAATTAGTCCGACAAATTGAATAATGCATCCGAATTTTAAATGATTTGTTCTAAATGTGTTAGGTATAAGGTCGAGTTTCCCGTGTCAAGCTACATCTAAAATATACTAGGGTTGTGCCGTCGTAAGTTTTAACTTTTGAAGCTTTGGTAAGGACTTTCAAACCTCTAATATGTGACAAAGTGGTGTGACATGTTAGTTTTTAGTCCTTGTTAATAGTTTGCTTATCGCTAATTAGTTTGTAATGAAGGCACGTGCAGGATTAGTTTCTAAGAACACGTCGCTATTTTATATCCCAGTTAAGACAGTCAATTATCTTCTTGATTAGTTAAAACCGAGTCCGTATTAAGGCTCCTACAAACAGACGCGACACGCGATATAACCGCGCGCGACACAAAGGCACCGCGTTGCGCGACTTGCGGTGCCTTTGTGTCGCGCGCGATTTTGTCGCGTGTCGCGCCTGTTTGAAGGAGCCTTTAGTTTGATAAATATTATATACACATACATAAACTCACGCTATCTTTTATCACAGAACGCCACGATAAACATTGTAGGTAGGTACCAAAACACTTGAAACTTAGGTATAACATCGGTTGCTATGCAAAAACTTATCAAAAATTTAGGGAAAGCAGAGGTATTTTTAACCGAATTCAATAAAGGAGGAGGTTCTCAATTTGAATGTTTATTTATTTATTTTTTTATGTATGCTCGGGCATTACTCCCTCATATATAGACGGATTTGCAAAATTGTTTTTTGTTCGAAAGAGGTTTATACCAAAATGATCCCATTTAAATTTAGTAAAGATCTGATGATGAGTTTCGGAGACAGACAACGGAACTCTTCAAGAAATGCCAGCAAATCAACCGCGATTGCTGCTATAGCTTAAGTATTGCATTCTTTACGCAATCACACAACATAACATCACACCTGTACCGTTCAAAGGGGTAGGCAGATGTGTTCAATAGCTTTCTGTCACTGATATTCAGATAGCAAGTAGTGTTTATATGAATTTGTTTGGGGTAGCTAGGTACAACTAAAAAGTGAAAAATAAAAACCTATTAATAATTTTTTTTTACATTTTAAAATCAAAAGTAATGATGTAACTAATATTTTTGTGAAATATAATTTAAAAAGAGTGTCCATGGAGTTTCTTACGCGTTCTTCTCCATAGGTACCTACGCTTTGGAATGGGCAACTAGCTTCATATTTTTTGATTATCCGACTTCTTGACAACTCAAAAGTGCCTGTAAATGGTTTAATTGAAATAAATGCTTTGAGTTTGAGTTTGACTTCGGGGGGCACCATAAACAGCACCAAAAAATATTTGCTAGCACATGAAAGACAAGGCTGTTTGAAAACCCGCGCGTTTTGCCGGCGGGAGATGTGATTGATCTCGATGCCTTATCAATATCATTCACTAGCTTCTGCCGGCGACTTCGTTCGTGTGAAAGTCGTAAGATACACAATGCCTATACTACCTTCTCCACGTATCTCTTTCGTAGATATTCTAAGGTATGTACGGAATGTTCTATCTCATAATAAATACTTTTTGTTTTTAAAGACCTATACTATTCTACTAGTGGATAAGTGGGCCCACAAGCGTGGATTGCTTAGAGCATCAAGTAGGCTTAATCCGGCACTGGATACAATAGAAAGTCAATTGTGTCTCATTAGCGGAGCTTGAGAGGTCACCAAGTATCAATAACTCATACTTATAACAAACAATCCCTTACTAAGCAATAATTAAAGAGAGACAAGATAAAAGCATGAAGGTAATAAACTATCCTATGTAACATTATGTATTTTCGCTTCGTCTGCTCATATTTATCTGTGTGCGTTTCGAGTGATGAATAACATATTTCCCGATGGATTGGGTGAAAGGTACTGACGTATTCGGATCATTTCTATTAACTATTAATACGTAAGTGAGTTAGAACGGAGCAGTGGTGGCACAGTGGTAACGGCTGCGACTTACGAGTTGTGAGTCGCAGGTTTGTACCCAGATAGGCGCTTTTCTTTGTGTAAACTAGTTCATCAGCACTGCTCTCAAAACAGTAAAGGAAAACATCGTGAGGAAACCGGCATGTCCTAGAACAAAAAATTCGAAGACATGTGACAACTAAACCGCACTGAACCCTCGTGGTGGATTATGGTTCACTCCTTCTCACTGAAAGGAGGCCTGTGTGGCAGTGGGAACATTATATAGGTTGATTATCTATACTAATATTATAAAGCTGAAGAGTTTGTTTGTTTGGTTGAACGCGCTAATCTCTGGAACTACCAGTCGGATTTAAAAAGTTCTTTTTGCATTTGAGAGCCCAATTCTTAGGAAGGCTATAGGCTATTTAACATCACGCTATGACCTTTAGGAGCCGAGCAAAAAGCAAAAAGTCAGAAAGAACGCTAAGCAAAAACGAAGTAATAGCGCGGGCAGGCGATACAATGCGCGGGCAGGCGATGCGATGCGACGGGTCGGAGTAACAAGAAATTTCACGCGGACGAAGTCGCGGGCAGAAGCTTGTGTATGTATAAAGTAAGAACATAAACGTTATAATCGTTGAAATAGGTAGAAAAGTAAGTAATATTCAGATTCTTGTAGTCTCTTCAGCCACTTATTCTCTCTGCTTAAGTGGCAATGGCGCGAAGCTTTCTGGAATATAATTTGGTTGTGTCAAAGAGAGCATTTCTTTTTTATTCCTTGGATTACTGATGGTCTGTTTTGTAAAAATCTCACCGTGAAAACTGTTTTATTTAATTTTTATTGCTGAATGAAAGAAAGAAAGAAAGAAAAAGTATTTATTGCGACTCGTACAGGAAGATCACCAACTAAACTAATGGCTCTCTGGCGAATGGCTCTTGATCTCGATCACTCCTGATGGAAAGCGATAGAAGCGGTCTATGATGGAACGAACGTGCATAGAAGATGCCTAAGGCACTGGAACTCAAACTGAAACACGCAAACAAGGCGGGCGTTACCCTACCACCGCAAGGGAAGAATTGGCCAATCAAATAAGGTGTTGGATATGACTGTCCAGGATGTGCCGAGCGCTCGGTTCAGTTGAGTAACTGGCGGAACAAACTGCGCTACACGAGGAAGCTTTTTCATACATCCCAAGAACTAACTAAGGTGAAGTGCGCTGTCATTCCACCTGATGCTAGCAACAGCTCACTTCGCCTAAGTCTGAATAAATCGGCAAATATCATCATCATAATTTCAGCCGAAAGACGTCCACTGCTGGACATAGGCCTCCCCCAAGCACCTCCACTTTGACCGGTTCTGTGCTTCTCACGTCCAACGGGTTCCTGCGGTCTTCACAAGGTCGTCGGCCCACTTTTGGCAAATACAATGTGTTTCAGAGGGGTGTGACCAAACTTGGGGGTGTGGTACAGGCCATCAAACTGAACAACTTTTTCCCGGGGACAAACACAGTAATCGCTAAAAAAAAAAAATCTGTCGTCCCATACGAAACTTCAATACCTTCTTGACCAAATGTATGGGACGACTGATTTTTTTTTCACATTGTATAAAAGAAAGAAAATACGTTATTTGTGGTGTGACGCAGAGAAATAACACAAAAATAAAAAAAGAATAAGTTGGGGTTAAATACGCGTCACATCCATGCAAAACGTCCATCGTTCAGCAAAATGCTAAGACCCTATGCGAGACAGAGCTCCAACTGGTTTTTGGTGACAGCCGGCGTTGACGTGATGACGTCAGCCGGTGCAGCATACGATGATTAAAAAAAAATCTAAATGAGAAATAAAATAAATATTCAATACCTAGTATAGATAAAATAATAATTACTTATACAATTAATATTGTGATACTCAATGCTCTATCTCTATAATAGAAAAGTATTTTAACCTCGTGATAGATTATAAACAAAATGAGACATGTACATAAGTGTTAAAACTGTTTGGTATTCCACAAGTCACTTGAAAAAGGGTCACTATCGGACGGTTAGATAAAATATGGACGGGCAGCAGTCCAGATTATTTTATAACGTGATTAAATTGTAACCCACGTACCATAGGTAGGTACAGACGCCAGCATATCGAGCTACCCGAAACTGTCAAATTTTCTCAATCAATTTTGAACCTTATACTTTAGCGATAAAGTTGAAAATCTATTAAAGTAATTTGATAGATTGTAGTAGCTTGATCTGCTGGCGTCTGTACGTATCTTTATTGTTTAACTGGTCTCAAAAGAGCCTTGACATGTGGCAATGGCTTTCAAAGCGTTACGTATTTCTACAATAACTTTCAACACCAATATTATAACATAATGAGCCTACAAAATTCCCACTGCTGGGACACAGGCCTCCTCTCTTTGGGAGAGTGTGGGCTGTAAAGTCAAAGTCAAATCATTTATTTCAAATAGGCACATTAAAGGCACTTTTGAACGTCAAAACTTACAGTAAAATTGAATTGATTCTAGTCGCCCCTTCCAAAAGGTAGTTTTCGTATGGAGAAGAATGGGCAAGAAACTCCACCGTTGTAATACTACCACGCGGGCCCAGTGCAGGTTGGTACATGTCACATGTCTTCGTATTTTTGGTTGTAGGACATGCCGGTTTCCTCACGATGTTTTCCTTCACCGTGTTTGAGAGCAGTGGGCATAAAATTATTTACACAGAGTAATGCGCCTGCCTGGCTTGGCTGGATTTTAACCCACAACTAACAACTCGAGAGTCGGTGCCATTACCAATGGGCCACCACTGCTCAACAATATTCTAACGATCATGGAAAAGTAAAAAATGACTATATTTTTTTTTTTCAGTGCAGAGTGGTAGATGTCACACGTTACCAATAGGCCACCACTGCTCAACAATATTATAACGATCATGGAAAAGTAAAAAATGAGTATATTATTTTTTTTTCAGTGCAGGGGGGTAGATGTCACACGTTACCAATGGGCCACCACTGCTCAACAATATTATAACGATCATGGAAAAGTAAAAAATGACTATATTAATTTTTTTTTCAGTGCAGGTTGGTAGATGTCACAAGTTACCAATGGGCCACCACTGCTCAACAATATTATAACGATCATGGAAAAGTAAAAAATGACTATATTATTTTTTTTTTCAGTGCAGAATGGTAGATGTCACACGTTACCAATGGGCCACTACTGCTCAACAATATTATATAACGATCATGGAAAAGTAAAAAAGTAATTATCAAATTAACTTGGGCTGATTTTTCCAACGCCAGACAATTTTATCCGAGGAACAATTTTGAATTTTTGACAGTTCTTCCATACAAAATCTGTCAGACGTCAATTTTATTCCACAATTAAAAATTATCTGTCGATTGAAAAATCTGCCCTTGAGCTACTTAAAAGCTTATTCAATACATTTTTTGACTTTTCCATCATTGTTGTCGCTGATAGAAAGTCACTTTGTTTAGGCCCTCAGCACCCTCATTGCGTAACACACTATGAATCACAATCTGAATCATTTTGAAGGATATTGCTAATCCATTGCTTCAAATATTCGAAAAATTTGTCCGCTCAACGACGTAAATAACGCAATGAATATTGTTGAGCTGTCAAAATGAAAACCCTTCCTACCGTTAGTGTATAACGCAATTACCCCGCAGGTCTTCTTTAAATTGCTGCCGTTCATAACAGTAGTTAATTTTATTCCTGATAGATAAAATACATAATAAATAGTCGGCACTTCCTTTTAACAGCTTGCTAATCCTACTCATAATGACAACAAAACAAAATAATCTCCGACTACCTTCTTTTCGGAACATTTAATAAATATTGATAACATCTCCGACAATTTAGGGAATAACCCTCCATCGATATAATACGACATCGAAAATGCTCAGCTTAGCAACTAAGAGGGGATGATCGTACCCCTGTCCTCTTATATTGGTTTACCATGATACGATAAGGAAGGACATTTATATTGCACGATACGATACTAAAAAATAATTATTCTGGAAGCGTATTTTTTACGTGTTCGCAAAGAACAGAGAAAGAAAGTGACGGAAGGGCAGACTGAGACTTACACCCAGTTTTTTAATTGATTATAGTTATATCTTGTCAAAATCTTGTTTAGAATTTGTTAATGACCGCAGAAATATAAATTTCTTTGTAAAAAACACTACACTATCAAGGGTGTCCTTTATTCGTGATCTTGGTATTCTCCTCGATGATAAACTTCACCTTCACTGAAAAAAAAGAATTGTTGAATGTACTAAAGTAGCGTAGGTTGAGTAATGAACTGCCATAGTCAACCCTTTTCATAGTTAATTTTACTATAACAAGAGTGAATTTAACAAAATCCACTTTGTTGATTTTCATAATCAACCAGTTCTATTTGGTAAAATCAACAATTTCGTGTGTAGGACCTATAACCCGCGGATTTGATAAAATATACGCGGAATTTAGTAAAATCAATGATTCTTTTTTTTCAGTGTTGATACCATGTAAATAATACCTATCGGATGTACGGTTTTGTGATGAGATCTGCGAAGGAGTTTGTGCGCCTCTCTACCTATTTATATTTATACAAGTCTGATCAGATCACAGCTCGAGTACGCAGTGCCAGTGTGGAATCCCTTTTACAATAAGTATTCGGAGCGTATCGAAAAGGTTCAAAGAAAATTCTTAAAAGTCATGCATTACCGTTGCTTCCACATAGATTTGTCTTATTATTATTTGCTTAAGGCGACTAAATGACCTAAAGGTCTTTGTCGGACTGCATAGAAAAGAAAGAGAAGCGCGATGACACAACGCTGGTAATTTATTGCAAAATATGAAGCAATTATCTATTTACAAAAATCTATTATTTGGACAAAAAAATTAAAACACTGGTGCTTTAGTATGTTGCTTGTAAAATAATCTGACAAAAAATCAGAATGATTGTATGTATATTAGTATGGTTTTTATTGTAAAAAGAAAGTTTTTAGAGGTATCTTCATGATTTTTTTCTATCGTATCAAATTAGTTGTATAATATTTTCAACACATTATCTACCTAGCATATATCCTGAAGAATATCATATATATTTCTGATTTTGTTTACTGTAGTCGATCATATACTTTTATTGTTTCTAAAACTTGCGTTTTTTGCGTTTAGGTCCTGTAAGCCCCTTAAAGTTTTTAATGTTGTGAATACAAGACTGTTGGCTACTTTGTAATAGTATGTGCATTTTGTCTATTTTTTTTGTAATGTGAATCTTGTCTGTGAAGAATAAACAACTTTTAACACACCTATTATAGACGACAATGTGTGCAGGGCATAGGCAGATTTACTGATTTTCTTGCACAAGATTTCGATATGGGTTTTCCAATTCAGTTTTTTGTCAATGTTCAGTCCTAAAATTTTGTTGTTTCTACCTCTTCTATAGGCTGGTCATCGTACTGTATATTTAAATTACTCTTACCGTTGACTAAAATGTATGAATTTAGTTTAAGTACAGACGCCAGCACTTCAAGCTACTACATTCTCTCAAATTTATTTAATAGATTTTCAACTTTATCGCTAAAGCTTTAGGTTCAGAGTTGATTGGGAAAATTTGACAGTTTCGGGTAGCTTGATGTGCTGGTGTCTGTACATTGTAGTTTAAGTACAGTTTAAGTACATACAGTACATTATTGATCGTTTGTGAAGTACGCTACGTTTTACTAGTCATATACCTAGATATGTAGGCGGAGTGAAAACGTGCCCTACAACTAATTATATCATTCGAATAACCTTATCTCGTCTTTTCGTCACACGAGAATATTGGTAAACATCAATTCTATAACAGTTTTTGAGAATCACGAATAGGAATTTCAGGGTATATTTAACAGTGTCTAGACAAACAAATTGTTTATTCATCATGTTTAGGGTTCCGTATCCCAAGGGTCACTTTGTTGTCCGTCTGTCTGTCTGTCAAGACCCTTTATCTCGGGAACGCGTGGAGATATCAAGTTCAAATTAAAACCGTACACTCTGAGTCTACAGTCCCTTGAAGCTGTGAAGAAATCAAACTTCTAAGTAAACATAAAAAAGATAAGGCCGTTTATGCCGCAAAAAACGTACATTCCGACACTTTCAAGGCAACCAAGTTCTATAGGGTAGGTACTTTCCGTTGACCTAGAATTATGAAATTTGGCAAGAAGCAAGGTCATGTAGCTCAAGTAAAGGAAAGAATCCGAAAACCGTAAATTTGTAGTTAAATAAAAAAAAAATCTCGATGATAAACTATATACGTAGGTACGTACGTAGTTACGTATGTACCTACAAATTTGTACAGAACCCTCGTGCGCGAATCCGACTCTCACTTGACCAGTTTTTTTTTGCTCTTATCCCAATTTATTTGGAGTCAGCGCAATAATATCTTCTTCATCCATAGTTCTCTATTAGCTCACTTTCAAGCAGATAAAAAAGAAAAAATAATAATAATTTGTTTAAAACCTAACTGCTAGATAAGTTGACCAGGAATGACGAAAACGAACGAAAAATGAAGAGTCATTAGCATTCAAACTCAAACCCAAAGCATTTATTTCAAATAAACCAATTACAGGCACTTTTGAATTGTGCACTCTCAAAAAGATAACTACCAAACATGTTGCACGACTTTAGTTATGAAATTTTACTACCGAAGATTATCATTCAAACTCAAACCCAAAGCATTTGTTTTAAATAAACCAATTACAGGCACTTGAATTGTCAACGGGTCGGTCAGTGAGAAAGATGAAGCTAGTTGCCCATTCTAAAGCACCGAAGGTTCTTCTGCAGAGGAACTGGCAAGAAACTCCACGGACACCATTTTATGTCAAAATATTGTTACAAGGTATGGGATATAGAAAGACGTGCACGTTAAAAGCACCCCTTACAAAAAGATTCATTTCTTTATTTTCAACTTACAGAGAAACCTTTTGCGACTTTTTTTTTCTCGTTGACTGTTTAAGTCAATTCAGTTTAATGTTATTTAAAATTTATTATTGAAATAATCTACTCATTTTAATGTTTTCTAATGAGTTGAATCCAGTATGTGGCTAGCTAGCGACCTCTAGGATTGATCATATTATTCTTGCTTGAGCAACCGGCAGCAAGTTCGTCATGCTCTCTTTGTCACTGGTTGCGGTAGCGTCGGGGGTCGGGTTGCCTCCTTCCTTCAAATATGGCGAGGGGGGTAATGGCTGATCTTTGCGTTATGCTCGTGAACGGGTGCTGCTTGTGGTGACTGGTCGTCATGCTGACCATGGTTTTATTGTTGTTATTAGTAATAACTTGTTTATTTATATTACTTCGATGGCCCTAGTTTAGCATTTGTGACTTCAATTGAGAGCTATGTGAACAGAACCCAGCATGGCATAAATATATAAGCTATCACGATATAAGCTATCACGATATAAGCTATCACGTCACGCCTGGAGGCTTTTATTTACGCAGTAAGTTCTTTTTTATTTAAATTTTTAATTTTGATTTAGTTTTTTTGCTTGAGTACGTATAGATTTTATTGTATTTGTTGGTATATTGGCGTGGCTAGCTAACATATGGCAAAGAATTTAATTTAATGTTCTATGTCCTGTAATGTTAATTACTTTGCATATCTATATTGTATACAACCAAGTATTTCTAACTGAACAGACAGCTGTGCTGCTGAGGAGTTTGTTGCGCCACTTCTTCTCCCCAGCGAAAGCACTGGGAAGTGGTGAAGGGCGGGCGTTTTGGAGGACTGTCTTTTGTAATTTTGACCTTCGAAAAGTGCTGATTCTCAGCATAGTTTGAATAAATAACTTTTGATTTTGATTTCGAGTGTACATATATTTATACTCTTATCCGAACTTATTACAAACAATGCATTCTTTGTGAACTCACTCAGAGATCAACTGAATAGGCTATAGATGGGCAATCCACCGGGTTTAAACCCGGTGCTTTTGATAAACACCCGATAAACACCCGATAAACACCCGTAGACACCGATAAACACCCAGAAAATTGGGTGTTTACGGGTGTTTATCAAAGCACCGGGTTTAAACCCGGGTGGATTGCCCATCTATAGAATAGGCCCTTGTCACTCACTGCCTATGAGGTTGATAAAAACAAAATGAAATAAACAATTTAAAAATTAAAATAAGCCGGGGCAGCTAAGAGATGACCAGACTATAGTAACGGCGCCCATTCACGAAAATGATAAATTACTCAGTACCATTCAGCTCAAATGATCCAACACACATGCCACCACCAGTGAGACATTTGAGTAGCTTAATCAAACCAATAACACACACTGTGCTGGAACACGGGCATCCTCTCAGTGAGAGCGAACGGGCCGTAATCCACCACGCGAGTCCAGTACGGGTTGATAGATGTCACACGTCTTCGAATTTTTGGTTCTAGGATATGCCGGTTTCCCCATGATGTTTTCCTTGGTCGTTTTGAGAGGAGTGGTGATGAAATAATTTACAGATAGTAAAGCGCCTATCGAACCTGCGACCTACAAATCGTAAGTCGTCGCTTTTACCACTGAGGCACTTCTGCTCGCACAGATATTTGAGTGAGAATGACACACTCTTAACCGCTAGGGCACGTTCGTTCGTTATCAGCCGTGTGTGTTCTGCTGCAGATCAAAGGCCTGTCTTCCTTCCTTCCACTTATAGATAGATAGATAAAACGTTTATTCAGTGCAACAAAAGACACAAATACAGGTATTAAAAACATCCAAAAAGTTGAAAAAAAAAAATTAAAAAATAACAAACATTAAAAAGATATTGACCCATAGAAACTTAACTCATAAACATCTATAACGGTCGATCACTACTGGGCGGTGTGTGTCTCATGGTTGCACCAAATGGGAGTACAGCTCAGCATATGCCAGGTACAATACCTGACGCTGGTATTCTGCTGCATCCCGTTAGTGACACACGGATGTCGAGAAGATACATCTGAGTTTCGACAAAATGGTACCCACAGTTGACTTGCTTTTAAAAACCGACAGAAAGAAAGATTTTGAAATTTTAAACTTATTAATTATATACCATACATAATTAAATATATAATTATATACCTATTAACTGCTGTCTCTTTAGAAAAAAGTTGAGATAACTATTACAGTCGTAAAGTATAAAGTCCTCGATGTATCGAAAGAACCAATGCGGTTTGAATATCGTAGCATATTATTCTGATAGACATTTTAAACTGCTATCAATTTTGGCGTGTCTGCATATCCACTATTGGAATTTTTGGAGTCCGCTTGCGAAATTTGGTTGTGATACAATATTGTTGAGTTTGCTTAGGATCAGTACGAAGTTTTATTATAGATGTAAGACGTACGTTTCATACAATTTTTCTTTTCTAAACTTTGCCTATTGTAGTGGATCTGGAAAATATATTCAAGATAACACATGACGCCTTAGGCTTGTAGATAAGTAATATCAGCCGCACGAGGCGATCGATAAGGTTAAGCTACGCTTGCCGAGGCTGGTCCGTAGATGGGTGATCATCTTTACATACCAAGACCATTCCGTGTCACGGAAAGCTGTCGGTCCCGGCTGTGATTCGTGGATCTTTGACAGTTGAAACGAGTCGTCAAAAGCCCGAAAGTCTGACAACCAGTCTAAGGGTTATAGTACTAGTGTTACCCAGTATCAGTTAGATAAGCAGACGCTCTTTGTAAAATACTGGTATTCAGCAGCATCTGGTTAGACTGGAAGCTGACCCCAACATAGTTAGGAAAAGGGTAGGCAGATGATAACATCACGCCTGTATTCCCCTAAGGGTTAGACAGACATGTACCTGTAGTACACCGAGATATCGCCAGCAATGCTGAAGTTCCATGTCATAGGTGCGTTCCTATTGCCATTAGAATTCTCAGACGGAAAACCCTAATAACACTTTGGCGGATCCGGGCATCGAACCCAGGACCAATTCAGTACAGTACCCGGCGATAAATATTGCACATCGACCTATTCGATCCTATCGATTTTATACAAAGAATAAAAATAATTATCAAAAGAAGCAAATCATAATTGTTTTAACAGCTCCTAATAGATACCGGACTGTTTGTATTTCGTGCGACAGAGATAACGCTCTACGAAGCCGAAATTAGCCGATTGGCTCTTTCCAAAGGTCGATGTGCAATATTTATCGCCGGGTAGCACTTGCGACCTCTAGATCGACGAGGCAGTCTAAGGAGATACAATAATTATAATTGTGCAAAGATAAAACACGATGGTTTTACTAAAGAAAAATTTGCTTTGCATTTAAAAATCACGCTACTCGTTGCAGGTGATTTGTTTTAGCTAAAACAATAACCGAGTTATGTTCATTTGTAGATTTATTTTGCAGACACAAGCTTAATACAGTCATCGTTTATTCCTTCCCATTTCATCTGAAACTCGCATGCCCAACTAACAGGTTTATTTATTGAACGCTGAATCAAAAACAAACACAAAATATAAAACCACTAACAAAGCCAGTGAACAGAACGCAATAAATTGTAACTATTGACATTTGCTCTTAAAAATATAAATAAAACACTAAATCGGACACTTCACGAGATTGCCAAAGTTCAATTTCCGAACGATTACTCTTCAAGGGTCGATAGGTCTGTCCTGCTCTCGTATAAGCCTGCATCCCTCTCTAACAGATGACTCGAGTCAAAGCTTTCATTTACCTAAATCGAGTTAAGGGACCAAGAAAACAAGAAAGAGCTTCGCAGTGTCGTCATCTGTCAGCGGATGGCCACTTATGGCTATAAAATGTATTTACTTCTAACACAATCGAAAATGACCCTTACGTCCTTTTGCATTAAACACATGATCACTTCTTTGTCCTAAGGTCCACAAAACCAATTTATATCTGCGGTTGCTGATGAGATTTTCAATCTTATGTCAATCGGGTCAAGAGGATGTTGATAGAAAATAATCTGTAAATCTGATCTTGAAGTCAGATCCCGCATTGGAGCGATAAGAGCAAAAGACAAACGGGCCTTTTTGGTCGATTTTGGTTTAATGGCAACAGCATGTTAGAAGTTTTTTGATAGGTACTTACAAATACATATTAGAGACAATAGGCCACCCTATCTGTACTGAGAATCTGTCAATAGATAAACATTGAATATTTATATTCTTTTACAGATTTGTCTGTTACTAAACTTGCAGAACTAATATAGTCCAATGAAGTTTCTTGCGCGCTCTTCTCCATAGATACCTACGCTTTGGAATGGGCAACTAGCTTCATATTTTCTGACTGACCGACTTCTTGACAATTCAAAAGTGCCTGTAAATGCTTTGTGTTTGAGTAAGAGAAAAGACCGCAAACCTTTTAAGAATTTCTCTCATAAAAAAATCTCCTGTTACCTATCTCAAATTCACTAAGACACAATAACAGTGGTCAAACTATTTCTAACTTTATATATATGTCAATTACTAGCTACGCCCCCCAGTTTCACACGCATAAGTTGCGATCCCGTAAAAATATCGAGATAAAAAGTATCCTATGTGTTGAAAAGTTGTAAATTTGATGCAAATCCGTTCAGTAGTTTTTGCGTGAAAGAGTAACAAACATTCATTCATCCATCCATCCTCACAAACTTTCGCGTTTATAATATTAGTAAGACTAGTAGGAAACCATTTGTCATGTGATTTTTCAACATTATTATCACTAAACTAAGGGGCTGTCCATTAATCACGTGAGGCTCGAAAGGGGGGGAGGGGGTCCATAAAAAATCACGAAATATCACAAGGGGGGAGGGGGGGTGTAGTAATATATCACGTGTATTTATTTTTTTAAAAACATCCTGCAAACTTTCTAATAAAATTAGATGATTATACCTGTATTTTATAAACATAAAAAAAAGGTCCGATTCTTTGTAGGTACTAAAGATACACGTGATATGAGGGGGGGGGGGGGGTAAGTCTTAAACCTCACCATATATCACCAAGGGGGAGGGGGGGGGTTAAAATACCAAAAAAACATCACGTGATTAATGGACGGCCCCTAATCAGTACTAATAATAAAGCCTAACAGTTTGTTTGAACGTGCTAATGTCTGAAACGACCGGTCGGATTTGCAAAACCTTTTGCGTTTGGTAGCCCGATTCTTAAAGTAAGCTTTAGGGTACTTAATATCACTCTTGGACCTTTAGGAGCCGAGCAAAAAAGTCAAAAAGAACGCTAAGCGAAAAGATAGTTAAGCGTGGGCAGACGATGCAATGCGACGGGGTCATGGAAACAAGAAATTTCACGCGGACAAAGTCGTGGCCAGAAGCAAGTTCAATAATAAATTCCTTAGAGCCATGATCTTAAAATAATTAATTCGCAATGCCAATAACATCAGAATCTAAGGACTAAGAACAAATACATTTTTTCTACATGTACTTGCCACTTGTAAAGTCCCGGAATAAAATATTATACTCACATTCCCTCGACTGCCTCGCAGCTCCAAAATGACTTGCATCTGATATACTTTCATCACATTTAGCTTATTTTACCCTTGCTTGCTCAACGTCGACTCAAATCAAATTTAGTTTATCAAAATTCACTCTGAACTTTATAAGAATATATTGCGTTGAAAGTTTGCAAAGTTGTATAAATATTGACAGGTGTTTGGCCTCAAGGCTAAGTTAGCAGGGTCGCGGAGGGTTCGCCAATGTTGGTCCCGAGATTTCAAGGGTGGCGATCGGGGTTGGTTATTAAATTAGTTGGCAATATCGGAGCGTCTGCTTTGTATGTTTTGGACAAATAAATATGGCAGAGTGGTCAACTAACGTTTAGAAAAGTGAGCCCTATGTTGTGCAAATTTTTAGCAAAATATATTTCTCGAAGATTTTTTTTACCAACGCGTTTATTAAATTTTCAGCGGTGTGTCAGAGTAGATTATCTTAAGGCGACTGCATGACCTGAAGCGCAGCCTTTGTCGGACTACATAGAAAAGAAAGAGAAGCGCGATGACACAACGCTGGTAATTTATTGCAAAATATGAAGCAATCATCTATTTGCAAAAAATCTATTGTTTGGATTAAAAAAATCGAAACACCAGTGCTCTAGTATGTTGCTTGTAGAATAATCTGACAAAAAATCAGAATATGTAATTGTATGTTTAGTATGGTTTTTATTGTAAAAAGAAAGTTTTTAGAGGTACGAGTATCTTCATGATTTTTTCTATCGTATCAAATTAGTTGTATTATGTTTTCAACACACTATCTACCTAGCTATATGATATTCTTCAGGATATATTCCTGAAGAATATCATATATTTTTCTGATTTTGTTTACTATAGTCGATCATATACTTTTATTGTTTTTAAAACTTGCGTTTTTGGTGTTTAGGTCCTGTGAGTCCCTTAAGTCGATGTAGCAATGAGCACATTACGATATTAAAATAAAATTAAATATACGTTATATTTAATTTTATTTTAAAATTACAGGTTACTTTGACTTAAGTACGTAAAAGTCCCTAAAAAACATTTTCATTTGATAACATCCTACGCTGTCGATCTTGTTTTTTTAATCTTATTTCAACACTGTTTTCATATAACAGTAATTTAATTACATTATCACATGCTCTAAATAATAACAGCCGCACAAGTGATCAAGGTAAAGCTACGCTTGCCAAGGTCGCTTTGTGGATGGGTGACCATTCGTTCTGACGTTCAAAAGTGCCTTTTATGTGCCTATTTGAAAGAAATGCTTTGACTTTGACTTTCGTAACATAATTAACGAGACTCCTTCGGAAGCACGTTACGCCGTTGGTCCCGGCTGTCATTTTTTTGATCAGCAAACGTTACGGGTAGTTTAAAAAACAAAAGTCGGACAACCAGTCTTACCAAGGGGTATCGTATTACCCAGTGACTAGGATGTGGAGGTCCCTGATTGATTTGATCTGATTTAACATGGGTAAAATACTGGTATTCAGCTGCATCCGGTTAAACTGAAAGTCGGTCCCAACAAAGTTGGGAAAAGTCTAGGCAGAGTGACCATATACACAAACAAACATAACAGATACACAAATAAGCATTAATTTGGGGACATCCTTTTCAGAATACTATTTATTCTGTCTTCTTCTCTACTGTATATTAACTACCAACACTAGTAATAAAGTATAATATTGTTTACTAAAACGCTGGATCACTATTGTCAGAAAGTAAAGAATATAATATAATAATATGCTTACCAAACGTCACGTCATGACCCATCATATTACATAACTTCACAAAACATTCCTTTCAGAAAAACATACAAATATTTTTAGAACATCATCTCTAATTTACAAGTTGTTTGTGTATTGGAACATCGATATAACTAATTCATTTGGGACTAAACTCTGACGTCAGAGCTCTTTGACATGGGTCCCAAACCGTGACTGTACTCTTCTATGTGAGACCATGTAAAAATGTTTTTAGTGTTCCACAAAATGTTGAAAAAACGAAATATCAAAATACATTTTGAAATTGTGAACATTATTTATTCCAGTATCGACAGTGAGACAGTAAATAACAAGAGGAATATAAAAGAGAGTTATAATTAGTACCTATACGATGACTTTCTAAGTTTTGTATCAATCTATGCTTCAGAGGTCGTACGTTTGAACCCCAGTTGTTGCACTTTATCCAATAATAATAAATAATAACTTTGTTAGTAACTATTGTGTTTGCATTTTTCAGAGCATTCAGTCAGTGAAAAGAAAACTACATTTCGGTAAAAAATTAGAATAATCTCTTCTTCATACTTTCCTGTAATTGTTTATGGTAAGTAACTTTCTTCATTGGTATTGTCAACTTATATTACGGTAGCCCATTGCTCGAAAATGGGAACTGTTCAAGAAAACTCGTTTCCCTTAAGAAATCGCCAAAGTAAATTAATATACGAAATAACTTATCTCATAAGTAAGACACACTTGACCAGTTGATTCTTATGTGTGTCGTGGAAGTAACTCAATTTGTTAATGTCAATGGATCCCAGACCTATGATGACGTTACTCATTCTAAATTTGTAGATGGGGAATATTTATCGACATAAGTAGTTTCTGAATATGTGAAAGAATATCTAATAAACACTCATTTTCTTTTAGAACTTGTGAACACGTTTGGTAATTATGGGCCAGACTGGTCCAAGATTTTTATGCCAAGCTATTATTAAAAACAGTCAGCATTTAAGAATATCATAGAAGTTTGTAGATATCATTATATATTACAGCTGTTCTATCATCATCATGACACTTTTAGTTTTTTATAAACCCACTAAAAATAAGCTGCCTTTCTTAGTTGTTAATTTCCCTTTTGTCTGACGCATTTACTTCCATAACATTCAAAGCTGCACTCATGTCACAATAATCGTCACAACATACGAAAAAAATTCCCTGATCAGCAAAATTTCCAGCCTAATGAACCATCTCAAAGGAGCACTTCTGTCTTCCCCAAAAACGCAGCAATACTTCATATTTCTTCTCTCCAGACAAAACATGGTGCTACGATATTGTAAGACGAATGTCCCACATTTGTCTTGACGATTACTGAAATGGCAAAGTTAGTGGCCGTATTATGTTATATCTGGCCGGAATAGGGCAGTGCTGACTTATGTGTTCAGTTGTTTGTTGTTGTAATGTTTCTGGCTGCTCTCTGATCGATTGGGCGCTTTAAGAGTGGAAACTTTTGAGTGTCCCCAGCGTTCCATATGTAGTTAGGTCAGCTCTGAAGCTAGGCTAGGTTGATGGTGATAGACCTGTACCCTTATTGCGTCATATACAATCAGAAATCAATCAGAATTTGAATCATTTTGAAGGATATTACTAATCCATTGCATTATAAGTTCAAAAAATTTCGCTGCTCAACAACGTAAATACCGCAATGAATGCTGTCGAAAGCCATTCCTACAGATGTTCTATGTCACGAAGTCCGTTTGGCTATGAATGTTGTCAAGCGTGCACATGCACATTGTGATCAACAGAGACTCAACAATGGGTGAAGTAAAACGGTACACATTCGCGGAAATAGCCTCATGCGACGGCAGCAAGGGACAGCCGCTGTGGGAGCGCGCTTGTCGGGATACGTCACTACTACAATCAAAGCCGAACGGACTTCGTGAAATAGAATATCTGTACTATTAGTGTGTTACGCAATTAACTCGCTGTGTCTAGCATCATCTGCCTGGCTTTTCCCAACTATGTTGGGTTCGGCTTCCAGTCTAAACGGATGCAGCTGAGTACCAGTATTTTACATGGAGTGACTGCATATCTAACCGGCACAACCCAGTTACTGGGTATTACGATACCTCTTGGTTAGACTGGTTGTCAGACGTTCGGACTTCTGACAGCAACTGTCAAAGATCCACGAATGACAGCCGGGGCTTAACGTGCTTTCCAAGACACGGAGGGTTCACGGTATGTCAACATGGTCACGCATCAATGGACTGACCGCGGCTAGCGTATCATAATCTAAGGCTAAGCGCGCACCACGATTTTTTAGCGTGCGATAATTTTGTCGCAGGAATGCAACGTGTGAGTTAGTACGGCAGTGTGCACACATTCGAGTCACATCGCAGCGATTTTAAAATTGTGATTTGTCACAATTTGCTGCGTTTGCTCGCGATGCGATTATCGTGAAAGTAAACTGCAGCGTATGGAATTGCAGGGACCATACAATTCCATATACTGCCGTTTACTTTCGCGCGCACTCGGGCCGGCCGGCGCCCATTCGTATTCCGTTAATAAATAGAATGAAAAAATAAATAAAGTGATTTGGCAATCGCACTAAACAATCTAATTTAATATAATATGTATAACTTGTGAGATACATTATGTTTATATGCGATGGCCAAGTCAATCAATCTATTTAAAACATAAAAGATTTTTAATATTGATATGGCCACTATAAGATGTTGTTAGGTTAGCTAATTACATAATAACTTAAGACAGAAGGTCCCTTAAGTAGGGACTAAATAAATTAACCGACTTGGTATTACATGGATCTCACAACTTTTTACGGTAGAAGAACTGAGTTGCGAAACTTAGTTTTTTTACAAGTTATGTTTTTTATGTCATTACTATTTAAATATCAGTAAAAAGTGGTAATTATAATGTAAAATGTAATTTTATTGAAGCTAATTAAAAGTCCTTGTACAGTTATAACGGTATTAAATTACATAACTCCATGTCAAAGCAAGTACATTTTCGATAAATCAATAGTAAACAAGCAAACATATTTGATTTTACAAAACGGGCAAAATCGAAGCGAGCATCAAGCAAACACTTGACTTAAAATATTGTAGTGACGTTCAAAATTAATATAGTATGGACGAGTACCATTGACAGTGTGGGGCTAACAACCAGTATAACAAGACCTGAAAATTCTAAAGCAGAGGTCAACCATTCGAACGGAATGTAAGACGCATTGGCCCCTGATAAAGGACTTGTTAAATTAGAAATGGTGGTTAGAGTGGTTGATAATTTTTTCTCTGAAGCTTTGTTTATATTGTCAGGTTTGTATGAAACCGTGGGATTTAATGAGTTTTTGGACGGATACTTATTACATTTTTCGAGGCCAAGCTTGGGTAGATATTATGATGAGTTCTGTGGTAGGCTTAGCAAGATCAGCTTTTGTGTTATTAATAATATTGCGACAGTTCTTTGAACTATAGAGGTATGAAGTATAGGGTATAAAGTTCACTCATCATGTGAGCCTGATAATTGATGTCTGCACGTTGTATATAACATGCATCCAAAATCCTGCATCGCGCAAGCAGAGTTTTCCGCGCAACAAGCGCGGAAAACTCTGCTTGCGCGATGCAGGATTTTTTGTGACGTCAGTATGATGCGTAGTAAGCTTGTGACATTGACCATGCCTCCACAGAATAATAACAGAGAAATAAACAGAAAACTCGAGGCTGAAGTAAATGTATATATCTCCAGTTACTGTTTAGTTACTTTAAATTAAATGATTGATTCCTACATTAAAAGTTTATACGAAACTGGTAGCTAACATGTTCCCCATTCCCTTAAGGGACATGAATGAAGAAGTATATGAAAACGAATCACCCACGCAAATAGAAACAGAATATAAAAAAATGAATACTTAATAATATTTTTTTATAGAATTCATTATATTTTTGTACTAGCTGCGCCCCGCGGTTTCACCCGCG
Organism: Luperina nickerlii; assembly: GCA_963855955.1. NCBI lineage: Eukaryota > Metazoa > Arthropoda > Insecta > Lepidoptera > Noctuidae > Luperina > Luperina nickerlii. Next base: position 19,898,280 of record OY979678.1, read on the forward strand.
TAAATGTCGATCCTGTGGGAATGTCAGGATAAAAAGTAGCCTATATGTTAATCCAGGATGTCAGCTACTTCCAGACAAAATTTTATTAATATTGGTCCAGCCGTTTGAGCGTGACGAAGTACCAAACATATAAACACACCCACACACATACACTCACAAACTTTTGTCTTTGTAATATTAGTGTGATGTACGTGTTTCTGTGACAAATAAACCACGAATCCGTATTTAAAATATCACTTAAACTAATTAGCTAAAAGCGGTAATGAGTACCTTTCAATAAATTTACATGCCGACCCCTAACGCCTGGGGTTCCGTATGTTACACGAATAAAACCAGCCCTGACCAGGTCCCGCATAATTTTCGTGTATTCTTTGTGAATTTACTCTCACATTTGCAATTCTGATCGGAACATCCCAACTGTGACGAGCTCACAAATTGGTGACATTCGCTATTCGAAGCCAAGGTTTATATGGAGGGCAGTTTTAAATATTGCTTACGCTGTCTATGTGGAAAACTGTGATTTCCATTGGTATTACGCTATAAGCATGATTTACTATTCTGATTCGACTATCCAATCTCAATGGATTTGTGGGTACTTTTATTTCAATATCAAGGACTTTCTTTTCTTCTTTCTTATACCTATAGAAAAATAACTCATCGTCATCTCCAAATCATTTTCTTTTCGAAATCTTATGTTTTTGTTCCAATATTTCTGCATTTTGTTAGCGTGTAGCAAATTGATGTTAAATGTTCAGAGCTGTTGAATTTCAGATTGACTATCTAGTAAAAATCTCTGTGCAAAATCCCATTACAAAGGAAGCCTAATTGAAAATCTAATTATATAATACAAAATGTCACAATAACATCTGACACAAAACATTGTTTTTCCTCTTAGTACGCCACAATAAAGGGTCTCCCTGGAGTATATGATCGTAATGACCTAGCTTGATAAATAAAGCGATGTTACTGTTTTATATCTAGTTATCTATTGTTAGACTTATCAACATAACTATACACTTTCTTGCAATGACAGTTATGTAGGTCAGACTATGTACGATATAGTGTAAGGTTATCTATATTAATTACTCTTTTCTCATATATTCTTTATCTTTTCCTTCTACAAAAAATATTGTTGACCTTCATCTTCACTCATTGCTTCATCTGCTATAAAACCTTCTTGTTATTTTTTTTTTTTATAAAATTTCTTTTTGGCAGCGTTATCAAAGATACCAGAGACCTTTGTATGACACTGTTCAAAATAAATCAATTCGTTTCAACCCCATTTATAGAGCCAATTCCAAAAAGTAACAAACTCAACACTTTTAAGATTGCAAAATCATTTATATCAAGAATGTTTACAACATTACATTACATTACATTTCAGTTTCCTTTCCAATTAACTTATCTGTGTTCAAATGTTTTCAATCCATTAGGACTCGAGAGTGCGTTGAAAGAAATAAAATCACGTAATTGACTAGCTAGTGTTGCCAGTGTTCAGTTGAGGAAAAATGTGGGTAAAATTAGAAGCGTCCCTTTGTCTCCTTGCTAGCAATCAAACCTTTGTTTTTGATAAAATCGTCCTATAAGAAGCTGTAAATGCTAGGGATTTACTCTTAGAGTGTTCCGAAAAGTTGTTTTGTATTGTAATGGGTGAAAGTAAAATTATGCGAACAAAGTTACAGGAATACTTGCAAAGGGTTGTTTAATGTAATATTATAATATAAAGCTTGTTTTATGTTACGTTGAGTAAAGTAAACCTGTTTGGTTTCTTAATATTGTAAAAAATGTAATATTATAAAATAAAATGAAAATAACTTTAGACATATTGTAAAAATTTCTACTTTTTAATATGTTGTTAATTTGAGTTTAAAAAAGACATGATTAAGTGTTTACAAGTTTACAGTGTGGCGATTAGTACATAACATTAATTGAAACCGCATATTCTTCATAACTTATTTTAAACATATACAATTACAATAATTAATAACAATTATTATTACATTCTAGCCTGGGACCTTTTATTTCGTTTGTATAAATACTCATAAATTAATAAATTAAATATTTAATTAATTAGTAATTGTAAATTAAGTGTAATGTTGATAAAAAACAACATTAAACATAATTTGTGATTATTTGATAAAAATACCATAAAGCTTGTGTTGGATTGTGTGTGCTTTCCGAGGGCACGGTCCGGGCAATATAAAAAAAAAACTATGCCAAGATTTATTAAAAATTTGTAAAAGTTGATTCCCAAAACCATAAATTTGTCAAAGTTGTGGTCAAAAAGGTATAAGGGTTATGACGTGGCCGCGCCATTTAAATGCGGAGAATCAGGTAGCACCGCGGAGCCCAAAAATTATAGGCCGATCACGTGTTTACCACGGTCTATAAAGATCTAAAATTAACAAACATCCAATTTGAGAGCTAAAATTAACAAACATAATAATATAGACACCATCTCCATCATGTCTGCCTCTCAAAATGGATGTAAGAACGTGTCCCGCGGTACTAAGGAGCTACTCCTCATTGATATGGCCAATAGCCAACGGGTTCGTCGTTCCCGAAAGGATCTGTCGACATGTTGGATAGATTATAAGAAGGCCTATGACTCGGTGCCACATACATCGCTCATGAGGGTGCTGGAGTTGTATAGATACAACTCTGCGCACCTTCCTGATATCGTGTATGGGGCAATAGAGAACGGTCCTTCGCTATAATCGCTAACCAGGATGTCGAAATATTCAGAGGAATAGTGAACCGATAAGGATGTAGCGAGGCATATTTCAGGGCGATAGTTTGAATCCGCTTTGGTTCTGCTTAGCCTTCAATCTTCTAAGCACACTGCTGGAGGATTCAGGTCTAGGCTATGGCAAAAACGTACAAATTAACCGATACCGCGACTATATTGAACGCCCCTCGTAAGAGAGTAAGTAGTATGAATTACTTACCTTGATAAGAAGTATTAGTTTGAAATCCAATCGTAAGGCGTAACGAAGTTCAGATTGTAACAGCAGGAAAGTAGTTTTCCAAAGATAACAAAATGTCCGAAAACAAGATTACAAAATGTCTTTAGCGTGGTGATTACAAAATCTCTTCACTACCTTAGACAGTTGTCAGTGTGATTTTGTCAGTTTGGGTTAGATAACTTTCTTCTGAAATAGTCTACAAAGGACCTAGACAAAGATCGTTAGAAACGAAAGATAAAATGACAGATTGTAGAAGGATTTCTACGGTGCGATGTTAAAAATGGAGAAACGAAATATCACTTTGTATGTATAGAAGGAGCTGTGTCTATTCTTCGTAGAAATAGAAAGCGTCATGCTAAGCCTAGGGTGATTAACAAAAAGCGGGGGCGTGACGGCGGGATATGTCTTATGGAGCGCATATATTGATCACATCAAGTTACACACGGATAACTCTCATCACGCGCGGCATAAGTGCGTGTATCAAACAAAAATCGGCAACTTGGTGTGACGCCTACTGTACCTACGATATTGTAAACAATGGGTTATTTAGTCTTAGACATAAGTTAAGGGTTTGAGTACCTATAGGTACAGTTATTCATCAAATAATGCTATCTTACAGGAATTACGAATGTGCAAAGTTATCTGTTATGTTTATCGCTTGGGTACTCAGAACCACCTTATTTTCAGCTATCAAGCAATGGAGGGGTAACTAAACAATCTGTGATTTATGTAATTAAAACAAAACATAGATACATGTTTTTGTATCTTATCGTTTCATTTTAATTTAATTTAGAATCCTTGAGATATAATTTCTAATACAATAGGTGGAAAGTTTTCTGTAAAGAATAAGCCATGGTCACCCATCGAAACATTCAAAACGTATTGAAGGTTTTACAATATGATTTTTTTTTTCTATTATTGATTGTTCTACATACTAACAGGTGTTGTTTACAAAAAAGATCTCGCTAATGCTTACTTTCTTCGATAGATAATCACGACTTATTTCTACGCGATACCTTGCTCCTCAAATAAAAACCTAGGATGTTTTGTGTATTTTTACAAATTCAAATTTAGGTTTTACAAAAAACTTCAAACCTCTGCGGTGCTTTTTCAGTGAGATATCGGCGATAACGTATTTTTCACGTTATCGCCACGTTCAAACCCTTCTAACTATTGACCATAACTTTAGCTTTATGCTTTTTGGAATCATCTTTTACAAATTTTTACAAAATCTTGGCATAGTTTTTTTTTTTTTTTTAATATCGCCGTGGCCGCGCCCTCTAAACGCACATTGGATTGTTGATACTATCGCCCAACGCGTGTGTACTGCCTAATTATGAAGGGTGGTTTATGTCGTGCCAATTTTTAATCAATTTATTTTGTTTGAAAAATTCAGTTACCTATTTTAATATGATGATAACAACTTGTAATAACCGTTGTACTGTTAAATGTGATAATCTAATCAGCTCTCTGTATAAGACTGAATTTTAATAAAACATAATATAAACCCTTTAAAAGACTTGACAACAAGCGACATAACATCAATCAGTATTGACTCTTACTGCCTCGGTAGCAATTCTTGTACAACGAAATTAATGCAAATATTTCAGTACACTGTTTATCCGTTCAGGAATGTAAATCAGCAGTCCGCTCCTTCCTACTAGACAAAACGTATGACGAAACTGAATCTTTTCTTCCACACTGAATCTTTTTTTTTTTCTTTTACACTATCATAAGTATACACGCTTCACCCATACTCTCAAAACACAAACACACACACACACCCACACAGCACATTACTCATATCTGTTATAGGCTTTAATACTTTCAGGAATATTCCATATTTGTTTGTTTTATGTTATTAAAACCAATATCATTATTTTTTTTTTAACATACGGCACTGTCTCTCTTTACTACAGGCTATTATGTAGCCTATCTAAGAGGACAGTACCCCAACCATTTTTGTTGTATACCAGTGTTCAATTGTAGTGCAACTGTTTTTAATGTATTTACTGCAACACCTTTTATGCAATAAAGGTTTATTTGTTAAAAAAAAAACGCAATTCCTGAGCATGATGTCCTGGGTTCAGTTCCCGGGTCAGGCAAAGTGGGATTGGGTTTTTCCATCTGGAGTTTCTCAGTAGCAGCCTAGAGTCTGAATGTCTGCCCGGTTGATGGCCATAGGCCTCTGCCTGCTACACGGAACTTAAACATAACTGGCGAAATTTGGGTACACTTTAGGACATAAAGTCTATTCAAATTCATGTTTCCATTTTGATGTTATTTCAAGTTAAACAATTAATATCAACTTTAGTACATTAAAAATTAAGTTGATTTCAGAGTACTATTGAAAAGTTAAAAAAATGTCTGAAGTTTTAGCGTAAACTGAACTTTATTGTGTAGGTATTAGAGTTATTTTCCCAATAACTCATATGTGTTAACATGTTTGGCAAATAAATCGCAAACGCAGTGTAGATACACATCTGCCAAACCCTTCGGGTATTACAGGCGTGATGTCTTTATCAATAAAACCGTGTAATAAATCTATCCCTCCGACATTTAACTCTTCTTCAAAGCAAGAGTGAACAGGCATCTTCTGGGCACCTTCGTTCCATCATAGACCTCAACCATCGCTTTCCATCAGGCGTGATCGAGATCGAGAGCAGGCCAATTTAACAATATTAAAAAAAAACTGTCTTCGAACAATATTTACAAGAAAAGCCAATTTCATAACCGTTCCACAGCAAAAACCAAGACAAAAACGCTGAAGAATATTGATGCCAGAATAAAAACGGCTATAAAGAAAATTAGCCTAGTTCAATAAAATCCCACATGACGAGGGGGTAAAGGATCAAGTGTTGCTGAAGTGAAAAGTAATTTTCCAACGCTCAGAGTGACACGGGAGCGATTATGTGATCAAAGGGTCAGGGGCTGCAAATATAATAGTTGCGGATATTAAAAGTGCTTTCAAACGAGAATAGTGTAGAGGATATAATCACGGTTGAGAAAAATGGGGTGGTATAGAAATTCTAAATGGGGTTTTCTTTGATGCTTCTGAAAGCTGATGGATAGGTAACTGAGCTAAGCTTTTTTTTCCAAACATGCTTGGAAATTTGAGCATTATTTTGATAACCTTCTTCGAGATCAATCGAAATTGCTGTACTGGCCAAATACATGCGAACAGCGGCCGCAACATTTGTATGAAAATCCACATCTGTCATGGTTTAGCGGCCAAATAAATTAGGTACATAGTACATAAACTCATATAGGTATTGTATTATAAAAATGTGTGTGTATTTTAAAAATGGAACGATCTTTTACTCCGAAACATGGCAACCAAGGAGGTAACTTATCATAGGTTTTATTAAAATTTCGAACTGCCTTGCAAATAGAAAGCTGTTTATTGAAAAAAAAAACAAATGAACACTTTAACGCGGGAAAATTATTGTTGTTCGTCATTGATTTTGAAAAGTAATTGTATTTGACAAAATGAGTTCAAGTGAAGACAATGAGTGTTCACCTAAAATTCAAGAGGCGGTAAGAGCCGTAATATAAAACTTGTTACCGCCAAAATCGAAAGAACAATATTTTCAAATAAAAAGTTCTACCTACTATTAGTTTCCGCGCATTATTTAAGAAAAGTACTATACAAACCTTGGCCACAACTAGGCATTGATTGACTTTCGTATGTGTGCTTTGGCTTCGCCTCAGCCCAAATTTAAGGCTCCTGCAAACAGGCGCGACGCGCGACGCGAATCGCGTGCGACACAAAGACACTGCGTTGCGCGACTTGCGGTGCCTCTGTATCGCGCGCGATTTTATCGCGTGTCGCGCCTGTTTCAAGGAGCTTTTACCCGTTCGTCCATCGATGCCTCGATGATATTGCTGGTATGTGCAAGCCATTTTTCGATTCAGGGATATGTTTGAGTGCTAATTTTTGTTAGAGTCGAGTGCCCCCCCCCTGCCAGCTAAACGGTTGCTTTTGGATATGTGAAAATATTCACGGCAGTAGTATACAGCGTGGCGCTACAATGGTGACATTAATTTAACACACGTGTAGGGCTAGTGCCCTTTAATCATATTAATTTTAGTAGGTTAAAATAACTCGTAAATTGAAAAAAAAATTTTTTCAAACAAACTAAATGATAAAAATGTAACGAAAATTGGGATCACCCTTGCAAAAAATCATTCATGAAATTACTTACCTACGTTACGCTGGCTTACGTTAACTCGGAGCGGCAACGCGTCGCTTCACGCGCTGCCACTTTTCGCGCTTTAATATCGTATGGACGGTACTGTGATGAATTTGAAAATGCCTAGCGCTCTGGCGGAGGCTAGTTTTGGGTTGGTTTTGGAAATATTGTAGCACATTTTCAGTTAACTGGATTGGGTTTTGTCGTGTAGGTGGTCGATCAGGGCGTTGAGACTTAGGATCCACTGGCCGGTTTTCGCGGATGCGCTGAAGAGCTCCTATAATAGTGCGAGGATTAGTAGGGCATTGTCTTGAACCGCCATATCTCTCGCGATATGTCCTTATGGCAAGAGCGGCATTTTGACGACATTCTCCGTAAATTAGGATCATGTCCGCATATTCAGCTGCTGTGTAGTTCGGATGTGTATTTGCCATCACGATCACAAGTTTACACAAGCACTAATAACACAAATAAAAGCGCCCGTGTCGCAAGAGATGTCAACGTGCCTACTAAATTAGAAAACGAAAACAAAACATAGCGTCTTTATCGCAGTACCATAATCTAATTACTCATTAGTTCATTACACAAAAATAAATAAATAAAACAATAGGTAAGCGTCTTTTTCGCGGAAACATTCACAAAATTAGTTGACGTAATTATGTGCACTACTGTGAAGAAGTGTGTCAAGGGCACGAGTTAGGCTAGCACTAGATATGCAAAAAAAAGAATTAGATTTCGCTGCGACGCGACGGGGTGGGGGGAGGGCACGCGTCGCCTGCGCCGCCCGCTCGCCGACAAAGGGATATCACGTTACTTTAAAGTATTGTTTATTTATTTTAATTTCATTGATGCGATGTTATGATCCGTGACCTCGGCAAATGACCGCTGCGCGACAGTTCTTTAAGTACAGGTTGCTCCTACAATGGTGACATTAATTTAACACACATATACGTTTTCACATTTTCATTTCATGAAGAAATTATGTTTCCATTAAACGTTATTATTTGCGGATTTATTTAAAGTTTTCTAAAATAGCATTTTGGAGCAACCTGTACTTAAAGAACTGTCGCGCAGCGGTCATTTGCCGAGGTCACGGATCATAACATCGCATCAATGAAATTAAAATAAATAAACAATACTTTAAAGTAACGTGATATCCCTTTGTCGGCGAGCGGGCGGCGCAGGCGACGCGTGCCCTCCCCCCACCCCGTCGCGTCGCAGCGAAATCTAATTCTTTTTTTTGCATATCTAGTGCTAGCCTAACTCGTGCCCTTGACACACTTCTTCACAGTAGTGCACATAATTACGTCGACTAATTTTGTGAATGTTTCCGCGAAAAAGACGCTTGCCTATTGTTTTATTTATTTATTTTTGTGTAATGAACTAATGAGTAATTAGATTATGGTACTGCGATAAAGACGCTATGTTTTGTTTTCGTTTTCTAATTTAGTAGGTACGTTGACATCTCTTGCGATACGGGCGCTTTTATTTGTGTTATTAGTGCTTGTGTAAACTTGTGATCGTGATGGCAAATACACATCCGAACTACACAGCAGCTGAATATGCGGACATGATCCTAATTTACGGAGAATGTCGTCAAAATGCCGCTCTTGCCATAAGGACATATCGCGAGAGATATGGCGGTTCAAGACAATGCCCTACTAATCCTCGCACTATTATAGGAGCTCTTCAGCGCATCCGCGAAAACCGGCCAGTGGATCCTAGGTCTCAACGCCCTGATCGACCACCTACACGACAAAACCCAATCCAGTTAACTGAAAATGTGCTACAATATTTCCAAAACCAACCCAAAACTAGCCTCCGCCAGAGCGCTAGGCATTTTCAAGTTCATCACAGTACCGTCCATACGATATTAAAGCGCGAAAAGTGGCAGCGCGTGAAGCGACGCGTTGCCGCTCCGAGTTAACGTAAGCCAGCGTAACGTAGGTAAATAATTTTATGAATGATTTTTTGCAAGGGTGATCCCAATTTTCGTTACATTTTTATCATTTAGTTTGTTTGAAATTTTTTTTTTTTCAATTTACGAGTTATTTTAACCTACTAAAATTAATATGATTAAAGGGCACTAGCCCTACACGTGTGTTAAATTAATGTCACCATTGTAGCGCCACGCTGTATAACAAAATTAAAAGGAAAATAATCACAGCTAAGTAGGCTTTACAAGTTTACAAATATTAGTCGACCAACTTAAATTTGCAGTTGTAATGTATAGGAGAACAGGATTTCTTTTTCAGGATGTTGATTTTGTTCTTGGCATAAGTTCATTCCAACCACGGAACCCTTCATTGTGCGTGGTCTGACACGCCCTTGGCCGATTTTTATTTTATTTTATTTCGGGATAAAAACAGAAGTACAGTACCCGGCGATAAATATTGCTCATCGACCTTTACCTTTTTTTGTATTTTATACAAAGAATAAAAATAATTATCAAAAGAAGCAAATCATAATTGTTTTAACAGCTCCTAATAGATACCGGACTGTTTGTATTTCGTGCGACAGAGATAACGCTCCACGAAGCCGAAATTAGCCGATTGTCTTTTTCCAAAGGTCGATGTGCAATATTTATCGCCGGGTACTGTAAGTACAATATTAAATGTTATAATACATAGGTACTATCTTAATAATTAAAAAAAATATTTATGATACTACTAGCATCATCGTCCACTTATTACTAACTAGCTGACCCAGCAAACTTCGGACCGCCCCAGAATCAATAAAAACAAATGTACGAGAAAATCTTCAATAAAATTCGTGGATTTTTCCCATGTTTTAATATTCTGCTATTCGGGGCGGAGACAAATCCAACAAATCAAAGACGCTATAAATTGGTCCAGCTGTTCTTTAGTTATAAATGGTCTAACTAAGCCGACTTTGTTTTATGTATAAAGATTTGTTGATTGTTAATGCTACGTAAGATAAAAATAAAAACAGAATAAGCAGTGAATGGAGTGAAAGATTAAATGATTGAATGAATGCTTTCTAATAACGAAATTTATGGGATAGAAAAAGGAAAAAAATACACCACCTAATACTTTATAAAGCTAAGACAGAATCGAGTACAGATTTCCTAAATTGATGTGCTGTTAGATAAAAATAAACAAGATTTTCGAATCCATTGTTGTAGGAATCCACAAGTTGGCGCAGAGGATCGCGAAAGCCAGCATAGGAGTTACAGACATGGCTGATAGTAATAGATAGTATTAGATACCGAAATGAAAATGCGCTGGTTCTGGTAGTAAAACAAAGTATTTAACTGTCAATCATAAGTAAAAACCAAAAGGTAGCGAAAGCATAAAAAAGGTAAAATATCAAAAAGATTAAAAGACTTGCACAGATAGTAAGCGGTTATTTCTAGGACATACCGGTTCCCGCACGATGTTTTCGTTTGCCGTTTTGAGAGCAGTGCTAATGAAATCATTTCCAAAAAGTAAAGTGCTTGCTTGGGTTCGAACCCACGACCTACAACTCGAAAGTCACGATCGTCACCACTGGGCCACCACTGTTCTACTACTTCTTCTTCTTGGCATGTCAATGGCAATCCACGATTTAGAATGCAATTGCACTCGGCCCAGGATTCCATCACTAGCTTCCATCAGTTCCAGTAACGTGCAGCTGACAGGACACGTAGGACATGACATTAAGTGTCCCGTCGTTTGTGGAACAGCACCACATTTAAACTCCAAGCCGAAGTCGTCTATGAATCTACTCCTGAACAGGTATTCCTTGCTTCGGCCAACCTGAGTCTGAACTTAACAACCTGGTCTGCTGCACTGACAGAAGATATTCTAACAAAATATTTTAAGGTGCAGCGCAGACGGCACACTTTTTGTGCGATCGAGTTTGCGGCGCACAAAAAGTCTGCATGGCGCGCAAAAAGTCTGTCGCGGATTTTTCACAGACTCAACGCACACGACGCACATCTTTCTTCATCCCACATTTAGAAGTATCATAAATTGCTTATCTGTTTTGTATTTCTTGAATTAACATCGTTACATCGACCTCTGGCGCCATGATAATAGATCGCGTGCGTTACGTCCACCCCTAGCAAATGCAGATTGCCGACTAAAGTGTGCGCCGTCTGCGTTAGCGCGCGTTGAAGCAAACGTTCAATTTTTTTCACACACTCTTTGTGCGGAGCGGCGCGGCCCGGCGCGGTGTGATCTGCCCGAATTACACGGATTATTTGTGCGCCGGACTTTTTGCGCGTCGTGTGCTTTACTGCATATAATTGCATAGGTTCTATTTTCACAGACTAAAAAGTGCGTCACGGATAGTCTGTCGTCTGCGCTGCACCTAAATGATGGAGAACACTGTCTATTTCTTAAGTAATCTCGGGACCTCTATGTAATTTTAACTGTTCAAACCTTTTGTGGTTACATAAATTCTTTTTAGCTTTGGGTGGCGTCATTTAATATCTCATCTCATAAAGTTTAATGGACGATAATAGCCACGTACGTACACACATACTAATTACTCAAGTCCTTATGTCATCAGCATTTCAGCCGAAAGACGTCCACTGTTGGATATAGGCCTCCCCCAAGCACCTCCACTTCGACTGGTTCTGTGCATCTCCCATCCAACGGGTTCCTGCGGCCTTCACAAGGTCGTGGGGCCACCTTGTGGAGGGCCTTCCAACGCTACGTCTTCCGGTACGCGGAGCAACTCCAGAACCTTTCGGCCCCATCGGCCATCTGCTCTGCGATCAACCACCACCACCAGCCTCTGTCCTTATGTACGTGATCATTATTGTATACAAACGAAACTACATGTCACTAAATACTTGAGATGAACGTGACATTTGCATTAAAAACATCTATAGTACTTCGCAACGGTAATTCAATACTCTGGCTCTTGTGATACAGGAACTCCTAGTACAAGAGTCAGGGCTACACTGATGTTTGTCTTGAAGTGAAATATTTAACTGATCCTCTAAAAACTTCTTTGCCCTATTAACGATGAACACTTTTTTTAAATTAATGAACCTCTAAAAACTTTGAGTTAAAAAATAATTAAAAAAGAAGCTGACTAACAGCTTATAAAATATGTAACAAAGGTAAAAACGATAATATTGTGGACAAGTAAATTAAAATGCAAAATCTGCGAATGAGAGTAAGCTTTTTTTCAACAAAAGATAAATGGAAAAACACCAAAGGAAACAAAAAGCCATAAAAAAAAAACGATAAAACCACCCTCAACGAGTAGGGGACAAAAAAAAATATAGGCACATATGTATAGAACTACACAACATGGTGAAAAACAAACTGCTAATTCCACCAGTAAAGGCAAAACCAACAATTTTATCAAACCACAGAACATATTTTTCGTAAATACAATTCCCCAGTTTCCTATTACCCTTTGTCTTAGCCGGGATAATCAGAGATAAATAAAAATAACGAATTACCTACATATCGTGTTTGTTTATACCAAAGTCTACCTTTGTTTATATCCTTTTGGCTAATATTCCAAAAGGATATAAACAAAGGATTCTGTTTTCGAAATGAATGCTGGAACATTTTCAGTGTTGCTGACAATTCTAGTGAAACATGACAGTTTGTTTTGCCTGCCTCAATAATAATTAGAAAGTACCAATTCCATGAGACTGATGAGGGGTCCCTGGCTAAATACTAACAGCCGCACAGGTCGATCGATCAGGTTAAGCTACGCTTGCCGCGGTTGGTCTGTGGATGGGTGACCATCTTTACATACCGAGACCCCTCCATGCCTCGGAAAGCACGTTAAAGGTATAGCACACGTATCAAACCGGAAAGGGATCGGCACCGTATCAACTCGAGCCGTTCAGTATTCTTTGTATGAAACTCCCTACTGCAACGCACACTAATCGGAATCGTAACGTAATGGCCTCGCCTCGGGACAAGCTCACGAACCGCCCCGTAACGCATTACGGCTCGTCGTCCCCGCGCTTACGTCTCTCCGTACCCGAGCTTACGTCTCTTCATCCACCCTTGCCCCTCTCACTCCTCAGGCCTGCCTGCTGCACCATCAACCAGCGGTCGGCGAGCTGTAAGCGCGGCGTCGCCTAGCCGTAGCCAAGTCGACGTATCGGAGCTTCTGATCCGCTTTGGTTACGTGCTTACGTTAGGTTGACGCCTGTTTGACGGCGAGGTGAAAGGCGATACGGTGCTGATCTCTTTCCGATTTGATACGTGTGCTATGAACTTTAGCCGTTGGTACCGGCTGTCATTCGTGGATCTTTGACAGTCGTTACGGGCAGTCAGAAGCCCGAAAATCTGACAACCAGTCTTACCAAGCGGTATCGTATTACCCAGTAACTAGTTTGTGGAGGTCAGATAGGCAGTCACTCCATGTAAAATACTGGTATTCAGCTACATCCGGTTAGACTGGAAGCCGACCCCAACATAGTTGGGAAAAGGCTAGGCAGATGATCAAACTCCATGAGACCGTATTTTTTCATATATTTTTTCTCATATTAATACTAGTTTAGCAAACTACCTAAAATAATATTCATTGTGCCACTCACCACTTTCATAATTAGATCGACCTTCTGGACAATATCAACATTACCAGCCCTTTCTAGAAAAAATTCAAGCAGTAATGGCTTATATTTTTTCTGTCTAATATTGTCTCTAACAAGTGAATCCCTTGACGAACACTTTGTAAAACATCATTACGCTTATTTTCATACGATACAAGTGGGAGACACTTTACGCAAACAGCATTTGGCATGCGTCGGCGCCCAAGGAAAAATACAAAAAACAATTTCTGCTAATTTAATTCCGGTGAATTCTCGACGATATCTTTCTTAGGCAGTTTGCATAGTTGAAATTTTGCGACTGTATTTTCATCGTTGTTAACTGAGATCATTATCATACCTTACTTCAGAACGGTTAATATTGCCAACATAATTGTGCTTAACTAGGTACTCATACTAACTCGCATTACGTATTCCCAAGCGTTTTGCTTAATAACATCGAATGGGGGATTGTACAGAATGGCTCCTGTTATTACTAGCATTGTGGCTACGTCATATTAAAATTTTGAATAAGTTATTTCGTGCTTAACTGCACGGAAGTATATTTTGAAAGGATATAATGAATGTCCCTTTTTGTTTGTTCAATTCGTTGTTAATCGGCTACGAATGTTGGAATACGGCGAACTATAACCGCGGGAGAAATTTAACAGAGCAAAAGTTCCCTGAATTGTGATTGAAATTTAAATAACTTTCGAAATAATGAGTCCTTTTGCAGTGGAATGAAACAGTGTGTAATGTGAGTAATTTTTAATGATTTATTTAATAAACGTTGAAGTACAGGAGAACCAACAGCTTTAACAAAAAAATAATGGTTATATAGATACTAACCGCGGGAGAAATTTAACAGAGCAAAAGTTCCCTGAATTGTGATTGAAATTTAAATAACTTTTAAAATAATGAGTCCTTTTGCAGTGGAATGAAACAGTGCGTAATGTGAGTAATTTTTAATGATTTATTTAATAAACGTTGAAGTACAGGAGAACCAACAGTTTTAACAGAAAAATAACGGTTGTATAAGATACTCGTAACAATGAGCCAATGAGTATTGGTAAGACTTAAGCTCTAACACTCAGAGGCTCATGGCTAAGTTATAACGGCCGTATGAGTTCATCGATAAGGTTAAGCTACTGTTACCGCGGTTGGTCCGTGGATGGATCTTTACATGCCGAGACCCCTCCGTGCCTCGGAAAGCACGTTCAGGGTGGTATCGTCTGTCGTTCGTGGATCTTTGACAGTCATTACGGGTCGTCACAAGCCCGAAAATCTGACAACTAGTCTTATCAAGTGATATCGTATTACCCAGTAATTGGGTTGTGGAGGTCAGATAGGCAGTCGGTCCATGTAAAATACTGGTATTCAGCTGCATCCGGTTAGACTGGAAGCCGAATCTAACATAGGAAAAAGCTAGGCAGATGATACTTATAACAGTTCATAAAAGTTGTGTATGCCTATCAAAGACGGGCTTAAATACATCGTAAAACAGTATTTTCGTAATTCAACAGGTTCAAAGTTCACTACGAAATTAATTATTACTACAGTATTCTCAACACGACGCACAAAGTAAAAGAGAGTAACAAGACCAACAATACTAAAAGTTTCAACGCAGCATTTCCTCTAAAACAAAAACAAAATGTGGAAGCGAGCGTATTTTCAAATATTTACTCTGGAAGAAATCCATTTCGTTGGAGCTTTTAAGATCCTTAATTTGTAATAGGGCTGGGACAATTTTTTTTTTTCTTAAATAATTCGCCTCGGAACTCCCTCGAACCGAGTGTCACGCCTGCGTCACGATATCTGGGAATAATCAGTTGAATCCGACGTCAAATAGCTCCTCGTAAAACGGAGAAAGAATACTAATCTTTGTGTCTGTCAATTTTGATAGGCCATCTATGATTCGGCGACGATCCCTGAATACGAATTCTATTCAGGTTTTTGTCTACAAGTGATTTGAGAGCGTTTTACTTTCTGCTTATCTTTATGTCCGTCTTAATGTAGGTTCGTACATGGGGCTTAGCATCACGTATCTTTTACGCATAATCAGACTATATTTTTTTCCACCGCTGGGACACAGGCCTCCCCTCTCCGAGAGGGAGAGGGCTGTAATCCACCACGCGTGCCCAGTGCGGGTTGGTAGATGTCACATGTTTTCAATGTTTTAGTTCTACGATATGCCGGTTTCCTTACGATGTACGGACGCCAGCACACCAAGCTACCCGAAACTGTCAAATTTTGCCAATCAACTTTGAACCTTATATTCTAGTGATAAAGTTGAAAATCTATTAAAGAAATTTGACAGATAGTAGTAGCTTGATGTGTTGGCGTCTGTACACGAATCATTGACTTGCTTAAAATACAAGTCTAACCAGATGTTAAATTTAGTGGTTGGCAATCCATATTGTATTTGGTTAGGACATGCAAATTAATTTTCCATTAATAATAATAATGAAATAATTGGGTTTAATTTTATGTATAAATTGCAATAATTATTCTGTTTGTTATATTTTGCGTGGATATAAATTAGGTATTTCTGACAATCGATTACTATTCTTTTAAGTATACAGGATGGAATTAAATTAGCTAGCAAAACTTCGCAGGCATGATGGGCGTCAATATCTGAACATAATAAAACAAAAAAGAAATTCATTTGACGATTTCTTTTTAAAGCCTCGTACGCACAGGCGCGACGCGACACGCGACACAAAGGCACCGCAAGTCGCGCAACGAGCGGTGCCTTTGTGTCGCACGCGATTCGCGTCACGCGTCGCGCCTGCCTGCAGGAGCCTTAAGTGTGGTCACCGACCAATGTTCGTATATTTGAAAGATCAGTTTTGAAAATCCGGTTTTTTTGTATATACTTGACAGACGTAATTGGTATCGATATGTCAACACGACAAAACTAAAGAAAACAGATTCTCTCAACTCATATTTCAAGTAACAACACTACCAGCGGTCATTAACCTAAGAAAAATACATCAAATCAATCTTTTTATTTTTATTGTGATTAGATTATTGTTTCTTTAGCTAATTATATTTGACCATGTGTAATTAGAACGTATTCGTTGTTGCAATGAGCGCATCAACTAAATTGATGCAACAAAATCTCTTTCATTGCTAACCAAGTCATTTCATTATTACCCCAAGAACATTTACTATACCCATTCCGGTCAAACGTATGTCTGCCCCAAACATTAAGACTCTTTATAGCACGGTTATGAGTTATTTATACAAACATTCAGACCTCTGTAAAAGCAGAATCTGGTTGAACTAATAGAGCTTCATTATCACTGACTTGGCAGTAAATGTTTCAACACACATAATTGCTCACTCTCGGACAAGTTATTCAGACATGTTCCCAGCGAAATGCTAATTCTAATTGACTTGGACAAATGAAATTCTGATGAGTTATCAGTCGAACTCAGATGGTTGCCAAATACGTTAGTTTAGGTTGAATACATCAGAATGTGCGTGTTGCTGTAACATTGGAATGTCTTGAATTTACATTCTAGTGACGTCACTAAATCAGAATGGCTTCTGGCTAAGTAATAACAGCCGCACGGGTCGATCGATCAGGTTAAGCTACGCTTGCCGCGGTTGGTCCATGGATGGGTGACCATCGTTACATACCAAAATCCGTCCGTGCCTCGGAAAGCACGTTAAGCCGTTGGTCCCGGCTGGCGTTCGTGGACCTCTGACAGTCATTACGGGCCGTCAGAAGCGCGAAAGTCTGACAACCAGTCTTATCAAGGGGTTTTATTACCCAGTAACTAGGTTTTGGAGGTCAGACAGGCAGTCGTTCCATG
The DNA here is from genome assembly GCA_963855955.1 of Luperina nickerlii. NCBI lineage: Eukaryota > Metazoa > Arthropoda > Insecta > Lepidoptera > Noctuidae > Luperina > Luperina nickerlii. The sequence continues at coordinate 19,915,771 of OY979678.1, forward strand.
TAAAATACTGGTTGTCAGCTGCATCTGGTTAGACTGGAAGCCGACCCCAACATATTTGGGAAAAGGCTCGGCAAATGATGCTCAAATAAATAAATAAACTCTATTTTTTTATAACAAACCCTATTCGTAGTAGGTAATTAATATGATGTCATATTCCGTCTAACAATAATGAGTACAAGTAATAATTGTAATTCCGGAGCTAAACATCCCGACATCAGGACACGTGCTCGGTCAACTCTCAAAAGGGCAATTGAAGGTCCCACTTAAAGACATGTCAGGCAAGATAAGGGTTCGCTTGCGTTGGACGGATCGATCTAACTGTGCAAACTCCTCGCCGCAATTTATTGCTGCCTTATCTGTAAGTGACCTTAAGAGTTTTGCATCCCAGTTTTTTTTTTTTTCAAATAAGCGGTCTGTTTACTGGTTTTGAGAAATGATTTCTTATTGGATCAGCTATTTGTATATCTTGCAAAATAATGTCAAAAATATGGCCTTGACGGGCCCCTACACATGATGCTGACATCTCTTTGAGGCGCGCGTGAAACACTTACGCGCCGTCCGGCACGGGCCTGATCCTGATCGGATAGTGAGCTACCCATTACGCCCGCAGGCCCGCGCGCGGCTCCTAACGCCCGGAGCGTCTCCCGCGGCGGCTGAAACGGGAGGCTCTTTCCCTCAGCCGTCCCGCCGCCTCCTTCACTGGCATGACCGCTTCGCAGAAGGAGGCGACTGCCCCCACTCCCTCTCACCCCGGACCATGGCTTGAACCAGGGCCGGACGCGAGAGGTCGCCGCCGCTGCCGATCGCCTCTACGAGGACACGGCGGTGCTCCGCCCAAGCGGGGCAGACCTCCACCGTATGCTCCACCGTGTCCTCTGGGCGATCCTGGCAATGGTGACACCCAGGCGATTCCTCCCGCCTGATGATGTGCAGGAACCTCCCGAAACATCCGTGTCCGGTGAGGACCTGCGTCAGGCGGTAGGTGAAGGGCGCCGTGACGCCTCTCTAGTCACTCTTCAAAGAGGGGTCTTATCGCCATTATCGTGGCGTGCCCTGCGCTGAGTTACAACAGTCGCTCTTTCCATGCCGCCATGAGATCGCGCCAGAGGTCTGTCTGCTCCGCCGCGATTTGCCGCGGAATCGGAGTTTCCCCCCAGCGTAGTGCCTCCGCGCGCCACGTATACAGGCGCGCGAGGACTATCGCCTCCAGATCCCATGGCGGCAGTCCGGCAAGGAGGCTTGGCGCCTCGTCCGATATAGGGTAGCCCCGGATCAGCCTTACGGCAACCACCTTCTGGCGTTGAAATAGTGGGCGGCTCGCCGCCACAGTGAATGCGCCTACACCGGGGCCCCGTATAGGGCTATGGACCACACGGCCCCCGCGTAAAGCCTCCGGCAGGAGGCGTTTGGCCCTCTCAGGTTGGGCAGGAGCCGCTCGAAGGCGGCCCCGGCCCGTTCCAGTTTGAGGGCCAAACGTCGAAAATGCTCGACGAAGTTCCACCGGCTGTCGAGGACGAGATCATCGTCTCGACGCCGATGTGAACCTCTCCTACCGTTAGTTGGGATCCCGATGGTGGCGTGTGTGCTCCCCCCGTGAAGGGAACAGAGCGCTTACCACCTCCTCCACAAGCTGGGGGCGGAGACTCTGCGTCAGGGGGCCCAGGTGCGGAGTTTATTCCGCACCATTTTGTAAGGGCGCCCCCACGGATCTCTGTTCAGTCTCCACCATCTCCTCTCGGGCTATGGCCCGCGAGGAGATGGTAGCTATGGCCTTGGCCCGCTGGACAGCCTCTTGGAGGGTGGTCTTCGCCGCTCTATACCCCTCGTACAGCTCCGCCTCCGTGACTTCCGCATCCGAAGGGCGGATGCGGAGCCTGTGGTGCCTGATGTACAGGTGCCGCGTGTCGACGCACACATTGCGTAACGTCTCCACCTCCTGCGACTACCAGTACACCTGACGTCGGGCGCGTCCCGACCGGTCTCGAGGCATTGCCACGTCACATATCTCAGAAATGGCCTCCCGGAACCACTCCGCCTCATCATCAATATCGGCAGGCCTGTCCGGTGATGTCACCCAGGCCTGCAAGATCGAGGCTTGCAGGAGGAGCTCCCGATCCAGCTGCTTCAGCGCCCACCGCGGACCACTCGGAGCCTGTTGGACCAGCGCGCTAGAGGTCTGGGCGGAGACGTCGAACCGGATATACGAATGATCGGTGTATTTATGACTGACTTTGCCTAACGTTTTCTCCATCTGGCGTCACTAATTCACAAAGGCAACTTTTATTACACGAACAAGTTCACCACTTGTTTATTTATCTTCAGTCTATATTTTATTACCGTCTGCAGTCCTTAGAGGACATTGTTTATGGTATCTCGTAGCCTACTACCTGTCCATTACTTCAATATTCCCTAAAGTGAGTCTCGTGACACCAGAAGGATAAATATTTAGAACAGTTTTATGTGCGGTTGATGTGAAAATATTCGTCTGACGTTCATATTTTGAATGTTATGTAAGGTCAAATTGCTATTTAAGGTAAGCTTTACAGCAGTCGATTGTTTTCATGATGGTTCATCAGAGGAAGTCTAGAAAACTAAAGGCCTATTACCCGTAATAAATATCGTTAAAATCTCCCAAGACACAGGCAAATGCCTAGTTTGGGGGCCTCAGTCTATTCTATTCTTGACTAATAAATAATTTGAATTTGAATCTCATCTCAGCGTCAATCAATGGCAAAAATGTAGGAAAACTCAAGGTATTTTTGACAGATTGAGACTAATATCAGACTGTGAACGTTCTTCAAATTACGAGAACTGACTCGCTGATATTAACCACATCATCATCATTCTTATAGATAGACCTAGATAATGCAAGTATCACGATCTGTATGAAAACCAAGCCTGACTTTTTTGACCACCTACCATGACGTCACAAGCATTATTTAGTGATAGGAAAATCAAATCGATTCAAAGACGCCGCCGCGTGCGGCATCCGTCTCGCCCCATCCCCGGGGCCTAGCGCCATCAGCGCTCACGCTCACCCAGCCAGCAGTACACAGGACTGAGCGCGAAAATAGCGGATTACGATTTTTGTACGTAAGCTGGTGCGATTTTTGGCACGCGAAGTAGTTGCTCTTTTTTTTTCAGTATGGGGCATCATCAAATGAACCCTCCCGCTACTGTCTAAAACCCACCCGTGTTCCTTCCTTAGCCCTTTATATTCCGGGCCAGCAGTAACCCTTTCGGACAATCCCGCTGACCCGGCAGGCTTCGGCCCTAACGGGCCCCTTCAAATGATGATGACAACTATTTGAGGCGCGCGTGGAACACGTACGCGCCGTCCGGCACTGGCCTGGTCTTGATCGGACGGTGAGCTACCCATTACTCTCCGTCCGCAGGCCCGCGCCTACGGTGGCCGGGAGTCGTCACAAGGCTCCCGACGCCCTGAGCGTCTCCCGCGACGGATGGGACGGGAGGTTTTCTCTCTCAGTCATCCCGCCACCTCCTTCGCTAGCCTGACTGCTTCGCAGAAGAAAGCGACTGCCTCCCAATCCCTCTCGCTCCGGACCATGGCTTGAACCAGGGCCAGACGTGAGAGGTCGCCGCAGCTGCCGAAAAAAACACGTTTGTTGTATGGGAGCCTCCCTTAAATATTTATTTTATTCTGTTATTAGTATTTGTTGTTATAGCGGCAACAGAAATACATCATCTGTGAAAATTACAACTGTCTAGCTATCACGGTTCATGTGATATAGGCGATACAGCCTGGTGACAGACGGACAGACGGACAGTGGAGTCTTAGTAATAGGGTCCCGTTTTTAGGGTTCCGTACCTCAAAAGGAAAAAACGGAACCCTTATAGGATCACTTTGTTGTCCGTCTGTCCGTCCGTCTGTCAAGACCCTTTTTCTCAGGAACGCGTGGAGGTATGAAGCTGAAATTTATATCAATTACTCAGGTCTACTGTCCCTTGAAGCTGTGAAAAAATCAAACTTCTAAGCCAACGCAATCAAAAGATACAGCCGTTTATGCCGCAAATTTTCGACACTTGCAAGGGAATCAAAACCTACAGGGTGCTTCCCGTGAACTCAGTATCTTGAAATTTGGTACGAAGCAACGTCTTATAGCATAGATAAAGGAAAAATTACGAAAACCATAAATTTTTAGTTACATCACATAATATTTTTTTTTTTAATAATTTTAAACTTACTACCCATTTCCTCATAAACGCGTAGAGGTATTAAATTGAAATTCTTACCAAATACTCAGGTCTATAATACCTTTAAGCTGTAACAAAATCAAACTTCTATGTCAACGCAATCAAAAGAAACAGCAATTTAAGCTGCATATTTTGAAACTCGCAAGTACTCGTAAGGGAATCAAAACCTAAAGGGTACTTCCAGTCGACCTAGAATCTTGAAATTTGGCTTGAAGCAACGTTTTATAGCACACATAAAGGAAAAATTCCGAAAACCTTAAATTTTTAGTTACATTACAAAATATATATTTATTTTTTAATAAATATAAACTTATTACTTTTTTCCTCATGAACGCGTAGAGCTATCAAGTTGAAATTCATATCAAATACTTAGATCTAATTGCCTTTAATCCGTGAAAAAAAAAAATTCTAAGTCAACGCAAAAACGCAAAAGTACAACCATTGATACCGCATATTTTGAAACTCGCAACTACACGCAAGGGAATTAAAACCTAAAGACCACTTCCCGTTGACATAGAATCTCGAAATTTGGTAAGAAGCAATAGCTTACAGCACAGAGAGCAAAGAGATCTTTGTCTTAAATTTATGCTCCTCCATCTTTCCCCATTGTAATGTTATGAATTTCATTTTGCAATAAAAATACCATAGTTATGACACGATTGTCGTAATGAACGAACTTTGTAAACCTTGCAGGTTTGTACGGAACCCTCGGTGTGCGAGTCCGACTCGCACTTGGCCGGTTTTTACCCTTTAGGTATGGTACCCTAAAAATCAAAGATGACAGACAAAACATAGGCGATAACTAGACCGAAGCAGGAAATATTTCAATATTCCCATGAACTGTCAGAGAGATCTATGACAAATCGTTCCATGTAAGTATCATCCATCATCATCCATCGTAACCTTTTAAGTAAACCTGCCGAAACTTATTTTTCTCTATGTACAGACGCCAGCACATAAGCTACCCGAAACTGTCAAATTTTCCCAATCAACTTTGAACCTTAATGCCTTAGCGATAAAGTTGAAAATCTATTAAAGAAATTTGACAGATTGTAGTACCTTGATGTGCTGGTGTCTGTACCTGCTGACAAAATTCATGGTGTTTTTCCGTACCTCAAAACGAAAAAACGGAACCCTTATAGAATCACTTCGTAGTCCGTGCGTCTGTCAGTCTGGGAAGACTTTTTTCTTAGGAAAGCATGGAGGTAGCAAGTGTGTGTGTGTGAAATTAATATCAAACACGTAGGTCTACGCTCCCTTGGAGTTCCTAAAAAAATCAAGCTTCTAAGTCAACGCAATAACAAATTACGGCCATTCAAGTGACATATTTTGATACTCGCAAATACATAAATATCAAAACCTATAGTGTACTTCCCGTTGACTTAGAATCAGGAAATTGACAAGAAGCAAGGTAAAGGAAAAACTCCGAAATACGGCAAGTTGTAGCTTTATCACGTAAAAAAACAATTTTGTTGCGATTACAAACTTACATTTGCAGTTGGAGAATTGACCGCGACGTACGAGTATATTGATGTATCTATGGGATAACATCTTTTCAACTACAAAGATAAGTTTGTTCTTGGAATAAATTCGTCCAAACTACGGAACCCTTCATTGGGCGTAGTCTGACACGCACTTGGCCGGTTTGTTTTGTTGATAATGATTATAATTCGAAACTTTGTAGAACTTGTAACCTTTCATTTTAAATTTTAGTAGGCCAGCAGTGGGAACATTAAAAAAAGATAACTGGAAATCTCTGTTTCTATGGAAAATTTAAAATCGGTCTAATTTGGCTGTAACACTATTTTTCGAAAATGTTCTCTACTAACTTTTTAGACCTTTGTATCCTGCTTATGCGTATGAAGTTTCATTAAAATCAGTTCATTCATTTCGGAAAATAAGAGCTTGAAAGTTTGTATGAAATGCCGTACCTACGGCGTAAGCGCTCTTAAAGTAAATGGTACTATGAGAATAAGCTGGTTTAGTATGACCAAAATATAAGACGGTGTTAGAACCGTAACGCGTATTTCACCAAAAAACATACCTCAAACAACATATTCCACAGAAATAATGACACTGAAAGCATTGGTGCTTACCCTAAGTAATTAATATTTTATAAATACTTCTGGCTAAGTAATAACAGGCCCACGGATCGATCCATCAGGTTAAGCTACACTTGCCGCGGTTGGTCCGTGGATGGGTGACCATCTTCCCATACCAAGACTCCTCCGTGCCTCGGAAAGTGGTCCCGGCTGTCATTCGTGCATCTTTGGCAGTCATTACAGGTCGTCAGAAGCCCGAAAGTCTGACAACCAGCCTTATCAAGGGGTATCGTATTGCCCAGTAACTGGGTTGTGGAGGTCAGATAGGCAGTCGCTCAATGTAAAATACTGGTATTCAGCTGCATCCGGTTAGACTGGAAGCCGACCCCAACACAGTTGGGAAAAGGCTAGGCAGATGATGTCTGTACCATGCCTGATATTATATTCTAGATACAAAACCGAATTAAAAAACAAAGAGCTGTATCGGTTTTGCACGGAAACAAACAGCTGTCCTGTAGATACCTAATAAAAACCGAATCATACAACTTCTATTAATAACAAAAATAAAAAGATAATAATATTTTTCTCGTTTCGTATTGTCATCATAAATTGTATGGGAGGCAGGAGTTTTAACAAAAAATACCTACTCTAATCCCCGCGGTGGAAAACCCTTTGTTCATAAAATAGGAAAAAAATAGGTTTTTTTTTCATAAAGGTTCCGTATTTTTTGGGATTATATAAGGTGGGTAATCTCTGTTCCTGTCATTCGGTGTTGTGCTGTTATTAAAATGTGTCCGCGATTTTTAATGTGATTTAGTATTATATTTTCGCTTTAATAGGTACGTTCGCAAGCAGATATTAAAATGCTTTGTACAAAATGTGTACGCTTGAAATGAGATTATGATTTTCTGCTGCAGGATTTTAAATTTTATCACGCGATATGTTAATTATTTCATTATGAATAAAATGTATTCAAATAAAATCTTTTTCCTTTTGAGTCGATGTAGCAATGAGCTTATTACGATATTTAAGTCACGAGTATCGTATACTATTTTATAGCTCGTGTGACCTTCACCTGTACTTAAGGCGCTACTTCAAAAAGAAATCGTAGCGACTGATCTACTAAGCGAGCAAAAGTGATGCAATTACTTTTGAAACGCAAAAGAAGAGAGATAACTATAATGTGCGTGCGCTCGGAATAAAACGACGTATGTGCCAAAACGAATTTACTCCTTCTTTAACAAAATAAATGAATTAAATTTAAATCTACTTTGAGTAAACTTTTATTTATGATAATTACCTATCTGTTTTAAAATAAATTCCATTGAATAACTCTTAAGCGTTACGCCGTGATGTCGAAAAAAGTAAAAAAAATAGATATAACTTTGCAATTTTTTTGTATCGAGAAAAAAACATTGAATCGTTTATTCCTTTTACATGATACGAGACAAAAGAATCAAAGAACATATACCAAAATGTTAAATCCCTATTCTATAATACATAGGTACTTAACAAGTTACACGAAATAGAAAAATTACATTTTCACTTCTCATGCTCTGAAAGTGCTTCTTTGTGCAGGGTATAGGCTGCACAAAATCGAATTTTGTGCACAAGGGCATTAACGTATCTACTCATAAATGTATTATATTAAGGCAAAGAAAATGAGCCATACAGCCAAATGCAATAAGAAGTTCATAGATAGAATTTGTTATTATATAATATTTACTTTAATTTATTTGCCTTATGTGTTTTTTAAGATATAATAGATATTAAAATTTTAATTCAAGTACGGTAGGTTAGTTGATTTAAGAAAATTATTATTACAAAATTAATTTAATAGTAGGCTGTATAGGTCTGCAGCCTAATATCAATGTCGTAAGATTTAAAAAATAATAATTTCCTTCAGTATTCAAAACTGTTCTAATTTTACTTTGAATTTTAATTAAAGAAATGTTATGTTATACTACTGTTTTATTTCCTCGCAATCGAAGTGAAAAGCAGAGTTTATAACTCGTCCACAAAACCATTTCTATCCTCGACATTACTATCAGCCCTCGCCTTCGGCTCGGGCTGCTAAAAGTCTCGGATAAAAATGGTTTGTTTTGTGCACTTGTTGTAAAATCTACTATTTTTCAATATATCACCTTAAGTCACGGTTTTCTGTGTAAAAATAGACTACTTAATTCACAGAAAAGCTCCAACATACAACATATGGGACATGGTTTGGTCATGAGCACTGCATTTGCACTTGGGTGTCGGTTGGGTAAGTAATCCCTCATTTCGCTACAATGTAAGTCATAGATGGAACTTAACGACATAAGACAGATGGTTTCGCAAGCTAAGTCTCTGGTTATAAGCGACCGATCATCGGGTACTGCTACAGTCCCGTGCGTACAGTGTAGCTGCAGTTGGTTACGTCCTGAAATTCTTTTTAATACCCAATATTCGACCTAGCTGACCTATGTTCTGCATTTTGAAAGAAATGAAAAGTAAGAAAGAAAACATATTTATTTGCGACAAACATGACGCAAAGAAAGAACACAAAACACAAAAAAAAGAACAAGTTGGGGAAAAATATGCGTCACATCCACGCAAAACGGCCATCATGCTGATCAGCATAAAGCTAAGGTAAGACCATAATTATTATGCAAGACAGAGCCCCAGCGCTGGTTTTCAGCGACAGCCGTCGATTTTCCACCATTGAATAAAGAAGGCTTAATCTCTTCTTCTAAAATAGGACACTAGGTATTAAGGTAACAACAAAGGATCTCTAAAAGAAAATGGTGATTCACATTACATTCTCAATGTTCTTAACGAGTTTTTAACAGTAATCCGACATCCGATACAGAATTGTTCCGTTTGTGTAATAAAGGATTAATTGTTACGAATTTTAATACAATGAACAATACTGAAAAGCAATTTTGCAAGTCATTTGAAGATAGAAGGCCGTGGAATGTTTGCTGTTGTTCCAAATTAAAACAGAATTAAACTTAAATGAAACGTTCAATCAATCATCTCGACCTATCTCAGTCCACAGCTGGACATAGGGCTCTCCCAGGCTGCGCCACCACATCCTGTCCTCCGCCTTCCGCATCCAGTCTCCCAAGCCACCTTTTTGAGGTCGTCTGTCCTTCTAGCTGGGGAATGAAACTAAATGAACACGACGAAACGAAACTTTGATCTCCATCAATCACAGTATTGAAATAACTTCCTAGTGTCACGATGATAGTATGTCATGCTCAAACAAATGTCTCGCTGACGGTGGCGTGTGTGTTGGATCATTTAGCTCCCTTTAAAATGGTTGAGCTGATTGGTGCTGATCTATGCGTCATGTTCGTGAACGGGCGCCGTCAGTTGGGGCTGGTCATCACTTAGCTGCTTATTTTTAATTATTTTATTTTTGGATTTTTGTTTTCTTACTATTTGCTGTACTCTGGACGCTTTTAACGCGTACGTCTTTTTTACATCGTTCTCAATATGTATAATTATAAATTCAACATTAAAGATGTAACTAATATACCTACGCTTTGGAATGGGCAACTAGCTTCATATTTTCTGACTGACCGACATCTTGACAATTCCAAAGTGCCTGTAAATGGTTTAATTGAAATAAATGCTTTGAGTTTGAGTTTGACGATTAAGGTTCACTTTGCGAACTGCAGTGGCAACGTCGCCCAATCGCAATGACAGTCTGCAGCAACATAACTAGTTTCTAAGTCTATAAAAACGCCGTAATTTTCATAGATGACATTGCCGCCAGTCACCGTTTTCACCGCAGCAGTCTGAAAAATCTGGAATTTAAAATATGAGATGATATTTTAATGTAAGACACCTTTTTGAAAGTACATGCAGTTTTTCATAAAAAAAAACATTTCTCTTCACAAAAGGTCCTTTTCTTTCATGCGATTTTGCTTTACGCATCTTGTTGGACACATGTTACATGGCATCTTTGAATTTCACAACGCGATTCTCCGAAACAGTTAACTCACAATAATACACAAGAATATTCAAGTATAAAATTATAAAAGTGCCTTCTATTTACCAGTCATGTCCTCGCAGCCTGCCGCTGGCACTGTAGGAAGCTCGTACAATTCCTGCCTCGTATTGGTGCCGGCGAAATGCGTTCCGCTCTGACGTAATAACATGAGAGAAAGATACAAGATAAAAGAATGCTCGTACATATGTGTTCCTATGTATTTATGACAAAAGTGAAGTTGTATTTTAATGTAATAGTACTCTCCACTACAGAAACAGCTACCTTATGTCCATTAAAATATATAACCATATTCCAAAAGTGATAAGAGAGCTACCTACCATTTAATTTTTACAAAAAAAAAATCTGAAAAATTTGTTTCTCCAAAATAAATTTTACATTTTAAAAGAATTGTTTGATTATAAGGGTAAATAAGTAAATAATATTTTTTTTAATAATATAAAGATAGATTTATTTAGTTGGCTAATAGAAATGTTTATTTATTTATTTTATTTTACTATTTATGTACACACATATATAAACAGATACGAAATAATCAGAACAGAAAAATAGGTACAAAGGTGATACTTATTTCATAAGAAATCTCTTCCAGCATACCTGCGATAGGACAATAAATAGAGAGATGTAGACAGCGTGTGAAAGAGTAAAGGAGACAAAAAATAATACATACAATCTAATCTAAAAACAATTCACTTAATAAAACTAAACAAATATTATAAGAATATACTTACATAAATACAAATAAACATACATAAGTACTTAAAACGTAATCAGAAAAACAATAATAAATACATACACAACTATGATAAAGTGGAAAAATAGTGTTCTTTTACTCTTCTCTTAAAAACTGCAACAGTTTGGCAGTCCCTAATTTCAGGCGGTAGTGCATTCCACAGCCGCACCGCGTGCACTGTGAAGGAGTAGGAGTAGAAGTTGGTGGAGTGGGGAGGGGACTTGAGAAGGTTTTTAAGATGTGACCTGCAAGGCGCATCTGCAGGGCGGGCGTAGGAAAAACGCTCCCGCAGATAGGATGGGGTTTTAGGATTGTGAAGGAGATTGAATAGCAGACACAATATCCGAGAGTTCCTGCGAAGTCGAATGAGGAGCCACTTGAGTATCTTGCGAAAGTTGGAGACGTGATCATACTTTTTAAGATTAAAAACAAAGCGGATACAGATATTTTGCAAACGCTCAAGTTTATTTAAAAGCTCCTCTGTGGCATCCAAATAACAGGCATCGGCGTAATCAATAATGGGCTGAATGAGGGTTTGAGCAAGAGAGATTTTGGTGTTCAAGGGCAAGAAGCCCTGGAGACATTTCAACGAATGGAACGTGTAGTGCACTTTGCGACTGACTTGTGCTACATGAGCAGTCCACGACAAGTAAGAGTCCATGGTTACCCCCAGGTTTTTAACCGTATGAGCGTATTCAATCTGAACTCCATTCAAACAGAGT